>CM035622.1:38973070-41373070 GCA_020496765.1 Gossypium stocksii | reverse complement strand
TAACTGTCTCGGGGCATAGGCTACAACCTTACCCTCCTGCATTAAAATACAGCCCAAACCATTCAAAGATGCATCACTGAATATAATGAACTCTTTACCCGATTCTGGCTGAACAAGTACTGGAGCTTCAGTCAACAAGATTTTTAACTAATCGAAACTTTTCTGACACCTTTTTGTCCACTCAAATTTAGCATCTTTTTGAAGGAGCTTTGTCATCGGAGTTGCAATCATCGAGAAACCTTTCACGAACCGCCTATAGTACTCGGAAAGTTCCAAAAACCTTTGAACTTTAGAAACGTTTTACGGGGGTTTCCAATCAAGTATAGCTGAAATCTTACTCGGATCAACACGTATACTCGATGCCAAAACCACGTGCCCCAGAAAGCTGACTTTACGTAACCATAAGTCACATTTACTAAACTTTGCGTACAACTGCTTATCGCACAAAATCTGTAACACAAGTCTTAAGTGTTCAGCATGCTTGGTTTCGTCACGTGAATAAATCAAAATGTTATCTATAAATACGACCACAAACTGATCCAAATATTGTCTGAATACCCGATTCATCAAATTCATGAAAACTACAGGGGCATTAGTGAGTCCGAATGGTATCACCAAGAACTCATAATGTCTGTATATCGTCTGGAAAGCAGTCTTAGGTACATCTGAGTCTCTAACTCGCAACTGGTAGTAGCCCGATCTGAAATCTATCTTTGAAAACACTGAAGCTCCCTTTAGCTAATCGAATAAATCATCAATACGTGGCAACAGATATTTATTCTTTATAGTCACTTTATTGAGTTGCCGATAGTCAATACATATTCTCATAGTTTCGTCTTACTTTTTCACGAATAACACTGGTGCACCACAGAGAGAGAAACTCGGTCGAGCAAAACCTTTATCCGTCAACTCTTGCAATTGAGCTTTGAATTCTTTTAATTTGGTCGGTGCCATTCGGTACGGAGCAATCGAAATTGGAGTCGTCCCTGGTACTAACTCAATATCGATCTCTACCTCTCGAATAGGAGGCAAACCCGGTAATTCTTTAGGAAACACATCTGGATACTCGCATACAACTGGTACAGATTCAATATTCTTATCGGTTACTTTACTATTGAGCACATATGCAGGGTAAGCTTCGCAACCCTTTCTCACATACTTTTGAGCTAAAATCGAAGATATCACTGATGGTAACCCATTCAAATTAGTGGATTCAATTCGTATAATCTCATCATTCTCACACCGCAGATCAATAGTCTTTTTTTTACAATTCACTACAGCATCATGTACGGTTAACCAATCCATACCCAAGATTATATCGAAATCGTCAAAGGGTAATAACATCAAATTAGCTGGGAAACATGAATTTCGAATCATCAGGGGGCAGTTATTACATACTTTATCAACCAATACACACTTGCCTAGGGGGTTTGATACCCGAATCACAAACTCAGTAGACTCAACAGGCAAAGTCTTACTGGTTACTAACGTTTCACACACATATGAATGAGTTGAACTGGGGTCTATTAAAGCGATTACATTAGTATCAAAGATAGTGAAAATACTAGTAATAACATCCGGGGATGAAGTCTCCTCTCTGGCTAAAATAGCATAAGCTCTGGCAGGTGCACGAGCCTTAGATCGAACGACTGTGTCCGAAGTGCCTCTCTAAATACCGCTCCTACCTCCCGCATTTTGAAGTGGTCTACCTCTAGCTGCAGCACCACTCGATCTCACATTCTAAGCATTATCTTTCTCAGCCAACTCCGGGCAGTCTCGAATAAAATGATCCTGCGATCCACACTTGTAGCAAAATCGGTTGTGGAATTTTTCCCAACATTCACCAATATGTCACCTACAACACTGTTGACACTCGGGTTTATTTGGTCGAATATTGCCAACACTAGCAATAGAGGTGGCTCGTGAACTCACTGGTGGTCGCTCTCGTATAGAAAACCCAGTCGTTGTCTTAGATCGATTACTATTGTCTCCGAACTTCTTTGATGCCGAATGAGAAGTTTTACTTGCTGCTCTTTTACGGAAATCTCTAGCTTCAAAATCATCTTTTCTTTTCTCTTTTCCGAGTTCTTCAGCTTTGTAGGCTCGCTCAACGAGTATTACGGATTCTTTTATTTCAAGGATGCCAACGAGCAATTTTATATCTTCGTTCAGCCCTTCATCAAATCTTTTACACATAGCAACCTCAGATGAAACACACTCACGGGCATAACAACTAAGTCTCACAAACTCACGTTAATAATCGAAAATAGTCATACGACCCTATTTGAGCTCAAGAAATTCCTTGCATTTTTGATCGATGAATCGCTGATTGATATACTTTTTGCGAAACTCCAAATTGAAAGAATTCCCAGGTGACTCTTTCTTTCAGAACAACGGAAACCAAAGTATTCCACTAGTAATAAGTAGAATCCCGTAACAAGGATATAGCGCATTTCAGACACTCATCAGGTGTGCAGGATAATTCATTGAATACACGAATTGTATTTTGGAGCCAAAATTCAGCTCACTGAGCATCATCAGTAGCTGCGGCCCTGAACTCGTTGGCCTTGTATTTTCTAATTTTATCAACAGGGGGTTTATTTAATCTCAGAGGATCGATAGTCGCAGGTACCACAGGTATTGGAGGGGGTTATTTAGGTTAGGGGGTTGTTGAACAGCTGGATTTGTCCGGATATATTGAGCAAACCACTCATTCATCATATTATAGAAGGCTTGCTTAGCCCCATCTTCTTGGTTGCTCTCAGATGGCCGAGAATTAGCCGGTGCTATCCCTTGCGCGGGAGCAGACGCTATACTCTGAACATCGTCAGCTACGGCTCGATCGGGATCAGGTTCCATTTGCTATACAAAAAACACATTTTAAGCGTCAGAAGTCATCACACTATCATTTATTAACATATGGCATATATAGCTAGACTTGCACGCGTTACGTTACTCCGAGAATTGACTAAACCTGGCTCTAATACCAATCAAATTGTAACACCCCTAACCTGAATCCATCGCTAAAAAAAGGGCAAAAAGGTATTACCGAACAACGCACAACTTTCGAACATTCATATGATACCAGTGCTCAAAAATTTAAACTCGTCTCATATCAATTTATATAACTATTATAAAAAAATTCTTTACAAACCAGTCACAAAACATAAGCAAATAATATCACATATACCATTTTTTTTAGTAAGATCATTATGAACATATCAACACCCATTTGATTAAACGCATATCCCTACCATTTCTTGAAAATTTAAAAACACCTCATATATATATATATATATATATAATTGGTTAAACATCCTTAGCCGAATATCAAACAATCTATAACCATTATTAAAATTAACATTATCACAAGTTAACCAACCATACCTAGCATAATTTATACCCACTCATAAAGCATAACATAATCATCAAACCATATGCAAATATTAACCACATCATCGATTCACCTTAACAAACATCTTATACCACACTCACATATATTCACTTGTAGAAAAGTCATAGCCGAATCACGAACCAAACCAAGCATAACCATCACTAAATTTAAACCTAGAATTCGAGCTTAACAAAATGATAAGCCATCTTCGCATGGCATATTATATATACACAATTCAAAAACAATCATATTTGAATATAGTTCAGCCTATAAATGCCATAATTTGAGTTTAGCTTATAAGGTACCAAAACAGTAGATAGTGTGATGAACTTTGCTGACAGTCCCTGAACTCGTAGCTAGATCCAAAATCTATAAAACAAAAATACACATATACACAAGTAAGGTTTTTATAGCTTAGTAATTCATAAGCAAATATTCAACCCAAGGATATTATCAACGTAATTTAACTAAACCAAATTATTTTATCAAAACACATTTAGACTCAAACGCAAATAAATTCATATTATATATATATACATATATATATGTTCATTACAAATATCACCTAACCGAATGTATATATAGCCAACTTACATGTTAGCATTTAATTTTCCAAAGCCAAAGAATCATTACAAATCTAATAGACATACACTCAATTACATAAGCTCACGTGTTACAATATAAGTTCATATACATGCATTGATTATGTGACCCAATACATAAATTCCCATACATATAATTAATACTTATTCCAATAATTTTCACAAGGTTGAATACCCATACCTAGTTCATAAATAAACCTTATTTGCAGTACACACAATTTGTAATGAGTATCAATTTACACACTTACTTTGTTTTAAAATAAGCCTCAAGCTAATTCACATTTAACATTTCATATAATCCACAAACAATTACTTGTATTTAAATTTCATTTATAAACATCTCATAGCATCGAGACTTACCGAACTCAATCTATGAAGTGGAAAGTTTACTCATACACTTAGTGCTCAATATCCGATTTCGCACACTTAGTGCTCGGAAATTAAATTCGCACATTTAGTGCTCAAAAATTCAATTCACACACTTAGTGCTCGATAACCGATCTCGCACACTTAGTGCTTCGTATCAAATTCAATTCTCACACTTAGTGCCTCTTTCAAAATTGCTACTTATTTAAACTTATATACATATATAATACTCAACCATCAACCACATATGTCAATGAATATTAAATTGATCATTTCCCAACTTTAATATCACATTCGGCTAACCATATATATACACTTGTATTTTTCAGTTAAATTTAAGTACATCATTTGTAAGTAAACTCAATACGAGAAATTACTTTTGTAACTTACCTCGAGTATTATCGGACAGTTACGTTTGGCTATTCAATGATTTGTGCTTTTCCCCTATCCGCTTCTGATCGCCTCGTTTCTTGATCTAATTGGATTTCAATTTGAAATTATTCAATTAAATTTTATTCAACTCAATCCCAAACACATAATTAAATAAATTACTAATTCGCCCTTCAATACTACAATTTTTTTCAAAATAGTTCAAAGTGCATATGGACCTTTGATACAAATATAAATTTCATGCTTCATTCTATCAACCATTTTCCATACGTAAATATATTTCCATAGACGGTTGCCCATCTAGGCCGTGTACCGTACAGCTTTTCAACATATCATTATTCTACTTCAAATTTAAGTACTCAAAAATAGCTATACACCCATCTACTCATATTTGCACATTCAAGCATTATAAAATAACATCATGCACATATATATATATATCATCATTTGGCCGAATAGACCCACTCACATATATACCTATTTAACAAGCATTTCAATAACACTCAAATTGTTCATTTATAAGCTGAATGTACACACCATATACTCATATAATCTTCATTTGGTTTGCACATAATTCACCACAAATATTCAAAGATCTTCCCATGACTGAATACCACAACCTCATCAATTTCCAGAACTAACACATGGGCTATATAAATACTTTAACAACAAACAAAAGAAATCTACCTATGATCAAATTCTATACAAGAACTAACCTTGAATTTAAGCTCAAACTAGCCGAACGTGAGAGCTTCCCCCTTTTTTTTTTGTTTCGGTATTTTCTAGAATGAACATGCAACGTGTTTTTCTATTTACTTTATGATTTCTTTATTAACAAACATATCAGTGCTTAATTTATAATATTTATCTATATATAAAAAAACATATCTAAAAGAATTATATATAATGCATTTGCCATCCACTTCATCATCACATGGAATAATAGCAACATAAATGCTTCCTTTTATAAAGACCTAATCAATTTGGTCCTTATTAAATAAACCATCACATATTCATTCTATGCGATTAGGCCATAATTTTTTTTAAAAAAACAGCATTCAAACGATGAAATTTTACTTTTTTTAATACAGAAATTTCACACCACCCAAATTCACACATTCAAAACACTGATAACTAATAATTAAATATTTTCTGCATCAGATTTGTGGTCCTAAAACCACCATTCTGATCAAGGTGAAAATCGGGCTGTTACACCTACAAACATAAAATAAGGCAATTCATACCAAATTTTCTAGCCAAAATGTGCTTGAAACATTCATCAATATAACCAACCTTTTCATGCATATATTCATACCAAACCTATCCACATCTCAAGCTGAAACATTGCCAAACTATATGATTCATAACATATTCACATCACCTTTGAAAACATAATAAATCTTACAATTCCACAACCAAACATGAATCAAAATGACCATTTCATATGTGGCCATATATGCAACATAACACATACCAATTTGCATAGCAAAGCATATATCAAATTAAGCACACTTTATCCATTTGTTAGCCATATCACATGGCATAACTCATTTACAACTCAAAACATATCTCATAGACTTCTAGCCTATACATGCCATAATTTAACATTTACACTTTCAGAATGTACCAAAACAAGATTTGATAGTGTGGTGATGATCCTTGATGATCCCCGATCTCCTGGTAGCAACGATATCTATAAAACAATTGAAAAACACACAGAGTAAGCTACAAAGAGCTTAGTAAGTCATATACAATTAAACTCAACTTATGAATCAAATTTAATTCCAAACAGTCACAAAAAATACAATCCATTTTTCATAAACAATCTATGAATCATATCTTGTTCATTTGTTCCCTTATATCTCATATATCCAACTCAAACACACATAAAGTATATCTTTTGTATACCTTCCTTTCTTACATATACTTATCTTTCATTCTCAGAAATCATGTACGAATCAAACGTACCTAAATCGGGTGCATATTTTCTATACACAATCGTTTTTCAAAATTGTCCATTTATCCACTCAAAATTCATTAAAGTATACATATAGCTCGAAATGCTTATACAATGCCAGCGTCCCAGACATGGTCTTACATGTAAACGATTATCGATGCCACTGTCCCAGACAGGGTCTTACATGAAATCAGATACAATGCTGATGTCCCAGACATGGTCTTTGTAACACCCTATAACCTTCATCCGTCACCGGAATAAGGTTTCTAGGTAATACAATACAAAACAGAACCTTAGGACATTCGAAGATAAACATAGAAATTACTTTTAGCTGACTGAATTTAAACAGAGAGTAATGCATCTCATTCCTTCACTTCAAATTTATTTGAAGAATTATCAACAATATAAGCATTAAAGAAACAACTATTGAACGTATATGTATATATATAAATGTATACCTTAGCCGAATATGTCAAGTCATAACCGAACATTTCACAACTAAGGTTCAACTAAGAAACTTTATTAACTTCATGAAAATGTTATATCTCATTTTAAATTGTTGATCATATTCGATCTTTTCTTTGCTTTGAAACATATAACACAAAATGACCGAGCCATTTTCGCATGGCTTTTAACTATACATGCCATACCAAAACCTAATGTTTTTGTAAGTACCGAATTAGTTCAGATAGTATGGACGACTTTGAACAGGAACCCCCGAGCTCGTAGTAGGTATCCAAGATCTATAAAACAGAGAAACACAATGAACGAAGTAAGCTTTCGTAAGCTTAGTAAGTATCAAGCAATATAAACATCTAAAACAAGTTAACGATCAAACATTCGACTCCCAAGTAACCATTATAGGTATAATGCCACTAGGCCGGACAATACACAAATACATAATATAAAATTAGCATTTTAATATTTTGACTTGCTTCCAAACTCATATGATATTGGTACAACAACTTTTTCATATAACCTCAAACCTTGGCCGAATGTGTCATAATTAAGTAGATAATCTTAATACTTATTCGCATATATCCCTCTCACGACTCACTTGTGTTTCAATTCAAATTGAAACGTAAAGAAAAAAAAAACTCAGGATATATATATAAATATGTACCTGGCCAGCTTACCGTATTAAGCTATCTCAATTGTCATTTTAACACGAAGTCTCAAAGCCATACAAATATCCAATTTCATCACCTGAATAGTTTATTCATAACTAAAAATCAAATCACACATATTCATATAACCTTCCACATTGACTGGAGTAATATCATCACAAAGTTACCTATAATTTAACCCAAATTTAAAATTATAAATGAGTATGTAATACATACCTGACTGAATTAGGGTATTGAGCATAATTGTTGGAAAGATTATCGCAAATCACCAAATCTTACCTTTACTCACTTTTCCGACGGTACCTTTAACCCGGATATAATTTCAGAGTATCAAGTATACTTTTTCGCTTGCTAATTCATTTCATGTAAAATATCTCACTCATAATTCATTTGCTTCATTCGAATATAAGCATAGAAGATACACCTTGACCTCATGGCTCAAGCAACATTTCACATTAAGACATAATTATGCATTCCAAACTATCCTCCGGCTCCTCAAGCAAAAACACATACATGATCACATATCTATCACATCATCTAGTTTACTTAATAACAACCACTCGGTCTCATCCCATACGTATAAATTCATATGCCTCACAATAACTTCATCACATATTTAAAGAAAAATACACATATATAACTTCATCACATATTTAAAGAAAAATACACATATACTACATTTGGCCATTTAACTGCACCACATAACCGTATACAAGGTTACCTTTCACCTTTGTCCATTTGACCACGCCACATACACACAAGCACATATTTGTATACATATATATTTTACCTTGGTCATTCCTCTTTCTTCCTATGTACTTTCCCAATGATTGATAATGATCATTCATTATCTCACACATTTTTACCATCTTGTTACTTTCGGCTATATACAAAACATACTACCATTTTTGGTTCTCATAGGATGCACATATATGTATAAACATAATACATGATATAAATGTATACAAATTTATTCTTATTCTTAAGGTATTAAAATGAAACTTACATCGTATAAACCTCATTCACATCTTTAAAGCATACCACTCTATATGTCCATATTCCGTAATGTTCATCTATCTTTATCATATAAGCAGAACCCATTTTCGTTCGTCTCATATTCGATAGTAACACCATTACTTAACTCAAGAGCTCATCATAAAGTTTATCATATAATTTACTTAGAGCCTATATTTAGCATAAAGTCACATACACATATAGATAAACCATTTACACTTCATTCAATCTTTTACTCAACCTCAGCTCACATGTATATATATATATATACATATTGACATTCACTCAAGAAGACTAATACAAAGCTTACTTAAATTCTTTGTGTGCCATTCAACCATAAGCTCAATGCCACACTATACCATATCATTTCATCATAGTTATAAAAATCACATTCGGTTTAAGAAATAATTTATTTCAAATGCTTAAAACTTACCTCGTATTTTCGAACGGTTACGGACCAGCTACTCAATTACTTTCTCTTTTCCCCTATCCGACATTGATCCTCTTTGCTCTTGAGCTTAATTGAACAAATTTTTCTAACTTTATTAAAACTCAACTATCCAAGCATTATAACAAGCATATTTGGTTTTTCACACATATAAAACATAGCAATAGTCATGCGTATTATAATTCATCTTTGACCTTTCAATTTCACTCAATTTGAATCATTCCACACAACCAATTACACTCGGCACTTTCTTCTAAAATTTAGCCAACATTACTTATAATTAAAGTGCAAATAAACTCATACACCAAACATAAGGCACTTCACTTCCATCTACTTGTAAATTGTAAATACATTAGCCGATTCAACCCCTGCATACCACACATTCAGCTCTTAAATCTCCATAAGCAAATTTACCTTAAATCTTAACTTCATAACAACAAACCAAATATACATCTATCAAAGAAACATTTAGGCTGAATGTATTCATAGCACTCTTAGAACAACAATACACACAAATTAATTCCAACAGACCAAATATACTAAATCATAATGTACATAACATCCTTTAACATTACTCCATGGTTGTTTATACTCAATATGCTAAAACAAAAAATCACATAACAGCTCTTTCAAAGTCGAATATTAACAATTAGGTCCTATCCAAATTCATATGTAAATATTTAACATTTTACTTAATGTACTTTAGCCGAATACTTCCCAACATATCTAATTCTTTACAAATCAAACCAAGTGTATATATAAACTAGCATAAATGAATTTGTCCATGGTGCTTTTAAACCGAACATTCCATAGCAAATTTCTAAACTCTTACAATTTAAAATAAGTTCATGAAAAATAATAAAAACAAATTCACTAAAGACCATTTTAACCGAAAGAAATCTTATCACATATAATTCCTTCTAATTCACCATTTTACCAATTTAATCACTTATATTCATGGTTTCATCACTTTATCTTCTAATTATCAAAAACAACCAAATTTGATTCATTATCATGCTATGACCGAATGCACATACCTCAACCAATACCAAAATTTCATCATGGGCTATGTAAACCACTTAACAGGTATCTCAAATTCACAAAATTTTAAGAAAATCACATGGTAAACTTACCTTAATCATGCTACTTCCATGTCGAAAGCCTTAAACTTTTCTTTGTCTTTTCTATTTAGAATCGGCCAAGAAAGAAGCCATTTGCATGTCCCCCCCTTTTTTTATTCATCCTTTGTTATTTAATACATTTTATTATTACATTTTCTAGCCAAATTCTAATTTAATATTATCAGAAAACATGAATTAGTGGGATGTTTCGTATCATGGCCGGCCACTAATTATTTTTGGGCAATTTGACATGCAAAGTCATGTCTTTAAACCATGCTATTAATTGGTCATCACACTTTTACCTAGCATACTTTCAAAGTTTCACAACCAAGCCCTTTTAAGTGTAATTCACATCCAATTGACTAATTCGAAGCACAAAAATTTTCGCACATGGATTAACACATAAAATGGACATAGAAATGAGCATTTAGAAAATTTTTCAACTCGGTTTTGTGGTCGCAAAACCACATTCCGACTAGGGTCAAAATAGGGCTGTCATAGTCTTACACGTAATCTCTAATTGATGCCTATGTCCCAGACATGGTCTTACATGATATCTCAGATCAATGCCAACATCCCAAACGTGGTCTCACACGAAATCACATCTTAGAGTTTTTTAGTTCGTACAGAACTTTACACAAATAATCATGTTATCAAAATATCTCATTCAGATTACATTCATTTGATTCTGATGATCTTTAAATAGCAATTACATGATACTTAGGTATAATTCAATAAACAATACATTTATTTGTATATTGACTTACCTCGTACGAGTTCGGACAGATATAAACAAATACTCGATCACTTTCAACTTTCCCTGGTCTAATTCCGTTCCTTTTGGTTCTTGATCTATACACATTCAAATTTAACTCATTCAAACTAAATTTCATCCAAATCAATCCAAATACACATATTTAGGGCATTTTATAAAATAGTCCTCATTTTTTCACATTTGGACAATTTAGTCCCTAATTCACAAAATCACAAAATACATAAAATTTCACTTCAACATAGCTAGACCGAATATGCACGGTGTTCATACAAGCCCATGTATTTCATTCTTTTCACATTTTAGTCCTCCAAAATATCATTTTCCACAATTTAGCCCAAATACTCAATTTCATCAAACGTTCAAAGACGAAATATATTAACCCAACATATAACTTTCATATATCATCAATTAACACTTCAAAGTTCACAAAATCAACAATGGCACATTTCATAATCTTCAACAAAATAAAAAATTTAGGCATGGGCTTTGAAGAATACATAGCAACGATCTTAAAAATGTAAAAATCATCAAAAACTAATTAAAATACACTCCTTAATCAAGATCATCAATGGCTGAATGCTTCAAAGACTCAAACCCTTTTCTTTCTTTTCAATTTCGGCAAAACATCATCAAATAATAGCCTATCTTATGTTTGTTTTATTATAACATCTATTAATAACCAATTTACCATATTATCCATCATTTATTAATTCATAAAACTCATATATTAAGGTCATTTATGACCACTCAAACATTCAATGGTAAAATTACCTCATAAGGCCATAATACTTAAAAGCCAACTCAAATAAATACATTAATCATAGAACATGCTAATTTTACTTTTTATGCAATTTAATCCTTTTTGTAAATTAAGCATTCAAACGAACAAATTAAATCACAGAAATTTCATGGATATCAATACACATGCTATAAACACTGAAAATAATATTTAATTATTTTTCTGACTCAGATATGTGGTCCCAAAACTACTATTCCGACTAGGGTCTAAACTGGGCTGTTACAACTCTCTCCCCTTAGGGATTTTCATCCCCGAAAATCTTACTGTTAAATAGATTTGGATGTTGTTGCCTATTTGCATCTTCGGGCTCTCACATAGCCTTTTCTACATTGTGTCGATGCCACAATACCTTTACTAACGAAATTCTTTTGTTTCGCAATTCTTTCATCTCAGGGGCCAAAATACGGATATGTTTTTCCTCATACGTCATATCAGATTGTAACTCTATCTCAGATGGAGTAATCACATGCGAAAGGTCAGATCTGTATTGTTGAAGCATCGATACATGGAATACATTATGGATCTTTTCTAGCTCAGGTGGCAAAAGTAATATATACGCAACTAGCCCAACTCGTTCAATGATCTCATAGGGGCCGATGAACCTCAGACTCAATTTACCTTTCCTACCGAATCTGAATAGCTTCTTCCAGGGAGAAACTTTTAAGAACACTTCGTCACCAATCTCAAATTCGATATTTTGTCTTTTCAAATCCGCGTATGATTTTTGCCGATCAGAAGATGCTTTCAAATTATCTCAGATTATTTTCACTTTCTGTTCAGTCTCTTTTATCAAATTAACCCCGTGTATCTTATTTTCACTGAGCTTAGACCAATATAACGGAGTAGGACATTTTCTACCGTATAAAGCTTCGTACGGTGCCATTTTAATGCTCGATTGGAAACTATTATTAAATGCTAATTCAATTAATGGCAGATACTGTTCTCACACACCTTCAAACTTAAGAATGTAACATCTAAACATATCCTCGAGTATCTAAATAATCCACTCAGATTGACCATCCGTTTGTGGGTAAAACACTACAGAAATGTAATTCTGTACCTAAAGCCTCTTGTAACTTCTTCCAGAATCGTGAAGTAAATCTCGGACTATCTGACACAATAGATAATGGCACCCCGTGCAATCTAACAATATCAGAAATGTAAAGTTCAGCTAACTTTTCAAGTGAGAAATCAGATCGTACCGGAATAAAATGAGCTAATTGTGTCAATCTGTCAACTACAACCCAGATCACATCTTTCTTCCTCAGAGATAGGGGTAGACCCAAAACAAAATCCATCGTCACCCTATCCTATTTCCACTCGGGAATCATAATCGGCTGAAGTAACCTAGAAGGTACCTAATGTTCGACTTTAACTTGTTGACAGACTAAACACTTTGAAATAAAGTCAGAAATGTCTCGTTTCATTCCCGACCACCAATATAGCTATTTCAAGTTATTATACATTTTTGTACTTCCCAGATGTACAGATAATCTACTATTGTGAGCCTTACTCAAAATCATTTGAATCACTTTTGGATTTCTCGGAACACAAAGTCTATTTCTGAATCTTGGATAACCACTTACATCAATTTAGAATTCAAAATTAGAATCGGAATCACACTGAGTTCGTTTTGCTAATAATGCATTATCCACTTTCTGGGTATCAATAATCTGTTGTAAAACCGAAGGCCTCGCTTTCAATTTGGTTAAAATCGAACCATCATCAAACAAATCTAAATGAGCACTCATAGCATGCAATGCAGATAGTGATTTTCGACTCAAAACATCAGCTACAACATTCGAACTAGCATCAGACAAATCTAAATGAGCACTCATAGCACGCAATGCAGATAGTGATTTTCGACTCAAAGCATCATCTACAACATTCACTTTACTCGGATGATAATCAATCACAAGCTCGTAATCTTTTAGCAATTCTAACCATCTTCTCTGTCGTAGATTCAAATCTTTCTGAGTCATCAAATATTTCATACTTTTATGATCAGAAAACACATGACATTTCTCACAGAACAGATAGTGGTGCCATATTTTCAAAGTAAATGCAGTCATAGCTAAATCCAAATCGTGTGTCGGATAATTCTTTTCGTGCAGCTTTAATTGTCTCGAGGCATAAGCTATGACTTTTCCTTTTTGCATCAAAACACAACTGAGTCCATGTAGCGAAGCATCACTAAAAATGAAAAATTCTTTACCCGATTTTGGTTGCACAAGTATCGGAGTTTCAGTTAACATAGCTTTCAACTGATCAAAACTGTTTTCACAATTATCGGACCGTTCAAACTTCACATATTTTTGTAGCAATCTAGTCAATGGAGTTGCAATCATAGAAAATCCTTTCACAAATCGATGATAATACCTAGCAAGTCCCAAAAAACTGTAGACTTCAAAAACGTTTCTCGTTGGCTTCCAATCCAAAATAGCTAAAATTTTTCCCAGATCAACACAGATATCGAATGCTGACATAATATGGCCCAAAAAGATAACTTCACATAACCAGAACTTACATTTATTGAATTTTGCAAATAATTGCTTTTCACGCAAAGTCTGAAGTACAATTCTCAAATGCTCAGCATGCTCATTTTTGTTCCACAAATAAATGAAAATGTCATTAATGAACACAACAACAAATTGATCTAAATATGGTCTGAATATTCTGTTCATCAAATCCATAAACACAACAGGAGCATTCGCTAGTCCAAAAGGCATAACTAAGAAATCATAGTGTCAATACCTTGTTCTGAAAGTTATTTTTGGAATATTTGCATCTTTCACTCTCAACTAATAATAACCCGATCTCAAATCTATTTTTGAAAACACAAAAGAACCTTTCAATTGATCAAACAAATCATCGATTCTAGGCAGAGGATATTTATTCTTTATAGTCACTTTATTCAACTGACGGTAATCAATACACATTCTCATCATGCTGTCTTTCTTCTTCACAAACAGAATCGGAGTACCACAAGGTGAGAAACTCAATCTTGCAAATCCTCTATTGATTAACTCTTGCAACTGAGATTTTAATTCTTTTAATTCTGTCAGAGCCATTCTATACAGAGCTATTCAAATTAGGGTAGTTCCCGGCACTAACTCAATACCAAACTCGACTTCTCAGATCAGAGGTAATCCTAGAAGTTCTTCAGAAAACACATCAAGGTATCATAGACAACAAGTACTAATTTAATTTTCTTTTCTAAAACTTTCGAATCAATTACATAGGCAAAATAAGATTCACAACCCTTATTCACATATTTCAGAGCTTTCATTATGGGTATTACAGAAGGCAACCCATTCAAATCACTAGTCTCAATTCAAATTATCTCACTATTCTTGCATCTCAAATCAATATTTCAAAGCTTTCATTATGGATATTTCAAAGTTAGCCAGTCCATACCCAAAATTATGTCAAATTCTTCAATAGGTAAAAGCATCAAATCATCCGTAAAACAAATATTTCAAAACATCAACGGACAGTTCTTGCAGACTTTGTCAACTAGGACACTTTTGCCTAAGGGGATCGATACTCTAATGATGAATTCAGTAGACTCTACAGGCAAAGTCTTACTATGTACTAAATTTATGCATATATAAGAGTGCGTAGATCCTGGATCTATTAATGTAATCATAGAAGTAACGTAAAAAGTAAATGTACCCGTAATCATATCTGGTGATGAAGCTTCCTCGCAACCTCGAATAGCATAGGCTCGAGCAGGTGTTCTGGCCTTAGATCGAACAGTAGTATCTTTTGTTACTCTTTGACTGCACTGACATTTCCCGTATTTCTGGGAGGTTTACCTCTAGCTGAGGTGTTACTCAGTTTTAGGTTCTAAACAGTCTCATGCTCATTAGGCTCTGGACAGTTTCGCACAAAGTGGTCTATAAATCCACATCTGAAATAGGCTCAGTCATTCAGTCTACAACTTCCTGGATGTTTTTTACCATAGTGCTTACATTCAGGTCGTTCAGATCGGACATTCCAACACTGGCAACAGAAGTAACAGGAGCTCTGAAACTCAAATGCGAACTAGCTCGATCTCTTCTTGAATGTCCCACACTAACCTTTGAACAGCTTTGATCATCTCTAAATTTTTTTGACGCAAATTGAAATGATTTACTTGCAGATCTCTTTCTTACTTCTCTAGCTTCAGAATCGACTTTTCTTTTATCTTTCCCGAGTTCTTCAGCTTTACATGCTCGATCAAAAACCACAATAAATTCTTTAATCTCCAAAATGCCAACTAACAATTGAATACCTTCATTTAAGCCATCAACGGATCTTTTACATAATATTTCTTCAGTTGCTACACATTCAGTAGCATAGCAGCTCAGACGAACAAACTCTCGCTCGTATTCCGTTACAGACATACGACCCTGTTACAGCTCTAAAAATTATTTTCTTTTTTGGTCGATGAATCTCTAACTGATATATTTCTTACGAAATTTAGATTGAAAGAAATCCCAGGTTATTCGCTCTTTCGGAACAATAGAAGTTAAAGTTTTCCACCACTGATAAGTTGAGTCTCTAAGCAAAGAAACTGCACATTTCACATATTCTTCGGAAGTGCAGGACATTTCATCAACAACTCAGATAGTATTCTCGAGCCAAAACTCAACTCTTTCAGCATCGTCATTAAAAGTGGCCCTAAACTCTTTGGCCCTATATTTTTAGATTTTATCGACTAGAGGCTTACTTAACTAAGTAGGGTTCACAATCAGAGGTACAACAGAGGTCTGAGGGGGATTAGGCGAGGGCGAAGGTTGTTGAACAGCCGGATTAGTACGAACCAATTCCAAAAACCACTCACTCATCAATTGGAAGAAAGCTTGTTGTGCTTCTCCCTCATGACTACTAGTCACATTTCTCAAATCGGAAGGCACTGCCCCTTGTGTGGGAGCTGGTGTATTACTTTCAGCAACATCGGCTACCGCTTGTTCGAGATCCATTACTATATGAAAAACACATTTCAGTTGTCAGGATTTATCACACTACCAAATTTCAATTATATGGCGTGTATAGCTAGACCCACTTACACTATCGTGGTCCTAGAATCGACTAAGCCATAGCACTAATACCAACCAAATGTAACACCCCTAAACCGTATCTGTAACACCCCAGCCCCGGCCCAGATGTTATGGCCAAGTCTGGTGTGTCACATCAACGACGGACTAACCATGTTTCCTAGTTACTACGATTAGGGTGAGTTTTGCAAAACCATTATTAAAGTTTAACGAGAAAATCCAGGTTTGATTGTGAACGTCATATCTGCTACCAATTTTTAGGGGATTTCTTATTATAAGATCTTGGATTAACTTTTGTTACTCGTTTGATATGTGTGATTTATCTTGAAAACGTTGATTAATTTTAAGAAAACTCGCATAGCCTTATTCAAATCATTTAAAGTATAGTATAAATAAATAATTGAAAACCCAAATTAAAATAATTAAAGCGGCCTTATTACAACCCAAAACCAGAATAAGAACAATTAAAAATAAATAAGAAAATAATTAACTTAATTAAAAACCAACAATACAGTCTACGTGGCCACTCTGAATCCCTCCTAGCTCCAAGTCCACTAGCTTAAGGCTCACCTGCATAGATGAAAGGAAGGGAGTGAGTTTGGAAACTCAGGGTGCAAAGAAAGCCCAACCAGAGCCCAAATCAGCTCAAGCTTACTAGCCTAAGCCCTATCCAATTTCAGTAAAAACTGGGCCGAAGCCCTATACAGTAATCAGTTAACTGAGCCTTAGCCCTATTCAGATATCAGTGTGGACCATAGGCCCATAACAGCAACAGAACAGAATAATGCATGTATACAAAGCCCAGACCAAAATCCATCCGCTACATACCACCCGTAACAGCCCAACACACCCGTGGGGAATAACTCGACCCACCCAGCCCAGCACACCACAGTCGCAGCATAGCTGCTCAGATAACGTGGCCAAGCCACTATAGTAAAACCGAGGAAAAACCCCTTTCAGTAAAACGAGGCAAAGCCCCTTTCAGTAAATGTGGCAATGCCACTTGCACTTCCTCCATCAATAAAACCCAAACCCATGCAATAGTATAATATGTCATGGCATACAGTGAACAGATACAGTAAAGCATCCATTTCAATCAAATTTAGCCTTAGAGGTATAAAGGTCATTTTGCACCTAGGGTAAAACAGTAATTTTCCACCCTTAAGGGGTACTTCAGTAATTATACCAATTTTTAGGATTTTATGCATATTTCAACTATTAACAGTCCATGATCATCCTAATAGTATATCTAGCCCATTTATCAACCTTAGAGCTATCGGGCCCTAAAACCCCTAATGGGCCATACAGTGTCAATTAGCTATTTTGGCCCATTTAGCCCAAATTTCATGAATGCCTTAATGTTTTCAACCTACAGTATACCAAAATATGCTTACCGCTTATTTTCACCCAAATGGGCTCGTAAGCCAATTGGGCCCAAATTTAGCCCATCGGGGCCCAAATTTACCAAGGTGCACGAAGTCGCACACTTACTAACTTTACCGGTTTCGGTCAACGATCTTCTCGTTGCCAACTGACCCATGAGCGCTCGCACGATCGCAAGCCCACAAAATGCCAAAATTTTGATTTTTCAGCTTTTGCCGATTTAGCCTACTAGAGGGTGTTCGTTTACACACCTGATTTGCGACGAATGCTAACGAGATCTCCCACGTGTATCCTACAATCGGTCACTAACATATTTAGATTACGAATCCATGATAATCAACATAATGATCACTTACCACATTCGATCATAATGAGGCTTTATTAACAACTCATCTTGCTGATCTTAACCACTAGATCTAGATCTACCAGTCGCTCCAATGATCCAAGCCTTCAATCAGTAGCCTTTAGTCTATACTAGCACAAAACGATCCAAATAATAGGACCAACAGAGCCTCTAGCCCCAATCGACAATCACCCTACTTAGGGGTTTTCGGCTTTTCCTTAAATCCCAAAAGAACGAATGGGAAGAAAGAATATGAATACTTACCGGAGATTTACTAAACAATAATGCTTCCAATCCTGCATCTAACTCAGATTTGATGCAGATCTAGCCTCTAAACTTGAGCAGAGAGTGAGAATAAGAGATCTAATGGTTCAGTTTCCAAATCACTATGAGTATGATGATTTCGGCTTTTAAGGAAATCGGTCAAGAAGAAATCGACTACTAGGGTGAATGTTTCAGGTTTGAAAGGAGATCACTAGAGACAAGGGTAAGATTCGGCTCTTGCAAGACTTAGATGGAAAGAAGAAATAGTTTTGATTAATGAGGTATTCGACAATGGTGGATTTGGTTTCAGCTCTTTAGGTAAACGACAATAAGGGTGGAGAAAAGAGATTGCTTCAATCAAATTTGGCTTGAGAAGAAGATAGAAAAGAAGGAAAGTGGGTTTGGCTTCTATGGAAATTAAAGAGAAAGGAGATGGAAGTAAAAAAGAGAAGAGAAAAGAAGAATAGATTTGATTCTAGAAAATCGGCACAAAGAGAGTATGGAGGCCTAGGTTTCGATTTCTTGCAAAAATGAGAAGAAAAAGATCCCTAAGGTACTATACCCTAATTCGGCAAGATAGAAAAGAGGCCAAAACAAATCCTGAAAGGTCCTACACCAAGCATTCAGCACACGCTAACTCCACTTGCCGAAATTGAAACCTCAAAACCCAATGCTGAATTTGCTCCCAAGAACCCCACAATCGGCCACCACCAACTTCCATTCAAATTTCCTAAAATCTCTTCCCCTTATCCTCTTTGATCAAATCCCATGAACATCTCAAACTACTCCCAGGAGAGTTTCACTTGAATTCCATCACATGACTAGCACATGCAACAAAAACAAAACACCAACTTACCTACCATGCAACTTAAACCTTGGCCCTTGCACACGCATCCACATGCCACTTTTTTAGGAACTAAGTGGCGCCACATTGCCACTTTACCAAGGACTCACTTGTGTCTTATTTTACTCAGCTTTTTAATAAAAGCCCACATAACCAGGTTTAAATTCAAATTTCGAAAATTCTACTGGGTTTTAACTTAGGCTTGGGCCTTCTAAAGGCCCACTAACATACTTAAAACAAAAATTTTAATGATCTACCAAACAAATTTCAAGATTTCACCAAAATCGCAAAAATCTGAAAAATCTCAAAAATTGGGGCATTGCAACTCTACCCCCTTAAAGAAATTTCGGCCTCGAAATTTACTTGATCCGAACAGGTGAGGGTATTGTTAACGAATCGCCTCTTCTGGCTCCTAAGTAGCCTCTTCTCTGCCATGATTGTGCCAAAGCACTTTTACCAACGAAACTGACTTCCTTCTCAACACTTTGACCTCTCGATCCGGAATTTGCACGGGCTCCTCTTCAAAAGTCAAATCAGTCTTTACCTCAATCTCTTTCATAGGTACGACATGCGAAGGATCATGGACACATGAAAGACATGATGAATACGATCCACCTCCGGTGGTAACTCTAGCTGATAAGCTACCGGCCCTACACGTTTAAAAACCCGATAAGGCCCAATAAATCGCAGACTCAACTTGCCCTTCTTGCCAAACCTCAAGATCTTCTTCCAAGGCGAGACTTTCAAAAATACCATATCCCCTATAGAGAACTCGATTCCCTTACGCTTTAGATCAACACACGACTTTTTCCTATCAGATGCCTCCTTTAACCGATCTCTGATCAACTTAACCTTATTTTTAGTATTTACCACTAACTCTGGTCCAAGAACCTGCCGTTCTCCCAACTCTGTCCAATACGTCAGTGTACGACACCTTTGTCCATAAAGTGCCTCATATGGGGCCATTTGGATACTTGCCTGATAACTGTTATTATAAGCAAATTCCACAAATGGCAAGTAATCCTCCCAACTACCTCGAAAGTCGATAACATAACCTATTAGCATGTCCTCCAGAACTTGAATAACCTTTTCTGACTATCCATCTGTCTGAGGGTGAAAAGCAGTGCTAAAATCCAATCACGTACCCAACACCTCATGCAACTTCTACCAGAATCGAGATGTAAACCTAGGATCCTGATCAGAAATAATCGAAACTGGCACCCCATGCAGTCACACTATCTCTGCCACATACAATTTGGCCAACTTCTGAAGTAAGTAATCGGTTCGGACAGGTATGAAATGAGTAGATTTCGTTAACCTATCCAAATTACCCATACAGAGTCCTTCTTAGAAGGTGTCAACGGCAGCCCACTCACAAAATCCATGGTTACCCTCTCCCACTTCCAAAGTGGAATCTTCACAGGCTGCAATAGTCCAGATGGCAGTTAATGCTTAGCCTTTACCTGCTGGCATGTCAGACATTTTTCCACCAATTCGGTCACCTCTCGCTTAAGTCTAGGCTACCAGTACAATTTTCTCAAGTCTCGATACAACTTATTCCCTCCAGGATGCATGGCACAAGGTCCACCATGAGCCTCTTTCAGAATTGACTGCCTCAAGTCAGAGTCCTTCAGAATACAAACCCTTCCTTGAAAGCACAGAACTCCATCAGTATTCAATCCAAAATTAGAATTCTCATCATTCCTAGCTTGTTGGAACCGAGGAACTAACGTCTCATCCTTTAATTGCTTCTCTTTAATCTGCTCAGTCCAAATTGGTCTCACTTGCAACTCTGCTAACAAGCTTCCATCATCATATAGACTCAAACGAGCAAACATCGCTCTCAACTCAGCTACAGCCCTTCGGCTTTGTAACACCCCATACCCAGCCTAGACGTTACGGCCAAGTCTGATGTGTCACATTGAAGTGTTTTTCGAAAACCATGTTTTCATTGAAAACCCTTCTTAATGTTTAGAAACTTTTACCGTTAAACTTGTATAAAACCTTAGCTTGTGTTTTTTTTACCAAAACGTGGTTCATTGAAATAATCATCCATTTTTCAAACATTGTTAAAACTTTGTAAAACTTTATAGAAAATTGTAAACACTTGTAAACCTTTGTAACTTTTATAAAACATGTTATTTTGAAAACAGTTTAGTATTGAAAAATTTGATCTTCTTTGTTATGGCTTAAAGTGAATGGTAGCTGTGCACCAAGTAGGATTCTAGAAAAAAGGAGGTGAGTCGAATAGACTGCTTAAGTACCAAGCTCTTCTTGGATCCACTCTTAGACATGCACACGACCATTGCCACACTTTAACTATTTAAAGTATTCATTCATGAAAACATTTAAATTTGCAGAAGCTTTGCTCTATTATCGTGATATTTTGGAAACAAGTAACTTTTATAAAAACGCACCTTAGAGCTAACCGATTTCTAAACAATTTATACGATATCATACTTAAGCTAAAACAAATTAAATAATTAAAAACCCAAAATAAAAATAATTAAAGAGGCCTTTTACAACCCAAAACCAAAAATAAATAATTAAAAGTAAATTGAAATAAATAACTTAGTTAAAAACCAACAGTCCAGTCCATGTGGCCACTCTGAATCCCTCACAGCTCCAAGTCCACCAATCTAAGTTCACCTGTGAGGATGGAAGAAAAAGGAGTGAGTTTGGAAACTCAGTGTGCAAAGAAACCCATCTAGAGCCCAAATCAGCTTAAGCCCACTGGGCCTAAGCCCTATCCCATCACAGTAATAACTGGCCGAAGCTTTTCAGATATCGGTTACTAGGCCTTAGCCCTTTTCAGATACAATTTCACTGGGTTGAAGCCTTATTCGGTAAACAGCATGGCCCATAGGCCCATTCAATAACAAAACGGTAATATCGATGCCTGTATGCAAAACCCATATCAATATGTGGGGAAACTACTCAACCCACCCAACCGCTACTCTCCACCCGTACCAACCAACACACCATGTTGGGAGAACTACTCAACCCACCCAACCACTACTCTCCACTGGCAGCATAGCTGCTTTATTATATAGCATGAGGCCTAGCCTCTTTCGGTAACTAGGGCAAAGCCCTTTTTGATAAACTAGGGCAAAGCCCTTTTCGGTAAACTGGGGCAAAGCCCTTTAGCACTTCCCCCATTCATATAAATCCCAACCCCATGCATTAAATGATCATGACATGGCATAAAATAAACAGAATCGATAAAGCATGCAAATCAGTCCAATTTAACCCTAAGGGTATAACAGTCATTTTACACCTAGGGGGTAAAACTATAATTTCTCACTTTTTAGAGTATTTTAGTAATTATTCCACTTATTCCAGGGTTTTATTCCTATTTTAGTCACTAATAACCATACTTCTGTCACTGTAAAATTATTTAACTCGTTTTAACAACTTTTAATCACTAGGCCCTAAAACCCCTAATCGGCCTTATAGTGTTTTTTTAGCGATTTAAGCCCATTTAGTCCTGACCTTATAATTAATTATTAATTTAACCTATTTTAAGACTACAGTCTATCAGAATACATCTATTGCTCATTTTTACCCGTATGGGCCCGTAAGCCCATTAGGCCTATATTCGGCCCATCGGGGCCCATCTTACCGAAATGCACGAAATTGCGCACTTAGGCCTTTTGTTACTAGCGATTACCGATTTTGCCATCTATTGAGTATTCACATGCTCACAATTCCATAACTGTCAACCTTTCAATCACTTTTTCGGTCACTTTTCAGTTACTATGGCCTTTGCCGAATCGAACTAAAGAAGGGTTTGATACACACCTGATTTGCGATTATACTGATGAGATCTCTTACGTGATTTCTCCTATAATCAACCACCTCTGTCGATTTAGATCCACTAGATCTAGATCTTGCTACCCCGATGATTTCAACTCCAACCACACCTTGTTTGATCACCTCCTTCGCGTATACAGATTTTGTTGCCAGCGAATCAATCCCAAATCACCTTTCTAACTTAGATTTGATGCTCATTATGCTTCTCTTCAGTTTTCAAATACACCAAAATATCGTCAATAAAAATGACTACGAATCGATCCAAATAAGGTTGGAACACTCGATTCATCAGATCCATGAAAGCTGCAGGTGCAATCATTAGTCCAAATGGCATAACTAGAAACTCGTAATGACCATACCGAGTTTTAAATATTGTCTTATGGATATCCACCTCCTTGACCATTAACTGATGGTATCCAGATTAAAGATCGATCTTTGAAAATACCAAAGCTCCTCTAAGCTGATCAAACAGATCGTCGATCCTAAGTAGATGGTACTTGTTCTTTATCGTCAGTTTGTTCAATTTACGATGTTCGATGCACATACGCATCGTCCCATCCTGTTTCTTCACAAATAGTACTGGTGCTCCCCATGGAGACACACTCGGTCTAATGAAACCTCTATCTAAAAACTCTTGGATTTGTGCTTTCAGTTCCACTAACTCTTTCAGTGCTATCCTATAGGGTGCGATGGACACTGGAGCCGTTCCAGGTAGCAAATCAATTCCAAACTCAACTTCTCAGTTCGAAGGTAATATAGAAAGCTCCTCAAGAAAGACATCTTGAAACTCCTTCACAGTTCTAATTGTCTACACGGTCAAATTCTTAGTCTCAGTCTGACTTACAAAGGCCAAGTACTCCTCGCAACCCTTGCGAATAAGCTTCTCAGCCCTTACGGTTGAAACAATATTAGACAAGTAGTCCCTTCGCTTCCCAATAACCATTACCTCCTCATCCTCGGTAGTCCTTAACACCATCCTCTTGGCCGCAAAATCCAGAGTCACCTTATGCTTTGTAAGCCAGTCCATCCCTAAAATAAGATCGAACTCTCCGAATGGTAGCTCCATTAAGTTTCCAGCGAAAATCCTACATTGAGTCTCTAAAGGCATCTCCCTAAAGAGTTTGTCTACCCTAACTGAGTGACCCAGTGGACTTATCACAGTTACCCCACTCACAGTTTCCTCAGAGTTCACACCCAACAACCCAGATTTATTACATGTAACATACGAATAAGTTGAACCCATATCTATCAATGAAGTATATGGCATGCTAGAGATCAAAAATGTACTAGTTATGACGTCAGGTGCGTCACCCTCCTCTCAACGTCGAGTAGCATACACTAATGCTGGCTGACGAGCTTCTGCATTTCCAGCACCCCTGCCAGTGCTCCACGTCCACAACCATTTCTGTTGCCACCCCTACCTTGACCACGGCCCCTCGGCAATTATGGTCCACCTTGCACCAGTTGAGCAACCCTCTGTTCAATGGCTTGAACCTGAGCTGGCCTCTATGGACAATCCTTAACTTTGTGCTCCTTGGACCCGCATCGAAAGCAAGCTCCAGTACGATTCCAGCATTCTCCCAGATGTACTCTACCATAGTCCCCACAAGCTTGCAGTCTAACCGTATTCACCAGAACTGCTCGGACCGGTTCCTCTACTTTAGCCTTTTTGGCATTCCTGTTTACAGCACCAGAGGGTCCAGCATCCCTCCTAAATCGATTTCAGTCCTTACCATGGTTCTGCCATTCAGTTCGCTTCACCTTCTCGGCTATCTTAGCCTTCTCTACCAATACAGCAAAGTCACGCTCCCTCTGTGGAGCTATCAGCACCCTAAGCTCATCCCTGAGGCCATCCTAAAAAAGAACGCTACGTTCGTACTCAGTAGCTACTACACCGCTGGCATACTGACTCAACCTCAGAAATTTCGCCTCATATTCAGCAACAGACTTATTACTCTAAGTCAGGTTCAGAAATTCTTTCCTACTAGCATCCACATAACTTACCCCGACGTATTTTCCCTTGAAAGTTGTCCTCAATAGTTCCCAGGTTACCCGCTCAGTTGAGGTACTCTCCTTCACAGTGATCCACCACTGATATGCTTCCTCTCGTAGCAGAGACACCGCTCTTTTAAGCTTTTGCTCCACTGAGCAATCCAGGTTGTCCATAATTTGCTCCGTGGCTTCCAGCCAATACTCAGCCACATTTGGGGCTATTCCAGATATGCCCCTGAAGACCTACGTCCGTTAGCCCGGAGTCGCTCAGAAATGGATCCCCTATTCATAGTTCCAGTGCTGGCATCAACGACCCTCTCTAAAACCCTCAACATGGCCTGGGACAGAGCGTCGTCCCCTGTAGCCCGATCATATGATCCAGTCTCAGTCGCTGGCAGAGCTCGTGCCTCCGCAGCTGGCATATGTCCTGAAGACGAAGATCCAGCTTGCACACTACCTCGGCCACGTCCACGGCCTCATCCACGAGCAGCCCTTATACTCATATCATCTTATCTGATTACGAATTTTATGCCATTAGTTTAATATTTCAGTTGTTTATTACCAAAATGTCTTATGTATAGATAGAGTTTCAAAGTTAGATTTCGGGAAGTCATAGCCTAGCTATAGTCTCAGTCTTCTAGGGCTTAGTTTTCCTTGCTGTCTCAGTCTCTACAGTTTTTAGTATTGCCCTAACTACAATATCATATTAGGGTCTCAATTCTATCTACAGTGATATCTCAGTACAGTACAGTATAAGAGAAAAACACTTACAGACTTGGTGCCGGGGATTCAGTGTGCCACTTTTCAGATGCCAGATTTCAGAAAGCTCAGAAAAATTAAACTTTTTAAAGTAAACTTTAAACAAGTATTACTTGAAGAAAATAAGTTTGAAAAGGGTTTCCCTAAAATTTTCCAAAATCGATTTCAAAATACCCTTCTTGAGCCTTGATTTTAAAATTTTGTAAAAACTTTTTGGACCCGATCCACAGTCGAGTTGTTGCAACTTGGCTCTGATACCACTAAATATAACACCCCAACCCTGGCCCAGACGTTACAGCCAAGTCTGGTGTGTCACATCAATGACGGACTAACCATGTTTCCTAGTTACTACGATTAGGGTGAGTTTTACAAAACCATTATTAAAGTTTAACGAGAAAATCCAGGTTTGATTGTGAACGTCATTTTTAGGGGGTTTCTTATTATAAGATCTTAGATTAACTTTTGCTACTCGTTTGATATGTGTGATTTATCTTGAAAACGTTGATTAATTTTAAGAAAACTCGCGAAGCCTTGTTCAAATCATTTAAAGTATAGTATAAATAAATAATTGAAAACCCAAATTAAAATAATTAAAGCGGCCTTATTACAACCCAAAACTAGAATAAGAACAATTAAAAATAAATAAGAAAATAATTAATTTAATTAAAAACCAGCAATGCAGTCGTGGCCACTCTAAATCTCGTCCAGCTCCAAGTCCACTAGCTTAAGGCTCACCAGCATAGATAAAAGGAAGGGAGTGAGTTTGGAAACTCAGTGTGCAAAGAAAGCCTAACCAGAGCCTAAATCAGCTCAAGCTTACTTGGCCTAAGCCCTATCCAGTTTCAGTAATAATTGGGCCGAAGCCCTATCCAGTAATCAGTTAACTGGGCCTTAGCCCTATTCAGATATCAGTACGGCCCATAGGCCCATAACAACAACAGAATAGAATAATGCAAGTATGTAAAGCACAAACCTAAATCCATCCGCTACACATCACTCGTACCAGCCCAACACACCTGTGGGGAATAACTCGACCCACCCAGTCCAACACACCACAGTCGCAGCATAGCTGCTTAGATAACATGGCAAAGCCACTACAGTAAAACCGAGGCAAATCCCCTTTCAGTAAAACGAGGCAAAGCCCCTTTCAGTAAACGTGGCAATGCCACTTGCACTTCCTCCATCAATAAAACCCAAACCCATGCAACAGTATAATATGTCATGGCATACAGTGAACAGATATAGTAAGGCATGCATTTCACTCAAATTTAGCCCTAGGGGTATAAAGGTCATTTTGCACCTAGGGGTAAAATAGTAATTTTCCACCCTTAAGTGGTATTTTAGTAATTATACCAATTTTTAAGGTTTTATGCATATTTCAGTTATTAACAGTCCATTATCATCCTAATAGTATATCTAGCCCATTTATCAACCTTAGAGCTATTGGGCCCTAAAACCCCTAATGGGCCCTACAGTGTCAATTAGCTATTTTGGCCCATTTAGCCCAAATTTCATGAATGCCTTAACATTTTTAACCTACAGTATACCAAAATACACTTATCGCTTATTTTCACCCAAATGGGCCCGTAAGCCCATTGGGCCTATATTTAGCCCATCGGGGGCCAAATTTACCGAGGTGCACGAAATCGCGCACTCACCAACTTTACCAGTTTCGGTTAATGATCTTACCATTTCCAACCGACCCACGAGTGTTTGCACACTCGCAAGCCCACGAAATGCCAGAATTTTGACATTTCAACTTTTCTGCTTTAACCGATTTAGCCTACTAGAGGGTGTTCGTTTACACACCTGATTTGCAATGAGTGCTAATGAGATCTCCAACGGGTATCCTACAATCGGTCACTAACATATTTAGATTACGAATCTGTGATAATCAACATAATGATCACTTACCACATTCGGTCATAATAAGGCTTTATTAACAACTCACCTTGCCGATCTTAACCACTAGATCTAGATCTACCAGTCGCTCCAATAATCCAAGCCTTCGATCGGTAGCCTTTAGTCCATACTAGCACAAAACAATCCAAACAATAAGACCAACAGAGCCTCTAGCCCCAATCGACAATCACCCTACCTAGGGGTTTTCGGCTTTTCCTTAAATCCCAAAATAACGAATGGGAAGAAAGAATCTAAATACTTACCAGAGATTTACTAAATAATAATGCTTCCAATCCCGTATCTAACTCAGATTTGATGCAGATCTAGCCTCTAAACTCGAGCAGAAAGTGAGAATAAGAGATTTAAAGGTTTGGTTTCCAAATCACTATGAGTATGATGAGTTTGGCTTTTAAGGCTAGGGTGAATGTTTCGGGTTTGAAAGGAGATCACTAGAGACAAGGGTAAGATTCGGCTCTTGCAAAACTTAAATGGAAAGAAAAAATAATTTTGATTAATGAGGTATTCGACAATGGTGGATTTGGTTTCGGCTCTTTAGGTAATCGACAATAAGGGTGGAGAAAAGAGATTGCTTCAATTAAATTTGGCTTGAGAAGAAGATAGAAAAGAAAGAAAGTGGGCTTAGCTTTTATGGAAATTAAAGAGAAAGGAGATGAAAGTAAAGAAGAGAGGAGAAGAGAAGAGTAGATTCGGCTCTAGACAAATCGGCACAAAGAGAGTATGGAGGCCTAGGTTTCAGTTTCTAGCAAAAAGAAGGAGAACAAAAAGAACCCTAAGGTACTATACCCAAATTCGGCAAGACAGAAGAGAGGCCAAAACAAATCCCGAAAGGTCCTACACCAAGCATTCGGCACACACTAACTCTACTTGCCGAAATTGAAAACTCAAAACCCAATGCCGAATTTGCTCCCAAGAACCCCACAATTGGCCACCACCAACTTCCATTCAAATTTCCTAAAATCTCTCCCCCTTATCCTCTTTGATCAAATCCCATGAACATCTCAAACTCCTCCCAGCAGAGTTTCACTTGAATTCCATCACATGACTGGCACATGCAACAAAAACAAAACACCAACTTGCCTACCATGCAACTTGAACCTTGGCCCTTGCACATGCATCCACACGTCACTCTTTTAGGAACTAAGTGGCGCCACATTGCCACTTTACCAAGGGCTCACTTGTGTCTTATTTTACTCAGCTTTTTCTTAAAAGCCCACATAACCAGGATCCCTTCTCTTTAAATTCAAAATTATGAAATTTTACCAGGTTTTAACTTAGGCTTGGGCCTTCTAAAGGCCCTGTAACATACTTAAAACACAAATTTTAATGATCTACCAAACAAATTTCAAGATTTCACCAAAATCACAAAAATCTAGAAAAATCCCAAAAATTGAGGCCGTATAGTATTCGTCGCTGGATTAGGGTTAGGAGTATTACCAGACAATTCAGAACTATTACAGATATTTTACAATCATCAACATCATATCACATTCATACGTCATCCACAAGTCCCTTATGAAGGTCTACGAGACCTTAAGCATGCACTAGAAGAAGGTCGGGACTAATCCAATAACATTTGAAACTTATATGTGGCTCATGAAATTTTTCCTTTTTCAAATAGAGCACACGCCTGTATGACTAAGCCGTGTACCTCCACGTCTGTGTCTCACATCTCGCACGACCGTGCCTATCCTTTTACTCTAACCCGTGTACAATACTGACTAGGGTTACACGGCCACTGGCACGCCCGTGTGTCTAGCTCGTGGGTGAACTAGAGTTGGCCACACGGTCACTAGACATGGTAGTGCGTCCAGTCTGTGTGCCAAACTAACCTCGAAGACTACAAAACAGGTATCACATGGTCACTAGACATGGCCGTGTGTCTATTCCATGTGTCAAACTGACCAAAATGCCCAGAAAACAGAGGTCACATGGTCGAGACACACGCTCGTGTGCTTAGGCCCTGTGGCAAGAAATAGGCTTGGTTTAAGCCACTTTCACACCCCAATTTGCCATGTACCTAAAAACATAAAACTAAGGTAATTCATACCAAATTTTCTAGCTAAAACATGCTCAAAACATTCATCAGCATAACCAACCATTTCATGCATATATTCACACCAAACTCATCCACATCTCAAGCTGAAGCATTACCAAACTATATGATTCATAACATATTCACATCACCTTTGAAAACATAATAAATCTTACCAATTCTATAACCAAACATGAATCAAAATGACCATTTCATATTTGGCCATATATGCAACATAACACATACCCATTTGCATAGCAAAGCATATATCAAATTAAGCTTACTTCATCCATTTGTTAGCCACATCACATGGCATAACTCATTTACAACTCAAAACATATCTTATAGACTTCTAGCCTATACATGCCATAGTTGAACATTTACACTTTCAAAATGTACCAAAACAAGGATTGATAGTGTGGTGATGATCCTTGACAATCCCGATCTCACAGTAGTAACGATATCTATAAAACAATTAAAAAACACACAGAGTAAGCTACAAAGAGCTTAGTAAGTCATATACAATTAAACTCAACTTATGAATCAATTTTAATTCCAATCATTCACAAATAATTCAATCCATTTTACATAAGCAATCTATGAATCATATCTTGTTTATTTGCTCCCATATATCTCATATATCCAACTCAAACACACATAAAGTGTATCTTTTGTATACCTTCCTTTCTTTCTTATACTTATCTTTCATTCTCAGAAATCATGTACGAATCAAACATACCTGAATCGGATGCACATTTTGTTTACACAATCATTTTACAAAATTGCCCATTAATCCACTCAGAATTCATTAAGGTATACAGATAGCTCGAAATGCTTATACAATTCTAGCATCCTTGACGTGGTCTTACATGTAAACGATTATCGATGCCGCTGTCTATGACAGGGCCTTACACGAAATCAGATACGATGTTGATGTCTTAGACATGGTCTTACACATAATCTCTAACCGATGCCTGTGTCTTAGACACGGCCTTACGCGATATCTCAGATCGACGCCAATGTCCCAGACATGGTCTTACACGAAATCACATCTCAGAGTTCTTTAGTTTGTACAGAACTTTACAAAGATAATCATGTTATCAAAATATCTCATTCAGATTACATTCATTTGATTCTCATGATCTTTCAATAGTAATTACATGATACATAGGTATAATTCAATAAACAGTACATTTAGTTGTATATTGACTTACCTCGTACGGGTTCAGACGGATATAAACAAATACTCGATCACTTTTAACTTTATCCGGTCTAACCGCTCTTTTTGGTTCTTGATCTATACACATTCAAATTTAACTCATTCAAACTAAATTTCATCCAAATCAATCCAAATACACATATTTATTGCATTTTACAAAATAGCCCTCATATTTTCACATTTGGACAATTTAGTCCCTAATTCACAAAATCACAAAATACACAAAATTTCACTTTAACATAGCTAGACCGAATATTCACGGTGTTCATATAAGCCCATATATTTCATTCTTTTCACATTTTAGTCCTCCAAAATATCATTTTCCATAATTTAGCCCAAATACTCAATTTCATCAAAAATTCAAAGACTAAATATATTAACCCAACATATAACTTTCATATATCATGAATTAACACTTCAAAGCTCACAAAATCAACAATGGCACATTTTATAATCTTCAACAAAATTAGAAATTTAGGCATAGGCTTTGAAGAACACATAGCAACAATCTCAAAAACGTAAAAATCATCAAAAACTAATCAAAATACATACCTTAATCAAGATCATCAATGGCCGAATGCTTCAAAGACTCAAACCCTTTTCTTTCTTTTCAATTTCGGCAAAACATCATCAAATAATAGCCTATTTTATGTTTGTTTTATTATAACATATATTAATAACTAATATACGATATTATCCATCATTTATTAATTCATAAAACTCATATATTAAGGTCATTTATGGCCACTCAAACATTCAATGGTAAAATTACCTCATAAGGCCATAATACTTAAAAGCCAACTCAAATAAATACATTAATCATATAACATGCTAATTTTACTTTTTATGCAATTTAATCCGTTTTGTAAATTAAGCGTTCAAACGGACAAATTAAATCACAGAAATTTCACGGATATCAATTCACATGCTATAAACACTGAAAGTAATATTTAATTATTTTTCTAACTCAGATATGTGGTCCCGAAACCACTATTCCAACTAGGGTCTAAACTGGGTTGTTACAGCGAATACTTACGCAACATTTCATACTTATGGTTCATTCTTAGACCGACCCTAATGTAATTCCATGTATATATTCATACTGATAATTCTCTGTGTACAACATGCAGATGAACTTCATTTCATGCTACATAGAATCTCATAATTCAAGACAACATTAACTCAGATTCAGAATAAATTGGGAAGAATATGTGATAACCTTTACTTTTCATACTCATAGATCATAATAACAGATAGCCTTCTTGACATACAAATATACATCTTATTTTCATAAAAATCCCTTAAGACTTCATTCAACTTTTATTCCAGAGCATGTCAATACATTATCATGGTTATACATATTACTGATCTACTAGAACTCACTCATATCTTACCATAGAGAGAGACATTCAGATTCATAACTTACCAAATTTCCTAACAGTCCACAACACTTTGACTTAGCAAAATACACCTTACTAGAAATGAAATAGAACAAGCCATTAAGGTGATCCATTCATAGTTTGCCATGAGGGTGCTTCTTAAGAGTGCTCGACAAAGGCATTCTTTTCATACTACGTTATAAAGGCTTTCTTTCTTGACATGTTTATGACATAGATTTTCCTAAACTCACATTATGTAAGGTTTGCCCGCCATTGTCCTAGGACACACAGACAACCTTACTGGGTAATAACCTTCCTTTAGTTCCTTTTGAAAAATGCCATAGCCATGGACTTTTTGTAACACCCCATACGCGGTTTGGACACCAGGTTGAATATCACGATGCCACACCACCGTCTCACGTCAATTTTATTGTAATTATCAAAGTTGAAATACATGTGGTTTTGTTTTTCTTTAGTTATACTAGCATTTATGAGAATGCCAAGTCATGCAAGCTTAGTTTAGTGTCTAAGCATACTAACATACAACAAACAAACATAGAATGTACACATCTCGAGCATTGGGACTACTTAGCAAATTTTCCTAAAAATGTTATGTAGGTATCGATATTGCCTCTATGGTATGAACATTTCCTTTAAGTGGTATCCATACCACCTGGAAAATCAATACTAAATTAGCATTTTGTTTCTTTCCAAATTTCAAAACATTGGAAAATATCAGTATCTTTTGCAAGGTATCGATAATTACACTGCGAGTATCAATACCCAGGCTAAGGTATCAATACCAAATTAATATTCTAACTTCCTGCACTTTTGAAAATATAGAGTTATTATACTAAAAGCCTTAATGTTGATACCTCTGCTTTGGGTTACAAAAATTAGCATATAAGAGCATTTAAATCGTACAAACTAGTCCCTAAACATCATTCTTCAATCACCTAGTCAAATATGCATCAAAATGTCTAAACAATAAACGAAACACCATGTCTAAGTTTACAAGCTTCCCAAACATATGCAATATACAAATAATCCCTAATATATCTTAATAAATCGATATAAAATCTACCACATTGGCCTATCACAATGTCTTTATTTCCCAAACATAAATAAGGATAGAACACCTACTAATAGAAGCTAAATAAGTGGCTTGGATCACTCCCTTGAAGGCCACATTGGTCACACATGCACTACTTATCTGCAATTGTTAAAAAGGAGTAGGTGAGCTTAACAAGCTCAGTGAATGCTCAGGATAACCACTATGCAAACAAGTCATCATGCATCAACCAATCAACTTATAGCATTTTTCTAAAACATTTTTAATTTAGTGCCATAATTTAGATATCTAATCATCTTTCATGTAACCCTTTTACACATTTATATAAAATATTTAGGCATATATTCTGATACATATTAGTCACATATAGTCACATAGAATTCCATTTAAACATGATTTATAATAATTTGCATAGCATCCACATACTTGTTTAGGCAAACATCACACTACACATATATACACTTTTTATCTAACGCCCCCAATTTTCCTATTTATGTTTTCATTAAAATATGACACAAATATCTATCTGCTTCAGTGGTTAAGTGTTCTGGGTGTGTCTGAGAGGTCCCAAGTTCAAGCCTTACATGGGGAAAATTTTGGTATTTTTGCTGAGTTAAGCCTTAACCTTGTGTAGTAGGCTTTTATTTAATTATTGGTAAGTTTATAACAGAATGGGCCTGATGGTCTGGTGGTAAAGTGGAGTGTTAAGTTGCTAGAGGTTCTGAGTTCGAGTCCTTGCGAACAATGGATGTGTATTTTTGCTCGGTTGATGGACAGAGTTTTGGTGAAGTAAAAATCACTAAAGTGGTTGTGAATTAGTGGGTTAGTGGGAGTAAAGTTAGGGGGTAATCAGAATTCTAATTTGGTTAGATTCTGTTTCCCTAAAATTTCCTTCTGTTGTCTTTTCTTTTCTTTTATTTTTTCTCCCACGTCATTCTCCCTTTTTGCTCTAGTCCCATCTTTTATTTTTCTTTCTATTAACAATCTTCAGTCTCCCTCATCTTATATTTTCCTTTTGGGCATTGCTGGTAAGTGTAGTTTATTGTAGTTTTGGGTTTGAGTACTGGTTCTTTATCTAACAAAAAATTAATGATACTTAGGATAAACATGTGGGGCTGCTGGTCGCGATTTGGCATACTAGTTCTAATGACAGAATCATCATTGTTGAGAGGTTCTAATAACTTTGGAGCTGCGTTTCCTGCAAAAATGAACCCGGTGTGTACCCAAAAATATAGAAACTAGGGTATCAGTAAAAGCTGAAAACCCCGCTATCGACGCCACATGGGCATGTGGTCACCCTTGTGGTAGGCTGTGTGCTAAGAAACGGGCGTGTGATCGACGAGTCCAAGCCATGCACACAAGACACGGTTGTGTGATGGCCAGATAGGATGTTTGTAACAGACAGACTAGACTTATTTTGGCCGTGTGGGCTACACGAGCATGTGGCTTCACATGGATAGTCCACACAGGCGTGTGGAATTTTTGGCCAAGCCGTGTGATCCATACAGCCAAGGCTAAATTGGGCCGTATGGGCCCACAGGAGCCAGCCACATGGGCATGTGAGCCCATTTAACTAAAATGATTCCTAGGGTTACACGGTTCACCCAAGTCAATTATGAACCTACTGTAAGGTTGGTAAGCGTTACCTAGACTCCAAAATGTGTGATCTGACTATATGTATGCATGTTTACTGATAAATATATATGTGTGACTGATAGTTGCATAAAAGCGTGATATACTGTATGTTTACATTGCATTGGGTTGGGTTGTTGATTATTAGAGGAAGTATACTGAAAGGCTCTTAAGCCTATTACCTAACAGCTCAGCTGCAAATTTACTGTTACGTGCCACACTAGTACAACTTGGAGTGTAGGGATGTGTGGATGTTTTAAACCCCACATGGAGTGTAGGGATGGATGGAGATGGTGTGTAGAGGCTGGTGGGTAGGACTCTGTTTACTGATTACTGTATGCTTGACTGTTACTGTGATGGGCTAAGGCCTTAATGCATATCTGATACTATAATTGAAATGGGCTAAGGCCTAAACTGCTACCAAAACTGTAATGGGCTTAGGCCCAGACTGCATTTGACTGATTATTGTGTTTGACTCTATGCTTGTTTTCTGTAGGGATTACACACTGAGTTTACGTATACTCACCCCTTCTGTTTAATGTGTGCAGGTAATCCCCAGACTTATATTGATCGGTGCGACGAAGGACTCAGCGGTGGTCACATGGTTATTAGATTGTTTTCATACTTACTTATGGTTTTAGTTTTTATTTGGTTAATTTATTATGTAATTTGGGACTTTTGGACTTTTTGCCTAAATTTGGGATTTTTATCATTTTTAAGGATTTACAACTGCTAGATGCAATAAAACTCAGGTTTCATTAATCATAAATTTTCTCCAGACAAACGATTTTTACAAAAGCAAAGGGGTTTTCCTAAAGTGAATGGATTTATTTAACTATTCTCAGTTTTTCTTAAAATAAATGATTTCTAAAGCTTCCGCAACGAATCATGTTTTTCACAAATTGAATAAATTAGCAAATGGTTTTTGGAGATATTAAGAGTTAACTAAAAATAGACAAATCAGAAAAGTTTTGACGGGATGACTTAGTGTAATATCCCGAATTAGGGCCTAATTGGAATAGTAGTTTCGTGACCACAAATCCGAGGTAGAAATAATTATTTTATAATTATTTTGATGTTTATGATATGATTTTATGATGGTGTGAAAATTTCGTGAAGAAATTCCAAGCGTAAAGTGCTTAATTTGAAGTTAGGGATTAAATCGAATAAGTTGCAAAACTTGCATTCTAGAAGTTTTTAGTATGAAATTGCTTTGAAATATTAATTAGGAGGTCTTAAATGGTAATTAGACCAATTTTAAGTTCATGGACAAAATTAGGACATAGAAGGAATTTTTGAAAGTTTAGTAAGGAGGGGCATTTTGGTCATTTGGATATTTAATGAAATAAAAAGGGAAAAATAACACAAAATTAGTTATCATCTTCCTTGGTTGCTGCCGAATTCTCCCTCTCTCCATAGCTAGGGTTTCTTCAACTTTCAAGCTTCATAGTAAGTGATTCCAAGCCCCGTTTTTAATGATTTTTACGTTTTTGAAATCCCGGTAGCTCGGTATAGCTTATGATAGCAATATTTTGAGCTAAAGTTCATATTTGGAAAAATACCCATAGGTGAAATTTGTGTATTTTGATGTTTTATGATAGAATATGAGGTTTTAAATTGTGTTAGACAACTTGTGCTACTCGGTTTTAAGTAAAAACGAACAAAACGGCTTAATCGGTAAAAGTACATATTGTGCATAAGTATGTGTTATAGTGGGAATTTGAGCTTGCTAATAGCAAATAAATGATCAGCATGTCCTAAAACATAAGAATTTGAAATGAAATTTAATTTCCGAGCTTTTGCGGCAAAAGTGTAAATATGCAAAAGTTTAGGGGCAAAATTGTAATTTTGCCAAAATTTGAATTAAGGACTAATTTGAAAATGTGAGTATTAAACAAGCTAAATGTGTTATTTTAGATCAAGAAAGACGTGGAATCGACCTCAATCGAGGAAAAGAAAAGATTGCGGACTAAATTGCAAAATCTTTGTATTTTGGTACTAAGGTAAGTTCATGTGTAAATAATGTAACATAATCGCTATTTTAAGTGATTTAATGCTATTTATATGATATGATACTTGTTATTATGAATATTATGCTTTGTGAAATATTATGTATTGGTATGAAAAGTATGCGATTAAATTGATAAGTATGAGATGCAAGCAACGTATTGGTTCCGATATTCCGAGGAGAACGACTAGGAAATGTGTGATTGAGGAAAATCCCGTTTGAACCTTGGGAATAGATTAGGATACAAGTGACATGTCACTAGGATGGTTGGGCATCCAAACTCGTTGAGTTGAGTCCGAGTTCACTTATGGATGCAAATGTCCGAACTCATTGAGTTGAGTCCGAGTTCGTGAGATGTAACTAGGCATCCGAGCTCGTTGAGTTGAGTCCGAGTTCACTTATGGATGCGAACGCCTGAGCTCGTTGAGTTGAGTCCGAGTTCGCTTATGGGCGGGTTACATGATTGATTGATTACATAAGTGGCGCTTATGTGCAAATGATCCGTGTATCCGAGTTATATTCCAATGTGTTCAACGGGTAAAATTCAAGAGAAATGGAAAAGCACTCAAGATGTAAGTGACAATTCGGTAATGTTGAGAAATGACCATATTGGACAGGTATGTACTTAACCCTCGGGTTGAAACTCGACACAACAACAAAAATGTGGTAAGATGAAGTATGATGATTAGAATTGTGACATATGTTTTGGTGATGCTATGCTAATGTTGTTTGGCATAATGACTTTGTTATGTTACTTGTTATTTGCATGTGAACTTACTAAGCATTTATGCTTACTCCCTCCTTTTCATTCATTGTAGTTTTGGACAAGCCGGCTCGAGAATCGGGATAGGTCGAAGGCTCGATCACACTATCCGAAGGACTTTTTGGTAAATGGCTTGTAAAACTTAGTATGGCATGTATAGCAATACACCTACTTTGTGTAAATAATCTTGTGATATGGTGGTGTTTTGGTTGAGGAAATGCTTGATAATGATGAGTCATTGAAATGGCTAATATAGATTATGTTTGATGTCATGGAAGGATAATAGGTTATCTAGTACATGAAAGCTTTTATGAAAATGAAATTAACCATAAAACAGAACATTGCAGCAACACTGACGTGAGTTTGAAAATTTACTAAAAATCATAAAAATCGAATTTGGTGATGGATTAGTTATGAAATTGAAGCTTATTATGTCTAATTTCAAATGGAAGAAGCGAAATAGGTGAAGGGATTATATTTTATAAGATATTTGAGTTTTAGTGAGACAGGGCCAGAACGATTTCTGGATCCCCTATTCTAACTTTGAAAATTCACTATAAATTGTACAAAAATAGTTAAGAGTTGTACTTTATATGTACAGAATCCTGAGTTAGTCTAGTTTCAAGATAAGGAAACGACATAATCATATGAATTTTTTACGGAGAGAAAAGTGGTTCGTAGTAAACAGAGGTTAGTGCAGTCAAGTCCTGAAACAGGGGTAACTTTAACTAATAAACTGTACAAATCGGCCCAACCAAAAATTCTAGAAAAAAATTAGTAAATAGATATATGAGTCTATATTCAGGGAAAATTTGTGGATCTTGATTTTGAGTTTCGTAACTCGAGATATAATTTTTTAAGCGACCATGATGCAGAGATTTTGCATATTCCAAAAATTAAAATAAATGATGTAAAGTTGGTTTAATGATAAATTAAGTTTAGTAACACCTCAAACTCGACTCCGGTGACGGTCTCGGGCATGGGGACATTACACTTAGTTACAAACACCCAAACATATGATATCACCAAATTCGACCATAACGTCTTGACCTGGTTTGGGGTGTTACATTTAGTGGTGTCAAAGCCAGGTTACAAAACTTGGTTGTGGATTTTGGGTTTTAAAATTTGGTTTTTGGAGAACTGGTTTTCAAATGATTTAAAATAATTGGACTGAGTATGTGGTACACCAAGTTCCGACGCTAATCCTGTGAGTTTCTCTATATACTGATAAAACTATTTTGATACTTTAGATAGACTATTCTAATAAACTATTATGACACTGTAGATAGTCTGTTCTATAAACACTCTAGTTAGTGTATACTAAAATTGATATAGATGTTGCAACTTATGAAAACAAACTCTAAATTACTGAAGTTGCTTACATAAAACATCTGTTAATAAATATTGAACTGTAACTGATTCATAAAATTCGTAATACAGACAAATCCAATTAGACATGAGTGCACGAGGTATTCGCGTATGAGGTACTAGAAGCCGAGTTAGACACCGTAGAGGGGCTAAAGCCGAGTCCTTTTCACTGGGTAGTATGTGAAATCTGGACACGAGTGAGACGCCAGTGTCGCCTACTACTGAGACTGAGTTTCAAGATCACATGGTTGGGGATGATGTATTGCCCCAGTCTATGCTAAGGATATTGGAGAGGGTCACTAGGCCCAACATTGGATCTAGGGCTCGAAGGTCAGTTATAGAACAACTTCGGTCCAATGTAGCTCTTTAAGACCATTAAACCCCAGTCTATGTAGTCTCGCTGCTTCGTGATGAGGTGTACAAGTGGTGGTTGACTGTTAAGGAAGGCACTCAACACGACCGTCTGACTTGAGAGTTCTTTAAGGCTGCCTTCTAAGGGAAGTATGTGGGAGCTAGTTACATCGATACTCGTAGGAGAGATTTTCTAAACCTTACTCAGGGAGATTGATCTATGGCCAAGTATGAGGCCGAATTCCTGAGGTTAAGCCACTATACGTGAGGTATGGTGGCATCTGAGTATGAGAGGTCTGTCCGCTTTGAGGATGGCCTCAGTGATAATTTAAGGGTGCTGATAGCTCCGTAGGAGAGAGCGAGAGTTTTCTGTTCTGGTCGAGAAGGTAAAGATCACTGAGGATGTTAAGCGTGTTAAGTGCCAAAATAGAGATCGAGAAAGGGGTAAGAACAAGAGGGATTCAAAGCCCTCGAGTTTTGTATAGAGGCCAAAGAAAAAGGCCAGATCTAATGGGCCAGTTTGAGCTGGGCTCCCTACTATTGCTATTAGACTGCAGCCATGTGTAAACTGTGGTAGATGCCATCAAGACAAGTGTTGGAGGAGGATTGGATATGTTTGAGGTGTGGGTCATTGAAGCACCGTATTAGGGAGTGTCTGTTAAGGGTCGATCAAATGCAAGCTCCTAGTACTGGTACTGCACAGCCACAGAGTGTAGCTTAGCAGCCACTGAGAGACCGTGGTCAGGCTAGGGGTGGAAATGGTATGGGTCGTGGATAAAGAGCACCAGGCAGAGGTGCTGGACAAACTGAGGTGAGGCAGCCTACACTCGTATATGCTGCACATCGCGGAGAGGACAGAGTTGCTCCGGATGTCATCATGGGTATGTTCCTTATCTATGATGTACCTTATTTTTCATTAATAGACATGGGTTCCACACATTCCTTAACTAAGTCCCATAGTTTCATGGAGCTGTCGGGTTATTATCAGCGATTTGTGGAAGGTTTCTCACTGATTACAACACCCTTAACTAAGCTACTATGTAAGGGTGTTCTATTTGTCTGGTCTGATGCATAGTAAGAGAGTTTTGAGAAGCTAAAGACTGTACTGATTGAGGCTCCTGTTCTGATGCAGCCTGAACCTGGGAAGGAGTTTACAGTTTATAGTGATGCATCACATGTCGGTTTGGGATGTGTGTTGATGTAAGATGGTAATGTAGTAGCATATGCATCATGTTAGCTTAAGACACATGAGGTGAACTATCCGAAGCAGAATGTGGAATTGGCCGCCATAGTATTTGTCCTAAAAATCTAGAGGCACTATCTGTATGGTGAGAAATGTATCATCTACACTGATCACAAAAGCCTCAAGTACCTCTTTACTCAGAAGGAGCTAAATCTTAAGCAACATAGATGGATTGAGCTACTTAAAGATTACGACTGTACCATTTAGTACCATCCAGGCAAGGCCAATGTGGTGGCTGATGCATTGAGCTATAGGGCCATGACTAATCTAAAAGTGATGTTCGCTCGACTTAGCTTGTTCAACGATGGGAGTTTATTGGCTGAGCTACAAGTCAAACTGACTTGGATCGAGTGGATTAGGGATAAATAGTTAGAGGATGAATTTTTGGGTCTTCATTTCCATCAAATTGAGAGTGGCAGGACTTCAGATTTTGGGCTAAATAGTGATGGGGTACTCTATTTTCGTGGATAGATTTGTGTTCTAAATGATACTGATTTGAGACAGTCTATTCTGAGGGGGGCACATAGTAGCATTTATGCTATGCATCCTGGTGGGAATAAGATGTACAAGATCTTTAGGAATTATACTAGTGGTTGGGATTGAAATGAGAGGTTATTGATTTTGTGGCTAGATGTCTGATATGCCAGCAGGTTAAGGCTAAGCATCAATTACCTTCGGGAACTGCTACAGCCAGTAAAGATTCCTTTATGGAAATGAGAGCGAGTAACGATGGACTTTGTTACTGGGTTGGGCCTAACACCCATTAAGAATGATTCTATTTGGGTCATCGTGGATCGATTGACCAAGTATGCACACTTTATCTCGGTTAGGACAGATTATTCTCTGCAGAAGCTGGCGAAGCTTTATATTTCTTGGATAGTGAGACTGCATGGGGTACTGATTTTGATCATTTTTGATAGGGATCCTTGCTTCAAGTCTTGATTTTGGAAAAAGCTACATGAGGCTCTGGGCTCAAGGTTGGACTTCAGTATTGAATTTCGTCCTTAGACCAGTGGTCAATCTGAGAGGGTGATTCAGATACTAGAGGATATGTTGAGGAGCTGTGTAATCGATTTTCGAGGCAGTTGGGAGGACTTTTTGCCGCTAGCAGGGTTTCCTATAATAACATTTTCCAGTCTAGCATTCAGATGGCACCTTACAAGGCTCTATATGGATGTAAGTGTCGCACTCCCTTATGTTGGACTAAGTTGGGTGAATGACGGGTTCTGGGTCTTGACTTGGTTTTTGAGACTGAGGATAAGGTTAGACTAATTCAGGATTGTCTAAAAGCAACTTCTAACAGCCAGAAATCTTATGCGGATCTGAAGAAGTCCGAGATAGAGTATTCTATGGGGGACTTCGTGTTTCTCAATGTCTCGCCATGGAAGAAGATTCTGAGGTTCAGTCGTATGGGCAAGTTGAGTCCTAGGTTTATTGGGCCTTACCAAATTCTAAAGTGAGTGGGACTGGTCGAGTATCAGTTGGAGCTACCTCTAGAGCTAGACCGCATTCATGATGTATTTCACATCTTGATGTTGAGGCGCTACTGTTCTGATCCTACTCATATTGTCTCTGTTAAGGAGGTTGAGGTTAGGCCAAACTTAACCTTTGAGGAGGAGCCGGTTCAGATTTTGGATCACCATGTAAGGGTTTTGAGAAGGAAGAGTAATCCAAAAGTGAAGGTTCTGTGGTGAAATCATAGGACAGAGAAGGCCACATGGGAACCTGAGGATTTGACGCATCGCAGTATCCTCATCTGTTCTGATTAGGTAAATTTTGACGCCAAAATTTTCTTTTATGATTGTAGAATTGTGACGCCCCAAATTTTCCTATTTATGTTTTCGTTAAAATATGACACAAATATCTATCTGCTTCAGTGGTTAAGTATGCTGGGTGTGTCTGAGAGGTCTCAAGTTCAAGCCTTACTTGGGGAAAATTTTGGAAATTTCACTGAATTAAGCCTTAACCTTGTTTACTATGCTTTTATTTAATTATTGGTAAGTTTATAACAGAATGGGCTTGCTAGTCTGGTGGTGAAGTGTTAGGTTGTTGGAGGCTCTGAGTTTGAGTCCCCGCGCAATAGTAGGTTTGTATTTTTGCTCGACTGATGGATAGAGTTTTGGTGGAATGAAAAACACTGAAGTGGTTATGAGTTAGTGGGTAAGTGGGAGTAAAGTTAGGGGGTAATCAGAATTCTAATTTGGTTAGTTTCTGTTTCCCCGAAATTTCCTTCTGTCGCCTTCTATTTTCCTCTCTTTCTCCTACATCGTTCTCACTTTTTGCTGCAGTCCCATCTTTTATTTTTCTTTCTGTTAACAATATTTCGTCTCTGTCACCTCTGTATTTTCCTTTCGGGCGTTGCTGGTAACTGTAGATTATTGTAGTTTTAGGTTTGAGTAATGGTTCTTTGTCTAACAAGGAATTAATGGTAATTAGGAGTAGCACGAGGGGCTGCTAGTTGCGATTCATAGTTGTACTAAATATTCATCATTGTTGAGAGGTTTTGGTGACTTTAAAGTTGCGTTTGCTACGAAAACAAACCAGGTGTGTACCCGAAAATGCAGAAAATAGGGTTTCAATGAAAACCAAAAACCCCACTGTTGATGCCACACGGACATGTAGTCGCCCGTGTGGTAGGCCGTGTCCTAGGACATAGGCGTGTGATCAACCAAGCTAGGTCGTGCGTCCAAGAAATGGCTGTGTGATAGCCAAGTAGGCTGTGTGCAACACACGGGCTAAACTGATTTGGGCCGTGTGGGCCACACGAGCATGTGGGATTTTGGGCAGGCTGTGTGGTCTATACAACCAAGGTCAAATTGGGCCGTGTGGACCATGCGGGCAAGCCACATGGGCGTGTGAGCCCATTTAACTAACATGGTTCCTAGGGTTGCACGAGTCAACCAAGTCGACTGTGAACCTACTATAAGGTCAGTAAGCGTTACGTAGACCCCAAAATATGTGATCTGACTGTATGTATACATGTTTATTGATAAATATATATGTATGACTAATAGTTGCATAAAAGCATGCTATACTATATGTTTGCATTGCATTGGGTTGGGTGTTGATTATTGACGGAAGTCTACTGAAAGGCTCTTAAGCCTATTATCTGGCAGTTAGTTTCAAATTAACTATTATGTGCCATATTTGGTACAACTTGGAGGGTTGGGATAGGTGGGTATTTTAAACCCCACATGGACTGTAGGGATGGACGAAGATGTTGTGTAGAGGCTGGCAAGTAGGACTCTGTTTACTGATTACTGTATGCTTGACTGTTACTATGATGGGCTAAGTGAAGGAACGCCGGTGCCTCCAAGGCGCAGCGGAAAATTAGAATAATAAAATTTTTCCGACGATCCATACCATGGATCCATGTGTAAGGAATGAATCGGGGTGATAAAGGTTTCGAAATTACCGAAACTTCAATCTGAGTAGATAGCGATGCCAAGGCAACAAGAATCCTGAAGCACTATCGAACCAAGCTGCAACCTTTACCGATGTCGGCCTCTACGTATTCCACCCAATTGACAACGAACGGTAATATCCCATAAAACTATTTTCAGCGATTATATTGTTTTGACGGCTGCTAGACCCTTTAACATAGTTTCGGGATTGCCTATATATTAGCTCTTTAGGGTTTTTACCCTTGCTATATATAACTCTGTATTAATTGGTATATATTCATAACAAATATTTATTGCCATATATAATCCGAATCATAATAGTCATCATTAAAATAAATATAATAACGTTTAACCGAAAATTATAATTACGTTAATTATAATAAAGATTTCGGTTAACTATATTTATTTAAATTTATATATATATGAACCAAATTCATATATTAGAAAAATTATGTTCTGATTATGTGTACAACATCCTTGTACATATAGTATGTTCAATAGTTTGATTGCCCAATTAAATTAGAACTATGTTTTACTCCGTTCATTCCAATTGTAGGGTGTGACCCTATAGGTTCTTGTAACATAGCAGTAATATTAGAACTATTCTAATGTTACAAACAATGAGTGGCATCTAGCAATGCATCATTGCTACTTAAGTTACAAGAAGTCATGATTCGACATAACCTTTTGTGATTAACTTTTCATGCATTAATCCTTAAGTCCTATATCTTTGGAATGGACACAAGTCATGGAATAGTCACACTTGCATAGTCCATCCCATGTTTCTTAATACCTTGAGTAGACTATGATATACAAATAAGTATGACATCTCATATCAACTTATTTGAGCATGGCCATGCATTTCTAGTCTCACTCAATCAAGTGGCCTGAGATATTACTCCTATTATGTAGGAGGGACTTATCCTATATTGATCAACCATATCCCTCTACATAGATTGTGGTATATCCAACATTAGTCTTAATAGAACAACCAATTACGGTGTTCGTTTGACTATATCAAAATATACAACTCACGATGTTGGAATGATGATGATCTCAAGTATGAGGATCATATAAATATTAATCACTATGAGTAATATTGTGACAATTACATAATAATCCAAGAAACATACTCATAGCGGGTCAGTCCAATATGTTGTTCTCTAACACACATATTCATGCATTGATTCTGATACTCCATATCAATGACAACTCTTTATCATCAATCAACTACATGTTAGTCTTAATGCATTATTATTGTCCTAGCCAACAATAATACTTGACTAAGGATCTTTTAAGAATAATCATATTATTCTTAGGACATTATTATAAAACAGTTTATTTATGCACACAGAAATGAAATTGAAATAGTAATGGCAAAGCCTTATATTAATAAACATGATAAATCAAGTATGTTATCACAACTATCTCGTGATTGATCTTTGGGCATACTCTTACAATCTCCCACTAGCACTAAGACCAATCACTCGTATATCTAATACCAAGTGACTTAGTGTGACGATCATGCTTCTGCTGTGTCAGAGGCTTGGTCAGGGGATCAGCAATGTTATCATCTGTAGGTACTCTGCATATCTCTACATCCCCTCGATCGATAATCTCTCGAATAAGATGGTAGCGCCTAAGTATATGTTTGGATCGTTGGTGAGATCTGGGTTCTTTAGCTTGTGCGATGGCTCCATTGTTATCACATCGGAGTTCTATAGCATCCGATATGCTAGGCACAACCCCTAGTTCAGTAATGAACTTTTTGATCCAAACCGCTTCTTTTGCTGCCTCACTAGCTGCAATATACTCAGCCTCTATTGTAGAATCAGCTACTGTACTTTGCTTTGAACTCTTCCAGCTCACAGCACCACCATTAAGGTAAAACACAAAACCTGATTGCGATCGAGAATCATCCTTGTCGGTTTGGAAACTAGCATCAATGTAACCTTTTACACTTAACTCTTCCTCACCTCCGTATATTAGGAACGTATCCTTAGTTCTTCTTAAGTACTTAAGGATATTCTTGACTGTGGTTCAGTGACTTTCACCGGGATCTACTTGGTACCTGCTCGTCATACTTAAGGCAGATGAGACATCTGGACAAGTACATAACATGGCATACATGATAGATCTAATAGCAGAAGCATATGGAATTTTACTCATGTGTTCTCTCTCTCTTGTGGAGTTAAAGGACACATTTCCTTCGAGAGCGAAATACCATGTCTCATAGGTAGGAATCCTCTCTTAGATTCTTCCTTATTGAACCTTTTCAATACTTTGCCTATGTATGTACTTTGACTTAGACCTAGTAGTCGTCTCGATCTATATCTATAGATCTTGACGCCTAAGATGTAAGTGGCTTCGCCCAAGTCCTTCATAGAAAAACAATTTCCTAACCAAGTCTTAATAGACTGTAAGGTAGGTATGTCATTTCCCATGATAATTATGTCATCCACATACAGTACCAAGAATGTGATTATGCTCCCACTAACTTTCTTGTAAACACATGGCTCATCTTCATTTTTGATAAAACCAAACTCTTTGATTGCATCATTAAAACGAAGATTCCAACTTCGAAAAGCTTGCTTTAATCCATAAATGGATCTTTGTAACTTACATATCTTTCTAGCATCCTTTGGATTGACAAAACCTTCAGGTTGTGTCATGTACATATCCTCTTCAAGATTCCCGTTAAGGAAAGCTGTTTTGACATCCATCTGCTAGATTTCATAATCATGAAATGCAGCTACAGCGAGCAAGATCCTGATGGATTTAAACATAGCTACAGGAGAAAAAGTTTCATCATAGTCCACACCATGAATTTGACGAAAACCTTTAGCGACTAATCGCCCCTTGTATGTTTGTACATTACCATCCATGTTAGTTTTCTTTTTGAAAACCCACTTGCACCCTATAGGTTTAACTCCTTCGAGTGGGTCAACCAAATTCCATACTTGGTTTTCATGCATCGAATCCATCTCAGATCTCATGGCCTCGAGCCATTTCTCAGAGTCTAGGCTCGCCACCACTTCTTGATAAGTCCTAGGCTCATCTTGATCTAAAAGGAGACTGTCACCATGCATTATAATGAGAAATCCATATCTCTCAAGTGCACGGCATTCTCTTAAAGATTTACGCGGTGGTTGTGTTTCTACAGCAGTTACTTGTTCCTCAATTTCTTGTTGAATTTTCTATTGTTCTATCTCTAGTTCGGTGGTATCTTTTGATTCTCGAATTTCTTCAAGTTCAATCTTTCTCCCACTTCCTTTTCTAGAAACAAATTCTCTCTCTAGGAAGACACCAGTCCGAGCAACAAACACTTTGTTTTCAGTGGGATTAAAGAAATAATATCCTTTGGTTTCTTTCGGATACCCTACAAAATTACACCTTTCAGATTTGGGTTCAAGCTTAGTAGACGTCTGACGTTTAACATAAGCTTCGCAACCCTAAATTTTCGTAAAAGACCTACTGGGATGTTTCCCAGTCCACATCTCATATGGCGTCTTTTGAACCGATTTAGATGGAACACGATTTAGTGTGAAAGCAGCTGTTTCAAGTGTATGTCCCCAAAAGGAAGTCGGTAGATCAGCATGACTCATCATGGACCGAACCATGTCTAACAAAGTTCGATTTCTTCTCTCAGAAACTCCATTCCATTGAGGAGTACCAGGAGGAGTAAGTTGTGAAACAATCCCACATTCCTTCAAAAGATCATCAAACTTTAGGCTCAAATACTATCCACCTCGATCAGATCGAAGTGTCTTGATAGTTTTGCCTAGTTGATTTTGTACTTCATTTTTGAATTCCTTGAACTTTTCAAGGGCCTCAGACTTATGGCGCATGAGATAAATATATCCATATCTACTGAAACCATCAGTGAAAGCAATGAAGTAGTGAAATCCACCTCTGCCCTATGTATTTATTGGTCCACATACATCTGAATGTATTAAGCCCAATAAATCACTAGCTCGTTCACTTTTACCAGTAAAAGGAGATTTAGTCATTTTTCCTAATAAGCAAGATTCACATACTTCAAATTGTTCAAAAACAAATGAATCCAAGAGACCATCTTTATGGAGTTTGGATATGCGTTTCTCACTTATGTGGCCCAAACGACAATGCCAAAGGTAAGTTTGATTTGAGTCATTTATTTTAGATCTTTTAGTATTTATGTTGTAAATGGGATTCATTTGATCTAAAATATAGAGGCCATTAATCAATTGTGCCGAATCATAGAAAACATTATTGAGATAAAAGGAACAAGAATTATTCTTAATTATTATCTCAAAACCAATGTTGTCTAAACAAGAAATTGAAATAATGTTTTTAGTCAAACTGGGCACAAAATAACAATCCTCTAAAATTAAACCAAGTCCACTAGGCAAAGATAAAGTATATGTTCCCATAGCTAATGCAGCAACTCTTGCTCCATTTCCAACTCGCAGGTCCACATCTCCTCTAGCCAAAGTCCTACTCCTTTGTAATCTCTGTACAGAAGTACAAATATGAGAACCACAACCAGTATCTAATACCCAAGAAGTAGTAGTTGATAAATTAATATCAATAACATAAATACCTGAAGCAGACGTTCTGCTTGCTTTGGCTTTCTTGATTTCTTCAAGATAGACAGGGCAGTTCCGCTTCCAATGTCCAGTCACACCACAATGAAAACAGTTTCCTTCCTTAGATACCCCACCTTTAGGTTTCAGTGCAGCCTTTCCTTTTCCAAGATTGGGCTTACCTTTGCCCTTGGGCTTTGTCGGGACTTTGGCCTTTCCCTTGCCCTTATTGTTACGGACCATCAGTACGGGCTTGGGTCCAACCTTTTTCATGTTGCCTTTAGCAGTTCGTAACATACTGAGCAATTGTGGTAGAGTCTTGTCAATTTCATTCATATTGAAATTGAGGACAAACTGGCTGTAGCTATCCGGCAACGATTGCAGAATAACATTAGTGGCCAACTCTTGGCCCAATGGAAACCTAAGCTTAGACAGGCTTTCAATGTAACCAATCATCTTAAGGACATGAGGTCCTACTAGGCTTCCTTCAGCCAGCTTACATTGGAATAAGGCCTTAGAGATATCGAACCTCTCTTACCTTTGCCCTTGATATAGTTCTTTCAAGTGCTCGATCATATCTTAAGCAACCATATCCTTATGTTGTTTTTGAAGATCAGGATTCATAGTGGCAAGCATAAGACATCCAACGTCTACCATATCATTGAGATGCTTCTTGTAAGCATCTTTATCAGCCCTCGAGGCATTAGCAGGTGGTTCATCAGGAAGTGATTTTTCAATGACATATAATTTCCGTTCTTGTTTGAGGAAAATCCTCAAGTTACGGAACCAGTCAAGAAAGTTCAAACCATTCAATTTGTCCTTCTCAAGGACCGATCGCAATGAGAGTGTATTAGTGTTTGCAGCCATAATATATCTACAACAATAAAATATGCGTATGAATAGATTTACCAAGTTTATATCAATCATTAAAAGGACTTTATTATATGATGTTTCCCACTATTTCAAAATTAATAACCCTCATATACTAATTTCGGAAAGTCTTTCTTGAAAGAATTTCTAGTGGGTCAAGGATCCATATTTCACCTCCTCTTAAGTCAGCTTTGGCTTTACTCTCAAGATTATGGTTATTTAGGTAAGCAACACTTGCTAATTACATCATATGTAACTCCTACAATTTGGTGAACAACTCTTGTTCTAATCATCTTATGATATATCCAAATTACTTGCCTCTAGGTTTCTAATCCTATTAGAGTAAACTAGTTAAGTCATTAACCAAATTTTAACCAGCGAATATCACTTGTTTATTCTTCGCGTTTAACCAAGATAAATACTAGTACTTCGCTTTGGCAAAACCTACATAGTATTGATCGAGGCCTTAACGAGGGCATAAATTGGAAGGCCATGTTGACTTAATATTTTAATAGAGGGATTTTATTAGAACGTTACAATCTCACCAATTATGGTCTACTTTAGTCCATTTAATCTTTTAATTGATCTCATCAATTAATGGGGTTTATTATTACCAAATTTGCATGCTTTAGACATCCATAGCATCTCATACATGAATAAGTAAAGCAATAAATAAATGCAATAGTTATAGCCCATAAACTATGGTGGTTCAACCCAAGCCAATAGGAAAACCAATAGGGAACCTAAAGGTGTAAGTCGTTTCACAAGTTGTCGATCCACACTAGTCGGCCCATCTTCCTTCTCGTCTAGTCTTCGCAGCAATATTTACAAATTACAAAATTTAGAAACTCGTTTTACATAAGAAGGAGTAAGATGAGAAGAGAAATACAAGAGAATAGTAGTAAGGCACGACACGCAGGCCGTATTGACAATGAACCAAGCCGCAACCTTTACTGATGTCGGCCTTTACGTAGTCCACCCAATTGACAATGAACGGTAATATCCCAGAAAACTATTTTTAGAGATTATATTGTTTTGACGGCTACTAGACCCTTTAACATAGTTTCGGGATTGCCTATATATTTTAGCTCTTTAGGGTTTTTACCCTTGCTATATATAACTCTGTATTAATTGGTATATATTCATAATGAATATTTATTGCCATATATAATCCGAATCATAATAGTCATCATTAAAATAAATATAATAACGTTTAACTGAAAATTATAATTACGTTAATTATAATAAAGATTTCGGTAAACTATATTTATTTAAATTTATATATATATGAACCAAATTCATATATTAGAAAAATTATGTTCTGATTATGTGTACAACATCCTTGTACATATAGTATGTTCAATAGTTTGATTGCCCAATTAAATTAATTCTATAATTAATTTAATTCATGTGATAACCAGACACAATACCAACTATGTTTTACTCCGTTCATTTCAATCATAGGGTGTGACCCTATAGGTTCTTGTAACATTAGCAGTAATATTAGAACTATTCTAATGTTACAAACAATGAGTGGCATCTAGCAATGCATCATTGCTACCTAAGTTACAAGAAGTCATTATTTGACATAACCTTTTGTGATTAACTTTTCATGCATTAATCCTTAAGTCCTATATCTTTGGAATGGACACAAGTCATGGAATAGTTACACTTGCATAGTCCATCCCATGTTTCTTGATACCTTGAGTAGACTATGATATACAAATAAGTATACATCTCATATCAACTTATTTGAGCATGGCCATGCATTTTTAGTCTCACTCAATCAAGTGGCCTGAGATATTACTCCTATTATGTAGGAGGGACTTATCCTATATTGATCAACCATATTCCTCTACATAGATTGTGGTATATCCAACATTAGTCTTAATAGAACAACCAATTACGGTGTTCGTTTGACTATATCAAAATATACAGCTCACAATGTTGAAATGATGATGATCTCAAGTATGAGGATCATATACATATTAATCACTATGAGTAATATTGTGACAATTACATAATAATCCAAGAAACATACTCATAGCGGGTCAGTCCAATATGTTATTCTCTAACACACATATTCATGCATTGATTCTGATACTCCATATCAATGACAACTCTTTCTCATCAATCAACTACATGTTAGTCTTAATGCATTATTATTGTCCTAGCCAACAATAATACTTGACTAAGGATCTTTTAAGAATAATCATATTATTCTTAGGACATTATTATAAAACAGTTTATTTATGCACACAGAAATGTAACTGAAATAATAATGGCAAAGCCTTATATTAATAAACATGATAAATCAAGTATGTTATCACAACTATCTCGTGATTGATCTTTGGGCATACTCTTACACTAAGGCCCTACTGCATATCTGATACTTTAACTGAAATGGGCTAAGGCCGAAACTACTACTAAAATTGTAATAGGCTTAGGTCCCAAACTGCATTTGATTGTTTACTGTGTTTGACTGTATGCTTATTTTCTGTGGGGATTACTCACTGAGTTTACGTAAACTCACCCCTTCTGTTTAATGTGTACAGGTAATCCCCATACTTACATGGATTGGTCTGGTGGAGGACTCAGCAGTGGCCACATGGTTATTAGTCTATTTCATTACTTATTTATGGTTTTAGTTTTTATTTGGTTAATTTTTTATGTAATTTGGGACTTTTGGTCTTTTTGCCTAAATTTAAGATTTTTATCGGTTTTAAGGATTTACAAGTGCAAGACGTAGTAAAACTCGAATTTTCATTAATCATAAATTTTCTCCAAACAAACGATTTTTACTAAAACAAAGGGCTTTTCCTAAAGTGAACAGATTTATTAAATTATTTTCAGTTTTTCTTAAAATAAATGATTTCTAAAGCTTCCACAACGAATTATGTTTTTCAAAAATCGAATAAACTAGCAAATGGTTTTCGGAGATATTAAGAGTTAACTAAAAATAGACAAGCAGAAAAGTTTTGACCCGACGACTTAGTTTCAAACACCCTAACATGTGATATCGCCAGATTCGACCATAACGTCAAGGCTAGGTTTGGGGTGTTACATTTTAAGATAATTTGGCATTTGGGCTATGAAACATAAAAGTGAGCTCTATCATCACTCATCGGATACACAGATTTGCAATGCACCACACATAGAGTTGTAGAGTCGAACATATCCCATAAGTGTAGCTTCTAGCTAACACTCTCCAACAAACTAAACACACATATCTCAGTGAATGGAGCTTAGCTCGCATTCACTTATCTTTCAAAAAACTATCACTGGGCCTCAACGCCCCAAATATCACAACACATATAAGTGAGTACTCACAATCCTATGACATGCCAACTATATCCAAGGTCTCATAAGTCACACGGCCAAAATATTCACACTGTCATCAAATATTACTTTATAGATTATAAATACATATTCTCTGCATAACCATATCATTAGCACATTATACATACTGTCACATGGCATGTATAACATACCCCCATATTTACCATCACAACATTCATCACAACATGTTCATATTTTGTCACATCATAACTCTCATTATCACAATTTATAAACATATTTATGACATATTTAGCATAGGTAAAAGAACATTTGCACTCGAAATTTAGAGAAAGGGTTTAGGCTACCTCTAAATTCCCTAATAATACAATAAATCGCTTATGAGTAGCTAATTGAAACACTTACCAAAATATTCACTTTTGTCAAAAAACTAAAAAATTAGACGAGCTTTTCTTTCCCTTTATCTCTACTTGTTGAAGGTCCTATTGATCCGATGCTTCAACAAGACAAACCATATAAACACACATTCAACAATTAGTTATCAGCTTTATTAAAATGGTCACAAACATAAGCCCAAGCTACCTTATATTTTAGTCGAAACTTTCAACATAGAAAACTTTATATTCGAATATCTAGGTCTACACTTAATCTTTTTGCACGAAATGAATTCTGTTCATCTACATAGTCATCTACGACTAATTATATAAGCTACACAAAACTACCTTTTTAAGGTATAAAAATATTTCAACAAGTTTTGGCCATTATGACGAAAATTCATTAAAACTCAATAATTTCTTAATGAAACTTCAAAGTAACTTTAGAAAGCTTCTAATCATGTTAAAACAAGTTGAAAACACTTTAAAATCAAGTTTTTATCTATTAACACAAGATTCACCATTAAAGACCTGATTTTCAGGTTTTATTTAAAACATGTGTTTTAATGGCTAAAAATTCATTTTAAGGGATTGGATATCATTTAAAACTCATAGAAAGTTGAATGGTTACCTTCAATGGAAGAAAAACGAGGTTTGAAGCAAATATGAAAAACTCATGTCTTGAAGAAGATGACAAAGATGAGGAGGTTTGGGTGATTTTCTTGTTTTTTATGGAGATTTAAGGTTCAAGGGTGTTAAAATTAAATGGTAATTAGGAATTGAAGATTAAAAGAAATTAGGAAAGCAAGAGGAGAGCAAAAATAGCACAAGCAAGTGAGGAGCAAAACTTAACGTGAAACAAAGCTGTTAAATGTGGTTTTTAGGTTAATTTCAAAATTCTAGTGTAATTGTTTCATTAAACCTCCAAGTTTTGACTATTTTACAATTAAGTCCTATTTTCAAAATCAAGGATATTTAAAACATAGTTGAAAACATTATGAAAACCATAGTTGAAAACATTATGGGTTACCAAACTTATGAAATTTCGAGTTCATATAGGCCAAAATTTCTAAAGTACCCCTCAAACTCCTAGGCATTATTTTGGGGTGTAACACCTTTCCTCTCAAAGATCATGTTTAAAGTCTCGACAGACCCCTTTGGACTTCGTTACAGTGAATAGACATAGACTCACTTGATCGACTCTTCATGCATTGACACCATTTAAGACTTCACACTTTGATCCATTAACAACACCCGACTAACTCACATCTCATCACATGCATTCCATTTGCTCTCAAACAATCAAACTTCACATTAGAATATTTATCACATACTTGTCAAATTCTATACGAACTACACATGTTGGACCCAACAAACATTCATACAATAGTATAACCTCATATTATACTTTTCTTATATCGGTTTCATATTTCATTCAATTTCTATAGAAATATCTAGCATAAATGATATACATGCAGAAGTTAGTTTTTAAGGACTCACCTGACATCCACAAATAGCAGTTTGAGCTTCAGATACAACAAGAAACTACAGCTAACACTACGTAAGAAATGGAAGATTCCATCAACACAAACCCATATAATCCCTCATATAAAGCCTTAGTTCCTCATCTTTCATAGCAAAACATGTAAAGCCATAAATGTAACACCCCAACCCGGCCTAGACGTTACGGTCAGGTTCGGCGTGTCACATCACATAAACTAACTGTGTTACCCAATTACTAATATTAGGGTGAGCTTTGCAAAATCGTTATTAGAGTTTTAGGGGAAATTCCCAGTTTATTGGTGAGCGTCCTATCAACTACCAGTTATTAAGAGACTCCTTATTATAAAATTCAACTTGTTACTCGATTGATTCGCGTGAGATTAGTTTTTGGGAAAACTCACGTAGCCCTAGTCTATCCGTTTAAAGCATTAAAATCTCAAAATCCAAAATATTTAAAGCGGCCTTTTTACAAACCCAAATTTAACAAAATAGAACGATTAAAAATGTAAGTAATGAAGAGAATAACTTAATTAAACTAGAAAATGCAGTTTTCGTGGCCACTCTGAATCCCTCCCAGCTCCAAGTCCACCAATCTAGGGTTCACCTGCATGGATAAAGAGAAAGGGGTGAGTTTGGAAACTCAGTGTGCAAAAAAGCCCATCCAAAGCCCAATCCAGCTCAAGCCCACTAGGCCTAAGCCCTAACCAATCACAGTAATAGTTGGGCCGAAGCCCTATTCAGATACAATAAACTGGGCCTTAGCCCTTTTCAGATAACAATACGGCCCATAGGCCCACTACAATAACAGATCAGAGATTATGCATGTATGCCTAAACCCAACCTAAATCCAATCGCTACACTCCACCCGTACTAACCATAAACACTCCATGTGGGGAAACTACTCGACCCACCCAATCGCTACGCTCCACAGTTGCAGCATCGCTGCCCAGATAAAGTGGTCAACCCACTAATTGAAATACGAGGCAAAGCCTCTTCTAGAAAACAGAATGGGCAAAGCCCTTTTCAGATATCAGTACGAGGCAAAGCCTCTTTTAGAAAACGTGGCAATGCCACTTGCACTTCCTCAATCAACAATCCCAAATCTCATGCAACAGATAATCATGATATGGCATACAATAAACAGAAACAGTAAATCATGCATTTCAGTCAAATTTAGCCCTAGGGGTATAACAGTCATTTTGCACCTAGGGGTAAAACTGTAATTTCTCTCCCTAAAAGGGGTATTTTAGTATTTATTCCACTTTTTAGGATTTTATGCATTTAGCAGTCTCATTTTCATTACAGCAACTTATCTAGTCCATTTTAGCAGTTTTTAGTTACTGGGCCTTAAAACCCCCTAATGGGCCCTACAGTGTCTACTAGTTACTTAAGCCCATTTAGTCCAAGTTTAGTAACCGGTTTACCAGTCTTAGCAGTTTTGGACCTACAACCTACCAGAACACATTTATCGCTTATTTTACCCATATAAGCCTGTAGGCCCATTGGGCCCACATTTGGCCCATCGAGGCCCAAACTTACTGAAGTGCACGAAATTGCACACTCACCAACCTTATCAATTTCGATTATAGATCTACTGCTTCCAACTGACCCCTGAGCGTTCGTGCGCTCGCTAGCCCACGAAATGCCAGAATTTCTACGTTTCTGCTTTTCTGCTTTTGCCGATTTAGACTACAGAAGGGTGTTCGATACACACCTGTTTTGCGACCAATGCTAACGAGATTTCCTATAGTAACCTAAAATCAGCACTACAGTCTTTAGATTACAAAACACTACCAACAAATCTTAAAACTCCTTACCACATTCGGCCATGTACTTACCCTTGTCGATCTAGTCCACAAGATCTAGATCTACCAGTCATTTCAAAACCCTTGCTTCACTACTCCTAGATTGATATCCCTTAGTCCACCCTACTCATAAAAGAATGATAACCAATGAATCTTTAACCTTAGTCGACAGCCACCCCCTACTCAAAGGGGGTTTCGGCTTTTCTTAAATCCCAAATAATGAATGGACGTAAAAGATTTGAGTACTTACCAAAGTTCCACTACCCAAGAATGCTTCTAACCCTTTTTTATTCCAGATCTGACGTGGATCTAACCTTGAACGCAAGCAGAGAATGAATCTAGCTATCTAAAGATTCGGCCACCAAGTCCTTGTGACTATGGTGTTTTTGGCTTTTGAAGAGATGAAGAATAAATGATTTGAGACTATGGTTTGAAAGGTGTTTGTTGACAGAGACTAATGGTTTAAAGAGTGTGAAATTTGGCTAAAAGAGATGAAGAAGAATAGAGGGGTTTGGCTAGAATAAATCGGCACCAGAAGCAGCGTTTTGGGATTTCAGCTTTTAGTAGTTGATGGGTTTTAGAGGAAAACAATGGCAGATTTGGTTTTTGAAACAAAGAAAAGGGAAGATAAGTGAGGAGGAGAGGTGGTTTTGGCTTGAAAATAAAAGAAGAAGGAAAAAGATTGGAAGAACAGAGGAGAAGAGAAGGGAGAATTCGGCACAAAGGAGAACTTTTTCTTACTTTTTGGCTTTTTGGTACGCTACGAGGAGAATAGAACAAGGATGAGAACCCTAGGTGGCTAACCCTAATTTGGCAAGACAGTAAAAAGTAATTAGAACTTACCCTAATGGCTATTCAAACCAACGGCCCAACCTCCCTAAAGCCCTAGCCGAATGCCCCTATCCAAATGACCAAATCGGCAAAATTAAAAGTATCACCCGTTTACCTTGTGACTTGAACTCTAGCCCTTAGACTCAGTCTACATGCCACTTTTTTTGGAACTCAATGGCGCCACCTTGCCACTTTACCAAGGCTTTCTTTGTGTCTTAACTTGCTAACTTATTCTGAAAGTCCCACTTAACTAAGCCCCCTTCACTTAAAATCCAAAATTGATATTTCTGCTGGGTTTTAACTCAGGCTTGGAGCTCTTAAAGGCCCACTAACACACTTAAACATAATTTCAGTAACCAAAACACTAAAATTTCAAGATTTCACCAAAGTCACAAAAATCCTAAAAAAAATCCTGAAAATCAGGGCGTTACAACTCTACCCCCTTAAAGAAATTTCGGCCTTGAAATTTACCTGATCCAAATAGTTGAGGGTACTGTTGACGCATCGCCTATTCTGGCTCACAAGTAGCCTCCTCTCTACCATGGTTACACCAAAGCACCTTCACTAACGAAACTAACTTCTTCCTCAATACTTTGACCTCGTGATCTAGTATTTGCACAGGCTCCTCTTCAAAGGTCAAATCGGTCTTCACCTCATTCTCCTCCACTGGTACGACATGTGAAGGATCCAATCTATACCGCCTTAACATGGACACATGAAAGACGTCATGAATTCGATCCAACTCCGATTGCAACTCCAACTGATATGCCACTAGCCGTACCCGTTTAAGAACCCGATAAGGCCCAATAAATCGGGGACTCAATTTGTCTTTCTTGCCAAACCTCAAGATCTTCTTCCACGGTGAAACTTTTAGAAATGCCATATCCCCAACAGCGAACTCGATTTTCTTACGCTTTAGATCAGCATACGATTTCTGTCTATCAGACGCTTCCTTTAATCGATCCCTGATCAACTTAACCTTAGTCTCAGTATCTGCCACTAACTCTAGTCCAAGAACTTGTTTTTCCCCCAACTTCGTCCAACACGCAGGCGTACGACACCTTCGCCCACACAATGCCTCATAAGGAGCCATCTGAATACTCGCTTGATAACTGTTGTTAGATGCAAATTCTACCAATGGCAAATAGTCCTCCCAACTACCACGAAAGTCGATAAGACAACCTCTTAACATATCCTCCAGAACCTGAATAACCCTTTTCGACTGTCCATCCGTCTAAAGATGAAAAGTAGTACTGAAGTCCAATCGCGTACCCAACGCCTCATGCAACTTTTGCTAGAATCGAGATGTAAACTTAGGGTCTCGATTAGAAATAATCGAAACTGGCACCCCATGCAGTTGCACTATCTCTGCCACATACAGCTTCGTCAACTTTTTGCAGCGAGTAATCAGTTCGGACAGGTATGAAATGGGCAGATTTCGTTAACCTATCCACAATTACCCACACAGAGTCCTTTTTGGAGGGTGTCAATGGTAACCCACTCACAAAATCCATGGTTACCCTCTCCCACTTCCAAAGTGGAATTTTCACCGGTTGTAGTAATTCAGAAGGCAGTTGGTGCTCAGCTTTAACTTGCTGGCATGTCAGACGTTTCCCCACAAATTTCACCACCTCTCACTTAAGTCCAGGCCACCAATACACCTCTCGCAAATCTCGATACAACTTATTCCCTCCAGGATGCATGGCACAAGGTCCACTAGGAGCCTCTTTCAGAATCATCTGCCTCAAGTCAGAGTCCTTTGAAATGCAAACTCTTCCACGAAAGCACAGAACTCCATCAGTATTTAGTCCAAAATCTGAATCCTCTTCTCTCTCAGCTTGCTGAATTCGAGGAGCCAATGAATCATCCCTTAACTACTTCTCTTTAATCTGCCCAGTCCAAGTTGGTCTCACTTACAATTCCGTCAACAGACTTCCATCGTCATAAATACTCAAACGAGCAAACATCGCTCTTAACTCAGCTACAGCCCTTCGACTTAGTGCATCAGCCACCACATTTGCCTTGCCTGGGTGGTACTCAATCGAACAATCGTAATCCTTAAGCAACTCTATCCATCTTCATTGCCTAATATTCAACTCCTTCTGAGTCAATAGATACTTGAGACTTTTATGGTCTGTGTATATAATACACTTTTCCCCATATAGATAGTGTCTCCAAATTTTCAACACAAAGATCACTGCTGGCAACTCTAGATCATGCGTAAGGTAATTCGCTTCATGCGGCTTCAGCTGTCGCGAAGCATAAGCAAACACTTTACCCTCTTGCATCAATACACAGCCTAGGCCCACATGCGATGCATCACTGTACGCAATGAAATCCTTTCCAGACTCTAGCTGAATCAACACTGGTGCTTCAGTCAATACCTTCTTCAACTTGTCAAAAGCTTCTTGCTGCTTCTTAGTCCATACAAACGCCACTCCTTTCCTTAACAGTTTCGTCAACGGTGCAGCAATCAGAGAGAATCCTTCTACAAATCCTCTGTAATAGCCTGCCAAACCCAAAAAACTCTAAATTTCTGATACTAACTCGGTGGCTTCCATTCCAGAACTGCCTCAATTTTTTGAGGGTCTACATTAATCCCCTCAGCCGAAACAACGTGACCCAAAAAGTCACCTCTCGAAGGCAAAATTCACACTTACTGAATTTTGCATAGAGTTGCTTCTCTCTCAGCACTTGCAGCACTACACGGAGATGCTCATCATGCTTCTCCTCAGTTTCTGAAAATACAAAAATATCATTGATAAAGACGACTACGAATCGGTCCAAGTAAGGTTGGAACACACGATTCATCAGATCTATGAAAGCTGCAGGTGCGTTCGTCAGTCCAAACGGCATAACCAGAAACTTGTAATGACCATACAGAGTTCTAAATGCTGTCTTATGAATATCCACCTCCTTTACCCTTAACTGATGGTATCCAGATCAAAGATCGATCTTGGAAAATACCAAAGCTCCTTTAAGTTGGTCAAATAGATCATCAATTCTTGGTAGAGGATACTTGTTCTTTATCGTCAGTTTGTTCAACTGGCGATAATCAATGCACATACGCATCGTCCCATCCTTCTTCTTCACAAACAGCACTGGTGCTCCCCACGGTGACACACTCGGTCTAATGAAGCCTCTATCCAACAATTCTTGAATTTGTGCCTTTAGTTCTACTAACTCATTCGGTGCCATCCTATAGGGTGCGACAGACACTAGAGCCGTTCCAGCTAGCAAGTCGATCCCAAACTCGACTTCTCGATTTGGAGGTAATCCAGGAAGCTCCTTAAGGAAAACATTTTGGAACTCATTAATAGTTTTGACTGTCTCCGCAGTCACATTTTCAGGCTCAGTTTGACTTACAAAAGCCAAGTACGCCTCACAACCCTTACGAATCAGCTTTTCAGCCCTTAAGGCCGAGACAACATTGGACAAGTAATCCCTTCGCTCCCCAACCATTACCTCCTCATCCTCCATAGTCCTTAATATCATCCTCTTAGCCGCACAATCCAGAGTCGCCTTATGCTTAGTCAACTAGTCCATCCCAAAAATAAGATCGAACTCTCCAAATGGTAATTCCATTAAGTCTCCAGCAAAAATCCTACCTTGAGTCTCTAAAGGCACCTCCCTAAAGAGTTTATCTACCCTAACCGAGTGACCTAGAAATCTCACATGCATCATATGAATGGGTTGAACCCACATCTATCAGAGCAGTATACGGCATGTTAGAGATTAAAAACGTACTATGACGTCAGGTGCATCACCCTCCCCTCGGCGGCGAGCAGCATATACCAATGCTGGCTGGCGAGCCTCAGCATTTCTGGCACCCCTGCCAGGTGCTCCATATCCACGACTATTTCCAGTGCCGCCTGCACCTTGACCACGGCCCCTCAGCGGTAGCGGTCCATCTCGCACTAGTTGAGCAACCCTCTGATCAATGGCTTGAGCCTGAGTTGGCCTCCTAGGATAGTCCTTGATCTTATGTTCCTTGGCCCCACATCAAAGACATGCCTTAGTATGCTTCTAACATTCTCCAAGATGCACTCTACCACAGCCTCCACAAGCTTGTGGCCTAACTGTATTCACCGGAACTTCTCGGACTGGTTCCTCCACTCTAGCCCTCTTGCCATTTCGGTTTGCAGCACCAGATGGTCCAGTATCTCTCCTAAAGTTGTTTCAATCCTTATCACGGTTCTACCATTTAGTTCGCTTTACTTCCTCAGATATCTTGGTCTTCTCGACAAATATGGTAAAATCGCACTCCCTCTGCGGTGCTATCAACACCCTCAACTATCCCTAAGACCATCCTCAAAATGAACACTATGCTCGTACTCAGTAGAAACTATCCCACTGGCATACCGGCTCAACCTCAGAAATTCTACCTCATACTCAGCAACAGTCTTATTGCCCTGGGTCAGGTTTATAAATTCCTTTCTACGTGCATCCACGTAGCTCGCTCTGACGTACTTTCCCTTGAAAGCCGTCTTAAACAATTCCCAGGTTACCCGCTCAGCTGGGGTACCCTCCTTTACAGTGATCCACCACTGATATGCCTCATCTCGTAGCAGAGACATCGCTCCTTTCAGCTTTTGCTCCCCGAGTAATCTAGATCGTCCATAATCTGTTTCGTGGCTTCTAGCCAATACTCAGCTACATTTGGGGCTACCCAAAATATGCCTCTGAAAACCTCTGCTCCATTAGCTTGGAGTCACTCCGAAATAGATCCCCTATTTACTGGCCTGACATTAGCTTCAGCAACCATTTCCAGAACCCTTAACATTGCCTGGGATAAGGCATCATCCACTGCGGCCCGATCATACAGCCCATTTTTAGCTACTGGTGGCGGTCGTGCCTCACCAGCTGGCATGTGTTCTAAAGATGAAGACCCAGCTTGAACACTGCCTCGGCCACGTCCACGGCCTCGTCCATGACCAGCCCTCGTACTCATAACGTCTTCTCTAATTACGAATTTTATGACATTAGTTTAGTATTTCATCTATTTATTACAAATGTCTTATGTACAGGTAGAGTTTTAGAGTTTGTTTTTGCGAAGCCGCAACCTAGCTACAGTCTCAGTCTTCTAGGGTTTAGTTTCCCTACAGTCTTAGTCTTACAGTTCTCGGTACTACCCTATCTATAGTATCATGATAGAGTCTCAATTCTATCTACAGTGATATTTTAGTACAATACATTATCAGAATCAGAAATAATTACAGACATGGTGCCGGGAATTCAGTGTGCCACTTCTTCAGTAACCAGATTTCAAAAATCCCAATTTTAACAAAACTTTTAAAGTAAAATCTTTATTGAGTGTATTCAAAAATAGATTTAAAAAGAGTTTTCTAAATTTTTCCAAAAATCGATTTCCAAAAATACCCTTCTTGGGCCTATTTTTTTAAAATTTTTCAAAAACCTTTTTGGTCCGATCCACAGCCGAGTTGTTGCAACTTGGCTCTAATACCACTAAATGCAACACCCCAAACTTGGCCCAGATGTTATGGCCAGGTCCGGCGTGTCACATCACATAAACAAACCGTGTTACCCAGTTACTAATATTAGGGTGAGCTTTGCAAAATCGTTATTAGAGTTCTAGGGGAAATTCCCGGTTTATTGGTGAGCATCCTATCAACTACCAGTTATTAAGAGACTCCTTATTATAAACTTCAACTTGTTACTCGATTGATTCGAGTGACTGATTTTGAAAATGTTTGATTAGTTTTTAGGAAAGCTCGCGTAGCCTTAGTCTATCCGTTTAAAGTACTAAAATCCCAAAATCCAAAATATTTAAAGCGGCCTTTTTACAAACCAAAATTTAACAAAATAGAACGATAAAAAATTTAAGTAATAAAGAGAATAACTTAATTAAACTAGAAAATGCAGTCATCGTGGCCACTATGAATCCCTCCCAGCTCAAGTCCACCAATCTAGGGTTCACCTGCATGGATAGAGAGAAAGGGGTGAGTTTAGAAACTCAGTGTGCAAAGAAGCCCATCCAGAGCCCAATTCAGCTCAAGCCCACTGGGCCTAAGCCCTAACCAATCACAGTAATAGTAGGGCCGAAACCCTATTCAGATACAATAAACTGGGCATTAGCCCTTTTCAGAAAACAGTACGGCCCATAGGCCCACTACAGTAACAGATCAGAGATTATGCATCTATGCCCAAACCCAGCCTAAATCCAGCCACTACACTCCACCCGCACCAACCATAAACACTCCATGTGGGGAAACTACTCGACCCACCCAACCACTACACTCCACAGTTGCAGCGCCGCTACCCAGATAAGGTGGTCAAGCCACTAACAGAAATACGAGGCAAAGCTCTTTAAAAAACAGAATGGGCAAAGCCCTTTTCAAATATCAGTACGAGGCAAAGCCTCTTTTAGAAAACGTGGCAATGCCACTTACACTTCCTCCATCAACAATCCTAAATCCCATGCAATAGATAATCATGATATGGCATACAGTAAACAAAAACAATAAATAATGCATTTCAGTCAAAGTTAGCCCTAGGGTTATAACAGTTATTTTGCACCTAGGGGTAAAATTGTAATTTCTCTCCCTTAAATGGGTATTTTAATAATTATTCCACTTTTTAGGACTTTATGCATTTAGCAGTCTCATTTTCGTTACAGCAACTTATCTAGTCCATTTTAGCAGTTTTTAGTTACTAGGCCTTAAAACCCCTAATGGGCCCTACAGTGTCTACTAGCTACTTAAGCCCATTTAGTCCAAGTTTAGTAATCAGTTTACCAGTCTTAGCAGTTTTGGACCTACAACCTACCAGAACACGTTTATCGCTTATTTTACCTATATGGGCCCATAGGCCCATTGGGCCCCCATTCAGCCCATCGAGGCCCAAACTTATCGAAGTGCACGAAATTGCACACTCACCAACCTTATCGATTTTGATTACAGATCTACCGCTTCCAACCGACCTACGAGCGTTCGCATGCTCGCTAGCCCACAAAATGCCGAAATTTCAACGTTTCAACTTTTCAGCTTTTGCCAATTTAGACTACAGAAGGGTATTCGATACACACCTGTTTTGCGAATAATGCTAACAAGATCTCCCACAGTAACCTACAATCGGCACTACAATCTTTAGATTACAAAACACTACCAACAAATCTTAAAACTCCTTACCACATTCGGACATGATAGGGTGTTCTTAGCCACTTACCCTTGTCGATTTAGTCCACAAGATCTAGATCTACCAGTCGTTTCAAAACCCTTGCTTCACTGCTCCTAGATCGATATCCCTTAGTTCACTCTACTCATAAAAGAACGATAACCAATGAATCTTTAACATTAGTCGACAGCCACCCCCTACTTAAAGGGGCTTCGTCTTTTCTTAAATCCCAAATAATGAGTGGACGTAAAAGATTTGAGTACTTACCAAATCTCTACTACTCAAGAATGCTTCTAACCCTTCTTTACTCCAAATCTGACGTAGATCTAACCTTGAACACAAGCAAAGAACGAATCTAGCTATCTAAAGATTCGGCCACCATGTCCTTGCGACTATGGTGTTTTCAGCTTTTGAAGAGATGAAGAACAAATGATTTGAGACTATGGTTTGAAAGGTGTTTGTCGACAGAGACTAAGGGTTTAAAGAGTGTGAAATTTGGCTAAAAGAGATGAAGAAGAATAAAGGGGTTTGGCTAGAAGAAATCGGCACCAGAAGCAGCGTTTCGGGATTTCGGCTTTTAGTAGTTGATGGGTTTTAGAAGAAAACAATGTTAGATTCAGTTTTTTGAAATAAAGAAAAGGGAAGATAAGTGAGGAGGAGAGGTGGTTTCAGCTTGAAAAGAAAAAAAAGGAAAAAGATTGGAAGAAGAGAGGAGAAGAGAAGGGAGAATTCGGCACAAAGGAGAACTTTTTCTTACTTTTCGGCTTTTTGGTACACTACGAGTAGAATAGAACAAGGATGAGAACCCTAGGTGGCTAACCCTAATTCGACAAGACAGTAAAAAGTAATTAGAACTTACCCTAATGGCTATTCAAACCAATAGCCAAACCTCCCTAAAGCCCTAGCCGAATGCCCCTATCCAAATGACCAAATCGGTAAAATTAAAAGTATCACCCGCTTAACTTGTGACTTGAACTCTAGCCCTTAAATTCAGTCTACACGCCACTTTTTTAGGAACTTAGTGGCGCCACCTTGCCACTTTACCAAGGCCCTCTTTGTGTCTTAACCTGCTAACTTTTTCTTAAAGGCCCACTTAACCAAGCCTCTTTCACTTAAAATCCAAAATTGATATTTCTACCGGGTTTTAACTCAGGTTTGGACCTCCTAAAGGCCCACTAACACACTTAAACATAATTTCAGTAACCAAAACACTAAAATTTCAAGATTTCACCAAAGTCACAAAAATCCTGAAAAAAATCCCGAAAATCAGGGCGTTACAATAAAACTTATCTTGACATGGAGTAACTACTAACAAAGACCCATGTCTATAGCTCTAGCTTGAGGAGAAAAAAAACATTGTAGGTTCTATAAGATCCAAGTAACAATACTTTTTGAGAAAGGAAGAAGAAAACTCTCCTTTTCCAACCTGAGTATATGTTTAAATAAACTAAGCCCTTATTGGAACCTGACACGTGTCTTAAACTATCAAGATTGCCTTAATAAAATGGTTTACAACTGTATATGGAAATTCAATATTTTATATTTCTTGTCCAACCCTTCGTTCCATCTTACCTACCTCGTTAGTACGTAACTAACTTGATAACTCAATAAACTGGGCGAACAATACCTTTGGCGATGAACCAATTTGCCCAAAAATCCTTATTATTTTTATCAATCTCTTCTTTTATAGAGCCTAACACATTCAAAACACAATCCTTGCATAATACTAAAATGTCAATTATGCGCCTAAACTATACACCAAAAGTATCAATCAGGCGGATAACACTATGCTACTCAGGTTACTTTCGGTTTACTCGCCAAATTTAGGATTTGCCAAAATAGGGTGTTACAACTCTTCTTGTTTTAACAAAATTTCATCTTCAAAATTTTCTAACTTGAAATATTGCATTGTATACCTAATAACTAACCATCACGCTAGGCACTTACTGTGGGTTGGGCACTTCTACAACTCAATAACTTTCACAAAAATTTGAATGTTACGACTTACTCATTCTTTATAGATGTTAAAATTACATTTGAGAAACTGAACAGTTTCCTTGAAATAAACTTTTTGTGCAAGTTTATCTATATAAAACAAATACTCAATTACTTCAGCGGTTTCTTTTGTAAAATCTATCAAAACCCTAACTTTACTTCACTAAACCTTTCTACATTCTTCATTTTCCATTGTCAATTTGTCAAAGGTAAATCTTTTATTCTTTCTCCTTTTGACATTTAAGGTTTTTGTTCCTATCATGAGAAAAGCTACCATCAGAGGAGGGGCAGTGACTAGACTATCCAAATCGTCGCTCACGAAACTCCACCATATAGGAGATTGAAATGTGCGATTACAACACCATCAGAGAAGAAATGATTTGATTCTGAGGAGCACGGGGTCTCTAAAACCCAAAGTTTGCTTACGACTTTCAGCTTCCCAAACGATGTCGTCCTAGTGATAGTTCTATGGGTTTCATTTTACCACTCATACTGTTGGAGGTTAGATTCCATCTTCATAACATGTAAAGCCATAAAACTTACCTTGACATTTAGTAACTACTGATAGAGGCCTAGGTCTACAACTTTAGCTTGAAGGAGAAAAAAATTATAAGTTCTTTAAGATTCAGGTAACAATACTTCTTGAGGAAGGAAGAAGAAAAACTCATTTTTTTCCAACCTGAGTATCTATATAAATTACTTAAGCCCTTATTGGAACCTGACGCGTGTCTTGCACTTTCAAGATTGTAATGGTAACCCAATAAACTGGGCAAACAATACCTTTGGTGATAACCTAATTCACCCAAAAATCCTCATTATTCTTACCAACCTCTCATTCTCTACAACTCAACATATTTAGAGAACAATCCTTGCATAAGATTATAATGTCAACTATGTGCCCAACCTATATGCCAAAAGCATCAATTGGGCGGATAGTAGTACACCACTCATATTACTTTCGATTTATTACCAAATTCAGGATTTGCCAAAGCATGGTATTCCATTCCTTCATGAAAAGTTAATTACTGTCAAATAGTAATCAAGTCATTCATCACCAAGAATAACAACCCGCGGCAACATTTATTTTTCATCAACCATGTACTACCAATGAGTAGATATCATTTACCCATGTCTTGGACTATGAATTCCACTATTGTTAATGATGCTATATAATATAGAAGTAGTACACCCAATACACTAGCTTTTGGTTCCTTATCTATTGAAACTTAGGGTTTTAGTTACATCAAAGTGTACGAGTCACGTATACATAGTTTGTCATCCACTTAGGATTTAGGTATGCCTCTGAATGTCACAAGTGAATAAATCCATAAATGGATTCAGGATCTATTCTTTGTGGGTCCACTTCGATGTATTGTTTGTCTAGTCAATCACATCTATGTCTTTATCTTTTGGAGTCATCCACTCCAATGCTCAAAATAAAGCATCTTCCAAATTAGACTTGATAGACGACATATTAGTCTTTCAATTAGTTTGCTCATTTCCAATTAGACTTAGAACATGTTTAGATTTATCTACTAATACAAGTTGTCTTTCTGTATCACAATTCGACCATGTGATACCGATTAGTATTATTTTAAACATTAGACAATCAATTAGCAACATTTTCTTCCATTTTACTTTTCTTCCAAAAATCATTTTTTACCAAACATACAAAGTATATTGCTAAAATCAATAAGTTTGTTTTATTAGTCAATCTATTAAAAAATTACAAGTTTACAAATGAATATACTAAACTCAGGGCACCAAATTCAACAGCGAGCAATACTAGAGGTCCCGTGAGAGATTAGAATATTCTGAATTGGGAACATTGCAAGAAGAATCCTAGAAGCGAGTGTTAGAATTTGACAGGAGCTTGTTTCTGATATGGGTCTCAAGAACATTTTGTCAAGAATCTCCGAGAAATAATAATGATACTCCTATTAGTACTCAGAGATCCATTTCTGTAGTTAGAGAATGGGGAAGTAGTTGTGGTTGTTCTATAGTGAAGAGTAGTTAGAGAAGAGAAATTGGCTCTGCGGTTCAACAATCTAAAGTTAGGTCACCTGCTTGACCTTAAGTGGTTTGAACTCAAGAATAGGGTAATGCTATTGATGTTGTAACAAGTATTTTTCTTTTTATATTTTGCACCCATTCATGCTTTAATTGACCCTGGCTCTATGAATTCATATGTTAACACTAGCTTCATGAAATTGGAGAATTTGAAATTCGAGATGTCAAAAGTAGAAATAGTTGTTTATAGTCCTTTGGGACAAACTCTGCTCGTTCATCAATTGTGCACAAGATACCCATTAGAGATCCAGAATAAATTGTTCCCATCTGATATTTTGATTATGCTATTTGGTGATTTTGATGTAATTTTGGGAATAGATTGGTTAACCGAGCATAGTGTGATTTTGTACTATCTCAAAAAGAAGCTTTCTATTCAAAGTCCAAAAAGTGAAATTATTAAAGTCTAAGGCATCAGATCAAGTAATTCTACTCGTATCATTTCATCGATTCGAGCTAATAAGCTTCTGAATCAAGGGTTTGAAGTATATTTAACTTATAGTATTAACTCGGACTCAAATGAAAGCTACATAAGCAAAATTTGTAAAGTATGTGAGTTCCAGATGTGTTTCCTGAGGAATTGTCAAGATTTCCTCCTAATCGTGAGGTTGAGTTTGCAATTGAGTTTTACTTGGGTACAACTCTTTTGTCTGTTGCTCCGTACTTTATGGTGCAAACAGAGTTAAAAGAGATGAAATTTCAATTGTAAGATCTCCTGGACCATGGCTTTATACGTCCCGGTATATTGCCTTGGGGAGCTCCAATATTGTTTGTTAGAAAGAAAGATGGTTGATGCGTCTCTATATGTATTATCGACAGTTGAATAAGATCATAATCAAGAACAAATATTTCTTATCATGTATCAACAGTTTGCTTGATTAGTTGAAAGTGCATCTATCTTATCTAAGATCGATTTTAGATGGGGGTATTATCAACTAAAGGTGAAAGATAGTAAGATGCCAAAAACAATATTTTGTACACTTTTTGGTCATTATGAATTTCTAGTGATGTCATTTGGGTTGATGAAGGCACCTGCAACATTTATGGATCTCATGAACCATTTGTTTTGATCAGTCGAAAGAGCACCAGTCTTATCTAAGATCGATTTGAGATTGAGATATTATCAACTAAAGGCAAAAGATAGTGATATCCCAAAAACAACAATTTATATGCGATTTGGTCAATATGAATTTCTAATGATGTCATTTGGGTTGATGAATGCACCTGCAACATTCATGGATCTCATGACCTATATTTTTCATCTGTATTTGTATTAGTTTGTAGTGGTGGTCATTGATGATATTGAAATAGCCCGAATTAAAGCTTAAACAGAATAGTGGTTTTGAGACCACGAATTTGACATAGAAAAATTTATTCCGATTAAGTTTTAAGGTTTATTGTGTGATTGAATGCATGAGTGAAAATTTTAGTAGATAAATTTTACCGATAAAGTGCTCGATTGAGTAAGAGGACTAAATTGAAAAAGTTTCATAATATGTGTTCTAGAAGATTTTAGTGTGAAATTGAAATGAAATTATAAATTAGAGGTCCTTATTTAGTAATTAGACCATTTTTTGGGCATGGTGGACAAAAATGCCCAGGGAAGGAAAATTTTGCAAAGAAAGCCATTAAGGGCATTTTAGTCATTTGGATATTAAATGAAATAAAAAGGGAAAATAAGTCAAAATTGGTGTCCATCTTCCTTATGTATGACCGAATGTCCCTTTCTCCATAGCTAGGGTTTTGTTTCATCTTTTCAAGCTCCAAGTAAGTGATTCCTAGCCCCATTTTTCATGTTCTTTGTATTTTTTAGATCCTCGTACCTTGACCTAGCTTTCTATACCACTATTTTAAGCTAGGGTTCATGTTTAAAAATTTTCCCATGTGTGACATAAAAGCATTTTGATGTTTATTGGTAGAAAATGAAAGCTTGAAGTGTAGTAGACAACATTTGGTAGGTGATTTTTAATGAATATGCATTTAGGGACTAAAATGAAAAAGTTATAAAATATATGCATAAATTTTAAAACATTAAAAATTGTGGGCTACTAATCATGATGGCTGAAAGCCATAACACTTCCTCCATCCATAATAACCCATCCCCATGCAAAATGTCATGTCATAATATCATACGTGTATGCAGCATGTCATATTCAAACACAGTCATACATATCATAGGCAAATCAATCATGTTACCTCTAGGGGCAAGTCGATAATTTTCATCAAAATGGGTTCAGGTACACTTACCGACCCATTAGAAGGTCCACAGTCGTCTTGGGCGACTTGTATAACCTTAACAAACATAACAGTTTGAATGGGCCCAAAGCCCATTATGCGGCCCATGTGGGCCCATACGCTCGTGTAGCCCACTAAGCCAAGAAACAAACTTAGCCATGTATACGACAAAGCTAGGTCCAATATTCCCACATGTTTGTAAGGTTTACCGCGTGGAGCCCACAAGCCCATTAGGCCCACACGGCCTATTTTGGCCCAACGTGGCCCCTGACAGCCTAAGCCCATGAGATCATTCATGGTGGCCTCCACAGTTATACACCCATGATTGTGGGCTCGGTTCACCACACGTACGATCGTACACTTGTATGGCATCACTCGCTAGTTTTTCAGCTTTTCGGCTTTTGCCGTTGTATAGTTAGAACAGTGTGAGTGCACACTTGCTAGCGAAAAGGCGTAGAATCCCACGAGCGTAAAACCTGTATTTGATCAAGGCACTCAGTTAGTCCTTCAATTAATAGGATTTTTCATTCTCTTCTAATGCTTAAACTGAAACCAAAATTGATACTTGCCTTGATAGAACGAGTAAGGTTTAATCCGTTTAACCTGCTGGCGAAGGTCGATTACTCCTTTCTTGTCGAACCACTGCATTATCAACGGATTCCATTAGCAATGGTTGAATAAACGCATGGCTAGAAACAATCTGCTAATCCCTACCTTTGTTAACCAAAATCTTACATGTAACAATCAAACCAAAAGATCACTTACTGAATATTGTCTAAGAAAGAAGAGAAGTAATAATCAGCCCTCAAAGCACACCCTAAGACCACGACATGAGATTCAGATACCAATAAGTTTTCAAACCATATCATCAATAAGTATTCAAACTAACCACAATTAAGTCTAATTTATTCAATTTCAATACCAACAACCACAATGCTCTTAAAAGTCTCAATTTAATCATTAAAAAGCATACCAATATTACTTCCAAAAAACTACTTAAACGGTCAAATGCATGCATATATGCACTATCTTGCCTATACATAACATGCTTACCACTTATCAAATTCATCTATTATATACCAATCTACTAATGCACAATCAAAGCGTTCTCAGGGCAACCATAAATGTAACAGCCCAAACCTGGCCTAGACGTTAGGGCCAAATCTGATCTGTCACAATGAAGTGTTTTTCAAAAAGCTTGCTTCCATTGAAAACCCTTCGTACTAGTTAAAACTTTTTATCCGTGTAATCTTGAGTAAAACCTTAGTCTAAGTCAGTTTAATTTCTAAACGTGGTTGGCCAAAAAATTATTCCATTTAAAACATTGTTTGATACGGAAGCTAAATTTTAAGTTGTTGATTTATGAAAACGCGGTGTTTAAGGATAGAGACGTAATACCATTTTGAAAGTGTTGTGGAAATGTGTTGATTTTGAAATCAGTTACCGTTTTTGAAAACCACGTCCTAAGATTAGCAGTTATAAACCCAAATACCGTAAAACCCTGAATTAAAGTCCAAAAGTTAAAGAGGCCTTATTACAAAATAGAAATCCGAATAAAATATTTAAATCCAACTAATATAAAACCAGAACAGAACTGTGGGCACCCATCGAGCTCCTTGCAGGACCGAACCATCTAACGTTGGGGATCACCTGTACAGTTAGTCCGAAGGGTCAGTTTACGTAAACACGGTGTGTAATCCATTATAAAATAAAAATTCTGATATGCAGTAAGCAGAAACAGAATGGGCCTAAGCCCATTACAGGATCAGTGTCAGATGGGCCTTAGCCCAGTGCAGTAATAATGACAGGTGCAAAAATGCAGATAGAAAACTAGCCCAATCCGACCAATACACTGCCTGTACCAGCCAACACACCATGTGGGGATTAAATCAACCTACCCAGCCAACATACCAAGCTTAGCACCGGTTGCAACACTAAGTCAACAGAATGGCTTAAAGCCACAAACAGGATGGCATAGAGCCATAAGTAGCAGAGCTGCCCAATAATAGGGTGGCTTGAAACCATAAGCAGGAAGGCCATTGGCCTTAGACAGGATGTCCATAAGCCATAATGCTTCCTCTATCAACATAACCCAAACCCATGAAAGATGATATGTCATAATATCATACATGAATGTAGGATGTCATGCTCAGTATCAATCATATAAATATCATACATACATCAATCAGCCTACTACTTGGGTTAATAACAGTCATTTAAGCAGTCAGGGGTAAAATGGTAAGTTTACCACTCTGGGGTATTTTGGTTATTTTCCTAAGTTTGGTGTTTCGGTACCCAAAACTACCTCCAAGAAGGTCCATCGTTGCCATGAGCGATGTAGATAATCTATATGGCCAAATAAGGGCATATGGGCCCAAAACCCCTAATGGGCTTGTGTGGCCCAAATAGTACAATTTCACATACGACATTGGGAGCCTTACAGTCCAACCTAACAGTGACCACTTACCGATTAAATTTGCCCGAATGGGCCTGTAAGCCTATTGGGCCCATTTCGACTCATCAAGGCCCATAATGGCCCAAGTGCACAGAAATACACATGACGTTTCGGCATTTCAGCTTGCCCGCTTTTGTCGATTTACACAATGGTAGGGTGCGGTTACACACCTGATTTTTGGAAAGTACGACGAACCCCTCGACACCGAACCTACAATTGATCCAAAATGCGATTAATCCTCTGCTTAATAGTGCTTAAGCACACTATACCTAGAACGACAACCCTACCTACCTTGATTGTGGAATGAAAACTTGCTCTCCTTTGAGTGATTATTAAAACGTTCCACACCACTACCGACCCCGCTAAAATACAACAAACCTAATTAGCAAAACCAAATCCCAAATGTGGCTTTAAGCCATAGCATCCGACTTTAGAAAAGAGAGAGAGACGTTCGGCCTCCAACAAACAAGGTAACACACTTACCTTAACCGTAGAGTAGAAGGATGGACTTGATTGGCGGAACCCTTGCATTTTCACCCATCAGGTAACACCGATTTTACTAAAACACCTTTAAAGAAGCGCAACAAAGAAGAAGAATGATAAGGATTTGGCTGACGTTTCACCAACAAGGAAGGTTAGAGAGAAAGAGAACACCAAAAGAACGATGAAAAGCCAATATAAGAAGGAATAAAGGAGAAGTAAGAATCAAGAGAGGAGAGGATTCGGCTACAAAGATTTAACACAAGAAAATTTGGTCACCCCCAAACAACTACTGAAAGAGAAACAGAAAGGACCAAAGTAGTAGGTAGAACATTCGATAGAGGGAAATCTGAAGAAGAGAAAAGAAAAGCTTTAAGAGAAAAGGGTAGTCAAAGTTCAGCACTAGATGTCTTGGCTTCGGCAAAATGAAATAAAACGATTAAAAAGTATCGGTAAAAGAGAAAAGAACCCGTATGACTAAGAATGCAAAATGCTCCAAAAATTGAAAGACAAAATAAAGAAAAGAAACCCAAGAGGAACGCTACCGAAGACTCAAATAGAAAACACGCAAAGAACCTATACCAATTCGGCACATCCCACTACCAAAAGGCCCTAGGCGAATTTTCCTACTCAAGATTACCTATTTTGGCTACCACATCCTTCACACCTCAAATCCCCTAAAAATCTCCACCTATTTCTCCTTGATTTCTTCCAACCTCCCATTGAAATTCAAATTCAACTCAAACCTTATGACCAATTCAACTTCAGAGTTCCAGTCCAACTCCAACTCCTCCTCAACTCAAGCAGCAAAATAAACAACCATTTGCTAGCAATGAGATTCGAACCCAAGCCCCCTTTTAATGATCAAACATGCCACTTGCCTCCCTGCCATCCAACTCCTTGGGTCATAAATCCAACACATTTAAATATAAGCCTATGAGCCAAAGTCTAGGTTCATATAAAAGAAAACCAAAATGACTTGCAAGAGCCAAGACTTGAGCCCTTGCTCCCTTGCAACCCTAATGGTGCTACAACCACTAGACCACATGCTCCCTTGTGTCACATTTTACCACACTTTACTCTTGAAGCCTACTTCCCAGCACCTAAGGTTTAATACCGTTTTACCAAAATTTTTGCTAAAGCCCAGGTTTGAACCCAGGACTTCTCCAACACTCCCAAACACTCCTAAATCACTTAGCCACTAAACTATACATGCAGTTAGTGCCGTTGTCTTGCTCTCAAAAATTTTAGACGGATCCACTCTCGAGGCCCAATTCTTCTAGGCCCAAAATTTGGGACGTTACAACTCTACCCTTTCAAATAAATTTCGTCCTCGAAATTTCCAACTATCTATAATTGCATTACCCACATCACGTCACTCTACTTCCACTGCGCACTTTAAGTCGAATTGCAAATTGGGTAAATACACATCATGAGCAAAGTACGTACCAGTATCTGTATTTGGAGTGTCTCCATCCTATCGATGACGTGCTACATAGACCAAAGCTAGTTGCCTCACCCCAGCTTGACTAGCACCTCTGCCTAATGCTCCACGACCCGCTCTGTTTCCACCCTTGGCCTGACCATGACCTCCTGGCGGTTGCTGACCATCTCTCCCTAGTTGAGAGCACCCTGCCCTGCAGCTTGCATCTACTAAGGCTTCTGCGAACAATCTCTCACAAAGTGCTCTACTGATCCGCCCCTGAAGCATGCTCTAGTTCTTCTCCGACACTCACCCTGATGATAACTCCCACAACTTGCGCAACGCGGTAATCTAGCAATAGCAACAAGGGCCCTAGCTCGAACTAGCCCATCCCTTCTAGCATTTTTCTTAGGCCTCCGATTTGAATTAGAGGTCTCTAAATCTCTCTTAGCTTTACCCCTTTCCTTTTCCCAATTATGATGTTTCACATGCTTTACCTCCTCAAAAATCTTAGCTTTCTCTACTAACGCGACAAAGTCCCGCTCCCTCTGTGGAGCTATCAACACTCGAAGGTTGTTCCTAAGGTCATCTTCAAACCAAACATAGCACTTGTATTTCATTGCTACTACTCCTCGGGCATACCGGCTAAGTCGTAAAAATTCTGCCTCGCACTCAGCCACAAATCTATCATCTTGAACCAAATTTAGAAATTCTTTCCTACGAGCGTCGACATAGCTGGCGCCCACATACTTTCCCTGAAACGTGGACTTAAAGAATTCCTAGGTCAATCGGTCAAACGGGGTATCCTCATTTACCGTAAGCCACCACTGATAGGCTTTATCTCTCAACAGAGGCACAACACCCTTCAACTTTTGTTCTGATCTACAGTCGAGGTCATCCATAATTCTTTCGGTGGCCTCCATCCAGTATTCTACCATACTAGGAGCTACCCCAGAAACTCCCATAAAGATCTCTGCTCCATTTGCCCAGAGTCGTTCTGTAATTGACCCGCGGCCTACAGTAACGATATTCGATCTAGCAGTACTAGCAACCCTTTCCAGAATCCTCAGTATTTCTTGGGACAATGTATCATCCCCAGCCGCTCGGTCGAACGACCCCGTCTCAGCTATCGATAAAGCTGGTGCTTCCCTTGCCTCTACACTGGGCATGTGGTCTGATGCCAAAGACCCAACCCTCGCACTCCCACGACCTCTGCCGCGACCTCTTGCACTTCTTCTAGTGCTCATTATCACTTTGTGTGTTATCTAAATTAGAAATTTTATGCAATTAGCTCATAGTTTCAATATTTAAGCAAATGTCTTATAAGTAACAATAGTTTAGAGTTGTTTTTGCAATCGTAGGATCACTATAGTTTTAGTTCCCTGCGGTTTTTAGTTTACTCTAGCTAAAGAGTCCCTATACAGTCTACTACCTATAGCAGTCTCTATCTATTGCATTTCAACTTTAAATAGAAAAAAAACATACAGAAACTTATGGATTCGGCGCCGGAGACTCAGCGTGCCACACTATTCAAGGGAAATATCTCAAAACATTTCAAATATTTGAAAATAGCCTTTTTGAAGTTCTTTTCTTTTTTTTGAAAACTCATTCCACAGCCGAGTTCTACAACCGGGCTTTGATACTACTAAATGTAACACTCCAAACCAAGCCTAGACATTAGGGCCGAATCTGATGTGTCATAATGAAGTGTTTTTTGAAAACCTTACTTCCATTGAAAACCCTTCGTACTAGTTAAAAATTTTTGTCCTTGTAATCTTGAGTAAAACCTCAGTCTAAGTGAGTTTAGTTTCTAAATGTGGTTGGTTCAAAAATTATTTCCATTTAAAACATTGTTTGGTGCGAAAGCTAAATTTTAAGTTGTTGATTTACGAAAACATAGCGTTTAAGGATAGAGACGTAATACCATTCTGAAAGTGTTGTGGAAACGTGTTCATTTTGAAATTAGTTATCATTTTTGAAAACCACGTCCTAAGACTCATAGTTATAAAACCAAATACCGTAAAATCCTGAATTAAAGTCCAATAGTTAAAGAGGCATTATTACAAAACAGAAATCTAAATAGAATATTTAAATCTAACTAATATAAAACCAAAGCAAAAGTGTAGGCCACCTTCGGGCTCCTCGTAGCATCGAACCATCTAACGTTGGGGAACACCTGCATAGTTAGTCAGAAGAGTGAGTTTACGTAAACTTAGTATGTAATCCCTTATAAAATAAATATTTAGATATGCAGTAAGCAGAAACAGAATGGGCCTAAACCCATTACAGAATCAGTGTCAGGTGGGCCTTAGCCCAATACAGTAACAATGACATGTGCAAAAATACAGATAGGAACCAGCCCAATCCAACCAATACACTGCCCAGACCAACCAACACACCATGTGGGGATTAAATCAACCCACCCAGCCAACACATCAAGCTTAGCACCGATTACGACACTAAGTCAACAGGATGGCTTAAAGCCATAAACAGGATGGCATAGAGCCATAAGCATCGCAACAGAGCTTTCAAATAACAGGATGGCTCGAAGCTATAAGTAGGAAGGCCATGGGCCTTAGACAAGATGGCCATAAGCCATAATGCTTCCTCCATCAACATAACCCAAACCATGCAGGATGACATGTCATAATATCATACGTGAATGTAGGATGTCATGCTCAGTATCAATCATATAAATATCATACATACATCAATCAACCTACTACTCGAGTTATAATAGTTATTTAAGCAGTCAGGGGTAAAATGGTAATTTTACCCCTTAGGGGTATTTTGGTCATTTTCCTAAGTTTGGTGTTCCGGTACCCAATATGACCTCCAAGAAGGTCCATCGTCACCATGAGTGACTTAGATAATTTATATGGCCAAATAAGTGCATATGGGCTAAAAATCCCTAATAGGATGTGAGCCCAAACAGTTCAATTTCACTGACGGCATTTCGAGCCTTATAGTCCAACCTGACAGCGGTCACTTACTGAGTAAATTTGCCCGAATTGGCTTGTAAGCCCATTTCGACCCATCGAGGCCCATAACGGCCCAAGTGCACGGAAATGCACACTATGGCCTCTACAGTCTTTTGCCTACAATTTGTAGGCTCACGTCACCGCACAAGCATTCGCACACCCATAGGCCTCGAATGTCGATGTTTCGACATTTTAGCTTTTTGACTATTACCGATTTACACAATGGCAGGATGCGGTTACACACCTAATTTTCAGAAAGTCCGACGAACCCCTCGACACCGAACCTACAGTTGATCCAAAATGTGATTAATCCTTTGCGTAATAGTGTTTAAGCACACTATACCTAGAATGACAACCCTACCTACCTTGATTGTGAAATGAAAACTTGCTCTCCTTCGATTGATTATTAAAACGTTCCACACCACTACCGACCCACTAAAATATAAAAAACCTAATTAACAAAACCAAATCCTGAATGTGGCTTTAAGCCACAACATTCGATTTTAGAAAAGAGAGAGACGTTCAGCCTTCAACAAACAAGGTAACACACTTACCTTAACCGTAGAGTAGAAGAAGGGACTTGATTGGCTGAACCCTTGCGTTTTCACCCATCAGGTAACACCAATTTTACTAAAACACCCTTAAAGAAGCGGAACAAAGAAGAAAATGATAAGGATTTGGCCGACGTTTCACTGACAAGGAAGGTCAGAGAGAAAGAGAATACCCAAAGAATGATGAAAAGCCAATACAAGAAGGAATAAAGAAGAAGTAAGAATCAAGAAAGGAGAGGATTCTGCTACAAAGATTTAACACAAGAAAATTCGATCACCTCTAAACAACTGCTGAAAGAGAAAGAGTAAGGACCAAAGCAGTAGGTAGAACATTTGATAGAGGGAAATGTGAAGAAGAGAAAAGAAAAGCTTTAAGAGAAAAGGGCAGTCAAAGTTCAGCACTAGATGTCTTGGCTTCTACAAAATGAAATAAAACGATAAAAAAGTATTGTTAAAAGAGAAAAGAACCCATATGACTAAGAATGCAAAACACTCCAAAAATTGAAAGACAAAATAAACAACAGAAACCCGAGAGGAACACTACCGAAAACTCAAATGGAAAACACCCAAAGAACCTATACCAATTCGGCACATCCCACTACCAAAAGGCCCTAGGCGAATTTTCCTACTCAAGATTACCTATTTCGACTACCACATCCCTCACACCTCGAATCCCCTAAAAATCTCCACCGATTTCACCTTGATTTCTTCCAACCTCCCATTGAAATTCAAATTCAACTCAAACCTTATGACCAATTCAACTTTAGAGTTCCAGTTCAACTCCAACGCCTCCTCAACTCAAGCAGCAAAATAAACAACATTTGCTAGCAATGAAATTTGAACCCAAGCCCCCTTTTAGTGATCAAACACGCCACTTGCCTCCCTTCCATCCAACTCCTTGTGTCATAAATCCAACACATTTAAATATAAGCCTATGAGCCAAAGTATAAGTTCATATAAAAGAAAACCAAAAATGACTTGCAAGAGCCAAGACTTGAACTCTTGCTCCCTTGCAACCCTAATGGTGCTACAACCACTAGACCACATGCTCCTTTGTGTCACATTTTACCGTACTTTATTCTTGAAGCCTACTTCACAGCACCCAGGGTTTAATACACTTTTACCAAAATTTTTGCTAAAGCCTAGGTTTGAACTCAGGACTTCTCCAACACTCCCAAACACTCCTAAATCACTTAGCCACTAAACTAAACGTACAGTTGGTGTCATTGTCTTGCTCTCAAAAATTTTAGATGCACCCTCTCCCGAGGCCCAATTCTTCTAGGACCAAAATTTTGGGCGTTACAATAAACCATACAAGATGAAGCTAGCCACACACATATATATACATACCAACATATGCCAAATCAAGCCACATTTAAATGACCAATTACAAAACCAAAACACATAGGCTTCCATTAGCCAAATAACCTATACATGCCATATGACCAAGATACATTGTGTAACACCCTAAACCCGGCCCTAACGTTATGGCCAGATTTGGCGTGTTACATGGAAGTTCATTCGAAATCTTATTGATAAATAGTTTCTTGTTAATTTGAAAACCTCGTTTAGACTTTAAACGTAGAATCAATATATGGTTACCTCTATTATTACAAGTTGAAAATGTACTAGAAGAGTGATCATCATATTTGCTGTATTCTATTATTTGAAATCATAGAAGTTTTTAATATTTGAAAAAAATATGTGTGAATTTCTTAAAAATGATTGTTAATAGTTTTGAAAACCCAATAAACTATTCTATCAGTTTAAAACAATAAAAACAACATAGTAAAGGAAAGTTAAATCAAAAACTCGATAATGGCCTTATTATACAAAAGAACTTTAACTAATACGAAATCAAAAGCAGAAAGCATGTGGCCACCCCGAGTCTGTCGTAGCTCCAAATCATCTATGGCTGGGGGTTACCTGCATAGTTAAAATAAAAAGTGAGTTTGCAAAAACTCAGTGTGTAACTTCCCCAACCAACAGTAATGAACAGATATGCAGATCAGATTGGGTTGAAGCCCTATACAGAAATAGATCAATCTGGGCCTTGGCCCTATACAGAGACGGAGTGGGCCCAAGCTCGTTACAAAATCAAAATAGTGTATGCATGAAAGCCCAACCCAGTCCAAGCATCACACCACCCGTACCAACCCATCACACAATGTAAGGAAAACTCGATCCACCCAGTCCGCACACCATTACGGAACCATGTTGCTAATAATAGATACCGTGATAGAGCCACCAGAAATATAATATATGGTGAAGCCACTATACAAAATTACGGGGCAGAGCCACTATAATAGAACTACCTCCAATATCATACCTAACACCATGCAGAATAACATATCATAATCAATTATAACATGCATGTAAATTAACAGACACAGATACAGTCATACATATATCAGACAACCCAGCTTTAGGGGTATAACAATCTTTTAGGAAGTCAGAGGTAAAATGGAAATTTTACCCTTAGGGGTATTTTGGTCATTTTTCTAAGTTTCAGAGTCTCGGTACCTAATACGACCTCTTAAAAGGTCTAACATCGCTTCTAGAAACTCGAATAGTTTATGTGATCTAAACAGTGCATATGGGCCCAAAACACCTGTTGGGCCCAATTAGGCCCACACACTCGTGTGGTCCAATCAGTCTAGTTTTACATACGGCATCACAAGCCTTTTCAATCAACATAGCAATGATCACTTACCGAGTACCTCGTCCACATGGACCCGTAGGCCCATTGGGCCCATAACGGCTCATTTAGGCCCATAACGGCCCAAGTGCACGAAATCGCGTATGATGGCCTCAACAGTCTATTGCCCACGATTTGTGGGCTCGGTTCAGCCCACAAGCGTTCGTACGGTCATAAGACCTCAAATACTGACGTTTCAGCATTCCAGCTTTTCGACTTTTACTGACCTATGCTACTGAAGGGTGTGGTTACACGCCTAAAATATCACTATCGTCGCAACCCTTCTAGATCACAGCACCTAAGATTCAAAACGATTCACTTATTAGTCATATATGGGGTAATCCGAACCAAGGTATTAAGAACACTCTATTAAAATCATTACTACTCACCAATCTCCAATCACCGAACCCTCCTTGCTTCACGTCCACGACGATCTTTATCCAAAATTCTTAACCTTGACCAAAACAGTTAATCGATCAATCAAAAAGTCATAACCCTTAATAAAAGAAGGTACCCAAGATACTTACCACGAGTGCTAGACCTACTAATGTAACTAAGGAATTGGCCTCGACCTCAAACTCCACGTCACTCGAATACTCAAAAGAGATCTTTCAGTTTTAGTAGAAAAACCAAAACAAGAGAGAGCAAAAAACCATATAATCGGCCGAGGCAATAGGGAATACAAAAGAGAAGATTGAGAAGAAAAAACCCAGGCATTTGGCTATGGAGGCAAAACAAATAAAGTGAGCAAACGAAAAGGAAGTAATCGGCTTAGGGTGAATCTGAGAAGATGAGAGTTGTATTTGGCTAACAAGTAAAAACAATGGCTTAGAGAAGGGAGTAGTTTCAGTAGAGGCACTATAGGAATGAAGAGAAAAAGAAATGGCTTAGAGAGAAACAGTTTAGATTCGGCAAGAAAAAGAAGTAGCGACAGAGAGAAAGAGGAAAGGGGTTTGGCTTAAGGAAGATGAGAGTGAAACAAGCAAGATTCGGCCAAATAGAGTGTTTTAGAGACAAGGTTCGACTACAAAGAAGAACAATAGAAGTAAAAAGAATAGAGAAAAGAAACTATGCAAATATGGTTTCTTGGGAATAAATGCCTAAATGGTAAAAAAATCGACGCAATTGCCAAAAAGTACTAAAACCCAAAGCACAAAAAGAAAGAATTCGGCACCTAACACCACCCTCAAAGCCGAAAATGAAAAAATGAAAAACCCTTAGCCGATTTCTCCCTTCATGCTACCCCAATTTGGCTAACACTCATCTCATACCAAATCCCATGAAAATCTCTTTGATCTGCTCCTCAGATTACTCCTTTGATCTACTCCAACCATTCATTCAAATTCCAATTCAAATTCCAGCTACTATGACCAAGTCAATCCTCATCTTTTACCAAGTCTTTAACCAACTTGAGGAATTTGCATCTAAGTCCACCACTTGCCGTCTCAAAACTAGCAAAATAATAAATTTTTACACGTAGTGAGACTTGAACCCTAGACCTCCTTGCCAAGCATGTGACCCCACCTCCCTGTACCTCATGTGGCGCCACTTTGCCACTCCACCACTAGCTCCCTTGTGTCATGAAATAACAATAATTAAACTTAAGTCCCATAAGCTAACATCCATACTCCCCTAAGCCTAGAAATCAAAATTTTGCCCAAGGCTTGGTTTTAACCTAGGCCTTCTAAAGGCTCTCCAAACACACCCAAATCATCAATCAAACACACCCAAACATGCATTTGTTAATTTAAACAAAAATTCAGTAACCCTAAAATTTGGGGCGTTACACATTGGATCCAAAATTACCAAACCAGTCACTAGATAGTGTGATGAGATCTCTGACAACTTCCAATCCGAGAGAGCTTTCGAATCACTATAAAACATAAAAAAGTAAGCAGAGTAAGCAATTAAGCTTAGTAAGTTCGTATAACTTAAAAATTCACCTTACCAGTTAATCATATTTTTAAGTAATTAAACTTAGCATAATGCAACTCAACTTGATTCATAAGCCTAACACATATTCATCTACAAGGTTAGACATGAATTCATAAATCTCATAGATTCAATTCCCACATGGTTCACATACATACCTGTACTAGTTCATATCAAACTCATACACTTGCATGCAAGGTTAATACATAGCCAAACCTTCAAGCTCCATTAATGGCTTTCCTTTAGGTTAATTTCGGTGAAGATGAAGTGAAAATGATGTTATCCATGTGTTTTTCTTTGTTTTACTTTATTTATTTAACAATTTACTTAATTAACCTTGGTTTATAACATTTAAAATCATCCAAATGATGTCCATAAAAGTCCACTAATAGTAATAATGGTCTAATTACCTGATAAGGACCTCCACTTTAAAGTTCTATAGCTATTTAACACTTTTAGCTATTAGAACACAACTTTTGCACATTACTCGATTTAATCCTTTTCATCAAATTAGACATGCAAACGATAAAATTTCTTAACAAAATTTTTATATGACTCTACCATCATGCTGTAGACATTAAAATAATAATAAAATAAATATTTCCACATCATATTTATGGTCCTGAAACCACTATTCTGATTTCACTAAAAACGGGGTGTTACAACTCTCCCTTTTTAGGAATTTTCGTCCCCGAAAATCTTATCAAAAAAATAGGTTAGGGTATTACTTTCTCATAGCTTCCTTGAGTTCCTACGTAGCCTCTTTTATGCAGTGACATTGCCAAAGAACTTTCACTAAAGGTATCTTTTGTTTCTTAACTCTTTAATATCTTGTCCTATAATTCTGATCGATTCTTCAATATATGACATATCGGGCTTAATATAAACCTTTGTCGGAGAAATTATATTCAAAGGTTGGATCGGTACCTTCATAGCATAGATACGTGAAACACATTATGAATCTTTTCAAGTTCTAACAGTAAAACTAGCTGATATGCCACTAGCCCTATCCTCTCGATAATCTCATACAGCCTAATGAATCGCGGACTCAATTTTCATTTACAACTGAATCGAAGAATCTTCTTTCAAGATGATACTTTTAGAAATACTCTATCACTGATCTGAAATTCAATATCTTTATGTTTTAAATCCATATATGATTTCTATCAATCTGAAGCTGCTTTCAAACTATCACGAATTACTTTCACTTTTTCTTCAGTTTCTCTGATCAAATCAATCCCGTGAATCCTTTTCTCCCTAAGTTTTGTCCAGTATAATGGAGTTTGTCATTTACGACTATATAAAGCTTTATACGGTGCCATCTTTATGCTCGACTGATAATTATTATTATATGCAAACTCAACGAACAGTAAATATTTTTCCCAGCTGCCTTCAAACTCTAGAACATAGTAACGAAACATATCTTTGAGAATCTGAATCACTCTCTCAAATTAACCATCAGTTTGAGGATGAAATGCAGTGCTAAAATGCAATCACGTACCTAAAGCTTCTTGCAATTTCTTCCAAAATAGTGATGTAATCTGTGGATTTCGATCCAAAATAATGGAGACTGGCACTCCGTGTAACTTGGCAATCTCTGAAATGTACAATTCAACTAATCTGTCTTTACGTACTGGAATAAAGTGTGCAAACTTCGTTAGATGATCAACAATAACCCAGATAGCATCTTTCTTTTTCAAAGAAAAGGGTAATCCTGATACGAAATCCATCGTAACTCTATCCCACTTCCACTCAGGTATCATCGCTGGTTGTAATAGTCACGAAGGTACTTGATGTTCAGCTTTAACATGCTAACAAATCAGACATTTGGACACAAAGTCAGAAATATCATGTTTCATACCTGACCACCAATATAACTGTTTCAAATCATGGAACATCTTGTTACTCCCTAAATGAACAGACAAGCTACCACTGTGAGCTTCATGCAAAATTTATTGTATAAACTCTGGATTTCTTGCCACGTAAACTCTACCTCGGAATAATAAACAATTATTTGTTCCAATCTAAAACTCTAAAGCAGGAGTTGACTCACTTTGTACTCGTTTAGCTTTTAACTCACTGTTACATTTCTAAGCTTCATAGATTTACTGCAGAAACATCAATTTAGCTTTTAACGCAGCTAAAATCAAGCCATCATTAGAAAAAGTCAATCGTGTATTCCTCGCTCTCAAAGAAAATAAAGATTTTCTAGTCAAAGCATCTGCAACTACATTTGCTTTCCTCAGATGATAATCAATCACTAACTCATAGTCTTTTAGCAGTTTGAGCCATCTTCACTATCCCAAATTCAGACCTTTTTGTGACATCAAATACTTCGAACTCTTGTGATCAGTAAATATTTGGCACTTTTCACCGAATAAATAGTGTTTCCATATTTTTAATGCGAATATAATAGTGGCCAACTCTTAGTCGTGTGTCAGATAATTCTTTCATATGGCTTTAATTATTTGGAAGCATAAGCTATTACCTTGCCTTCTTGCTTTAAAACACATCCCAAACTGTTTAATGATGCATCGCTATAAATTACAAATTCTTTACCTGACTCGGGCTGAACTAAAACTAGTGCTTCAGTTAACAGTGCTTTCAACTGGTTAAAACTCTGTTGGCATTTCTCAAATCATTCATGTAATGCCCCGAATTTTGGGCCTAGAAGTACTGAGCTTTGGTGACGGCTTATAATATTTTGTTGTGCATGGAAATATCACAATTGTGTGTTTGGTATATTGGTTAAGTAATTAGGAGTGTTTGGGAGTGTTGGAGAAGTCCTGGGTTCAAACTTGAGCTGTAGCAAAAATTTTGGTAAAAGTGTATAAAAGCCTGGATGCTTGGAAGTAGGCCTTTTAAATTATTGTGTTAAAAAGATGACACAATAAAGCATGTGGTGTAGTAGTTGTGGCATCATTAAGGTTGCAAGGGAGCATGGGTTCAAGTCTTGGCTCTTGCAATTTATTTGTTTTTCTTTTAAGGGAACCTGGACTCTGGCCTATAAACCTTATAATCAATTGTGGATAAAAGATGTCACAAAAAGCCTAGGGGCTCGGTGGCAAGTGGCATGACTCGGCATTGTGGGAGCTGGAGTTTGAATCCCCTTGCAAGCAAAATGCATTTATTTTGCTACATGGGCGCAGTAAGAGGTTGAATTGGATTCAAATTCTGGAAGGTTGTTGTGGACTTGGTAAAAGGAGTTTGATTTGGTAATAGAAATTTGAATTGAATTTGAATGGGGCAATTGGAGTAAATCAAGGAGATATCGATGGAGGGGATTGTAACACCACTATCCCGTAACCGTCGCCGGAATAGGTAAGGGGCATTACCGGACTTGAAACATATATTGGAACAGTAAAATTTCAAAATTTTGAATCAAGAACCATCACGTATCATCTGTCATTAGAGCATGCTTCAATTGATCATAAAATGATGCATATAACTATTGGAAATCTAATTGGAAACATGCTAAGAGATAGGGAAAATTTGTGAAATTTTTAAGTTAGGGACACACGGCCGTGCCCCTTGCCCGTGTTCTTCACACACGGCCGTGTCCCTCCAGACACGCCCAAACCTTTCAGCCCGTGGTCGAATCTGACTTATCCCACACGGCTGTCCAACACGCCTATGGGGTTAGGCCGTGTGTCGCCCACGGCTTAGGCACGCCCGTGCCCTTACCCCGTGGTCGAAACTGTCAAATATCACACGGTTACCTGACACGCCCGTGTACAAAACAGAGCAGACCGTGTGACTATACTGCCAAATTTCACACGGCTACAACTTACCAGACATGCCCGTGTGTCTAGGCTGTGTACCAAAACTGACCAAAACATTAAGGTGTAGGGGACACACGGTCGAAGCACACACTCGTGTTCCCTGGCAGTGTGGCATGATTATAGGCTTGGTTTAAGCCAATTTGCCACCCAACATGGGTCATTTCTACTAGCCATTAACCAACAACATTTCATGCCATTCTACCAACCTAAAACATACCAATTCAAGCACAAAATGGACCCAAAATCATCTCAATTCATTCACAAATCAAGCACACCAACTCAAAGGCCTAAATGACCATTTCCATGCACTCATCCACACATATATACATATCAATTATGCAAGCTTATAACCTCATCAAAATCACATATCTTTCCATAAGCACATATAGCTAAAGGACAACTCAAGTACTTGATTATAAACACATGTATGACTTAAGCCACATCCCATAGCTCATGTTCACTAAAGTACTAGCCTATACATGCCATGACCAAACGTTTGCAAAATACTCAAAAGACCGAAGATTTATCGATAGTGTGATAGCGATCCCCGACTCGTCCGATATCCGAGCTAGCTTCCGAATCTAGAAAACAGTGAAAGAAATAAACAGAATAAGCTTCTAAAGCTTAGTAAGTCCATATAACATGAAATGAAACTTACCATTTCAATGAGGTATCCATAAGTAAGGCCATTACAAACATATGATCTTATAGCCTATTGCACAAGCTCACACTCATTAGTTTATGTAGTTTCATAACATATCATATATAAAAGCTTATCAAATACTTCATTTCGTGTAACATATACAAATCTTGTAAATCATATGACATAATATGCCTTCATTTTGCACTTTCTCATATAACATGTTGATCATGTAACTAGTATCATTCCATTCATACAATTCATATGACATGTATTTCATATACTTCATTATCTCATGTATAGCACATAACTCTTATAACATGTACCTTATACCATTCATGTATTCACATAACATCTCTCTCATATATTCAAATATCAATTAACCTTTCCTATATCATGTATCGGTATTGCCCGTTGAACCTATAAGAACACCAAAAGATACTCAGGTGATACACACACAGTGTATATACATATAACCTGTAATCCGTCAATGCATCATATATGCTCTTTCGAGCCTGTACGGTAAGCCCGGAGGCTAAACATATAATCTCAAAAGATAATCGGTAAGCCCGTAGGCTGAACATGTAATCCCGAAGGATAAACCTGTAGCTCATGAGCACGTGGTGAGTCCGCAACAAATGCAGGAGCTCGAACCACCCTGTAGCCCTAGTGACATGTCACTCGTATCCTATCGACTTCTACGGTTCTAACGGGGCTCGGTATTCAATTTATCACTTGTAACAATTTAACATTTCCATTTCAATCTCATATATACTCGTTCCATTAGGCTATTTAATCATCTAGCATTTCATATTTTCAAATAACAATACGTATGAACATATATATATACATTAAATTCGTTATACGAACTTACCTCGAAATCCCGTATTTAGTCGTCTATTTTTCATTTTCCCCGATCAAGTTCCAGGATGCGATCGTCTTTATCTAAATTAATGCAAAATTCAGCTATTTACTAACTCACATATTCAATTCAATCCAAAAACATATAATTTGACATATTTGCAATTTAGCCCCTATATTTTCAATACTTTGCAATTTAGTCCTCTCATCACAAAAATGACAAATTACACAATCAATCCCCCAATTCACTATAGCCGAATATTGAAGGGACTTATACGAGCATATATCTTTCAATTAATCACAAATTTAACCTTAAAAATTTTACCTTTTTACAATCAAATCCTCAAAACCCATTTTCTTCAAAAATCACTTTAAAATTCTTGTATATTTCCACATAATATACGATAATTCATCAAAATCTATCAATATATCAAGGATTCATCAATGGCATTTTTCAAGGATATTCACAAAATCAAAAATTGAGGTACGGGTCGACTAATATACGAAGCAACGATATCAAAAACGTAAAAATCACTAAAAACCGAAGTCAAAACATACCTCAATTTAGCAAAATAGTAGCCGAATGTTTGAAGGCTTTAAAACCCTTGTTTTGTTTGAAGAATCGGTGGAAGAGAAGAAATATGAAGCCATTTTTCTTGTTTTATTTAATTAAAACATATTATAAAGCCATTTGACCATTTTACCCTTTGTAAAATTATTATAAAACCTTATAAAATATGGATATAATGGTCCATCACCAACCACTCCAAATAAAAATGGCATAATTTCCATGCAAGTATCTCCTTTTATAAAGCCATGCTCAAATAAGCCATTTATAAAATAGAACTCTAATTTATCGTTTTACGCGATTTAATCCTTTTTATCAAATTAACCAGTCAAACGATAAAATTTCTAAACCAAACTTTCACACTGTGATTCTATCATGCTATAAAACATATTAAAGCAATAAAAATAATAATTTGACTCGGTTAAGTGGTCCCGAAACCACCCGTTCCGACTAGGGTCTAAAGTGGGCTGTTACAACTCTCCCCCTTTAGGGATTTTCGTCCCCGAAAATCTTACCGGTGAACAAGTTAGGGTATTGTTTTCCCATAGTTTCCTCGAGTTCCCATGTAGCTTCTTCTATTCCGTGTTTACACCAGAGAACTTTTACAAGTGCTATACGCTTATTTCTCAACTCTTTCATTTCTCGGGCCAGAATTCTAATCGGTTCTTCGCTGTACGATAGATTAAACTGTAATTCCACATCTATGGGAGAAATGACATGAGACGGATCAGATCGGTATCGTCGAAGCATTGAAACGTGAAATACGTCATGAATCTTTTCAAGCTCAGACGGTAACAATAACCGGTAAGCTACAGGTCCAATTCGTTCCACAATTTCATATGGCCCGATAAAACGAGGACTTAACTTTCCTTTTCTGCCAAAACGAAGAATTTTCTTCCATGGTGATACTTTCAGAAATACTCTGTCTCCGGCCTAAAACTCTATTTCTTTCTGTTTCAAATCTGCGTATGATTTCTGTCTATCTGAAGCTGCTTTTAAATTATCGCGTATTACTTTTACTTTTTCTTCTGTATCTCGGATTAGATCAACCCCGTGTAACTTTTTCTCACTCAATTCTGTCTAGTATAGCGGTGTTCGACATTTACGACCATATAATGCTTCATATAGAGCCATCTTTAAACTCGTCTGAAAACTGTTATTGTATGCAAACGCTATCAGAGGTAAGTATTTCTCCCAATTACTTTCGAATTCAAGAATACAACACCGTAACATGTCTTCCAGAATCTGAATAACTCTTTCAGACTGACCGTCGGTCTGGGGATAAAATGCTGTACTGAAACTCAATTTCGTTCCCAAAGCCTCTTGAAACTTCTTCCAGAATCTCGAGGTAAACCTCGGATCTCTATCAGACACAATGGATAACGGTATACTATGTAATCGCACAATTTCAGATACATATAGTTCCGCTAATTTATCCAGAGAATAATCAGTACGTACCGGTATAAAATGTGTAGATTTCGTCAATCTGTCAACGATAACCCAGATTGCATTTTTCTTCTTCAAAGTCAGAGGTAGTCCAGATACAAAATCCATAGTGACTTTGTCCCATTTCCATTCCGGAATCATAATAGGCTGTAATAAACCTGACGGTACCTGATGTTCAGCTTTAACTTGCTGACAGATCAAACATTTCGATACGAATTCTGATACGTCACGTTTCATTCCTGACCACCAGTATTGCTATTTCAATTTGTTATACAACTTAGTGCTACCCGGATGAACTAAAAATCAACTGTCATATGCCTCGTGTAGAACTTTCTGAATGAGTTCACTATTTTTCAGTATGCAAATTCTATTTTGAAACATTAAACAATCATCGTTTCTTATAGAAAAGTCAGAATCAGAATTAGACTCACAGTGAAGTCGTTTAGCTTGCAGATTGGGATCAGTCCCTTGAGCTTCGAAAATTTGCTACAGAATCAACGGTTTAGCCTTTAGCTCCGCTAAAACAGATCCATCATCATATAACGTCATTTGAGCATTCAAAGCTCGCAGAGTAAACAAAGACTTTCGACTTAGCGCATCAGCTACAACATTAGCTTTCCCTGGATGATAATCAATTACAAATTCATAGTCTTTTAGTAGTTCGAGCCATCTCCGCTGTCTCATATTCTAATCTTTCTGTGACATCAGATACTTCAGACTTTTATGGTCGGTAAAAATTCTACATTTCTCACCATATAAGTAATGCCGCCAAATCTTTAATGCAAATACTATAGTAGCTAACTCAAGATCATGCGTCGGGTAACTCTTCTCATGCGGCTTTAACTGTCGGAAGGCATAAGCTATGACTTTCCCGTCTTGCATCAATACACAGCCCAGTCCGATAATAGATGCATCACTGTATAAAACAAATTCTTTGCCAGATTCAGGTTGAACTAAAACCAGAGCTTCTGTAAACAGGGCTTTCAGCTGTTCGAAACTCTACTGACATTTATCAGTCCACTCGAATTTCACATCTTTTTGTAGCATTAGAGTCAACGGTACTGCAATCATCGAAAATCCTTTAACAAATCTTCGGTAATATCCCACTAATCCCAGAAAACTTCTAATCTCAGATACATTTCTCGGGGGTTTCCAGTCTATAATAGCAGATATTTTACTCGGATCTACTCTGATGCCCTCCGCAGAAACAATATGACCCAAAAATCTGACTTCTCAAAGCCAAAATTCACATTTGCTGAATTTGGCAAACAATTGCTTATCTCTCAGAATTTGCAACACAATTCTCAGATGCTCAATATGCTCTACCTCATCACGTGAATAGATCAGAATGTCATCAATGAACATGACAACGAATCTATCTAAATACGGTTTGAATACACGGTTCATCAAGTCCATGAACACTGCAGGTGCATTTGTCAACCCGAAAGGCATGACCAGAAACTCATAATGTCCGTATCGTGTTCTGAAAGCAGTTTTCAGTATATCTGAATCTTTAACTCGCAACTGGTAATAACCCGATCTCAAATCAATCTTTGAAAATACAGTAGCTCCTTTTAACTGATCGAATAAATCATCAATCCGTGGAAGAGGGTATTTATTCTTCACTGTCGCCTTATTCAACTGTCGATAATCAATACACATTCTCATTGATCCATCTTTCTTTTTCACAAATAATACGGGAGCACCCCAAGGTGAAAAGCTCGGTCTCGCGAAACCTCTATCCGTCAATTCTTGTAACTGTGCTTTCAACTCTTTTAATTCCGTCGGTGCCATTCTGTATGGAGTTATCGATATCGGAGTAGTGCCCGGTAACAATTTAATACCGAATTCAACTTCTCTAATCGGCGGTAAACCCGATAATTCTTCTAGAAAACATCTAAAAACTCACAAACAACTGGTACAAACTCAATTTTTAATTCTATTTTGCTAGAATTCATCACATACGCTAAATACGCATCATAGCCTTTTCTGACATACTTCTGAGCCCTCATGGCAGAAATCACTATCGGTAATTCATTTGAATCATTTGATTCAATCCGAAGAATCTCACCATTCTGACATTTCAATTCTATACTCTTACTTCGACAATTCACAATAGCCTCATGCACATTTAGCCAGTCCATGCCCAGTATTACATCGAATTTGTCAAAAGGGAGGAGCATCAGATCAGCCAAAAAATAATATCCCCGAGTCATCAACGGACATTTCTTACATATCTTATCAACAGGAGGTCTGTTCAATCTCAGAGGATCCACAACTCGTACATTATCAGGGTTAGCTTGTGGGATGGGAGGGGGTAGAGGTTGCGGAGCAGCCGGGTTTGCTCGCACAAACTCACTAAACCATCCAGACATCATTTGGAAGAAAGCTTGTTTAATTTCTTCCTGATTGGCCATAGCGGGGCTCGATTCAGAAGGCACAGCCCCTTGAGCGGGTGCTGGCACAATACTTTCAACATCATCAGCTAAAGCTCGATTTGGATCCATTACTATATAAAACAGATTTCAAAGGATGTCAGGAGATATCACACTATCACATTTCATGTACATGGCATGTATAGCTAGACTAATACTCACTACGGTAGTCCTAGAATCGACTAAACCGTAGCTCTGATACCAACCAAATGTAACACCCCTATCCCGTAACCATCGCCAGAATAGGTAAGGGGCATTACCGGACTTGTAACATATATCGAAACAGTAAAATTTCAAAATTTTTAATCAAGAACCATCACGTATCATCTGTCATTAGAGCATGCTTCAATTGATCATAAAATGATGCATATAACTATTGGAAATCTAATTGGAAACATGCTAAGAGATAGGGAAAATTTGTGAAATTTTTAAGTTAGGGACACACAGCCGTGCCCCTTGCCCGTGTTCTTCACACACGGCCATGTCCCTCCAGACACGCCCAAACCTTTCAGCCCGTGGTCGAATCTGACTTATCCCACACGGCTGTCCAACATGCCCATGGGGTTAGGCCGTGTGTTGCCCACGACCTAGGCACGCTCGTGCCCTTACCCCGTGGTCGAAACTGTCAAATATCACGCGGTTACCTGACACACCCATGTACAAAACAGAGCAGACCGTGTGACTATACTGCAAAATTTCACACGGCTACAAATTACCAGACACGCCCATGTGTCTAGGCCGTGTACCAAAACTGACCAAAGCATTAAGGTGCAGGGGACACACGGTTGAAGCACACGCCCGTGTTCTCTGGCCGTGCGGCACAATTATTGTGACAGCCTTAAAATGACCGTAGTCGGAATGTGGTTTCGGGACCACGAAACCGAGGCATAAAATATATTTAATGTTCATTTTGATGCCTATAGTATGTGTTAATTCATGTGTGACATGTTTGGTGTGTCAATTTAGAGTTATAAATTTGAATTTCACTTAAAAGGACTTAGTTGTGAACTTTGAAAGTAAACTAGCTAGATGTGTGATGACTAATAAATGCATGCATGCAAAATAAGGGACTTGCATGTCAAATTACCCACTTTTATGATAGTGGATGGTAATGATGACCTAGTTTGTCATTTTGTGCTTTGTTTGTGGCTAATTAATAATAATAGAAATAAAAAGAAATTAGTAATTTGGTAGCATAAAATAAATAAAATAGAATTAAATTAATATTAGTAAATTTGGGTGAAAAAAAAAAAACAAAGTGATTCATCTTTGTTCTCTCATTGCCGTGAGTTGAGTAGAGAAAGAAAATAAGAAACCCTTGAGTTAGGGCATTTGGCAAAAGGGAAGCACAAACAAGGTAAGATTCATGGAATTTTTCTTTGAATGTTGTGATTTTGAGATGAAAACCAAGCTTCTAACATGACTCTTGTGAAAGTTTTTGAGTTTATATCACTCTCCATATTCGGCCATATGAGAAGAAGTGGAGAAAAATTCTTGTCTAATTTGGAGTTTGTGTAAATAAATAGAGTTTGGATTTTGTTTGAGCTAGATAGAGGTTTAGTTATGAGGTTTTATGAATAGATTGAATTGGTTGTATGTCTAGCTTCCTACTTCTAAATTCCGAATCTAAGTTGTGAGATTTGTGATTTTTAATTTAGTATTAAGAGTCTTACTTAACCATGATAGAAATTTTGTTTTGGCTATTGTCTTGGAGGTTTAGCCATGAACTTGAATTTGCTATTAGGAATTGTATATGTGTATAAGATAAGGTATTAGTAGTCAAATGACTTCTTTTGTTGCAACTTGTGTGTGTGTGCTAATGAATGGAAGTGAGGCTATTTGTACTTGAAAAATAAGTAATGCTAGTAATTTTGGATGAGGGTGCCGAATGTGTTTTTGATTAATAAGTGAAATTGAGCTTGTTAAATGCACATTTTTGAATTGATTGTTAATAGGGATCAATTAAAGAGCTTGAATGTGCCTTTGATGTTGTTTTTGGATGTTTTGGGTGTTAAATTGATAAGTGGTTTGGTTTGTGTTGTATGGAGAAATTTGATTGTGGATGGGATAAATATGAATTATGTATATATATATATGTTAAGGTCAATGACTACTCTAAATGGTGCCATAGGAAATGATATGTTTTAAGTATGTGCATGAGAACACTAAAGAGTGAATTTGGTATAAAATTCTGCTTGGTACAGCAGCAGTAACGTGTTTTGGAAAAATCACCATAAATTGTGAGAGTTGAATTAGAGGCTGAATAAATTGTGTAATTAAAGCTTAATGAGTCTAGTTTCTTATAAAAGAAACTTTGCAAGCAAAGGAATTTCCGATGAATAGATTTTTAGAGTAGAGTGAGACAGTGTCAGATTGACTTTGAAGTCTCCTGCTCTGTTTTTGGAAAATCACTATAAATTGTATAAAAAATTTTATGAGACAAAATTTATATGCTTAGACTCCTTAATGAGTCTAGTTTCGAATGAAATAGGCCAGGACACATTTTGAACTCTGTACAAGGAGAAACTCGGTTCGTAGTATAGAGTGGTCAGTTTAATCAAACAGTGAAATAGGGAAACTTTAAGAAAATTCTGGTATTGATTGGCCAAACCAAAAATTATGAAAATTTTATGTATTAAATATAAGTGAGTCTATTTTCATGCAAAATTTACAGCACTACATTTGGAGTTTCATAGCTCCAGTTATGAGTAAATTATTGAATGCTGCTCAGAAATCAGCTTGTTGTGACTTATGATATGTACGTGAAATGCTTCAATGTGCATGTGTGTTTGCAAAGAGAAGAATATGCACGTATGATTTGACTATGACTGAAAATGATTCATTGTGGTGCTTGAATAAGGATTAATAGAATTAAATGTTTTATTTAGCTCAAGAGCATAGAGGGACGAGTTCGGATAAAGGGAAAGCTAAAGTGGTCGAATAGCCAACTCGAAATTCCTCGTGAAAGTTCAAGGTAAGTTTTGAGTAATCGAATTTGGTATTTAAGTTAAAATGCCATGATATACATGCTGATATTTTGAACGATGTTCCATTGAGAAAGAAGCCTTATTCATGTTTGTTATATGGCCGAATGGCTCATAGAGAAAAGGACCGAAATTGAGCTTTGAAATGCATTTGCCTATGTGTGTTTGATCATTGGGCCGAAAGTTTAGAAAAGAAGAGTATATGTGTATAAGTTTGAATTATATGTATAATTATGATATAAAGTCGAGAAGCATGTTATATGTTGGTATGCACATGAATTGATTGAATTGCAAATGAAATCTTGCTATGTGAAACTTGGCTACATGTGAATATATATGTGTATGAGAATTTGAAATGTGAATCCGGGGTTAATTCCCGCCGACTATATGTGGAGACTATGTCCGGGTTAAGACCCGAAGGCTATATGCAGAGATGATGTCCGGGTTAAGACCCGAAGGCTATATGCGGAGATTATATCCGGGGAAAAGACCCGATGGCTATGTATAGAAATTACCCGAGATAGAGATCTCGATGATGATGCGAGAAAAGCCTAAGACTACTGGTCTTCAAGGTAACGAACGCTAATGAATTGCGCTGAAAGTGTTAAGTTATACAGGTATGTACCTTTGGCTTACATGCTAGCTGGATTTTTGGGGCAAATATTAAGGTCGTTATATGATTTCATATGTGTTTATGAAATGAGATTATTAATATAGTCTAAGTACAATTGGCCTATGTGAAATGTTATGTGAATTATTGTGACATGTATATGTTTACGTGAACTTACTACGAGTGAAAGCCCTCCATTTTCATATGTAATGTGAATGTATATGTTGGAAAAAGGGTGACTTACCCAAAGGAAGAGGGAAACAAAGTTACGAATAACTATGTTAGGGTTGAATGCTTTATCTGTGACATTGCTTAAAACTTACTAAGCATTGTAATGCTTACTCCATTTGCCTTGTTTCCTCTGTTTTATAGATCTCATTTGGAAGCTACGGACTCGGGGATTGAAGCCTTAATCACCTACACTATCGCTGTCTTTTTGGTACATTTGATGGTTATTTTGGGTCAATGGCATGTATAGGCTATTTTCCTTCGGTTGAATCAAACTTCATTTTGAGTTGTAATTATTCTAGCCATGCGAAAATGGCTTGCTTAGTCTTCGAGTTGAATATATAAATATGTGTGTGAATGATACTTGTATGGTTTAAGGTTGTGGCATGTTATTTAGTTAGTAACCAATATGTGATGAATTTCTAACATGATGATCGGTCATTGAATGTTCGAATTAGCCCAATTATTAGTAGCCATCAAGGTATAGTTTTGCTAGCATGCTTATAGAACGATTTTAATAAAATATGATGGACTGACTGCACCGACCTAGTATGATCTTCGATTAGGGAACTCAATGAATTCACGTCTAGCTTGTAACTATGAACCTCGGTGGATTGTATTTAGATTTGTAATACCTTATACCGGCGATGGATAGGGGTGTAGGGTGTTACATTTTTATTGGTATCAGAGCTACGGTTTAGTCGATTCTCGGACTAACGTAGCGTGTGTGAGTATAGCTATACATGCCATTTTGTGATAATGCGATAGTGTGGTGATTTCTGACATTTGAAATGTGTTTTTCGTATAGTAATGGATTCCGATCCCGATCGAGCCGTAGCGGAAGATATTGAGAGTGTAGCGACTGCTCCCGCGCAAGGGACCGCGCCGACCGACTCTCAGCCGAATGCCAGTCGTCGAGATGATGACATGAGGCAGAATTTGTATGCAATGATGAGTGATTGGTTCGCTCAATTCCTAAGAAATAATCCGGCTGTTCCACAACCTCCTCCCCCGAATAACCCACTTCCGACCCCTGTGGCTCCTCCTGAGGCCGACCCTGTGAGGTCGGGTAAACCCCCGGTCGATAAAATTAGAAAATATGGGGCTGAAGAGTTCCAGGCTACAGTTGATGACGATGCTGAGCGGGCCGAGTTTTGGCTCGATAATGTAATCCGTGTGTTTGATGAGCTGTCATGTACGCCCGAAGAGTGCTTGAAGTGTGCTGTATCTCTGCTGCGTGATTCTGCCTACTATTGGTGGAACACATTGGTTTCCATTGTGCCGAGAGAGCGAGTTACTTGGGAGTTTTTCCAAGTTGAATTTCAGAAAAAGTATATTAGCCAAAGATTTATCGATCAGAAACGGAAGGAATTCCTCGAGCTTAAACAAGGCAGAATGTCGGTGACCGAATATGAGAGAGAATTCGTACGACTCAGCTGATATGCTCGCGAGTGTATATCATCCGAAACTATTATGTGTAAACGCTTCGAGGACGGATTAAATGAAGACATCAAACTGCTGGTTGGCATTCTGGAAATTCAAGAGTTCGTTGTTCTTGTCGAGCGAGCCTGCAAAGCCGAAGAGCTTCGAAATGAAAAGAGAAAAGCTGATAGCGGAGCCAGAGAGTTCCGTAAGAGATCTTCTGGGAGGTCTATTCAAAAATCCTCAAAGAAGTTTCGAAGTGAATCGGACAGACCATCTGCTACCTCGGGTTTTTCTAGACGAGACCGTGATCGACCCCCTATGAGTTCACGTGCCACTTCTGCTGCTAGTGTCGGGAACGACCGTCGAGACAGAGCCGAGTGCAAGTATTGTGGAAAATGGCATTCGGGGAGCTGCAGGTTTCATGATCGCTCCTGTTATAAGTGCGGGTCGGCTGATCACTTCATAAGAGATTGCCCCAGATGGTCCGAGCAAAACGTGAACCAGAGTGGAAGACCAAGTACTACTTTAGCACGAGGTAGACCACCGAGGAATTCGGGGAATGCTAGCAGTGGTCAGAGAAGGTTTAAAGATGCCACGACAAAATCCGAGGCTCACGCTCCTGCTAGGGCTTACGCAATTCGCGCACGAGAGGATGCCTCTTCGCCCGATGTTATCACCGGTACTTTCACTCTCTTTAATACTGATATAATTGCTTTGGTTGACCCCGGTTCAACTCATTCATATGTATGTGAAACTTTGGCATCCAGTAAGACTCTCCCTATTGAGTCTACTGAGTTTGTGGTTCGAGTGTCCAATCCCTTGGGTCGTTGTGTGTTAGTCGATAGAGTGTGTAAGAAATGTCCCCTTATGATTCGAGATTTCTGTTTTCCGGCCGATTTGATGCTTTTGCCATTCGATGAATTTGACGTTATACTCGGAATGGATTGGTTGACTGTGCACGATGCGGTAGTGAATTGTAAACGAAAGACTATTGATTTGCGATGTACGACTAATGAGATAATTCAGATTAAGTCTACGGATTTAAACCGGCTGCCGGCGGTAATATCTTCTATGTTGGCTCAGAAATTTATGAAAAAGGGTTGCGAGGCTTATCTTGCTTATGTTTTAGATAGCAAAATATCCGAACTAAAGCTTGAGACTGTACCTGTGGTTTGTGAGTATCCAGACGTGTTTCCAGAAGAATTACCGGGATTACCGCCTATTAGGGAGGTTGAGTTCGGCATTGAGCTAGTCCCGGGTACAACTCCGATTTCGATTGCTCCATATCGCATGGCTCCAACAGAGTTGAAAGAGTTGAAATCTCAGTTGCAAGAGTTGACCGATAGAGGTTTCGCAAGACCGAGCTTTTCTCCCTGGGGTGCACCCGTCTTGTTCGTGAAAAAGAAGGACGGGACTTTGAGAATGTGTATTGACTATCGGCAGCTGAATAAGGTGACTATAAAGAATAAGTATCCGTTGCCTCGCATTGACGACTTATTCGATCAGTTAAAGGGAGCCTCAGTGTTTTCAAAGATTGATTTACGATCCGGTTATTATCAATTGCGAGTTCGAGACTCAGATGTGCCTAAGACTGCCTTGAGAACGAGGTACGGACACTATGAATTTTTAGTGATGCCATTTGGGCTGACTAATGCCCCGTTGTTTTCATGGATTTGATGAATCGAGTGTTTAAGCAGTACCTAGATCGATTTGTGGTCGTGTTTATCGATGACATTTTGGTTTATTCGCGCGATGAGATTGAGCATGCCGAGCATTTAAGACTTGTGCTACGGGTCTTGCGTGATAACCAGTTGTACGCGAAATTCAGCAAGTGTGAGTTCTAGTTGCGCGAGGTTGGCTTTCTAGGACACATTGTATCTGCTGCGGGTATCTGAGTTGATCCGAATAAAATATCCGCTATTCTTGATTGGAAGCCTCCCAAAAATGTCTCGGAAGTCCGAAGCTTTTTAGGACTTGCCGGGTACTACCGACGGTTTGTGAAAGACTTTTCGATGATCTCAACCCCGTTGACGAAGCTGTTGCAGAAAGATGTTAAATTTGAATGGTCCGAGAAGTGCCAAAAGAGTTTCAACCAATTGAAGACCCTACTAACAGAAGCTCCAGTATTGGTTCAACCTGAAGCCGGTAAAGAGTTTGTGGTCTATAGTGACGCGTCTTTGAATGGCTTGGGGTGTGTTTTGATGCAAGAGGGCAGAGTTGTTGCATATGCTTCGAGGCAATTAAAGCCTCATGAGAAAAATTATCCGACTCACGATCTCGAATTAGCTGCTATTGTGTTTGCTTTGAAGATTTGGCGTCATTACCTTTTTGGTGAGAAATGTCATATCTTTTCCGACCACAAAAGCCTCAAATACTTGATGACGCAAAGAGATTTGAATCTGAGGCAAAGACGTTGGCTTGAATTGCTAAAGGATTACGAGCTTGTCATTGACTATCATCCGGGGAAGGCGAATGTAGTTGCTGATGCTCTTAGCCGAAAATCATTGTTTGCTTTACGGGCCATGAATGCGCGATTATTGGTATCTGATGATGGTGCGATGATAGCGGAATTAAAAGCCGAACCGATATTTCTCCGACAAGTTTGTGAAGCTCAGAAAGCAGATGACGACTTAATTGCCAAGCGAGCTCAATGCGATGTAAATGCGGATCCTGATTTTCAAGTTGACGACAATGATTGTTTGAGGTTTCAAGGCCGAGTATGTATACCAAGAAGTTCAGAGTTGGTTTCGGTGCTTTTAGAGGAAGCCCACAATGGCCGAATGTCAGTTCATCCGGGAAGCACCAAAATGTACAATGATTTGAAACGTCAGTATTGGTGGCACGATATGAAACGAGATATCTCAAATTTTGTGTCGAAGTGTCTGATATGCCAACAAGTAAAAGCGGAACATCAGGTGCCTTCGGGTTTGTTGCAACCTATCTTGATTCCCGAGTGGAAGTGGGATAAAGTCACGATGGATTTCGTATCTGGGCTACCGTTGACACCGAGCAAGAAGGATGCGATTTGGGTTGTCGTAGACTGATTAACTAAATCCGCTTACTCTATACCTGTGCGTACGGATTACTCACTTGATAAGCTAGCGGAGTTGTATGTTTCTCAGATCGTCAGATTGCATGGGGTCCCTATCTCTATCGTGTCGGATAGAGACCCAAGATTTACATCGCGGTTTTGGAAGAAACTACAAGGTTCATTGGGTACTAAGCTACATTTTAGTACCGCGTTCCATCCTCAGACGGATGGTCAATCGGAACGAATAATTCAGATACTCGAGGATATGTTGAGATGTTGTGTCCTTGAGTTTAGTGGTTCGTGGGAACGGTATTTGCCTTTGATTGAATTCGCTTACAACAATAGTTTCCAATCGAGCATTAAGATGGCACCTTACGAGGCTTTGTACGGTCGCAAATGCCGTACACCGTTGTTCTGGACCGAACTCAGTGAAAGTAAGATCTTTGGAGTTGATTTGATTAGAGATGCCGAGCAGAAAGTAAAAGTGATTCGTGATAGCCTTAAGGCGGCTTCAGATCGTCAAAAGTCTTACGCGGATTTAAAGCGGAAAGATATCGAGTATCAGGTCGGAGACAAAGTATTTCTTAAAGTGTCACCTTGGAAAAAGGTGCTCAGATTCGGCCGTAAAGGCAAATTGAGTCCGAGGTTCATCGGACCATATGAGATATCTGAACGGATTGGACCGGTAGCATATCGATTGATTTTGCCTCTCGAACTTGAAAGGATCCACAATGTTTTTCATGTTTCGATGCTCCGACGATATAGATCCGACCCATCTCATGTGATTAATCCATCTGACATTGAGATTCGATCCGACATGAGTTATGAGGAGGAACCAATTCGTATTTTGGCACGCGAGGTTAAAGAATTGCGGAATAAGAGGATTTCTTTAGTGAAAGTGTTATGGGTCAAACACGGGGTCGAAGAAGCTACTTGGGAGCTTGAAGATTCGATAAAGGAACGTTACCCAAACTTATTTTCCGGTAAGAATTTTCGAGGACGAAAATTTCTTAAGTGGGGGAGAGTTGTGACAGCCTTAAAACGACCCTAGTCGAATGTGGTTTCGGGACCACGAAACCGAGGCATAAAATATATTTAATGTTCATTTTGATGCCTATAGTATGTGTTAATTCATGTGTGACATGTTTGGTGTGTCAATTTAGAGTTATAAATTTGAATTTCACTTAAAAGGACTTAGTTGTGAACTTTGAAAGTAAACTAGCTAGATGTGTGATGACTAATAAATGCATGCATGCAAAATAAGGGACTTGCATGTCAAATTACCCACTTTTATGATAGTGGATGGTAATGATGACCTAGTTTGTCATTTTGTGCTTTGTTTGTGGCTAATTAATAATAATAGAAATAAAAAGAAATTAGTAATTTGGTAGCATAAAATAAATAAAATAGAATTAAATTAATATTAGTAAATTTGGGTGAAAAAAAAAAACAAAGTGATTCATCTTTGTTCTCTCATTGCCGTGAGTTGAGTAGAGAAAGAAAATAAGAAACCCTTGAGTTAGGGCATTTGGCAAAAGGGAAGCACAAACAAGGTAAGATTCATGGAATTTTTCTTTGAATGTTGTGATTTTGAGATGAAAACCAAGCTTCTAACATGACTCTTGTGAAAGTTTTTGAGTTTATATCACTCTCCATATTCGGCCATATGAGAAGAAGTGGAGAAAAATTCTTGTCTAATTTGGAGTTTGTGTAAATAAATAGAGTTTGGATGTTGTTTGAGCTAGATAGAGGTTTAGTTATGAGGTTTTATGAATAGATTGAATTGGTTGTATGTCTAGCTTCCTACTTCTAAATTCCGAATCTAAGTTGTGAGATTTGTGATTTTTAATTTAGTATTAAGAGTCTTACTTAACCATGATAGAAATTTTGTTTTGGCTATTGTCTTGGAGGTTTAGCCATGAACTTGAATTTGCTATTAGGAATTGTATATGTGTATAAGATAAGGTATTAGTAGTCAAATGACTTCTTTTGTTGCAACTTGTGTGTGTGTGCTAATGAATGGAAGTGAGGCTATTTGTACTTGAAAAATAAGTAATGCTAGTAATTTTGGATGAGGGTGCCGAATGTGTTTTTGATTAATAAGTGAAATTGAGCTTGTTAAATGCACATTTTTGAATTGATTGTTAATAGGGATCAATTAAAGAGCTTGAATGTGCCTTTGATGTTGTTTTTGGATGTTTTGGGTGATAAATTGATAAGTGGTTTGGTTTGTGTTGTATGGAGAAATTTGATTGTGGATGGGATAAATATGAATTATGTATATATATATATGTTAAGGTCAATGACTACTCTAAATGGTGCCATAGGAAATGATATGTTTTAAGTATGTGCATGAGAACACTAAAGAGTGAATTTGGTATAAAATTCTGCTTGGTACAGCAGCAGTAACGTGTTTTGGAAAAATCACCATAAATTGTGAGAGTTGAATTAGAGGCTGAATAAATTGTGTAATTAAAGCTTAATGAGTCTAGTTTCTTATAAAAGAAACCTTGCAAGCAAAGGAATTTCCGATGAATAGATTTTTAGAGTAGAGTGAGACAGTGTCAGATTGACTTTGAAGTCTCCTGCTCTGTTTTTGGAAAATCACTATAAATTGTATAAAAAATTTTATGAGACAAAATTTATATGCTTAGACTCCTTAATGAGTCTAGTTTCGAATGAAATAGGCCAGGACACATTTTGAACTCTGTACAAGGAGAAACTCGGTTCGTAGTATAGAGTGGTCAGTTTAATCAAACAGTGAAATAGGGAAACTTTAAGAAAATTCTGGTATTGATTGGCCAAACCAAAAATTATGAAAATTTTATGTATTAAATATAAATGAGTTTATTTTCATGCAAAATTTACAGCACTACATTTGGAGTTTCATAGCTCCAGTTATGAGTAAATTATTGAATGCTGCTCAGAAATCAGCTTGTTGTGACTTATGATATGTACGTGAAATGCTTCAATGTGCATGTGTGTTTGCAAAGAGAAGAATATGCACGTATGATTTGACTATGACTGAAAATGATTCATTGTGGTGCTTGAATAAGGATTAATAGAATTAAATGTTTTATTTAGCTCAAGAGCATAGAGGGACGAGTTCGGATAAAGGGAAGGCTAAAGTGGTCGAATAGCCAACTCGAAATTCCTCGTGAAAGTTCAAGGTAAGTTTTGAGTAATCGAATTTGGTATTTAAGTTAAAATGCCATGATATACATGCTGATATTTTGAACGATGTTCCATTGAGAAAGAAGCCTTATTCATGTTTGTTATATGGCCGAATGGCTCATAGAGAAAAGGACCGAAATTGAGCTTTGAAATGCATTTGCCTATGTGTGTTTGATCATTGGGCCGAAAGTTTAGAAAAGAAGAGTATATGTGTATAAGTTTGAATTATATGTATAATTATGATATAAAGTCGAGAAGCATGTTATATGTTGGTATGCACATGAATTGATTGAATTGCAAATGAAATCTTGCTATGTGAAACTTGGCTACATGTGAATATATATGTGTATGAGAATTTGTAATGTGAATCCGGGGTTAATTCCCGCCGACTATATGTGGAGACTATGTCCGGGTTAAGACCCGAAGGCTATATGCAGAGATGATGTCCGGGTTAAGACCCGAAGGCTATATGCGGAGATTATATCCGGGGAAAAGACCCGATGGCTATGTATAGAAATTACCCGAGATAGAGATCTCGATGATGATGCGAGAAAAGCCTAAGACTACTGGTCTTCAAGGTAACGAACGCTAATGAATTGCGCTGAAAGTGTTAAGTTATACAGGTATGTACCTTTGGCTTACATGCTAGCTGGATTTTTGGGGCAAATATTAAGGTCGTTATATGATTTCATATGTGTTTATGAAATGAGATTATTAATATAGTCTAAGTACAATTGGCCTATGTGAAATGTTATGTGAATTATTGTGACATGTATATGTTTACGTGAACTTACTACGAGTGAAAGCCCTCCATTTTCATATGTAATGTGAATGTATATGTTGGAAAAAGGGTGACTTACCCAAAGGAAGAGGGAAACAAAGTTACGAATAACTATGTTAGGGTTGAATGCTTTATCTGTGACATTGCTTAAAACTTACTAAGCATTGTAATGCTTACTCCATTTGCCTTGTTTCCTCTGTTTTATAGATCTCATTTGGAAGCTACGGACTCGGGGATTGAAGCCTTAATCACCTACACTATCGCTGTTTTTTTGGTACATTTGATGGTTATTTTGGGTCAATGGCATGTATAGGCTATTTTCCTTCGGTTGAATCAAACTTCATTTTGAGTTGTAATTATTCTAGCCATGCGAAAATGGCTTGCTTAGTCTTCGAGTTGAATATATAAATATGTGTGTGAATGATACTTGTATGGTTTAAGGTTGTGGCATGTTATTTAGTTAGTAACCAATATGTGATGAATTTCTAACATGATGATCGGTCATTGAATGTTCGAATTAGCCCAATTATTAGTAGCCATCAAGGTATAGTTTTGCTAGCATGCTTATAGAACGATTTTAATAAAATATGATGGACTGACTGCACCGACCTAGTATGATCTTCGATTAGGGAACTCAATGAATTCACGTCTAGCTTGTAACTATGAACCCCGGTGGATTGTATTTAGATTTGTAATACCTTATACCCTATTCCGGCGATGGATAGGGGTGTAGGGTGTTACAATTATAGGCTTGGTTTAAGCCAATTTGCCACCCAATATGGGTCATTTCTACTAGCCATTAACCAACAACATTTCATGCCATTCTACCAACCTAAAACATACCAATTCAAGCACAAAATAGACCCAAAATCATCTCAATTCATTCACAAATCAAGCACACCAACTCAAAGGCCTAAATGACCATTTCCATGCACTCATCCACACATATATACATATCAATTATGCAAGCTTATAACCTCATCAAAATCACATATCTTTCCATAAGCACATATAGCTAAAGGACAACTCAAGTACTTGATTACAAACACATGTATGACTCAAGCCACATCTCATAGCTTGAACAGTCCCAAAATGTATCATGTTCACTAAAGTACTAGCCTATACATGCCATGACCAAACGTTTGCAAAACACTCAAAAGTACCGAAGATTTATCGATAGTGTGATAGCGATCCCCGACTCGTCCGATATCCGAGCTAGCTTCCGAATCTAGAAAACAGTGAAAGAAATAAACGGAATAAGCTTCTAAAGCTTAGTAAGTCCATATAACATGAAATGAAACTTACCATTTCAATGAGGTATCCATAAGTAAGGCCATTACAAATATATGATCCTATAGCCTATTGCACAAGCTCACACTCATTAGTTCATGTAGTTTCATAACATATCATATATAAAAGCTTATCAAATACTTCATTTCATGTAACATATACAAATCTTGTAAATCATATGACATAATATGCCTTCATTTTGCACTTTCTCATATAACATGTTGATCATGTAACTAGTATCATTCCATTCATACAATTCATATGACATGTATTTCATATACTTCATTATCTCATGTATAGCACATAACTCTTATAACATGTACCTTATACCATTCATGTATTCACATAACATCTCTCTCATATATTCAAATATCAATTAACCTTTCCTATATCATGTATCGGTATTGCCCGTTGAACCTATAAGAACATCGAAAGATACTCGGGTGATACACACTTAGTGTATATACATATAACTTGTAATCCGTCAATGTGTCATATATGCTCTTTCGAGCCTGTACGGTAAGCCCGGAGGCTGAACATATAATCCCGAAGGATAATCAGTAAGCCCGTAGGCTGAACATGTAATCCCGAAGGATAAACCTGTAGCTCATGAGCACGTGGTGAGTCCGCAACAAATGCAGGAGCTCGAACTACCCTGTAGCCTTAGTGACATGTCACTCGTATCCTATCGACTTCTACGGTTCTAACGGGGCTCGGTATTCAATTTATCACTTGTAACAATTTAACATTTCTATTTCAATCTCATATATACTCGTTCCATTAGGCTATTTAATCATCTAGCATTTCATATTTTCAAATAACAATACGTATGAACAAATATATATACATTAAATTCGTTATACGAACTTACCTCAAAATCCCATATTTACTCGTCTATTTTTCTTTTTCCCTGATCAAGTTCCAAGATTCGATCGTCTTTATCTCAATTAATGCAAAATTCAGCTATTTACTAACTCACATATTCAATTCAATCCAAAAACATATAATTTGACATATTTGCAATTTAGCCCCTATATTTTCAATACTTTGCAATTTAGTCCTCTCATCACAAAAATGACAAATTACACAATCAATCCCCTAATTCACTATAGCCGAATATTCAAGGGACTTATAAAAGCATATATCTTTCAATTAATCACAAATTTAACTTTAAAAATTCTACCTTTTTACAATCAAATCCTCAAAACCCATTTTATTCAAAAATCACTTTAAAATTCTTGTATATTTCCACATAATATACAATAATTCATCAAAATCTATCAATATATCAAGGATTCATCAATGGCATTTTTCAAGGATATTCACAAAATTAGAAATTGAGGTACGGGTCGACTAATACACAAAGCAACGATCTCAAAAACGTAAAAATCACTAAAAACCGAAGTCAAAACATACCTCAATTTAGCAAAATAGTAGCCGAATGTTTGAAGGCTTTAAAACCCTTGTTTTGTTTGAAGAATCGATGGAAGAGAAGAAATATGAAGCCATTTTTCTTGTTTTATTTAATTAAAACATATTATAAAGCCATTTGACCATTTTACCCTTTGTAAAATTATTATAAAACCTTATAAAATATAGATATAATGGTCCATCACCAACCACTCCAAATAAAAATGGCATAATTGCCATGCAAGTACCTCCTTTTATAAAGCCATGCTCAAATAAGCCATTTATAAAATAGAACTCTAATTTATCGCTTTACGCGATTTAATCCTTTTTATCAAATTAACCAGTCAAACGATAAAATTTCTAAACCAAACTTTCACACTGTGATTCTATCATGCTGTAAAACATATTAAAGCAATAAAAATAATAATTTGACTCGGTTAAGTGGTCCCGAAACCACCCGTTCTGACTAGGGTCTAAAGTGGGCTGTTATAGGGATCATGGAGATTTTCTAGGAATTGATATGTGGGGAAAGTGATAGCCGAATTAGGTAGCTAGAGTAGGTGATTTTCGGCTAGGGATGCAATTTTGTACATTTTCGGCAAATGTGATTATGTAAGGAGCTGAATTCTCTTTTATTTGTTTTTGGTCATTTCAGGTTTTGGTTTCTTCTATTTTCTCTCTGTGTTGGGAACTCAATACAGAAACTGACGTTTCGTGACATTCTTTTGTTGTTGTCAAATAACCCTCTTTACTTCTGTCGACTGCCCTTTCTATTTCATCTTATTTGTTTTTCTTTCTTAGACCGAATCTAGCATCTCGTTCCCTTTGCCGTTTCTCTTCATTTGTTTTCTCTCATAAGCCGAATTCCCTCATCTTACTTTCTTTATTTTGCTCTTCATCCCTTTTATTTCATTCTCCTTTATCTTGGCTGAACAGAGGTTCTTTTCTCTTCCTCAACATTTCTTTTTGTTTGATTTCTCTCCTATGAAAATTACATGAGTAAATGGTGACATGATTCATATGAATTATAAATGAGATGTTGTTTCAAACTGATTATTGGTTAAAATGTTTTGGCTAAATATCGAGTCCCATTTGAACCGTAGAAAGTCGTAGGATAGAAGTGACATGTCACTAGGGTTACCGTTTGGTCGAGCTCCTACATTCACTGCGGACTCACCACAGCTTGTATGAGCTTACAGTTCAACCTTTGGGCTTACCGTTTAGCCTTCAAGCTTACCGTTCAGCTAGTTTCAGCTTACAGTTTACCGACTCAAGAGGAGCATACCAGTTCTAGCTCAAAAGAGCATACATGATGAATTGACAGATTACCAATTATACACTTAGTGTTTATCACTCAAGTATCCCTCGATGTTTCTGAAGGTTCAACGGGCATTTATGCCGACATGAATTACATGGATATTATATGATACAAGAGTTATATGATTTACATGAATATATAATATACAAATTAGATGATTTACATGGAGATGTGCTACATGAATTGAATAATTTACATGGATTATATGTACATAAGTGACATGAGTTATAAAGATGATATGTTACATGATTTACTTGAAGTTAAAGAGATAAGATGTTACATGAATTACATGAAATACTATAGATGAATTAGGAACTATATAGACATTACATGTCTCCTTTCATTCTTGTGAATGAATGAATTACAATATATACAAATGAATTACCATTATGATGGGTGAATTACTGTTATTATTGGTATATGTGTATTATGGATATTATGGTATAAATTTATTGAGATATAGTGTAACACCCCTTACCCGAGTCCAACGTCGGAATAGGGTACGGGGCATTATCGTACTTACATTTACTCAAACTTTCGAAATTGAGCCATAATTCTCACTCCAAATTAAAAACTTTTTCAAAAACACATTTAATATCCTTACCATAGGCCTACGAGGCCCAAAACATACATCAAAAGTGGTTTGAAACCAATCCAAGAACTTACGAGTACTTAGCAAAATTTTGCTTAAAATAGGGCCACACGCCCGTGTGAGGTGCGACACGCCCGTGTAGACTGGCCTGTGGTCACACACGCCCATGTTCCTAGCCCGTGCTGAATTTATTTCTCATCCCAAACCTACAAGTTTTAACACGTTTTGGGCACACGCCCGTGTCTGTGGCATGTGTCCCTTACATGGCCTAGACACGCCCATGTTAATCGTGGAGCACTCTAATCTGAACACTATAAACAACAGGTGTTCACATTGCCAAGGCACACACCCATGTGCTCAGCCCGTGTGCAATACTGACTTAACTACTTAAGATGTAGGGGACACACGATCGAGCTACATGCCCTTGGTGCGGACCATGTCACACACTCGGCCTAGACACACGCTAGTGTGCCTAACTCGTGCAGACAATATAAGCTATTTTCCAAGCCTTTTTGCCAACCTGAAACATAATCAAACTCATGCCATATTCAACCTCGCAAAACCATACATAATATATATTATAAACATTCACAACTAAGGCATCCAAAAGCCACCATGCATGTCATTCTCATCTATCATTACTCTACTTAAACATGCAACTTGCACAATTTTGAATTTCCTCATCATTTCATAAAATGTAACTTTGACAATATTAGCTAATTTCAAAGGCCATTACAACAGGACCTAAGTAATATTAATAGCCGACACCTTTGGCTATCCAAAAAGACACTTATCAAAATGTCTAATTCCCTATACATGCCATACATAAAAAATAACTAACTATACTATACCAAAATGAATGGCTTGATAGTGTGACTTCGTACACCGACTTTGATTGATCCTCGAGCTAATTCGACAAATCTACATGGAAAGGGAAGTTGCATGAAATAAAATAGAAACATAACTCATGGAATAAACATTCAAAGTAAAATACCATAAAATGTTATAAACTTTCCTTATGCAATAATATGGCCTACTTATGCTTTTTCTTACCAATTCATTCATGTCATTTCATTTTCTTCCTCATGCTTTTCTTATCATCATACTCATAGCGGTGTGTACCATTTCTCGTAACTTAGTCTTGTAAACCTGTATCACTCATCGCACAGCTTTAATCTTTTGCGATAAACTCATTAATTTGCATACCTTTCTTGTAAATTTACTTATAATACCGAAGGATACCCGGATGTCACTTTCATGATAAGATGCCAAAGCCATTTCCCAGATATGGTCTTACACGGGATCTCATATTGACATTGATGCCATGTCCTGGACATGGTCTCATACGAGATCGTTAACTGATGCCAATGCCATATCCCAGACATGGTTTTATACGGGATCTCTCTCTCTTAGACACCAACGCCATGTCCCAAACATGGTCTTACAAGGGACTTAAGTCTCATCACGGTGCCCACCCCATGTCCCAGACATGCTCTTATATGGGGCCACATGTCGATGCTAATGCCAATGCCATGTCCTAGACACGGTCTTACACAGGACCTAAATAACTCATGACATGACTTCGGTATCCCTTGTATTATTTGACATTTTAGCCGAGGTTTCTCATTTATACTTCATCCTTTCTTGATGAAAATCATGTTAAACAAAGTCACAAAATTTACATGATTACATAAAATATCATCAATATAGTTTTACATAATGCATAGGGCTAAATTATTACATACAACTTACCTCAAGTCCAAAATATGGGTGAATGCTCGGTTTAATCCACCACCTTACTTTTTCCAAGGTGTCGGTCTGGGCTTCATGTTTCTTGATCTAAAATGATAAATTAAGCTTGTTTAATTCACATATTGGCAAAATTTTTAAATTTGCGCCTAAACTTTTACATATTTGCAAAATTGTCCCTAAGCTCGTAAAATGAAATGTACTTATTTTCTCGATTACCCGAGCCTAGTCAAACTACAGCCCCTATTTCTCATCAATTCACACTTTTACTACACATTTTACTAACTTTACACTTTGGTCCCTATTAGGGATTTTCATAAACAAATCATTTAGAAAAAGATGTTTACTACATTTTAAACTGTCATATTCTACCACTAGGCATCAAAATACTTGCATGTCATGCATGGGTATATTTTGTAATATAAACCCTAGCTCAAATTAGTGGTAGAAATAGCTAAATTAAGCTATGAGGATTTCAAAAATATGAAGAGAACTAAAAATGGGGCTAAATTGCACTTACTTGGAGCTTGAAAATTAAAGAAACCCTAGCTATGGAGGGCTTGGAAATTCCGGCTGGTACATGGAGAAGATGAGCTTATTTTTGGCTTATTTTCCCTTTTTATTACTTAATTTTACCAAATGACCAAAATGCCCTTATGACATTTCTTTGATATTTTTCCCTTCCTTAGGCACTTTTGTCCATCATGCTAATAATTGGTCTAATTGTTAAATAAGGACCTTTGATATTTTTTCTAATGCTATTTCACACTTAAACCTTCTAGAAACTTATATTTTGCAACTTTTTTAATTTAGTCCTGAAGGACAAATTAATCACTATTTCATAAAATTTCTTTCATGGAATTTTCCCACTATTATGCAATCATATCATAACTCAAAAATAATCACTAAATAAATTTTTTTCTACTTCAGATTTGTGGTCTCGAAACCACTATTCTAACTAAGCCTTAATTCGAGTTGTTACAATTCTCCCCCTTAGGGATTTTCGTCTCCGAAAATCTTACTGGTGAATAGGTTTGGATATTGGGTCCTCATGTTTTCCTCAAGTTACCATGTTGCCTCTTCTAACCCATGTCTTTGCCACAATACTTTTACAAGAGCAATACTTTTGTTTCTTAACTATTTGACTTCTTGAGGTAAAATCTTAATCGATTCTTCACTATAAGTCATGTCCGGTTGTATCTTGATCTTTGTCGGGGTAATCACATGTGAAGGTTCTGATCAGTAGCGCCACAACATTGACACATCGATTACATTATGAATCTTTTGTAACTCAGAGGACAAAGCCAATGGATAAGCTACTGTGCTATCATCTCAATGATCTCATAAGGTCTGACAAAATGCGGACTTAATTTGCCTTTTCAGCCAAATCTAAGAACTTTTCTCCACGAAAAAACCTTCAAAAATACTTTATCTCCAACTTGGAATTCAATCTCTTTTCGTTTTAAATCAGCATACGACTTTTGCCTGTTAGAAGTAGCTTTCAAATAGTCTCGAATCACCCTCACTTTTTCCTCTATCTCCTTAACTAGGTCAACCTCGTGAATCTAATTTTCTTTAAGCTCTGTCCAATATAAAGGTATTCGACACTTACACCTATATAAGGCCTCATAAGGCGCCATTTTCAAACTCGACTGGAAGCTGTTACTGTAGGTAAATTCAATCAATGGTAGGTACTTCTCCTAACTACCTTGAAATTCCAATACGCAACATCTGAGCATATCCTCAAGCACTTGTATTACTCTCTCCGACTGACCGTCGATCTGTGGGTGGAAAGCAGTACTAAAGTTTAGCTTTGTACCCAAAGATTACTGTAATTTCTTCCAAAATTGTGACGTGAATCTCGGATATCTACCTAAAATGATCAGTAATTGTACCCCATGAAGTCGCACAATCTCAGAAATGTACAAGTTAGCTAGCTTGTCTAATGAAAAATCTGTACGTATTGGTATAAAATGGGCCGACTTTGTAAGCTTGTCGACCACAACCCAAATAGCATCTTTCTTCTTCGGTGTCATCGGCAAACCCGTCACAAAATCCATGGTAATACAATCCCATTTCCACTCAAGAACCATAATAGGTTGTACTAAACTGGAGGGTACTTGATGTTCTGCTTTTACTTGTTGATAAATCAAGCGTTTTGATACATACTCGGAGATATCTCCTTTCATGTTTGGCCACCAATACCATTTGTTTAAATCATTGTACATATTAGTACTGGTGGGGTGAATAGACATTCGGCTACTATGTGCCTTATGTAGAATCCTCTATATGAGTTCATCATCCTTTGATACACAAATTCGATCTTGGAACTTTACACAATCGTTTGATTCAATTTGAAAATTTGAATCGGTACACGATTCGTACTGAGCTTTCTTGGCTTGCAAATCTTTGTCACTTGACTGTGCTTCACAAATCTCTTGAACGAACATTGGCTTAGCCCTCATCTCTACTATAACCAAACTATCCTCAATTAAGGACAATTGTGTGTTCATTGCTCTCAAGGCAAATAGTGATTTTCAACTAAGGGCATCAGCAACAACAATTGTTTTTCCTAGGTGGTAGTCGATAACCAACCCATAATCCTTTAATAACTCAAGCCACCTTCATTGTCGTAGGTTCAAATATTTTTGCATCATCAAGTACTTGAGACTCCTGTGGTCTGTGAACACTCAGCATTGTTCGCCATACAAATGGTGTCTCCAAATTTTTAACGCAAATACTATTACGACCAACTCCAAGTCATGAGTCGGATAATTCCTTTCATGAGGTTTCAATTGTCTCGAAGCATATGCAATCACTTTACCCTCTTACATAAGTACGCAGCCCAATCCATTTAATGATGCATCACTGTAAACTACGAATGTCTTTCCAGGTTCAAGTTGTACTAGAACAGGAGCTTCAGTCAATAACACTTTTAATTTCTCGAAACTCTACTAGCATTTCTCTGTCCACTTGAACTTAAAATCTTTTTGTAACAATTCGTTATAGGAGTGGCGATCATGGAAAATCTCTTAACGAACCTTCGGTAGTAATTAACCAAACCAAAGAAACTTCTGACCTCTGATACATTTCTCGACGGTTTCCATTCAACAATTGCTGAAATCTTATTTGGATCCAATCTGATGTCATCAGCTAAAACGATGTGGCCTAGAAATCTAACTTCTTTTAGCCAAAACTGACTCTTATTGAATTTGGCATAAAGCTGCTTATTTCGTAGAGTTTGCAAAACCATCCTCAAATGCTCGGCATGTTCGTCTTTATCACGTGAATAAATTAGGATGTCGTCAATAAAAACCACAACAAACTTATCTAAGTATGGCCGAAAGATACAGTTCATTAGATCCATGAATAGTACAAGAGCATTGGTTAAACTGAATGGCATGACAAGAAATTCATAATGGCCATACCATGTCCGGAATGCAGTCTTAGGCACGTCGGCCTCCTTAGCTCTTATCTGATAGTACTCGGTTCTCAAATCTATCTTGGAGAACACTGTGGCTCCTCTCAACTGGTCAAATAAATCATCGATCCTTGGCAAAGGGTACTTATTCTTTACTGTCACCTTATTGAGTTGCCAATAATCTATACACAACCTCATCGAACTATCTTTCTTTTTCACGAATAGTACGGGAGCACCCATGGAGAATGACTTGGTCTTGCAAAACCTTTGTCTGTCAAATCTTGTAACTGAGCTATCAACTCCTTTAGCTTGGTTGGAGACATTCTATAAGGAGCAATAAAAATAGGAGTTGTACCGGGAGCCAATTCTATTCCAAACTCTACCTCTCTAACTGGAGGTAATCCAAAAAACTCTTTCGGGAAGACATCTTGATATTCACAAACTACTGGTACTGCCTCAATTTTCAACTCTGACTTTTTTCTATTCATCACAAAAGTAAGGTAAGCTTCATGCCTTTTTCTTATATACTTTCTGAGCAACCATGGAAGAAATTATTGTAGGTAAACCCTTAGATTCATCTGACCTCACTCGGAGTGTTTCACCATTCTCACATTTCAGTTTAATAAATTTTCCACCACAATTTACTACTACATTAGGAGTGGTTAACCAGTCTATACTAAGGATTAAATCAAATTCATCGAATGGTAAAAACATGAGGTTAGTTGGGAAACAATAACCACTAATCATCAAAGGGCAACCTCTACATACTTTATCTACCAATACACATTTGTCTAGGGGAATGGAGACTTTTATCACAAACTCCGTGGACTCTACGGGTATATTCACACTAGAGACTAGTTTCGTGCAAATATATGAGTGGGCAGATCCCAGATCAATGAAAGCAATAATAGAAGTTTCATGGAGAGAAAATGTACCCCTGATTACATCGGGTGATGATGCCTCTTCGCGAGCGCAAATGGCGTACGTCCTAGTTGGCGCTCTACCCTAGGGTCTTGCAGTCTGTTCTCTTGGCGTGCCTTTACTATTCGCTCTCGTACCCAGGTTTCTCTGGGGTCTGCCTCTAGAGAGAGCATTACCAATCTTGCACTCTGATCCTCGTCTTTTTCGGCCATCTGAGGGCACTCTCTAATGAAGTGGTCTTGAGAACCACATTTGAAGCAAGCCGTTCATGTGCCTAGCATTCGTCGAGGTGGCGTCTATTGCACTGAGGGCACTCAGCCCTATTGGGTCGAGTGTTACCCACACTTGCAACGGAGGTAGACTGAGCCTTAGAGGCTGAATACTGCTAACCTCTTAGAGGATGATTGGAATGACTTACCAAAAGGTCTCTTTCACGAGTCATGAGACTCCATCTTAACTTTCCTCTTCTCCTTGGCCAGTTCCTCGGCCTTACAAGCTCTATCCACAAGCACTACGAACTCCTTTAGTTCACGAATTCCAACAAACATTTTAATGTCCTTTTTTAATCCATCTTCAAACCTATTGCACATGATGGCCTCGATGGACACACATTCTCAAGCGTATTTACTAAGTCTCACGAACTCACGCTCATACTCTGTTATGGTCATCCGTCCTTACTTCAACTCTAGAAACTCCTTACGCTTTTGATTAAGAAATCAAGGACTGATATACTTCTTACGAAATTCCTCTTGAAAGACTCCCAATTAACTTTCTCCCGTGGTAGCATGACACAAGGGTATTCCACCATTGATATGCAGAATATCGTAGGAGAGATACAACGCACTTCATGCACTCTTGGGGTGTGCAAGATAACTCATCAAATATCCTTATGGTATTCTCTATCCAAAATTTGGCTCTTTTTGGTTCATCGTCTTTAGTAGCCCGAAACTCTTTTGCCCCTTGCTTCTGAATTCTATCAACTGGATGCTTTCCTCATCTTACTATCTCTATAGTTTGGGGAGCTGCCGGGGTAGATTGAGGAACTGGAGGGGGTGGAGCTTGGTGTTGAGTGGCTGGGTTTGTTTGAACCAACTATGTGAACCACTCATTCATCATCTAGAAGAAGGCCTCCCAGGCCTCTCCTCCCTGACTAACTGTAGCTGGTCCATTTTCAGACCCAGCTGGCACCGTTCCTTCAGTAGGAGCAGTTGTATTGCTTTCTACATCATCTATCGTAGCTCGTTTAGGATCCATTTGCTATAAGAAAACATATTTCGATTGTCAGGAGTCGTCACACTATCATATCACGTATATACATAAGTACAACATGTATATCTAGACTCTTGCATATGTTAGGTTAGTCTTAAAATCGACTAAACAATAGCTCTGATATCACTAAATGTAACACCTCTTATCCGAGTACAATGCCAGAATGGGATACAGGGCATTATTGTACTTACATTTACTCAAACTTTCAAAATTGAGCCATAATTCTCTCTCCAAATTAAAAACTTTTTCAAACACACACTTAATATCCTTACCATGGGCCTACGAGGCCTAAAACATACATCGAAATTGGTTTAAAACCAATCCAGGAACTTACGATACTTAGAAAAATTTTGCTTTAAATAGGGCCACACGCCCGTGGGAGGTGGGACACACCCGTGTGGACTGACCGTGTGGCCACACATGCCCATGTCCCTAGCCCGTGCTAAATTTATTTCTCAACTCAAACCTACAGGTTTTAATATGTTTTGGGCACACGCCCTGTCTATGGCCCGTGTCCCATACACAATCTAGACACGCCTGTGTCAATAAACCATGGAGCACTCTCATTTGAACACTATACACAAAAGGCGTTCACATGGCCAAGGCACACGCCGGTGTGCTCAGCCCATGTGCAATACTGACTTAACTACTTAAGATGTAGGGGACACACGGTCAAGCTACATGCCCTTGGTGCAGACCATGTGACACACACTAGACACACGCCCGTGTGCCTAACCCGTGCAGACAATATAAGCTATTTTTCAAGCCTTTTTGCCACCCTAAAATACAATCAAACTCATGCTAGATTCAACCTCGCAAAACCATACATAATATATATTATAAACATTCACAACTAAGGCATCCAAAAGCCACTATGCATGTCATTCTCATCCATCATTACTCTACTTAAACATGCAACTTACACAATTATGGATTTCCTCACATTTCATAAAATGTAATTCTGACAATATTATCCAATTTCAAAGGCCATTACAACAAGACTTGAGTAATATTAATAGCCAACACCTTTGGCTATCCAAAAAGACACTTATCAAAATGACTAATTTCCTATACATGCCACACATAAAAAATAACTAACTATACTATACCACAGTGAATGGCCTGATAGTGTGACTTCGTACTCCAACTTTGATTGATCCCCTAGCTAATTTGGCAAATCTACATGGAAAGGGAAAGAAATGAAGGAGTAAGCATAAAATGCTTAGTAAGTTGTATGGAATGAAATAGCAATATAACTCATAGAATAAATATTCAAAGTAAAATACCATAAAATGTTATAAAATTTCCTTATGCAATAATAGGGCCTACTTATGCTCTTTCTTACCAATTCATTCATGTCATTTCATTTTCTTACTCATGCTTTTCTTATCATCATACTCAGCATTGTGTACCATTTCAAGTAACTTAGTCTTGTAAACCTTTATCACTCATCGCACAACTTTAGTCTTTCTCTATAAACTCATAAATTTGCATACTTTTCTTGTTAAATTTACTTATAATACCGAAGGATGCCCGAATGTCACTCTCACGATAAGATGCCAACGCCATATCCCAAATATGGTCTTACATGGGATCCCAAGTCAATGTCGAAGCCATATGCCAGATATGGTCTTACACGGGATCTCGTATTGATGTCGATGCCATGTACCAGACATGGTCTTACACGAGATCGTAAACTGATACCGATGCAATGTCTCAGACATGGTCTTATATGGGATCTCTCTCTCTTAGAACCAATGCCATGTCCCAAACATGGTCTTACAGGGGACCTAAGTCTCATCATGATGCCGACGCCATGTCCCAAACATGGTCTTATACGGGACCACATGTCGATGCCAATGCCATGTCCCAGACATGGTCTTACATGGGATATCGGTTCGGTGCTGATGCCATGTCCTAGACATGGTCTTACACAGGACCTACATAACTCATGTCATGACTTCGGTATCCCTTGTAAATTTTGACATTTTCGTCGGGATTTCTCATCTATACTTCATCCTTTCTTGATGAAAATCATGTTACACAAATTCATGGAATTTACATGATTACATAAAAGATCATCATTATAGTTTTACATAATGCAAAAGGCTAAATTATTACATACAACTTACCTCGAGTCCAAAATGCAGGTGAATGCTTGGTATAATCCACCACCTTACTTTTTCCCCGGTTTCTGTCGGGCTTTATGTTTCTTGATCTAAAATGAAAAATTAAGCATGTTTAATTCACACTTTGGCTAAATAGCCCATAATTAACACTTTGGCAAAATTTCTAAATTTGCCCCTAAACTTTTACATATTTGCAAAACAGTCCCTAAGCTCTTAAAATGAAATGAACTTATTTGCTCGATTACCCGAGCCTAGCCAAACTTTATTAATGCTCATAACAACCCCTATTTCTCATCAATTCACACTTTTACTACACATTTTATTAACTTTATAATTTGGTCCCTATTAGGGAATTTCATGAAAAAAATCATTTAGAAAAAGATGTTTACTACACTTTAAACTTTCATATTCTACCACAAGGCATCAAAATACTTGCATGTCATGCATGGGTATATTTTTTAATATAAAACTTAGCTCAAACTAGTGGTAGAAATAGCTAAATTAAGCTACGAGGATTTCAAAAATACGAAGAGAATTAAAAACGGGGCTAAATTACACTTACTTATAGCTTGAAAATGAAAGAAACCCTAGTTATAGAGGGCTTGGAAATTACGGCTGGTACATGGAGAAGATCAGCTTATTTTTAGCTTATTTTCCCTTTTTATTACTTAATTTTACCAAATGACCGAAATGCCCTCATGACCTTTCTTTGATATTTTTCCCTTCCTTGAACATTTTTGTCCATCAAGCTAATAATTGGTCTAATTGCTAAATAAGGACCTCTAATAATTTTTCTAATGCTATTTGACATTTAAACCTTCTAGAAACTCATATTTGCAACATTTGCAATTTAGTCCTAAAGGACAAATTAATCACTATTTCATAAAATTTCTTTCATGGAATTTTCCCACTATTATGCAATCATATCATAACTCAAATCACTAAATAATTTTTTTTCTATTTCAGATTTGTGGTCTTAAAACCACTATTCCGTCTAGGCCCTAACTCATGCTATTACATATGGAATGAATGATACTTGTGATATGAGAAACAGGTGGTTAAAACACATATATGGCACGTAAGGTACGAGATACCAAATATACGATAATTTCCCAAAATGTTTCATTTGAAAAATGACGATAAAGATGAGTATATAGTCAATGATACAAATTAATTTAGGTATCAGTGAGGACTCTGACATGTAAGTGATATTTGAGGGTGCATATGAAACGTAAGTGAAACCTAATGAATTCATACATGAATTATTAGGTTGTTATTATAATTGGTATTGAATCGGATGGTTTTAAATTTTAAATTAATTGTTAAATCATTTATCATACTTACTAGTCTTACAAGCTTACTAAGCTTATTAGCTTACTCTATTTATTCTCTGTATTTTACAGTGATTTGAATGCTCGCTAGGGTTGGAAGTTATTGAAGATTTCATCACACTATCCAGGAGACGATTGGTATTTTTGAACTCTTTGAAATGTGGTAACATGGCATGTATAGGCTAGTTTATAGGTTGAATTATATGACTACTTATGTGGTTGATTTTGGTACAAGTTTGGTACTTCACTAAGCTATGAGATATGCCTTGAGTTAGTAATGGTTGGTTTGATATGAAAGTTCCATATGGTATGTCTATAATGTGGTAAATTGATGAATGATGTTGGCCTTTAATAAAAGTGGATGTGAAAATGGCTTAAACCAAGCCTATTTCGTGCCACACGGCCAGAGCACACGGGTGTGTACCTCGACCCTGTAACCTTAGCACTATAGTATAAACAAGTCAGTAAGTCACACGACTTAGACACACGGGCGTGTCCAGTGGCTGTATTGTCAAGTCAGTACGTATGCCCTATAACACCTCAAACCCAGCCTAGAAGTTAGGCCCGAATCTGGCATGTCACATAGAACTATTTTTCGAAAACCATGTTTTTATTGAAAACCCTTCTTATTTAAAACTTGAGTAAAAACTTAGTTTGAGTTTGTTGAATTTTAAACACAGTACATTGAAATGTTAATCACTTTTAAAAACGTTATTAATCTCGTTAAAAATCTCTTTTAGTTGCGGAAGCTAATTTGAAGTAAGTTTAAACGTATGTTTTTGAAAACAGAAATTAGTTTGAGAACTCGTCGACATCTAACAGATATAAAACGTAATAAAATCCCAACCTTAAAACAAAATCCAGAGAGGCTTTATTACAGCAATTAAAACCCAAAATGGAATTTAAAACATATATAAAGTCCAAACATAATAACATAGTCGTGTGGCCACCTTCGAGTCCCTCACATTACCGATCCTCCTAACGCTAGGGATTACCTGAAACGGTTAATAAACAGGGTGAGTTTATGAAAAACTCAGTGTTTAATCCCCTTAAAGAAATACAGTTAGTAAATAGAAATAGATACAAAAATAGTTTGGGCCAGAGCCCTTTAACAGTAACACTACAATCCAGCTTAGAGCATACGTGGGCCAAAGCCCACTACACAATATCATTTGGGTCACAGCCCATAACAGAATCTATTGGGCCTAGCCCAAAACCAATAACAGAACAAGTAGGCCTAAGCCCAAAACAGAAAAAAACAGTATGTGAATGTGACCCCAGCCTAGTCCAACCATCACACCACCTGTACTAACCAACACACCATGTGGGGAATAACTCGACCCACCTAGCCCACACACTAATATGCAACCATACTGCTCGTAACAAATAACGTGGCAGTGCCATCAGAACCATAATACGTGGCGTAGCCACTAGCACAGTACTTCTTCCAAATCAAGCCCAACCCCATGCAGATTGTCGTGTATGTCATGCTCAATCATCACACATGTATGCATAATGGCCATGCTCAGTAACAGTAATTTAAACATATAGTAAAAACATATCTATCATGCAACCATGATCACGTCAGTTAAATCACTGCCATATAATCACAGTCAAATCAGTCGAGTTCATAGTCCAAGTCAGTCACTTGCCCACAAGCCCAAAACAATCATTTACACTCTAGGGCAAAATGGTTATTTTGTCAGTCAGGGGTAAAATAGTAATTCTACCCTACAGGGGTATTTCGGTAATTCTACCCTTCAAGGGTGTTTCAGTAATTCTAAGCTACAGGGATGTTTTGGTAATTTTGCAAGTCGAGGGTATTTTGGTAATTTTACAAATCGAGGGTATTTCAGTAATTTTAAAAATCAAGTGTACTTCGATAATTTTACAAATTGAGGGTATTTCGGTAATTTTACAAATCGAGGGTATTTTTATAATTTTGCGAACCGAGGGTATTTTTGTAATTTTGCAAACCAAGGGTATTTCTATAATTTCACAAACAAGGGTATTTCGATAATTTTATAAACCGGGGGTATTTTGGTAATTTCATAAACTAGGGGTATTTTAGTAATTTCATAAATCAGGGGTATTTCAGTAATTTATTAAACCATGCGTATTTCGATAATTTTACAAACCAGGGGTATTTCGGTAATTTCATAAACCAGGGGTATTTTAGTAATTTCACAAATCGGGTATTAATGACCCAACAGATGGCCCACCATCGCCTTGAGCGACTTAAGTAACCCAAACAGATATAACGGTGTAAATAGGCCTAAGGCCCATTGCTCGGCCCAAGTGGCCCATACACTCAGGTGGCCTAATTAGCCCAGAAATAGCCTCAACTATACGAACCACACAGTCCAAACCAACAGTAGCATATATCATACATTTCGTCCGTGTGGGGCAACAAGCCCATTAGGCCCACACGGCCCATTTAACCCAAAAACGATTCTAGCCACGTGGACTACACAACTAGGTCAATATCCACGCAATATGTGAATTTAATCCGTGTGGGGCCCAAAGGCCCATTGGGCCCACACGGCCCATTTCAGCCCCACAAGGCCCAAACAGCCCAAGACCACGAGAGTGCTTGTGGTGGCCTCTATAGTCTAATGCCCACGATTCGTGGGCTCGATCCACCACACGTCTGATCGCATGCTCGTGTGGCATTATTCGTCGGTATTTCAGCTTTCCGACACTTTTCCCCTCTACAACAAAAACATTACGAAATACGCACTTTCGACTTTTTAGCCGATCAACAATCAGAATAGTGTATACAGATACACACACTTTATCGGCTTATGCCGATCCATAGGAACAGGGTACATGGTTACACACCTACTAGAGAGAAGAATACCTATCAACACGCACCGTAACCTTGACTAAGCCAGCAAGGTTTACTCCTCTCTTAAACTAACGATCAACTGGTCCTTGCCAAAGATCTTAATGTAAAACTATGGGTGAAAAAAAGTAGTCAATTCACAATTTTCCCCCCGAAAGAACGCCACAACAAAACAACACTAGCATAAACGCCTCCCACCAAGATCGGCAGAGAAATAACATAGACAGGAGTTGGCACACCAAGGGTAAGTGCAAGAACAATATTCGATGAAAGAATAGATTGTATTAGAGAGGCAAAGGAAAAGAAGAAAGATCAAGAATGAGTCAATCACAATAGGTCAAAATTGAAAGAGATGGAGAGGTAGGCAGACAATGACTATTCGACCTGGAAGGGAGGAAAGGAATTATTTGTAAAAGACAAGAGAGTTGTATTAGGCTTTAGAGAGAAAGAAAAGTAAACGGAGAGAAAAAAACAAGAGCAACAATTGGCTAAGTCAATTGCTTGAGTGGAGGATTAAGAGTATTTGATTCCCAATGGTGAAGAGTAAAAAGAGAGGTGTACAATAAGGAGAAAAGTGAAAAGATTTGGTAGAAAATAGAAGGGAAGAAATAAACATAACGCACCAAAACAAGTGCTAGATTTGGCCTTTGAAAGCAACCGAAAAGGTAACAACCCGAGAGTAAAAAGAAGGAAATTCAACAATGCCTATTTTTTAGAAAAGAAAAACAAAATTACCAAAAATCAAAAAATGCACAAAACCAAACTCTCAATTCCCTAAGTAAGTTCAGTTACAACATCCCAAATACAAATTCCTTGAATCACTCTTCCTATTCCTCCTCCAAATCTGTAACAGCCCATTTTAGACCCTAATCGAAACAAGTAGTTTTGGGACCACTTAACAGATTTGAAATATTATTTTTATTGCTTTAATATGTTTTATAGCATGATAAATGTATTGTGTGAAACTTTCGTCTAGAAATTTTATCGTTTAAATAGTTAATTCGATAAAAAGGATTAAATCGCATAAAATGATTAATAGTAGTTCTATTTCATAAATGACTTATTTGATCATGGCTTTAGAAATGGGAGTCCTTAAATGGTTATTTTACCATTTTAAATGGTAGTGGACATCCATGTCCATATTATTAATGATTTTAATGGTTTTAGTAAAGGGTAAAATGGTCAGTTGGTTTATTATATGTTTTATATTAAAACAAAACATGAAAAATGTTTTAATTTTTATGTTCTTCCATCGAAAATAAGAGAAAAACTTAGGCCTTGAAGTGTTTATACATTCGGCACCCATTTTGCTCAATTAAGGTATGGTTTTGATCCGTTTTTAGTGATTTTTATATTTTTGAGATCGTTGTTCAGTATACTAGTTGACCCATACCTCAATTTCTAAAATTGGTTGTGTTTTTTGAAAATTCCATTGATGAATACATGGTTATTTTGATGATTTTTAAGGAATTATTGAAGGTTATTTGAAAATATACAAGTTTTATAAAGTAATTTTTTTATGAAAATGAGTTTTAAGGATTAAATTGAAAAAGGTAGAATTTTTGTGGTTGGAATTGTAAATGAATGACATATATGTGCTTATATGAAGTATATGAATATTCAGCTATGATAAATTGAGGGTTCTATTGTGCAATTTGCTATGTTGTGTTAAAAGGACTAAATTGCAAGGTGTTGAAAATTTAGGGGTTAAATTGCAAATATGTCAAAATATATTTTTTTGGATTAAATTGAATATGTTAGTGATTAAATAGCTAAATTTGCATTAATATAGATCAAGATAATCAAATTCTGAAACTTGATTGGGGAAAGAGAAAGGTAGACGAATAGACTCGAGATTCAACTAAACCGAGGTAAGTTCGTATAATTAGAATTGAATTTGTATATGTTTATAACTATTACTTAATTATCAAGTGGATGTATGAGATTATTGGATTGAATTGCATATTGGTTATACATATATGAAATGACATGGAAATGTTTAAAGATTACAAATACGATCTGAGTACCGAGTCCCGTTTGAACCGTAGAAAGTCGTAGGATATGAGTGACATGTCACTAGGGCTACATGGTGGTTCGAGTTCTTGCATTTGTTGCGGACTCACCACAGCTCATAAGCTATATGTTCATCCTTCGGGATTACATGTTTAGTCTTCGGACTTACCGTTCAGCTTACAGGCTTATCGATCATCCTACGGGATTTCATGTTTAGCCTTCAGGCTTACCGTTTTAGGCTCAAAAGAGCATACATGATGCATTGATGGATTACAGGTTATACGTATATACACTGTGTGTGTATCACCAGAGTATCCCTCGATGTTCTTCAGGGTTCAACGGGCAATTTTCGATACATGTTACATGAGAATTTAAAGGCATATGTACTATATGTTATATGAGATATGAAACTTACATGGACTATATGATATGAATTACACATGCAAAGACATGGACTTGTGCTTATGATGTATGAATGTTTCATTTTGTACATGAATGATTTATAAGATTACATGGACTAACAAGTGTATGCTTATGAAATAGGCAACTTGAGTATATGAATTGAATTGGCATTGTTAATGTACTTATCTTATTGATTCGGTAAGGTTTAATTTCTATAATTATACAGGCTTACTAAGCTTTTGAAGCTTACTCTATTTATTTATCCCATGTTTTATAGATTCGAAAGCTAGCTCGATATTCGGATGAGTCGGAGATCGCTATCACACTATCCATCTAGCCATTTGGTACTTTTGGATCTATATATTTGAAATGGTCATGGCATGTATAGGTTAGTTACTAAGTTTATGTTTATGGTTAGCTTGTTAATGAAATGATATGTTTTGGTACTAATTCAAGCTATGAGATATGGCTTGCTTTGTAAATGTTTAATCCATTTTGAATGTCTAATTTGATGTGTTCTATATGGCAATGTTTGAGATAAGTGATGTTGGTAGAATTGGTAAATGTCATGTTTGAATTGGTTAGCTAAGAAAATGATGCATACTTGGTACATGTTTAGATGATGAATAATGTTTGGAAATTTTGTTTGAAATGGTTCATTATATGTTTATATGTTGATGAATGGTTGTATTTGAGCATAAAATGTTGTGGCTAGTATGGCTATGTACTGCTTGTAGGAATTGACCCATTTTGGGTGGCAAGAATGGCTTAAACCAAGCCTACCTTATGCCACACGGGCAGAGCAGATGGGCTTGTGACTCAGCCGTGTAACCCCTGCACCTTAAATGTTTTAGGTAATTTTGCACACGGCCTAGACACGGGCGTGTCCAGTAACTGTGTGGGATTTGGCAGTGTTGGCCACGGTCTGAGTGAATTAGGCGTGTCTGGTAGAGCACGACCGTGTTGGTATGCACAGGCTAGGGACACGGCCGTGTGTCCTTAACTTGAAAGTTTTCTCAATGTTTGTGTCCCTAACTTGAAAGTTTTCTCAATGTTCTCCCTATCTTTCACATGTTTTCAATTTGATCCTAAATGAGTGTGTGTATGATTATATGAGCTTTAAAGCATGATTGGGTGAATGATTATAGAACAATATTGTGTTTGTAAAGTTCAAAATTTTACTGATCTGAGTTACAAGTTCGGTAATGCCCCTTACCTATTCCGGTGACGGTTATGGGATAGGGGTGTTACAAAATCCACCCAACTTCATCCATATCCCATAAATCTCTCCCCAAGACAAATTCCACAACCACCTTGACAGAATTTCACTACAACTCAAACACTGGCGTCATAGCTGCAAAAGATGAATACCCAAAGCTCCCTCCAAGAGTCAAACGTTAGATCTTCTGCCACCCCAGTAACGCCTCTTCCACTAGGCCACACTACTCCTTGTGATGAAAAATAATCACAACTAAATATAAGCCCTACATGCTAGCATTCAGGTTTACTTATGGGAAAAACAAAATAAATTGCAAGAGCCAAGACTTGAACCTAGGCTCTCTTGCAACCCTAATGATGCCACAACCACTAGGCCACAAGCTTTCTTGTGTCATAAGTCCACCCCAAATATTAATAAGGCCTTCAACCTAACATCAAGTTCACTTAAGGGAAAAACAAAAATTTTTGTTAAAGCCCTGATTTGAACCCAGGTCTTCTCCAACACTCCAAACTCTTCCTAAATCACTTAGCCACTAAACTAAACATACAATTTTTGAAATTTTTCTTGCACAACTAAAATCCAATTTCTCCGATACTCGAAGCCCATTTCTTCTAGGACCAAAATTTGGGATGTTACAGCTTTACCCCTTAAAGAAATTTCGTCCCTGAAATTTCCAGCTAACAATGTAGCCGTGCAACATTTACCCTACTACGCTACCGCTGCGCACTCTGAATCAAATAACCTAATCACACATCCAAAACAACTACCTATCAGAGCAGATAGGTTAAACTTTCTAAATCCAAAACATCACATTCAAATAAACACATAGAATAAACAAAAACTCTAACTTTAAATGCAGCAATACAGTCTGATATATAAGAAATCACTGTATTCCTATGCACTACTTTCCAATGCAAAATAAACAATAGTTTTAGAAACTTACGAATTCGGAGCAGGAGACTCAGTGTGCCACACTTTTTAGAAAAATAACACAAACATATCACATATTTGAAAACAAATTTTTGAAATTCAAAATTTTGAAAACCCATTCCACGGCCAAGTTTTGCAACTTCACTCTAATACCTAAATGTAACACCCCAAACTCGGCCTAGAAGTTAGGCCCGAATTTGGCGTGTTACATGGAAGTGTTTTTCGAAAACCATGTTTTCATTGAAAACCCTTCTTATTTAAAACTTGAGTAAAAACTTAGTTTGTGTTTGTTGAATTTCAAACGCGGTACATTGAAATGTTAATCACTTTTAAAAACGTTATTAATCTCGTTGAAAATCTCTTTTAGTTGCGAAAGCTAATTTGAAGTAAAGAAGTTTAAATGTACATTTTTGAAAACAGAAATTGGTTTGAAAACTCGTCTACGTCTAACAGATAGAAAACGTAATAAAAGCCCAACCCTAAAACAAAATCCAGAAAGGCCTTATTAGAGAAATTAAAACCCAAAACGCAATTTAAAACATATATAAAGTCCAAACATAATAATGTAGTCGTGTGGCCATCTCCGAATCCCTCATATCACCGATCCTCCTAATGCTAGTGATTACTTGAAACGGCTAATAAATGGGGTGAGTTTATGAAAAACTCAGTGTGTAATCCCCTTAAAGAAATACAGTCAGTAACAGAAACAGATACAGAAACAGATACAGAAACAGTCTGGGCCAGAGCCCTTTAACAGTAACAGTACAATCCAGCTCATAGCATATGTGGGCTAAAGCCCACTACACAATATCGTTTGGGTCACAGCCCATAACAGAATCAATTGAGCCTAGCCCAAAACCAATAACAGAACAAGTGGGCCTAAGCCCAAAACAGAACAGAACAATATGTGACCCCAGCCCAGTCCAACCATCACACCACCTGTACCAACCAACACACCATGTAGGGAATAACTCGACTCACCCAACCCACACACTAATACGTAACCATGCTGCTCGTAACAAATAACATTGCAGTGCCACCAGAATCAGAATATGTGGCGTAGCCACTAGCACAGTACTTCCTCCAAATCAAGCCCAACCCCATGGATAATGGCCATGCTCAGTAACAGTCATTTAAACATATAGTAAAAACATATCTATCATGCAACCATGGTCACGTCAGTTAAATCACTGCCATATGATCACAGTCAAATTAGTGGAGTTCATAGTCCAAGTCAGTCATTTGCCCCAAGGGCAAAACAGTTATTTTACACTCTAGGACAAAGTGGTCATTTTGTTAGTCAGGGGTAAGACAATAATTCTACCCTATAGAGGTATTTTAGAAATTCTACCCTATAGGGGTATTTTGGTAATTTTGCATACCAAGGTTATTTTGGTAATTTTACAAATCGAGGGTATTTCGGTGATTTTAAAAATTAAGGGTATTTCGATAATTTTACAAAGCGAGGGTATTTTGGTAATTTTACAAATCGAGGGTATTTCCGTAATTTTACGAACCGAGGGTATTTTTCTAATTTTGAAAATCATAGGTATTTCTATAATTTCTCAAACCAAGGGTATTTTAGTAAATTCATAAACCAGAGGTATTTCAGTAATTTTACAAACCGAGGGTATTTTGATAATTTCATAAACTAGAGGTATTTTAGTAATTTTACAAAGCAGGGGTATTTCGGTAGTTTAATAAACCTGGGGTATTTCAGTAATTTCACGAATCGAGGTATTAACGACCCAACAGATGGTCTACCGTCGCCTCGAACGACTTAAGTAACCTAAACAGATATAACGGTGTAAATGGGCCTAAGGTCCATTACTCGGCCCAAGTGGCCCATACACTCAAGTGGCCCAATTAGCCTAGAAATAGCCTCAACTATACGAACCACACAGTCCAAACCAACAGTAGCCATATATCATACATTTCGTCTGTGTGGGGCCCAAAAGCACGTTGGGCCCACATGGCCCATTTAACCCGAAAATGATTCTAGCCACGTGGACTACACAACTTAGTCTAATATCCACTGCAATATGTGAATTTAATCCGTATGGGGCCTAAAGGCCCATTGGGCCCACACGACCCATTTCGGCCCCACGAGGCCCAGAACAGCCCAACACCACGAGAGTGCTCGTGGTGGCCTCTACAGTCGAATGCCCATGATTTGTGGGCTCGATTCACCACACGAGCGATCGCACGCTCGTGTGGCATGATTCGTTGGCATTTCAACTTTCTAGCACTTTACCCCTCTGTAACCAAAATAGTACAAAATACGCACTTTCGACTTTTCAGCCGATCAACAATCAGAATAGTGTATACAGATATATAGACTTTATCAGCTTATACCGATCCACAGTAACAGGGTACACGATTACACACTTGATAAAGAGAAGAATGCCAATCAACACGTGCCCCAACCTTGATTAAGCCAGCAAGGTTTACTCCTCTCTTAAACTAATGATCAACCGGTCCTTGCCAAAGATCTTAATGTAGAACTATAGGTGAAGGAAAGTAGTGAGTTCAAAGTTTTCCCCCAAAAGAACGCCACAACTAAACAACACTAGCATAAACGCCTCCCACCAAGATCGGCAAAGAAATAACACAAAAAGGAGTTGGCACACCAAGGGCAAGTGCAAGAACAATATTCGGCCAAAGAATAGATTGTATTAGAGAGGCAAAGGAAAAGAAGAAAGAACAAGAATGATTCGATCACAACAGGTCAAAACCAAAAGAGATGGAGAGGTAGGCAGACAATGACTATTTGGCCTGGAAGGGAGGAAAAGAGTTATTTGTGAAAGACAAGAGGGTTGTATTCAACTTTAGAGAGAAAGAAAAGTAAATAGAGAGAGAAAAATAACAACAATCGGCTAAGTCAATTGCTTGAGTAGAGGATTGAGAGAATTTGATCCCCAATGGTAAAGAGTAAAAAAAGAGGTGTACAAGAAGGAGAAAAGTGAAAAGATTCGATAAAAAATAGAAGGGAAGAAATAAATGCAACACATCAAAACAAGTGCTAGATTTGTCCTTTGAGAGAAATTGAAAAGGTAACAAACCTGAGAGTAAAAACAATGAAATTCGACAATGCCTACTTTTCAAATAAGAAAACAACGTGACTAAAAGCCAAAAATGCACAAAACCGAACTCTCAATTCCCTAAGTAAATTTGGCTACAACCTCCCAAATTCAAATTCCTTGAATCACTTCTCCGATTCCTCCTCCAAATCTACCCACCTTCATTCATATCCCATGAATCTCCCTCCAAGACCAATTCTACAACCACCTTAGCAGAATTTCACTACAACTCAAACACTGGCATCACAGCTGCAAAGATGAATATCCATAGCTCCCTCCAAGACTTGAACCTTAGATCTTCTGTCACCCCAGTAACGCCTCTTCCACCAGGCCACACTACTCCTTGTGATGCAAAACAATCACAACTAAATATAAACCCTACGTGCTAGCATTCAGGTTTCCTTATGAGAAAACCAAAATAAATTGCAAAAGCCAAGACTTGAACCTAGCCTCCCTTGCAACCCTAATGACGCCACAACCACTAGGCCACAAGCTTCCATGTGTCATAAGTCCACCCCCAAATATTAATAAGGCTTTCAACCTAACACCAAGTTCACTTAAGGAAAAAACTAAAATTTTTGCTAAAGCCCTGGTTTGAACCCAAGACTTCTCCAACACTCCCAACTCTTCCTAACTCACTTAGCCACTAAACTAAACATGCAATTTTTGAAATTTTTCTCGCACAACTAAAATCCAATTTCTCTAATACGCGAAGCCTATTTCTTCTAGGCCCAAAATTCAGGGCGTTACGTGCCCTGTTTTCACAAGGCCTAGATATATGGGCATGTCTGGTGACCGTGTGAGGCACACAGCCATGTGACCCTTACTTGTAAATTTTTCTAAATTTTTCTAAAGCTTTTAAATGTTATCGATTTAGTCCTGATTGCATGTTTTAAGTTTTAAATGGTTGATTTAAGTATGTTATGTGCATGATTGAATGATATTTACAGAAAGAATATGATATTTGATAAATGTTTGTTAAATACTGTTCTGAATAGAGTTATAAGTCCAGTAATGCCCTTTACCTATTCCGGCGACAGTTTCGAGATTGGGGTGTTACATTTTATTGGTATCAGAGCTATAGTTTAGTCGATTCTAGGACTACCGTAGTGTATGCGAGTCTAGCTATACATGCCATACTTAACCTGTGATAGTGTGATATCTTCTGATTTTGACAATAATGGTTTTAATTAGACAGATGTGCTTTCCAACCAAGCTGATTCTGATAGTACTAATTGTGATACACACATATCTGAGTAAAATGTATTTGTGATGAGTTGAAACTTATAAAGGTACGGATGATAGTTATGACATTATGTTATTGAAAATGTTGTGTTATATGTGAATACATGTGAGAGTCAAATTATAAGGCTTTATGACCTTCACCCCCTTACCAGTATGGAGTTACAATAAAAAATTATTAGATTTGGATTTAATATGTTCCCAAGAGCAAAATCAAAGATTTCCAAGATTGAATGATTTTATAATATGGTCAAATGTGAAAATGGGTCAGCAAGTAAGGACTGTCCTGGAAAAGATAATAAATTGCTCAAGAGATCATTCAGATTACGCAATACCACTGTTAAAGAAGAAGTTGATTGAATTATACAGTGATTATAGTTGAAGTAAATTGTAATAATTTCTTTTGGGTATTCTACATGTTCATCTATCTTCAAAGGTATGTGAAGTAGTATATCTTCAAATGAAACTCTTATCACATGAGAACGTTATCCAAATATACTAATGTACGAAAGCATTGTTGGGTTGTTCGGGTTATGATTAGTATTATTCTATCTTTCTCTAGTACTCTATTACATTGTATCAATAGAAGGTCGACAGTAAAATCTATATGATGTTAGTATACCATTTCCAGTAGTTTTTGTTTTGTTGATTATACATGAAGATTATATTGCTTCTGTTACCGTTGAATTCTGTGCATATGAGTGATGCTTTAATTCTAGATTTTCTTTAAGACATCATTGAGATATTTATAATTTAATATGGTTGCCTTCTTAAAATATTTAGTATAGTTTTACACCTAAGACTACAATACCTCGGTGTTTTTATGATCTTGCACTAGTTATTATTGGAACTATATCTAATTTTCACTTTTGTTTCAAACTGCATTATTGACAGTTGAGATCAACTCATTTGTTTAATATGATTGAGTTATTCACTTGAAAGGTAATTGACTTTTGTGTACTTGAGTTTATTCGTAGGTTCAGAAAAATGAATTTTATATGCTTACAGGTGAATAGGCGGGTAGTCTGAAGGAAGAATTCATATTCTAGAAGACATGATATAGAATTATAACTATCGGATCAAATCTAATTCAGAAATGATATTGAAATTAAGGTTATTCTGATAGAGAAAGTTATTGCATTTGTGAAATTTAAATGACTTGATACTTGTTAATAAAGTTATTAGCTATGGAAGGATTATGGATTAGCGATTGATTATCATTTAGGGAAAGTGATTGTAGTCACAGATACCAGGAATAGAAAATTTTTATTTATTTTGCGGGTAATGAGAATGCAGTTTACTTTATCGAAAGATAGTTTGATATTAGCTATGTTAAAGAATTAAATAGGTGCTTATTTAGCAAGTCTGTAGAATTTGGAAATGAGGCAATGAATTACAAGCTAAAAGATAATAATGAGAAATGTCTTCTGATACAGAGTTTTATATTAGAACCGATGACTGCTTGTTGTTCCGAGACAGAGTTTGAGTGCCGAGGAATCTAAAGATTTTATAATGAATGATATACGAAGCTCACTGTGGTAGTTTGCCTATCTTCCCAAGAAAAACAAGATGTTTAATGATCTAAAATAGTTATATCGATAGATAGGTATGAAATAAGATATTTCTGACTCTACGTTTAGAAGTTTAAAGTATCAACAAGATAAACTAATTTATATGTGCCTTCGAAACTGATATAGTCTGAGATGATATCAGAGTGAAAAATGGAATGGTAATACGATGGATTCTGTATTAGGTAATTCGATGGATTTTGTATTAGGATTATTCTTTTCATTGAAACAGAAAGATGTTATTTGAGTTACTGTTGAATGTTTAAAAAGTCTACACATTTATCTCTATACGTACAGATTTCTCTTTTGATAGACTTGTTGGGTTACATATTTTAGAGATTTCCAGATTATACAGCGTGTCAGTCTCCATTATCTAGAGAACCTAAAGTTTGTATTACGATTTAGTAGAAAGTTACAGTAAGTTTTGGGTACAAGGTTGAGTTTTAATATCGCATTTCATCCTCAAGCTGATGGTTAATCTAAGAAAATGATTCAGATTCTCGAAAATATGTTCTATTATTGTGTTTTAGAATTTGAAAGCAACTGAGAAAGATATTTACTAATGGTTGAGTTCCGTATGATAATGGTTATCATATTGGTATATGGATGGCATTGTATGAAGTATTGTATAGTTGCAATTATCAAACTCTGTTATACTGGATAAAGCTTTATGAGAGAAAAATCCATTGGATTGTTTTGATTAGACACATTGAAGAGATTTATGGGAGAATTAAGCCAGTGTTTCATGTATTTACGTTACGATGGTGCAGATCAGACCTTTTACACATAAATTCTTTTACCAATTTTGAAATACTATTATGTATATAGTATAGAGAAGAATGGATCAGGATTTTGACCTGAGAAATAAAAGAGTTGAGAAATAAACGTATATCACTTGTGAAAGTTCTCTAGTGTAAACATAGAATAGAGGAAGCTGTGCAAAAACAGTACCCTAACTTGTTTACTGGTAAGATTTTCGGGGACGAAAACCCCTAAAGGGGGACAATTGTAACAACCCAATTTTGAGTCTGGTCAGAACAGGTGGTTTTAGGACCACTTAACCGAGTCAAAATATTTATTATTATTTTAATAATGCGTACAACATGATAGTATTACGGTGTGAAAATTTCGTAAAGAAATTTTACTAATTAAATAGTTAATTCGGCAAAAAGGATTAAATCGCATAACGCGAAAAACATGAGTTCTATTAAATAAATGGTTTAAATGGCTATGGCTTTTATAATAGAAGTACTTGAACTAGAATTATACCTTTAAAGACTTAAATGGACGGTAGTGGACATCAATAGAATCAATTCTTGGTTGTTTAATTAAAGGTTAATTTTGGTATTTTGAAACTATATGTTAATTAATAAAAACGAACAAAAATTGTATGACATTATCTTCTTGCTTGTCAAAATTTAGAAGAAAAATAAGGGTTTAAAAGTCTTCATCTATTCGACCTTGTTCAACCTTAAATTAGGTATGTATTTGATTCGGTTTTTGATAATTTTTATGTTTTTGATATCGTTGCTATAAAATCTATAAAGCCCATGCCCTAATTTTGGAAATTATTGATGATTTTGAAAGTTGCCACTGTTGAATACATGTGTATTTTGATATTTCTTGTTTAATTATTAAAGGTTGTTAATAGATATACAAGTTTTATAAAGTGATTTTTGAGAAAATTGAGCAATAGCGATTAAATTGAAAAAGATAGAAATTTTATGGTTAGAAATGTGAAATAATTGAAAATATGGGCTTAGTAGAGACTATGGAAAATTTGGCTAGCATAGGTTGTCCTTAAATTGCATGAATTTGCAATTTTACGAGATAAGGACTAAATTATAAACATGTGAAACATTAGCGGCAAAAGCGTAATTTTGCCAAAATATGTATAAAGTGTTAAATTGAATAATTAGGAAGTTAATATGTTGAATTTGATATATTATTTAGATCTAGATAAGTTGAGATCGAGATTAGATCGTGGGAAAAGGAAAATAGACGAATAACCGTTATTTACTATCCGAGCAACTTGAGGTAAGTTCGTAAAGCGAGAATTGAATTATTAGATGCTTGTAAGTGTGTAAAATGAATTACTGTTATACAAATGAACTATTGATATATATATTAAATTTTGATATATGAATGAAATGCTGATATTGAATGAATTATTATTTAAGTAAAATGAGTCATATGAAATGTATAGGTAAATGAGATGGATATGTATTATAAAGATTACATGTTACAAAAGTTACATGAGTAAATGTGATATGAAATGAAATGGTACATGAATATATGTGTTATAGAAGGAAATGTTACATGAGATGTATGATGTGTATGTACGAAATGGTACATGGTTTATAAAAATTACATGAGTAAATGGTGACATGATTCATGTGAATTATAAATGAGATGTTGTTTCAAATTGATTATTGGTTAAAATGTTTTGGCTAAATACGAGTCCCATTTGAACCATTGAAAGTTGTAGGATACAAGTGACATGTCACTAGGGTTACCGTTTGGTCGAGCTCCTGCATTTTGGGAACACAAAAATTTATAGACTTTTTCATACCTATTTCTACTTAAAATCATGCATTTTCGATAGAATTTTTGTCATAAAATAATTAATTTCTATAAATAATTAAATTTTATTAAAAATTTGAACATGTTAATTTTTAGTCAATTTTACAATTATTTTTAGTGATTTTTTTATTATTTTCGACAGATTTGCACAAAGGGCGAAAATTAACCTGGCAGACACTATTAGAAGAACCAAACCGAGAAGCAATTTGAAGTAACAAGGTGAAATAATTTCTAGCCTAAGATGGTCCAAATATGTGTATTAATTCATAATATAATTAATTTTAATTAATTCCCAATTTAATTTGGGCTAGATAAAATAATTTTAATTAATTATGGAAAAAGGGCCCAGTTGAACCGCACCAGTTGAACCAAATTGAGCAAACCGAACCAGCCACCAATTGGCAGCCTAGAACCGTTCAAATATTGACCCAAATCAGTATTTTGGCTGATTAAATGATCTTGCAAAAAGGCCCTTGAAAGACTTCCAAATTACATTCAAACCCCACCTTAAATTAAGCCTTTACAGATTTGCCCTAGGCTAATTTTAGCAAAGTTGAAAGTCTCAACTTTGCCATATAGATCGCCGGCCATGGGGAGGTCTCTTTGGCTGCTGGAATTTTCTATTTTTAGTAGCCTTCCTTAGGCTATAAAAAGCCCACTTTGCTGCCTATTCAAATCATCCCTCACACTTTCATTCTCTCATTCACTTCTCTTCTCTCCATTTCCACTTTTTCTCCAAAAAAAACAAGCCTTCTTGTGTCAATTTCTCCTCTTTGAAAAGAGGTGTTTTCTCAGCCATTTGGCAAGCAAGAAAATTTTCATAGAAGCCTTGATTAGTGAGGACAACAGAGACAAAAAAATGGAGCAATCAGTCAAGTCGCGGAGAAACACCAGATTAATGAATATATTTATAAATATTTCATGTTGTTTTTTAATTCCTGTTGTTTTTATGATGAACATATCTATGAATATTTCATGTCTTTGAAATGGTTATTTTAATCAATCTAGCTTAAATTTAATTCGTATTGGGTTGATTGCATTTCGTCCTCTTGATTTGTTAAAATTATGTTTATGTTGTTATAGGCCTCGGTAAAATGTTTGATTAAGTAAAATCATGCCTAAGTTATTCTGGCATTATAATTGTTTAGATAACTAAAGAATTAATTATTTATATGCATTGACACAATACTTAATCAGTGCATGTTTAATTCTTCTAAGGTAGCTGAAGATTAAATTAGCATTATATTTGGCAATACATATGCCTTGTATAACTTGCAAGATTATTGTGATTAAACTATTTCAAGGTAAGGATACTTTGTTTCCTCATATAGTCCTTTATATGCTTATTAGGTTGAATTAATCATTTGAATCGACATAGGAATATGCGAGAGATTATTTAATTTAATAAGTATGTATGTGCAATAACATGTTTACCTTTATAAATCTGTTTAATCGGTCAAATTGGCATAAGTATATGTGCAAGAGATGAATGGATTTTTAATTTGTAAATATGTTCATAAGTTAGCAAATTACCGAGTTGCCGTGAATTCATTTGTAACAAGTATAAACATAAGTTTAATAATTCTAAGATAAGAAATGTGATTAATCCAACACAATTATATCATCTTGATTAAATCATATTTGAAATTTTGCATTAGAATTTCTTTGTTTATTTTAATTATTTCACTTAGTTTTTAACTCTTAGTTTTTTTTTATCCCTTTTTAAAACAAAATATTTTTCCTTCACCAAAGTGTTTAAAGTTACTTTCATAAATAATTCTTTTACAGTCCCTGTGGGTACGATAATTGGACATTTACTTGTCACTTTATTACTTATTGTGATTGTGTACACTTGCACATTTTCATTGTTCTAAGTTTTTGGTGCCGTTGCTGGGGATTGTTTTTAAAAGTCATTATTTGTGAATTTGTTAGTTTTTCATTTTGGTTTAATTTTCTGTTTAATTTTGAACTTAATTAATTTTTCTGTGAATATTTCAGGTGTTTATGAGTATTGACCGAATTATCAATTTACTCCCTCTAGACCCTGAGATAGAGCAAACCTTTCGACAGCGAAGAAGACAAGCGAATCAGAGAAGGACCGAGGAGATGAACATTGAAAATATGAATCAAGGAAATGGAGCAAACCCTGCTCAAAATCCTATCCTTATTGCTAATGATAGGGATAGAGCCTTAAGACAATATGTCGTGCCGGTGTTCAATGATCATAATCCGGGTATTAGGAAACCCAAAATCAAGGCACAACAATTCGAGCTGAAGCCAGTCATGTTCCAAATGCTTCAGACAGTGGGCCAATTTAGTGGAATGCCTAATGAAGACCCTCACCTACACTTGAGATTGTTCATGGAAGTGAGTGACTCTTTCAAATTAGCTAGAGTACCCGAAGATGCATTACAATTGAAGTTGTTCCCATAATCGCTAAGGGACAGAGCTTGAGCCTGGTCGAACTCATTACCACTGAACTAAATTTCCACGTGGCAAGCGTTAGCAGAGAGATTTCTTACGAAGTATTTTCCGCCTAGCAAGAATGCTAACTTGAGGAATGAGATCACTGCCTTCCAAAAAATGGATGATGAATCCTTGTATGAGGCATGGGAAAGATATAAAGAGTTATTATGAAAGTGCCCTCATCATGGAATCCTGCATTGCATCCAACTTGAGACGTTTTACAGTGGTCTCAACGCTCACACAAGGATGGTAGTTGATGTTTCTGCTAATGGTGCTCTCCTTTATAAGTCTTATAATTAGGCTTATGAAATTATCGAGAGGATCGCCAGCAACAACTATCAGTGGCCAACCAGTCGAGCGGCGTTAGGAAGATGGGTCGTTGGAAGACATGAAGTAGACGCTCTCACTTCACTTGCATCTCAAATATCATCAATATCCTCAATGTTTAAAAATCTTACTATTAATGGGTCTAATAGTTTTTCAGCACACCCGCCTAACCAAATTGAGAATATAGCCAGTGTCTATTGTGGGGAAGGACATTTGTTTGAAGAATGTTTGTTGAACCCAGAATCTGTATACTACATGGGTAACCAAAACAAAAATCGAGGAAGGCAAGGGCTGTAATCCAAGTTTTATAACCCATCGTGGTGAAACCACCCGAACTTTTCCTGGAGTAACCAAGGGACTGGAACCAATAACACTTACACCCAACCTAGACCAACCCAGCCGCTTAATTTCCCTCAACAAGTTCAAAAACCAGTTCAAGCTAAAGCATCCAATACCTTGGAGAGTTTACTGAAGGCATACATAGCAAAGAATGATGCCTTAATCCAAAGCCAAGCAGCTACATTAAAGAATCTGGAAAACCAAATAGGCCAGCTTGCAAATGAACTTAGGAACCGACCACAGGGTACCTTACCTAGTGATACGGAAAATTCGAGAAATTCGGGAAAGGAGCACTACAAAGCGCTAACATTGAGGAGTGGAAAGATAGTAGAGCCCAATACCATTAAAGTTGAAAAGAAGCAAGCTGATGCTCATGACTCATAGGAAGTTCAACCGAGTGTTGAAATTCTAGTTTCATCAGAACCAAAATCTGCAAAACTCGATAAGGTAACCTCAGAACTAGCTAATTCTGAACAACTAACAACTCCGTTAGATGCAGAATTATCGCAGAAGACGTGTAACGCCGCGAATTTTAGGCCTAGAAGTATTGGGCCTTGAGTTTTGGATCGGTTAAAAGGCGGCTTAAATAAATCAAATGTGTGATTTTGGAGTGTTTGGAGGGTACTATGAAGTCTCGGGTTCAAGTTAGGCCATAGGAAAAAATTTGATTTTTTGGAACCCTGATCTCAAGTGGTATGACTCTTAAATAAATCAAGGTAAAATAAGGCACAAAAAGGAGCGTGTTGTAGTGGCAAAGTGGCGCTACTTAGGTGATAAGGAAGTGACGCCATAAAGGAAGCAAGGGGTCCAAGGTTCAAGTCTTGGATCTTGCAATTTATTTTGGGTTTTCTTTTAAATAAACCTGGAAGCGAGTAGGCGGGCTTTAAAGTTAAATGTGTTGGACTTATGACACAAATGAGCTTGTGTCCTAGTGGTGGTGGCATGACATGGTTTTTGAAAGGACTATGGTTCGAATCCCTTTGCACACAAAGGTTGATTATTTTGTTAATGCTTTAATTTTAGGGGATTGATGGAGAATCCCACATCGGGAAGCTAACATGAGAATAGGTGAGGAGCTAGCTTTAAATAGAGCAAACCATGAGGAGAGTAGGCATACCTTTCTTGGCTTATCCCTTTCACGTTGTGGCATGTTCGTTTGGGTTAGGCATTGGATCAGTCGTTGATCTGTATGCCATTGGGTCACGGTGGTGGTGACCGTAGTTGATCGACATACCCCCTGGGAGTCAAGGGTGCGATTATTGTTGGCTTCTGGGCATAGCAGCGTTCAGAGTGTGGATTAACTTCAGATACCTATCAGGTGTGTACTTCATCCTACTCTAGCTGTAGAACAGCAAATGCCGGAATGCTGAAATGGGCCATGTAGGCCCAATGGGCCCGTGGGCCCAATTGGGCAAATTGTATGATTGTGTAGTAAATATTGGACTAGACTAGGTGAATCTCATATCTGTGGCTAGTTTTGGGCTAAAGGGCCACACGAGCGTGTAAGCCCACTTGGGCCGAGAACGGGCCTTAGGCCCATTCACAACGTTATCTCTATTTAGAATACTTGAGTCGCTCGAGCTGACTGTAGACTTTCTAAGGGATTGATAAAATTACTGAAGTACCCTTATAGGGTAAAATTACTGTAATACCCTCGATTTGCAAGATTACAGAAATACCCCTAATTTGTAAAATTACTGAATTACCCTCGATTTGTAAAAATACAAAAATACCACTAACTTGCAAAATTACCGAATTACCCTTGATTTGTAAAATTACAGAAATACCCTCGATTTGTAAAATTATCGAATTACCCTTGATTTGTAAAATTACAGAAATACCCTCGGTTTGTAAAATTACCGAATTACCCTCAATTTGTAAAATTACAAAAATACTCCCGATTTGGAAAATTACAGAAATACCTCAAATTTGTAAAAGTAATATTTTACCGATAATTTATAAAATTACTGTTTTACCCTTAATTTGTAAAGTTACCGTTTTACCTCTGATTTGTAAAGTTATCGTTTTACCCCTGATTTGTAAAGTTACCATTTTACCCCTGATTAGTAAAGTTATCGTTTCACCCCTGATTTGTTAGAATTACCGTTTTACCCTCGATTTACAAAATTACAGAAAGACCTCGGTTTACAAATTACGAAAATACCCTGAATTTCAAAATTACCGAAATACCCCTAATTTACAAAATTACCAAAATACCCCTAGTTTGTGAAATTACCTAAATACCCTTGGGTTGAAAAATTACCGAAATACCATTAGGTTGCAAAATTACCAAAATACCCCTGTAGGGTAGAATTACTGAAATACTCCTGTAGGGTAGAATTACCGAAATACCCCTGTAGAGTAGAATTACCGAAATATCCCTGTAGGGTAGAATTATCAAAATACTCCTTTAGGGTAGAATTACCGAAATACCCCTTTAGGGTAGAATTATCGAAATACCTTTGTAGGGTAGAATTACCGAAATACCCCTGTAGGGTAGAATTACCGAGATACCCCTGTGGGGTAAAATTACCATTTTGCTCTAGGGTGTTAAATGACTGTTTTGCCCTTGTGGGCAAGTGACTGACTTGGACTGTGTGTTTGACAGATTTGAGTGTGTTTGTATGACAGTGATTTGCTTGACGTGACCGTGGTTGTGTGATTGATATGTTTTAATATGTGTTTAAATGACTGATACTGAACATGGCCATTCTGCATACATGTGTAATGATTAAGCATAGCATACACGACATATTGGGTTGGGACATTGATATGGAGGAAGTTCTGTTCTGATAGGATCGCACCGGTCGTACGAGACTACTGTGGATCCACTAATAATCTGATAAGGTCGCAGGGGTCACACGAGATGACTGTGGAACGACTGAGGGCTTAATGCTAGTTATTCTAAGTACGGCTCTGTGCCAACCAACATATGGATCTATGCTATCGGGATCATGGCTTTGTGCTGATTATATTTGCCTAAGGCTATGTGCCTATCTTATTTACTGATGACTGTGTGTCGATCACATTTACCCATGGCTGTGTGCCGGTTATATTACCCTAATTGATGGCTATGTGCCAATCCTATTACAGTTACTGATGGCTTTGTGCCAATTATGGTACTGCTACTAAAGGGTTAAAGCCGTATTTAAATTAGCAGCATGGCTGCGTCATTGGTGTGTAGGGCTAGGTGGGTCGAGTTATTCCCCACATGGTGTGTTGGGTTGGTACGGGTGGTGTGATGGCTGGACTGGGATGGGATTGCATTCACATATTGTTTTGATTCAGCTATGGGCTTGACCCACACTATTTTGTATAGGGCTAAGGCCCAGATTGATCTGTTCTATATAGGGCTTCGGCCCAGTCTGCTTTGCATATCTGTATCATATTGTTACTGATTCTGTTTTGGGCTTAGGCCCACCTAGTTCTGATTCTGATTTTGATTCTAATTTGATAATGTTTCTAATTCTGTAATGGGCTAAGGCCCATTAGGTACTGTTGTTATAGTAGGCTAAGGCCCAATTGATATTGGAATTGTAGTAGGGTTGGGGCCCAGACTTTTAATTCTTTTGTATGACTGACTGTTCGTTTTATATGGTAGGGGATTACGCACTGAGTTTTCATAAAACTCACCCCATTTAATAATTGTGTAGGTAACCCCTAGCTTTAGGAGGATCGGTGCTGCAAAAGACTCGGAGAGGGCCACACATTGCTTATACTCTGTCTTGATTTACTTTTAAGTACTTTATTCCGGTTTGGGTTGTAATAAGGCCTTTTAAACTTTCTGGTTTTTACATTTGGGATTTTATTTATTGTTTTATAATTGCTAGAAGTCGGACACGATTTTTCCGAAACAACAACTATTTTTCAAAATATCACGTTTCTGCAACTGTTTTAAATTAGGCTTCCGTAACAATTAAGGTTTTAAAGGTAATAACATTTTACAAGAGAACGTCTTTTAATAAACTGTGTTTTAAAAATATGCATACGAAATTTGAGATTTTATACAAGTTTTAAATGGCAACAAGTTTTAATAAGAAGGGTTTTCAATAGAAACAAGGTTTTCGAAAAACACCTCAATGTGACACGCCAGATTTGGGCCTAACTTCTAGGCCGGGTTTGGGGTGTTACATTTAGTGGTATCAGAGCCTGGGTTGCAAAACTTGGCTGTGGATTGGGCTTTTAAAACTAAATTTCTGAAAGAACTATTTCAAAAGATTTGAAGTATTTGAAATGTTTTACTGACTGTTTTCCTGAAAGTGTGGTTCACCGAGTCTCTGGCACCGAATCTGTAAGTTTTCTAAATACTTTTGTCTGTTTGGAATTGAAATACTGTGGATTCTTTAGATATTGGACTGTATTGAGATTTGGTGTTTATTCTGCATGTTTGGAATTGTTTGGATGTGATATTTTCAACATAAAAATTGTATGCATGTGATATATATATCCACTTCATTGAATATATATTTTTGGATGTGTGTTAGTATTATTAGGATTAGAGTGTGCAGCGGGAGCATAGTGGTGTAGTCTAGGCTATGAGACCGTTTGATAGTTGGAAATTTCGGGGACGAAATTTCTTTAAGGGGTGTAGAATTGTAATGCCCCGAATTTTAGGCCTATAAGTATTAGGCCTTGAGTTTTGGATCAGTTAAAAGGTGGCTTTAATAAATCAAATATCTGATTTTGGAGTGTTTTGAGGGTACTATGAAGTCCCGGGTTCAAGTTAGGCCATAGGAAAATTTTTTATTTTTTGGAACCCTAATCTCAAATGGTATGACTCTTAAATAAATCAAGGTAAAATAAGGCACAAAAAGGAGTGTGGTGTAGTGGCAAAGTGGCACTACTTAGGTGACAAGGAAGTGACGCCATAAAAGAAGCAAGGGGTCCAAGGTTCAAATCTTGGCTCTTGCAATTTATTTTGGTTTTTCTTTTAAATAAATCTAGAAGCGAGTAGGTGGGCTTTAAAGTTAAATGTGTTGGACTTATGACACAAAGGAGCTTGTGTCCTAGTGGTGGTGGCGTGACATGGTTATTGAAAGGACTATGGCTCGAATCCCTTTGCACGCAAAGGTTGATTATTTTACTAATGCTTTAATTTTGGGGGATTGATGGAGAAACCCACATCGAGAAGCTAACATGAGAATAGGTGAGGAGCTGGCTTTAAATAGAGCAAACCATGAGGAGAGTAGGCATAACTTTCTTGGCTTATCCCTTTCACGTTGTGGCATGTACGTTTGGGTTAGGCGTTGGATCATTCGTTGATCTGTATGCCGTTGGGTCACGGTGGTGGTGATCGTAGTTAATCGACACACCCCCTAGGGAGTCAAGGGTGCAATTATTGCTGGCTTCTGGCATAGCAGCGTTCAGAGCGTGGATTAACTTCAGATACCTATCAGGTGTGTACTTCACCCTACTCTAGCTGTAGAACGGCAAATGCCGGAATGCCGAAATGGGCCATGTGGGCCCAATGGGCCCGTAGGCCTAATTGGGAAAATTATATGATTGTGTAGTAAATATTGGACTAGACTAGGGGAATCTTGTATCTGTGGCTAATTTTGGGCTAAAGGGCCACACGAACGTTGGGCCCACTTGGGCCGAGAACGGGCCTTAGGCCTATTCGCAATGTTATCTCTGTTTAGAATGCTTGAGTCGCTTGAGGCGACTGTAGACTTTCTAAGGGATTTATAAAATTACTGAAATGCCCTTATAGGGTAAAATTACTTTAATACCCTCGATTTGTAAGATTACAGAAATACCCTCAATTTGTAAAATTACTGAATTACCCTCGATTTGTAAAATTACAAAAATACCCTCGATTTGCAAAATTACCGAATTACCCTCGATTTGTAAAATTATAAAAATACCCTCATTTGTAAAATTATCGAATTACCCTCGATTTGTAAAATTACAGAAATACCCTCGATTTGAAAAATTACCGAATTACCCTTGATTTGTAAAATTACAGAAATACTCCTAATTTACAAAATTACAGAAATACCCCTAATTTGTAAAAGTATTATTTTACCCCTAATTTGTAAAAGTATTATTTTACCCCTAATTTGTAAAGTTACCGTTTTACCCCTGATTTGTAAAGTTGTCGTTTTACCCCTGATTTGTAAAGTTACAAAATCATAGTTGAGTTCCAGTAAAGCAAACGTCACCACCCTACCCTCAAAGACTTCAGAAGCAGAGTCAGGAGATTTAATTGTAGAAGTTCCTTGACGTACTCAAGCAACTTTACATCAACATTCCGTTGGTTGAAGCACTTGAGCAAATGCTGAATTATGTCAAGTTCATGAAGGATATCCTGTTTATGAAACGAAGACTTGGAGAATTTGAGACAGTAGCTCTGACGAAGGAATATAGTGCATATCCTCAAAACAAACTACCCCCTAAATTGAAGGATCCTAGATGTTTTACCATACCGTGCAATATTGGAGTAACATATTGTGGTAAGGCATTATGTGACTTAGGTGCGAGTATCAACTTGATGCCTATGTCAATATTTAGAAAGTTAGGGATAGGTGAAGTTAAACCTACTACAGTTACAGTTCAACTAGCAGATCGATCCTTAGCACATCTAGAAGAAAAAATCGAGGATGTTTTGGTACGTGTAGATAAATTTATCTTTCCTACTGACTTTGTAATTCTAGACTTTGAAGCAGAAAAGGAAGTGCCAATTATCCTAGGAAGACCATTCTTAGTAATTGGAAGGACCCTTATTGATGTACAGAAGGGCGAGCTGACTATGCGTGTTCAGGATGACCAGGTATCATTTAATGTTTTTAAGTCAATGCGATTTCCTGACAAAATTGATGACTGTTCTATAGTATCCAATTTAGAGGTGGAGAAGGAACTCAACTATGATGAGGATCCGTTGGAACGAATTTTGACATCAGACCCTCCAAATGATGAAAAGGAGGATGAATACTTAGCTTTGGTAGAAGCTAATGAAAAGGGATTTAATCCACAATCCTATTTTGAATCTTTGGAATTAGAGAAAAGGGATTACACCTAGCCAAAAGCATCAATCGAGGAGCCACTTGAGTTAGAACTCAAGGTATTACCTTCACATTTAAAATATGTTTTTTTAGGCAACGCTTCTACTCTACCTGTGATTGTTTCAGTAGAATTAGCTATTGAGTAAGAAGAGAAACTTATCATAGTTTTGAAATAATTCAAGAAGGCTATCGGATGGACCATAGCTGATATTCACAGTATTAGTCCATCTGTATGAATGCACAAGATCATATTAGAAGATGGCGAGAAAGGGACGATTGATGGACAACGAAGACTGAACCCTATTATGAAGGACGTAGTAAAGAAAGGAATTATCAAGTGGTTAGATGCGAGAATAATTTACCCCATCTCAAACAGTTCATAGGTAAGTCTGGTCCAGTGCGTGCCAAAGAAAGGGGGTGTCACGGTTGTTGAGAATGAGAATAATGAGTTGATACCAACTAGAATGGTGATGGGATGGAGAATTTGCATTGACTACCAGAAGTTGAACAAGGCGACTAGGAAGGATCACTTTTGTTTTTCATTCTTAGACCAGATGCTGGATAGACTAGTGGGGCAAGACTAATACTATTTTCTCAATGGATACTCATGCTATAATCAGATTATAGTAGCACCGAAAGATCAACACAAGATGACATTCACCTGCCCGTACAAGATGTATGATGTCTATTTTTACTGACATGGTTGAGAAGTATTTGGAAACTTTTATGGATGATTTTTCAGTATTTGGAGAGACTTATGATGATTGCTTAGCCAATCTAGCTAAGGTACTAAGGTGATGTAAAAAAACAAATCTAGTACTCAACTGGGAAAAGTGCCATTTCATGGTACAAGAAGAGATTGTTCTAGGGCATCGGATATCGAGACATGGGATCGAGGTAGACAAAGTAAAGGTAGATGTTATTGAGAAACTCCCACCTCTAACATCTATAAAGAGTGTTAGAAGCTTTTTGGACCACGCTGGATTTTATCGAAGATTTATCAAGGATACGACATTCAAGTTTGATGAGGAATATTTAAGAGCATTCAAAGATTTGAAGAATTGATTAGTTATGGCACCCATAATGGTCACACTAGACTGGGATTTTCCATTTGAAGTGATGTGTGACACAAGTGACTTCGCAATTGGAGCTGTCATGGGCCAGCGAAGGAACAAAGTTTTTCACCCCATCTACTACGCAAGTTAGACTCTAACAGGAGCTCAACTTAATTACAAGATAACAGAAAAAGAGTTACTTGCTATTGTATTTGCTTCGACAAGTTTTGATCTTATCTTGTAGGTACCAAAATGACTGTCTATACGGACCACTGGGTAATTAAATATTTACTTGCCAAGAAAGACACTAAGTTGAGATTGATCCGATGGGTACTTCTACTTCAACAGTTCAATTTAGAAATTCAAGATCGAAAGGGAGTAGAAAACCAAGTAGCAGATCACTTGTCCAGATTGGAGCCGCATGAGGGAAATTCTTCACTTGTACCGATTCAGGAGACGTTTCTAGATGAACACATACTGAAGGTAAATCATGTCCATAATACCCATTGGTTTGCTGATATTGCTAACTATTTAGCTTGTGGTTTGATGCCGATTGATAAGACGTATCAAAAAAGGAAAAAGCTTCTTCACGATGTGAAGTACTATTTCTAGGAAGAGCCATATTTGTTTAAAAAGTGTGCAGATTAGATGATCAGGATATGTGTGGCAGAAAATGAAATACCGAAGATTTTATATCACTATCACTCAGCTCCGAGTAGGGGACACTTCGGAGGTATTCATACTGCAGCAAAGTATTACAAGCTGGATTCTTCTGGCCCACACTATTCAAGGATGCATACACTTATGAGAAGAGTTGTGATTGATTTCAAAGGGTTGGAAATGTCACCAACAGAAACGAGATACCTTGAACAAACATCATTGAGGTAGAATTATTCGATGTTTGGGGTACTGACTTTCTCAGTCCTTTCCCTCTGTCTTTTGGTCACAAGCACATATTAGTAGCAGTAGACTATATGTCCAAATGGGTCGAGGCTGAAACATATCCGACAAACGATGCTAAGGTTGTGATGAAGTTCTTGCAGAAGCACGTGTTCACAAGGTTTGGAACCCCAAGAGCTATTACTAGCGATGAAGGGACCCATTTTGTGAACAAGTGGTTAAAATGGTTGTTGGATAAATATGGAGTGAAACACAAGGTTGCTACAGCTTACCATCCATAGAAAAATGGGCAAGCTGAGCTGGCAAATAAGGAGATCAAAGGCATACTTGAGAAGGTAGTTTGCCCGAATCTACGAGATTGGTCCAAAAGACTAGATGATGCTTTATGGGCTTACAGAACAACATACAAGACACCTTTAGAAATGTCACCCTATAGGTTGGTCTCCGGAAAAGCCTGTCATCTACCTCTAGAGTTAGAGCACAAAGCTTATTGGGCTCTTCGACGACTCAACTTGAATATTAAGCTTGCTAAAGAGAAATGGATGCTCCAACTAAACGAGCTAGAGGAATTCCTAATGTTCTCATACAAAAATGTCAAATTACTCAAAGAAAGACTCAAGAAATGGCATGACCAGCACATTCGAGTTAGAGAATTTGAACCAAGTCAGCAAGTCTTGTTATTTAATTCTGGGTTGAAGTTCTTCCCAGGTAAGTTAGAATCACATTGGTCCAGTCCATTTATGATTCATCGCGTCTATCCATATAGAGTTGTTGAAATCCAAGGTAAGGGAGGTAATTTTCAAGTTAATGCTCAGCGTTTGAAACATTACTACGGAGAAAAACCTGAACGGGATAAAGTCTTGTTCAATTTATCAGATATTTAAATTTTCTTGTTTTTAATAAATGATTTAGGGTATATTTTCAGGGTTAGTATGTTTAAATAAATTTTGTCTAGGAAATTGGAACTTAAGTGGGACTGCTTGTGACCCCTCCAATCTTTTCTGGGAATTTATTTTGACATAATTTTCCGAGAAATTATTCCTTAAATAACGAAATAAACTTTTGGTTTTTCAAATAAAAGGGTCAAATTTTGATCTAAGTTTTAATTTGCAACTCAATTTTAAATTTTCATTAAGTTTAGGGACATAATTGAATTATTTTTAAAATTTGATTGCACTTTTTATAAATAATAAAAACTAGGTGCCTCTCTTTGTAAATATTTTTAAAAGGCATCTAGAAATAAATATTTTTGCTATATATTATATATTTATATTAATAATATGATAAACTTTAATATATAATTATATCCATTATAATTTATATATTAATTTTTATCAACTTAGCTTAGAATTAGGATTAATTTTATTTAATTATATTTTATCTTAATAATTTAATAGCAATTGATAATTTCATATGCATTTTTTTAATTATTAGTTGTTGTTAATTTTGAGTAGGGACTAGAATTGGACTCTTATTTTAATTATTAAATTATACTAAAAGTTCCACTCTAATTCCTATTACTCATATTGTAAATACCACCTTATTCCTCCCATTCATGCACCACTCAAAACCTTAAACTCCAAATCCCTTAAGTGTCGAAATCTCCTAGCCAATTCTGCCTAACATCCATTTGGCCAGCTTAGTCAGTAGCCAGCTTCAACACCAGTAGCACTTGCGCCCAGCAGCCCTCGCTGCTCCAGCGCCCCATTCGCACGCACCTCTGCTGCCTAGCACACCACCTGCGCACATGCCTTGCTAGACTAGACCGCAACACACGCCTCACGCCAGGCCTTGCCGTGCATGCTACCCATTTTAGCCCCGCGCGCTACTGCTTGTTGTGCCCTAGCACTTGTACGACAAACCTCCTACACCCACACACCAAGCCTTTAAGCCAAAACCCTCCAAACCTCCTTTTAAATTATCATCTATTTCTTCATTATTATTTTTTAAGAGTTCTTATATTTTTGCAAAAAGGTGGTAAAACCTAATTTTCTTTTAAATTTTAAATTTATTAAATTATTTAATTTTTCAATTTATTAAATTATTAATAATTTTTTATTAAGATTTTTGAGAGAATAAATTTTTCCATATTATGTTCAGGTCAATTATGCCTCGCAAGAGAACTCGTGCCTCCCCCAAATTGACGAAACGCAAAACAAGTTCCACTATGAAGAAGCCAAAGTATGATACGAAAGTATCTTCAAAAATCAATAGATGCATCTAGAGAAAGGCTTCACATTGAAGGAAAGCAACTACAGAGACTTTATGGCACGTATTCATCAAGTTGCTAAAGCCCTCAATTGGGAGTTCTTTTGTGAAAATAGACCAAGTATGGATGAGGAACTAGTTCGTGAATTCTATGTGAACTTAACCTCAAGTGAGTTAACTGAAGTTCTAGCTCACGGAATCAAGGTACCAATAACTTGAAATGCTATTAATGAGTTCTTTGAATTACCTGATTTAGAAAATGATGAATATTCTTCTTTGTTGAGCAACATAAAGCTTGAAAATTTGCAAGAAATTCTCGAAGAACTTACAATTCCAGGTTCTAAATGGACTGTGTCAAAGCAAGGAATCCACACTTGTCGAAGAGAATATTTGACACCACTTGCGAATGTATGGTTCTATTTCATCCGTTTCAGCCTTATGCCTATTTCGCATGGGACTACAATCTCATTAGAGCGAATGGTCCTATTATACTCAATTTTAACTGTGAAGACTATTGACGTGGGTAAAATCATCCTAAGAGAAATGTGAAATTGTGCCGTTAGACGTTCTGGCCCAGCTTACTTTCCCTTTACAATAACAATTCTATGCTTAAAAGAAAAAATTCTTGCGAATGTAAAGAAGACAAGGTATAGTCAAGGCACATTCACTGATTGGGACCTCTACCAAATAGCTGGAGATTCTGTTCTACAGCAATGAGTTGAAGAAAGTGAGGATCCCGAAGAAGTAGAAGATGACCCCATAGAGATCATGCTAGAGCAATTTGCTGAAGTCCCTAATGAGACAGAACCAATGGAACCAAAAGCTAAACCTGATATCGAAACTCAATGTTTGGAGCTCCACCACCTAGCCCAGATCTTCGAGATGAGCTGTCAAAGCTGATGGACTTAATGCAACACATGCAATGGCAGCAGCAAGCCTACTAGAGATACTAAAAATGTAACGCCCTAATTTTCGGGTTTTTCTTAGATTTATCATTATCTGTTAAATGTTTAAATGTTGGTAATCAGGTGTGTAATGCATGTTTGAGATGTGTTAATGGGCTTATGGAAGGCCCATGAGTTGGTTGGAAGCTCGGCAAAATTTTGAATTTTTGCCTTAGGAAATAGGGGATCAGTGGAAATAAGGGTCTTAAGGAATTGCGTGCGAAATGTAGCACAAATGAATCAGTGGCAAAGTGGCAAGGGGGACGCCACTAGGCTCCTTAAAAGGTGGCGCCTAAATGAGCCTAGAGGTCAAGGGTTCAAGCGCCAGAGGTTGTGAAAGTATTGTTTATTTTTAAGCTGGAGCAGGTAAGAGTTTGAAGCCGACTGGAACTCTGGTTGGAGGAGATTTGAATCGGTCAAAGAGCAAATCATGGAGGAGGTTGAGGAGCAAATCAAGGAGAGTTTGAATTTCAAACTGATGGCCGGCCAAAGGACTCTTGAGGGAAGGCAAATTCGGCATTGTGCCTAGGTAGCATTTTCGGCAAATAGGTGTTTTGGTGTGCCGAATTCTTCTTTGGTCTTTTTATGTTTTGGTGCCGATTTTTCCTAGGTAAGAAAAGCTTCCTTTTTCTGTCAATTGTGCATAGTGTATTAGGTACCTTTCTTTTGCCATTTTGTTCCTCTCATCAACCTAATAGCCGAACCCTTAACCCACTCTTGAGCCGAATCTACATTCGACTAAACACCTCCCTTGTTCTCTCTTCTACTCTTATCTTCTTCTCATCTTGCTTTCTCAAAATCGAAACCTATCTTGTTGCCTCCTTCTTGGCCGAATCGAATAAGCTTTCTCCTACTTCTTTTCTTCAAGCTCTAAACCGAATACTCATATGATTAAAATCCCCATGGCCGAATGCTTTCTATGACCGAAACCACACTCCCTTTGTTACCGATTGATCGAAATCTTCTTCTTCTTCTCCTTCTTGATTCTTTAGCAAGCCGAACCCTATTCTTCTATCTCTTCTATTTGCCGATTTACCCCACCTACTTTATTGGTTAAAACAACAAGTGCACCATATCACTTTTTTTTTCAAAAGCCGAAAGCATCTCCTTCTAATCATTCAAAAAGCCGAATATCTCTAGGGCCACTCTTGTGACGTTAGAGTTAGATTTGCGGTGGATCTAATATAGTCTCGAGTTAGTGGAAGCGTGGAAACGATACTCTTCAAGTGGAAGCAACGGTAAGTGATCTAAACATTAAGTACGTTCGTTTATCAACATCAGAAAGAAAAGCCGAAACCCCTAGATCTTTAGGGGGCATGTCGACATTGCTTTTAAGACTCTAATACTATGGTTGTTTCTTGTGTGCTTTCGATAGCAAGAGTAGGAGTTCCAGCAAGGAGGAGGAAGTTGCGATTCATCTAAAGATAGATCTGAGAGATCTAAAACAATTAAGGTAAGGTTGTAAGGCTATTTGAGGGTATGGCCGAATGCAATAAAGGATTTTTGACATTAGTTTGTAAAGCTTGTTGGCTAACCAATTAGGGAATGGATTGTAGGAATAAGCACGTGGAGGATTTTGTTGGCAGAACTGCAAAACAGGTGTGTAACGTGTCTCTATCATAGACTAGGATGGCTAAAGGCCGTAATGACCGAAATTATGCTAAAGTGTCCGATTGAAGTGACCGAAAAAGTTGTCTTGAAAGGATCTGAGGGTAACCGAATACCCTGTGGTGATCAAACTAGTAAATGACAGTGGTAAAATTGCAGAAGGTGCAATTTCGAGCTTCTCGGTAAGTTGGGTTTCAATGGGCCAAAGATGGGCCTAATGGGCTTCCGAGCCCAAATAGGTAAAATGGCTAATAAAGACTATCTGGCGACGTAGTTAGTAATAACATGTTAAGTTGGTAAACTAAACCTAAAATTGGGCTTAAAGGGCTTGAGACAATATTGGACTTAGTAAGGCCCATTAGGGGTTTTAGGCAAAAAGGGCAAAACTGGAAATTTGGCACAAATGGACTTCCGTGGTTAATTGGGAACTAATAATCAGCTGTACTTGCATAAAATTTCTGAAAATATGAAAAAGGACTAAAATACCCTTAAATATGGAAAATTACCAAAATACCCCTAGGTGTAAAAAGACTATTATACCCCTAGGGTCAATTCTGTATGAAATGTATGATGTTATGTATCTGCATGAGTTAATTATCTGTATGAGTATATCTGATGCTATATCTTGCATGATAGTATGATTATCTGTTGCATGGGGTATGGGTTTATGATGGAGGAAGCGTTCTGGCAGCCTCGCTGCAATCTGGTGACTCTGTCACATTATATCTGGCAACCTCGTTGCAATCTGGTGGCCTCGCCACAATATTTATATCTGGTGACCTCGTCACAATATCTGGCAGCCTCGCTGCAAATATATCTGGCAGCCTCGCTGCAAATGTTATCTGGCAGTCTCACTGCAAATTATATCTGGCAGCTTCGCTGCAATTATCTGTGGTGTGTAGCGGTTGGGTGGGTCGAGTAGTCTCCCCACATGGTGTAAGGCTGGTACGGGGGTGTTAAGGATGGATCTGGGTTGGGTTTCTGTTTGCATAATGCTTATATCTGATCTGTTTCTGTTATGGGCTTTTGGGCTTAACCTGATTCATGTAATGGGCCAAGGCCCAATTAACTCTGTTTCTGAGGCTTGATCTGTTTTGGCCTATGGTTGAGATAATGTTGCACACTGAGTTGTCAAACTCACCCTCCTTTTTAATTAATCCCTGCAGGTAACCCTCAACCATAGTGGGCTTGGAGCTGCGAGAGATTCGGGATGGCCACAGCGACTGCAATAAGACTGGTTTTCATTTATGTTTTAGTAATTTAATTTTATGTTATTTTTGGGTTTTAATGTGTAATAAGGCCGCTATTAAATTTTCTTTTTGGGTTTTAACTTTCTAAATGATTTGATTCGTACTTTATCGAAACTGCTAGATATAGGCTGCGCGGGTTTTCAAAACCTTAATAACGTTTTCAAAATAACGTTTATAAAATTTAAACAATCTTGAGTAATGACATCTTAAGGCAGTTTTAACAAGAACTTTTCCCACCTTGCTAGTTTTAAGATATCACCTAAGACTCATCGTGAATTAAAAGGTTACAAGCATAGTTTAGGATCATGTGATACACCAGATCTGGTCATCGCGTTCAGACCGGGTTTGGGGTGTTACAAAAAAATAAGGGATAACTCGATGAGGAGTGCCCTTAGGAAAATTTATAATGACCCATTTATTTTTGTGCCTGAGTTTCCAGATTTCATATTTGAACCATGGAGTTCATTATCAAAGAGGGAAGGCAATAATGATGGAGCAAAAGATGAGTCGAATTTGGAAGGATCGGCGAACAAATAAAAAGGGAGGACCTCAACTTTAGTTTATTTTTATTCTTAAGTTATTTTAGGATTAGGTTAATTAGGAATTTCTATTTTGCACAATAAAACATGAGATAGGAATCATGAATAAAATCTGAACAAGTCACAAAGTCTAAAGTGTGGCAATAGGTATATACATGTGTAGGATTGGATTTAGAGAGAGCTTGGTACTTAAGCAGTCAATTTGACTCACCTCCTCTTTTCTAAAATCCTACTTGGTGTATAGTATCTATTCACTTTAAACAATGAGGACATTGTTCACTTTAAGTAGGGGGACCAAAAATTTGAATTATTTCCACTCAGAATAAATTTTTCTTTTAATTATGATTAGAATATATCTTGTTCAATAAATTTGAAATTTTGTTAAGCATGCTAAACTTTAGTATTAATAAAGTTCTATTATTTCAATAAATTATTATTTTAGCTTAATAATGATATGAATGTATTTTTAATAAAGCATGCAAATTCGTACCATAAAATTTTTAGTTCCTTACTAAAAAATTAGGCATGCATGAAAGTTTAAGTCTTTAGAATTGACTTAGTAATTTCTTGAGGTGAAATCCTAGGAAGCATGGAATATTGAAAATGATTTAGGGAACTATTGTTTGAACCTTTTGAGCCTTTCAAGCAGATCGTGATAAATTTATCCTTTGAAACCCAACTTTGAGACTATATGGCCTAATTTTATTTGAACCTTTGCACTATTTAGCCATCACTTTTCTCTTAATTATCTTTAAAATTGTCTCAAACACTAGACTCAGTACTATTTAGAATATCGTTTGAAAATAAGTTTGGGGGAGTTGAAAAGAAGTATCAAATGCTCAAAAAATTGTAGTACCTGAAGCAAGTGCTTGAATTAAAAAAAAAAACACATGTACTCAAAAGAAAATATATGTACAAAAGAGCATGTGAAAGTTAAGTAAGTTGGTGTATCGAATGTAAAAATTTCGAAGGATCGACTTACGCTGAGTCTAGGGTTTTTAAGCCAAAATTTATCTATCTTTGCCTAACACTAGCCTAGCCATGTTACAACCTTAATAAAGAACTATTGTATGACTTATAGTCAAATAGTATATACAGTATATCATAATTAACATTCGACCAAAACATATCATTACTCAATCTCATTTTAAGATTATGGCTGCACAAAAGCTCAAATTTACTACTCTTCCGTTCATCTCACAAATTCCGACCAAATACAATCATGTCTATAATATGCGTAAATGTTTGGTACCACCGGAAGGACATATGAATTTAATCAAGTCAATAATGATATGTTAGGTAATTACATGCAATTAAGATATAGAGTCATGCGCAATTATAATGTATTCACTATCAATTAAGATATAATTAAAAGAACCTCAAAAATAAAATACTCTATGTGCAAATAGCTATGCGCATATACACTGTTGCATAGAATTAATCAAGACATATAAAATGTACTTTACTATTCATTTGGTATTTATTTATTGATCTCCTTATATGCATATTTCATTGCAAGCTATTACAGAACCAATATGTCAAATATCTAATATTTCATAAACTGGTAAATCAAAATAAATTTACTTCGATCAAATAATTATAGATGTATAACTAAGTACTTGTCCTCATGATTTCAATTTTTTTACCAAACATATAATGAGCTTAATAACATACCTATTCATATTCCATGTAGCCGAAACACAAGTAGCATTATAAACATTTTATGTATTAGATGTGTTTCCAACATAGACTCAGGCCAAACCTAACATGTATACTGTACAAAAATATATTCAAGCCCCAAACTAAACTCAACAACCAACCATGTTATGCTATAGCATAACCTAATTTTCAAACATGCTTAGCACACGACATAATAATTAAAATAAGCCCAAACATAAACAAAATCAAACCAAATATACACCTTACAAAATAAACCATTTCGAAAGCTAGCTTATACATGCCATACTTCCAAACTAGCTTAGAAAGTACCAAAATGTAGGTAGTGTGATGAACTTTGCTGACGGTCCCCCCCAGAGCTCGCAGCTTGACTCCAAAATTTATAAAACAAAAGTAAGTATACACACAGTAAGCTATCTTAGCTTACTAAGTCATAAGCTAACAAACAACCAAGTAATATCATCATATTAATCAAGCTAAACCATGTTACATATATATACACAACTTTATCCTCTTTAATCTCAACTACTAAGATTCATGAATTATACAATACAATATTCAACACTATTTTGACCAAATGTTAACATGATTTAAGAAAATGATGACCTTTCAACCTTCAGAACCAAAATGTCAATACATGAGCATTGCATACGCACCTACTTACATTCTTGAGCTCAAATATATAACACGACCTCACTTATATGTATAAAATTTACAAGCTGAATATACAATGGTCATATATATATACATAATTAAAGATCATTTCAATAATATTCAAGTTATCAAAACACAAAACTGAATACACAAACCAATCTCACATGTATTTCTTAGTTCGATCATATATGATTTTAAACAAGTCTTCAAAGTGTTCACTTACCTTAACACGCATAAGTAACAAGATAATTCATACCTGGCCACTGAGTTCATTTTACTTATTCGAACATAATTTATCTCTACCCGATGAACCATTCGGAATTGGATAGGACACACGGATAATCACATATGTCGTACAATGCCAACATCCCAGACGTGGTCTTACATGTAGCCAAAAATAGATGCACTGTCCCAGACAGGGTCTTACTCGCACACATATATTGGAATCACATATCGATGCCATGATCTTACTCGTACACATAAATTGGTGTCCTATGTCATGACATTTGTATCGTAGCTATTCCTAAGGTTCATACGGGGCTTTCGGACGTCGTAACACGGTCGAAACAAATTCGAAAACTTTGAATTTAAGCCTACTCACATTCGGCCATAATGTACAATAATTCATATTTTTCATTTCAACATGTAAATTTAACATTTAATTAAATTTAAGTATGTCTATTTGCTTATGAACTTACCTTGAATGATGAAAACAGAACGGGACGGCTAGTCGACAACTTTAGTTTTTCCCTGATCCAAATCCGATTGATTAGGTTCGTCATCTAAACACATTCAAATTAAGCTCATTCAAACATATTTAAACACATAAATGGGAAAATTACCATTTTACCCTGAACATTTACACTTTTTACAATTTAGTCCCTATTGCATAAAACACAAAATATGCAAAATTTGACAACACTTTGGTTAGGCCAAATTTATCTAGTTCTCATACAAGTCCATATCTTTCATCAATTTCACATTTTAGTCCCAAAAATTTTTATTTTTGCAATTAAGTCCTAATTATTCAAAATCATCAAAAATTCCAATACAAAATATGTTAACCCAACACCTATCTTTCATATTTCATCATCAAACAATAAAAATCACAAGCTCTGATCAATGGCATAACTCAAAATATTCATCAAAATTCAAAATTTAAGCATGGGTTTTGTAGTACTCGAAGCAACAATCTCAAACACGTAAAAATTATCAAAAACCGAGCTAAACTCATACCTTGATTGAGCTTGAAATCAACTGAACCCTAGCTTCTCTTGTTTCTTTTTCTTTTTTTAACTTTCGATAATAGAGAATTATAAGCATTATGGTTTATTTTATGTTATAACTTATAATATATAGTTTATAATTTTAATTTCCAAAAATACCCTTAATGAATTCATGTCAAATTCTTATAATATAAACCTATTTCCGTCCATCAATGTGTCATTGGGCTAATTACAACATAAAGGCTTCCACTTAAAAAGCCACTACCAATTCGGTCCTTACAATTAAAACTTGCAAATTTTTAATTTAAGTGATTAAGTCCTTTTTATTAAATCGAACACCTAAAAGACGAAATTAAATCACGAAATTTCACAGATATAAATTCACAAAAAATAATTTTTAAATATTTTTTTGACTCGGATTCGTGGTCTCAAAACCACCGTTCTGATTAGGGTTTAAATCGGGCTGTTACAACTCTCCCCTTTAGGGATTTTCGTCCCCGAAAACCTTACCAGTGAATAGGTTCAAATAACGCTCTTTCATTGCCTCCTTCGGTTCCCAAGTTGCTTCTTTAACTCCATGTTTATGCCATAGTACCTTAACTAACAAAGTTTTCTTATTCTGCAGTTTTTGGTCTTACGAGCTAAAATACGAATCTGTTCTTCCTCATATGTCATATCGGACTCAATCTCAATCTTTGACGGACTAATCACATGAGAAGGATTAGATCGATATTTACAAAGCATCGAAACATGGAATACATTGTGGATCTTTTCTAACTCAGGTGGCAGCAATAGTTTGTAAGCAATTGGCCCGATACATTTTATTACTTCATACGGCCTAATGAACCTCGGAATTAACTTGCCCTTGCGACCAAATTTGAGTATCTTTTTCCATGGTGAAACTTTTAAAAACACTTTATCTCCGATCTGAAATTCTATCTTTACGTCTCAAGTCCGCATATGATTTCTGACGATCCAATGCTATTTTTAGGCTTTCACAGATCACTTTCACTTTCTATTCAGTTTCTCTGATCAAGTCAACCCTGTGTATCTTATTTTCACTGAGCTCAGTCCAATACAATGGTGTACGACATTTATGACTGTACAAAGCCTTATAAGGTGCCATTTTGATACTCGACCGAAAGCTATTATTATACGCAAATTCAATCAGAGATAGGTACTGTTCCCATGTACCTTCGAACTTGAAAATGCAACATCTCAACATATCCTCAAGTATCTGAATGATTCGCTCAGACTGACCATCTGTCTGCAGATGGAAAACAGTGTTGAAATGTAGTTTAGTACCCAACACTTCTTGCAATTTCTTCTAAAACCTCGGTGTAAACCTTGGATCTCTATCTAAAACAATGGAAATTGGCATACCGTGTAATCTCACAATCTGAGAAATATACATTTCAGCTAACTTGTCAAGTGAGTAATCTATACGAATTGGAATAAAATGAGCCGACTTAGTCAATCTATCGACAATAACCCAAATTGCATCTTTCTTACTCAGTGTCAATGGTAACCCAGATACAAAATCCATCGTAACTCTATCCTATTTCCACTCTGGTATCATAATCAGCTGAAGCAATCTAGAAGGCATTTGATGCTCGGCTTTTACTTGTTGGCAAACCAAACATTTCGAAAGAAAGTCAGAAATGTCTTGTTTCATACCATGCCACCAATAATGTTATTTTAGATCATTATACATTTTCGTACTACCTGGGTGAACAGATAACCGACTACTGTGCGCTTCATTCAAAATCATCTGGATCAACTCTGAATTCCTTGGAACACACATTCGGTTTCTGAATCTCAAACAGTCGTTAGCATCAACACAAAACTCTGAATCAACATTTGAAACACATTGAGCTTGTTTTGCTATCAACTCATTATCAACCTTCTAGGCATCACAGATTTGTTGGATAAACAACGATCTTCCCTTCAATTCAGCTATCACTGAACCATCATCAGACATAGCTATATGTGCATTCATTGCATGCAAGGTAAATAGTGATTTTCAGCTTAAAGTATCAGCAACAACATTAGCCTTTCCCGAGTGGTAGTCAATCACAAGCTCATAGTCTTTCAGTAAATCCAACCATCGGCACTGTCTCAAATTCAAATCTTTCTGAGTCATCAAATACTTCTGTCTTTTGTGATCAGAATAAACATGACATTTTTCACTAAACAAGTAGTGACGCCAAATCTTTAATACAAACACAATAGTTGCCAATTCTAAGTCATGTTTCGGATAATTCCTTTCATGTGGCTTTAACTGTCTCGAGGCATAAGCTATAACTCTGTCTTCCTACATCAGAACACAACCCAGACCATTTAAAGATGCATCACTATAGATAACGAATTCTTTACCCGATTCTGGCTGAACTAGCACTGAAGCTTTGGTCAAAAGGGCTTTCAACTGATCAAAACTTTTCTGACACTTTTTTGACCATTCAAACTTAACTTTTTTCTATAATAGCTTTGTCATTGGAGCTGCAATCATAGAGAAACCTTTCACGAACCGTCTGTAATAACCAGCAAGTCCAAGAAAGCTTCAGACTTTAGAGACATTTTTTGGAGGTTTCCAGTCAAGTATAGTCAAAATTTTACTCAGATCAACCCGAATACCCGATGCTGATACAACATGGCCGAGAAAACTGACTTCCCTTAACCAGAACTCGCATTTACTGAACTTTGCATACAACTGTTTATCTCACAAAGTCCTTAACACCAGCCTCAAATGTTCGGCATGTTCGGTTTCATTACGGGAGTAGATTAGAATATCATCTATAAACACAACTACGAACCGATCTAGGCCATTCATTAAATCCATAAATACAGCAGGTGCATTAGTATGTCCAAAAGGCATGACCAAAAACTCATTGTGTCTATACCTCGTACGAAAAGTAGTCTTTGGTACATAAGAATCTTTAACTCGCAACTGATAATAACCAGATCTCAAATCTATTTTTGAAAACACTATAGCCCTTTCAGTTGATCAAATAGATCGTCAATCCATGGCAACAAATACTTATTCTTTACAGTCACCTTATTAAGCTGTCTATAGTCAATACACATTCTCATAGTTTCGTCTTTCTTTTTCACGAAGAACACTGGTGCACCCCAAGGAGAGAAACTCGGTCGCGCAAAACCTCTATCTTTCAACTCTTGCAACTGAGCTTTCAATTCTTTTAGTTCCGTATGTGCCATTCTGTATGAACCTATGGATATCGGAGTCGTCCCAGGCATTAACCCAATACCAAACTCTACTTCCCGAATAGATGGTAAACCTGGCAATTCTTCAGGAAACACAGCTGGATACTCGTACACAACAGGTACTGATTCAATATTTCTTTGGGCTACTTTACTATTGTAACACCCTTTTCCTGAGGCCATCGCCAAAGTCGAGCACAAGGCGTTACCAGACTTACCTTACTAGTTCGGGGTATCAAAATTTTCTTTTAAAATTAATTCATTCACATTCATCCAATATATCCCTAAAATGGGCCCTCGAGGCCCTAAACATGCAATTGGAACAGTTTGGGACCAAACCGAGAAAATTAAAAAAAATTCTAATTACTTACACAAATAAAAACAATTTATTTCACTGCTCATAGTAAAACTGTCCACATGCATAATAGTCACTAAATTATTTATAACTCCAGTTACGAAACTTGAAATTTAAATCCGTAAATTTTCCCTAAAACTAGACTCATATATCTTTTGACCATAATTTTTCCAGAATTTTTGGTGTGGCTAATTAGTACAGTTTATTAGTTAAAGATTCTCCTACTTCGTAGCCCAGCGGACCTGACCTCTTTTCACTAAAAATCAATTATCTCTTAGTACATTTTTCATATAGTGATTCTGCTTGTTTCTAATGAAAATAGACTCACTAAGGAATCTATACATATAAATTCTATACAATTTTCAGTGAATTTCTAAAATCAAAATAGGGGATCACGAAATCCTACTGAACCAGTCTCACAAGAATTTAAATATCTCAGAATATAGACTTTCTTTGCTTGCTCTGCTTCTTTCCTATAAAAATAGAATAAATAAGCTTTAATTATATATCTCATTCACCATTTAATTCTATTTCTACAATTTTTAATGATTTTTCAAATTCACGTCACTACTGTTGTTCCAAAACTGTTTCATGGCCAACTTTTACTCTTTCATAATTTCTTTGCATAAACTATCGTTTAGGCATACATAACATCAAATCATGTTGTTAATTAGCCATTCAATAGCTAATCAATATCAAGTTTCACATGCCATTCTTTAATTGTATCATAAGGACATACATACAAAATGACCAAGTCCCTATACATGCCATAACTCAAAACATTTCAAATTACAAAATACCGAGATAGCCTTTGACAGTGTGAGACAAACTCTGACGTCCTTTTGGTCCCCGAATTGGCTTGGCCACACTATAAAAGAGAGAAAGGAAAAGGAGTAAGCTACAATGCTTAGTAAGTTTACAAGTAAATAAATGACAACATTCACCAAGTATAAATATACTCATATTATACATCAACTAACAAAATCTTTATTTTACTTCTCCACTTACTCTTTAACTTTTCTGTTTATCACTCCGTTACCTAAACTTTCTTGTAACTTAGCCTGCATATTAGCCTAATGAACTGTTTGGAATACTAAGGGTATTTGGGTTTTCTTGTCTGATAATAGCCTACCAATGCCATGCTTTAGGCATGGTCTTACATGGGATGTTCCCTGTCCTACCAAAGCCATATATCTTATATGGACTTACATGGGATGTTTCTTAATTGTCTCAACCCAAAATGTCATGACATTCCATATCCCATACATTCCTAAGGTTCAAACTGGCTTTTTGATACTTTTTCTCTATTACCTCATCTTTGATTCAACTTGGAGTATTCTCATAAAATAAATGCATATATGTTGGAAATTAACAACATTAATATAAAATATCAAAATATTGCATTTATTTACTGTAACTTACCTGTAACGCCCTAATTTTTGGGATTTCTCGGGTTTAGTGTGATTTTGGTGAAGTTGTGAAAATTATGTGTTCTGATTGTTGAATGTGTGTTTAAGCATGTTAGTGGGCCTTTAGGAGGCCCAAACTCCGGTTAAAATTCGATAAAAATAGTGAGAGTATGTTTTAAGTGGAAGGAGGAACTTGGGCAAGAGGGCTCTTAAGAAAACTGGGTAAAATGTGTCACAAACGAAGCCTTGGCAAAGTGGCAAGGTGGAACCACTAAGCTCCTAAAAAAGCGGTGCCTAAGAGGAGTAAGAGGTCCATGGTACAAGTCACCAAGTAAGCTTTAGTGACTTTTATTTTTAGGTGCATCTGTGCTAAGTTTTGGCATTCAACTGGAACTCTGTCTTGAGGAATTTGAACTACTCAGGAGAGTGAATTGAGGTGAGAATTGAGGACATTTGAATTTGAAGTGGAAGTGGCCGGCCAAGGGACTCTCCATGGTGCAAAAATCGGCAAGCAATTCAAAGTATAACATTTTCGGTAATTGAAGGTTGATGTGCCGATTTCTTTAGGTTAGTGCATTCTCTTCTTCTGCCAATTTTATTTAGCACATTAGGGTTCCTTTTTGTTACTCTTTTCTTGCTTTTTTGACCTAGTAGCCGCACCTCACACCCAAGAAACCCCTATTGCTGATTTCTTTGTGACCGAAACCACTCTCTAGTTCTTTTCCCTCATTCGTTCTTCTTCTATCCTCTTGCACCCATAAACTAATTTTATTCCATTCCTTTCCTCTTCAAGACCAAATCCATCTTCTTATTTCTCTTCTCTTCAACCACTATCGACAAAACACTTGACTGAAACCTCACCATAGCCGAATATCCATTTAACCGAAAACACACCCTCGTTGTTCATCTTTTGACCAAAACTAGTCATTCCTTCTTCTCTTGAATCTATCAAAAGTCGAACCCCTAGTTTTTCACCTCTTCTGTTGATTCACTCCATCCAATCCCTTGCTAAAGCCGACAAGAGCATATTGCCGTAGATCCAAAAGCCGAAAATAGCCCCCTTTAAACCCCTTCAAAAGCTAAATCTTCTAGGACTATTCTTTGCCAACATGTGGGTATAGATTTATCATAGATCTAGGATAGAAAGTGCGTGGAGACAGTATTCTTTGAGTAGAGTTATTGGTAAGTGGTTTAAACACTGAATACATTCGATTTCATAACACCTAAGAAGTAGCCAAAACCCTAAGTCTTTAGGGGGATTTTTCGATTTGGTCTGTGGATAACATAGGGTTGTATTTTGATTCTTTTATGTGCTAGTTAGCAAAAGAGGAGAGCCAACAAGGATCTGAAGGCATCGATTCGACCAGATCTAGATCTAAGGGGGATCTAAGTCGACAAGGTGAGATTTTAAGGCCATTAGGGGTACTGGCCGATTGTGGTAAGGAATCTTAGCATCAATTTTCGTAGTTTCTTTGGCTAATCGTTTAAATGATGGATTGTAGGATAAAGCACGTAGAGGATTTCGTCGGTGAAATCGCAAACAGGTGTGTGTATCGAACACCCCCTCCATGGTTCAACTGGCAAAAGCTGAAAAGCCAAAATGCCGAAGTCCTGGCATTTCGTGGGCTTGTGAGCGTACGAACGCTCTCAAGTCGATAGGAACATGTTAGATCTAAAATCGCTACTGGTAGGAGGAACGAGTGTGAAATTTCGAGCACTTCAGTATGTTGGGCCTCGGTGGGCCGAATATGAGCCCAATGGGCTTTTGGGCCCACTTGGGATAAAAATGGGTTTAAAGATATTTCTGGATGGACCATAAGTTAAAACTGCTAAAATGGGTAACTGGTTATGGAACATAGCCTAAATGGGCTTAAACTGCTAGATGACACTTTAGGGCCCATTAGGGGTTTTAGGGCCCAATAACTGAAACTGCTAATGACTGTTGAGATGACTGCTAAGACGGAAATAATTACTGTTAACGACTGTAATACGTTTAAAACTGGTAATAATAGTGTGAATGACTGAAATACCCCATAGGGTGGGAAATTACTGTTTTACCCTTAGGTGTGAAATGACTATTATAACCCTAGGGCTAAAATCGACTATACTGCTTAATCTGACTGTCACCGTTATTGTATGCCATGTCATATGTATATCTATTACATGGGTTGGGTTGATATAGAGGAAGTGTGAGTGGCACTGCCACGTTATCTAAAAAGGGGCTATGCCTCATACTGTTTTCTGATAGGGGCTTTGCCTCGTTATTCTGTTTATCTGAGCAGCTATGCTGCGACTGTGGTGTGTGGGCTGGGTGGGTTGAGTTATTCCTCACATGGTGTGTTGGCTGGTACGGGTGGTGTGTTGCAGTTGGGTGGGTGGAGTAGTCTCCCACATGATATGGGCTTGCATTCATACTATTATTCTGTACTGTTCTGTTCTGGGCTTATGGGCCATATTGCTTTCTGGATAGGGCGTCAGCCTAGTTTACTGTTATCTGAATAGGGCTTCGGCCCAGTTTCTTACTGAATTGGATAGGGCTTAGGCCTAGTGGGCTCAAGCCAATTTGGGCTTTGGATGGGCTTCTGCACACACTGAGTTCCCCAACCTCACCCTTTTTCCTTCCATCCTTGCAGATGAGCCCTAGTTCGTGACTTGGAGCTGGGAGGGATTCAGAGTGGCCACGAGGACTGAACCTGGTTAAAAACATATTTTTAATTACTCGTTTTACTTTTATTTTTTTTGGGGTTTGTAATAAGGCTGATTTAACTATTTTATTTGAGGTTCATTACTTTACTTATGCATGGCGTATTACATCTACAACGACACCCGTTTTCAAAATTAAACTAAAGTTTTCAAAACCAACCTTGCAATACAACCGGTTAAACTAGATAATAGTTTTAAAATGAAGCATGTAACAGACGGATAGAGAGTAGGCTAGTTAATAAATAAATCGAGAATTTCTATTAACCCAAAACACTACTTTACAAAACTCACCATCAGACTTAGTAACTAGGTAGCGTGACTAACTTTAGGTGATGTAGCACACCAGATTTGGCCATAACGTCAAGGTCGGGTTTGGGGTGTTACATTACCTCTGTGCAAAATACGATCAACTTGACAATTTAATCTTCTACCCTTTTCTTTCCTCGGTCTATCCCCAAATTTTGTTCTTCTTGATCTATAATTAGCAAATTTAGCTTATTTAATACTCACATTTATCAAAACAGTCCTTAACTCTAACTTAGGCAAAATTATGATTTTGCCCCTAAACTTTTGCATATTTACACTTTTGCCCTAAAGCTCAAAAATTAAACTTTTTCCCTAATTCTTATGTTTTAGGAGATGCTAATCATTTTCCCTTAATGGAAATACCAAATTCTCACTCTAACATGTACTTATGAACATTAGGTATTTTTCCAAATATGAACCCTAGGTTACTGTATTTCTAGAATAAGCTAAATCGAGTTACCAGGACTCTAAAAACGTAAAGAACATTAAAAACGGGGCTAGAATGGACTTACAATCGAGATTGGAAGCTTGAAAAACCCTAGCCATGGTTTCTCCATGCTATATTCGGCCTTGAGGACGAAGATGAGGAAATTTTTACTTCATTTTCCCTTTTTAGTTCTTTTAAATTACTAAATGACCAAAATGCCCTTAAAGACTTTTCTTTCAAATATCCCTTATTCATGCCCATTTTTGTCCAACAATTTAACCAATGGTCTAATTACTATTTAAGGACCTTTAATTTAAAATTTTATAACAATTGGACACTTCTAACATATGGAACTCAACTTTTGCACTATTTACAATTTAGTCCTTTTGACTAAATTGAGTGCCCAAACGTCAAAATTTTTGAACAAAATTTTCACAAAATCTTTCTGTGAAATCGTAGATCATAAAAATATAATAAAAATAATGTTTTCCTTGTCAGATTTGTGGCCTCAAAACCACTGTTCCAACTAGGCCCAAAATCAGGATCTTACAACTATCGAGCACATAAGCAAGATAAGCTTCAGAACCTTTCCTCACATATTTTTGAGCTAACATCGAAGAAACCACTACTGGTAACCCACTCAGATCATTAGATTCAATCTGAATAATCTCACCACTCTAGCACCGTAGATAAAGGGTCTTCCTCTTACAGTTCACAACAATATCATGTAAAGTCAACCAGTCCATACCCAGAATCATATCAAACTCATCAAATGGTAGTAACATCAAATCAACCAGATAGCACATATCTCAAACCATCAAGGGACAATTCTTACACACTTTATCAACTATAACACACTGGCCTAAGGGGTTTGATACTCTAATCACAAACTCAATAGACTCAACAGGTAGAGTCTTACTGAAAACTAAAGTCTCACACACATAAGAATGAGTCAAACCAGGATCAATTAATGTAATTACATTAGTATCATGAAGAATAAATGTACCAGTAATAACATCTGGGGATGAAACCTCCTCCCGTGCCCGAATAGCATAGGTTCTGGCAAGTGCACTATTACCTATGTTGTATCTTTAGTCCCTCTCTGGCTGCCACTCGCATTACCTATGTTTCTGGGTGGTCTACCTCGAGCTGCAGTATTACCCGATCTCATATTTTGCACTGAATTTTCTTCAGCTAACATTGGGCAATCACGAATATAATGATCCATCGATCCACATTTAAAACATGCCCGATCATGCAATCTGCAACTACCGAGGTGTCATTTATCGTAGTGTTTACACTCGAGTTGATTTGATCTAACATTACCCACACTAGCGACTATGGTAGCTCTCGAGTTAACCGGTGGTCTACTCTGATCCCGTCTAGAATAACCCGAAGTGGCTTATGAACGGCTGAAATCATCTCAGAACTTCTTTGATGCTGACTGGAATGACTTACCGGATGTTCTCTTACGTGCATCTCTAGCTTAAAAATTAGCCTTTCTTTTCTCTCTCCTAAGCTCTTCAACTTTGCAGGCTCACTAAACAAGCACCACAAACTCTTTTATTTTAAGTGCGCCAACTAACTGTTTAATGTTTTCATTCAGTCCATCTTCAGACCTTTTACACATTATAGCTTCGACACAAACACACTTTCGGGCATACCGACTCAATCTCACAAATTTTCATTGATACTTTGCCACAGTCATCCGAATCTGTTTCAACTTCAAAAATTCTTTGCACTTCTGATCAATAAATCTCTAGCTGATATATTTCTTACGGAACTCAATCTGAAAGAACTCCCAGGTCACCTACTCTTTTGAAACCACGGATACTAGGGCATTCCACCAATGGTAAGCTGTATCCCAAAGCAATGATATGCCGCATTTCAGACACTCATCTAGAGTACAAGATAACTCATCAAACACACAAATAGTATTATCAAGCCAAAGCTTAGCCCACTCAACATCATCATTATCAGTAGCTTTAAACTCTTCCGCCCCGTGTTTTCTGATTTTATCAACAGGTGGCCTATCTAGTCTTAATGGATCTCTCACTTAAGGTATAGTAGGCATTGAGAATGGATTAATCAGGGGTGAAGGTTATTGTGCAGCCGGGTTAGTCTGGATATATTGAGTAAACCAGTCATTCATCATTTGATAAAAGGCTTGTCTAGCCTCACTCTCTTGATTACTAGAAGTTGGTTGAGAATCAGCGACGCTGTCCCTTGCGTGGGAGCAAGCGCTACACTCTCAACATCATCAACTACAGCTCTATCGGGGTCCATTTACTATATGAAAACACATTTCAAAAGTCAGAAGTCATCACATTATCACAGTATATAATATGGCATGTATAGCTAAACTCACACGCGCTACGTTAGTCTTAACACCGACTAAATCGTAGCTCTAATACTAATAAAATGTAATACCCTTAACCCATATCTATTGCCGAAATGGGTTACGAGGTATTACCGGACTAAATACAACATTTGAACAATTACATTTGTACACATGTTGTAAACATAATGACAATAATTGAATCTCACATACATTATAAATACCATGCACACATATTAAGATAGTCAAGCATATATATTAGCACATAACACATCAAATCTATTAAGTTAAACCTTTTTGCATATACACATTAATTAAATAATCCATATTGTATGACTTATAGTCAAATAGTATATACAGTATATCATAATTACCATTCGACCAAAACATATCATTAGTCAAGCTCATTTTAAGATTATGGCTACACAGAAGCTCAAATTTACTACTCTTCCATTCATTTCACAAATTCCGACCAAATACAATCATGTCTATAATATGCGTAAACGTTTGGTACCACTGGAAGGACATATGATGTAACACCCCAAAGTTGGCCTAGAAGTTAACCTGAATCTGGCATGTCACATTGAAGTGTTTTTCGAAAACCTTGTTTTCATTGGAAACCCTTCTTATTTATAATTTATTGCCAGCTAAACTTGTGTTTGTTTATTTTCAAATTGTGGTTTATTAAAAAGTTGATCACTTAAAAACGTTGTTAGTTTCATTGTAAATCTCTTTGAGTTGTGGAAGTTAGTTTAAAGGAAAGAAGTTTAAAATGAATGTTTTTGAAAACACAAATTGGTTTGCAAACTCGTTTTATCTTAATCTAGCAATTATAAATAAGAAATCAAAACCCAGTTAGAAGTTAAAATCTTCAAATGGCCTTATTACAATAATTTAAAACCCAAATATATAAATATTTAGAAGTACATAATCAAAACAGAAAGCATAAGCATCATGTGGTCTTCTCCGAGTCCCTCGCAGCACCGAACTGCCTAACGTTGGGGATTTCCTGAAAAGGTTAAAAGCGGGGTGAGTTGATGAAAACTCAGTGTGTATTCCCCTTACTAAAGTAACAGTTAGTGAACAGAAACAGAATCAGTTTGGGCCTGAGCCCTTTAACAGAAATCGTACATTTTAGCTCAGAGCATAAGTGGGCCAAAGCGCAATACAAATTATTTGGGTCTCAGCCCATAACAAAATCAAATGAGCCTAGTCTATGCCAGAATCAACTGGGCCTAGCCCATATCAGAATCAACTGGGCCTAGCCCATATCAGAAGCAGAGCATAAATGAATGATGTATGATGCATGCAAACCCATCCAACCAGCATACCACTCCGTCCAACCCTGCATAGTTTGTGGGGATATAATCAACCCATCCATCCAACATACCAAACTTAGCACCGGTTGCGGCACTAAGTCAATAAAATGGTTCGTAAGCAAGATGGCACAGAGCCATAATCATATGCATGGCCCAAAGCCATCGATAACAGGTTTATAATCAGCACAAAGCTTGTGATATCAGCACAAAGCCTTCGGTAATGGTACAAAGCCCATAACTACGGCACGAAGCCCACAAGAATGGCACGAAGCCCAAAATAACGGTACACAGCCTTCAGTAACATGATCGGTGCTCAGCCATCGATCGGTCCACAGTCGTCAAGAAACCATGCGATCCTAACAGATCAAATCTTCTTCCGTACAAAATCCCAACCCATGCAACATGTCATGTATGCAGAATGTCATGCCCATATTCAAATCATATAATCACAGTCAAGTCATTCATATCAAAAACATATATTCATAGTCAAACTAGCCCAATCATAACACAAGTCAGTCATTTACCCAAGAGGGGCAAAATAGTCATTTAACACTTTAGGGGCAAAACGGTCATTTTACCCCATATGGATATTTCGGTAATCCTACCCTACAGGGGTATCTCGGTAATCCTACCCTACAGTGGTATTTCAGTAATTTTACAAATCAGGGGTATTTTGGTAATTTTACATATCAGGGGTATTTCGGTAATTTTACAAATTGGGGTATTTCGGTAATTTTACAATCGGGGGTATTTTGGTAATTTTACAAACTGGGGGTATTTTGATAATTTTACAATCGAGGGTATTTCGGTACTTTTATAAATTGGGGGTATTTCGGTAATTTTATAATCAGGGTATTTTGGTAATTTTACAAACCGAGGGTATTTCAGTAATTTTACAATCGGGGGTATTTCTGTAATTTTATAAACTGAGGGTATTTTTTAATTTTTCAAATCGAGGGTATTTCGGTAATTTTATAAACTGAGGGTATTTCGGTAATTTTTCAAATCGGGGGTATTTCAGTAATTTTGTAAATTGGGGGTATTTTAGTAATTTTGCAAATCGGGGGTATTTCGGTAATTTTACAAATTAGGGATATTTTGATAATTTTGCAAATGGGGGGTATTTCGATAATTTTTCAAAACAGGGGTATTTCGGTAATTTTATAAACCAGGGGTATTTTGGTAGTTTTGTACACCAAGGGTATTTTTGTAATTTTGTCAATCTCTCAGAAGGTCTACAATCGCCTTGAGTGACTCAAGTATTCTAAACAGAGATAACGCTGAGCACAGGCTTATTTACTACAGAATCATACAATTTGACCAATTGGGCCCACAAGGCCCATTCCGGCCCATCGTTGCCCAAAACAACCTAAACCCACGAGAATACTCATGATGGTCTCAACTATCACGTCAAAGCTCCCACACGTGCGCTCGCACACTTGTGTTGCTACCACCACCGTGTGATCGGCATTTCGGCATTTGCCGTCCCATAGCTAAAGTAGGGTGAAATACACACCTGATAGGTATCTAAAGTTAATCTGCGCTCTGAACGTTGTTATGCTCAGAAGCCAACATTAATCGCATGCTTGACTCCCTAGGGGGTGTTTCGATCAACTACAGTCACTACCACCGTGACTCAACAGCATACAGATCAATGAATGATCCAACACCTAGCCCAAATGAACACGCCACAACGCGAAAGGGGTAAGCCAAGAAAGGTATGCTTACTCTCCTCATAGAGTGATCTATTTAAAGCCAGCTTCTCTCCTATTCTCATGTTAGCTTCCTGATGTGGGATTCTCCATCAGTAACCAACTCATTAGCAAAATAACCAACCTTCGTGTGCAAAGGGATTCAAACCAAAGTCCTCTCGATAGCCATGCCACGCCACCACCACTAGGACACAAGTTCCTTTGTGTCATAAGTCCAACACATTTAACTTTAAAGCCCACCTACTCGCTTTCAGATTTATTTAAAAGAGAAACCAAAAATAAATTGTAAGAGCCAAGACTTAAACCTTGGACCCCTTGCTTCCACTATAGCGTCACTTCCTTACCAATAGACCACATCTCCTTTTGTGTCTTATTTTAGCCCCTTTTATTTATAAGTTATCCCACTTGAGAGGGTTCCCTTAAGGCCAAAACCAAGATTTTTCCTATACCCAAGCTTGAACCCAGAACTTCGTAAAAACCCTCTAACATTCCAAAATCACTAACCCAAGCAATTTGAGCCCATGTCTTACTCTCAAGAATTTTAAACGCACCCAAGCCCAAGGCCCAATTCTTCTATGCCCAAAATTCAGGGTTTTACATATGAATTTAATCAAGTCAATAATGATATGTTAGGTAATTACATGCAATTAAGATCTAGAGTCACGCGCAATTATAATGAATTCATTACCAATTAAGATATAATAAAAATAACCTCAAAAATAAAATACTCTATGTGCAAATAGCTATGCGCATATACACTGTTGCATGGAATTAATCAAGACATATAAAATGTACTTTACTATTCATTTGGTATTTATTTATTGATCTACTTATACGCATATTTCATTACAAGGTGTTACAGAACCAATATGTCAAATATCTAATATTTCATAAACTGGTAAATCAAAATATATTTAATTCAATCAAATAATTATAGACGTATAACTAAGTACTTGTCCTCATGATTTCAATTTTCTTACCAAACATATAATGAGCTTAATAACATACCTATTCATATTCCATGTAGCCGAAACATAGGCAGCATTACAAACATTTTCTATATTAGATGCGTTTCCAACATAGACTCAGGCCAAACCTAACATGTATAATGTACGAAAATATATTCAAGCCCCAAACTAAACTCAACAACCAACCATGTTATGCTATTACATAACCTGATTTATAAACATGCTTAGCACAGGGCATAATAATTAAAATAAGCCCAAACATAATCAAAATCAAACCGAATTCAAGCAAGGAGGTTAAGCCATTTTCGCATGGCCTTTATACATACACCTTACAAAATAAACCATTTCGAAAGCTAGCTCATACATGCCATACTTCTAAACTAGCTTATAAAGTACCAAAATAGTAGATTGTGTGATGAACTTTGCTGACAGCCCCCCCATGTAACACCCTATACCCAGGTCCGTCACCGGAATAGGGTTACAAGGTATTACCTGACGAAACACATATCACAATTAATCACATACCATATTTTTATTTGAAGCTCTTAAGACAATTAAGAATTAATAAAATTTTAAAAGAGTTAAACACTTTGCAAAAACATATCATAGTAATTTTCCAAAGATTTTCATATCATTAAAAAAAATCACGAATATGCATTTATACTTGTATATAATTAAAAAAACACAAAATCATGATTAATAAGCTAACATATTTCGTACTCATTCCTTTACTTAATAAAACATATTAACCTCGTTTTTATTTTATGCCAAAACCGAATTACCTATTTACCAAATGTATAGTAAATCCAAATATAACATAGTACTCATACAAATACTTAGTTTAACCTAGTCATAGAAATAGATATAAGACATAATGCTCGCAATGGAAATAAGTTATAATCAACTAAAGGTAAATACTTAATAATTTAAACATAACACACATGCATATATTTGCAAACTTTGTATCAAAAATAAAAACCAAATAGCCAAATAGCAATTGTATCAATGACCATACACTTATATGATCCATACAAAACTCATGGCTAAACCTTGATCGAATATACCAACCAGTACCATATACAACAATCACAAATTTAAATCATCAAGTTCATAGTCAAATTCATTCAACTATCATTCATATAACATAGATAGTAATCAAAACCAAAACATTAAAGTCCTAGTAAAACTGCATTCCATCACATAAATACATATCGATACTAATTCAATATAACCCAAATATTATAGATCCCATAATCATTTAGTTAGCCATTTTCGAATGGCATAACATATACATATCATTCAAAAGACACTATTTATAAACTTGTCCAAACTATACATGCCATAGGTTAAGATTAGGTAATTAATACTGAAACAAAAGATAGTGTGATGAAATTCCTGTCGATCCCCGAGCTTGTAGTCAGCTTCAAAATTCTATAAGACATGGAAACATAACATTTACAATAAGTTTTCACACTTAGTAAGTCTTAAGCAACTAAACAAATATTAAACGCATAATTCAAATATCAAGTAACTATTATAAATTAATTCATAACAACTATCATATGTCCAAATGCTTAACTAACTCTTTTAGCATCTTTTGATTTACCTCCACTGTAAACTATCATAATCACATACACAAAGTCGAATTATATACTAAATCCCAACATCCATATCATTGAATCAATCCGTAATCCTATGAAATTCAAACCAAATTCATTAACTCAATACACACATGTTTATTTCATGTTTCAACTATGCACACTTTAATCATTAACCACCCAAAACACATATGTATCACCTTTGAAAGATTTCACTACTCAACTTAAAGCTTCTAATCACACTTGTACCTATATTCATAGCACAATAATCATAATATAAATAACTTTGTACATACAATTACCTTTGAGGCCGAATGTATATAAAATTATTTAGCTCAATTTTACTTGGTTCACCTTTCCACCTCAATTTGAAATCTTATAATCATGGGTTTGAAATTAAATCACTAGCAATAAGCCTGCTAGGCATAAGCCTGAATCATACACTGGCACAAGGCCAGCTAGACACAAAGTCTGATATTTAAACAATGGCACTAAGCTACTAGACATGAAGTCTAATATTTAATCACCGGCACTAAGCCTGCTAGACACGAGGTCTGATATTCATTCACCGGCACTAAGCCTACTAGGCACAAAGCCCGATCTCATCACCAGCACACAAATTGTTGGGTATAATCCCGAAAACCACCAATATAAGCCAACTCATAACCTTTTTATTTATCAAAATAAACAAACGTTCCATAATGATCCCTACTAATTTTCGAAAATTTCAAAGCATTCCAATGCAACTCAATCGCCTCACATAATACCATAACATTCGGTTATCAAGTTAATGAACTTATAAATTTAAACTATCATAGTAAATATTTTTCATTTAAAGTAAACGATATTTAACGGCTTAAAGACTTACCTCAGATATTAACGAAGGGCTTTTACCGACTCTTCGGTTACTTTCGTCTTTTCCTGATCTTGATCCGATTTCCGCTGTTCTTAAGCTTCAAATTCCAAATAATACCCATTCAATTTAAATTTTTATTCAAATTAATCCCAGAATACTCACTTAAGCAATTTATCGATTTACCCCTACTATTTTACACATTTATCAAATTAATCCAAATCTCAAATTACACAAAATAAGAGAAATTTGCTTATATTAATCCTAGGCCTAATGTCCCTAGTTCTCATACAAACCTTTACACCTCATTTATTTAGCAAATTAGTCCCTATATTTACTATTTTTACTACTTAGTCCTAATATTTCAAACTCATCAAAATTTTCCATATAAAACTTATAATCTAACTCATATCTTATATTTAACAACATTAAGCACAAAATTCATCAAGATACCACTTATGGCAAAACCCAAAACATACATTAATATCACAAATTCGAGTATGGGTCGGAAAGTAGACGAAGCAACGATCTCAAAAACATAAAAATTATCAAAAACCGAGTTAAACGCTTACCTCAATTGAGCTTGTACTATGCCGAATGCTCAAACTATTTTCTTTTCTTTTTGTTCTTTAGTTTCGGTGAAAGAGAACATAAACATGCATCCATTTTGTTATGTTTCAACTATTATAACATATGTAAATTTCTAATTTACTCAATTAACCTTATAATTAAAATATGCAACCATTAAAATGAAAGGTCAATACCATCTATTATTTTATTTTTTGGTTTAATTACCACATACAACCTCCATATTAAAAGACATAATCAATTAAGCACTTTACCAAATAGCATGCTTATTTATCATTTGTTGCAATTAAATCCTTTTCACTAATCAAGCATTCAAACATGAAAATTAACATATGGAAATTTTTATGGATATCAATTCACACAAATAAATACATAAAATAATGATATAAAAATATTTTCTGACTCGTATTCGTGGTTTCGAAACCACCGTTCCGAATAGGGTCAAAAATCAGACTGTTACACCTCGAGCTCGCAGCTTGACTCCAAAATTTATAAAACAGAAGTAAGTATACACATAGTAAGCTATCTTAGCTTAGTAAGTCATAACCTAACAAACAACCAAGTAATATCATCATATCAATCAAGCTAATCTATGTTACATATATATACCAACTTTATCCTCTTTAATCTCAACTACTAAGATTCATGAATTATACATTACCATATTCAACATTATTTTGACCGAATGTTAACATGATTTAAGAAAATGATGACCTTTCAGCCTTCAGAACCGAAATGTCAATACATGAGCATTGAATATGCACCTACTTACATGATTGAGCTCGAATATATAACACGATCTCAGTTATATGTATAAAATTTACAAGCCAAATATACAATGGTCATATATATATACAAAGTTAAAGATCATTTCAATAATATTCAAGTTATTAAAACATAAAACTGAATACACAAACCAATCTCACATGTCTTTCCTAGTTCGATCATATATGATTTTGAACAAGTATTCAAAGTGTTCACTTACCTTAACACACATAAGTAACAAGATAATTCATACCTGGCCACTGAGTTCATTTTACTTATTCGAACACAATTTATCTCTGCCCGATGAACCATTCGGAATTAGATAGGCACACGAATAATCACGTATGTCGTACAATGCCAACGTCCCACACATGGTCTTACACGTAGCCACAAATCAATGCCACTGTCCCAAACAGGGTCTTACTCGCGTACATATATCAAAATTACATATCGATGCCATGATCTTACTCGCACACATCAATTGGGATCCTATTTCATGACATTTGAATCGTAGCTATTCCTAAGGTTCATACGGGGCTTTCGAACGTCGTAACACGGTCGAAACAAATTCAGAAACTTTGAATTTAAGCCTACTCACATTCGACCATAACGTACAATAATTCATATTTTTCATTTCAGCATGTAAATTTAACATTTAGTTAAATTTAAGTACGTCTATTTGCTTATGAACTTACCTCGGACGATGAAAAACAGAACGGGACGGCTAGTCGACAACTTTAGTTTTTCCCCGATCCAAATCCGTTTTTTTTGGTTTGTGATCTAAACACATTCAAATTAAGCTCATTCAAACATATTTTCATTCAATTTAGTCCAAAAACACATAAATGGGAAAATTACCATTTTACCCCTAACATTTACACTTTTTACAATTTAGTCCCTATTGCATAAAACACAAAATATGTAAAATTTGACAACACTTTGGTTAGGCCGAATATATCTAGTACTCATACAAGTCCATATCTTTCATCAATTTCACATTTTAGTCCCTCAAATTTTTATTTTTGCAATTAAGTCCTAATTACTCAAAATCATCAAAAATTCCAATACAAAATATGTTAACCCAACACCAACCTTTCATATTTCATCATCAAACAATAAAAATCACAAGCTCTCATCAAAGGCATAACTCAAAATATTCATCAAAATTCAAAATTTAAGCATGGGTTTTGTAGTACTTGAAGCAACGATCTCAAAAACGAAAAAATTATCAAAAACCGAGCTAAACTCATACCTTGATTGAGCTTGAAATCAGGTGAACCCTAGCTTCTCTTGTTTCGTTTTCTTTTGATAACTTTTGGCAATAGAGAATTATAAGCACTATGGTTTATTTTATGTTATAACTTATAATATATAGTTTATAATTTTAATTTCCAAAAATACCCTTAATGAATTCATGTCATATTATTATAATATAAGCCTATTACCGTCCATCAATGTGTCATTGGGCTAATTACAACATGAAGGCTTCCACTTAAAAAGCCACTACCAATTAGGTCCTTACAATTAAAACTAGCAAATTTTTAATTTATGCAATTAAGTCATTTTATTAAATCGGACACATAAACGAATAAATTAAATCACAAAATTTTCATAGATATAAATTCACACAAAATAAACACAAAAAATAAATTTTAAATATTTTTTCTGACTCAAATTTGCGGTCCCAAAACCATCGTTCCGATTAGGGTCTAAATTGGGCTGTTACAAACATATGAAGACATAAGTTAAACTTAATGATTGGAGCTTAGTCTTGAATATGGGAATAAAAATCAAATTGGTAAGGGTTAACATGTCTTTATTAAGGAAGCATTTAGTCCAAATTTTGCTATTATAATAATTGTTTAATGTAATTTGAATCATATATATACTTAAGTAGCATAACTATCAAATTTCTTGTTTTTAAGCATGAATATATCAAATTCGTAATTTCGGGAAAAAAGTTGTTTTGAAGGAGTTTTTCAAATGTGTTTCTGAGAAATTCTTTTCAAAATTTGTGCATTACTCAGGATGAGCAATGATTTAAGTTTGGGGGTGTGGAAACACAAAAATTTATAGACTTTTTCATACCTATTTCTACTTAAAATCTTGCATTTTTGATAGAATTTTTGTCATAAAATAATTAATGTTTACAAAATAATTAAATTGTATTAAAAATTTGAACATGTTAATTTTTAGTCAATTTACAATTATATTTAGTGAATTTTTTATTATTTTTGATAGATTCGCACAAAGACCGAAAATTGACCTGGCAGACACCTTTAGAAGAACCAAACCGAGAAGCAATTTGAAGTAACAAGGAGAAATAATTTCTAGCCTAAGATGGTCCAAATATGTGTATTAATTCATAATATAATTAATTTTAATTTATTACCAATTTAGTTGGGGCTAAATAAATTAATTTTAATTAATTATGGAAAAAAGGCCCAGTTGAACTGTAACAGTTAAACCAAATTGAGTGAACCAAACCAGCCACCAATTGGGCAGCCCAGAACTATTCAAATGCTAACCCAAATCAGAATTTTAGCTAATTAAATAAGCTTACAAAAAGGCCCTTGAAAAACTTCCAAATTACATTCAAACCCCACCTTAAATTAAGGCTTCACGGATTTGCCCTAGACTAATTTTATCAAAGTGGAAAGTTTTAACTTTGCCATATAGATGGCGGGCCATGGGGTGGTCTCTTTGGCTGCTGGAATTTTCTATTTTAGCAGCCTTCCTTAGCTATAAAAAGGCCCCCTTGCTACCCATTCAAATCATCCCTCACACTCTCATTCACTTCTCTTCTCTCCACTCTTTCTTTTTCTCCAAAAAACCAAGCCTTCTTGTGCTGATTTCTCCTCTTGGAAAAGAGTTGTTTTCTCAGCCATTTTGGGCAGCAAGCGAGTGTTCGTAGAATCCTTGATCAGTAAGGACAAGGGAGACGAAAAACGGTGCAATCAGTGAAGCCACGGAGAAACACCAAATTTGCTTCTTGTTCCCTATCTTTTTAATTCCTATTTTTTTATGATGAACATATCTATGAATATTTCATGTCTTTGAAATGGTTATTTTAATCAATCTAGCTTGAATTTAATTCGTGTTGGGTTGATTGCATTTTGTCCTCTTGATTTGTTAAAATTATGTTTATGCTGTTATAGGCCTCGGTAAAATGCTTGATTAAGTAAAACCATGCCTAAGTTATTCTGGCATTGTAGTTGTTTAGATAACTAAAGAATTAATTATTTATACGCATTGAAATTGTAATTAATGGACACAGTACTTAATCAGTGCATGTTTAATTCTTCTAAGGTAGCTGAAGATTAAATTAGCATTGTATTTGGCAATACATATGCCTTGCATAACTTGCAAGATTATTGTGATTAAACTGTTTCAAGGTAAGGATACTTTGTTACCTCACATAGTCTTTTATATGCTTATTAGGTTGAATTAATTGTTTGAATCGACATAGGAATATGCGACAGATTATTTAATTTAATAAGTATGTATGTGCAATAACATGTTTACCTTTATAAATCTGTTTAATCAGTGGAATTGGCATAGGAATATATACAAGAGATGAATGGATTTTTAATTTGAAAATATGTTCATAAGTTAGCAAATTACCGATTTGCCGTGAATTTATTCGTAACAAGTATAAACATAATTTTAATAATTCCAAGATAAGAAATGTGATTAATCCAACACAATTATATCATGATTAAATCATATTTGAAATCGTGCATTAGAATTTCTTTGTTTTATTTTAATTATTTCACTTAGTTTTTAACTCTTATTTTTTTTATCTCTTTTTAAAACCAAATATTTTTCCTTCACCAAAGTTTTTAAAATTACTTTCATAAATAATTCTTTTACAGTCCCTGTGGGTACGATAATTACATTTACTTGTCACTTTATTACTTGTTGCGATTGTGTACACCTGTACATTTTCGTTGTTCCACATTCATTGTGGAATCACCACAGCTCGTATGAGCTTACAATTCAGCCTTCAAGCTTATCGTTTAGCCTTCGAGTTTACTGTTCAGCACGTTTGAGCTTACGGTTTATCGGTTCAGGGGGAGCATACCGATTCTGGCTCGAAAGAGCATACATGATGAATTAACGGATTACCAATTATACACTTAGTGTGTACACCCGAGTATCCCTCGATGTTTCCGAAGGTTCAACAGGCATTTATACCGACATGAATTACATGGATATTAATGATACAAGAGTTATATAATTTACATGAATATATAATATAAAAATTACATGATTTACATGGATATGTGCTACATGAATTGAATAATTTACATGGATCATATGTTACATGAGTGACATGAGTTGTAACGCCGCAAAAATAATTTACATGATTATATATGTTACATGAGTGACATGAGTTGTAATTTTGCATGTGTTGGCATAGAATTCTTGTTTGGCTTGTTGGCTTGATGATTTGGGTGTGTTTGGGGGTTTTTAGGAAGCCTGGGGTCGAGTTAATGCCTTGGAAAAATTTTTAATTTTTGCTCTTAAAAGTATCTAGACGTTGGCATGTAGGGTTTATAATTAGTTGTGGTTGTTCTATGACACAAATGAACATGGAAGGGATGTGTGTTTGAATCCCCTTTTAAGCAAAATATATTTATTTTGCTACTTGGGAGCGGTAAGAGGTGGAGCTAGAGTTGAACACTGACAGGTTATTGTGGAGTTGGTAAAAAGGGGTGAAGTTTGAATTGGTCAAGGTTGTTGTTTGAATTTGAATTTAATTTGAAATTGGAGCATTGGAGGAGATCAGTGAGTGTTATCATGGAGAAAATGGTGGAGCACTTCAAGGGATTTGGGGTTGGGAGAGTTGTAGCCGAATGGTGCAATTGTTATTCGCTAATTTGGCAAAAGGGGAACTTATTTGGTACATTTCGGCAATTTGTGTGTAGGAGCCAAATTCTTCCTTTATATTTTCAGGATTGTTCTTCCAACATTTTTGTTTCGTTTCAGCTTTTGGTACTATCAAGTTTGGCACAAACTCACTAAGGGCATATTGTTTTGTTTCTTTAGTTCTACTTTTGCCGCATCCTTTATCCCTCCTAACTCTTTTCTATTTTCTCTAAGACTAGACCGAACATTCTATCATTTTACTTTGGTCTATTTCTTGCCTTTCTAGCCGAATTCATTTCTTCTATCTCCCTTCTTTTCTCCAATCTTTTCCTTTTCATTTAGTTGGCTGAAACCAATCCCTACCTCACCCTATCTTGCCATTCGCTTCTTAGTTTCTTCTTTAGCCAGTTATCTCTTCTCCTCCTTGCTAATCTCTTCGAATTTCCCTTGTAGCTAAACTCTTCATTCCCCTTTTCTAGGATTTCTCTGTCTCCTTTCATCGATTAGTGTTGACGTTATATTTCTTCAAGTATTCTATCAAGGGGTAGGTGTTCTAACTTCTTTTTCTTTCGATCTAGGCTAATCTTCTGATGCTTTCTTTTGGGCCAAGTGCCCATCCTCTTGAATCTTTAATTACTGGGAGATAGCTCCTTTTTTTGATCCACTATCTGACTAGTTTTCTAGGATGTTTCAAGGGGTGACTGGGTGTAAGGATTTCTAGTCGATCAAGACTTTTCCTCTAACTGTCTGTTAAGGTAAATGCATCATTTTGTTTTAGTAGCCGATTGTTGTGGGATTAAGCCACTCATGGATTTATGTCTTGATTAGTGGAAGTTGTTGTTATACAGTGAGGTGATTACTGGTGTTGATTGTTTTAATTAGCAATTTATGAGGAACAAATCGTTTATCTCACAATCAAGGTATGTAGTTTTGTTGTTTGGGTATAGTGTACGTAAACACTATTAAGCGAGAGATTGACTGTATACTGAAACAATTGTAGGTTGGAGGCTTGTGGAGTTTTGGAAACGGTGTCGCAATAAGTTGTGTAACCACACCCTACCTTAGTGTAAATCGGCAAAAGCCGAAAAGTCGAAATGCCAAAACATCTGCATTCAAGGCCTTACGAGTGTGTAAACGCTTGTGGAGTGAACCGAGCCCACAAATTTTAGGCAATAGACTGTAGAGGCCATTAGGTGCAATTCCGTGCACTAGGGCTGTTATGGGCCTCGATGGGTCGAAATGGGCCAATGGGCTTGCGGGCCACGTGGGTAAAATACTCGATAAGTGACCGTTGATAGATTGGATTATGAGGCTCATAATGCCATATGTGAATCTGGACTGAATGGGCCACACGAGCGTGTAGGCCCACTTGGGCTCAATAGGGGACTTAGGCCCATACACACTGTTCTGGACATGTAGATTATCTGAGTCACTTCAAGCGACGATAGACCTTCCTGGAGGTCGTGTTAGGTACCGAAACACAAAACTTAGATAAATGACCAGAATACCCTTGAGGGGTAAAATTACCATTTTACCCCTAACTGCTTTAATGACCTTTGTACCCCTAGAAATAGGTTGATTGATGAGTATGATCTTCTATATGCATGTTTTATATGTATGACATGACATTCTACATGGGGTTGGGTTTGGTATGGAGGAAGTTCTGTGATAGTCGCTCTACTATGTATTTCTGTTACTAGTGGCTTCGCCAGGTATTCTGATTCTGGTGGCTCTGCCACATTTACTGTTATTTAGTAGCACGGCTGCGTAATTGGTGTGTTTCCTGGGTGGGTCGAGTTATTCTCACATGATGTGGTGGCTGGTACGGGTGGTGTGCTGGTTGGATTGGGTTGGGTTACATTCATGTTCTATTCTATTTCTGTATTGAGCTTGGGCCCACACTGCTTCTGTATAGGGCTTACAACCTAGTCTGCTCTGCTTCTGTTTAGGGCTTTGGCCTAGTCTATTTTGTATGTCTGATTTCTGTTACCGGTTGGGGAATAACACACTGAGTTTTTGCAAACTCACCCTTTCTTTTTTACTCTGCAGGTAATCCCTTGCCTTAGGTGATTTGGAGCCGTGAGGGACTCGGAGGTGGCCATGCAAACTTTACTTAGTTATTTGAACTTGTTCGTTTTAGATTTTGATATTTAGGTTTATGTTTTGTAATAAGGCCGTTGGATTTTAATTTGTTTTTGTTTAGGTTTTGCGTATCGCTTTTATACTGCTAGAGTAGGTAAATCGAGTTTTTAAAATTAACAAACGTTTTCAAGAAAAACACACGTGTTCATTCTTAAGAATTTCAATAAAAAGGCTTTCGTGCTTTTAAACAAATTAAGAGATCAATAAAGATTAATATGGCAGTTATTTTTCTAACAAATAGTTTGAAAATACAATAATGATAATTTCCAAACTTCCTCTTGTAATGAATTGGTCTTAACTTCATACCAACAAGAACAATTTTTGAAAAGCCTTTGAATGAGATCTTTCACTATTTTCAACTATAAATGTGTTTTGAACTTAGAACTAAGCTTCTATTTACAAGATCGGTTTTGGGTTTTAATCGTTGCGTCTATGTGACACACTGGATTTGGCCATAACGTTTGGGTCAGGTTTGGGGTGTTACATGAGTTATAAAGATTATATGTTACATGATTTACTTGAATTTAAAGAGATGAGATGTTACATGAATTACATGAAATATTATAGATGAATTAGGTACTACATATACATTACATGTTTGATTTCATTCTTGTGAATGAATGAATTATAGTATAAACGAATGAATTACTGTTGTAATGGGTGAATTACTGTTATTATTGATTTATGTGCGTTATGGATATTATGGTATTAATTTATTAAGATATGGAATGAATGATACTTGTGATATGAGAAATAGGTGGTTAAACCACATATATGGCACGTAAAGTACGAGATACCAAGTAAACGATAATTTCCCAAAATGTTTCATCTGAAAAATGATGATAAAGGTGAGGATATAAGCAATGATACGGATTAATTCAGGTATCAGTGAGGACTCTAACATGTAAGTGATATTTGATGGTTCATATGAGACGTAAGTGAAACCTAATGAATTCATACATGAATTATTAGGTAGTTATTATAATTGGTATTGAATCGGATGGTTTCAAATTTTAAATTAATTGTTAAATGATTTATAATACTTACTAGTTTTAATAGCTTACTAAGCTCTTTAGCTTACTTTGCTTATTCTTTGTATTTTGCAGTGATTTGAATGCTCACTCGGGTTAGAAGTCATAGAAGATTTGATCACACTATCTAGGAGACAATTGGTATTTTTCAACTCTTTGAAATATGGTAACATGGCATGTATAGGCTAGTTTATAGGTTGAATTATATGACTACTTATGTAGTTCATTTTTGTACAAGTTTGGTACTTGACCAAGCTACAAGATATGGCTTGAGTTAGCAATGTGGTAAATTGATGAATGATGTTGGCCTTTGATAAAGTTGGATGTGAAAATGTCTTAAACCAAGCCTCTTTTGTGCCACATGGCCAGAGCACACGAGCATGTGACTCGACCGTGTGACCCCTGCACTACAGTATAATGAAGTTAGTGAGTTACACGGCTTAGACACACAGGCATGCCTATTGATCATATAAGGCACACGGGCTAGACACACAAGCGTGTCTGGTGGCCGTGTTGTCAAGTCAGTAGGTATGCCCTGTTTTCACACGGCCTGGACACATGGGCGTGTCTTGACCCTTGTGAAATTTTTTGAATTTTCCTAAAGCTTTTAAATGTTATCAATTCAGTCCAAATTGAATGTTTTAAGTTTTAGATGATTGATTTAAGTATGTTATAAGTATGATTGAATGATATTTATAGAAAGAATATGATATTTAATAAATGTTTGTTAAATACTGTTCTGAACAAAGTTATAAGATCGGTAATGCCCCTTTACCTATTCCGCTGACGGTTTCAGGATTGGGGTGTTACATAGGCTTACATCACATTATACACATATACATTTTAAGATAATTTGGCACTTGAGGCTATGAAACATAAAAGTAGGTTCTATCACTGCACATTGTTTACACGGATCTCTAACACTCCAAATGACTCATAGAGTTGAACATATCCCAAAAGTGAAGCATAACACTAACACTCTCAAACACACCAAACATGTTCTGTTGAATGGAGCTTAGCTAACATTTCCTTATCTCTCTAATATGTCCCAAGGCCTCAACACACAAATCACATAACACCTATAGGTGAGTACTGACAATCCTATGGCATGCCAACTATATCCAACGATCTCATAAGGTTACAAGACCAAAATATCCATATCATAATTACACATTTTTAATTACTGATTCAATGCACATCATCTCTATTCATATTTGTCAATTCACATCACAAACTTGTACACAATGCCTGCTTATCGAATTCACATTTAATTGCATTTAAAGTGCCACAATAATGCTCATTGAGCCATCATATATCTGTCAACATATGAGTGCATTAAAATCAGTTTGTCACATACAAAAACATGTTACATTAGCATCAAATTCCACAATGCAACACTTACATACGTATTGGCTTTTGCACACTTTCACTGCACATCTTTATATCGCTAACATAACATCATTATTATCATTTGACATATTTAATATACCCACAATACAATACAATTCACAATATTGTATCATAATAATCAATTCATAGTTATTCACATATTCACATAATTTGCCAAAAATAAAACAAGGAAAATAGAAAGCTTACACTTAGAACTTATGATAAAGGATTAGGATATTCCTAAGCTCCCAATCAACACTAAGAATCATGTCTACAAGAAGTAATTCCAAACACTCACCAAATTCACTTTTGCTGAGAATCTGAAAGCTTAAATTAGCTTTTCCTTGCCTTTTGCCTTGCTCGAAGAAGGTTCCAATGATTCTGATGCTTCACACATATTAACCACACAATATACACAATCAAGATTCACCCAATGACTCATTTAAACCAACCAAGAACACAAGCCTAAGCTATATACCTTAAGAAACTAAAATTTCGAGTAACAAACATGAAACTCAAATACTCTCAGTCTATACTTAATATTTTTGCTTGAAACGAATTTGGTTCATCTAATTATTCACTTACAACTAATTCTCAACCTTTAAACTACTCAAAATTACGCTTTTTAATGTATACAAATTTTTGACATATTTATGGTAATTTTCGTGAAAATTCATTAAATCCTTAGAAATACTTAACAAAACATTAAAGTAAGTTTAGAAACCTTCTACTCATGTTAAAACAAGTTGAAAACACTTTGAAAACACATTTTTACTCAAAATCCAGAAATTCACCTTTAATAACCCAAATTTTGGCTTTTATTTAACTCATGCAATTTAATGGCTAATTGTAACACCACTATCCTGTATCCATCACCAGACTAGGGCTAGGAGCATTACCGGACAATTTAGAACATTCACGAACATTTCACAATCATTATCATCATATCATAATCATACATCAACAATGAGTCCCATATAAAGGTCTACAAGACCTTAAACATGCATTAGAAGAAGGTCGGGACTAAACCAAACACTTAAAAAAAATTTTGAAACTTAAACATTTTTCGAAGCTACAGAGATCACACGCCCATATGGTTAGGCTGTGTGCCTCACACGGCTTTATACACGCCCGTGTGTCTAGTCCATGGCAAAACAGGGCATACCTACTGACTTGGGACACATGGCCAAGGACACGCCTGTGTGCCAGGCTGTGTGAAAACTGGGGGGTATATTGACTTGGGTCACACGGTCAGTCACACACCCGTATGTCTAACCCGTGTAGCCTGCCCATGTACATTTCGAATGGCCCTCGAATGACACGGTAGGGCCTTTGTAGGTGCAAAATAGGTCATTTACAAGGCTAATATGCCACCCAATTTTGGGTCATCCCTACAAGCATAAAACCAAAATAATGTATACCAAATTTTCCTGCCAAAATATGCTCAGAACATTCATCATTCATATCATATATTTCTCATCTCAATTCATACTCAATTCCTTGCCAATCCATACCAAAATGTAAACCAAAAATCAATTCAAAACACATACTTCATATCTCATTATAAACCATTCCATTTCATACCTAAACTTACCATAATTCACAACATTAATCCATCAAAATGACCATTTCTTATTAGGTCATATTTGCATTATAAAACATACCAAATTTATAACACAAAACACATACTAAATTCAAACATAGTTTCATTCATAATCAAGCCATATCACATGGCAAGATTTATATACAATACTAAACATATTCAACTACTTCTAGCCTATACATGCCATAATTCATTATTCACATTTTGAATAGGGTACCAAAATAAAGTTCGATAGTGCGATGATGATCCTCAATGATTCTCGAGCCTCTAATAGCTTTAATGATCTATAAAATAGAAATGAGCACACCAAGTAAACTTTATAGCTTAGCAAGTCCATAAGTAAATAATTTATTAAGCAATATCAATCGTAAACAAAGCATTTTCACAACTCAAAGCGAAATACATGATGCCACAAACCTTTATCCATATCTCATAACATGATTTATTCAACTCAAAAAGCTTTTCTCAATGAATCTCATTATTTCATCTCAGTGATTCTCGTATAATATCGTACATACCTATTCACTTCGTACTAACCTCTTTTACTCATTTACAATCTTTGCTCGCTCGTTAAACTATTCAAAGTAGTAATTAGATACATGAACATTTCAATCGATAAGTACCTATACCATGGCCCGTAGCCAAATCAAGGTAACTTATCTCTGAGCACCTATACCATGGCCCTTAGCCAACTTAAGGTAGCTCCCACAAAATACCTATACCATGGCCTGTAGCCAAATCAAGGTATTTCTTATAGCCATAGTGCCTATATCATGGCGCAAACCCAATTCACAACGTAATAACATGTCATTAACCTTCCAAAACTAATCCTATAGCTCAACCAAGCTTTCTCATATTTCATTTCCATCAATGTTCACATTCATAATCTCACCTTCACTATTTCCATCTCCTCCGAAATTTCATTCATCACAATTAATATAATATCAAAGCATTTAACAATCATTTATATTGAAATTACTCCTCATGAACTTACCCCGAGTCTGATACGTCAAATTGAGTCGATTATTTGTCGACTTTTGATTTCCTACGATCCAAATCTGGATTTCACTTTTCTTGATCTATACGTATTAAAAATTAACTCATTCAATCTCACACTCATTCAAAACAATCCATAAACACATATTTAGGGTATTTTACAAAATAGCCCTCACATTTTCACATTTTGACATTTTAGTCCCTATTTCATAAAATCAAAAAATTCATAAAATTTCTTTTTATACAAGCTTAGACAAATTTTTACTTAGCTTATACAAGCCCACACATTTCATTTATTTCACATTTTTAGTCCTTCAAAATATTATTTTCTCAATTTAGCCTAAATTACTCAAATTCATCAAAAAACCAAATCCAAAACATATTTATCAAATACCAAGCTTTCATTATTCATCAATTATCAATAATAAACTCACATATTCATTAAAATCATCTTATGAAAACATCATCAAAATTGGAAATTTTGGCATGGGCTTGATAGAACACTTAACAACGATCTCAAAAACACAAAAATCATCAAAAACCGATCAAATTACATACCTTAATTGGCCAAAATGAGTGCCAAATGGTTTGAAGACTTCAAACCCTATTTTTGCTTCTCAAATTTGGTGAAGAACATAAAGATGATCACCATTTCGTCTTTGTTTTATTTAATTATTCTATTATTTTACAAATTACCATAATGTCTTTAATGAATCATTAATAATCTACATATATATCATGGACATAAATGTCCTTTAATCATATAATGGCATAATAACCTTATAAGGACTTTCAACAAATAGAATCATAGCAATTTAGCACATTAACAATGAGTATGCCATTTTTACCTTTTATGCGATATAGTCCATTTTGCAAATTAAACATTTAAACAGACAAATTTTCATACAAAACTTTCACGGACATCAATTCACATGCCATAATCATAGAAAATAATATTGAAATATTTTTCTGACTCAGATATGTGGTTTTGAAACCAATATTCCGACTAGGGTCTAAATCGGGCTGTTACACTAATAATTCAGTTTTAAAGACTAGATAACATTATAAACTCATAAGGAATCGAATCATTTCCTTAGATGACAAAAAACAGACCTGAAAAACCCGCAAGCTTGATAATGGAGGAAACTATGGTGTTTTGACTGGTTTTCTTGGTTTTTATAAAGGTTTATAACTTAAGAGATGATAGAAATAAAAAAGAATTAAGATTTATAGTTCAAAATTGATTGAAATAGAAAGAGAGAATCAAGGGACGAAAAACACAAATTTTGGGTAGTTTTTAGGTGAAATAACTTGGAGAAGAGAGCTTTTTTTAGCTTGAATTTTGAAATCTAGTTAAATTGCTTTGTAAAAACTCTCAATTTTGTCTCTTTTACAAATTAGTTCTATCTTCAAAATTAGAGGTATTTAAAACTCATTTTTAGAAATTGATTTAATTTTCTAATAACCATAATAAGAAACATTAGCGATAAATCATGTCGCAAAATTCTGAACACTCTAAGGCTAAAATTCCTAAAATACCCTAAAACTCCTAGGCCTTTTTTTGGGGTGTGAGAAAATCACCAAAAAAATTATTGGAAATTTGAAGCTTCCTAGGCCTAGCTATTTATTATAGGAGGTTCGTAAATGGATTCTCTAAAATAGCTTTGCCCATGTCGAATCTTCTAAAAAAGACTATTTCATTCGTGTGGAATGACCAGTGCTAGGAGAGGTTTGAAAAGGTGAAGACCATGTTGATAGAAGCGTCGATCTTGAACTTATCCGATCGAGACCATCATTTCACCTCGAGATTTTAGAAGCAATTACACGAGTAATTGGCTATAAGGTTAAACTTCAGTACAACTTTTCATCCCCATTCTGATAGTCAAGTAAAGTGTGTTATTCAAGTGCTAGAAGATATGCTTTGAGTCTGTGTCATTGAATTTTAATCTGGTTCAGAACATTATTTACCTTTACTTGAATTTGTGTATAATAACAGTTTCCAATCAAGTATTAATAACTTAGATTATTTAGATCATTTATAGTTTGTTTATATATTATTTCGATAATATATTAACTATGTAAATTTTAAATAAATTATTTATGATTGTACAAAAATATATAATAAAATAAATAATATTAATGTAACACCCCTTACTTGTATCCGACAATGGGATAGGGTTCAAGGCGTTACTAGACTTAAATGATAACTTTCATACAAAATCGAACCATGAATTTCAGTCCAAATGTAAAGCTTTTCATTTAAACTCATTTTATTCCTATTACAGGCCTACACGGCCCAAAACATATTTTAAGAATGGTTCAGGACTAAACCAGAAATGTAACACCCCAAACCCGGCCCAGACGTTATGGCTGAATCTGGCGACATCACATTGAAGGATGACTCATACAAATCGAAGTTGTTGAAAAACCCTGAAAATGTTTGATTGTTCGTGATTTAGTAAACTTGTTTATTTGAAAGATTGATCAAAACCTTGGTTGCCATTTGAAAAGCTTTAGTTTTTATATTACTTGTTAAATTCCTATGTTTCAGTTAAAGTAGAAGCTCATCTTTTTAAAAATGTTCCGGTTCTTATGTTAGGTTTGAAAATGTCAATTTAGCTCCTTTTGGATAAACAAGTTTTAAATTTAGAAGTTAAGCAATAATTATAATAAAAACCAATAACAAAATCAAACTAGGGGAAAGGCCTTAATACAACCAAAAACCCAATAGTAAGCAAATATAAAATACTAAAACCAAAACTACTGGCATTGTGGCCACCTCCAAGTCCTCCCGTACGTCGAACCGCCTAATGAGGATCACCTGTAAAATTAAAAAGAGGGGGTGAGTTTACAAAAACTTAGTATGTACAACCCTCATCAATCATATGGTATGCATTAATCAATTTAGGCCTAAGCCCACTACAATAATAGTGGCATTTGGGCCTTAGCCCATAATAGCCTCAGTTGAGCCAGAGCCCATATCACAATCAAATCAATATATGCAATGTACAAAATATCCCATCCAACCCTGCACTTCGTATCCCTTCCAACCCTTCACTCCTGTGGGGATTTAATTGACCCAACCATCCCTACACTCCAACGTAGCACCGATTACGGCACTAACCAATGTTATAGCAGAGCTATAAATCACATAATTGGCTTACAGCCATTCGTGGGTCCACAGTCGTTTCGGGTGACTCATACGACCTCCCCCAAATAGATCCACAGTCATCTTGGGCGACCTGTGCGATCAGGTCCATAGTCATCTCGGTCGACCCGTACGACCATAACAATTCAATCACCTCCTCTAACAATGTTCCTATCCCTATGTAGCATAATATCACATGTATGCAAACATATCATAACATGGCATACAAAATCAGCTAGATAGCATATAGGGGCATTTTAGTCATTTTGGCCCTTCAGGGGCATAACGGTCATTTATCGCTATCGCCTTAAATACACATAGATCAGCCCATTACTAAGCCCAAAATCATTCAGTGCGACTTATGTCACTTTTAGCAATCAATATTACACTAGGGCGCAAAAGCCCAATATGTAAGTGGGGACCATGCTCTTATGTGGCCCACTGAGCCCAGATCTGCCCATGGCCATGTCGACAACATGACCGGCTTGTTATTTCCTATCCGTCCAAAATTTCTGCTCATGTCGAGCCCACGGGCCCATCGGGCCCATATGGCCCTTTTTGGCCCAATTGGCCAAGAAGCAGCCTAAGTTCACGAGATCGCTCATGGGGCCTCTGTCATCGTATCGATCTTTCCACATGAGTGTTCGTGCACTCGTGTAGTTACTGAAGGAATGCCGGTGCCTCCAAGGCGCAGCGGAAAATTAGAACAATAAAATTTTTTCGGTGATCCATACCATGGATCCATGTGTAAGGAACGAATCGGGGTGATAAAAGTTTTAAAATTATCGAAACTTCAATCTGAGTAGACAGCGACGCCAAGGCAATGAGAATCCTGAAGCACTATCGAACCAAGCCGCAACCTTTACTGATGTCGGCCTCTACGTAGTCCACCCAATTGACAATGAATGGTAATATCCCAGAAAACTATTTTCAGAGATTATATTGTTTTGACGGCTGCTAGACCCTTTAACATAGTTTCGGGATTGCCTATATATTTTAGCTCTTTAGGGTTTTTACCCTTACTATATATAAGTCTGTATTAATTGGTATATATTCATAACGAATATTTATTGCCATATATAATCCGAATCATAATAGTCATCATTAAAATAAATATAATAACGTTTAACCGAAAATTATAATTACGTTAATTATAATAAAGATTTCGGTAAACTATATTTATTTAAATTTATATATATATGAACCAAATTCATATATTAGAAAAATTATGTTCTGATTATGTGTACAACATCCTTGTACATATAGTCTGTTCAATAGTTTGATTGCCTAATTAAATTAATTCTATAATTAATTTAATTCATGTGACAAGCAGACACAACACCAACAATGTTTTACTCCGTTCATTTCAATCGTAGGGTGTGACCCTATAGGTTCTTGTAACGTTAGCAGTAATATTAGAACTATTCTAATGTTACAAACAATGAGTGGCATCTAGCAATGCATCATTGGTACCTAAGTTACAAGAAGTCATGATTCGACATAACCTTTTGTGATTAACTTTTCATGCATTAATCCTTAAGTCCTATATCTTTGGAATGGACACAAGTCATGGAATAGTCACACTTGCACAGTCCATCCCATGTTTCTTGATACCTTGAGTAGACTATGATATACAAATAAGTATGACATCTCATATCAACTTATTTGAGCATAGCCATGCATTTCTAGTCTCACTCAACCAAGTGGCCTGAGATATTACTCCTATTATGTAGGAGGGACTTATCCTATATTGATCAACCATATCCCTCTACATAGATTGTGGTATATCCAACATTAGTCTTAATAGAACAACCAATTACGGTGTTTGTTTGACTATATCAAAATATACAACTCACGATGTTGGAATGATGATGATATCAAGTATGAGGATCATATACATATTAATCACTATGAGTAATATTGTGACAATTACATAATAATCCAAGAAACATACTCATAGCGGGTCAGTCCAATATGTTGTTCTCTAACACACATATTCATGCATTGATTCTGATACTCCATATCAATGACAACTCTTTATCATCAATCAACTACATGTTAGTCTTAATGCATTATTATTGTCCTAGCCAACAATAATACTTGACTAAGGATCTTTTAAGAATAATCGTATTATTCTTAGGACATTATTATAAAACAGGTTATTTATGCACACAGAAATGAAACTGAAATAATAATGGCAAAGCCTTATATTAATAAACATGGTAAATCAAGTATGTTATCACAACTATCTCGTGATTGATCTTTGGGCATACTCTTACAATCTCCCACTAGCACTAAGACCAATCACTCATATATCTAATACCAAGTGACTTAGTGTGACGATCATGCTTCTGCTGTGTCAGAGGCTTGGTCAGGGGATCAGCAATGTTATCATCTGTGGGTACTCTGCATATCTCTACATCCCCTCGATCGATAATCTCTCGAATAAGATGGTAGCACCTAAGTATATGTTTGGATCGTTGGTGAGATCTGGGTTCTTTAGCTTGTGCGATGGCTCCATTATTATCACATCGAAGTTCTATAGCATCCGATATGCTAGGCACAACCCCTAGTTCAGTAATGAACTTTTTTATCCAAACCGCTTCTTTTGCTGCCTCACTAGCTGCAATATACTCGGCCTCTGTTGTAGAATTGGCTACTGTACTTTGCTTTGAACTCTTTCAGCTCACAGCACCACCATTAAGGCAAAAAAAAAAACCTGATTGCGATCGAGAATCATCCTTGTCGGTTTGGAAACTAGCATTAGTGTAACCTTTTACACTTAACTCTTCCTCACCTCTGTATATTAGGAATGTATCCTTAGTTCTTCTTAAGTACTTAAGGATATTCTTGACTGTGGTCTAATGACTTTCACCGGGATCTACTTGGTACCTGCTCGTCACACTTAATGCATATGAGACATCTGGACGAGTACATAACATGGCATACATGATAGATCCAATAGCAGAAGCATATGGAATTTTACTCATGCGTTCTCTCTCTTGTGGAGTTGAAGGACACATTTCCTTCGAGAGTGAAATACCATGTCTCATAGGTAGGAATCCTCTCTTAGATTCTTCCATATTGAACATGTTCAATACTTTGTCTATGTATGTACTTTGACTTAGACCTAGTAGTTGTCTCAATCTATCTGTATAGATCTTGACTCCTAAGATGTAAGTGGCTTCGCCCAAGTCATTCATAGAAAAATAACTTCCTAACCAAGTCTTAATAGACTGTAAGGTAGGTATGTCATTTCCCATGATAAGTATGTCATCCACATACAGTACCAAGAATGTGATTATGCTTCCACTAACTTTCTTGTAAACACATGGCTCATCTTCATTTTTGATAAAACCAAACTCTTTGATGGCATCATTAAAACGAAGATTCCAACTTCGAGAAACTTGCTTTAATCCATAAATGGATCCTTGTAACTTACATATCTTTCTAGCATCCTTTGGATTGACAAAACCTTCAGGTTGTGTCATGTACACATCCTCTTCAAGGTTCCCATTAAGGAAAGCTGTTTTGACATCCATCTGCCAGATTTCATAATCATGAAATGCAGCTACAGCGAGCAAGATCCTGATGGATTTAAACATAGCTACAGGAGAAAAAGTTTCATCATAGTCCACACCATGAATTTGACAAAAACCTTTAGCGACTAATCGCCCCTTGTATGTTTGTACATTACCATCCATGTCAGTTTTCTTTTTGAAAACCCACTTGCACCCTATAGGTTTAACTCCTTCGGGTGGGGCAACCAAAGTCCATACTTGGTTTTCATGCATGGAATCCATCTCAGATCTCATGGCCTCGAGCCATTTCTCAAAGTCTGGGCTCGCCACCGCTTCTTGATAAGTCCTAGGCTCATCTTGATCTAAAAGAAGAATGTCACCATGTATTGTAATAAGAAATCCATATCTCTCAGGTGCACGGCGTTCTCTTAAAGATCTACTCGGTGGTTGTGTTTCTACAGTAGTTACTTGTTCCTCAATTTCTTGTGGAATTTGCTGTTGTTCTATCTCTGGTTCGGTGGTATCTTGTGATTCTTGAATTTCTTCAAGTTCAATCTTTCTCCCACTTCCTTTTCTAGAAACAAATTCTCTCTCTAGGAAGACACCAGTCCGAGCAACAAACACTTTGTTCTCGGTGGGATTAAAGAAATAATCTCCTTTGGTTTCTTTCGGATACCCCACAAAATTACACCTTTCAGATTTGGGTTCAAACTTAGTAGACGTCTGACGTTTAACATAAGCTTCGCAACCCCAAATTTTCATAAAAGACATACTGGGACGTTTCCTAGTCCACATCTCATATGGCATCTTTTGAACCGATTTAGATGGAACACGATTTAGTGTGAAAGCAGTTGTTTCAAGTGCATATCCCCAAAAAGAAGTCGGTAGATCAGCATGACTCAAACTCCATTCCATTGCGGAGTACCAGGAGGAGTAAGTTGTGAGACAATCCCACATTCCTTCAAAAGATCATCAAACTCTAGGCTCAAATACTCTCCACCTTGATCAATCGAAGTGTCTTGATAGTTTTGCCTAGTTGATTTTGTACTTCATTTTTGAATTCCTTGAACTTGTCAAGGGCCTCAAACTTATGGCGCATGAGATAAATATATCCATATATACTGAAATCATCAGTGAAAGTAATGAAGTAGTGAAATCCACCTCTGGCCTGTGTATTTATTGGTCCACATACATCTGAATCTATTAAGCCCAATAAATCACTAGCTCGTTCACTTTTACCAGTAAAAGGAGATTTAGTCATTTTTCCTAATAAGCAAGATTCACATATTTCAAATTGTTCAAAAACAAAAGAATCCAAGAGACCATCTTTATGGAGTTTGGATATGCATTTCTCACTTATGTGGCCCAAACGACAATGCCAAAGGTAAGTTTGATTTGAGTCATTTATTTTAGATCTTTTAGTATTTATGTTGTAAATGGGATTCATTTGACCTAAAATATAGAGGCCATTAATCAATTGTGCCGAACCATAGAAAACATTATTGAGATAAAAAGAACAACAATTATTCTTAATTGTTATCTCAAAACCAATTTTGTCTAAACAAGAAATTGAAATAATGTTTTTAGTCAAACTGGGCACAAAATAACAATCCTCTAAAATTAAACCAAGTCCACTAGGTAAAAATAAAGTATATGTTCCCACAGCTAATGCAGCAACTCTTGCTCCATTTCCAACTCACAGGTCCACATCTCCTCTAGCCAAAATCCTACTCCTTTGTAGTCCCTGTACAGAAGTACAAATATGAGAACCACAACCAGTATCTAATACCCAAAAAGTAGTAGTTGATAAATTAATATCAATAACATAAATACCTGAAGCAGACATTCCGCTTGCTTTGGCTTTCTTGATTTCCTCAAGATAGACAAGGCAGTTCCGCTTCCAATGTCCAGTCACACCACAATGAAAACAGTTTCCTTCCTTAGATACCCCACCTTTAGGTTTCAGTGCAGCCTTTCCTTTTCCAAGATTGGGCTTACCTTTGCCCTTGGGCTTTGTCGGGACTTTGGCCTTTCCCTTGCCCTTATTGTTACGGACCATCAGTACAGGCTTGGGTCCAACCTTTTTCATATTGCCTTCAGCAGTTCGTAACATACTGAGCAATTGTGGTAAAGTCTCGTCAATATCATTCATATTGAAATTGAGGACAAACTGGCTGTAGCTATCTGGCAACGATTGCAGAATAACATCAGTGGCCAACTCTTAGCCCAATGGAAACCCAAGCTTAGACAGGCTTTCAATATAACCAATCATCTTAAGGACATGAGGTCCTACTGGGCTTCCTTCAGCCAGCTTACATTGGAATAAGGCCTTAGAGATATCGAACCTCTCTTGCCTTACTTGCCCTTGATATAGTTCTTTCAAGTGCTCGATCATATCATAAGCAACCATATCCTCATGTTGTTTTTGAAGATCAAGATTCATAGTGGCAAGCATAAGACATCCAACGTCTACCATATCATCGAGATGCTTCTTGTAAGCATCTTTATCAGCCCTCGAGGCATTAGCAGGTGGTTCATCAGGAAGTGATTTTTCAATGACATATAATTTCCGTTCTTGTTTAAGGACAATCCTCAAGTTACGGAACCAGTCAAGAAAGTTCAAACCATTCAATTTGTCCTTCTCAAGGACCGATCGCAATGAGAGTGTATTAGTGTTTGCAGCCATAATATATCTACAACAATAAAATATGCGTGTCAATAGATTTACCAAGTTTATATCAATCACTAAAAGGACTTTATTATATGATGTTTCCCACTATTTCAAAATTAATAACGCTCATATATTAATTTCAGAAAGTCTTTCTTGAAAGAATTTCTAGTGGGTCAAGGATCCATATTTCACCTCCTCTTAAGTCAGCTTTGGCTTTACTCTTAAGATTATGGTTATTTAGGTAAGAAACACTTGCTAATTACATCATATGTAACTCCTACAATTTGATGAATAACTCTTGTTCTAATCATCTTATGATATATCCAAATTACTTGCCTTTAGGTTTCTAATCCTATTAGAGTAACCTAGTTAAGTCATTAACCAATTTTTAACCAGCGAATATCACTTGTTTATTCTTCACGTTTAACCAAGATAAATACTAGTACTTCGCTTTGGCAAAACCTACATAGTATTGATCGAGGCCTTAACGAGGGCATAAATTGGAAGGCCATGTTGACTTAATATTTTAATAGAGGGATTTTATTAGAACGTTACATCTCACCAATTATGGTCTACTTTAGTCCATTTAATCTTTTAATTAATCTCATCAATTAATGGGGTTTATTATTACCAAATTTGCATGCTTTAGACATCCATAGCATCTCATACATGAATAAGTAAAGCAATAAATAAATGCAATAGTTATAGCCCATAAACTATGGTGGTTCAACCCAAGCCAATGGGAGAACCAATAGGGAACCTAAAGGTGTAAGTCTTTTCACAAGCTGTCGATCCACACTAGTCGGCCCATCTTCCTTCTCGTCTAGTCTCCGCAGTAATTTTTACAAATTAAAAAATTTAGAAACTCGTTTTACATACGAGGGAGTAAGATGAGAAGAGAAATACAAGAGAATAGTAGTAAGGCACGACACGCAGGCCGTATTTATAAAATTACAACCTTTTATCAAATAGGTCATCAGGCTATAACTATGCATTTCAAACACCGTGCATTTCAAAAATAGCATGTACCATTCAACGTTTTGTTAAGAGACATTAAAATATCCTTTCAACCCTTTTATGGCCCATTAAGTTTTGTTTATTACAAAACATACTGGAAGATGATGGGGATCTAAAGGCGGTTAGAGGGAGCGGAGCCCCCGCGGTATGGACCAGGAGTGCGGGGCAGAGCCCCGCGGTACGAACCGCATACCCCAGTCAAATGAAACCTCACGATTTGATAACTTTTATCAATAGAATCGTGTTTTTAGGATTTTAATCCTTGAGGTTTCATATCGGAACAACTCTTGTTCCACTGGCCAGTAAACTCTTACTGGAAATTGTAAAAATCACCGCTACATCATAACAAACTTGTTAATGTTTACAGTAATAACATAAAACTGAATAGGCCATAACACCATGATTAATATTTAATCACTTATCGAAAGGAACAGTTATCAGATTTCGCTTAAACGATTTAAACAGAAAAAACATAATAAAATTAAAACATGCATCTCATACAATTGCATCACCCAAGTATTTAAACCCGAGTTCGTATCACACAAGTGGCTCTGATACCACTGAAGGAACGCCGGTGCCTCCAAGGTGCAGCGAAAAATTAGAACAATAAAATTTTTCCGGCGATCCATACCATGGATCCATGTGTAAGGAACGAATTGGGTTGATAAAAGTTTCGAAATTACCGAAACTTCAATCTGAGTAGCCAGCAACGCCAAGGCAACGAGAATCCTAAAGCACTATCGAACCAAGCTGCAACCTTTGCCGATGTCGACCTCTACGTAGTCCACCCAATTGACAACGAACGGTAATATCCCAAAAAACTATTTTCAGAGATTATATTGTTTTGACGGTTGCTAGACCCTTTAACATAGTTTCAGGATTGCCTATATATTTTAGCTCTTTAGGGTTTTTACCCTTGCTATATATAACTCTGTATTAATTGGTATATATTCATAACGAATATTTATTGCCATATATAATCCGAATCATAATAGTCATCACTAAAATAAATATAATAACGTTTAACCGAAAATTATAATTACGTTAATTATAATAAAAATTTCGGTAAACTATATTTATTTAAATTTATATATATATATGAACCAAATTCATATATTAGAAAAATTATGTTCTGATTATGTGTACAACATCCTTGTACATATAGTCTGTTCAATAGTTTGATTGCCTAATTAAATTAATTCTATAATTAATTTAATTCATGTGACAAGCAGACACAACACCAACAATGTTTTACTCCGTTCATTTCAATCGTAGGGTGTGACCCTATAGGTTCTTGTAACGTTAGCAGTAATATTAGAACTATTCTAATGTTACAAACAATGAGTGGCATCTAGCAATGCATCATTGGTACCTAAGTTACAAGAAGTCATGATTCGACATAACCTTTTGTGATTAACTTTTCATGCATTAATCCTTAAGTCCTATATCTTTGGAATGGACACAAGTCATGGAATAGTCACACTTGCACAGTCCATCCCATGTTTCTTGATACCTTGAGTAGACTATGATATACAAATAAGTATTACATCTCATATCAACTTATTTGAGCATGGCCATGCATTTCTAGTCTCACTCAATCAAGTGGCCTGAGATATTACTCCTATTATGTAGGAGGGACTTATCCTATATTGATCAACCATATCCCTCTACATAGATTGTGGTATATCCAACATTAGTCTTAATAGAACAACCAATTACGGTGTTCGTTTGACTATATCAAAATATACAACTCACGATGTTGGAATGATGATGATATCAAGTATGAGGATCATATACATATTAATCACTATGAGTAATATTGTGACAATTACATAATAATCCAAGAAACATACTCATAGCGGGTCAGTCCAATATGTTGTTCTCTAACACACATATTCATGCATTGATTCTGATACTCCATATCAATGACAACTCTTTATCATCAATCAACTACATGTTAGTCTTAATGCATTATTATTGTCCTAGCCAACAATAATACTTGACTAAGGATCTTTTAAGAATAATCATATTATTCTTAGGACATTATTATAAAATAGTTTATTTATGCACACAGAAATGAAACTGAAATAATAATGGCAAAGCCTTATATTAATAAACATGATAAATCAAGTATGTTATCACAACTATCTCGTGATTGATCTTTGGGCATACTCTCACAGTTACCGTAGCCAACCTTTCGACATTTTGGCATTTCAGCTTTCGGCATTTCGATTTTTTGGGATTCCAACTTTTGCCAATCTGTAGTGTGTGCAGTGTGTGTAGACATTTGATTTATGATGCCTATTACAAAAATCTAAGTAACCAACCTATAATCCATGAAACACTTTGTTAGCCAAATGCCATTTAAGGTTAACTGCCATCCATTACTAAATTCAAAACATAAACCTTCCTCACATTGTTCAAATTAGCTTATCCCTCCGTAGATCATTTGGTTACGAAACACCCTCACTTCCTTGCGAAAAATCTGAATCATAAACATAATCTAACTATTACTAATATTCAATAACTAGAGTTAATCAAATGTTAGCCTTAAAGAAAACATACGCCCCATCAGAGATATAACATTCGACCTTACCCATGATTCCTTGTTTGACCACTTACCTTCAATCAAACGATGAGCGAGAGATCTTAACCACCCCCAACCTTTGATAACACAATACCTAATAATCAACAAAGAGAGAAATCGACAACGAGACAGAGGAGTAAAACACCTTTGGTTTTTAAATAGCACCAAAGTAGGGTGCTTTGAAAAAGATTAGAACAACAAGAATAAGTCACCTTTATTCATCGCTTGACTGTGATTGCTTGCTAACCCAAGAGTAATTTCAAGAGGCTCAAAGAAGGAAAATACACAGTGATGTAAATAAACAATAAAAACCGAATAGCAAGGGATTGTTAATCAACCAACTTTTAAAAGAAAGACAAAGAAATATTTGAGGAGAACAAAGGGTCATAATCGGTTTTAAAAGGGAGGGGTGTTCAACCAATGCCTAAAATGTACAGAAGAGATGCTCGAGGAGAGTAAGGGGGTTGTAATCAACTTTAAAGAGGATGAAAATAAAAGAAAAGGATTCTAAATACAGAGATTCGGTAAATAGTGAAAAGTAAAATTAAGAAGAGAGCACAAGGAGTTGTATTCGGCTTTTGATGGAAAGAAGGGAAAAGAACAACCTGAATGTACTCAAAGAAGAATTTAGCTTACCCCAAATGACCAAAATTCAGCATTCACCTCCACAAACACTCAAAAATCGAATTTTCTGAGTGCTTTACAATTCAAAAACGTCACACCCACTTCCTCACCTCAACCTCCCTTAATTTCCTCTATGATCTACTCCTTGATTCTATCACTTGACCAATTCAAACTCTCTCCCTCGAAGTTCAACTGCAACTCAACCATTGGCAGTCCAAAGATGTAAAATAAATACCCATCAGTATACCTTGTCAACATTCGAACCCTGGACCTCCTTGCCTCCCTTATGACGCCACTTCCCTACCTCTCATGTGGCACCATTTTGCCACTACGCCATATCTCTTTTTGTGTCCATTTTTATCCTTAATTAATTATAAGGCCTACTTCCAAGCTCCAAGGGTTTTATTCACATGAAACCAAAATTTTTGCTACAGCCTAAGTTTGAACCCAAGACTTCTCCGACACTTTTCAGGGCCCTTACCCACTGAAACAAGCCTTCATTTATGTCACTTCTTGCACAGCAAAAAATTCATGTGCTGATTTCCAAACGATCCCTAAGCTCAAGGCCCATTTCTTCTAGGCCAAAATTTGGGGCGTTACAATTCACCCCTCCTTAAAAAATTTCGTCCTCAAAATTTCCAACCAATCGGATAGTCGTGTAACAACTACCCACTATGCTACCCCTGCGCACTCTAATCCTAATAATACTAACATACATCCAAATCATCTATCCATTAGAGCGGATAGACATCACAAGCATACAATTTCTATATATGAATTATCAAACCTAAACAAACCATACCTGACTTAAAAGGGACTAGGCGAACCCAGTATTTCCTACCTACAGTTTAACAATTTAAAACAGAGATCAATAATCAGACAACTTACGGATTCAACACCGGAGACTCGGTGTGCTATACAATAAAATCCTTCAAAATATTTTAATTCACTTGTAAACAATTTTAAAACCCAGAACTAATGCCCATTCATAGCTTGAGTTTTGTAACTGGGCTCTAATACCACTAAATGTAACACCCCAACTCTGCCCGGATGTTATGGCTGAATCTGGCGATGTCACATTAAAGGGTGACTCGTACAAATCAAATGTAACACCCTAAATTTTGGACCTAGAAGTATTGGGCCTTGAGTTTGGTATTGGTTAAAAGACGGCTTGAATAATTTAAATGTGTTTAAAAATTTTACACTTGCATGTTTAGTTTAATATTTAAGTGATTTAGGAAGGGGTGGTAGTATGGGAGAAGTCTTGGGCTCGATCTAAGGCTTTAACAAAATTTTACATTTTTTTCCTAAAGGACCCTGAGCATTAGGTGAAAGGCTTATTAATAAAGCCTAATGAAATTCGACACAAAGGATGCGCTTGGCCTAGTGGTAAGATGGTGCTAGGAGTAGGGAGAGGTGCTGGGTTCAAGTTGCAGCAGGTGCGAAATTTTGGTTTTTTTTCTTAAAACAACCTGAAGGTCGGTAGAAAGGCTTTAAAATTAATTAGGGAGGAAAGTTGACCAAACAAGGCAAGCAGCGTAGTGGCAAGGGACGTGTGACATAGCTAAGAGGTCGAGGGTTCGAAACTGGATGGTGGCAAGTATTTTTAGTTTTTTCAAGAAACCCGGTTACGCATTAATAGGCTTTAAAAGGAGTTAAGGATGGAATATGTCACAGGAGCGCCTGGGGTGCAGTGGCGAAAAGCGTGCTATGGGATCCAAGAGGGCACAAGTTCGAACCCCAGGGCAGGCAAAGTTTTGGATTTTTTACTCTTAAGCAATCGTGGCTTCAGCAAGTAAGCCTTATAAATATTCGTGACCGAATTATAGCACAAGAAGAGTTGTGATACAGTAGCCAGTAGTGTGTTAGAAGCCTGAGGGACTGGAGTTTGAGTTGTTCTGTGTGCAAAAGGAACAATTATTTTGCTGTGGGGATGTCCAGAATTTGAATTGGAGTAGACTCTGCTGGGAGTTGAAATTTGGGTGGAATTGTAGATAAGGATTAAAGGGATATGATGGAGGTAAAGCTAGAGAATTTGAAGGGAACTCAAATTAATTAAAGTTTGGAACTGAATAGGAGATGGGGGGAAATACATATTTGGCCACTTTGGCCTAGCGCTGAAATAGTGTGGGAAAATATTAGGTATTATTTTGGTAAACCTTCTCCTTCAATTTTTGATTTTGTCAAGTTTTTGAAAACCAAATTTTGACCATTCGGGTTTTAGCCTTCTGGCCTCCATTCGTATTTGGATATTTTCTATTTATCCCTTCTTTCTTCTTTTTCTAAACCCCTTTAAAAGCCAAACTTTCTCTTGCATCTTGAAATTTCAATGAGCAAAGGGAATACTAGTGGTAAAGAGGTGGCGAATGTGATGACAAAGTTTGAGCATGTAACCACCATTCCCAAGTTTAAGCGATGTAAGGTGTCGAGGGTTTGGGACTTTCTGCCTGGATGCAGAAGAGGGGCTACAATGGACCTCAGATTAAATATGCAAATCGCAATAGATCAAGGCAAGTATAGTTCGTCCTTCGGTAAGTGAGTTTATTTTGCATTGTTGGGAAAGTGACTAATGAAGTGTAATATTTGAATATAGGTTCGAACGATTATGAATACTTTGTACTCTGTGTGGTCAAGTGTGTACTCCAAAACCTTGTTTGATAGTCGATATAGAGCCGAAGGTGTGTACAAACACCACACACGCGACGAGTCGGTAAAAGCTGAAATCCCAAAAAGTCGAAATGCTAAAAAGTCGAAAGGCTGAAAGGTTGGTGCCGACAACCACACGAGCATTCGAACACTCTTGTAGAGATACCGATATGATGGCAGAGGCATCGTGGGCGATTCCATGGACTCGGGCCGCCATTGTGCCAACTGGACTGAAATGGGCCAAATAGGCCTGGCGGATCCATAGGCCCATCACGAGTAGAATTGATGGATTAGTAGGTTTTGATGAACCGGATAGGCTAACTACATTACTTATGGTAGATTTGGGCCTAATGGGCCATATGAGTATGTGGGCTCGTTTGGGCTACGTATTGGGCTTTTGGGCCCTAGTGTATTTGTAACCTTAATAAATTAACTTTAAATGCATGGAATAATTATGGATATGTTAAAGGGCCAGAATGTGTACCTAGGCTCATGATAAGATACGACCGATATGCCCTTAGGGACAAAATGACAAAAATACCCCTCAGGTGTAAAATGGCTGATTTGAACTTGTATACTTTCTGAATAATATTTTATGCTGTGAAATGTTATATATGCGCTTATGTTCTGTATCATGTTGGCATGACATTGAGTATATTGCATTGCATGGGGTCGGGTATATGCTTATGGAGGAAGTGTTCTGTACTGGCAACTTCGCTGCATTAGTCTGATGGCTTCTAGCCTAATATTTTGGCAGTACTGTTGCATTTTATCGATAGTGCTGCATTGGTGCTACAGTGTGGAGTGTAGGGTTGGGTGGGTTGATTATATCCCCACATGGTGTGATAGGTTGGATGGAGATGGTGTGTAGAGGATGGTTGGGTAGGATTTTTAATGCACGTTATACTGTTACTATAATGGGCTCAGGCCCACTGATTGTGGTATGCTACTATAATGGGCTAGTCCCAAATTGTTTGCTGCATATTGTATGATTGACGAGGGTGTACACACTGAGTTTTTACAAACTCACCCCCTCTTTTTAATTTTTCAAGTGATTCTTAGTAGGTGGTTCGACGTATGGGAGGACTCGAAGGTGGTCACACTACAAATGGATTAATAATTTTTAGTAGTTTCCTTTACTTTATATTTTCTTTCATTTGGGTTGTAATAAGGCCTTTAAATTTCTAGATTACAAATTTGGGATGTTATTTGTGGTTTTATAATTGCTAGTGGTATAAACGGGTTTTTTCGAAACAACAACTGTTTTAAATTAAGCTTCCGCAATGATTAAGATTTTATAATTAATAACATCTTAAATAGGGAATAATCTTTTTAATAAATCACATTGGGAATTGATCAAATGCAAACTGAGGTTTTAAATAAATTTTTAAACAAGAAGGGTTTTCAATGAAAGATTGGTTTTCAAAAAACACTTAAATGTGACACGCCAGATTCGGGCCTAACTTCTAGGCCGGGTTTGGGGTGTTACATCGAAGTTGTTGAAATACCCTGAAAACGTTTGATTGTTCGTGGTTTAGTAAGCTTGTTTATTTGAAAGATTCATCAAAACCTTGGTTGCCATTTGAAAAACCTTAATTTTTATATTACTTGTTAAATTCCCATGTTTCAGTTAAAGCGGAAGCTCATCTTTTTAAAAACGTTCTAGTTCTTATGTTAGGTTTGAAAATGTCAATTTAGCTCCTTTTGGATAAATGAGTTTTAAATTTAGAAGTTAAGCAATTATTATAATAAAAACCAATAACCAAATCAAACCAGGGGAAAGGCCTTATTACAACCAAAAACCCAATTGTAAGCAAATATAAAATACTGAAACCAAAACTATTGGCATTGTGGCCACCTCCAAGTCCTCCCGTACGTCGAACTGCCTACTGAGGATCACCTATAAAATTAAAAAAAGGGGGTGAGTTTACGAAAACTCATTATGTACAACCCTCATCAATCATATAGTATGCATTAATCAATTTGGGCCTAAGCCCACTACAATAATAATGGCATTTGGGCCTTAGCCCATAATAGCCTCAGTTGGGCCAGAGCCCATATCATAATCAAATCAATATATGTAATGCACAAAATATCCCATCCAACCCTGCAATTCGTATACCTTTCAACCCTTCACTCCTGTGGGGATTTAATCGACCCACCTATCCCTAACTCTAACGTAGTACCGGTTGCAGCACTAACCAATGTTACAGTAAAGCTATCAATCACATAATTGGCTTAAAGCCATCAGTGGGTCCAGAGATGTCTCGACCGACCCATGCGACCTCCCCTGAATAGATCCACAGTCATCTCGGGCAACCCGTGCGACCTCCCCTGAATAGATCCACAGTCGTCTCTGGTGACCTGTGCAATCAAGTCCACATTTGTCTCGGGTGACCTATGCGACCATAATAATTCTATCACCTCCTAAAACAATGTTCCCATCCCATTGCAGCATAATATCACATGTATGCAAACAAATCATAACATGGCATACAAAATCAGCTAGATAGCATATAGGGGCATTTTAGTCATTTTTACCCTTCAGGGGCATAATGGTCATTTATCGCTATGGTCCTAAATACCCATTGCAGCATAATATCACATGTATGCAAACATATCATAACATGGCATACAAAATCAGCTAGATAGCATATTAGGGCATTTTAGTCATTTTTACCCTTCAGGGGCATTTTAGCATACTTCCTTGCAAAAAATCTTAATCATAAACATAATCTAACTATTACTAATACTCAATAACTAGAGTTAATCAAATGTTAGCCTTAAAGAAAACATATGCCTCATCAGAGATCTAACATTCAACCTTACCTATGATTCCTTGCTTGAACACTTGCCTTCAATCAAACGATGAGCGAGAGATCTTAACCACCCCAACCTTTAACAACACTGCACCTAATAATCAACAAAGAGGGAAATTGACAATGAGACAGAGGAGTAAAACACCTTTTTTTTTTAAATAGCACCAAAGTAGGGTGCTTTGAAAAAGATTAGAGCAACAAGAATAAGTCACTTTTACTCACCACTTGACTATGATCGCTTGCTAACCCAAGAGCGGTTTCAAGAGGCTCAAATAAGGAAAATACATAGTGATATAAATCAACAATAAAAACCGAATAGTAAGGGATTGTTAATCGGCCAACTTTTAAAAGAAAGACAAAGAAATATTTGAGGGGAATAATGGGTGATAATTAATTTTAGAAGGGAGGGGTGTTCGACCAATGCCTAAAAGAAACAAAAGAGGTGCTCGAGGAGAGTAAGGGGGTTGTAATCAACTTTAGAGAGGATGAAAAGAAAAGAAAGGGATTCTGAATACAGAGATTCAGCAAATAGTGATAAGTAAAATAAAAAGGAGAGGACAAGGAGTTGTATTCGACTTTTGATGGAAAGAAGGGAAGAGAACGACCTGAATGTACTCAAAGAAAAATTCAGCTTACCCCAAATGACCAAAATTCAGCATTCACCTCCACAAACACTCAAAAACTAAATTTTTGAGTGCTGTACAATTCAAAAACATCACACCCCCTTCCTCACCTCAACCTCCCTTGATTTTCTCCTCTTATCACTCCATGTGGACACACGGCCTATCAACAAGCCCATTGACACACGATCTAGACACACGCCGGTGTGCCTACCTATGTGGACAAATATAAGGCTATTCACCAAGCCATTTGCCACCTTAAAAATAACCACACGTATACCACTTTTAACAACACATAACATGGCAACATTACACATTCGAACATCCACAATCATAACATCCAAACTTCACTTTCATGCTACTTTCATCAAGCATATACCTTACACAATCCCATTCCATTATGCAAGCTTGCACTTTCATAAATTTCATCATCTTTGAATAAGCATAACTTAGCTAATATTGACCAATTCCCATGGTCATTTACAAAATGAATAAGTAACATTACTAGCTAACACATTGGCTAACCAAAATGATATGTAACAAAATGACCAAGTTCCTATACATGCCATACTCATGTTCTTTCTTACTGATAAAACATATTATACCGGGCTCATTTCTCTTGAATTTCTCATGTGTACTTGCATCACTCATCACATAAATTTAGTCTTTCTCATCTTTAACATCAACTTTAATTCTTTTCTCGTTGAACTACTTGGAATGTTGAAGGATACTTAGAAATGTCATTCACATTACAGGATGCCAATGCCATGTCCCAAATATGGTCTGACATGAGATCACATGCCGATACCGAAGCCCTATCCCAGATATAGTCTTATACGGGATCTCATATCGATGTCGATGCCATATCCCTGATATGGTCTTATACGAGATCGTATGTCGATGTCGACGCCATGTCCCAAACATGGTCTTACACGAGATCGTACGTCGATGCCGATGCCAAGTCACAGACATGGTCTTATACGGGATCACATTTCGATTTTGATGCCGATGCCATATCCCAGATATAGTCTTACATTGGATCTCAACTCAGTACCGATGCCATATCCCAGATATGGTTTTATACGAGACCTCCTTAGTCTTATCTCATGACAATGGTAACTTTCGAATTCTCATATCGATGTCGATGCCATATCCCTGATGTGGTCTTATATGAGATCGTATGTTGATGTCGACGCCATGTCCCAGACATGGTCTTACACGAGATTGTACGTCGATGCCGATGCCAAGTCACAGACATGGTCTTATACGGGATCACATTTTGATTTCGATGCTGATGCCATATCCCAGATATGGTCTTACATTAGATCTTAACTCAGTACCGATGCCATATCCCAAATATGGTTTTATACGAGACCTCATTAGTCTTATCTCATGAGAATGGTTACTTTCGAATTCTTAAAGCTTAACTTGGATTTCTATATAATAACTTCATTATTTCTTTATCGAAATCTCACTAAAAATTTTATAGAAACAACATAAATTACATACAACATCAAAACATTAAATACATAATATCATAATGTTGATTTATTGCACACAAACTTACCTCGGATCCAAAATACGGATAGATGTTCGATTTAATCTACCACTTTATTCTTTCCTCGGTTTAGGTCTGGACTTCATGTTTCTTGTTCTATAATGACAACTTACACTTATTTAATTATCACATTGGCTAAACAGCCCATAAACCATACTTTGGAAAAATTATAATTTTGCCCCTAAACTTTCACATATTTACAAAATGGTCCTTAGGCTCGTGTAATGAAATGTACTCAATTTCTTGATTACCTAAGCCTAGCCGAACCCTTTATGTACTCATAACAGCCCACATTTCGCATCAAATTAGATTTTTATTACTACTTTTTCCACTTTTACAAATTGGTCCTTATTAGGTGTTTTCATGAAAAATCACCTAGAAAAAGATGTTCATGACACATCCAACTTTAGTATTCTACCATTAAACATCACAATACAACCATGTCACACATGGGTAATTTTTTTAACAAAAACCCTAGCTCAAAATAATGGTAGAAATAGCTTAATCGGTTGATAACAACTTCAAAAATAAAAATAACATTAAAAACAAGGCTAGATTGCACTTAATTTTGAGCTTGGAAATGTCAAAACCCTAGCTATAGAGGCTTAGGAAATTTCGGCACCCTTGGAGAAGAAGATGGACACATTTTTGGTTCTTTTTCCCTTTTTATTTCATTAATTGACCAAATGACCAAAATACCCTTATGACCTTTCTTTAGAAATTTTTCCTTCCTTAGGCATTTTTGTCCATCATACCATAAAATGGTCTAATTGCTAAATAAAGACCTCTAATAACCTTTCTAATGCTATTTGATCCTTGAAACTTCTAGAAACTCATATTTTACTACTTTTGCAATTTAGTCCTAAAAGACAAATTAATCACTAAATCATAAAATGTCTTTATGAAATTTTCACACAACCATGCAACCATGTCATAGACTTCATAAAAACCATAAAACATATATTTCTACTTCGAATTTGTGGTATCATAACCACTATTCTGACTAAACCCTAAATCAAACTATTACAATTCTCCTCCCTTAAGGATTTTCGTCCCCGAAAATCTTACAGGTAAATAGGTTTGGATATTGGTTTCTCATAGCCTCTTAAAGCTCCCATGTAGCCTCTTTTACCCCACGTCTTTGCCACAATACTTTCACAAGAGCTATACTTTAATTTCTTAACTGTTTGATTTCCCGAGCCAAAATCTTAACTCGCTCTTCACCATAAGTCATGTCCGATTGAATCTCAACCTCTGTCGGCACAATCACATGCGAAGGGTCTGATCGATAGTGACTACCTTCCAACTCAGACAGAAAAGTTAGCCGATAAGCTATCGGTCCTATCCTTTCAGTAATCTCATATAGTCTGATGAAGCGTAGACTTAATTTGCCTTTTCCGCCAACTTTGAGAACTTTCTTCCATGGGGACACTTTCAAGAATACCTTATCCCCGACTTGGAACACAATTTCTTTCTATTTCAAATCTGCATAGGATTTTTGTCTATCAGAAGTGGCTTTTAAACAACCTCGGATCATTTTCACTTTCTCTTTGGTTTCTTTGATTAAATAAACTCCATGGATCTAATTTTTCTTGAGTCCAGTCCAGTACAAAGGCGTTCGGCACTTACGTCTATATAATGCGTCATAAGGCGCCATTTTCAAACTCGACTGAAATTTGTTGTTATAGGCAAATTCAACCAAAGGTAGGTACTTCTCCCAACTACCTTGAAATTCTAATACATTACATCAGAGCATATCTTTAGGTATCTAGATTACTCTCTCTGACTGACCGTTAGTTTACGAATTGAAAGTGATACTAAAATTCAACTTTGTACCCAAATCTTTTTGTAACTTCTTCCAAAACTGTGACATGAATCTCGGATCCCTATTTGAAATGATCGATAAAGGCACTCCGTGTAATCTCACTATTTTAGAAATATACAAGTCAGCCAACTTGTCAAGTGAACAGTCGGTACGTACTAATATGAAATGAGCTGACTTCGTAAGCTTATCAACAACAACCCAAACGGGATATTTCTTTTTCGGTGTCAAGGGTAGTCCCGTTATAAAGTCCTGGGTAATACGGTCCCATTTCCACTCGGGAGCCATAATAGGCTGTAATAAACCAGAAGGTACTTGGTGTTCATCTTTCACTTGCTGACAAATCAAACAGTTCGATACAAACTCAGAAATACCTCTTTCCATATTCAGCCACCAATCCCATTTTCTAAAATCATTATACATCATCGTGCTACCTGGGTGAATAGACATACGGCTACTGTGGGCCTCATGTAAATTTTTTTAAAGTATTTCATCATCCTTCGGTAAACAAATCTTGTCTCAGAACATTACATAGCCATCGGAACCAATCTAAACTTCCGAATCGATACTCGATTCACACTGAGCCTTCTTGATTTGCAACTCACTGTCACTTGACTGCGCTTCACGAATCTCTTGAATAAACATCGGTCTAGCTCTCATTTCTGCTAAAATTGAACCATCCTCAGTTATGGTCAATTGTGTATTCATAGCACTCAATGCAAATAAGGGTTTTTGTAAACCCCTTACCTGAGTCCGACGCCAGGATGGGGTACGAGGCGTTACCATACTTTATCATGCTTGAACATGTAATTTCGGGTTATAAAATTTCTTTCCTTATTAAAAATTTTCATTCATTCTCTTAATAACCTTATCATGGGCTTATGAGACCCAAAACATACATCGAGTGCGTTCTGGAACCTGTCTGAGAACTTTCAGGCACTTAGAAAAGTTTCACCTAAAACAGAGCCACATGCCTGTGTGAGATGGAACACACCCATGTGGGTAGGTCGTGTGGTCACACACGCCTATGTTCCTAACCCATGCTGAATTTATTTTTATTTTGAACCTACAGGGGTCTTGACACGGCTTAGGCACACACTCCTGTTAATGGCCCGTGTCCTTCACATGGCCTAGACACACTTGTGTCATAATCTCATGGACGACTCTGACTTAGGACACTATAACACCTTGGGTTCACATGGCCATGACACACACCCGTGTGCTTAGCTCGTGTGCAATTCTAACTTAACCCCCAAAACAACTTGGGCTTAACATGGCCAAAGCACATTTCCGTGTGCTCTGCCCGTGCTCAACACTGACTTAACTAAATTGGATGCAGGGGACACTCGACCTACTAACATGCCTATCGAGGCTGACCGTGTGTCACACACGGCCTAGGCACATCCCCGCGTGCCCATCTGTGTGGACAATTATAGGCTATTTTCCAAGTCTTTTTACCACCTTGAAAACATCCAACACTTACCAGCTTCAAACTCACAAATCAAGGTATAACATACATTAAAAACATTCATCATTGAGGACTTCACATGCCATCATGCATATCATGAATTCCATCCTCATTGCATAAAATATAACTTAGACAATATTAGCCAATTACAAAGGCCATTACAACTTGACTCAAGTGATAACAATAGCCAACACATTTGGCTGCTCAAAATAACACATACCAAAGTAACTAAACTTCCTATAAATGCCACACAACAAAATGACTAACTTTACTATACCAAAATGAATTCCTTGATAGTGTGACTTCGAGCTCCAACTTCGAGCGATCCCCGAGCTAATTTGGCAAATTTATATAGAAAGGGAAATAAAAGAGTAAGCATAAAAATGCTTAATAAGTTGCATGAAATAAAATAGCAATAAATGTCGTGGAATGCCATTCAAACATGGCATCATGGGGTATATATAACTTCTTACTCTTTCTCATGTCTTACTCATTCCTATAACATATTCATTCAAGACCTATTTACCCTCATAACTTACTCTTTCCCATAGCTTACTCATTCACATGCTTTACTCATTCTCATGCCTTACATTTTCATAGTTTCTTATGACTTACTCAAATGTACTTGTAACACTCATCATGAAACTTTAGTCTCTCTTGTTAGCTAAACAACTTAGATACATTCTCTATTAACATACTTAGAATATCGAAGGATACCCATAGTGTCATTCTCACGGTAAGGTGCAAAAGCCATATCCTAGACATGGTCTTACATGGGACCTCAAACTGATGCCGAAGCCATATCCCAGATATGGTCTTACATGGGATCTCTCTTAGATGCCCATGCCATGTCCCAGACATGGTCTTACAGGGGATCTATATGTCGTCTCAGTGTCGATGCCATGTCCTAGACATGGTCTTATATGGGACCTCATATGGATGCCAATGCCATGTCCCAGACATGGTTTTACATGGGATCACATTTAGATGCCAATGCCATGTCTTAGACATCGTCTTACATGGGATCTCTGTTCGGTGCAGATGCCATTTCCCAAACATAGTCTTACACAGGAACTACAATTTTCATGACATGATTACAGTATCCTTCGTATCTTTCATACTTATAAGTAATTTTTTTCTTTCATGTTTCCATCATGTCTTGGTAAAATTCATATCAATAGCTTTCATGGAATTATACATAGCTCATACATTGGCTTAACATTAAGCCTCATGAAATTTCATAAATTCATAGAAGATTTTTACATTAAATCTTCCATAAAATATAAGGCTAGATTATTACATACAACTTACCTCAAGTCCAAAATGTGGGTGGATGCTCAGTTTAGTCTATTACTTTATTTTTTCCCCGATTTCGGTCCGGGCTTCGTGTTTCTTGATCTAAAATGACAAATTTAGCTTATTGAGTACCCACAGTGACTAAATGGCCCATAATTCACACTTTGGCAAAATTTATAATTTTGCCCTTAAACTTTTGTATATTTGCAAAATGGTCCCTATGCTCGTATAATGAAATACACTTATTTTTTAGGTTACCCACGCTTAGCTAAACCTTTCACGTACTCATAGCAGCCCACATTTCTGATCAATTTGTCCATTCACTACACATTTTACTAACTTTGCAATTTAGTCCCTATTAGGGACTTTCATGAAAAAAAACCTAGAGAAAGGTGTTTACTACGCTTTAAACTTTCATATTCTACCACTAGACATCAAAATACTTGCATGTCATGCATGGGTATATTTTTGAGCATAAACCCTAGCTCAAATTAGTGGTAGAAATAGCTAGATTAAGCTACGAAGATTTTAAAAATACGAAGAACATGAAAAAAGGGGCTTGGAGTCACTTACTTTGAGATTCAAAATGAAAGAAACCTTAGCTATGGAGGACTCTTCAAATTTGGCACAAGCATGGAGAAGATGGACACTTTTTTTTCTTTCTTTTTTCCCTTTTTATTTCTTTAATTTACTAAATGACCAAAATGCCCTTATGGCCTTTCTTTGAAATTTTACCCTTCCATGGGTATTTTTGTCCAGATCATCAAAAATCGGTCTAATTGCCAAATAAGGACTCCTACTAATTTTTATAATGCTATTTCATACTTAAACCTTCTAAAAACTCAATTTTGCAACTTTTGCAATTTAGTCCTAAAGGACAAATGAATAAGTAATTCATAAAATTTCTTTCATGAAATTTTCTCACTATCATGCAAGTATACCATAGACTTAATAATGATCATAAAATATACTTTTCTACTTCAAAATTATGGCCTTAAAACCATTATTCTGACTAGGCCCTAGCTCGGGATGTTCCAATTTCTTACTCAAAGCATCGATAACCACGTTCGTCTTTCCCAGGTGGTAGTCAATCACTAATTCGTAATTCTTTAATAATTCAAGCCACCTCAACTACCATAGATTCAAGTCTTTTTGTGTCATCAAGTACTTAAGACTTTTGTGATCGGTGAATACTCGACATTTTTCACCATATAAATGGTGTCTCCAAATTTTTAAAACAAACACAATAGCGGCTAACTCCAAGTCATGTGTCGAATAATTCTTTTCATGAGGTTTCAGTTGTCTCAAGTCATATGCTATCACTTTGCCTTCTTGCATAAGTACGCAGCCCAATCCATTTAAGGATGCATCCTTGTAAATCACAAATTCTTTTCCCGGTTCCGGTTGCACTAAAATAGGACTTTCAATCAAAAATGTCTTTAATTTCTCGAAACTCTGTTGGCATTTTTCTGTCCACTCAACTTTAACATCTTTTTGCAACAACCTTGTCATCGAGGTAGCAATCATAAAAAATCCTTTGACAAACCATCTGTAATAACTGACCAAACCTGAAAAGCTTCTAACCTCGGATACATTTCTCTGTGTTTTCCATTCAACAATTATCGAAATTTTACTCGGATCAACTCTAATACCATCACCCGGAATAATATTATCGAAAAATCTGACTTCTTTAAGCCAAAATCCACTTTTACTAAACTTGGCATATAATTGTTTATCTGTAAAATTTGCAAAACTGTCCCCAAGTGTTTAGCATGCTCATTCTCATTATGAGAATAAATCAAGATATCATCAATAAAAACTACAACAAATTTATTCAACTATGGCTGAAATATGTGGTTCATTAAAGCCATAAACACAGCAGGGGCATTAGTTAAACTGAAAGGCATGAGAAGAAATTCATAATGGCCATACCTCGTTTGAAATGCAGTCTTCGACACATCAGATTCCTTTACTCTCAGCTGGTAATATCCAGATCTCAAATCTATCTTGGAAAACATTATTGTAACGCCCCAAAAATTTAAGTTTTAATTTTTGTATGATTTGACACAGATTGCATGTTTAGTGTGTTGGCTAGATGGTTTGGGTGTGTTTGGGGGTGTTGGATAAGTCTTGAGTTTAAACCTGGGCTTTAGCAAAACTTTAGTTTTTCCTCTTAAGTAAACCTTGACTCTGGACTGTAGGCCTTTTAAATAAATATGGTAGATTTATGTCACAAATTAGCTTGTGGCCTAGTGGTGGTGGCGTGACTTGGCAACTGTGAAAGCTTGGGTTTGAATCCCATGACATGCGAGGTATATTTATTTTATTTTCATGTGGTGAGAGAGGTAGAGTTGGGCTAAAATTCTACTGAGGTGGTTGTGGAATTGGTCAAAGGGAGAGAATCAAGGGATATGATGATGGTTGTTATGGATATGAAGGAGATTGGCGGAGAAAATCGTGTGATTCAATTTGGAGAAGAGTTGCAGGCGATTGGGGAATTTGTGTGTGCAAATTCGGCTAAGGGGTCCCTTGGTGTGCATTTTCAGCAATTTGAGAGTTTAAGGTGGATTCCTTGTTCGGTTTTCTCTTTTGACACTTTTTTGTTGTGCTTTTCTCTCTTGCCGAACATTAACTATTTCCTGATAATTAAGAGTTGTGTTTTGGTCAATTCCCGGTAAGTCGAGTTCCTTTTCCTTACTTATTTCTCTGATTTCCATTTCTAGCCGAACTTCTCCATTTCTCACCTCTTCATCATGCACACCCTTTTTTGCTTTCCACTCTAATTGTCGATCTTCCTCTCTTTTCGGTCTCTCTTCTAAGCCAAATTCCCCTTTATCTTTTCCTTACTTATTTCTTTGATTTCCATCTCTAGCTGAATATACCAAGGGCCTTCCAAGTACTTTCATCCCCTCTCTCTATTGTGTTGACTGAATACATTTATTCCTTTCTAATCATTTCTGTCATCCCTTTATTTATCCGACTTTCAGTTTTGGGTAAGTACATTTTTTCGGTGCCTCGTTCTTATTCTTCTTGTTTTGTTCTTTTTTGATTAAACTGAATGATTCAGTTGATGGGTGCTGCTTCATTGCCTTTCTCGTGTGTTTGGGTTCTGGAAACCCTTATGGAGAAAAAAGGGGGTTACCAAGTGTTCAAAGGTGTTCAAACCGTTCTTTTGGCTTTCAATCTTGAATTGGGGTAAGTGGGCTTATTTTAGCCAAATGCTCTATCTTGGTTTTGAATTTGTGTTAAGAGATGAGTATCGATTTAAGTTTTAGTCATGTGGTTATTGATTAATGGAGTCTTTTGGTAATACAACTTCTCAGCAGAAAAGGGTATAATTGTCGTTCGATTAGCATAATAAACAGAACTATAGTCAACAAGGGCTTTGGTGCTAGTAGGACGGTCCTCTTGATTTTGCAATTAGGTGTGTAACTATGTACCAAAGTCTGTTACTATCAAAAAGCCGGGAAAGGTGTGTACTCACACTCCTCTATATTGTGAGTCGGCAAAAGTCAAAAAGTCAAAACTTTGACATCTGAAGCCCCATGAGCATGCAATCGCTCGTGTGGTAATCGAGCCTGCAAATCATGGGTGATAGACTGTAAAGGCCACTACGAGCATTTTTGTGCACTTGGGCCGTTACCGGCCTCGATAGGCCGTGTGGGCCTAATGCGCTCGTGGGCCCCACATGGATAAAATCCAAGGTATGTGACAAATAATGGATTGGGTTATGAAGTTCACATAGTCGTGACTGAATTTGGGCTAAATGGGCCACACAAGCATGTGGGCCCACTTGGGCCGAGTAATGGGCCTTAGGCCCATTTATACTGTTATAACCACTTAGGTCATTTGAGTTGTTCAAGATGACTGTAGACCTTCTGAAGGGTCGCAATCTATACCAAGACCTTAAAATTAGTTAATGACCAACATACCCCTAAGTGGTAAAATTACTGTGTTACCCTTGACTGACGAAATGATCGTTACACCCTTAGTGGTAGGTTGATTGATGTGTGTGTGATATTTATATGGCTGACACCGAGTGTAACATACTGCATACACATAATATTTATGACACGTCATACTGCATGGGGTTGGGATACTGTTACGGAGGAAGTACTGGTGGTTTTGCCACGTATTTACTGTTTCTAGTGGCTTTGCCACATATTCTGATACTAGTGGCTTTGCCACGCTTATTGTTATTAGCAGCTTTGCTGTGTTACTACTACTAGCAGCTTCATTGTGATATTGGTGTGCTGGCTAGGTGGGTCGATTTAATCCCCACATGGTGTGTTGGTTGGATCGAGATGGGTTGCATATCTGTACTGTACTGATAGTGTATTGGACTTAGGCCCACACTATTATTGTATAGGGCTAAAGCCCTAATTGTTCTGTTACTGAATAGGGCTCAGGCCCAGATTATTTCTGCATGTACTATCTACTATTCGACTGATAGGGGATTACACATTGAGTTTACGTAAACTCACCCTTTCTTTTAATTGTACAGGTAATCCCCAGCTTTAGGCATTTGGAGCTGCGAGGGGCTCGAAACGTGGCCAAACCTTTAGACTTGCTTATTTCAATTTCATATTGGGCTATTGGTTATGTAATAAGGCCATTTGGTTTTAATTTTTTTTTAATTGGGCTTTGATTTCTTATTTTAAACTGCTAGAGTAGGAAAACCAAGTTTTCAAAGTAATAATTGTTTTCAAAGAAAAATACGCAATTTAAACTTCAAGGTTTTCAATTAGAAAAGTTTATGTGGTTTTGTTCAGTTTAAGAAATCAACGGTAGCAAATATGGCAACTGTTTTGATAAGTTGTTTTCAAATTGTAATAACGTGATTTGCCGAATTTTCTCAAGCAATAAAACAATTAAATGGGTTTTAACTTAAATACGGATTTTTACCAACAAGTCAAAAATTTGGAAAGCTTTAGACGAGATGATTTGCTAAATACAAACAAAAAAAAAGATTTAAACATAGAAATGAACTTTTATCGACAAATCTGATTTTTGAACGACACTTTGATGTGTCACGCCAGATTTGGCCATAACGTTTGGCTCGAGTTTGGGGTGTTATAGTGGCTCCCTTCAATTGGTTGAATAAATCACCAATCCTTGGCAAATGATACTTGTTCTTTATGGTGACCTTATTGAGTTGTCGATAATCTATACACAACCTCATAGAGCCATCTTTCTTTTTCACAAATAATACGGGAGCACCCCATAGAGAATAACTTGGTCTTGCAAAACCTTTATCTGTCAATTCTTGTAATTGAGCCTTTAATTCCTTTAACTCGTTCGGAGCCATCCTGTATAGAGCAATAGAAATAGGCGCGACACCAGAAGCTAACTCGATACCAAATTCAACCTTTCTAACTGGAGGCAACCCAAGCAATTCTTCCGGAAACACATCTGGATACTCACATACTACTGGCATTGAATCAATTCTCATATCAAACTCATTTGTATTCATTACAAAAACAAGATAAGCTTCATACCCTTTTCCTACACATTTCTAAGTAAAGATAGAAGAAATTATTGCCGGCAAACTATCTGATTCAATCTGAAGAATATGGTCATTTTCACATTTTAATTCAATAAATTTTCTCCTACAATTCACTATCACATTATGAGTAGTTAACCAATCCATAACAAGGATTACGTCAAATTCATTGAATGACAATAACATAAGATTTGCTGGAAAACAATAACCCCTAATCATCAAAGGGCAACTTCTACATACTTTGTCAACTAGTAGACGTTTGTCTAGGGGATTTGATACTTTTATTACAAATTCTGTGGATTCTACAATCATGTTCATACTAGACACTACTTCCATACAAATATATGAGTGGGTAGATCCTGGATCAATCAAAGCAATAACATGAGTATCATAGAGAGAAAATGTACCCGTGATCACATCAAGTGATGATGCCTTTTTGCGAGCATGAATGGCATATGTCCTCGTGGGAGCTCTACCCTCAGGCGTAACACCCCAAACTCGGCATAGATGTTGTGGCCAGATCTGGTGTGTCACATAGACAATTCACTAAGTTTTGATCTTCTTTTAATAAAAATGTTATGTTGATTTTAGTAAAACCGTATTTCACAGCTTGTAATTAATTGACAATATTAGTTTATAATAAAGTTCACTTTTTTTAAAAGATTTGATTGTTTTGTTATCATTTTTAAGTTATCCACTCGCTACGTCTTGCATGTTTTGAAAACGTTTGATTAAGTTTGAAAAGCCCGCATAAACCAGTCTACTGTTGTAGAAACAAGTAATAAAGTGAATCCAAAACAAAATACCCGAGCGACCTTATTACAACTTAAAACTGAAATTAAAGAAATAGAGATAAAATATAAATAAAGTAAAATTTAGGAAAACTATAAGACGAAAGAGTGCATCAAAATTTAGGAAAACTATAAGACGAAAGAGTGCATCATGTGGCAACCTCGAATCCCTCGCAACTCCAAGTCCTCTATGGTTGGGGGTTTCCTGCATGGATGGAAATGAAAGGGTGAGTTTGTGAAAACTCAGTGTGTAAAGTAACCCAACTAGTGTCAAAGATTAGACAAACTTAATCTAGGCCGAAGCCCTATTCAGTTACAGATTAATCTGTGCCTTGGCCATTCTCAGAAACAGAGTGGGCCTTGGGCCCATTAAGGAAACAGATCAGAGTAGATATATATATACATATGCATGTATGCAAAGCCCAAGCCCAGTCCATCCCTACACACCACCCATACCAGGCCTACACACCATGTGGGGAATAACTCAACCCACCCAGGCCTACACACCACAGTCGCAGCAAAGCTACTAATACTAAAATCGTGGCAGAGCCACTAGAATAGAAATACGAGGTAAAGCCTCTAAGCAGATTACGTGGCATTGCCACTTTTAGCACTTCCTCCGTATCAATACCCAAGCCCATGCAAATCAGAGTATTACATGACATGGCATACAGTATATCAGGTATAGTAGCATGCGAATCAGTCTACTATTTCTAAGGGCAAAACAGTCATTTAGCATCTAAGGGTAAAATGGTCATTTTTACCTTTCAAGGGTATTTTGGTAATTTAGCTACGTTTTTAGGTTTTATGCCTAATACGACCTTCTAGTAGGTCTATCATCGCTTCGAGCAACTTAAATAGCCCATTTCATTTATACAGTGCCATCGGGCCCTAAAACCCCTAATGAGCCTAAAGGAGCCCAAATGCTACTGTGGCCCGTTCAGTCAAGTTTTACACATATTATCACAGAATGAATATCCAACTTACCAGAAAACCCTTACCGCATACTTTTACCCATAGGGGCCCGTAAGCCCATTGGGCCCGATTCTGGCCCATCGAGGCCCAAAACCACCTAAGTGAAAAAAATCGCGCACAGTAGCCTTGTCGTCCATTATTTCCAATTTCACAATTTTGTACCGACCCATGAGTGCTCGCACACTCGTGAGCCCTCAGAATGCTGGCATTTTGACATTTCAGCTTTTTGGCTTTTGCCGATCTAAGCTACTAGAGGGTGTTGATTACACACCTATTTGCGAGCTACGTCGAGATCCCGCGAGCGATCAACCTAGAATAGTTTACCCACTATGTTAATCCATAATCTGATTTGCATCTACCAACACCTACCCCTGAAGTATTCGGCCATAAACAAATAACCTAATAACTACTTACCTTAGCCAAGATCTACAAATAGATCTAGATCTACATTGCTTCAATGCCCCTATCCTCCAACTGCTCCTCACTAGATCACCCCTTTACCACACTAATACACACAAGAACCAAAAAAAAAAGAGGCTACAATGGATGTTCAACAAAAGGGGTCAAAACCGATAGCAACCATGGGGAGATAGGGGTTTTCGGCTTTTCTTAATTCACAAGAATATGAAAGAAGAGATTTGAGTACTTACCACCGAGATTTGCCAAATTGATTATGATATCGGTAGGAGTTATTTTCACTACCTAAGCCCAGATCTACACGCGATCTAATCGTACCACAAGGGAAGAAAAAGAATGGATCAAGAGGTTGAAAGAACAACAGAGAAGGGAGAAGGTTTCGGTTTGAGAAGAGAACACTAAAGAAGGTTCGGCCAAGAGTTGTTTAAGAGAATAGAGTGGTAGGGTTCAGCTTTAGGAAAAGAACTCAAACTAAGGGAAAAGAGAAGAAACCCCCTGAGATTCGGCTTATTGAACAAATCGACACAAAGAGATCCTAAGTGTTTTGAGAGTTCGACTTTTGAAGTAATCGGCCAAGAGAAGTTTAAGGTGTGTTTAATGGCCTAGGGTAGTCTTTAAAGAAGCAAAAGAAGAGGCAGATGAAACTATGTAAGGGAGGAGATGTCGACAGAGAGAAAGGAGAACTTTGAGTTTCGGCTTTTAGAGAAAAGATGGGGGTCGGCCAGAAGAAAGAAATCGGTAGGAGGAGATGGTGTGCATAAGGTTATTCAGCTTTTTGAATAGAGAGGAGAAAGAAAAGAAGGAAAGAAAGAACCCTCAAAAGGGCTATACCTATACGACAACAAAGATTATGACCAAAACCATAAAATCACGAAGGAATGCCTACAAGAAATCGGCATACACCTAGCCACTAATGCTGAAATGCAACTTCCTAAGACCCTAGCCGAATTTGCACCTCCAACAGTACTTAAATCGGCCATCTCTTCCTCCCTATTCAAAATTCCTAAATTTTCTCCTTAATAAACTCCCCCTTATCACTCCTTAACCCAATCCCATGAGCACTTCAAACTCCCTCCTTCAGAATTTAACTTGGAGTCCACCTCTTACCATGCTCCTGCAATAAAATAAAAACCTTGCTCCTCAAGGGATTTGATCCTTGGTTCCCTCACAAGATTCCACACGCCAACTCCCTATGGTTTAAGTGACGCCACCTTGCCACTTTAACATAGACTTTCTTGTGCTATAAAACCCCAACATTAATTGAAAAGCCCACTTAACCAAAGTCCAGTCTCACCTAAGGCCAAAAATTAAAATTTTTCCAGGCCTTAGACTTAAGCCCAAGCCTTCCAAAGGTCCAATAAATACACCCAACACATCAATATAACACATCAAGCCAACCAAAAATAAATATAGTAGAAATTCAAAAACCCTAAAAAATTGGAGCGTCACAACTCTAACCCTCTTAAAGAAATTTTGGCGTCAAAATTTACTTGATCCAAATAGGTGAGGTTATTGTTGACGAATTGCCTCCTCTGGCTCCCACATAGCTTCTTCTCTGCTGTGATTACGCCACAGCACTTTTACCAAAGGGACTGATTTCTTCCTCAACATGTTAACATCACGATCCATAATTTGCGTAGGCTCTTCCTCAAATGTCAAATTAGATCTAACTTCAATTTCCTCAACTGGTACAATGTGGGAAGGATCAGACCGATATCGTCTTAACATGGAGACATGAAAGACATCATGAATTCTGTCCAACTCCAGAGGTAGTTCCAGCTGATATGCTACCGGACCTACCCGTTTAAGAACTCCAAAGGTCCCGATAAATCGCGGACTAAATTTGCCCTTCTTCCCGAACCTTAATATTTTCTTCCAAGGCGAGACCTTCAAGAATACCAAATCTCCCACCGAGTACTCAATTTCCTTACGCTTCAAGTCGGCATAAGACTTTTGTATCAGATGCCTCCTTCAACCGATCCTTAATTAGCTTTACCTTATTTTCTGTATCTACCACTAACTTTGGCCCAAGAACCTGACGTTCTCCCAATCCTGTCCAACAAGTAGGCGTACGACAACTTTGACCATATAGCGCCTCATATGGTGCCAAGCAAATACTCGCCTGATAACTATTGTTGTATGCAAATTCCGCCAATGGCAAGCAGTCTTCCCAGCTACCTCGGAAATCAATAATACACCCTCTTAACATATCTTCCAGCACCTGAATCACCCTTTCTGACTGTCCATCTGTCTGAGGGTGAAAAGCAGTGCTGAAGTCTGCCAAGTACCCAATGCCTCATGTAACTTCCACCAGAATCAAGATGTAAACCTAGGGTCTCGATCAGAAATAATTGAAACTGGCACTCCATGAAGTCGCACTATCTCCGCTACATACAACTTTGCCAATTTTTGAAGTGAGCAGTTGGTTCGGACGGGTATAAAATGGGCAGATTTGGTTAGCCTATCCACAATCACCCAAACTGAGTCTTTCTTGGTAGGCGTCAAGGGTAGCCCACTCACAAAGTCTATGGTTGCCCTTTCCCACTTCCAAAGTGGAATCTTCACTGGTTGTAGAAGTCCAGATGGCAGTTGATGGTCAGCTTTCACCTGCTGGCATGTCAGACACTTACCCACAAACTCTGTTACTTTCCGCTGAAGTCCAGACCACTAATAGAATTCTCGTAAATCCTAATACAACGTATTCGCTCAGGGATACATGGCATAAAGACCGCCATGAGCCTCTCTCAGAATTGACTGTCTCAAGTTGGAGTCCCTCGGAATACAAACTCTTCCTCGAAAACACAGAACTCCTTCACTATTCATTCCAAAATTAGAAGTCTCACCACCCTTAACCTGTTGAAATTGAGGAACCAGTGACTCATCCACTAATTGCTTCTCCTTAATTTACTCTATCCAGGTCGGTCTTACTTGCAATTCCGCTAACAAGCTACCATCGTCATGCAGACTAAGACGAGTAAACATCGCCCTCAGCTTAGTTACTGGTTGTAGAAGTCCAAATAGCAGTTGATGGTCAACTTTCACCTGCTGGCATGTCAGACACTTACCCACAAACTCTGTTACTTTCCGCTGAAGTCCAGACCACCAATACAATTCTCGTAAATCCTGATACAACTTATTCCCTCCGGGATGCATGGCACAAAGACCGCCATGAGCCTCTCTCAGAATTGACTGTCTCAAGTTGGAGTCCCTCGGAATACAAACTCTTCCTCGAAAACACAGAACTCCTTCACTATTCATTCCAAAATCAGAAGTCTCACCACCCTTAACCTGTTGAAATTGAGGAACCAGTGACTCATCCACTAATTGCTTCTCCTTAATTTGCTCTATCCAGGTCGGTCTTACTTGCAATTCCGCTAACAAGCTACCATCATCATGCAGACTAAGACGAGCAAACATCGCCCTTAGCTCAGTTACAGCTCTTCGACTGAGTGCATCAGCTACAACATTAGCTTTGCCTAGGTGATACTCAATAGAACAGTCATAATCCTTAAGCAAATCTATCCATCTTCGTTGCCTAAGGTTCAAATCCCTCTGAGTCAACAGATACTTGAGGCTCTTATGATCCGTGTATATAATACACTTTTCTCCATACAAATAGTGCCTCCATATCTTTAAAGTAAAAATCACTACTGCCAACTCTAGATCATGCATAGTGTAGTTCGCTTCATGAGGCTTAAGCCGTCGCGATGCATAAGCAACCACTTTGCCCTCTTGCATCAACACACAGCCCAATCCAACATGCGATTCATCATTATACACAGTAAAATCCTTCTCAGACTCCGGCTGAATCAATATAGGTGCCTCAGTCAAAACTTTTTCAACTTCTTGAAACTCTCTTGTTGTTTCTCAGTCCAGACAAACGGTACTCCTTTTCTCAAAAGTTTCATCAACGGTGCCGCAATCAGAGAAAATCCTTCCACAAATCTCCTATAGTACCCTGCCAAACCTAGAAAACTCTAAATTTTTGACAGAGATCTCGGTGGCTTCCATTCCAGCACTACCTCAATTTTCTGAGGATCTACCCTAATCCCCTCGGCAGAAACAACATGACCTAAGAATGTCACCTCTCGCAACCAAAATTCACACTTGCTAAATTTTGCATACAATTGCTTCTCCCTTTACACTTGTAGAACAATTCGGAGATGCTCATCATGATTCTCCTCCGTTTTTGAATACACCAGAATATCGTCTATAAAGACGATAACAAATTGGTCTAAGTAGGGTTGGAAAACCCGATTCATAAGATCCATGAAGGCCGTTGGTGCATTCGTCAATCCAAACAGCATTACCAGAAACTTGTAATGACCATACTGAGTCCTGAATGCTATCTTATGAATATCCACCTCTTTGACCCTTAATTGATGATATCCAGATTGAAGGTTGATATTGGAAAATACCGAAGCTCCTCTTAGTTGGTCAAATAGGTCGTCGATCCTTAGAAGAGGGTACTTGTTCTTAATAGTCAGTTTGTTCAACTGACGATAATCAATGCACATGCACATTGTCCCACCCTTTTTCTACACAAACAAAATCGGTGCTCCCCATGTAGACACACTTGGTCTAATAAAACCTCGATCCAGAAGCTCTTGGATTTGTGCTTTCAACTCCACCAACTCCTTCGGTGCCATCCTATAAGGAGCGATGGACACTGGAGCCGTTCTAGGCAACAAGTCGATTCAAAATTCGACTTCATGATTAGGAGGCAACCCATGAAGCTTATCCGAAAAAACATCCTGGAACTCCTTGACGGTTCTAACTTCTTCTACGGTCAAACCCATAGTATCCAACTTACTCACATATGCCAACAATGCCTCGCAACCCTTGTGAATAAGCTTTTCAACTTTTAAAGCCGAGATAACGTTGGATAAGTAATCTCTTCGCTCCCCTATTATAGTTACCTCCTCATCCTCCACAGTCTTTAACACCATCCGCTTGGCAGCGCAATCCAAAGTCGCCCGATGCATTACAAGCCAATCTATACCTAAGATGAGATTGAACTCTCCAAATGGTAGCTCCATCAAGTCCGCCGAGAAAATCCTACCTTGTGTCTCTAAGGGTACATTCTTAAAAGTTTATCTACCCTAATCGAGTGACCTAGTAGACTTATCACAGATACCCCACTCACAGTTTCCTCAGATTGCACACCCAATGTCCTAGACACATCACAAGTAACATATGAATGAGTAGATCCAATATCCATCACAGCAGTGTATGGCGTGCTATAAATTAAAAACGTACCGGTTATGACGTCAAGTGCGTCAACCTCCTCTCGACGACGAGCAGCATAAACCAACATTGGCTGACGAGCCTCCACATTTCCAGCACCCCTGCTCGGTGCTCCACGTCCACGTCTATTTCCATTACTGCCCCTAGCCTGACCATGGCCTCTTGGCGGTTGTGGCCCACCTCTCACTAGCTAGGCAACCCTCGGCTCAGCAGCTTGCATCTGTGCCAGCCTCTGAGGATAATCTTTAACTCTATGATCTTTGGACCCACACTGAAAACATGCTCTGGAATGCTTCCAACACTCGCCCGAATGCACTTTACCACAGTCCGCACAAGCTTGCGATCTAACCATATTCATCGGAACTGCCTGCACTGGCTCGTCCACTCTAGCCCTTTTAACAGTCCTACCCGCAGCACCCGAGGGCCCTGAATCCCTCCTGAATTAGTTTCCATCTTTTTCACGGTTTTGGCGTTCCGTGTGCTTCACCTCATCAGCAATCTTAGCTTTTCCCACCAGAACAGCAAAATCATGCTCCCTCTGTGGAGCAATCAACACTCTAAGCTCATCTCTGATGCCATCCTCAAATTGCATACTGCGTTCATATTCCATAGCAACTATACCACCAGCATACTGGCTTAACCGTAAAAATTCAGCTTCATATTCCGCTATCGTCTTACTATCTTGAGTCAGATTTAGGAATTCCTTCCTCCAGGCATCCACATATCTTGCCCCAACGTACTTCCCTTTGAAAGCAATCTTAAACAACTCCCAAGTCACTCGCTCAGTTGGTGTACCATATCTCACAGTGATCCACCAATAGTAGGCCTCGTCTCGCAGCAAAGATACTGCTCCTTTCAGCTTCTGCTCTACTGAGCAGTCTAAGTCGTCCATTATTCACTCCGTGGCCTCCAACCAGTATTCAGCCACATTTGGGGCTACACCAGATACACCCCTAAAAATCTCTGCTCTATTAGCTCAAAGCCGTTCAAAAATCGATCCTAGATTCACCGTTCCAGTACTTGCTCTAACAATCCTTTCCAGAACACGTAGCATTGCCTGGGATAGAGCATCATCCCCTGCAACCTGATCATAAGACCCCGTCTCAGTTACCGGTGGCGCTCGTGCCTCCCCGACTGGCATATGTCCCGAAGATGAATATCCAGCTTGAGTACTTCCTTGGCCACGTCTACGGCCTTACCCACGTGCTGCCCTCGTACTCATATCGTATTATTTGATTACGAATTTTATGAATTAGTTCAATATTCCAGTATTTATTACATATGTTTTATGCAGAGATAGTATTTCAGAGTTTTGTTTTCACAAAATCGCAATCTAGCTACAGTCTCAGTCTTCTAAAGCTTTCACTTTTTCCTACTGTCTCAGTCTTCTACAATCTCAGTGTTACCCTAGCTACGGAATTTCAGTAGGATCTTAGTACTATCTACAGTAATGTTTCGGTTTTATAATATCACAGTTAAGCATAGTAAGATAGAAGATACTCACAGACTTGGTGCCGGGGATTCTGTGTGCCACTCTTTAGAAACCAAATTTAGAAAACCCAAGTTTCATTGATTGTAATTTTAAATGTCCTCTATCAAAATTTTCTCAAGAACCCTAGTCTTTAGGAAAAACACAGAAAATATTTTCGAAAAAGAAGTCAATTTTTAAAAGACCATTCTTAAGAAGTTTTTCCAAAACTGATTTTAAAACAAGTTAGGCCTTAAATTTTAAGAAAGCGTTTGAACCCATTACACAGCTGAGTTGTTGCAATCGGGCTCTGATACCACTAAATGTAACACCCCAAACTCGGCCCAGATGTTGTGGCCAGATTAGTGTGTCACATGGACAACTCACTAAGTTTTGATCTTCTTTTAATAAAAATGTTATGCTGATTTTAGTAACACCGTATTTCACAGCTGGTAATTAATTGACAATATTAGGTTATAAAACCCGTATCTACTACCAAATAAAGTTCACTTTTTTTAAAAGATTTGATTGTTTTGTTATCATTGTTAAGTTACCCACTCGCTACGTCTTACATGTTTTGAAAACATTTGATTAAGTTTGAAAAGCCCGCATAAACCAGTTTACTGTTGTAGAAACAAGTAATAAAGTGAATCCAAAACAAAATACCCGAGCGGCCTTATTACAACTTAAAATTGAAATTAAAGAAAGAGAGATAAAATATAAATAAAGTAAAATTTAGGAAAAGTTATAAACCGAAAGAGTGAATCACGTGGCCACCTCGAATCCCTCGCAGCTCTAAGTCCTCTATGGTTTAGGGTTTCCTGCATGGTTGGAAATAAAAGGGTGAGTTTGTGAAAACTCACGGTGTAAAGGAACCCAACCAGTGCCAAAGATTAGACAAACTCAGTCTGGGCCAAAAGACTATTCAGATACAGATTAATCTGGGCCTTGGCCCTTTTCAGAAACAGAGTAGGCCTTAGGCCCATCACGAAAACAGATCAGAGTATATATATATGCATGTGCATGTATGTAAAGCCCAAGCCCAGTCTAGCCCTACACACCACCCGTACTAGCCCTACAGACCATGTGGGGAATAACTTAACCCACCTCGCCCTACACACCACAGTCGCAGCAGAGCTGCTAATACAGAAATCGTGGTAGAGCCATCAGAACAGAAATACGAGGCAGAGCCTCTAAGCAGATTTCGTGGCATTGCCACTTTTAGCACTTCCCCCGTATTAATAACCCAACCCCATGCAAATTAGAGTATTACATGACATGGCATACAACATATTAAGTACAGTAGCATGCAAATTAGTCAACTATTTCTAGGGGTAAAATAGTCATTTAGCATCTAAGGGTAAAATGGTCATTTTCACTTTTCAGGGGTACTTTGGTAATTTAGCTACCTTTTTAGGTTTTATGCCTAATACGACCTTCTAGTGGGTCTATCATCGCTCCAAGCTACTTAAATAGCCCATTTCATTTATACAGTGCCATCGGGCCCTAAAACCCCTGATGAGCCTGGGGGAGCCCACATGCTACTGTGGCCCGCTCAATCAAGTTTTACACATATTATCACAGAATGAATACCCAACTTACCAGAAAACACTTACCGTATACTTTTACGCATATGGGCCTGTAAGCCCATTGGGCCCGATTCCAGCCTATCGAGGCCCAAAACCACCTAAGTGCACAAAAACGTGCACAGTAGCCTTACCATCCATTATTTCCAATTTCAAGATTTCGTACCGACCCACAAGCACTCACACGCTTGTAAGCCCTCAAAATGCCGGCATTTGAACATTTCAGCTTTTTGGCTTTTATCGATCTAAGCTACTAGAGGGTGTCGATTGCACACCTGTTTGCGAACTACGTCGAGATCCCACAAGCGATCAACTTATAAAGTTTACCCACGATGTTAATCCATAATACAATTTGCATCTACCAACACCTACCCCTGAAGTATTCGGCCATAAACAAATAACCTAATAACCACTTACCTTAGCCGAGATCTACAAATAGATCTAGATCTAGATTGCTTCGATGCCCCTATACTCCAACTGCTCCTCGCTAGATCGCCCCTTTACTACACTAATACACACAAGAACCAAAAGAAAAGAGGCTAAAATAGATGTTCAACAAAAGGAGTCAAAACTAATAGCAACCATGGGGAGATAGGGGCTTTCGGTCTTTCTTAATTCACAAGAATATGAAAGAAGAGATTTGAATACTTACCACCGGGATTTGCCAAATTGATTTTGATATCGGTAGGAGTTATTTTCACCACCCTAAGCCTAGATCTACATTCGACCTAATCATAACACAAGGGAAGAAAAAGAATGGATAAAAAGGTTGAAAAAACAACAGAGAAAGGAGAAGGTTTCGGTTTGAGAGGAGAACACTAAAGAAGGTTCGGCCAAGAGGTGTTTAAGAGAATAGAGTGGTAGGGTTCGGCTTTAGGAAAAGAACTCAAACTAAGGGAAAAGAAAAGAAGCCCCCTAGGATTCGACTTCTTGAACAAATTGGCACAAAGAGATCCTAATTATTTCGGGATTTAGCTTTTGAAGTAATCGACCAAGAGAAGTTGAAGGTGTGTTTACTGGCCTAGGGTACTCTTTAAAGAAGCAAAAGAAGAGGCAGACAAATTTATGTAAGGGAGGAGATGTCGACAGAGAAAAAGGAGAACTTTGAGGTTTCAACTTTTAGATAAAAGATGGGGGTTCGGCCAGAAGAAAGAAATCGAAAAAAGGAGATGGTGTGCACAAGGTTACTCGGCTTTTTGAACAGAGAAGAGAAAGAAAAGAAGGAAAGAAAGAATTTACACCAAAACTGCAAAATCCCGAAAGAATGCCTACAAGAAATCGGCACACACCTAGCCACTAATGCCAAAAATGCAACTTCCTAAGGACCCTAGTCGAATTTACACCTCCTACAGTCCTTCAATCGGCCACCTCTTGCTCCTCATTCAAAATTCCAAAATTTTCTCCTTGATAAACTCCCCCTTATCACTCCTTAACCCACTCCTATGAGCACTTCAAACTCTCTCCTTCAAAATTTAACTTAGAGTCCATCTCTTACCATATGCTCGGATTGGTTCGTACACCCTAGCTCTCTTGGCATTTCTGTTTGCAGCACCAGAGGGTCCAGCATCCCTCATGAACCAGCTTCGATCCTTATCACAGTTCTATCATTTAGTTCGCTTCACCTCATCGGTTATCTTAGCCTTCTCCACCAATGTAGCAAAATCGCATTCCCTCTGCGGAGCTATCAGCACCCTTAGCTCATCCTTGAGGCCATCCTCAAAGCGAATGCTACACTCATACTCACTAGCAACTATACCGCTAGCATACCGACTCAACCTCAGAAATTTCACCTCATACTCATCAACGGACTTATTGCCCTAGGTCAGGTTCAAAAATTCCTTCCTACGCGCATCTACGTAACTCGCTCCGACATACTTTCCCTTTAAAGACATCTTAAATAGTTCCCATGTTACCCGCTCAGCTGGGGTACTCTCCCTTATAGTGATCCACCATTGATATGCCTCGTCTCGCAGCAGCGATACTGCCCCTTCAGTTTTTGCTCCACCGAGCAATCCAGGTCGTCCATAATCTGTTCCGTAGTTTCCAACCAATACTCGCTACATTTGGGGCTACTCCAGATATGCCCCTAAAAACCTCTGCTCTATTAGCCCAGAGTCGCTAAGAAATGGATCCCCTATTCACTGGTCCAACATTCGCTCTAGCAACCCTTTCTAAGACACTTAACATTGCCTGGGATAAGGCATCATCCCCTGCGGCCCGATCATACGGCCTATTTTCAGCTACCGATGGCAGTCGTGCCTCATCAGCTGGTAAGTGTTTCGAAGATGAAGACCACGGCCTCGTCCACGAGTAGCCCTCATACTCATAACATCTTATCTGATTACGAATTTTAGGACATTAGTTTAATATTTCAGTTGTTCATTACAGAATGTCTTATGCACAGATAGAGTTTTAGAGTTTGTTTCGCGATTTCGTAGCCTAGCTATAGTCTCAGTCTTCTAGGGTTTAGCTTCCCTACAGTCTCAGTCTTATAGTTTTCAGTACTACCCTATCTACAGTATCATAATAGGGTCTTGGTTCTATCTACAGTGATATCTCAGTACTGTATAGTATAAGAAATAGAAATACTTACAGACTTAGTGTCGGGGATTTAGTGTGCCACTCCTTCAGATACCAAATTTTTGAAAGCCCAGAAAACTTAAACTTTTTAGAATTAAAACCTTAAAACATGCATTCCTTGAAGAAAACGAGTTTCAAAAGGGTTTTCCCTTAGAGTTTCCAAAATTGTTTCCAAAATACCCTTCTTGGGCCTTGATTTAAAAAAATAATTTTTTAAAAACTTTTTGGACCCGATCCACAGTCGAGTTGTTGCAACTGGACTCTGATACCACTAAATGTAACACCCCAAACCCGGCCCAGGCATTACGGCCAAGTCTAGTGCATTACATTACCTATAACTAACCGTGTGACCTAGTTACTAAGATTAGGGCGAGCTTTGCAAAACTGATATTGAAGTTTTAAGAGAAATTCTCGGTTTATTGGTGAACGTCCTATCCACGACTAGTTATTAAGCTATTTATTATAAAATCTAACTTTGTTACTCATTTGAACGTGTGATTGATTTTGAAAACATTTGAATAACTTTAAAAAAAAACTCGCGCAGCTTTGTTCATAACATTAAAGGTAAAGTATAATAAAAAGTTGAAAAAAAACCAAAATAATTTAAGTGGCCTTATTACAACCTAAAACCATAATGAAAATGATTTAAAATAAATACGAAAATAAAATAAAATAAAATAAAAACTTAATCAATTAATTGCAGTCCATGTGGCCACTCTGGATCCCTCCTAGCTCCAAGTCCACCAGTCTAAGGCTCACCTGCAAGGATGGGAGAAAAGGGTGAGTTTGGAAACTCAGTGTGTAAAAAAGCCCATCCATAGCCCAAGTCAGCTCAAGCCATTGGGCCTAAGCTCTATCTAGTCTTAGGAATATATGGGCCGAAACCCTATCCAGATGCAGTAAACTGGGCATTAGCCCTTTACAGATAACAGTACGGCCCAAAGGCCTATTACAGTAATAGAACATATATCAATCATGAATACAAGCCCAAACCCAACCTAAATCCAACCACTACACTCCACCCGTACTAGCCGTACACTCCATGTGGGGAATAACTCAACCCACCCAGCCCTACACTCCACAATTGCAGCATAGCTGCTCAGATAACAGTATAATGAGGCAAAGCCCCTTCAGTACATGGTCAAGCCACTATCAAAACTTCCTCCGTCAATAACCCAGTCCCATGCAACAGATAATCATGTAGTGAATAGAAACAGTAAAATATACAATTTAGTCAGATTTAACCCTAGGGGTTAATAGCATAAAATGAAAACTTAGTGATTTATTATGTGATAACCAAATTGTGATGATTATAATTTTTGGAAGGATTAAATATGAAATTATACCATTTAAGTTGTAGTGGAAGGCATTGACTTTATGATATGTTATTATAAGTGTTTATATTAAGTAAATAATATTATTGTATGGAATGAAATAAAACAAATAAGTAAAATGAATAAAATAAGGGATTTATTGTACTTTGTTATTGCTGAAATAAAAGGAGAAATAAAAGAGAAAAGAACCAAGCTATTTAGCCATTGTTGATTCAATTTAAGGTATGTACTTAGCTTGATTTTTGAAAATCTTTGTATTTTTAAGGTTTTAGTTAACTTTATTACCTAGCTCATGACTTAATTTTGACGATTGATGAATATATTGTGTTCGGTCATGAGGGAGAGTTGAAAAACTTTAAGCTAAAGTAGGAAATTTAAAATGTGAGTTTGATTAGTAAATTTTGTATTTGAAAATGTTATGAAATTGAATTGTTCAGGCAAAAATATGAAATTTGTATTTTTAAGGTCTAGTTTGCGAAATAATTAAAGAGGAAGGACTTATTTGAGACTAAGGAGCATTCGGCCAAATAGATTAGGTTGAATTTTGATTGAATTGTGTTTAATTGATATTGAATCAAATTATAAAAAAAAAAAAGTGAAATGTAGAGGGCACATTGGTAAATTGTTAAATTATGCGGGTTTGATTAAATTGAATGAAATTTTCTTTGAATAAGCTTAATTTGATTTTGAATAGATCAAGAATATAAAGGAACGGGTTCAGATCGAGGAAAAACAAAAATAGTTGAATAGTTGAGCTTTATTGTCCGTTGATTAAGTTTTTAAGCAATTAGGTCGATTTGAATTTAATTATAATGATGTTTAAAAATTTATTGGAAGTATGTATATAAACTATTATTATAGCCGAAAGTGATATTTATGTGAGTGTGATATGACCTAATGTGATAGATATATGAGTTGATATAGTTGAGTATGTATATATATGTGTGTGTTTGATGTAACTGCATGAGATATACATATGTGTATATAATTAAATGAGTAACAAGTTTGAGAAGAGCACTAAGTGTGCAAATTGCATTTGATACCGAGCACTAAGTGTGCGAAATTGGTCATTAAGCACTAAGTGTGTAAATTGCGTTTGATACCGAGCACTAAGTGTGCAAATTGCATTTGATACCGAGCACTAAGTGTGTGAGATCGGTCATTGAGCACTAAGTGTGCGAATAAATCTTTAAAGCTCAAGGATTGAGTCCGGTAAGTCTCGATACTATGATATATTATTATATGAAATTGAGTAAATGTGGTTAATTGTTGATTATACGAAATGTCATTTGGATGTATAGTTTGAGTTGAATGAATTGATATGGGAAAATGTTTACAAAAATCATATTGATTGTTAGATAAATGGTAAAAATTAAATCGGCTATGTGGATTTGGCATAAGATGTATGTTTTAATAGCTTTGTGCTGGAATATTTGGATAGTACATGAGGATGGAAAATTTTGAAATAGATTCGGCCATGATTTTAAATTGCAAGAAGTGTTTTTATGATTTTTGTACATAGGTTGGTATTTAATGAAACCTTACCTATATTATTTGGAATAATTATTAAAAGTATAAATGATAGATTTAATGAATTGCTTATAACTTACTAAGCTATTAAAGCTTACTTGGTGTTTTTGATTATTCTTGTGATTTAGATTCGTGGTGATCATTACATGCTTGGGGATCGTCAGTGAAGCTCGTCACACTATCATCGATATTTTGGTACTTTTGAAATTTTAGTTTGACTATATGGCATGTATAGACTAAATTGTATTAAGTTGAATTTGGGGTTATGTATATAATGAGCCATGAAAAAATGGCCAACTTTGAGTTATATGTGGTCTTATTTTGTGAAATGTTTATATAAGTGCTATGATTAAATTATAGGTGGTGATCGTGCTTATGGTTTGAACATGTTTTGAAGTTAAGGGTTTAACATTTGGCTTATAATAGTTCGGATTTAGTTTTTATTTAATGATATGTAAATCTTGTGATCTTGAGTAATTGGTATTTGGCAATTTAGTAAAATGAGGTATGAAATTGTTAAACTAATTTCGATTATATGTGAATTCATGTACATATATGGATATTAATCAAGATAGTTAATTGGTCCATAAGAGCTCTAGCCAAATGTACTTTGCGTATGTGTTTAGTCAAAAAGGTGATTTATGAATGGCGTATATGAATGATGTAGTTGTGTATTTGGTTGAGGTTATAAATTTATACAGGTATTCATGGTGTCTTAGTTTAATTTATAATTCCTATCATGTTTGACATGTCTCTTTTAGTAGATGAAATTTTATGACCTTATAAATGTTAAAGCTTGAAGTTGATTATTGGTCAGTAATACCTCGTGACCCCATTCTGGCGACAGATATGGGTTAGGGGTATTACACGAATCAATCCAAAAATCGGAATCGCTATCCACTTTACACTAAGCCCTTTTTGCTTGCAACTAACTATCACCTTTCTAAGCTTCATAAATTTGTTGAAGAAACAATGGTCTAGCTCTCAACTCAGCCAAAATCAAACCATTGTCAAATAATGCCAACCCCGTATTTATAGCTCTTAAAGCAAATAGAGATTTTCTACTCAAAACATCGGCAACAAAATTCTCCTTTCCTGGATGATAGTTGATCACTAACTCATAGTCTTTTAACAACTCAAGCCATCTTTGTTGTCGTAAGTTCAAATCCTTTTGTGACATTAAGTACTTCAAGTTCTTATGGTTAGTAAAAATACAACATTTTTCACCATATAGACGGTGTCACCAAATCTTTAAACCAAAGACAATAATAGCTAATTTTAAGTCATGTGTCGGGTAGCTCTTTTCGTGCAGCTTCAATTGTCTCGAGGCATACGCCACAACCTTACCCTCTTGCATCAATACACATCCAAGACCATTTAAGGATGCATCACTGTAAATCACAAATTCTTTTCTAGACTTAGGTTGCACTATCACTGGTGCCCCGGTCAACACTGCCTTTAATTTCTCAAAACGTTGCTGACATTTTTCAATCCATTCGAACTTAACATCTTTTTGCAACAACTTGGTCATCGGATAAGCAATCATGGAAAACCCCTTTAAAAAGTGTCTATAATATCCTGCCAATCCCAAAAAGCTTCTAATCTTTGATACATTTTTCTACGGTTTCTAATTAGCAATTGCCGAAATCTTACTCGGATCAACTCTAATGCCATCTCCCAAAACAATGTGGCCAAAGAACCCAACTTCCTTGAGCCAAAACTCACTTTTACTAAACTTGGCATATAACTGTTTATCTCTTAAGATTTGTAAAACTGTCCTCAAATGCTCAACATGTTCATTATCATCACAAGAATAGATTAAGATGTCATCTATAAACAGCATTACAAACTTATCCAAGTATGGCCAAAAAATTCGGTTCATTAAATCCATAAATACAACCGGAGTGTTAGTTAGACCGAAAGGCATTACAAGGAACTCATAGTGTCCATACGTTATTCTAAAAGCGATTTTCGGCACATCGGATTCTTTGACCCTCAATTGATAATAACTGGATTTCAGATCTATTTTTAAAAACACAATGGCTCCCTTCAATTGATCAAATAAGTTATCGATCCTCGGTAAAGGATACTTATTCTTTATTGTCACCTTATTGAGTTGTCTATAGTTGATATGAAGTTTCATTGATCCGTCCTTTTTCTTTACAAATAGTACGAGAGCACCCCACGGTGAGAAACTCGATCTTGGAAATCCCTTGTATATCAACTCTTGTAGCTAAACCTTCAATTCTCTTAATTTGGTTTGAGCCATCTTATATGGAGCTATAGATATTGGTGTAGTCCCTAGTAACAAGTCAATAGAAAATTCTATTTCTCTGACAGGTGGTAACCCCGATAACTCTTCTAGAAATACATCTGGAAATTCGCAGACTACAGGCACTGATTCAATCCTTACCTCTGACATCTTTGTATTCAACACATACGTGGGATACACTTCATACCCTTTTCTCATATACCTTTGAGCAGTCATGGATGAGATCACAATAGGCAATTCACTGGGCATATCTATTTCAACCCAAAGAACTTCACCATTTTCACATTTCAATTCTATAATCTTCTGTTTACAGTTCATTTTTGCATCGTGTAAGGTCAACTAATCCATTCCCAAAATGGAATCAAATTCATCAAATGGCAATAACATTAAATTGGCCGGAAAATAGTGACCTCTAATCATTAAGGGACAATTCTTGCAAATCTTATTAACTAACACACATTTGCCTAAGGGGTTTGACACTTTAATCACAAACTCAGTTGACTCAATAGGCAAATTCACATCAGTCACTAATTTCATGCAAACGTAAGAATGAGTAGACCCGGGATCAATCAATGCAACAATATTAACTTCATAGAGAGAGAATATACCCGTGATCACATACGGGATGGTGCTTCTTCTCGGGCGCGAATGGCATAGGTTCTTACAGGCGCTCTTGCCTCTGATCTCGTAGCTAAATCTCTAGTTACGCCTTTGTTACTAGTTTTATCTTTCACATTTCTCACAGGCCTCCCTCTAGCAGTAGTGTTACTCGATCTAACATTTTGAGTATTTTCCTTCTCAACCATTTCAGGACAATCTTTGATAAAGTGATCTTGGGAGCCGCATTTGAAACAAGCCCGGGTGATTATCCAACACTCACCGAGATGTTTTCTTCCACAGTGTTACACCCGGGGTTATTTGGTTTAACATTTCCAACACTAGCTATAGAAGTAGTCTGAGCCCTAGAACCTGTATTTTGCCTCCCACGAGTTCTATTTGGACTTCTAGCTGAGACAGTCGAATGGTTGTGTACATTCCTCAATTTCTTTGACAAAGAGTGAAAAGACTTACTCATCGTTCTCTTTTTCACATCCTTAGCATAAAATTAAGCTTTTCCCTTTTCCTTGAATAATTCCTCCACATTGTAAGCCTAGTTAACTAACACTACAAATTCCTTTAACTCCAAAATTCCCACATATAGTTTAATAATTTCAGTTAGCCCATCCTCAAACTTTTTACACATAATTTCCTCTATAGCAACACATTCTTGAGCGTACTTGCTGAGTCTAACAAACTCTCGCTCATACTCAGACACTGTCATTCGACCTTGCTTTAGCTCTAGGAATTCCTTCCATTTCTGATCGATAAATCGTTGGCTTATATACTTTGTAGAAATTCCACTTGGAAGAAGTCCCAAGTGACTCTTTCCCCACGTACAACTGACACTAAGGTCTTCCACCAATGGTATGCTGAATCCTTCAAAAGTGATATAGTACATTTTAAACACTCATTGGGTGTTCAAGAGAGCTCATCAAATACCCAAATAGTGTTTTCAAGCCAAAATTTTACCCTCTCAGGGTCATCATCCACATTAGCTCTTAATTCTTCGGCCCCGTACTTACGAATCTTGTAAACAGGGGGCTTACTCAATCTCATCATTTCCACACCTTGTGGAGCTATGGGGCCTGATCGAGGAATGGGAAGGGGTGAGGGAGGTTGGGCTTTCAGATTCACCCAGATGAACTCCGTAGATCATTCGTTCATCATGTGGAGAAAAGCTTCTCGAGCCTCTCCTCCTTGACTAGATTCTACGTTTCTACTTTCAAGTGGTGCAATCCCTTGAGCAGGAGCCGACGCATTATGTTCTGTGTCGTCAGCTATAACCGGGTCAGGATCCATTTTCTATATGAAAGCACAATTTAAGAGATTAGGAACCATCACACTATCAAAATTCATATTTATGGCATGTATAGCTAGACTTTTACACTCGCTATGTTAGTTCAAGAAATGACTAAACCATAGCTCTGATACCACTAAATGTACACCCCTTACCCGTATTCAACGTTTGAACAGGGTACGAGGCGTTACCGGACACTAACGCATATAACACCATTTTCGATTCACAATTTTTTTCATTCGAATTTAAAAACTTTCTTTTTATAAACAAAATGTCCATATTATGGGCCTACAAGGCCCAAACCGTACTTTGGTGTCAGTCTGAGACCAAACTGAAAATAGGCACACGCCCATGTGGTACAGGGACACGCCCATGTGGGCAGGCTGTGTGGTCACACACGCCCATGTCCCTAGCCCGTGTAGAATTTATTTTTATTTTGAACCTATAGTAGTTTTCACATGATTGAACACATGCCCGTGTCTCTCACACGACCATGACACGCCCGTGTTCTCCATCTATGTAACCCCTTGATTATGACATCATCACAAATTTTTGGTCACATGGCCAAGGCACATGTCCGTGTGTTAGCCCGTGTGACGTACTCAATTTTTTTGCAAATTACATTTAGGGGACACACGGCCAGTATACATGCCCATGGGTGGACCGTGTGTCACACATGGCCTAGACACATGCCCGTATGTCTACCTGTGTGGACAAATATAAGGCTATTTACCAAGCCATTTGCCACCCTGAATCACAAGCAAACATATACCAATCTTGCCAATACACAACATGGCCTAAACACTCATGCAAACATCAATTTCAATCACATTCACCATACATACGCATGACACCACATTTCACTTAAATGTGCAAGCTTACACTTTGATGAATTTCATCAAATTGAACAAATATAGCATAATCATTATTGGCTCATTTCTAATGGCCAAATACAAAATAGCTACCAACAACATTAAACCAACATTATGACCAAAAGGACTATGACACATAACCAAAAGAATAGACCACCGATACATTCCATAGTCTAAACGTTAAAATCAAAATACCAAAGCAGCTATTGATAGTGTGGATGGATTCCCGTTAATCACCGAACCTCGAGCTAGCCTGAAGAACCTATATGGGAAGGGAAAAGAAAAGGAGTAAGTTACATAGCTTAGTAAGTCTATATGAAAATAATGGACATCTTAATCTTATAATACATAATTAGCATGAATAAATTCATATGACCACATTTGAGAGTATATAATCATCACTTACTCATATAGCCTTACCAAATGATTTATCACACACATTGAGCACATAGCATATATATTTTGCACTTAAACCTGTATATACATCATCTCAACACACAGTCATTTTCACTTTCTGTCACACTTTATCATATCACTTCGCTACACGTTGAACCATACGGAATTCTAAAGGATACATGGAGAAGTTGCACAAAGGTGCCACACATTATTTGTAGCCGAAGCTACCACTGATACGTAACTGAAGCTACCACTTATCACATTTCACTTAGATGCTCAATATCGAGCTATTCACAGGCCTGCTCACACAAGCTGACGATCGGGTCGAAGCTACTTAGTACTGCTCACACAAGCTGACAGGTATCTGCAACAAATGCAGGATTACCTAGCTACTAGTAGTCGAACTAGACCAGCACTCGGAATCACTTTTACACTTACACACATATACAATGGGTTTCTTAGTGACATGTCACTTGTATCCTAATCGATTCCTAAGGTTCAATTGGGTTTCCTCATTTGTCGAAAATTGTCGATATACATATGAAATAGTTTTCACAATACCACAAACCTTAAAAAAATAACATAAATTTATAATAATGCATTATTCACATATAAACTTACCTCAGTATGTATTGCTAGACTTTACGATTTAGTCTGTAACCTTGCCTTTCACCCGGTCAAGGTTTATTTCTTATCTTTCTTGATCTATAATACCAAATTTAACTCATTAATACATAGACTACTCAATTTAGCACAAAATCATCTTACGGTAAAATTTACCATTTTACCCCTAACTTTGTCAATTTTTACACTTTAGTCCTTGGGCTTGTAAATTGAAATACATCCATTTTTCTCAATACCCAAGCCTAGCCGACTCATTTCTCTCTTATAACAGCCCACATTTTACACTATTTCACATTTTATGCACAAGTTTTACAACTTTTACAATTTGATCCTTTTATGTATTTTATGAAAAATCACCTAGTAAAAATTGTTTATTACACATCAAACTTTCATTTTCTACCATTAAACATCAAAATACTAACATGTCACACATGCGTAAAATTTTGAACTTGAATCCTAGCTCAAATTAGTGGTAGAAATAGGTTGTTCAAGCATCAATAACTTCAAAAATGCAAAGAAAATTAAAAACGGGACTTAAATGCACTTACTTGGAGGTCGGAAAAGAAAGAAACCCTAGCTATGGCTTCCTTGCAATATTCAGCCAAGGGTAGGAGAAGATGAACACATCTTTTACTTATTTTTCCCATTTTATTTCATTAAAAATCCAAATAACCAAAATGCCCTTAAGGCCCTTCCTTGAGATTTTTACCCTCGTATGTCCATTTTTGTCCATTTTGACATATATTGGTCTAATTAATAAATAAGGACTTCTAGTTTATGAATCCATTTCAATTGAACACTCAATGCTTCTAGATTACACATTTTGCAATTTTTGCGATTTAGTCCTAGTAACTCAATTGGGCTCTTTATCGATAAAATTTATTTACCAAATTTCCACACATGCATTCAATCACACAATAGACCTTAAAAATTTATTAGGATAAATTTTTCTATTTCAAATTCATGGTTTCGAAACCACCATTCTATTATGGCCCTAAATCGGGCTGTTATAGGTTCTTCTTCGTATGCAATACCAGATTGAATCTCAATCTCAGACGGGGAAATCACATGCGAGGGATGAGATCGATATCGTCGAAGCATCGATACATGACATACATTATGAATCTTTTCTAATTCAGGTGGCAACAACAACCTATAAGCAACCGTCCTGATACGCTCGATGATCTCATACGGCCCAATGAATCTCAGACTTAACTTGCCTTTTCTGCCAAATCTAAGTATTTTCTTCCATGGAAAAACTTTCAAAAACACTTTATCCCCGATTTGAAACTCAATATCTTTCCATTTCAAGTCTACGTACGATTTTTGACGATCTGATGATACTTTCAGATTATCACGAATCACTTTCACTTTCTATTCAGTCTCTTTAATCAAATCAACCTCGTGAATCTTATTCTCACTGAGCTCAGTCCAATACAAAGGTGTTTGGCATTTGTGACCGTACAAAGCTTCGTAAGGTGCCATTTTTGTACTCGATTGAAAGCTATTATTATACTCAAATTCAATCAATGGCAAGTATCGTTCCCATGTACCTTCAAACTCAAGAATGCAACATCTCAACATATCCTCGAGTATCTGAATAATTCATTCGGATTGACCATCCGCCTGTGGGTGAAAAGCAGTACTGAATTGTAGTTTTATACCTAATGTATCTTGCAGTTTCTTCTAAAACCGCAATGTGAACCTCGGATCTCTATCCGAAACAATAGAAATATGTACTCCGTGCAATCTCACAACCTCAGAGATATACAACTCAACTAATTTATCAAGCAGATAATTCATTCGTACTGGAATGAAATGAGCCAATTTAGTCAATCTATCGACAACTACCGAGATTGCATCTTTCTTACTCAGTGACAGAGGCAAACCCGATACAAAATCCATTATGATTTTGTCCCATTTCCACTCGAGAATCATAATCGACTGCAGTAACCTAGACAGTACTTGATGCCCAGCTTTGACTTGTTGACAGATTAAACATTTTGAAACAAATTCAGAGATATCATGCTTCATTCCAGACCACTAGTAAAACTGTTTCAGATTGTTATACATTTTCGTACTTCCCAGATGAACAGATAAACTACAATGCGCTTCGTTCAAAATCATCCGAATTAACTCTGAGTTTCTCAATACACAGATTTGGCCTCTGAATCTTAAACAATCATTAGTATAAACTCGAAACTCAAAATCGGTATTCAAATCACATTGAGCCCATTTTGTTCACAATTCATTATCAACTATTTGAGCTTTGCAAATCTGCTGTATAAATAATGGTCTCGCTTTCAACTCAGCTACAATCGAGCCGTCATCAAATAGAGCCAACTGAGTATTCATCGCATGCATAGCAAATAAAGATTTCCGGCTTAAAGCATCAGCAACAACATTTGCTTTTCCCGGATGATAGTCAATCACTAGCTCGTAATCTTTTAACAATTCTAACCATTTTCGCTATCGTAGATTCAGTCTTTCTAAGTAATCAAATATTTTAACCTTTTGTGATTCGAATAAACATGACACTTTTCACCGAACAGATAGTGGCACCAAATTTTCAACGCAAACATGAGAGCTGCTAATTCCAAATCATGTGTCGGGTAATTCTTTTCATGTGGCTTCAATTGTCTCGGGGCATAAACTATGACTTTGCTTCTTGCTTCAAAACACAGCCCAGACCACTCAACAATGCATCACTATAGATTACAAAATCTTTACCCGACTCTGGCTAAACTAACACTGGAGCTTCAGTCAACAGGGCTTTCAACTGATCAAAACTTTTCTGGCACTTATCTAACCACTCCAAATTAACATCTTTCTGAAGCAGTCTTGTCATCGGAGCTACGATCATAGAGAAACCTTTTACTAATCATTTGTAATAACTGCCAAGTCCCAGAAAGCTTCGGATTTCAAATACATTTCTCAGCGGCTTCTAATCTAGTATTATCGAAATCTTGCTCTAATCTACTCAAATACCCGATGCTAACACAATATGCCCCAAAAAATTGACTTCGTACAACCAGAATTCACATTTACTAAACATTTCAAATAGTTGTTTATCTCTCAAAATCTGTAGCACTAATCTCAAATGTAACACCCCAAACCCATCCTAGACGTTATGGCCAGATCTAACATGCCATATTGAAGAGTTTTCGAAAACCATGATTTTATTTGTAATCCTTTTTAGCACTTAAGATACATCTTTATTATAAACCAAAGTGAATGGAAGCTATGCACCAGGTAGGATTCCAGAAAAGAGGAGGTGAGTCAACTAGACTGCTTAGGTACCAATCTCTTCCCCAGATCCAATCCTAGGCATGCACACAACCATTGCCACACTTTAACTTAGTGTCTTGCTCATGTAAAACAAAATCAAATTTAGTTCGTTTGAAGTGTTTACTTATTTTGAAAAAAATGTTTATGTTGCGAAAGCTTTGTTTTATTATTGATATATTTTGAAAACGAGTATTTTTCATAAAAATGTGTCCTAAGCTAATTGGTTTGAAATGAATTTAATAATAACAACCTTAAAGTAAAAACCAAATAAAACAATTAAAGCGGCCTTATTACAAACCCAAAACCAAATAAAAGTAAATTAATTGAAATAGTGAAAATAACTTGACTAAACAGTTTATAAGCAGTCCACATGGCCACTCTGAATCCCTCCAGCTCCAAGTCCACCAGTCTAGGGCCCACCTACAAGGATGGAAGAAAAAGAGGTGAGTTTGGAAGCTCAGTGTGCAGAGTAAGCCCATCAAAGCCTAAATTAGCTCAAACCCACTGGGCTTAAGCCCTAATCAGTCTCAGTAAGTACTGGGCCGAATCCCCATTCAGATAGTAGTGTGGGTCGTTAGCCGAAAACAATAACAGTTCATAATAATTATGCATGAATGCAAAACCAACCCAACCAGCCACATACACCTCCCATACCAACCAGCACACCATGTGGGGAATAACTCAACCCACCCAGGCAGTACACCCCAGTTGTAGCATAGCTGCCAGTAACAGTATTTGTGGCCAAGCCACCAGAACAATAAAACGAGGCAGAGCCTCTAACAGTATATGTGGCATTGCCACCAGTACAGTAAACGAGGCAAGCCCCTTTTAGTAAACAGTATCACTTCCTCCATCAATGAACCCAACCCATGCAACAGAATATCATGTCATGGCTTACAGTGAACAGAAACAGTAAAACATTCATTACGGTACAATATAGCCCTAGGGGTGTAATGGTCAATTTGCACCTAGGGGTAAAATAGTAATTTCTCACCCTAAAGGATATTTCAATAATTATTCCAATTTTATTTAAGGTTTTATGCATATTACAGTTCAGTGTTTAATTAAAAAACCTTTCTAGCCCATTTTAATAATTTTGAGTTATTGGGGCCTAAAACCCCTAATGGGCCCTTCGGTGTCGTTTTAGCCATTTAAGCCTACTCAGTCCAAATTCCAAACTCGTCTTAGCAGTTTTTGTAAATAGTTTAACAAAACAAACTTACCGCTCGATTTTCCCCAAATGGGCCCATAAGCCCATTGGGCCCAAATTTAGCCCTTCGAGGCCCAAATTACCGAAGTGCACAGAAATGCGATTGGCACAGTCTTACAGGTTTCGATTGCCAAATCTATTGCCTCCAATCGACCCATGAGCGTTCGCACACTTACAAGCCCATAAAATGCCAAACTTTCGGCATTTCGACTTTTCGGCTCTTGCCGATTTAACTACAGAAGGGTGTACGTTTACACACCTGATTTGTGACGAACGCTAATGAGATCCGCTCCAAAACAATCCTACATTTGATTAGATCACATTAATATCTAAAAATCAAATTGAATACTCACCACTATCCTAACATACATATTCGGCCATCATCCATAATGGCCCTAAAACACTTACCTTTGTCGAAATAGGGACTAGATTTAAGTCCACCAGTCGTTCCAATGATTCAAGCCCTCAATCAGCTGTCTTTAATCCCCACTAGCACAAACAACCAATTAATAAGAATACCCAACCTTCAAGTAGACAGCCACACTATGTAAATAGGGCTTTTTGGCTTTTCTTAAATCCCGAAATACTAAATGAAAAAGGGAAACTTGAAAACTTACCAAAGATCTAATTGTCAAGAATGCTTCCTATCCTCTCCCATCCCAGATCTGACGTAGATCTAACTTCAAGACACAAGTGGAGAATAGATCTAAAAGTTCTAAGAATTCAATTCCCGAATCATAAAAAGTATGAAGGTTTCAGCTTTTGTAAGAAGAAGAAGATAGTGTCGACAGAGGCCAAGGGTGAAGTGAATTTCGACTATGAGAAAATCAGCAATGATAGATTGAAGAGAAGAACGAAGTTGTATCAAAAGAGAAGGTTTCGATAAGGGTTTTTAGAGTTGTGAGATTCGGCTAATTGGACTAAAGGAGGAATGGGGTTTTGGCTAATAGGGAAAGAAAATCAAAGGAAAAAACTTTAAGAATAAGGGTAGAAGATTTTGTGAAAAGAAAAATGAGCAACAAAAATAAAATAAAATAAAATAAAAACCAATTGAAAGGAAGAAACAAATTCGACTAATTGGCTAATGCTTATCACCTTGCAACGTTTGAATTTAATTCAAACTCCCATCCGATTAGTAGCAGCCCTTATCCACCGCTTGACCGCTTCAGCACGCTACTAGGAAGAGTTTTGGTCCATCTCAAATGCTCTCCCCACGCATGCAGCAAAAAGGCAACCCTTCACACGCACTGCAGCTCGAACCCGCGACTTCCAGGCACCCTCCAACGCTGCTGGCCACTGCGCCACAGCTTCTTCTTTACTATAATACGGTCCCAGTTAAATATAACACTTACCTGCCTCCTCCACGGGTCGCTAAAAATAAAACAAAATTTCATACGCCCCTGGATTTGAACTCGCGCCCGCTCAGACCCCTTAGCGCACTGCTGCCACTGTGCCACAGGTGCTCTTTGTGTTAGATTCTGGTCGCAACTTGTCTTAAGCCCTCCTTACGACGATCCCTGGTTATATATAAAAAACCCACACCTGCGCACACTGAGGATCGAACCCCAGCTCCCCTTCCTACTGCCTAGCGCGCCAAACCATTGGGCCAGGCATTTTTTTTATGCACAATTCTGACCCAACTTACTTATAAGGCCTATCGCCAGAGGACCCTAATAAAGCACAAATTGAAATTTTTGCTAGAGTCTTGAATCGAACCCAAGATTTTCCCCACACTTCTAACTACTCCAAATTTATTTAATTACTAAACTAAACACCAAATATTAATAACAATACTATATTTTTTTAATAATAATAATATTTAAAACATCTAAATTACTCAGGTCGTCTTCCATCTGAACCCAGACTCAAAGCCCCATACTTCTAGGCCCAAAGGCAGAGTGTTACAACTCTACCCCCTTAAAGAAATTTCATCCTCGAAATTCCAAATGATAAAATAGTCATGCATCACCATTCTACTACGCTGCCACTGCGTACTCTAATCTAAATAATTTTAATACAACCCAGAACATCTGATTACTGAAGTAAATAAACATTTATCAAGTACGCATTCAGTTCATATCTAAACAACACATATCTAAATTGAATAAATTGGGCAATCCCGAGCCCGATGCTTTTTGGAACCACATCTGAAATACACTCTCGACTTCCTCCAGCATTTGCTCCGATGACGCCTTCTGTAATATTCGCAAGCCGAAAAGTTTGGACGTACCTTAACATGTTTCACAGAATGAGGCTCTGTCCTCCCAGAACTAGGATCCTTCCTCTTCTTACACTGCAAGCACCCCGCTTGAAGCGTTTCCCTAATCTCCTTAACTTTGGTCTCCAATACTTCTTCTACCACTTTCCTTACTAATTCGGCCAGTGCCTCAGCACCGAGCTCCAAGTTACCGCTACCCAAAGTTGGCAGACTTTACTTACCTCTAGAATCCATATCAGTACTCTACATTACCAGTATACATATCAAATAACTATAAGGATCTCGATTCAAAATTTTAGTATTTTTTTCATATATTTTATGCAGAGTTAGCAGTCCAAAGTTTTTTTGTTTTTACAGGATCATAGCCTAGCTACAGTCTCAGTTTTCTAAGGTTTTCAGTTTCCTTACAGACTCAGTCTTATAGTTTCAATACTACCCTATCTACAGTATCATAATAGGGTCTCAGTTCTATCTACAGTAATGTCTCAGTACAATATAATATAAGAAAAGAGCACTTACAGACTTGGTGCCGGGGATTCAGGGTCCACTTCTTCAGATACCAGATTTTAGAAAACCCAGAAAAACTTCATCTTTTTAGAATAAAACCTTAAAACATGTATTCCTTGAGGAAAACGAGTTTGAAAAGGGTTTTTCTTACGAATTTTCCAAAATTATTTTGAAAATACCCTTCTTGGGCTTTTGTTTAAAAATTTTCAAAAACGTTTTAGACCCGATCCACAGCCGAGCTGTTGCAACCTGGCTCTAATACCACTAAATGTAACACCCTAAACCCGGCCTAGACGTTATGGCCAGATTTGACGTGCCACATTGAAGAGTTTCCGAAAACCATGAGTTTATTTGTAATCCTTTTTAGCGCTTAAGATACATCTTTGTTGTAAACCAAAGTGAATGGAAGCTATGCACCAGGTAGGATTCCCGAAAAGAGGAGGTGAGTCAACTAGACTGCTTAAGTACCAAGCTCTTCCCCAGATCCAATCCTAGACATGCACACAACCATTGCCACACTTTAACTTAGTGTCTTGCTCATGTAAAACAAAATTAGATTTAGTTCGTTTGGAGTGTTTACTTATTTTGAAAAAAAAATGTTTATGTTGTGAAAGCTTTATTTTATTATCGATATATTTTGAAAACGAGTATTTTTCATAAAAATGCGTCCTAAGCTAATTGGCTTGAAATGAATTTATTAATAACAACCTTAAAGTAAAAACCAAATAAAACAATTAAAGCGGCCTTATTATAAATCCAAAACCAAATAAAAGTAAATTAATTGAAATAGTGAAAATAACTTAACTAAACAGTTTATAAGCAGTCACATGGCCACTTTGAATCCCTCCAGCTCCAAGTCCACCAGTCTAGGGCCCACCTTCAAGAATGGAAGAAAAAGAGGTGAGTTTGGAAACTCAGTGTGCAAAGTAAGCCCATCGAAAGCCCAAATCAGCTTAAACCCATTGGGCCTAAGCCCTAATCAGTCTCAGTAAGTATTGGGCCGAAGCCCTATTCAGATAACAGTGTGGGCCTTTAGCCCAAAACAGTAACAGTTCATAATAATTATGCATGAATGCAAAACCAACCCAACCAGCCACATACACCGCCCGTACCAACCAGCACACCATGTGGGGAATAACTCAACCCACCCAGCCCGTACACCCCAGCAGCATAGCTGCCAGTAACAGTATTTATGGCCAAGCCACCAGAACAGTAAAACGAGGCAGAGCCTCTAACAGTATATGTGGCATTGCCACTAGTACAGTAAATGAGGCAAGCCCCTTTTAGTAAACAGTATCACTCCCTCCATCAATAAACCCAACCCATGCAACTAAATATCATGTCATGGCATACAGTGAACAGAAACAGTAAAACATGCATTCCAATACAATACAGCCCTAGGGTATAATGGTTAATTTGCACCTAGGGTTAAAATAGTAATTTCTCACCCTAAATGATATTTCAGTAATTATTCCAATTTTATTTAAGGTTTCATGCATATTACAGTTCACTGTTTATTTAAAAAACCTTCCTAGCCCATTTTAACAATTTTGAGTTATTGGGCTCTAAAACCCCTAATGGGCCTTTCGGTGTCGTTTTAGCCATTTAAGCCTACTCAGTCCAAATTCCAAACTCGTCTTAGCAGTTTTCGTAAATAGTTTAACAGAACATACTTACCGCTCGATTTTCCCCAAACGGGCCCATAAGCCTATTAGGCCCAAATTTAGCCCATCGAGGCCCAAATCACCGAAGTGCATGGAAATGCAATTGGCACAGTCTTACAAGTTTCAATTGCCAAATCTATCACCTCCAATCGACCCATGAGCGTTCGCACGCTCGCAAGGCCATGAAATGCCAGAATTGAATCAAAAGTACAGGGTTTAAGAAAAATATTGATTTGCATTATCAATAAAAGCAAATCCACAAGATTTAATTGTATTCTCAAATTAGATTTTCTGAAATAAAAAAAACAAACTGACAGTAAATCTAAAACTTAATAAAAGAGAAGAGCTTAAAAGAGAAATTATAAGCTAAGTGATTAGTGTCTATAAGATGCGACAAATGAGCCTATTTATAGATTTAAGTTGGTAATCATCCCTAACCCTAGTTTAGCTAACATTTCCGAGTTTTAAGTTTGATTGTGCAGACCAAAACACCCCCTGATTCATTTTATTACAATCCAAATTAGATATTGCAACACATCAAGACCTGTGTCACGACATAGAAATCAATATACTCTTTTTCAAGACTTAAGCTATGTTGTGACGTCAAAGGCAATCACAAGATTTCTCTGTTCTGCTCCCTATGCTGTGACATTGAACCCTTCGTGTTGCCATATAGTGACCAATATCAGTTCAACACGTGTTCTAATGGTCTCCTGCACACATTTGTAAAGTTTATTAGCTCACCCTTGGGCTTCATTCGGCCCTTAAGGTCAATAAAATACTCAATTTGCATATTTTATTGAATTTAGTCAAACTTACTAACACATAATTAAAACCTAATGATAATTCTTGTTTTCAAGCTCCTAAAGTGCAAAAATTAGTTTAGTCTGCTACACTGAATTAGGGTAGGTAGAACTCTCACACACTTAAGTCATTGCTTGTCCTCAAGCAACACAAACAAGAAATAGAAAAGATGAGTCTTGAGCAAATAAGAATATGAGTCCTTGTTAAATAAATAAGTTTTGTAAAGTAATTTTTGATGAAATTATTATTTAGGGGCTTATCTGTTAAAGTAGTAAAATATCATGGTAAAATTGTGAAATGATGATTTGTATGGGTCCCTAGGTAATTTGGCTAGCATGAAAAGTGGATGAAATTACATAAATTTCAATTTACAAGCTTAGGGACTAAATTGTAAAGAATTTAAAATATTATGGGAAAAATGTAATTTTGTAAAAGTATGAATTTTGGACTAAATTGAATAGTATGAGTACTAAATGGACTAAATTTGATTATTTAGATCAAGATAAACCTCGTACGGATCTAGATTGAGGAAAAGCTAAAGGCTTGGATTAGTTAATCTTGTTTCGACATCTTCGTAATCGAGGTAAGTTCGTATGTTTAAACAATGTTGTAATGTTATTTTGATATTTATGAATTGTGATATATATCATGTAATGAAATTATGAGAATCCAACGATGTTTTGACATGTTATTCAGGTTATAATGTATCGAGTACTAGTCTTGAATGTCCTACCGATGACTAATATCCTGCATTATTACCTATGCTTGTCATCTTATATGAGCAGCATCATGTTGATTACATTCTGACCATCAGCTTGTGTGAGTAGACCCATTTTATGGCTCGAGTAAGCAACGAGTAAAGGAAAAGGAATGGTTTCGACCACATGTTTAGCACACTTGGTGTGAGCTTTCCCGTGTATCCAATATTATTCTAAGTGGTTCAATGGGAATGTAAAAGGAAGGAATGGTAAGTGTTCCAATCGACTATGTTATGAACGTATGGAAAGGTATTAAATGATAATGTTCAAGGAATGTATATTTATGCTAATGGAAAGTATGAATCCAATGGTACTATGTTCATGTAAATCTATCTTACCATGTGATAGTTTAATTGAGTAATGTGTTAAAGCACTAACATATGTTGTTGTTGATGCTTAGGCTTGTGCCAAGCTTGTTGTTGGATTATATCATTCCTAATTTTAATGTTATACAATGAAATGGTTAGTTATGTTTATGTTTTGCAAACTTACTAAGCATTATCTTACATAGTTTTCTTTCTTATGTTTTATAGATTATCAGAAACTCGATTGGTTTGGAAGCTTGTCGGATATGTAATATCCCGAATTAGGGCCTAACCGGAATAGTGGTTTCGTGACCACAAATCCGAGGTAGAAATAATTATATTATAATTATTTTGATGTTTATGATATGATTTTATGATGGTGTGGAAATTTCGTGAAGAAATTCTAAGCGTAAAGTGCTTAATTTGAAGTTAGGGATTAAATCGAATAAGTTGCAAAACTTGCATTCTAGAAGTTTTCAGTATGAAATTGCTTTGAAATATTAATTAGGAGGTCTTAAACGGTAATTAGACCCATTTTATGTTCATGGACAAACTAGGACATGGAAGGAATTTTTGAAAGTTTAGTATGGAGGGGCATTTTGGTCATTTGGACATTTAATGAAATAAAAAGGGAAAAATAACACAAAATTGGTCATCTTCTTCATTACCACGAAATTTCAAGGGTTCTCCATAGCTAGGGTTTGTTTCAAGCTTCCAAGCTTCATAGTAAGTGATTCTAAGCCCCGTTTTTAATGATTTTTACGTTTTTGAAATCCCGTTAGCTCGATAAAGCTTATGTTAGCAATAATTTAAGTTAGGGTTCATATTTGGAAAAATACCCATAGGTGAAATTTGTGTATTTTGATGTTTTATGATAGAATATGAGGTTTTAAATTATGTTAGAAAACTTGTGCTACTCGGTTTTAAGTAAAAACGAGTAAAACGGCTTAATCGGTAAAAGTACATATTATTCATAAGTAAGTGTTTTAGTATGAATTTGAGCTTGCTAATGGTAAATAAATGATCAGCATGTCCTAAAACATAAGAATTTGTGATAAAATTTAATTCCCGAGCTTTGGGGCAAAAGTGTAAATATGCAAAAGATTAGGGGCAAAATTGTAATTTTTCCAAAATTTGAATTTAGGACTATTTTGATAATGTGAGTATTAAATAAGCTAAATATGTTATTTTAGATCAAGAAAGACGTGGAATCAACCTTGATCGAGGAAAAGAAAAGATTACGGACTAAATTGCAAAAATCTTTGTATTTTGGTACTAAGGTAAGTTCATGTGCAAATAATGTAACATAACTGTTATTTTTAAGTTAATCGATGTTATTTATATGATACGCTGATTTTTATCATGAAATATATGCTTTGTGGTTATTTTTGAACAATATGCAAATTATGTGTGCTACTTGTTAAATATAAATTGCTACCGAGTATTGGTTCCGGTATTATGTGGAAGACGGCAAGGATAAGTGATCGAGGAAAATCCCGTTTGAACCTTGGGAATAGATTAGGATACAAGTGACATGTCACTAGGATGGTTTGGCACCCGAGCTCGTTGAGTTGAGTCCGAGTTCACTTATGGGTGCGAATGTCCGAACTCGTTGAGTTGAGTCCGAGTTCGTGAGATGTAACTAGGCATCCGAGCTCGTTGAGTTGAGTCCGAGTTCACTTATGGATGCGAACGCCCGAGCTCGTTGAGTTGAGTCCGAGTTCGTTTATGGGCAGGTTACATGATTGATTGATTACATATTCAGCACTTATGTGCAAATGATCCGTGTATCCGAGTTGTATTCCAATGTGTTCAACGGGTAAAATTCAAGTGAAATGGAAAGGCACTCAAGACGTAAGTGACAATTCGGTAATGTTGAGAAATGGCCGTATTGGACAGGTATGTACTTAACCCTTGGGTTGAAACCCGAGACAACAACAAAAATGTGGTAAGATGAAGTATGATGACTAGAATTGCAACATATGTTTTGGTGATGCTATGTTAATGTTGTTTGGCATAATGACTTTGTTATGTTACTTGTTATTTGCATGTAAACTTACTAAGCATTTATGCTTACTCCCTCCTTTTCATTCATTGTAGTTTTGGACAAGCCGGCTCGAGAATCGGGATAGGTCGAAGACTCGTTCACACTATCCAAAGGACTTTTTGGTAAATGGCTTGTAAGATTTAGAATGGCATGTATAGTAATATACCTACTTTGTGTAAATAATCTTGTGATATGGTGGTGGTTTGGTTGAGGAAATGCTTGATAATGTTGAGTCATTGAAATGGCTAATATAGATTATGTTTGATGTCATGAAAGAATAATAGGTTATCTAGTATATAAAAGCTTTTATGAAAATGAAATTAGCCATAAAACAGAACATTGCAGCAACACTGATGTGAGTTTGAAAATTCACTAAAAATCATATAAATCGAATTTGATGATGGATTAGTTATGAAATTGAAGCTTATCATGTCTACTTTCATATGGAAGAATAAAAATAGGTAAAGGAGTTATACGTTATGAGATATTTGAGTTTTAGTGAAACAGGGCCAGAGCAATTTCTGGATCCCCTGTTCCAACTTTGAAAATTCACCATAAATTGTAAAGAAATAATTAGGAGGATTACTTTATATTCCTAGATTTCTTATTGAATCTAGTTTTAATAGAAATAAACGGTATAGTTATATGAAATTTTTACAGGGAGAAAAGTGATTCGTAATGAGTAGAGGTCAGTGCAGTCGAGTTCTGAAACAGGGGAAACTTTAACTAATAAACTGTACTAATCCGCTCAGTCAAAAATTCTAGAAAAAAATTAGTGAATAGATATATGAGTCTAGATTCAGGAAAAATTTACAGATCTTGATTTCGAGTTTTGTAACTCGAGATATGATATTTTGAGCGACCATGACGCAGAAAACAATTTATTCCGAAAATGAAAATAGATTTTGTAAAGTTGTTTAAAATGGTAAATTGTGTTTAGCAACACCTCAAGCTCAACTCCGGTGACGGTTTCGGGCGTGGGGACGTTACAGGATACCTATCACACTATTCAACAAATATATCGGTAGTTTTTAATGTTTTGGCCAAGGTTATAATGGCATGTATATGTGGATTTATGTTTAGCGTTTGGGTTGAATGCTAATGATTGATTTTGGCATGTATATGTGTTATTATGGTTGGTACACTTTTGGTACTTATTACATCTTGTTGATGTTCGATAATATAATTAAGTTGATGCATGCTTTCAATAGTCCATTTGGTATGTGATGAAGTAGTTGTAATGTGATCAAGTATGGTATATTTGAGATGGATATGAACTAGATGTGTTTGTATGAAATATGGCCAATTATGTATAAGTTTAGGTATGTTAGTTTGGTTGCGATTGAGGTGCCTATACAACATATTGGTTGAAAGGGATTTGGTAACTTGAGTTGGTCATATTATGCATATTTTGTATGTTTTGATGCCTTGGTTAAAGGTGTTAATGGCTTGTAGGTACATGCTTGAAGTGAGTGAAGGAAATGGCTTGATTTTGGCCAATTTCTTGTCCACACTGAAACACCCCTAACCAATATCCATCGCCAGGCTAGGGTTAAAGGCATTACCGGACAGATAAGAACTTTTACAGACATTATACAATCATTCATCTTAAAACAAAATCAAAAGGAATTATATAGTCCCTTATGAAGGTCTTTAAGACCTTTAACATGCATTAAAAGTAGGTCGGGGCTATACCGAACACTAAGAAATTCTTTCAAAACTTTAACATTTTTCATTACCGCATAGGTCACACACTCGTGTGACCAGGCCGTGTGCCTCACACGGCTACCAGACACGCCCATGAGTCTAGGCCGTGGTAAAACATGACATACATATTGAAAATTAAGGAGGCTACTAACTTGCACACAAAGGCACAATGAACGCCCGTGTGCCTAGCCTGAGTGACATCCTGACCAATTCAACTAAGGTATAGAGATCACACGGTTGAGACACACGCCCATGTGCTTTGGCCGTGTGGCACAAAATGGGCTTGGTTTAAGCCACATTTTTCCATCCAATTGCCAAGTACCTACAATACAACTTGTATGACATTCAAGATATAACAATGACCAACCATTTTAGCCAATTACCAAACCAAATCATAGCTCAATTCATCATCATCCCATTCATACTCATCATCCAAAATAAATCATACTGAAGTCTCAAATACAATAGCCTATCAATATACACTTACCTTAACCTAATGGCATCATATTCAATCACTTATAAAACTTACTTAACATTTTCCATACCAAAATGACCATTACTCAAGGTCATACTTGCATCACATAAACTTACCAAAACAAGCATATTCATAACCATTTGTTAGCCACATCGCATGGCATAACTAAAATATATTTCAAAACATAACCTAAAGATAGCTAGCCTATACATGCCATATTTTAACATATATACCAAATAAAGATTGATAGTGTGGTGAACAAATACAAAGTAAGCTACAAGTAGCTTAGTAAGCCATACACAAACAAATTCCATAACCAAGAACAATTTTAAACCATTTTAAACACATGATCTATGGCATAACATAATCACAAGTCACAACTCTCCTAGATTTCAATTAATCAAGTTGACTTACTCCATTTCACATATTTTATCCATGTAGCTCACATATCAAGTGATCATATACATACATACCTCTTATTCTCCAAATTTCATTTACATTCATACGTACCGGTGTTCAGATGTGCATTCGTATTCTCCTTCACTTTCTTCGAGTGCCTGTTGAACCAATCAAAATTAACTAGGATACGTGGATAGCTCATAAAACTCATACAATGCTGACGTCCCAGATGTGGTCTTACATGTAATCGGATATCGATGCCACTGTCCCAGACAGGGTCTTACTCAAATCAATACGATGCCAATGTCTCAGACATGGTCTTACACTTTAATCTCATATCGATGCCAACGTCCCAGACGTGGTCTTACACAAAAACACTTATCGGATCCTATCTCATGACATATGTCTCCTAACTATTCCTAAGGTTCGAATGGGGCTTTTCGGACTTGATCACATGCTCAGAATATATGTCAGATTTCACATATTCAGCTCTCATAGCCATATATTACAATTCAATCAACATAATAGCAAGTGTAATTCAATTTAACGCATTTATTTGTATATCGACTTAACTCGTACAGATTTGGACGATTACGAACGACTAATCAACAACTTCGACTTTCCCCGGTTTTACTCCATTTTCTTTAGTTCTTGATCTAAATAAATTCAAATTAAGCTCTTTTATTCACTAGCTCAATCAATTTAATCCAAAAACAAATAATTAGGGCATTTTACAAATTAGCCCTCACATTTGCACATTTTAACAATTTAGTCCATAATTCATAAAATCATCAAATTCACAAAATCCCAATACACACATACTTAACTGAATTCTTACCATGCTAATATCTTATAATCATCAAAAATTCATGGAAAAACTTATTAATTTCACAACAAGCTTCCACAATTTATCCATTAACACTTCAAAGATCTTAAAATCAATAATGGCATCTCATGAAATCTTTAACAAAAATAGAAATTGTGACATGGGCATAGTAGAACACGAAGCAACGATAATAGAAACGTAGAAATTATCAAAAACAGACAAAAACTCACACCTTAATCAAGCCAAAATGCTAGTCGAACCCTAACTATCCTTTTTCTTTTCTTTCTCTTTGATTTTCGGCAATAAGATGAACAATATGGCTTATTTTATGTTTTGGTTTTATTAAATTAACATTAATAAACAATTTACCATATTATCCATCCTTTATAAATTTATAACACACTTTTGTTAAGGTCATTTATGGCCACTCAAACATACAATGGTATATTTACCACATAAGGTGTAATATCCCGAATTAGGGCCTAATCGGAATAGTGGTTTTGTGACCACAAATCCAAGGTAGAAATAATTATTTTATAATTATTTTGATGTTTATGATATGATTTTATGATGGTGTGAAAATTTCGTGAAGAAATTCTAAGCGTAAAGTGCTTAATTTGAAATTAGGGACTAAATCGAACAAGTTGCAAAACTTGCATTCTAGAAGTTTCTAGTATGAAATTACTTTGGAATATTAATTAGGAGGTCTTAAATAGAAATTTGACCAATTTTAAGTTCATGGACAAAATTTGGACATGGATGGAATTTTTGAAAGTTTAGTAAGGAGGGGCATTTTGGTCTTTTGGATATTAACATGAAATAAAAAGGGAAAAATAACACAAAATTGGTCATCTTCTTCATTACCACGAAATTTCAAGGGTTCTCCATAGCTAGGGTTTGTTTCAAGCTTCCAAGCTTCATAGTAAGTGATTCCAAGCCCCGTTTTTAATGTTCTTTACGTTTTCGTAGTCCCGGTAACTCGATAAAGCTTATGTTAGCAATAATTTAAGTTAGGGTTCATACTTGGAAAAATACCCATAGGTGAAATTTGTGTATTTTGATGTTTTATGATAGAATATGAGGTTTTAAATTATGTTAGACAACTTGTGCTACTCGGTTTTAAGTAAAAACGAGTAAAACGGCTTAATCGGTAAAAGTACATATTGTTCATAAGTATGTGTTTTAGTGGGAATTTGAGCTTGCTAATGGTAAATAAATGACCAGCATGTCCTAAAACATAAGAATTTGTGATACAATTAAATTTTTGAACTTTGGGGCAAAAGTGTAAATATGCAAAAGTTTAGGGGCAAAATTGTAATTTTGTCAAAATTTGAATTTAGGACTATTTTGATAATGTGAGTATTAAATAAGCTAATTGTGTTATTTTAGATCAAGAAAGATGTGGAATCAACCTTGATCGAGGAAAAGAAAAGATTTTGGACTAAATTGCAAAATTGCTATATTTTGTACCGAGGTAAGTTCATGTGTAAATAATGTAACATAATTGTTATTTTTAAGTTAATTGATGTTATTTATATGATATGCTGATTTTTATGATGAAATATATGCTTTGTGGTTATTATCGAATAATATGCAAATTATGTGTGCTACTTGTTAAATATAAATTGCTACCGAGTATTGGTTTCGGTATTCTGTGGAAGACGGCAAGGATATGTGATTGAGGAAAATCCCGTTTGAACCTTAGGAATAGATTAGGATACAAGTGACATGTCACTAGGATGGTTGGGCATCCGAACTCGTTGAGTTGAGACCGAGTTCACTTATGGATGCAAATGTCCGAACTCGTTGAGTTGAGTCCGAGTTCGTGAGATGTAACTAGGCATCCGAGCTCGTTGAGTTGAGTCCGAGTTCACTTATGGGCGGGTTACATGATTGATTGATTACATATGTGGCACTTATGTGCAAATGATTCGTGTATCCGAGTTATATTCCGATATGTTCAACGGGTAAAATTCTAGCGGAATGGAAGAATACTCAAGATGAAAATGATATTTTGGTAAGTGTTGTGAAATGGACAATTTGGACAGGTATGTACTTAACCCTCGGGTTGAAACTTGATATAACAGAAATAAGGTGGGAAGATGATACACGATAGCTAGAAATATGGTTTGTATCTTGGTGATATCATGCTATTGTTGTTGATATAATTGCTTTGTTATGTTACTTGTTATTTGCATGTGAACTTACTAAGCATTTATGCTTACTCCCTCCTTTTCATTCATTGTAGTTTTTAGCGAGCCAACTTGGATATCGGGAAGGTCGAAGAAACGCTCACACTATCCGAGGAAGAATTGGTATATTGGTTTGTATGTTTTGTTGTATGGCATGTATAGCAATATACTTGTTTTGTGTAAATAATCTTGTGATATGGTTGTGGTTTGGTTTAGAAAATACTTGATAATGATTAGTAATTGGTATGGCTAGCCTAGATAATGTTGGATGCCTTGTGAGTTTAATATGTTATATAGTTCATGAGAATTCATAAAAAGATGAAACTTGCCATAAAACAGAACACTACAGCAACAACGACGTGAGTTTGAAAAATCACCAAAAATAGTAGAAAACGAATTAGGTGAAGAATTAACTATGAAATTGAAGCTTATTGTGTCTACTTTCAAATGGAAAAAGAGAAATAGGTAAAGGATTATATGTTATAAGATATTTGAGTTTTAGTGAAACAGGGCCAGAGCGATTTCTGGATCCCCTGTTCCAACTTTGAAAATTCACTATAAATTGTAAAAAAATAATTAAGAGGTGTAATTTATATGCTCAGAATCCTTATTGAATGTAATTTTAAGAGGGATAAACGGTATAGTTATATGAATTTTTTTACATGGAGAAAAGTGGTTCGTAGTAAGTAGAGGTCAGTGCAGTCAAGTCCTGAAACAGGGCTAACTTTAACTAATAAACTGTACTAATTGGCCCAACCAAAAATTTTAGAAAACAATTATTAGATAGATATGTGAGTCTAGATTCAGGAAAAATTTACGGATCTTGATTTTGAGTTTTGTAACTCGAGATATGATTTTTTTAGCGACCATGATGCAGAAAAACTGCTTATTCCCAAAGTCAAAATAAATGATGTAAAGTTGTTTAAATGATAATTTATGTTCGGTAACACCTCAAGCTCGACTCCGGCGACGGTCTCGGGCGTGGGGGTGTTACATAAGGCCATAATATTTTAAAAACCATTTCAGTTGAACACATGAACATATAGCATATGTGACAGCCCTAATTTGACTGTAGTCGGGAAGTGGTTTCAGAATCACTAAACCGACTCAGAAATTTTTTTAAATATTACTATTTATATTTTTAATTGGTGTTTGACTATATGTGAAATTTTGATAAACTAATTTTGTCAATTAGATGCTAAATTACTAGTTGAGGATTTAATTGCATAAATGAAAAATATGAAGGCTTTATTGTAAGTGTCGAATGATGATTTAAGATTTATGTGGTGGGCTTATAAAACAATTAAGCCAAAGGAAATGTGCATGGACTAATCGGCCAAGCATTAGTGGATGATTAATTTGATTAAAGGAGGTTAGATTGGTAATTTAACAAATAAAAAGCCATGCATGTAATAGTAAATCATTTTGAGTGCTCATTTCTTCATGTGTTTACCGAATTCATCAAGAGAAAAGAATTAGAAGGAGCCTAAGACATTCGGCTAAATAGGAGACTAATTAAGGTATGATTTCAAGTGATTTTGATGTTATTTTTATGAAATTTGATTGCTTTTGTAGTCCTTGCCATGACCCATGTATGTGTTTTTGAGAATAATGTCAATATTGCATTCGGTCATGATGGAAATGGTGTGATATGGTTTTCATTTTCACGTTTTGATGAATTGAGGAAATTGGATGATGTTGAAACTAGTTAAATGTGGTTGAGTGTGGATTCAATGCAAAATTGGAATCGACTTGTGTAATGGGTCTTATGCATAGTTGCCGATTTGTAAAATTTAGAAGTTGTTAAGTAAATTGATGTTAAAATCAAGTGGAATTGAGATGTAGTAATGAATATGTGAAATACTTGTTTAGTAGATGAAATTGAACCTTGAGTAGATGGTAATGGGTAGAAATTGAATGAATTGAATTGTAGTAGCATGAGTTCTTGAAATGGTGATGAATGATGAAATCGGCTAAAGCCATGGTGTGTTAAAATTGTTGATAAATTAGCATTTTGAATTGGGAAGATAGACATAACGTTTGAATGTTAAATTTTGGCGTTTATATGTGCAAATTGCCGAATATGCTAAAGGCCAATGCTTGGACTATTTGAAATAATATGTGTTAATGAAAAGTGTATAAATTAAACATAAGTGGATTTTAAGCCTATGAGTGTGTATGTATTTGTGTGTGCGGCAGTAGTGATAAATAACAATTGGTAATGTGGTAAATGTTTGTTAATTTGACATACAAACTTAACCATATGTCTTGGAGTCATTGTGTAATTAGAGAAGTAAATAGAGGTTTATGATCTTAAAGTGTGTACTATATATATATATATGTGTGCCTTGTGTTTGTACCTTGTGCTTATTGAGACATTCGGCAATTTGGTTAAATTCTTGCATAAGAAAGCATCAAAAGTGAGCGAATCTTTATTTGTGTATGCGAATTGATATAGATTAATAAATATGGAATCGAGTCATGGCTTATTTTATGAAATAAGATACATATTGAAATTTTAAGCGATTGTCATATGTGACTATTAAGAAAATGATATTGAGTAAGTAATTGAACAAATTTATTTGTTTTAATTAAGCTCAAGTGCAAAGAGATCAAAGTCAGATATGGGAAAAGAGAAAGTAATAGAGTAGCCAGTCTACAACCTTTCGGATATACCGAGGTAAGTTTTGAGCATACCAACTTAGCACATACATGAATATGATATGAAATATTTAAGTTGAATGCATTATAACAAGTTGATCTTACTTTGATAAAATCCAATTATGAAATATGATGGTATAAGATAGGTAACCGTATGCATATGTAGAATTGAAAGAATAATGTGATTGGCATATGTATATGAAATTTATGTAATTATTTCCATTAAACCGAATGGGTATGGAATGGTATATTATATGAGTTTGCCAAATTGAGTTTATGTGAAAATGTTATAATGTGTATGTTTTACCTATGTTGAAAATAACTAATGAAATACGAAAATGATATGCCATGTGCAACATATTAGAATGTGAGTAAATAAAACACGAGACTCAATGATGATATATTCGGGCCTTAGTACCTAGCAGGCTATAAACCTGTGATGTGATATGTAATCGAGCCCTCGTGCCTAGCAGGCTTTGTGCCGGTGATACATTCGGGCCCTCGTGCCTAGCAGGCTTTGTGCCGGTGATACATTCGGGCCCTCGTGCCTAGTAGGCTTTGTGTCGGTGATACATTCAGGCCCTTCTGCTTAGCAGGCTTTGTGCCGGTGATATGTAATCGGGCCCTCGTGCCTAGCAGGCTATAAGCCGGTGATACATTCGGGCCCTTGTGCCTAGCAGGCTTAATGTCGGTGACTAGAGCATGTGTTAAGGTTATGGGAAATTGTAATACAACTTCAATAAAGTATGAACATCACATTAAGAAGGCCAGGTATGTAATATATACTCATATGTGATATTAAATTGAGTTGTATCTTAAGTATTAAGCTTGTTTGGATATATGAAAGAGAGTTCCATCTAGGCTTACCAAAGTATATATAAATTCGGCCATGAATGATGCTTATATGAAAGAATGGGATTTTGTTATAATAGATGGGTAACAAATCAATTGAAAGCAAATGCTGAAATTTCCTTATGTATGAATGTGTATTCGGCCAAGTGGATATGCCTTTAGAAATTGAGTTTTATGTTATTGAATATATTTGACACTATAAGATATGAATTGTATAAATTACTCAAAGCTTACTATGCTTAGAAAGCTTACTCTATTGTTATGTCTCCTTCTGTTTTATAGATCACATTTGAAGCTACAGTTCGAGGGATTCAAGTCTAAGTCACTCACACTATTGTCTATAAATTTTGGTACTTTCGAAGGTTTAATTCCTTTTGAAACAATGGCATGTATAGGCTAAAATCTTTGTTTTGAAATCAAATTTTCATTTTGAATTGTAAATATGAATAGCCATGCGAAAATAGCTTGCCAAGTTACTTTATATTCATGTATAAACTATGCTTAATACGGTTGGGTATGGATGAACGTGAAAGAAGTTGCATATGGTCTTCAATGTTGATTTTTATGCCTATTTAAATTGATGTTTTGAGTATGAATAATGATTATGAGATTGAAATGGAATTCAGCATGACTTACTTTAATGTTAGGTTTAAAAGGTGGTGGTGAAATAAGTTGAAGTTTGATATACAAATACTTAACCTGAATTGAGTTTAGATAATATTTTTGTTTGGGATGTCTTGTATGTACTTGCATATTTTGCTAAGTAGTAAAAAGATGCCTTAGTTTACTTTAAAAAATTTACTATAAGAATGGTAACCATTAATTAAGATTAATAACAAGATCATTGCAGGATTGGTATGTATGCAAATGTGTTTTAGATTAATAGTGCTTGAAACCTTATGCGAACGGACTTTCATGCTTTTTACGTGTTTGTTTGTAATGCCTCTTAACCCTCCGGCGACGGGTACAGGATAGGGGTGTTACAGCATACTAATTTTAACACTTATGCATTTTAATCCTTTTTCAGAATTCAGCACAAAAATAGACAAATTAAATCATAGAAATCTCACAGAAGTTAATTCAGATAACACAGACACAGAAAATAATATTAAAATATTTTTTAAGCTCGGATATGTGGTCCCGAAACCACTATTCTGACGAGGGTCCAAACTGGGCTGTTACACACACAGCCTAAGACACGGGTGCGTGACACATGATCGTGTGTCCCTTGTAGGTTTCAAAGGTTTCAACTTACGCAGTTACACGACCTAGCACATGGCCTAGCACATGGGCGTGTGAGGCCATTTCGAGTGTTACACGGTCTGGCCATGTGACCCAAATCAGAGAGTTATATAGGCACAGACATGGGCTGCGACACGACCGTGTGTCCCTATTTCAATTGTTACATGGCCTAAGACACGAGCGTGTGTCTCAGCCGTGTAAGTCACACGGTCGTGTGACCCCTATAATTTAAAATTTCTAACCTTTTCCTCAATGTTCCAAATGTTTTCGATTTAGTCCCGAATCATTTCTAATGTGTTTCTAAGGCCTCAAGGGCTCATTTAAGAAACGATATGCATGTATATGAATGTATTATGCTATGTTTATATTAATGTTTGGAAATGTATGTTTTTATATTACATTTTTCTGGTAATACTTCGTAAGCCTATTCTGGTGACAGATACATGTTAAGGGTGTTACAGAATAATTGATTTACCAATTTTGATCTCAAACATCGAAGTTTCGTGCATTACAAAGTATACAAGTATTAAGGGTCTCACCTATAGAAATCCATCAACAAATCATACAAGTAGTTTGATTATCCTAATAGAATACAAATAGCATGACTTAATGGCACAAAAAAAAAAAAAAAAACAAGTAAAGTAGTCAAGTGGTTAAGTGATCCCAAGCTATCTTAGAGGTCTTAAGTTCAATTCCCCTTGTTCTCATCTTTTTCTTTAATTTTTACACATTTTCCTATGTGTATTATATGATTGCCATCCACCCCTCTAGTTACCATGTTATTAGGATTCCTTTCCTTTTTAAAGAGTCAAACTTACCATATGTTAAGGTAACATGGCCCCACTTTTTACTCCATGTCTCTCTCTTGCCATTTCTTCCAACCATTGCCATGGAAGTGGTTTATTGAACCTAGACTAGGTTGATCACCCTTTGCCTTCACTCTCTACCTTTGATTGTCGTCCCCTCCTCTCTCTCTCTCCCATTTTCTCACTTTTGCTCTCCTTTTCTCATCCATTTTTCTCCCTTTCTGCTAGCCACCACCTTTCTTCTTCCTTCATATTACTTCTTGCCTCCACTGTGACTAAACCCATCACTACCAACCATTATGCGTCTTAACCACCGTAGCTCCTCCTCCTCTTTTTTCTTTTCCCCATCGCTGTACGTGCCATTGTGAATTTCCCTTCTCTTCCATCTCTCCTCATTTTGTCCCAATAATTCACCCTTGTTCGTGCCGAACCCTCATTATTTCTTTTTACTGTACCCTTTGTCAGACTGTTGCTTTTCTTGTCATCGAACTACTGTCGCTGTCGGTGGTTGGGATTTTCCTCTTTTTCTCTTCTCATTTCTTTCCAATTCTTTTTTTATTGCTGATCTTATACCCTCTTTGCTTTAGTAATTCTTTTAGATCACCCAACTCTTCAATCTCATATCTTAATCGACCCATCGACCATCCTGAATTTATTAAATTGTATAAGTGTGAGTTATCTAATCATCAACTTCTCATCTTAGTGTTTTCCTCTCTTGGCCGAATGGTATATTGGCTGTGGAATTTTTATTTATTTATTTACATGTTAATATTATTCCTTATGCTCTTTGAAGGTTTAATCGATAACAATTGGAGAAATCCTTAACTTTGGATCGAAAATCATCGATTCGAGTGTGTAAAACATGGGGTAAGTGTATGGTGAGATTTTTAGTGACTAATCTTTAGTAATAAAACATCTTCGATGGATCTTAACCAAAATACTTTTAGCTTCGAATAATAAAAAGTGTGATTTGAGCAGTTTATATGACCTTAGAGGGCCAAAGTAGGCCTAAAGGAATGCTAACTTATTTGGTGAATGTACAAGACACCATTCGAAGGCTTGAGAACACTAAACTAGTGACCATGTTGTAACACGGAGGTTCAACATCGCAACATAGTGAGAAAATACCAAAATAGCAAGATTGCCTTTGGTGTCATGACATAGCCAGAGGATGTCGCAACACAACCCTAAATATGAGCTTAAGCTAATCAAACTACCATCAATGTCGTGACATAGGGTAGAGGATGTCATGACACTGGCCCTATACATGATGAATTAACGAGCTGAGGGTGTTTTGGTTTGCACAATGAAATTAATATAAAAAGGTTAGCCAAGCTAGGGCTAAGGATGATGGCCAACCTTAAAGCTATAAATAGGCCTCGTCAAACACTTGAGAACCATCTTTTCTGTATCTTAGAACTTTTCTATAGGTTTAGATTTTAGTTTTTAGTTTTTTTGGTACTTAGGATTTCCTTTCAATTTATTTCCATCTATGTTTTTCAGCTTTAACAAACTCTTTTTTGGATTTCTACTCTTCAATATCAATACAATTCAAGATTTCTCTTAAACTTTTACTCTTGATTTATTCTTCATGTCTATTTTCTTTATCAAGTTTATATTATTTATGAGATCCATGAGGAATTAATCCTCTTATGGTGGATTAACGAGTGGACATGGGAGTAATTAATTTTTATGTAGGGATTCTTAGCGAAGCAGTTGGTTGGAATAAGAAGTCATAGCATGACATAGTAATTATGGCTAGCCTACGAGTTTCAGTGTACTAGTGAATGAGTTTTTTCTATTAGTGTGACTTTGTCACTATTCTTTTATTTTTTTCTCACTCAAGAATGCTTTTTGGCTTTTCAGGTACTTTTTCTACTCGTATTACTTCTGTTTTGCGGATTTCTTTTTTGTTTTGCACGTTCGGGCTAACCTATAGTTCCCACATCATACTAATCTTTCCTATTCACTCTATTTTTACAATGTGTACCATGATGTATCTACGTAACCCTCAATATGTATGGCTAGACGTCTATAATCATGTAGTGCAGGACCAAAGAAAAAGGGCAAATACAAATTGATGTTTTCAGGCATGGGGCTTGTAATGTAGTTCATCAAGAAGTGTCAACAGGCTCAAAAATTGGTATTAAGGGTGAAATGTAATTACGACAGCTTTTTGGCTCTGGGTGTGTTCCAAACAATGCCTTAGGCCATTCCTAAATATCTCAATCATACACAAATTTAATTAACCAAACAAATACAAATTTAGCTATTTATCATTCGTACTAGAACACTCATTTCCTTGTATTTTCTATATCACTTGGTACAAATGATAGCTTAATACCTATTTACAGTGTAACATATAGAACTTTAGTAGTCTAATAATCAAAATTTTAAAATCTCCTATTATCATGCCAAATTTATTCATAAACACAAGCAACCTATGTACATACTTCTAACCAATCACTTGTATTTCTACAAGCTTAAGCACACCAAATGATAAGAAAAATCAAAGAAAATGTAAAAATCTTAAGCAAATTTTCTATTTGAGCCCCTCCCCCACACTTTGGTTGACAAATTATCCTAAATGTATAGCCCAATAATAGATAAGAAAGGAAGTTACCCGATTGATCGTGGTCAATCCAATTGCTAATAGTGGGTGCTTCCTCCTTTGATCATGTTAGCTTGAATTGTTTGTGTCTCCTTCATGTTAGGTTCCTACATAGAAAATTTAATAAAGTACTACAAAAAATCTACTTATTAATCCTACTCCTACGAAGTCTAAACTAAATCATCAAAAACTTAATACAAGTCTTTGAAAAGCAACAAAATAAAAATGTTCAATCTTTCTCCGAATCATCGAGGGGATCATAGTGTCACTTCCCCATAGGGGCTCTACCTTTTCCCTTATCATCCGTTTGGTTGGAGCTCCCACCCATAGAAGGCACCTAATGACTTGGGCTTTGTATGACAAGCCTATTTGGTGTAGAAAATTGTAACTGAAATGTCGCTTCATACTCGTCCTCCGTTTTAGCGTACTCTTAAGTAGCACCTTCCTCCTTAAGATTAGCCCATTATTCTAATGAGTTGGAGTCAGCCTAAACATATCTGGGGGTACCTTGGAGCGAGAAAACTATTCATCCTAGCGAATTCTTGAAGTACTGGGCCTGCTTCCTGTATCCATCTGATCATCTCATCGAGTTCTGCTTCAATGGTTCCACTAGCTCCCTTTTTAAACTTAATTGAATCTTTTTGTTTAACTGATGCTAGTATGTCTGTTTTCTTCTTCCTCTTTTAATTCCATTTAGTAATTTGCTACCGTTGAAGCTCAATGTAATGTGTATATAATGTATCTCCAATGATACTCCTCATAGGTTTCATGAATTACTCATTGTCGTTCATTGGCACTTCTGTCTAGCGGCATAAAGCCATAATGAGGTGAGGGAAAAATGTAACAGCCTATTTTTGAGTCAAACCAGAACAGTGGTTTTGGGACCATAAACCTGAAGTTAAAATATTTATTTTATTATTTTATTACTATTTACAGCATGATAGAATTATTATGTGAAAATTTCGTAAAGAATATTTATCGTTTGATTGATTAATTCGTTAAAAAGGACTAAATTGCGTAAATTGTAATATGAGTTCTATAGGTTCAATGAATCAAATAGCCATATAAATGAAAGAATGTGTACTTGCATGAGAATGAGTGGACATGTTCAGACATGGTTTAATGATTTTATAAGTTAGTTAAAGGTTAATTAGGTAATTTAGTAATTTAATTATAAAATAAACAAAACAAATGAAAATTTCATTTGTTCATCTTCTTCCCAAAACTAAATATACATGGAGAAATAAGGCTAAGTTTCGACCAAACTTCATTTGCTCATCTAGGTACGATTTTCATCTTGTTTTTAATGATTTCTATGTTTTTGAGCTCATTGCACTTAATCTAGCTAGCCTGTACCTTTATTTTTGAAACTGTTATAGATTTTGAATGATGCCATTATTGAATGCTTGAGTTTTTAAATGTTTAATGATAGATTTTGAAGGTTTAATAATAGATATACAAGTTTTGTTAAGTGATTTTTGGCAAAAATGTCAAAGAGGGATTAAATTGATAAATGTTACAAAGTTGTGGTTAAAAGTGTGAATAATAAGAAATATTTGGCTACTAGTAGTGTGTAATAAATTTGGCTAGGCTTCGGTCTCTTTAAAATTGAATGAATTTCCTTTTATGAGCCTAGGACTAAATTGAAAAATATGAAACATTAGGGGCAAAAGCATAATTTTGCCAAAATGTGTATAATGTGTTAAATTAAATAGTTTGAAATGTTAATATACTAAATTTGATATTATATAGATCAAGATAAACAAATATCAGAACTAGATCAGGGGAAACGAAAAGTAGACGAGTAGACGACAGTTTATCCGAGCTATACAAGGTAAGTTCGTATAATTGGAATCAAACTTTTAAATACTTGTGATTATTTGAAATAAATATATGTAATTGAGAAAATGATCTATTTGATATTTAAATGCCTTATTGATATAGTCTGATGGTTCCCGAGCCCCGTTTGAATCGTATAAAATCGTAGGATACGAGTGACATGTCACTAAGGTTACCATTTTGGTTGAGATCCTGCATTTGTTGTAGACTCACCATAGCTCGTATGAGCTTGCCTATATATCAACTCTTATGAGCTTACCGTTTCAGATCGATAGAGCTTACCATTTGTCAGCTCAGGAGGAGCTTACTGATCATGGCTCAAAAGAGCGTAAATGATAATGAATTGACATATTACTAATTATTACACTTAGTGTGTATCACCCGAGTATCCCTCGATGTTTCGTTAAGTTCAACAGGCATATTACTGTTACAGATTATATGATAGAGTACGGAATTGGATATGAGTTATATGAAATATATGAATAAAATGTTATATGAGTTGAATGCCAAATGAATCTTTCATGGTTGAATTATTGGTTATATGCAAATTGAGTTACTAACTTATTGATGTATATATATGATAGGCATTTGAACTATTTGAGTTGGATTAAATTGAGTTTAATTGCTTATATTGAATATATATATATTCGGTAAGTTTAATTCTATATTATATGGGCTTACTAAGCTGTGAAGCTTACTGGTGTATTTTTTGTGTTTTATAGATTCACAAAAGCTCACTCAATTCGAATGACCTCAGAGATAAGCATCACACTATCCAGTCAACTTTTCAGTACTTTTGGAACTAAAGGACAATGTGTAAATATGGCATGTATAGGCTAGTTAATAGGATGATGTTTTGGTTACTTTTGGTTATAAAGCTCATATGTGTTTTGATGTATTTAAGCCATGAGGTTTGGCTTAGTTGGCAAAATGGTTGAAAGTATATAAGTTGATATGTTTTGGCAAGTTTGTTAATGAAAGACTTGATACATATGTCTATATTGATATGAGATGAGTAAATGAATTGAAAATGCTTGAATGATAGTTGGCATTGGGATGTTTATAATGTTGAATTATTGAATAGATTATAAGTGCATATTGGCCTATGAACCAGATTGGTTTGGTATGTATTTGAATGTACAAATGGTATTGATTTAGGTATATAAATGTTTGGTATTGAAATGGTATATGTTTGTAATGAATTGAGATTGATTTGGCTGCATATTGGTGTGAGGAAATGGTACAAAATGATATGGTTTAGGTATGCTTGTGAAGGGTGAGAAATGTGGCTTAAACAAAGCCTATTTTTGTGCCACACGGCCTAAACACACGGGCGTGTGACTCGATCGTGTAACATTTGATGCTAATTAAAACAAGTCAGTGAGTTACACAACATAGGCACACGGGCGTGTCTACTGGCTGTGTGTGGAACACGTGTTGGCACTGGTCGTGTGGCCAGCTGTGTGACCCAAGTTAGTAACCCCTCTAGATTTCACACGGCCTGGAACACGGGCATGTCTTCAGCCATGTGGTTCAAGTCAGTATGTATGCTCTGTTTTCACATAGCCTAAGACACGGGTGTGTTTGGAGGCCGTGTGAGGCAGACGGCTTGTTCACACGGGCGTGTGACCCCTATATGCATGAAAAATTTTTAAGTTTCCCAAAGTTTTCAAATGTTATCGGTTTAGTCCCGAACCACTTTTAAGTATGTTCTAAGGCCTCATAGAACCTCGTAAGGGACAATATGATTGTGTTTGTTTGACGTTTATCTGGAATTGATTAAATGTTTATAAAATGTATGTTATTTGATGTGTTTGATCGGTAATGCCTTATAACCTTAATTTGGCTATACATGCCATATATAAACTGCGATAGTGTAATATCTCCTAACAAACTTTGAATTATGTTTTATATAGTAAATGGATCCAAGTCGAGCTATAGCTGATGACATAGAGAGTAATGCGCCTACTCTTGCTCAAGGGACTACGCCGTCTGAATCTAGTCCTGCTATAGGTAGTTAGGGAGAAACTAAACAAGCTTTCTTCTAGATGATGAGTGAATGGTTCACCAAATTTGTTCGAGCAAACCCAGCTACTGAACAACCTCCACCCCACATGTTCCCCAATCAGTCCCTATAAATCCACAAGGTACGGATCCTTTGAGATTACCTAGAACCCTTGTTGATAAGATACAGAAGTCTGGGGCTAAAGAATTCAGAGCCACTGCTAATGATGATGCTGAGAGATCTAAATTCTGGCTTGAAAACATGATCAGAGTATTTGTTGAACTTTCTTGCACACCTGATGAATGTTTAAAGTGTGTTATATCGTTGTTGAGAGATACTGCCTATTAGTGGTGGAATACTTTGATATCTGTGGTTCCAAGAGAAATGGTTACCTGGGATTTCATTCAAGCTAAATGCCAAAAGAAATATATCAGTCAATGGTTCATCGGTCAAAAATGTAAAGAGCTTTTGGAGCTTAAATAAGGCCAAATGACAGTGACAGAGTATGAGCGAGAATTTGTGTGACTCAGCAAATATGCTCATGAATGTGTTTCTACCGAGGCTATAATATGTAAAAGGGTTGAAGATGGTCTAAATGAAGATATTAGATTGCTGGCTGGTATTCTCGAGTTGAAAGAGTTTGTTGTTTTGGTTGATCGAGCTTGTAAAGCCAAAGAGCTTGGCAAAGAGAAAAGAAAAGCTGACACTGAAGGGATAGACTCTAGAAAGAGATTCGTGGGTAAATCACATCAATCCATATCAAATAAATCTAGAGAATATCACCCTCGTTTAACTGCTTCTGTGAGAATATCGATCAAAGATAGATATGCTAGATAGTTTAGTCCGAGACCTCAGACGACATCTGTTGCCAGTATGGGTAGCATTAAAAATGTGGGACTTGAATGTAAACACTGTAATAAGAGACATTATGGTGAGTGTCGAGTGAAAAACGAAGCTTGTTTCAGATGTGGATCACTTGATCATTACCTTAGAGATTGTCCCGAGAAGTCGGTAGCTGAAAGAGATCAGCCAGTGAAAGTTAGTAATATGACTACTAGAGGGAGACCACCCCGAAACACCAGAAACATGAGTGGCAACTGAGGTATAATGAGAGATTCAGTCGTGAGATCTAAGGCACGGGTTCTAGCTCGAGCATATGCTATCTGTGCTTATGAGGAGGCATCTTCACCAGACATTATTACCGATACTTTTTCTCTTTATAACACTAATATTGTTGCGTTGATAGATCCTAGATCAACCCATTCATATATCTGTATGAAATTAGTGTTTAAAAAGAGTTTACATGTCGATTTTACGGAGTTTGTAGTTAAATTATCGAATCCTTTAGGCAAATCTATTCTAGTTGATAAAATTTGGAAGAAATGTCCATTGATGACTCGGGTTACTATTTTCTGACCAACTTGATTCTTCTACCATTTGAATAGTTTGATGTAACTTTGGGAATGGATTGGCTGACTTTACATGATGCATTAGTGAATTGCAGATGAAAGATTATAGAATTGAAATGTCAGAATAGTGAAATTCTTCGGATTGAGCCTGATGATTCGAATGATTTACCGGTTGTGATATTGTTTATGCAGGCTCAGAAGTGTGTGAAAAAGGGCTGTGATGCATATCTTGCGTACATACTAGATACAAAGGTGTCAAAATCAAAGATTCAATCTGTGCCAGTTGTCTCTAAGTTTTCAAATGTATTTCTAAAAGAACTACCAGGATTACTGCCAGTCAGAGAGGTTGAATTTGGCATTGGGTTAATACCGGGTATGACACTGATATCAATAGCTCCATACAGAATGGCACCGGTCGAATTAAAAGAATTGAAAACTCAGTTGCAAGAATTAATAGACAGAGGCTTTGCACGACCGAGTTTCTCGCCCTGAGGTGCTCCAGTATTATTTGTGAAAAAGAAAGATGGAACCATGAGCATGTGCATTCACTACTAACAGCTCAACAAAGTAACGATCAAGAACAAATATCCTCTACCTCAAATCGATGACTTATTTAATCAATTGAAAAGGGCTACGGTATTTTCAAAGATCGATTTAAGATCAGGTTATTACCAGTTGCGAGTCAAAGATCAGATGTACCGACAACAACATTTAGAACATGGTACAATCACTATGAATTTTTAGTTACGCCATTTGGTTTTGCTAATGCTCTTGGCGTGTTTATGGGTTTGATGAATTAGATATTTAGACCATATTTAGATAGATTTGTTGTTGTATTCATAGACGACATTCTGATCTATTCACGAGATGAGACCGAACATTCAGAACATTTGAGAGTTGTATTGCAAACTCTACGGATAAGAAATTATTTGCGAAGTTTAGTAAATGCGAGTTTTGGTTGCTAGAAGTTGGTTTCCCAGGGCATATTGTTTCATCCGAATGAATCTGAGTTGACTCGAGTAAAATATCTACTATTGTTGATTGGAAACCTCTTAGAAATGTGTCTGAAGTCTGAAGTTTCCTTAGTTTAGCTGGCTATTACTGGAGATTCGTGAAAGGATTTTCGATGATCGCGACTGTAACGCCCTAAAAATCTTGAACTTTCATTTTTGTGATTATGAATGGAAATGCATGTTTGACCTTCTAGTTGAGTGATTTTGGAATGTTAGGAGGCTTCTAGGGAGTCTTGGTATCAAGCCTGGGCATGGGTAAAATTTTTATTTTTGGGTGCTAATGGAACCCTGACTTCAAGTGATATGCTATTTAAATAAATGTGGTAGAAATAGGGCATAAGAATAGAAGTGGCCTAGTGGCAAAGTGGGGCCACATAGCGGCATGGAGTGGCGTCACAGAGAGGCAGGGTGGTCCAAGGTTCGAATGACGATATAGGAAGCATGGGGATTTATTTTTGCATCTTTGGATGTCCAGTGGTGGAGTTGGAGTTGAACTCTAAAGGGGGAATATTTGAAAGGGTCGTATGAGAGATTCAAGGAGAGAATTATGGAGCATATCTTGGAGAAAATTTAGGAGATGGGATGTGTGAAGATGTGGTGCCAATTTGGGAAATATGGAGAAGGTAAATTCGATTGGGGAATGGGTGAGTGCCCATTTGGTCATCTTTGGAGTTTAGCCGAATTCTCTTGTTCATTTGGCATCTATGTTGTGTGGTTCCAGTTTTCTTTGCACAATTAGGTGCTATTGGTTTTTTTCCCATCTCTTAAAACGCGACTTGGTAGTTCTCATTCAAAAGTCGAAATAGCAACTTCTCTAATAAGTGATTCTTTTTCTTCTCAACTTGATTATTTCTTGCCAAAAATTATACCTCCTTTCTCAGGCCCCTAAAAATTGAATTCTTTTATCACTCATTTGTGGGAACCGAACCTTTCCTTCCATTCTCTTATCGATCTCTCCCCAATTCTTTGTGCTTCTAACCGAATATTTTCACCCTCTATTGCCGAATCACTTGTTGTGCCGTCATTAGTTTTTCTTCTTCAAAATACCAAGATCGAAATATCTTGTTCTTTACTTCTTCTCTTCTCTCTCTATTGTTGGTCGACTATTGTTCTTTTGCTCTCCATTCACCTTGTTTCTTCTTTTGTTCTTTAGAGCCGAACACATCATTCTTTTCTCGCACCTACACTCTCTCACTCCCTCAATCGATTTTAGTAGAACCAATTTCTCCTCTCTTCCTAAGCTTAGGATCGACCCTCCTTCTCCAAACCTTGGTCGAAGTACTGCTTTACGTTTTAGGTTTGGTGTGGTAAGGGTTTCTAATAATCAGTAAGTGTATTCATCCTTATTTTTGGTTTTAGTGGGTGGCCAAACGTTCTAATGAAATGTTAAGAGTGACTTATGATGGATGTAAGTCACTTGTTTATTCAATCATTGATGGTTAAGGTTTGGATGCAGATCGTGGAAATAATCGGGACTAGCGATTAGTGGAGGGTTAGTAAGGCTTGTCGTTCAAGGTAAGTGAATTAGTGTGATTTTGACTTTTGGAAAGGAGGGAAACTATACTAAACGTGTGATAAACTGATAGTTTTGTATGATTGTAGGATTCATGGCCAAGGAATCATAGCACATTTCGTAATCAAGTGTGTACACACAACGCACACACAATATATCGGCAAAAGCCAAAATCTCAAAATGCCAAAAAGCCGAAAAGCCAAAAGTTTGGCTTCGGCAACCACACTGGTGCATGAACGCTCATGTGGAAAGATCGATGCGACAACAAAGGCCCCATGAGCAATCTCACGGTCTTTGGCCACTTTTTGGCCAATTGGGCCGAAATGGGCTAAATGGGCCCGATGGGCTCATGGGGCCGACACGTGCAAAATAGACAAATGGGTACGAAATGATGAGCCGGTCATGTTGACTACATGACCAATGGAAAATTTGGGCTTAATGGGCCAAATGAGAGCATGGGCCCATTTGGGCCACGTATTGGGCTTTTGGGCCCTAATGTATTTGTAATTACTAAAAGTGACCTAAAACGCACTGGATGATTGATGACTTGCTAATGGGCTGAGTTATGAAATTGGGCCCATAATGAAAAATGACCAATATGCCCCTGAAGGGAAAAATGACTAAAATACCCTTACATGAGATATGTATGATTTGCACGCCATGTATATGTTATGTTGCATTCATTCGATATTATGTTGCATGGGGATGGGATTATGTTGGAGGAAGTGATTGAAATGTGAGGATCGCATGGTCGCTTGACGACTGTGGATCCACCGACAGCTTTTTAGCCTAATATGAGATTGACAGCTTTGTTGTAATATCAGTAGTGCTGCAACCGATGCTACATTGGAGTGTAGGGATGGGTGGATAGATTTTAATCCCCACAGGAGTGTAGGGTTGGAAGGGGGAGTGCAGGGTTGGCTGGGACATCTGTTCATTGCATATATTGTTGTTGTATGTGTTATGGGCTCAGGCCCAACTGAAGCCTTTATGGGCTAAGGCTGTAACACCCCAAACCCGGCCTAGACATTATGGCCAAATCTGGTGTGCTACATCGCGTAAACTAAGTCGCATTACCTAGTTACTAAGTCTGATGGTGAGTTTTGTAAAGCAGTGCTTTGGGTTAATAAAAATTCCCAATTTATTTGATAATTAGCCTACTCTTTATTTGTTTGATACACGCTTCATTTTAGACCATTATCTAGTTTAACCGGTTGTATTGCAAGGTTGGTTTGAAAACTTTAGTTTAATTTTGAAAATGTGTGTTGTTGTAGGTGAAATACGTCATGCATAAGTACAGTAATAAACCTCAAATAAAATAGTTAAAGCGGCCTTATTACAAACCCCAAAATCAAATGTAAAATGAGTAATTAAAAAAACGTGAAATAATAAAGCAAGTTTTAAACCCAGTTCAGTCCTCGTGGCCACTTTGAATCCCTCCCAGCTCCAAGTCGACGAACTAAGGCTCACCTGCAAGGATGGAAAGGAAAAGGGTGAGTTTGGAAAACTCAGTGTGTGCAGAAGCCCATCCAAAGTCCAAGTCAGCTCAAGCCCATTAGGCCTAAGCCCATCCAGTCTCAGTCAGATACTGGGCCGAAGCCCTATTCAGATAGTAGAAAAGTGGGCCGTAGCCCTATTCAGATAGCAGTATGGCTCATAGGCCCAGAACAGAACAGTACAGAATATCAGCGTGCATGCAAGCCCATATCACGTGGGGAGACTACTCGACCCACCCAACCGCTACACACCACCCGTACCAGTCAACACACCATGTGGGGAATAACTCAACCTACCCAGCCCACACACCACAGTCGCAGCATGGCTGCTCAGATAAACAGTATAACGAGGCAAAGCCCCTTTCAGAAACAGTACGTGGCATAACCCCTTTCAGAAAATGTGGCAATGCCACTTACACTTCCTCCAATATCAACCCAACCCATGCAACAAATGTATATAACATGGACATGCAATAACAGTAACAGTCATATTAAGTAATACAGTTAATTCTAGCCCTAGGGTATAACGGTAATTTTACACCTAGGGGTAAAATAGTAATTTCTCACCCTAAGGGTATTTCAGTCATTCCCACTATTATTACCAGTTTTAAACGTTTTACAGTCATTAACAATCATTATTTCCGTCTTAGCAGTCATCTCAACAGTCTTTAGCAGTTTCAGTTACTAGGCCCTAAAACCCCTAATGGGCCCTAAAGTGTCATCTAGCAGTTTAAGCCCATTTAGGTTGTGTTCCATGATCTGTTACCCATTTAAGCCGTTTTAACTAATGGTCCATCCAGAAATACCTTTAAACCTATTTTTATCCCAAATGGGCCTTAAAGCCCATTGGGCCCATATTCGGCCTACCGAGGCCCAACATACGGAAGTGCTCGAAATTTTGCACTCGTCATACCTACCAGTAGCGATTTTAGATCTAACATGTTCCTATCGACTTGAGAGCATTCGTACGCTCACAAGCCCACGAAATGCCAGGACTTCAGCATTTCAGCTTTTCGGCTTTTGCCGATTAAACCATGGAGGGGGTGTTCGATACACACACCTTTTTGCGATTTCACCGACAAAATCCTTTACGTGCTTTATCCTACAATCCATCATACAAATGATTAGCCAAAGAAACTATGAAACTCGATGCTAAGATCCCTTACCATATTCGGCCACACCCTTAATGGCCATAAATTCTCACCTTGATGACTTAGATGCCCCTGATCTCGATCCGGTTGAATTGATGCCTTCAGTTCCCTAATGGCTTTCCTCTTTCGCTAACTAACACGTAAAAGAACCAAGATACAACACTATGTTATCCATAGACCATGTCGACAAAGCCCCTAAGGACTTAGGGGTTTCTGCTTCTTCTTAGATGTTAATAAATGAATGTACTTAAGGTTTCGATCACTTACCAATGTTTCTACTCGAAGAATATTGCTTCCACGCTTCCACTAACTAGATTTATACTAGATCTACTCCCAAACGTTATTAAGGGATGTTATTGTTGATGTTAGGATCTATTTAGATGCTATTGTCGACTTTAGCAAGGGGTTAAATGGGACCAAACGATAGAATAAAGAGATGGAGGAGTAGTGTTTGGGCTTGGTGATGGTTAGAAAAGAAAGAAGGGTTGTGTCTCGGTCAAAAGAACATTCGGCAGTGGTGTGTTTTCGGCCAAGGGGTATTCAGCTATGGTAGGAGTTTCAGTCAAGTGCTTGTCGACAGAGGTTGAAGAAAAGAGAAAGAAGAAGATGGATTTCATCTTGAAGAGAAAAAGGAATGGAATGGAATTGGTTTTGGTGCCAGAGAAAAGAAGAAGAACAAGAGAAGAAGAAAAACTAGAGAGTGGTTTCGGTCAAGTAGTGCATTCGGCAATAGAGGTTTTTGGAAGTAGGAGAGGTCGGCTACTAGGTTAGAAAAGAAAGAAAAGAATGACCTAAAAATGAACAAAAAGAAAACCTAAGGTACTCTACACAATCGGTACAAGAAGCTCAAAAGAAACCCTAAAGGAATCGGCACACTAACCTTGAATTGCTGAAAATGCTTAGCCCTAAGTTGCATGCCGAAATTGCACTCTCTAAAGTCCCTTGGCCGACCACTTCCTCTTCAAATTCAAATATCCTTAATTCACTCCTTGATTCACTCCTTTGAACAGTTCAAACTCTCCAAGATAGAGTTTTATTTGGGCACCAACACTGACCACACATGTACATAAAAATAAAAGGACTTTATGCCTACCTTGCAACTCGTACTCAGGACCTCATACACCTCCTAGGTGCCACTTTTTTAGGAGCTTAGTGGTGCCACCTTGCCACTTTTCCAAGGCTCCTCTTGTGACACATTTTACCCAGTTTTTTCTTAAGAGCCCTCTTGACCAAGTTCCTCCTTCCACTTAAAACATACTTTTGCTATTTTTAACGAATTTTAATCAGAGTTTGGGCCTCCTAAAGGCCCACTAACATGCTCAAACACAAATTTAACAATCAGAACACAAAATTTTTACAACTTCCCCAAAACCACACTAAACCCGAAAAATCCCAAAAATTAGGGCGTTGCAAAGGCCCAAGGGCCACCGTTAATGTGATATAGGCTCAGGCCTAATTGAGGTTATCCAAGGCTAAAGGCCTATTGCCACTATAATTGAAATGGGCTTAGGCCCGACTTATGTAATGCATGCTTTGTTATCGCGAGGGTTGTACACATTGAGTTCTCGTAAACTCACCCCCCCTCTTTTAAATTTTCAGGTGATACTCAGTAGGAAGTTTGACGTTCATGGAGGACTCCGAGCTGGCCACATAGCAAGCTATTTTAGACTTAGACCTTTATTTACTTTACAGTATTTTAGGTTATTTTCTTTTGGGTTTGATGTAAAAAGGCCTTTATCTCTGGTTTGTTTTGGTTTTTTTTTTAGTATCGACTGCTCAACTAATAACTTTAAACCTGTTTTTCTTCAAATGTGAAGCCAAAATAATATTTTTACTCAAACTCAACATAAGAGACAAACGTTTTCAAAATAAGAGCTTCCGCTGTATATTAATAAGGGAATTAACAAAGGCATGCAAATTAAGGTTTTTCAACTAACAAACTTAAGGTTTTATCTAAACTCGCAAATTTTTAGTGGTTCAGATTTTGGTTTGAATTAAAGTGCACCAATGGGGCGCGATTATAAAATAAGAAACTTAGCCTTTTTAAATAGTGGATTTCAAAGTGTCGAATTACCAAATGATTTTTCCCACTGTTTTTCCCCAACAACTTTGGTTTGAACGAGCAACCCTTCAATGTGACACCGCTGGATTCTACCATAACGTCCGGACCGGGTTTGGGGTGCTAGAGCGACACTGATGACACGACTACTTCAGAAAGATGTGAAATTTGATTGGTCAGAAAAGTGTCAAAAGAGTTTCGATCAGTTGAAAGCATTGTTAACAGAGGCACCGGTATTAGTTCAACATGAACCAGGTAAATAGTTTGTGATTTATAGTGATGCATCATTAAACGGTCTAGGTTGTGTTCTGATGTAACAAAGAAATGTTATAGATTATGCTTCCCGATAGTTGAAACCGCACGAAAATAACTATCCGACACACGACCTTGAGTTAGCTGCAATTGTATTTGCATTCAAAATTTGGCGACACTATCTATATGGTGAGAAATGTCATATTTATACTGATCACAAAAGTCTGAAATATCTGATGTTATAGAAATATTTAAATCTACGGTAACGAAGATGGGTCGAGCTGCTTAAAGATTATGAATTTGTGATTGATTATCATCCAGGAAAAGCTAACGTTGTTGTTGATGCTTTAAGCTGAAAATCCCTATTTGCTTTACGGGCAATGAATACTCAAGTGATGTTATGTGATGATGGGTTGATATTAGCTAAGTTAAAAGCTAAACTGGTATTTCTTCAATAGATATGTGAAGCTCAGAAAATGACAGTGATTTACAAGCTAAACGAATGCAATGTGAGTCTATTTCTGATTTTGAATTTTAGATTGGAGCTGATGATTGTTTAATGTTCTGAAATAGAATTTGCGTAGCAAGAAATTCCGAAATCATTTAGAAGATTCTACAAGAAGTGCATAGTAGCTGTTTATCTGTTCATTTGGGAAGTACCAAAATGTATAACAATCTGAAATAGTTGTACAGATCGTTAGGAATGAAATGAGATATATCGGAGTTTGTATCGAAATGTTTAATCTGTCAGCAAGTCAAAGCTGAACATCAAGTATCGTCAGCTTTACTACAGCCTGTGATGATACCCAAGTGGAAATGGGATAGAGTTACGATGGATTTTATATCGAGATTACCATTAACTCTGAGAAAGAAAGATGTTTTCTGGGTTGTCATTGATCGACTAACAAAATCTGCTCATTTCGTACTAGTACATATAAATTTCTCACTTGATAAAGTAGTTGAACTATACACTTATGAGATTGTTAGATTACACGGGGTGCCTGTATCTATTATTTCTGATAGAGATCTAAGATTTACATCGAGATTCTAGAAGAAACTGCAAGAAGCTATGGGAACGAAATTGAATTCTTATACGACTTTTCATTCTCAAACCAACGGTCAGACTGAGAGAGTTATTCAAATTCGCGAAGATATGCTAAGATGTTTCATTTTAGAGTTTAAGGGCAGTTGGGAAAAGTATATACCTTTGATCAAATTCACGAATAATAACAGCTTCCAGATGAGTATAAAGATGCCATTGTACGAAGCTTTATGCGATCGTAAATACAGAACTCTATTATACTAGACTGAATTGAGTGAAAAAAAGATTCACGGGGTTGAGTTGATTAGAGAAACAGAAGAAAAAGTAAAAGTGATTCACGACAGTCTAAAAGCAACTTTAGATCAACAGAAATCATACGTGGATTTAAAACATAAAGAAATTGAGTTTCCAGTTGGAAATTGAGTGTCTTTGAAAGTGTCACCATTGAAAAGATTCTCCGTTTTAGCCGTAAAGGAAAACTGAGTCCGGATTCATTGGACCGTATAAGATTGTTGAAAGAATAGGGCCTATAGCATATCGACTATCATTACCATCTAAACTTGAAAAGATACATAATGTCTTTCATGTTTCTATGTTACGTCGATACAGATCTAATCCGACACATGTGGTTTCTCTGATAGATATTGAAATTCAAGCTGATTTGACATATAATGAAGAACCGATTCAGATTATTGATCGTGAATCAAACAATTGAGAAATAAACATATAGATCTGTAAAGGTTCTTTGGCATAAACACGGGATCGAGGAAGGTAGGTGGAAACCCGAGGAAGCTATACGAAAATAGTATCCGAACCTGTTTACCAGTAAAATTTTCGTGGACGAAAATCCCTAAGGGGGAGAGTTGTAACAGCCTATTTTTGAGTCAAATCTGAGCAGTGGTTTTGGGACCACAAATCCAAAGTTAAAATATTTATTTTATTATTATGTGAAAATTTCGTAAAGAAATTTTATCGTTTGATTATTAATTCGGTAAAAAGGACTAAATTGCGTAAAGTGTAAAATATGAGTTCTATAGGTTAAATGAATCAAATAGCCATATAAATGAAAGAATGTGTACTTGCATGAGAATGAGTGGACATGTTCAGACATGGTTTAAATGAGTTAAAGGTTAATTAGTTAATTTAGTAATTTAATGGTAAAATAAACAAAACAAATGAAAATTTCATTTGTTCATCTTCTTCCCAAAACCGAATATACAGGGAGAAATAGGGCTAAGTTTTGGCCAAACTTCATTGCTCATCTAGGTATGATTTTTGTCTCGTTTTTAATGATTTCTACGTTTTTGAGCTCATTACAGCTTAATCTAGCTAACCTGTACCTTCGTTTTTGAAATTGTTATAGATTTTGAATGATGTCATTATTAAATGCTTGAGTTTTTAAATGTTTAAGGATAGATTTTGAAGGTTTAATGATAGATATACAAGTTTTGTTAAGTGATTTTTGACAAAAATGTCAATTAGGGATTAAATTAATAAATGTGACAAAGTTATGTTAAAAGTGTGAATAAAGAGAAATATTGGGCTACTTGTAGTGTGTAATAAATTCGGATAGGCTTGGGTCTCTTTAAAATTGAATGAATTTCATTTTACGAGACTAGGGACTAAATTACAAAAATGTGAAACATTATGGGCAAAAGCATAATTTTGCCAAAATGTGTATAATGTGTTAAATTGAATAGTTTGAAATGTTAATATACTGAATTTGATATTATATAGATTAAGATAAACAAATATCAGAACTAGATCAGAGGAAACGAAAAGTAGACGAATAGACGACAGTTTATCCGAGCTATAGGAGGTAAGTTCATATAATTAGAATCGAACTTTAAAATACTTGTGATTATTTGAAATGAATGTATGTAATTGATTGAGATTTAAATTCCTTATTGATAGAGTCTGATAGTTACTGAGCCCTATTTGAACCATATAAAATCGTAGGATACGAGTGACATGTCACTAGGGTTACCATTTTGGTTGACATCCTACATTTGTTACGGACTCATCACAGCTCGTATGAGCTTACCAATATATCAGCTCTTATGAGCTTACCGTTTAAGCTCGTTAGAGCTTACCATTTGTCAGCTAAAGAGGAGCTTACCTGTCATGGCTCAAAAGAGTGAAAATGATAATGAATTGATGGATTACTGATTATTACACTTAATGTGTATCACCCGAGTATCCCTCAATGTTTCCTTAGGTTCAACGGGCATATTACTGTTATAGATTATACGATAGAGTACGGAACTAGATATGAGTTATATGAAATATAAGAATGAAATGTTATATGAGTTGAATGCCAAATGAATCTTTCATGGTTGGATTATTGGTTATAAGAAAATTGAGTTAATAACCGATTGATGTATATATATGATAGGCATTTGAACTATTTGAGTTGGATTAAATTGAGTTTAATTGCTTATATTGAATATATATTTGGTAAGTTGAATTCTATATTATACGAGTTTACTAAGCTGTTAATGAAAGACTTGATGCATATGTTTATATTGATATGAGATGAGTAAATGAATTGAAAATGCTTGAATGATAGTTGGCATTGAGATGTTTATAATGTTGAATTACTGAATAGATTATAAATGCATATTGGCCCATGAACCATATTGGTATGTGTTTGAATGGACAAATGGTATTGATTTGGGTATATAAATGTTTGGTTTTGAATTGGTATATTTTTGTAATGAATTGAGATTGATTTGGCTACATATTGGTGTGAGGAAATGGTATAAAATGATGTGGCTTAGGTATGCTTGAGGGGGGTGAGAAATGTGGCTTAAACCAAGCCTATTTTCGTGCCACACAACCTGAGCACATGGGAGTGTGACTCGACAGTGTGACACCTAAAGCTAGTTAAAACAAGTCAGTGAGTTACACGACATACGCATACGGGCGTGTCTATTGGTCATGTGTGGCACACGGGCTAGCACATGGTCGTATGGCCGGCCGTGTGACCCAAGTCAATAACCACTCCAAATTTCACACAGCCTTGCACATGGGCGTGTCCTCGGCTGTGTGGTGCAAGTCAGTATGTATGCCCTATTTTCACACGACTTGAGACACGAGTGTGTTTGAAAGCCGTGCCTGTGACCCCTGTATGCATGAAAAATTTTTAAGTTTCCTAGAGTTTTCAAATGTTATCGGTTTAGTCCTGAACCACTTTTAAGTATGTTCTAAGGCCTCGTAGAGCCTCGTAAAGGACAATATCATTGTGTTTGATTGATGTTTATTTGGAATTGATTAAATGTTTATAAAATGTATGTTATTTGATGTGCTTGATCTATACTTGTAACGCTCCAAAATTTATAATTTCATTATTGTGAAAATATGATACAAATATCTGTCAGCTTTAGTGGTTATGCGTTCTGGGAGTATTTGGGAGGTCCCAAGTTCAAGGATTCGCTTGGGAAAATTTTGGTATTTTGAATGAATTAGGCCTTACTCATGTTCAGTAGGCTTTTATTTCATTGTTGGCAAAAATATATAAGTATGGGCCTGTTGGTCTTGTGGTTAAGCAGAGTGTTAGTGTGTAGGAGGTCCTGTGTTTGAGTCTCTGTGCAAGCAGGGGATTTAATTTTTGTTTGAGGCGTGTGGCGTGGTGGAGATCAAATTAAACTGGACAGCTGAGGAGTTGTGTTTTAGTGGGTTAATAGGGAGTGTTTTTAAGAGATTGTTAGGGAGAAGTATCAAAAAAAGATTTTCTTCTTATCAGTTTTCTATTTTCTTTTTTCTGAACAAATTTTCTGACGTTAGACTTTTGTTTCTCTACCGTTTCTTCTCCCTCCTTGTTCACTTTCGGTTTTTTCCCCTTGGGCCAAATCTTGTTTCTTCTCTTGTAACACCCCTAACCCGTATCCGTCACCGGAATAGAGCTGTGTGGTATTATCGAACAAATAGATCATAAAACATACATTATTCAATCATACACATAAGTTAGTCAAATACTATCAAATCATCCCTTATAAGAGCCTACGAGGCCTTAAACATGCTTTAGAAGTGGTTCAGGACTAAACCGAGAACTTTAGAAAACTTTGAAAATTTTCTACAAAAATAGGGGCACACGCCCATGTGACCTGGGACATGGTCGTGTGGTGAGGCCGTGTGGCTCACATGCCCATGTTCATAGGGTGTGTGGCATGTTGACTTGCAATTCATGAAGAAACAGGGGGTCACACTGCCTGGGCACACGCCCATGTTGCTAGGCCATGTGGTAATCTGATTTTTTTTTTCTTCATTTTTATGTGCAAAGGACACACGGTCGAGTCACACGCCCGTGTGCAAAGCTGTGTTGCATGAAAATAGGATTGGTTTAAGCCACATTCTTTCCCCTCCTCATACATACCTAAACCACCTCATTTCATATCATTTCATGCATTAATACGCAACCAAAACAACCAATTTCAAGCATATTTCATACCATATCCAAGCCATTCATTTCACATAAATTATCATATAGCAATTTCTCAAAACATAATCATGATCACAAGCTATTTCAAGTATGCAATTTCCCAACATAATCTCAACCAAATCATCTTACATTTACTAAATAAAATGACATCCAAACTTCAATCTTTTATCCAACTAAGTCATTACATCAAATTCATGCTAAAACATACCATTTTTCCATCACATATTCTATAAGAAAATCAAACCATAGTCTCAAACATAATCAAGCCATATCACATGGCATGATATACACATCTCAAAACATATCATTACTCTTAGCCTATGCATGCCATACTTAGTATATACACTTTCAAAAGGTACCGAAATGTAGTTTGATAGTATGGTGATGATCCTCGACGATCCTCGAGCTTCCGGTAGCTTCGATAATCTATAAAATGAATTGAAAAACACAAAAGTAAGCTTTCAAAAGCTTAGTAAGCCATATACAAATAAACTTATCACATAGATCACATATAATCCAAGTCATTAATGTAAACCATGGCAAAACACAATATAAGTTCATAGCTCTCATATAACTCAATTATTCGTAGTTCACTTGCATATAACACATCTTATTCTCATATATCTCATACATATATCACATGGCCATAAATGCACTTATACTTACCTTTCATTATCAAACATTGTACACATTTCAAACATACCTAAATCGGATACACATTTACAGAGCCATTCATTTCTCGATATTGCCCGTTGAACCATTCAGAATCAATAGGGATACTCAGATAGCTCAGAAAGCTTGTAAAATGCTAAAATCCCAGACTATTGACACTCGGTCTCACATTTTAAGCATCATCTTTCTCAACTACCTCCGGACAGTCCCGAATGAAATGATCTCGCAATCCACACTTATAGCAAACTCGATTGTTGTACTTGCCCCAACATTCACCAACATGTCACCTACCACACTGTTGACACTCGGGTTTATTCAGTCAGGTATTGCCAACACTAGCAACCGAGGTGGCTCGTGAACTCACTGGTGGTCTCTCTCCTATAGAAAGCTCGGCAGTAGCCTTAGATCGGCCACCATCATCTCTGAACTTCTTTGATGCCGTCTGAAAAGTTTTCCTCGCTGATCTCTTGTGAAAATCTCTAGCTTCGAACTCAGCTTTTCTTTTCTCTTTTTCGAGCTCTTCGACCTTGCAAGCTCGCTCGACCAGTACTACAAACTCTTTTATTTCAAGTATGCTGACAAGCAATTTTATGCCTTCATTCAGCCCTTCCTCAAATCTTTTACACATAGCAGCCTCGGTCGCAACACACTCTCGGGCATATCGGCTGAGTCTCACAAACTCACGCTCATAATTAGATACGGTGAATTGCTGACTTATATACTTTTTGCGAAACTCTGTTTGAAAGAAATCCCAAGTGACACGTTCTTTCAGAACAATAGAAACCAGAGTGTTCCACCAATAGTAGGTTGAATCCCATAACAAAGATATAGCACATTTCAAGCACTCATCTAGTGAACAAGATAATTCATCGAAGACACGAATGGTATTATCGAGCCAAAATTCAGCCCGCTCAGCATCATCAGTAGCTGTGGCCCTAAACTCTTCATCTCCATATTTTCTAATTTTATCAACAAGAGGCTTATTCAAACTCATAGGATCGATAGTTAGAGGTACCATGGTATCGGGGGTGGGTTATTCAGGTTCGGGGTTGTTGAACAGCCAGATTTGTCTGAATATATTGAGTAAACCATTCGTTCATCATAGTATAGAAGTATTGTTTAGGCCCATCATCATTGTTACTCGTATTCGGCCGAGAATCAACCGGCGCTGTCCCTTGCGCGGGAGCAGGCACTACACTCTCGACATCGTTCGCTACAGCTCGATCGGGATTAGGATCCATTTACTATACGAAATACACATTTTTATTGTCAGAAGTCATCACACTATCACAGTAAAAATTATGGCATGTATAGCTAGACTCACACACGCTACGTTAGTTCAAGAATCGGCTAAATTGTAGCTCTGATACCAATAAAATGTAACACCTTTAACCCATATCCGTCACCAGAAGGGTTACGAGGTATTATTAAACGAACACAACAACAACATCCGATCACTCATTTGATAAAATAAACTATGCATTAAAGTCACAAGGCCTAGTATACGCACAAATCAAATCAAAATTTTAATCTTATAATTCATACAATAAACAGTCATACCAAATCAAATTGATATACGGCAATTCCAATATACATATACCTATATCGAATAAAAAAATTATAAAAGATTTTATCAACTATACTAATATGGATCATATAAAATGTGCATACTAAGTATATTAAAATAAACCATCTTGACATATTATAGCTTTAGGTACCATTCATTTGGTCAAATTTTTAAGCTTTAGCAGCATGCATATTTAAACCTAACTCAATTCTTTAAGCAATACAAATCCACATTACCGAATTCAAACATGATCATTAAATAATTTTGAGCAAACATGATCAAACATATCACCAATTTATCATGCTTTAGCCGAATCCAACAACTAAATAAAATCATTATTAACCAAACATATATATCATGCACATTGATTAAGTTTCTCCACACTTGAATTTATAACCTAAAAACTTGACCATTTTTTAATCAAAGCCGAACTTAATCATGCTTATTACAAGTCCATTTGCAACTTACTCATTCATATAACATGCATATAAATTCATATGTAACCAAATTCACAAACTAACCAAATTCGCATCTCATGTCAATGTCTTTCAAGTACAAAAATATATGCAATTTAACAACTATGACCGATTACCAATTGATCAATATCCATATGCCAATTATGCCTTTAACTTTGCGCCACACAAATATATATATAACATATCTTTACTAATCAATTAAGCTTAAACTCCAAACATTTTTCCCACACGCATCAACACATATAGCATGCATAATTCACAAGTAAAGTACATATAACCATTACGATTCGACTAATTTAAGTATCACTTCTAGCCATTTTCGTATGGCTTTAGTAATTACAACTCAAATCTATTCAAAACAAATACTAGACTATACATGCCATAGGTTCAAATCTAAACTTTCAAAAGTACCGAATTATAGACGATAGTGTGGATGACTTCTCTGACGATCCCCGAGCACGTAACTGATTCCAAAATCTATAGAACAAAGAAATTAAACACACACAGAGTAAGCTGATTTAGCTTAGTAAGTTAAAAGTAGATAACACCTTAATAAGACATTCATAACTCAATTTAAGTAGCCAAACCCTAATACTATATTCACACATGTCTCCAAACTTGTCCATTCATCCAACAATTTATTAACCAAATATAAATATCATTTTGTTCGAATGTAATTATATTCAAGCATAAAGCTATCCATCATCCCAATATTACATTCCACATATAGGCAAATTTTCGTTTGCATTCCATATAAACATTTGATCATGATAACATGGATATAACATATCATTTCATCCATTTAACTTACTCCTCTTTTATGCATTTCACATTTACTAATACCAACCTCATAAGTTTAGACTCAATAATATCAACCACTTAGGTTTGATACATACTTATACCATTCCGAGCTTACAATTTCATTACCTTCTTTAACTCGATATTTAACTTGTTGAATTCCCTTTGAACACTCAATGAATGCACACACTTAGTGCTAGTCATTTAACTCTAAGCTGTAAAAAATTCGCACAATTAGTGCTCAATAATTTACTTCACACACTCAGTGCTTGATAATTTTCTTCGCACACTTAGTGCTTGAATATTGAATTCGCACACTTAGTGCTTGATAATTTTCTTCGCACACTTAGTGCTTGAATGTTGAATTCGCACACTTAGTGCTTCTCATAACCATAACCATTTTACATTTTCTCACTTAGTACTAAATGTTGATAATTCGCATACATATCAAGTCATACTTATCAAACTTATTTGCATCCAAATTCATCTTCATTTTTGTACATTTTAATTCAGCATTCATACAAATAAATTGCATCTATATAAATCAACAACAGCTATTTGCTAATAACTTACCTCTGATATCGACAGACAGAAATTTTCGTCTATTCAATGATTTTTGTTTTTCCCCAATCCACGTCTGATCTTTTCGGTTCTTGATCTATACAATTTCAAATTGAACTCATTCAAATAAAATTTCTTTCATTTTAGTCCAAAAACACATAATTGAGCAATTCACCAATTTACCCCTAACATTTTGCACTTTTACAAATTTATCCAATTTTCACAAAACACAAAATATGCAAAAATTGCATATACCATGCTAGGGCCAAATGTTCACTAGGCTTATACAAGTCTCCACATTTCACAAATTTCACAATTTGACCCCTCAACTTAATATTTTTACAATTTAACCCTAAATTCCCAATTTCATCAAAACTTCCAATACCAATTTGTTAATCAAACACATATCTTAAATTTTCTATCACCAAACACAAAATCTACTAAGCTATCAACAATGGCAATTCATGAATACATCATCAAATTCAAAAATTCTAGCATGGGTCTTAGAGTATTCGAAGCAACAATCTCAAAAACATAAAAATTATCAAAAATCGAGCTCAAACATACCTTAAATAAAGCTACCACAAGGCCAAATGTTGCTTGTCTTCCTTTTTCTTTTTCTTTTTACTAGTTTCAGTCAAAATGATGAATATATGCATGGTTGTTTTAATGTTTTATAATATTTTAACTTATAACATTATTAAATTACCTGAATAACCTTTAATAAAACATATAAAACCATTATAAAACATGGCCACTACCGTCCATCCAACTAATTATGGTCAATTTGCCACTTAAATACTTCAACTTACAAAGCCATCAACAATTTGACCCTTATGTTTTTAACTATCAATTTTTCATTTTACGCGATTAAATCTTTTTTATTAATTCGGGCCTCTAAACGGAAAATTTTTAAAACGAAATTTTCACACCAGCCAATTCACACATTCGTGGTCTCGAAACCACTATTCTGATTAGGGTCAAAATTGGGTTGTTACATAGTCATTCATCGCAATTTAATATCACACATGAGCATAATTAAATCAATCTAACACATTTATTTACATATGGGCTTACCTCGAAAACGAGAACGATAAACGAGTCGATTATTCGACAACCTTCGATTTTCCCTATGTAATTTCGATTTGTGTCGTTCTTGATCTAAATAAATTCATATATCACTAATTTAATCACACATTTATTCAAGTCAATCCACAAACATATAATTAGGGCATTTTGCAAATTAGTCCTCATATTTTCATACTTTTTCATTTTAGTCCTTATTCACAAACATCACAAAATACACATAATTTAACAAGACCATAGCTTGACCGAATATTCCATTAGCTCATGTAAGCCCATATATTTTCTTTATTTCACATTTTGACCCTTCAATTTCTCATTTTCACAAATTAGCCCATAATACTCAAATTCATAAAAAATCCCAATACAAAACATATTAATCTATCACATATCTTTTATTTTTTATCATCAAACTTCATAAAACTCATATTATCAACAATTGCACATCTCAAAATCATAATCAAATTTAGAAATTGAGGCATGAGCTTAAGAGAATACATAGCAACGATCTCAAAAACACAAAAATCATCAAAAACGAATTAAAAATAAACCTTAATCAAGCTTGTAAACTAGTCGAATGAATGAAAGCTCCAAACCTTTGTTTTTCTTTTATGTTTCAGCAAAATGGATGAATAATGGACAAATTTTATGCATTTGTTTTATTAATTTTACTTTAATTTACCATTTACCATTTTGTCCATAATATTTAAACATATAAAACATATATAACAAGGCCATTAATGCCCACTATCTTTAAAAATGGTATAATTACCCTTTATGGCCATCATATTCAAAAGCCAAAGCAATATAAGACATTAAACATACAAAATGCTACCTTTATCTTTTATGCGATTTAGTCCTTTTCGCAAATTAAGTACACGAACGGTAAAATTAAATCATAGAAAATTCACTCATATCGAATATCATGTTGTAGACTTAGAAAATAATATTAAAATATTTATTGGATTCATATTTGTAGTCCTGAAACCACTATTCTGACTAGGGTAAAATTAGGCTATTACAACTCTCCCCCTTAGGGATTTTCATCCCCGAAAATCTTACCGTTGAACAGATTCAGATATTGTTGTCTCATAGCATCTTCGAGCTCCCACGTAGCCTCTTCAACACCTTGCCGATGCCATGATAGTTTCACTAATGGAATTTTCTTATTTCTTAGTTCTTTAACCTCGTGAGGTAAGATACAGATCGGTTCCTCTTCATATGTCATATTAGACTAAATCTCTATTTCAGACAGAGAAATTATATGCGAGGGGTCAGATATGTACCGGTAAAGCATCGATACATGGAATACATTATGGATCTTTTCAAGCTCAGATGGTAACATCAGTCTATAAGCTACCGGCCTAATTCGTTCGATGATTTCATATGGTCCGACAAACCTTAGAATCAATTTGCCTTTTCTACTGATTTGGAATAGTTTCTTCCACGGAGATACTTTTAGGAACACTTAATCACCGATCTCAAATTCAATATCTTTTCGGTTCAAGTCTGCGTATGATTTCTATCAATCGGAAGTTACTTTCAAACTATCACGGATCACTTTCACTTTTTGATTGGTTTCTTTTATCAAATCAACTCCGTGTATGATTTCTAATTCGCTCAGATTGACCATCCATTTGCGGATGAAAAGCAGTACTGAAATGCAATTTTGTACCTAAAGCGCCTTGCAGGTTCTTCCAAAACAGCAAAGTGAACCTCGGATCTCTATCTGACACAATAGATAATGGCACCCCGTACAATCTCACAACATCGAAAAGGTATAACTCAACTAACTTATCAAGTGAATAACCAAATCGTATCGAAATGAAGTGGGCTGATTTTATCAATCTGTCAACTACAACCCAAATCGCATCTTTCTTTCTCAGAGATAGGGGCAAACCCGAAACAAAATCCATCGTCACTCTATCCCATTTGCATTCGGGAATCATAATTGGTTGTAACAAACCGAATGGCACCTGATGTTCAACTTTAACTTGCTAACATATCAAACATTTTGAAACAAAATTAGAGATATCTCTTTTCATTCCTGGCCACTAGTAAAGTCGTTTCAAATCATTATACATTTTTGTACTTCCCAGATGTACAAATAGTCTACTGTTGTGAGCTTCATTTAAAATCATCTAAATCAACCCTGGATTTCTTAGAACATAAATCCGATCTCAGAATCTCAACCAATCATGATCATCAACTCAAAATTCTGAATCAGAGTTCAAATCACACTGAGCTCGTTTCGCTAACATCTTATTATTAATTTTCTGAGTATCATAAATTTGTTGGATAAATATCGGTATCGCTTTCAATTTGGCTAATACCGAACCATAATCTGACAGGATTAAATGAGTATTCATCGCACACAATGCAAATAATGATTTCTGACTCAAAGCATTAGCAACCACATTTGTTTTTCCTGGATGATAATCAATAACAAGCTCATAGTCTTTTAGCAGTTCTAACCATCTTCTCTGTCACAGGTCCAAATCTTTTTGAGTCATCAAATATTTCAAACTTTTATGATCAAAATATACATGGCATTTCTCACCAAACAAATAGTGTCGCCAGATTTTCAAAGCAAATACAATAGCAGCTAATTCAAGGTCGTGTGTCAGATAATTCTTTTCATGTGGCTTTAATTGTCTCGAAGCATAGGCTATAACTTTGCCTTCTTGCATCAGAATACAACCTAAACCATTCAACAAAGTATCACTATATATCACAAATTCTTTACTCGATTCTGGCTGTACTAACACTAGAGCTTCAGTTAATAGGGCTTTCAACTGGTCAAAGCTTTTCTGACATTTTTCAAACTATTCGAATTTCACTTCTTTCTGAAACAATCTCGTCAATGGAGTTGCGATCATTGAAATTACGAACTGTTAATAATAACCAGCAAGTCCCAAAAAACTGCGGACTTTAGAAACATTTCTCGGAGGTTTCCAATCTAAAATAGCTAAAATTTTGCTCGGATCAAGTCGGATACCAGATGCTGATACAATATGGCCCAAAAAACCAACTTTGCGTAACCAGAACTCACATTTACTAAATTTAACGAATAGCTGCTTATCACACAGAGTCTGTAATACAACTCTCAAATGCTTGGGATGCTCATTTTCATCACACAAATAAATCAAAATGTCATCAATGAATACGACAACAAATCAATCTAAATAGGGTCTGAAAATTTTGTTCATCAAATCCATAAAAATAGTAGGAGCATTCGTTAATCCAGAAGGCATACTAAAAACTCATAGTGTCCGTACCTCGTTCAGAAAGCAGTTTTCAGAATGTCTGAATCTTTTACTCTCAACTGATAATAGCCCGATCTCAGATTTATCTTTGAAAACACAGTAGCTCCTTTGCACTGATCAAACAAATCGTTAATTTTGGGTAGAAGATATTTGTTCTTAATAGTCACTTTGTTCAACTGACGATAGTCAATACACATTCTCATCGTGCAATCTTTCTTTTTCACAAACAGAACGAGAGCACCCTAAGGTGAGAAACTTGATCCTGTAAATCCTCTATCAGTCAACTCTTGCAACTGAGACGTTAATTCTTTTAACTCAGTCAGAGCCATTCTATAAGGAGTTATAGATATTGGAGTAGTACCCGACACCAATTCAATGCCAAATTCAACTTATTGAATCAGAGGTAATCCTAGAAGTTCTTCAAGAAACACATTAGGGAATTCACAGACAACAGGCGCTGATTCTATTTTCTTTTTTATCACTTTCGAATCGATCACATAGGCAAAATGGGCTTCACAACCCTTTTTCACATATTTCAAAGCTTTCATCGAAGATATCATAGTGGGCAACCCATTTAAGTCACTAGATTCAATTCAGACTATTTCATCATTCTTGCATCTCAAGTCAATAACTTTCCATTTGCAATTCATAATGGCATTGTGCAAAGTTAGCCAGTCCATACCCAAAATTATATCAAATTCATCAAACGATAATAACTTCAGATCGTTGGAAAACAATTATCTCGAATCATCAATGGACAATTCTTGCAGACTTTATTAACTAGGACACTTTCGCCTAAAGGGTTTGATACTCTAATTATGAATTCAGTAAACTCTATAGGCAATGTCTTACTGCACACTAGATTCATGCATATGTAAGAATGCATTGATCCTAGATCTATCAATGCAATCACAGAAGTATTGTAAAGAGTAAATGTACCAGTAATCACATTTGGAGACAAAGCTTCCTCACGAGCTCTAATGGTGTAGGCTCTGGCAAGTACTCTAGCCTCAAATTGAACAGCTGTATCTTTAGTTGGTCTTTGACTTCCACTCACATTTCCTGTATTTTTGGAAGGTCTACATCTAGCTGAGGTGTTCTCGATCTCAGATTCTGTACTATTTCTTGCTCAACAAATTTAGGACAGTCTCGAATAAAGTGATCTAAAGATCCACATCTAAAGCAAGTTCGGTCATTCAATCTACAACTTCCTGGATGTCTTTTACCACAGTTTCTACACTCAGGTCAATTGGATCAGACATTTCCAACACTTGCAACTGAAGTAGCTAGAGCTCTGAAGCTCGAATGTGATATAACTCGATCTCTGCTCGAATGTCCCAAATTTACCTTTGAATGGCTAAAATCATCTCAAAATTTCTTTAACGTAGATTGAAATGATTTATTTGCGGATCTCTTTCTCACATTTTTAGCTTCTAAATCAACTATTCTTTTATCTTTCCCAAGTTCTTCGGCTTTACATGCTCGATCAATAAGCACAACAAACTCTTTGATTTCCAGAATACTGACTAACAGAAGGATATCTTCATTTAGGCCAACTTCAAATCTTTTGCACATTATTTCTTCAATTGATACACATTCACGTGCATATCAGCTCAGTCAAACAAACTCTCACTCGTATTTCGTAACAGAGATACAGCCCTGTTTAAGCTCAAGAAACTTTTTACATTTCTGATCAACAAATCTCTGACTTATATATTTCTTACGGAATTTGAATTGAAAGAAATCCCAGGTTATTCATTCTTTCGTAACAAAAAAAATTAAAGTTTTCCACCGTTGGTAAGCTGAGTCTCTCCACAAAGAAACAGTACATTTAACACATTCATTGGGAGTATAAGACATTTCATCAAACACTCAGATTGTATTCTTGAGCCAAAACTCAACTCTCTCAGCATCGTCATCATTAGTGACCTTGAACTCTTCAGCCCCATATTTTTGGATTTTATTCACAAAAGGCTTATTTGTCGAAATCAGATTCATAACTGGTGGTACAACAGAAGTCTGAGGGGGATTAGGCAGGGGCTGAGGTTGTTGAGTAGTCATATTCATTCAAACAAATTTCGTGAACCACTCGTTCATTATTTCGAAAAAGGCTTACTCGTTCATTATTTGGAAAAAGGCTTACTTTGCCTCTCCCTCGTGGCTACTAGTTATATTTCTTGAATCAGAAGGCACTGCCCTTTGTGCGGGAGAGGGTGCGTTACTTTCAACATCGTCAGCTACGGCTCGTTCCAGATCCATATACTATACAAAAACACATTTTATTTGTCAGGATTCATCACACTATCACATTTCAAATATATGGCATGTATATCTAGACTTACATATGCTACGTTAGTCCTAGAATCGACTAAACTGTAACTCTAATACCAACCAAATTGCAACACCCCTAACCCGTATCCATCACTGAAATAAGGCTATGAGGTATTACCAAACAAACAGATCATATAACATATATTATTCAATCATGCACATAAGTTATTCAAATACTATCAAATCATCCCCTATAAGAGCCTATGAAGCCTTAAACATGCTATAGAAGTGGTTCGGGACTAAACTGAGAACTTTAGAAAACTTTGAAAATTTTCTACAAAAACAGGGGCACACGCTTGTGTGGCCTGGGACATGGCGTGTGGTGAGGCCGTGTGGCTCACATGCCCATGTTCCTAGGGTGTGTGGCATGTTCACTTGCAATTCATGAAGAAACAGGGGGTCACACTGCCTGGGCACACGCCCATGTTGCTATGCCATGTGGTAATCTAATTTTTTCTTCATTTTTAGGTGTAGGGGACACACGGTCGAGTCACGCACCCGTGTGCTCAACTGTGTGGCACGAAAATAGGCTTGGTTTAAGCCACATTCTTTCCCCCCTCATGCATACCTAAACCACCTCATTTCATGCCATTTCACATATATAACAAGGCCATTAATGTCCACTATCTTTAAAAATGGTCTATCTACCATTTAAGGCCATCATATTCAAAAGCCAAAGCAATTTAAGACATTAAACATACAGAATGCTACTTTTATCTTTTATGCAATTTAGTCCTTTATGCAAATTAAGAACACAAACGGTAAAATTAAATCACAAAAAATTCACACATATCAAATATCATGCTCTTGACTCAGAAAATAATATAAAATATTTTTTGAACTCAAATTTGTGGTCCTGAAACCACTATTCTGACTTGGGTCTAAATTTGGCTATTATAACTCTTTCCCCTCTCTTTTCGTTTTCTTGATCAGTTCATCTCTTACTCTATAGCCAAAATTCTCTTCTCTTTTCCCTACTCTGTTCATTTCTGTATTTTTTTGCGAGTCATCTCTTTGTGTGCAACTTTCGACTTCATCTATTTCTGTAAGTGAAAATTTCCCCCTTAGTTCTCGTATATCGATTAGGCAATAAACAAAGGGTTCATTTTACTCTTGTTTAGTTGTTGTTCAGAGGTTGTAAGCGGATATTCCAATGTGTGGAGACAACTGGTTATTGGATTCGTCGCAGTAAGTTTTCAAATCATTGTTGGTTTAGTGTCTCGAGTTTTTTTTGGGATATTTAGTTTGATTGATGAATCAAGTGATTAATTAAGGGATATATAGGTCAAATATAGGTTTTTGAAGGCTCGGGTTACTTTGCATAGCGAATCGATACCAGGTGTGTCCTCGAAATGGAGAAAATGGGATTCGGTGAAAAGCTAAAATTGCTTGCTGTCGAGAAATAAGATAAATAAGAGAAAATGATGCAAAAAATTGTAGGGAAAGGGAATCAACATTTTGCACTAAAATAGTTTTGGACAGCAGCAATAATCTAATTTTGAAAAATCATTAAAAATAGTGGAAATTGAGTTAGAGATTGAATAAAATATGATTAAATTTTATTGAGTCTAGATTTTCATGAAAGAAACAGTGTAAGCAATAGAATTATAAATTATGAGATATAATGAATTTTGTGAGACAAGGTCAAAATGATTTCGGGTTTCCCTATTCTAACTTTGGAAAATCATCAAAAATTGTAAAAAAACAATTAAGGGCTTAAATTTATATGTCTAAATCCTTAATTAGTCTATTTTCAAGAGAAACAAATCCAAATTCCATAGTAAGAGATAAATAATTTTTAGTAAGGAAAGATTGAAGCTGTCAAACAGCAGAATAGGGATAAATTTGTTACTGTACTTATTTGATAAACTATAAATTCTGAAAATTTTATGGTAGAAAGGTATTTGAGTCTAGTTTGAAAAACATCAAATGGATCTTAATTTGGAATTCTGTAGCTCATCATATAAATTATTTAGTGACAATGACTCAAGTAGATAGCTATGAATGAACATATAAGAAAATAGTGAAAACATAAATGAATGTTTAGCTAGTATAGGTTACATTAAAAATGAATCACATGGCCAAGGCCAATTTAGGCCGTGTGGGCTACACGAGCATGTGAGCCCATTTCTCTAAAAAGTTGTCTAATGTTGCACGGGTCACCCAAGTCGACTGTAGAACTATTGAAGGGTCGATAAGCCCTACTTAGACCCTTATATGAGTGATCTATCTATATGATTTCTGTACCGAGGATGGATTATGATATCTGAATGTATGTACTGTAATTACTTAATAGCATGACATCTTTTGAATGTTGCATTGCATCAGGGTGGGTTATTGTTATTTGGAGGAAGTGTCTAAAAGGTTATTAAGCCTATTATCTGGCAGCTCTGCTGCAAATTTTTTATTATGTGCCGCATTATGGTACAACATGGTGTGTAGGGATCGGTGGGTTGATTTAATCCCCACATGGTGTGTAGGGATGGACAGAGATGGTGTTTAGAGGCTGGTGGGTAGGATTCAGATTTTTGGCTATTACATATTGTATCTGAGATGGGCCAAGGCCCTAAATTATATCTGAGACCGTATCCGAATGGGCTAAGGCCCAACTGAATCTATAATGGGCTCAAGCCCTAAACTACAATTGATCATTTCCTGATGTGTATCTATATGTATGTTGTCTGTGGGGATTACACATTGAGTTTGTGAAAACTCACCCCTTTTTCTGTTTAATCTATACAGGTAATCCCCAAACTTAGGCGGATCGGTATAGCGAAGGGCTCAACAATGACCACCACTACTGAACTGCTTTATTACAGTTTTTTATTTTATATTATTCTTGGGTATTTATTATTGTAATGTTGGGACTTTGGATTGTTTGGTTTCAATTTGGGATTTTATACTGTTTTTATAGATTTTTAAACTACAACTCAAAAAAACACGATTTTGCTAAAAAATAAGATTTTCAGTTTTGTTAAATAATTGGTTTCAAAAGCTTCTACTTAAAAGACATGTTTTAAGGTAAATTAGCTAGTTAACTTTTTTTGAATTAAATAAAAGCTAATTAACTGGAATGGTTTTAACTTGTCAGTCTCGATTTCAAACCCCATTCCATGTGACATCGCTAGATTCAGCCATAACGTCTAGGCCAGCTTTGGGTGTTACATTTAGCAGTATCAGAGGCAGGTTAGAAAACTTGCCTATGGATTATGGGTCTTATTAAAATTGGGCTTTCAAAAAATTGATTGATTTCCAAATGATTTGAAATGTTTTTACTGAGTACGTGGTACACCGAGTCTCTAGTGCCGATCCTATAAGTATTCTGAACTGTAATTTGTTTTAAATTGAAACTATTATGAATAGTATATTCTAAAACTACTATAGGTAGTAAACTATACTGAAAACACTCTAGTTAGTGTATACTGAAAATTGTAGAGAAACTAAAAAATGTAGTGAGACTGTAATTTTCGAAAACGAACTCTGCATAATTGATATTGTTTTACATAAAACATTTGTTAATAAACACTGAAACTGTAACTGATTCATAAAACTATTAATACAGATAAACGTGATTAGATAATGAGCACACGAGGTCTCCGCGGATGGGGTATTAGAGGCCAAGGTAGAGGCCGCAGAAGAACTCGAGCTGAGTCCTCTTCACTGGGTAGCATACTGAATTTTGATACGAGTAAGACACCAGTGTAGCCTGCTACTGAGACTGGGTCTCAGGATCGTATGGCTGGGGACGACGCATTGTCCCAGGCTATGCTGAGGATTTTGGAGAGGGTTGCTAGGCCCAACAATGGATCTGGGGGGGAGGGTTGATTACGGAACGACTCCAGCCTAACAGGGCTGAGCTATTTCGGGGTGTCACTGGAGTCACCCCTAACATGGTCGAGTATTGGATGGAGGCTACAGAGAGAATCATGGATGATCTAGACTTTACACCTGAATAGAAATTGAAAGGGGTTGTTTCCTTTCTTCGCAATGAAACATACCAATGGTGGCTGACCATTAAGGAGGGCACTCAGCCCGAACGACTGACATGGGATTTCTATAAGTCTACTTTCCAAGGTAAATATGTGGGGGTAAGCTATATCGACATATGAGAAGTAAGTTTCTAAATCTCACGCAAGGGGACCGTTCAGTAGCTGAGTATGAGATCAAGTTTTTTAGATTGAGCCACTATGCGTGAGGCATGGTGGTGATTGAATATGAGTGTTGTGTCTACTTCGAGGATGGACTTAGGGACAGTTTGAGAGTTTTGATAGCTCTATAGAGGGAGCGTGACTTTTCAGCATTGGTAGAGAAGGCGAAGATCGCCGAGGAGGTGAAGCGCGCTGAGCACCAAAATCAAGATAAAGAGAGAGGCAAGAATAAGAGGGATTTGGAGCCCTCGAGTTCTATAATAAGGCCTAACGAAAAGGTCAGATTTGATAGGCCAGTTAGAGTTGGGGCCCGTTGTAACACCTTATACCCCTGTCCTTCGTCGGAATAGGGTTTCGAGGTATTACATAACTAAATGCATCTTACGGAGGTTCATAGATACATGCTAGACTTAGATTCATTTTAAGTTCTATAATCGAATATAACACTTGCAAAAAGGTTCGATCAGTGCATCGTATCTTATTGAATTTATTTTATAAGCATTTAGCAAATTTCCATAATGTAGCTGCTATCAAATAAGCCAAATCAAATTCTCAATTAACAATCTACCATATTCGAACCTCATTGCATATTTGTTACTATCTAAAACTTATGCTACAAAATATCAAGCCACATTAATTTCATCAAACCATATACTTAAACTTAAAGACTAAGCAAGCCATTTTCACATGGCTAGAATATTTACAACTCAAAATGTCATTCAATTCAAAGAAGGGAGATTAGCCTATACATGCCATTGTTCTCAAAATAACTATCGAATGTACCAAAATAATGACGATAGTGTAGGTGATTAAAGCTTCAATCCCCGAGTCCGTAGCTTCAAAAGGAGATCTATAAAACAGAGGAAACAAAGTAAACAGAGTAAGCATTTCTATGCTTAGTAAGTTTTGAGCAATATAAACAGAATAATTCAATTATAAAATTGGTCATTCGTATTTTCATTGTAATCCTCTTTTAAGTATATCACCACTTGGCCAAAAATGTGAATTCTCATCACATACAATAAACAGATATAATTTCACTTGAAAGTGATCTCATATAAACATTGGTAAGTATATATATATCTTCACGTAACTTATCACGTTGACCAATTGTACTATAATATATAAATAGTCTTATTGCTTACTCACATATGTATCGCATTAATGACCTTACAATTTGGTCCAAAACAAGCTTACATATAAGCTCAGGGTACATACTTGTTTAGCTTAACGCATTGAGCGCATTCATTAGCAATTGTTACTATGAAGTCTTTTAGTCTTAGACTTAACTCGGCGAGACCTTTAGCTCGGATGAAATCTCCGCACGAAGCTAGCGGGTCTTAACCCAAACATAATCTCTGCCTATAGCCATCAGGTCATAACCCGGACATAATCTCCGCACATAGCCAGCGGGTCTTAACCCGGACATAATCTCCGCCTATAGCCATCGGGTCTTTAGGCCCAGATTTACATCACAGAGTTTCATGCATATTTATTCACCCGTTACCACATTTCACATAGCAAAATCACATTTGTAACTCATTCACTTCATTCGAATATAGGCTTATAGTACCCACCTCGATTTCATATCATGAATATCATTTGACCTTAAAAACATATACAAATATTTTATACTAACTTTTGGCTCAGCAAGCAAATTCACATAATTACATATTCACCCCGCTATCTTAGCCTATTCCCCCATTAGCCATTCGGCTATTTACAATGTGTATAATTTATTTCACATATAACCTTACTAAAATAAGGACAATAAACCATAATTCGTCTATCATTCAAATATCATGCTATCTTTAAATTATACACTAGGATAGATTACTCAAAACTTACCTCGAACTTTTCTGAGCAACTATGAGTCCGCTATTCAACCACTTTAGCTTTCCCTTTATTCGAACTTGTCCCTCTAAGCTCTTGAGCTAAATTAAATAATTTAATTATATCAATCTTTATTCAAAAATCTCACTTGATCATTTCACTTATAGTCAAAATAAGAAACACATATACTTCCCTTATCACAAGCACACATTCGGCCAAACACAAATATATTTTGATAATCTTTGAACATTTCCATATATTGTCTACGACACTATTTTATCCATCTCATGTTGGCCAAACACCACGTAACACATATAAAATTAATTTGTACTAAGACCTTCACTTCATCAAGTAACCAACCTTAGGCTATCCATCACATTTAAGTGCATACAAGCATGTATACTCATAAATACTTTAGCAAACACATACATGTCATTCAAACCCTCAACCACGCACACATATAATTCACATTTCATTACAAGGCTAATATATTATCAAAGTCACATTACCTAATTGGCCGAACACACAAGGTTATATTCATACCCAAATCATATTCGGCACCTCTATTTAACTCAACTAGTCCTTGTATAAATTTTTAAGCTCATTGGCACAAAGTAACACTATCCTATTTTCCCTCAATTAAGCTAAATCATGCTTTAGCATTTAGCACAAATGGGCCATTAGTGAATTAACCAAAACAACATTCACATATTTTATGCCTAAATTTTCCAAAGGCCGAATACCACCTCAAATAATTTTACTCACACACTATTAACTGAATTTCAATTAACTACACATTTAAACAAAATTTTCTTTAACCAGTTTCACATTCGGCATTAATAGGGACCATTTAACAAACTTTAAATTCAACTTATACCAATATATATATATACTTACTCATGCATAACCGAACACCTCATTAGGCATTATCAAGTTTATATTTTCTTTTGCAATAGCACTCATACGGCAATTCCATTTAAATTCTCAAAAGATATGTTCAATAATTAACCACTCACCAAAATAAGCTCATTCGGCCATCATAAACTCAATTTCAATATCAAAGCATAATTTTCCTTATCAAATTACTAATTAACCGAAACCAACATGCTTCACTAATTTCAAATCACAAGTAGGTTTCGGTCAAACAAATTAAGAAGCTCACCACATCCAAATTAGCATCTATTCACCCCAAATCATTTTCATTAAACTAAATATCATGCTAATAACCAAATTGCTAATCAAAAACAAAACAAATCATATAATTCAAGGAACCGAATGCCCCTTAGACATTTAAACCACACAAAACTCCAATCTTAAAAATTTGAGCTCACAAATTTCAATTCACATGAATTTTAACATCATAGAGTCCATTAAAACTCCATTTATCAATTTCTATTTCAAAAACATAACACACTCAAAACTTAGCATATTACCAACATGACCGAATACTTCATGCTTCATAAACATAAGAATTTTCACATGGGTTGTGTTAGGGGTTTCAAAATCACCTTAAATTCTCAAAATCTAAAGGAAAAACTTATGAAATCATACCTTAGTCCCTAACACAAAGTGACCAAATGCCTTAGGTGTTCTTCTCCAATTTTCTTTGTTCAATTCGACAAAAGGGAAGACAAATATGAGAACTTTGTTTTTATCACCCCTTTTTCTATTATTAATTTAAGATTTCTAATTAAAATAACCAATTAATTATTTTAACACTAAAATACAATGCACAAAATGCCAAATGAGCTCATCATTACCGTCCACTATAATAAAAGTGGGCAAATTGACATGCAACTCTATTATTTTATATGCATGCATTAACTAGTCATCACACATTTCCCCATCATACTTTCTAAGTTTACTACTAAGTCCTTTTTAGTGAAATTCACCTTTATATCTCTAAATTAAAACACCAAAGATGTCACACATGAATTGGCACATATAATAGGCATCGAAATAAATATTAATTTATTTTTGTGCCTCAGTTTTGTGGTCCTGAAACCACATTTTGACTAGGGTCGTTTTAAGGCTGTCACACCCATGTTGCACCTACTGGGACATGCTTTGTCAGCATTGTGGAAGACATCATCCGTGTGAATGTTGGAGGACAACTAAGGCTTGGTTAAGATGTGGGTCTACTGAGCACCGTGTTCGAGAGTGTCTGCTAAGGGCCAATTAGATGCAAGCTTCGAGTACTGGTATGAGACAGCCACACATGGTAGTGCAGCAGCCATTGAGGGGCCGCAGATAGGCCAAAGGTGGTAAGGCTATGGGTTGTGGGCAGAGAGCCCTGAGCAGAGGTGCTGGACAGGCTGAGGTGAGGCAGTCAGCCCTGGTTTATGCTGTTTATCGCCCAGAGGATAGAGACGCTCCAAATGTCATCACGGGTACGTTCTTTATTCTTGATGTACCATATATTTCCTTGATAGACATAGGGTCTACTCACTCATACATAGCTAGTAACATCTCTACAAACTTGGGGATTTCAGTTGGGAGTACTATGTGACAGCCCTAATTTGACCCTAGTCGGAATGTGGTTTTGGGACCACAAAACCGAGTCGAAAAATTTTCTAAATGCTCATTTCTATGCCTATTATATGTGTTAAATCATGTGTGAAATTTTTGATGTTTTGATGTAGTCATTTGATGTGAATTTGTGAAAAAGGACTCAAGTGATAAAATTTAAAGATGTGATAGATGGTTTTTAAAGGGCCGAATAATACATGCATTAAAAGTAAGGGACTTGCATGTCAAATTTCCCTATTTATAACAAGTGGCCGGCCATGACATGATTACTTCCACTAGTTTATGTTTTCTTATATTATTAAATTCAAATTAGATTAAAATTATTATAATAAAATGTATTAATTATGAAAAGATGAATAAAACAAAAGAAAGAGAGAAATATGTTCATCTTTTTTTGGGAGCTTTAGCTGAAAAACACTTAAGAGAAGAAGAAAGAAAACTCAAGGGGAGAACCGGCCATGCCTGTTAAAACTTAAGGTATGTTTGAAGTTATTTTTGGACATCTTGGTGTGTTTTGAGTTAGATGTTAGTTCTTCTTTGTAAAACATGTTAAAACATTAGATTTGGGTGAGTTGAAGCTTTCGGCTATGAAGCTTTGAGTGTGTTTAAATGGTGTTTTTTTATTTAGAAAGGTGAAGGCTTGTTTGGTCATGTTATTTGAGTCATTGATAGTTACTAATATGAGCTTGTTAAAAGAAATTTGTTGATAGGTTAAATGACTTTGAGAAAATCGGTTATCCTAGATTGCCGAATGCATTATGAAAGCTCTAATGATGAAGTTAGGATTGTGATATGAATTAAGTTTGATAGTTTGGAAAATTAAAAGTATAGTTTTGGTGTTGGTGTTTGTAATGCCGAATCTAAACTAATTTAGTCATTAATAATAATCGGTTTTGGGTTATTGGATAAGGTTAGATTATTCAAATGGTATAAATGAATGTATGGAATAATTGATTAACCGAATATGAGCTTGATATATATATATATATATATTGATTTGATTCACTATAGTATTCGGCAATGAGTTTTGGTAAATTGATAAATAAAATGTTTCATTTGTGGTTTATGAAATAATACTTTAATGTATGTCTTGGGTAGGAAATTCGGTCATGAGTACCTTGAGATGATGTTCAACAAAAATATAATGTTTTTAAAGTAGGTGCCGAATGTGAAAGAAGTTTAAATGACTATTTAAGTGATATGTTTGACTACTTTTTTTTTTGAATATTATGAGAAATGTGTTTGAGAGGTTCAAATGGTGAGTTCAAGGTTATATAAATAGATTTGATAGACTTTGAAACTAAAAGTAAGACCTTGGTGTTTTGTATATGTATAGCCGAACCTGAAAAATAATATTTTGAATGTGGACATTCGGTTTTAAATTTATTAAGTAATGTTTTAAATGTTCTAATATCAAAAAGGAAGTGAAATCAACATTGGGTCATGTTAATTATAATTGATGATTGATAAATGAAATTGTTAAAAATGTTGATGTTTAGTACTAAAGTCTTTATGTTTGTGATGAAATGGCCACATGAGATTATTTATATAAGACATGTAGCCGAATGGCTATTAGCTTATAAACTAAAATAGTGCTTAATATTTATGTGGTACTATGATTCCATAATCAATTACTGAATGTGAGTGATAAGTAATTAAACAAATTTATTTGTTTCACTTAAGCTCTAGAGCAAAGAGGAGCAAGGTCTGATAAGGGAAAAGAAAAAAATTAATTGAGTAGCCAACCACAACCGTTCGAATATATCTGAGGTAAGTCTGGAGTAGTCACATTTAGTACGTAATTGAAAATGCCTTGATATGTGTATGATAGTTGTGCTGTGACCTATCGATTCTATTTGAATTAAGAACTATGTGATAAATAATTATGTATATGGCTTATAGCCGAATGATCACTATGAGTTAAGCTTGAATGGTGAATTGGATTTATGATGTTTATGTATGACTTTTGAACCAAAATTTAAATGATGGTATTCATATGATGCTTACATCCGAATGTAACAAATGATTACTAATGTGATATGTTATATGAGATGTGATAATATGTGAATAATTATTCATGATACTTGATGTATATCTAGACTTGAGGTCCGAGGCTTGGTGCTGGATTTATATCCGAACTTAAAGTTCGCAGGCTTCGTGCTGGTATTGTATTCGGGTTTTAAAGTCTCGCAAGCATAATGTTGGTGAATTAATTCAGATTTTGATATTGAATGATCACAGTAAACCACCTCGAGTAAGTACTATACATTTAAGAAGTTCAGGTACGTATTACCTACTCATATGTGAATTGACTTTGAAATGGATCATTAGTATCAGCAAAGAATATAGATGTGATTGATTGTTATATTGTAAATATGAGGATGACCTAATCGGTCATGGTATGTTTGTATATGAAAGTATATGCTAAAAATTTCCTTATTATACTATTGTACATTATGCCAAGGGATTTTGTAAGCTATTAGTTTCATAGTTCGATATACATATGTGGATGATTTCCATATTTGTAGATAAGAGAATGACCTAACCGGTTGATATCTTCATATGTGAAAGTATATGACTAAATTTTTATGATATGCGCTTTTAAAGTAAAGTGAAGTATGTGAGGAAAATCTATAAGTACTTGGGTATATTTAGCCATAATACTATAAGGATTGAGAATGAGTTGGTTTAATTGAATGTTTTGGTTGACGATAAGTCTTTAATTGTTTGTGATACTTAAAACTTACTAAGCTTATGAAATCTTACTCTGTTCTCTGTTTCTCTGTTTTATAGATTGTCGATTTTGACCACTGACTCAGGGATCGTCAGCAGTTCGTCACACTATTTATCTTTTTGGTACAGTTATATTTTGTACTCGATATGGCATGTATAGATTAGGCTGATGAAACAATATTTTGTAATTGTAAATATTTGACCATACAAAAGTGGCATATGACTTAAATGTTAGAATGTATTTTAGTTTGTGTTTTATGACTAAGTGATTGTGAAAATGAAGGATTTGGTTCAGTAATACTTCTTAACGCTAATTTGGCGATCGGATACGGGTTAGGGGTGTTACATTTTATTGGTATCAGAGCTACGGTTTAGTCGATTCTAAGACTAACGTAACACACGTTAGTCTAGCTATACGTGCCATATAGTGTTAATACGATAGTGTGATGATTTCTGACAGTTAAAATGTGTTTTTCGTTTAGTAATGAATCCCGATCCTGACCGAGCTGTAGTAAATGATATCAAGAAAGGTATGAATAGAAGTCCATGATAATTATGTACTAATGTAAGCAGCTTAATAACCATAAGTTAAGAAATACAGAAACGTAGAAGGAAATAAAAGTTTATGTGGTGATAAGCTTATCTATACTTGTTGGTACTCGTATAATGTTATGTGCCCAATCTATCTGATTGATTGAATGTGGTAAACTAAGTTACTCAAGAAGACAAAATGTGAGTTTGTGTACACTTATTGAATGAGTGTATTGTAGGGGATGACTAAGTTGAATCCATTATTAAGTGGTATGAAGTTGAAGTTGTTGTATATATATATATATGCTTATAGGAAAGGAAATTGGTTTTGTTTAAATTAGGCATGTTCTCGTTAAATTGAACTTAGAATTCAAGAAATTTTGGGTATGTGGCAAAGCTAGTCGATTAGTCGTTTTGTAGCTACTCGATAATAGTAGAGGTAAGTTTTAAGTAAATATTCGTCCCTTGCATTTGTTTATAATACAATGTATTTGAAATGAGCTTATATGCGAAGGATGTTAAAGTTTAATTTTTGTAAATGGTTATTATGGTAAACTATGAGATGGCTTAGTGTATTGTATGCATATGTAATTGTTAAGATAATCGTAAGTTTTGGGAGATTTAATATGCCATGTATCTTGAGCAATTAATGCTATATGTATGAATGTTCATACCGAATATGAAAATTAAGATGAAAGGGGTTAAGTAGAAATGTTTTATAAGCTAATGGTCTGTGTGAGATTAAGGTAAAAGCTTAACAAGTGTTAATGTGTATCAAAGCTGAATGGTTAAATTGTGCGATTAAGATGAGACTATGATATGTGCTAATGTCGAATGGTATATGTGAAATTATTCATGAAAGTATATTAGCTATGTATGTGGATAAGAATAAAGGAGAAAGGTTTAAATTGTGGAATAGGGTATTATATTAGAGCTAAACTTGGGTGAAATACAGTTGGCATTGAGAACTTGAAATGTTCATGTCTATAGGTGAATTTGGATCTAATCGAATGACTTGATATTAGTGCATGTAAAGTAATTTGCTGAATAGGCTATGAAATAAAATACGGTGAAGTATATTCAGATATATGTGATGTGTATGCACAAGATGTTATATCTTGATTTATGATCTTATGTGCATGTGAAATATATATATATGTATTCTATTAGAGACTGACTTAATGTGCAGTATATACTTTGATAATGTTATATATATATATATATGATGTATTATAGACTTAGTGAAGTCATTTCGAGGTGTAATAATAAGTGTAACCGAGCACTATGTGTGCGAGATCGGTTGTTGAGGCACTATGTGTGCGAGATCTGTAACCGAGCACTATGTGTGCGAGATTAATTATTGAGGCACTGTGTGTGCGAGATCTGTAACCGAGCACTATGTGTGCGAGATCGGTTGTTGAGGCACTATGTGTGCGAGTTCTGTAACCGAGCACTGTGTGTGCAGGATCGGTTGTTGGAGCACTAAGTGTGTGAAATGAGATCATGTAAGACCTCATCCGAGACGAAGGCATTGATTTGAGGTAGTGTATAAGACCATGTCTGGGACACTGGCAACACTTATGATTCGTGTAAGACCCTATCCGGGACAGTGGCATCGATATTAAATAACATGTAAGACCACGTATGGGATGTCGGCATTATGTAAGGCTTGTCTGAAATCTAGATATTTCTGGACAATTTGAAGAGACAGTCTGTTAAACGGACCAAATGTTAGTATATGACTTTAGGCTTATGATCGAATAGTAAAATGAAAATCTAAGTAAGCTTTGTGATAAGTTTTTAGAATGATTAATAAGTGTTATTATACATGTTTCGAAAGCTATTTATATTTAATGAATGTGATTTGTGTACTTGTGTTAACGCCGAATATGAAATAGAATGAACATGAGTTATGTATATGTGTTTAAGCCAAATAACTATTTTGAAATGATGGCATATATATAATGATATGTCTTAAAAATGTTAATGAGAAGTATTAAGTGAAAATGAAGCTTTTGGTATGAGTTTGTATGTGAATGATATTAATGTTCAAACTATGTGGATTGTCTATGGAGATGAGAAGTATGTGCTAGAATGGGTATGAAACCTTGTGAAATGATTATTATACCACAGTATTTGGGTCTTTGGCTTAGCAAGCTCTGAGCTGGTGAAATAAATTATTAAGCTTTAATATTCGGGCTTAGTGCCTAGCAGACTTCGAGCCGGTGATGTGTATTCGGGCTTTCGTGCCTAGCAGGCTTAATGCCGGTGATTTGAGCAAAGTTTAAGATTTTGAGAATTCGCAGTAAAACTACAATTGAATTTCTTTGATACATTAAGTTGACCAGGTATGTATTCTGTACTTGTACGTGATTTTATTTTGGATTGAATTATAAGTGTATAATGTAATGCGTTTGCGAATAAGTGTTATGACTATAAATGTGATCGTGATACATTCAGTCCATGTGTGATGTTATGTGAAAGTATTTGGAGATGAAATTGAGTTTATAGTTATGTCCTTTGCATAGCCCATGTGCTAAATTTGAAGAATTTGGCTAATTGTGCATTCGGCCATGGTAGGAGTTGAGGGGAATGGTTGAGGCTTTATGCTTTAGATTGGAAAATGATTTTGGTATGGAAATGAGCTAATGAAAACCTAGTTTTTGTGCTTTAGATGAATGTTTGTATTCGGCCTTGGACAATATTTGTATAAAGAATTGATTTTAATGTCAAATGATATATTTATATATATATATATATTTATATTTAGCAAATGTGGGGATAGAAGGGTTGGTAAATGGAGAGATTCAATTTGACTTAGAAGTTGAGTTGAGAACTTGATAAGCTTGCTAAAGATGATTTCCATGGCCAATGAAATTCGGCCTTAATCTTTATGTGATGGATCTCGTAATTGCCGAAGGTGTTCATGAAGTGAATGAATTGGATTTTGAACGTTTTATGTTTAAAATTTAGAAAGTGTTTTGTTGTGGCAATACTTAAATTTCTTTTTAATGGAAGGAAAAATAGGTTACCATATGTAGGTGATTGCCAAAGTAGAACTTTTGTAGTAAATTGAGATGTATGAAATGAATTTGCCGTGTGTAGTAAATAGGTTAACTATGTTATAACAGTTTTGGTTCAAGTGAGATCAATGTGTTAAATGAGTTATATTTGATGATGTGTATTCAGCCAAAAGATAATATATATAGAAAGTGGCTCGCTTATTTACTAAATAAGAATGTATAGATTGAGATTCAGTCCGATTTAATCTATGAGGAAGAACCGATTCGTATTCTAGCTTATAAGGTGAAAGAATTACGAAATAAGAAAATCTCATTGGTTAAAGTTCTATGATTCAAACACGGAGTGGAAAAAGCTACTTGGGAACTTGTGGACTCTATAAGAGAACGATATCCTAATCTTTTCGCTACTAAGATTTTCGGGGACGAAAATTTCTTAAGTGGGGGAGAGTTGTGATAGCCCTAATTTGACCCTAGTCGGAATGTGGTTTTGGGACCACAAAATCGAGTCGAAAAATTTTCTAAATGCTCATTTCTATGTCTATTATATGTGTTAAATCATGTGTGAAATTTTTGATGTTTTGATGTAGTCATTTGATGTGAATTTGTGAAAAAGGACTCAAGTGATAAAATTTAAAGATGTGATAGATGGTTTTTAAAGGGCCGAATAATACATGCATTAAAAGTAAGGGACTTGCATGTCACATTTCCCTATTTATAATAAATGGCCGGCCATGACAAGATTACTTCCACTAGTTTATGTTTTCTTATATTATTAAATGAAATTAGATTAAAATTATTATAATAAAGTGTATTAATTATGAAAAGATGAATAAAACAAAAGAAAGAGAGAAATTTGTTCATCTTTTTTTGGGAGCTTTAGCCGAAAAACACTTAGGAGAAGAAAGAAAACTCAAGGGGAGAACCGGCCATGCATGTTAAAACTTAAGGTATGTTTGAAGTTATTTTTGGACATCTTGGTGTGTTTTGAGTTAGATTTTAGTTCTCCTTTGTAAAACATGTTAAAACATTAGATTTGGGTGAGTTGAAGCTTTCGGCTATGAAGCTTTGAGTGTGTTTAAATGGTGTTTTCTTTTAGAAAGGTGAAGGCTTGTTTGGTCATGTTATTTGAGTCATTGATAGTTACTAATATGAGCTTGTTAAAAGAAATTTGTTGATAGGTTAAATAACTTTGAGAAAATAGATTATCCTAGATTGCCGAATGCATTATTAAAGCTCTAATGATGAAGTTGGGATTGTGATATGAATTAAGTTTGATAGTTTGGAAAATTAAAAGTATAGTTTTGGTGTTGGTGTTTGTAATGCCGAATCTAAACTAATTTAGTCATTAATAATAATCGGTTTTGGGTTATTAGATGAGGTTAGATTATTCAAATGGTATAAATGAATGTATGGAATTATTGATTAACCGAATATGAGCTTGATATATATATATATATTGATTTGATCCACTATAGTATTCGGCAATGATTTTTGGTAAATTGATAAATAAAATGTTTCATTTGTGGTTTATGAAATAATGTTTTAATGTATGTCTTGGGTAGGAAATTCGGTCATGAGTACCTTGAGATGATGTTCAACAAAAATATAATGTTTTTAAAGTAGGAGCCGAATGTGAAAGAAGTTTAAATGACTAGTTAAGTGATATGTTTGACTATTTTTTTTTTTTTTGAATATTATGAGAAATGTGTTTGAGAGGTTCAAATGGTGAGTTCAAGGTTATATAAATAGATTTGATAGACTTTGAAATTAAAAGTAAGACCTTGGTGTTTTGTATATGTATAGCTAAACCTGGAAAATAATATTTTGAATGTGGACATTCGGTTTTAAATTTATTAAGTAATGTTTTAAATGTTTTAATATCAAAAAGGAAGTGAAATCAACATTCGGTCATGTTAATTATAATTGATGATTGATAAATGAAATTGTTAAAAATGTTGAAGTTTAGTACTAAAGTCTTTATGTTTGTGATGAAATGGCCAAATGAGATTATTTATATAAGACATGTAGCTGAATGGCTTTTAGCTTATAAACTAAAATAGTGCTTAAGATTTATGTGGTACTATGATTCCATAATCAATTGCTGAATGTGAGTGATAAGTAATTAAACAAATTTATTTGTTTCACTTAAGCTCAAGAGCAAAAAGGAGCAAGGTCTGATAAGGGAAAAGAAAAAATTAATTGAGTAGCCAACCACAACCATTCGAATATATCCGAGGTGAGTCTGGAGTAGTCACATTTAGTACGTAATTGAAAATGCCTTGATATGTGTATGATAGTTGTGCTGTGACCTATCGATTCTATTTGAATAAAGAATTATGTGATAAATAATTATGTATATGGCTTATAGCCGAATGATCACTATGAGTTAAGCTTGAATGGTGAATTGGATTTATGATGTTTATGTATGACTTTTGAACCAATATTTAAATGATGGTGTTCATATGATGCTTACATCTGAATGTAACAAATGATTACTAATGTGATATGTTATGAGATGTGATAATATGTGAATAATTATTCATGATACTTGATGTATATCCAGACTTGAGGTCCGAGGCTTGGTGCTGGATTTATATCCGAACTTAAAGTTCGCAGGCTTCGTGCTGGTATTGTATCTGGGTTTTAAAGTCCCTCAAGCATAATGTTGGTGAATTAATTCAGATTTTGATATTGAATGATCACAGTAAACCACCATCGAGTAAGTACTATACATTTAAGATGTTCAGGTACGTATTACCTACTCATATGTGAATTGACTTTGAAATGGATCATTAGTATCAGCAAAGAATATAGATGTGATTGATTCTTATATTGTAAATATGAGGATGACCTAATCGGTCATGGTATGTTTGTATATGAAAGTATATGCTAAAAATTTCCTTATTGTACTATTGTACATTATGCCAAGGGATTTTGTAAGTTATTAGTTTCATAGTTCGATATACGTATGTGGATGATTTCCATATTTGCAGATAAGAGAATGACCTAACCGGTCGATATCTTCATATGTGAAAGTATATGACTAAATTTTATGATATGCGCTTTTAAAGTAAAGTGAAGTATGTGAGGAGAATCTATAAGTACTTGGGTATATTCAACCATAATACTATAAGGATTGAGAATGAGTTGGTTTAAATGAATGTTTTGGTTGATGATAAGTCTTTAATTGTTTGTGATACTTAAAACTTACTAAGCTTATGAAAGCTTACTCTGTTCTCTGTTTCTCTGTTTCATAGATTGCCGATTTTGACCACCGACTCGGGGATCGTCAGCAGTTCGTCACACTATCAATCTTTTTGGTACAGTTATATTTTGTACTCGATATGGCATGTATAGATTAGGCTGATGAAACAATATTTTGTAATTGTAAATATTTGACCATACAAAAGTGGCATATGACTTAGATGTTTGAGTGTATTTCAATTTGTGTTTTATGACTAAGTGATTGTGAAAATGAAGGATTTGGTTCAGTAATACTTCTTAACCCTAATTTGGCGATCGGATACGGGTTAGGGGTGTTACACACTACAAGTCAGGTTATGGTAGTGAAACCATTAGGGCAATCTGTTAGAGATAGATAACTGTATAGCGACGTTCCTTTAGAGGTACAAGGGGCAATCTTCCTAGCTGATTTGATAGAGCTTCTATTTGGGGAGTTCGACCTAATTCTGAGGATGGACTGGTTGGTCAAGCATCGTGTTAGCTTGGACTGTGCTACTAAGAGGGTCGTACTAAGGACTGAGGAGGATAAGGAGGTAGTCATGTTTAGAGAATGCCGAAATTACTTTTCTAATGTGATTTCTACGCTAGTGGAGAGAAGATGGTTCATAAGGGATGTGAGGCATTCTTGGCCTATATAAGTGTTTCAGATTCTAGGGATTCTACAGTTAAAGATATCAAAATGGTAAAGAATTCCCTAGACATCTTTCTTGAGGAGCTACAGGGGTTACCTCCGAATCGCGAGTTGGAATTTGGGATTTAACTACTTCCAGGTACAGCTCTGGTGTCTATCGCCCCCTACCGAATGGCATTGAAGAAGCTTACAAGGCTCAGATTCAAGAGCTATTAGATCATGGGTTCATCCATCTGAGTGTGTCCCATGGGGAGCACTAATACTGTTTGTAAAGAAAAATGATGGATCCAGGTGGATGTGTATCAATTATCAGCAGTTGAACAAGCTGATGATTAAGAATAAGTACCCACTTCTGAGGATTGATGATTTGTTTGACCAGTTTCAAGGGGCTTCTGTGTTCTCCAAGATTGATCTGCATCCTGGATATCATCAGTTAAGGGTTAAGGAGGTTGATTTATTTAAGATGACATTTGGGACTCGTTATGGATACTATGAGTTCCTAGTGATGCCTTTTGGAATGACGAATGCACCAGCAGCCTTCATGGACCTGATGAACTGAGTATTCCAGCCCTATCTGGATCAGTTTGCGGTAGTATTCATCGATGACACATTGGTTTATTTGAAGACTGAGGATGAGCATGATGAGCACCTTAGAGTTGTCCTTCAGACTTTGAGGGAAAAGCAGCTCTATGCTAAGTTTTGCAAGTGCGAGTTTTGATTTTCATGGTAGTTGGGAGGAGTATTTACCGTTAGCGAAGTTTTCCTATAATAATAGCTACTAGTCTAGCATCTAGATGGCACCTTACGAGGCACTGTATGATCGTAAGTGTCACACTCCCTTGTGTTGGACTGAGTTGGGTGAACAACATGTTCTGGGTCCTAAGTTAGTTGTTGAGACTGAGGATAAAGTTAGATTGATTCGGGATTGTTTGAAAGCGATATCTGACAGACAAAAATCCTATGCAGACCTGAAGCAAGCTGAGATTGAGTATTCTGTGGGGGACTTCGTATTTCTCAAGGTCTCGCCATGGAAGAAGGTTCTGAGGTTTGGTCGTAAGGGCAAGTTGAGTCTATGGTTTATTGGACCTTACCGTATTCTAAAATGAGTGGGACCGATTGCTTATCAGTTGGAGTTACCTCCAAAGTTGAGCCGCATTCATGATGTATTTCGATGTTGAGGCGCTACCACTCTGATCCCACGCATGTTGTTCCTATAGAGGAAATTGAGGTTAGGCCGGACTTGACCTTTAAGGAGGGCCTGGTGCAGATTTTGTGTCGTGACGTAAAGGTTCTACGTAGGAAGTCTATTCCTGTGGTAAAGGTTCTGTAGCATAATCATAGCATCGAGAAGGCTACATGGGAGCCTGAGGATATGATGCTTCAGCAGTATCCTCACCTATTCTGTTCAAGAAAATTTCGAGGACGAAATTTTCTTTTAGGGGGTAGAATTGTAACGCCCCAAAATTTCTAATTTCATTATTGTGAAAATATGACACAAATATCTATCAGATTTAGTGGTATGTGTTCTGGGAGTGTTTGGGAAGTCCCAAGTTCAAGCCTTTTGTAACATCCTGAAATAGGGCCTAAACGGAATGGTGGTTGTGAAACCATGAATCTGAGATAGAAAAGTTTATTCCGATTAATTTTTATGATTTACCAAGTGATTAGATGCATGTGTTAAAGTATTGATAGAAAATTTTATGAATTGCATGACTAATTTGCCTATTAGGGCTTAATTGCAAAAGTTGATAAATATGAGTTCTAGATGTTAAAGGATTTAATTGAAGAGCATAATTGAAGTAGAGGTCCTTAAATGGTAATTATAACATTAGGTTTTCATGGACAAAAATGGACATACATAGGTAGAAATAACCAAAGTTTTTAATGAAGGGTATTTTAGTCATTTGGTAATTAAAAGATTAAAAAAGGGAAAAAGATGGAAAAATATGTCCATCTTCTTCATTAGGACGAAATTTCAAGGGTTCTCCATAGTTAGGGTTTGTCTCAAGCTTCCAGGCTCCATAGTAGGTGATTCCAATCCCCGTTTTTAATGTTCTTTACGTTTTCGGAGTCCCGGTAACTTGATTTAGCTTATTCTAGAAATAATTTAACCTAGGGTTCATATTTGGAAAAATACCCATAGGTGAAAAGTGTTTATTTTGATGTTTTATGATAGAATATGAGGTTTTAAATTATGTTAAACAACTTGTGCTACTCGGTTTTAAGTGAAATCGAGTAAAACAACATAATTGGTACAAATACCTAATGTTCATAAGCACATGTTAGAGTGAGAATTTGATGTTTCCATTAAGGGAAAATGATCAGCATGTCCTAAAACATAAGAATTAGGGAAAAGGTTTAATTTCTGAGATTTGTGGAAAAAGTGTAAATATGAAAAAGTTTAGGGGCAAAATCATAATTTTGCCAAAGTCAGAGTTAAGGACTGTTTTGATGAATGTGGGTATTAAATAAGCTAAATTTGCTAATTATAGATCAAGAAGAATGAAATTTGGGGATAGACTGAGGAAAAAAAAAGGTAGAAGATTACGTTGTCAAGTCGATCGCATTTTGCACCGAGGTAAGTTTACGGTAAATAAATGCTGTAATGCCCCAAATTTTAGGGCCTTGAATTTTTGCCAAAATTTATTTTTGGCATGGCTTGATGTGCTGAATTATTGATCTGGGTGTATATAGTGGACTTTTAGAAGGCCTAGGTTTAAGCTTAAACCCTAGTAAACTTTTAAGTTTGCCTTACGCGAGCGTGGACATTGGCTGAGAAGGCTTTTAAATAAATGTGGTTGTTCCATGTCACAAAAACTCTAGTGTTAGAGTGGCAAATGGCGCCCGATGTGGGACTTGGAGGTGGCGTGAACTAGCTTGAGGGAGAGCCATGGTTCGAATGCGCATGGTGGAAAAATCCTTTTTATTTTCTTTTTTGCTAAATGAGCAAGGTAGGTGGTGGACTTGGTAAAAGGGGTGAAGTTGAATTGGTCATAGAATTCAAATTGAATTTGAATAAGAGGTTGGAGTGAATCAAGGGGAAAATCTAGGGATCAATGTGTGAGGATAGAGTTGGCCGAATGTGGGAAGCTTGGAGAGCAAGTTCGGTTATTGGGCATTGAGTTGGGGGTTTCGGCATTTGGGTAAGGGGGTGTGAGCCGATTGCTTCTTTAGAGGTCTTTGGAGTGGTGTTTTTGGGTGTGTTTCTGCTTTTGGGGACTTGGGGTCGACTTCTTTTAGGGTAAATTGGAATCATTCCATCCTTGTTTTCCTATTTTGTTTTGGTCCTTCTGTGACAGCCCAAATTCGACCCTAGTCGGAATGTGGTTTCAGGACCACAAAACCGAGTCATAAAATTTATTAAATGTTAAAATTCTTATCTACTATGTGTGATAGTGCATGTGTGAAAATTTGGTATTTTAATTTAGTCATTTGAATGTTAAATTAAGTAGAAAGGACTTGGGTGATAATTTGAAAAATATGCTAGGAGGAATGGCAATGACCGAATAATGCATGGCTTTTATATAGGAGGGACTTGTATGTCAATTAGGCCATTTTAATTTAAGTGGCCGGCCAACAAATGCATGAAATAATGTTGTTTTCATGTTTTTACATTTTATAAGCATTATTGGTTTAAAATGAGCATGAAAATAAAATTAGAATAATAATAAAAGTGTGAGTGGGTGAAGAAAACAAAGTTTTAGTTCATATTTCCTTCCATTGCCATAGCTAGAGGAAGAAAAACATCCCAAAGCATTCGGTCATCTTATGCCTTGAATAAGGTATGCAATTCTTATCATTTTCTTTTGAAATCGTGGAATTGAGTTAGAATTTAGATTTCTTTCATGGCCCATTATTGAATTTTAAGTTTGAATGCATAGAGCATTTGGTCATGGTTTGATTGTGCAAAAGGGTGGAAGCTTTGAAGCTTTGAAGCCATAAACGAATTAAGTGGATTTATGATGATGAGTTCTTATAATTAGAAGATTTTAAGCTTACTTAGACAAGTTGTGGTTGTTGTAGCTTAATGGTTAAAAACAAATGACCTATTCGGCTATGAATGTGCTTTTCCTTGATGTTGTGCTGATACTTTGCATATTGAGGATAGATAATTGATAAATGGAGTTTGGAAAATTTTCAATATTTGTGGCTAAATTGAATTATGGAAATCGGTTAGTTGGTGTTATACTAGGTTAATGTAAAATTGATAGTTCATAAATATGAGATGGCCGAAATTGTACTTAAGGAACTAATTGAGAAATTTGTTGAGTATTAAAATACTGGAAAATGGGGGTTGCCGAAAGTGAATCTATGTAGTGCTTGTATAATGCTTATGTTTCAACTTGATTTTTTTTATGTGCTTGGAAAGGGGTTTCATTCGGCCATGTATTTTTTTATGGGGTCATGTTATGTGATTATAAGTATACTTTTGAGTGCTCAATGTTTTGACTTGTAAACCTTTATGTGATGAGTTTAAGCTTGTATTTGGATACGTGTATGTGATTATATTAAGTAAATGTCTAAGTGTTAAAATTTTATCTAGGGAAATTGCCGATTAACCTTTTTGGTTGATGAACAAGATAAAATGTTCATATTGTGAGATCTTTGAATGTTTGAATTAGAAAATAAATAGAAATCGGCTATTATGTTCTTGGTAATATAGATGCCGAATGTGAATTGATGAAATTAATTTAGCAAATATGTGTATTTGATAAGTGAACTTGCTTTGTGAGTATATATAAATAAAAATAAACATAAATGCTATGTTAGTTGTTAAGTATATATGTGCAATTTTGAGAAACATATTCGGCAATGTGGGTTAAATTATGTATTGGAGAGCATGACAAGCTATGTGAGTTTATGTGTGTATGTGAATCAGGTAAAGGTTAAATATTTGGTCTTAGGTGATGTGCGTAATCACATAGTATAAAGATTTTATGCATGGAGTGAGTTTGCCGAATATAAGTCATTGATATGAGATTTATTCTTGCTCTGAATACAAATGTCTTGGTGTTAAAAGTTTAAATGGTTAGTAGTAAGAAAGTCAATTATACCCTAATGAAATGCTTGGATAGTTGATTAACAATAAGTTATGTAGGTTTAATTAAGCTCAAGAGTATAGAGGGGCAAATTCAAATAAAGGGAAAGCTAAAGTGATTGAAACAACCGATCTGAAATTGTTTAGAAATACTCGAGGTAAGTTTTGAGCATTTGAAATAGATTATTTCTTAGATCGAATGTGATTATTATAACTATGAGGAAATGATAGAGTATAGTGTGGCATTGAGCTTATGGTCGAATGGCATACAAAGAATTTAAGTAAGCTTTGTATTAGGTTTCTTGAGTAAATGTGAATATGTATATATACACATGTGAGTTGAGGTTGAGTAAAAGATTGCATGAAATGTAAATGATTTATCTATATGTGTATGTGGCTTTATGCTAAATAGAGGCTCTAAGTAACCTATATGATAAACTTTGTGACAAACTCCTTGAGTTAAATAATGGTGTTACTATCGAAAATGAGACGAGTGAAAATGGGTTATGCTTATATGATAAAGATATATGACAATTATGAAATATGGACTTATAGAGTGGTATGCTTTAAAGATGTGAATGAGGTTTATACGATGTAAGTTTCATTTTAATACCTTAAGAATAAGAATGAATTTGTATACATTTATATCATGTAGTATGTTTATACATATATGTGCATCCTATGAGAACCAAAAATGGTAGTATGTTTTGTATATAGCCAAAAGTAACAAAATGGTAAGAATGTGTGAGTTAATGAATGATCATTGTGAATCATTGGGAAGGTACATAGAAAGTAAAGATGAATGACCAAGGTGGAATATATATATAAATATACGAATACATGCTTGTGTGTATATGGCGTGGCTAAATGGACAGACGTGAAAGGTAACCTTGTATACGGTTATGTGCTTGGGCCGAATGGCCAAATGTAGTATTTATGCATTATTTTAAACATGTGATGAAGTTATTGAGGGGCATATGAACTCATGTGTATGAGATGAGATCAATTGGTCGTTATTAAGTAAACTAAATAATGTTATAGATATGTGATCATGTGTGTGTTTGCTTGATAAGCCAGAGGATAGTATGGAATGCATAATTATGTCTTAATGTGAAATGATGCTTAAGCCATGAGACCAAGGTGCATCATCTATGCTTATATTTGAATGAAGCAAATGAATTATGAGTGAGATATTTTACGTGATATGAATTAACATGCGGACAAGTATACTTGATACTCTGTGAATTATATCCGGGCTAAGTCCCGAAGAGCATTCGTGCTGGTGTTATATCCAGGCTAAGTCTCGAAGAGCATTCGTGCTGGTGTTATATCCGGGCTAAGTCCCGAAGAGCATTCGTGCTGGAATTATATCCGGGCTAAGTCTTGAAGAGCATTCGTGTTGGTGTTATATCCGGACCTAATGTCCGCAGGCTTTATGGGAGAATATTATCCGGACCTAATGTCCGCAGGCTTTATGCCAGAATATTATCCAGACCTAATGTCCGCGGGCTTTATGCGAGAATATTATTCGGACCTAATGTCCGCAGGCTTTATGCGGGAATATTATTTGGATTTAATGTCTGCAGGCTTCGTGCTGGAATTATATCCGGATTAAAGGTTCCGATGGAAATTGAGTAAAGATAAGATTTGGTGATTTTGTGATAATCCTTCCAACAATTATGCTCAATACCTTAATTTAGTCAGGTATGAATCTCATATCAGTTCATAATTTAAGTTCGGATTAAATCATAAGTAACTTTTGTAATGATATTACTCCTATCAATGAGTAAGGTTATATGAATATGTGTGATTTGATTATGACATATGAGTAACAATTCAAGTAATGAATTTGGATATATAAGATTTTGAGATGTTGTGCTAAAATGACAATTGAGATAGATTAATACGGTAAGCTGGCCAGGTATATATCTATGTCCTGAACTTTTATTTAAGATTCAATTTGAATTGAATCATAAGTGAGTTATGAGAGGTGTATATGTGAATAAGCATTAAGATTATTTATTTGTTTTCGATATATTCGGCCAAAGTATGAGGTTATGTGAAGAAGTTGTTGTACTAATATCATATGAGTTCGGAATCAAGTGAAAATTTCAAAAATGCTAAGTGCATATTATTTATTCGTGTATTGTCTGGCCTAATGGCATTATACCTATAATGATTACTTAAGAAACAGATATTTGATTATTAACTCGATTTAGCTGTTTATATTGCTTAATACTTACTAAGCTTACGGAAGCTTACTTTGTTCATTGTGTTTCTCTGTTTTATAGATCTTGGATTCCATCTACGAGTTCGGGGATTCCTGTTCGAAGTCATCCATACTATCTGAACTTTAATTCGGTACTTATAAAACAATAAAACATTATGTTTTGGTATGGCATGTATAGTTAAAAGCCATGCGAAAATGGCTCGATCATTCTTGTGTTGTATGTTTCAAAGAAAAGAAAAGATCTAATAGGGTCAAGATTTTTTTTTTTAAAGCGAGTTATGGCATATTCATGAAGTTTAGTAAAGTTTCTTAGTTGAATCTTAGTTGTGGAATGTTCGGTCATGACTTGACACATTCGATTAAAGTATACATTTATACATAGATATATATATGTGTGTGTGTGTGTGTCCAATAGTTGTTCCTTTAATGCTTATATCGTTGAAAATGTCGAATTAAGTTGAAGTAAAGAAATGAGATACATTGTTTTCTGTTTAAATTAGGTCAGCTGAAAGTAATTTCCATGTTTATCCTCGAATGTCCTAAGGCTGTGTTTTGTAATGTATTACCTAGAAACCTTATTCCGACGACGAATGAGGGTTATGGGGTGTTACACCTTCTCACCTTTTGGTTTTCATTTTCTTTGGTCTTAGCCGAACTTTACATCTCCATCCCCTTATGCATTTTTTTTTCTTTTCTTAATTCTGTCTCATCTTATTGTTCCTAGCTGAATCTCATACTATTTTTCTCCATTCTCATAGTTTCTTCCTCTCTCTGAATTCATTTTTCTCCAGTGTATCTTTCAACTTTGGTTAGCAAATCACTTAGTGGCCGAACCCTATTACTTCTCTCTTTATTTGTTCTTTCACCAATCGATTGCTTATCTTTTTCTCCTTTCTGTTCTTTATTCGACGCCCTGTCAGCATAGTGGTGGTTTACTATTGCAACCATTGTAACACCCTAAACCAGGCCCAGACGTTACGGCCAAGTCTGGTGTGTCACATTACTTACAACTAACCATGTGACCTAGTTACTAAGATTAGGGCGAGCTTTGCAAAACTGATATTAAAGTCTTAAGAGAAATTCTCGATTTTTTGGTGAACATCCTATCCACTACGAGTTATTAAGAGATTTATCACAAAATTTAACTTTGTTACTCGTTTGAAACGTGTGATTGAATTTGAAATTGTTTGAATGAATTTTAAGAAAACTCGCGCAGCTTTGTTCATCGCATTAGAAGTAAAGTATAGAGAAAAAGTTGGAAAACCAAAATAATTAAAGCGGCCTTATTACAACCAAAAACCGTAACAAAAATAATTTAAAATAAATACGAAAATAAAATAAAATAAAATTAAAACTTAATTAATTAGTTGCAGTCCACGTGACCACTCTGAATCTCTCCCAACTCCAAGTCCACCAGTCTAGGGCTCACCTGCATGGATGGAAGTGTAACACTCCTAGACCCGCTCCCATCGCAGGAGGGTCAAGAGGCATTACCTGACAATCTCACAAGCATCAACCACCACTCATTCATACAATTCAAACATTTATAGTTCACACACTTCATATCATTCATAACTCAACCGAAAATACACATGTAACCAATATCAAGAAGTAACTTGACTATCGATACAAATGTCCGAATAATCCAACTTAGTAACATGTCTCATTCAAACTAAAACAAATTTAATTTTTCAACTATTAAATACATTCAACCAAAATTCAGAAGAGATCACTTACTAAGGAAACACATAACCAAATTCCTTATTGACAAGGTAACTAGTGTTAAGTCATTTAAGCATTATCATCATTTAAAACTTATAACACTTCGTTCAGCAAAACACTCATAATTATAGGATAAGTAAGCCATTTGCGCATGGCTAAAATATATATATATACATATTCAAAATAAAGGATCTTAATTCAACAACTACAAGGTACTTCCTATACATGCCATTCACGAGAGTTTAGCTAATTAGGTACCGAACAAGACTTTGATAGTAGAGATGACTTCGACTGCAAGATTCCCGAGACCGCAGCTAACGAACAAAATCTATAAAACAGAAGAATATAGAGTAACAGAGTAAGCATTTATATGCTTAGTAAGCTTAAGTAGTAAAGTCAAATCAAATAACTAAAGTAAAGAAATTTCAAATGCTTATTCAAGTTTACCCTTTAGCCGAATATGACTAACTAAATTTTTGCCACCATTTTTCAAACATACTAAGCATTCACTAATTACATGCCCATATAGATCATAAGTTCTCGAAGAGAAAAGAAGTTACAGACAGTTATACACCTCGAAACCACTATTAGAACCGATATTGCTCATTTGCAAGCATAATATAATAGAAAATAGTTCACAAATTGTGTATCTCACATACCTGGCCAGCTTATAGAAGTAGGCTCATTAATAGAAATCATTAAAGACCGAAATTTCAAACTCTAGCCCTAAGGCTCTTCGGGATTATGCCCGGCCTTGAACACTAGCCCTAAGGCTCTTCGGGATTTGACCCGGCTTTGAACACTAGCCCTAAGGCTCTTCGGGATTTGACCTGGCTTTGAACACTAGCCTTAAGGCTCTTCGGGATTTGACCCGGCTTTGAAAACTAGCCTTAAGGCTCTTCGGGATTTGACCCGGCTTTCAAGCACAGATGCACATATATTTGAATTCACCACATGAAATTTTCACTAAGTTAGTCATAATTCATCATTCATTCATTTACTTCACACATTACACATAGCATGGCACTTTCACGAAATAAATTCGGTCTAAGAGCATCTAAGCAAAATACAAATCAATTCGTTTACTAAAGGCTTCATACGAAAAGGACTTTCGGCTATATTACTCTTCTCTTCCTCAATACACATGCCTTAGGTCACTTGAGTAAACTAATCATCTTCATGAGTAACCAAACGCATATGCCATGTTGCATTGACTCACATGATAGAATTTAATACTTAAACTTACCTCGATGGTCGATAATTATTTACGAACCGACTATTCCACCACCTTTGCCTTTCCTTTGTCCGAGTGTGGTTCTCTGAGCTCTTGAGCTAAAATAAACAATTCGAGTATATAAATTTCGTATCCGTCATTAGATCAAACAAAGAATGTAATCATCTTTTCTAAGCCACCCACACATTTTCGATTAAAAGCATGAATATGCTTGTATATTCATCCCTCAATTTAAAACTTTGAATTCCAAATGCCGAATGCTATTGACTACTAACCAAACATACTCATATGCAGCCACAATCATCCATGTATAATTTTATGACTAATTCGGCAACTTCATCAATTCAAATCATAGAATTTCATATTAACTTATTCCTTAGTAGCACATAGGTGAGTACATAATGCACATTAACAACCCAACACCATCAATAATTAAATCAAAAGTCTCATAATAATAATTCACACCAAAATAATGTTACATAATTCGGCCCTACTCTTAAGTACACATATCATTTATAATTTACTAAAAACAATTAGGCCAAAACTTTCTCAACAAAACCAAAATCACTTCTAATTACTCTTATGATTAATATATATATAAAAAAATATAGAAATCAATGAGAAGCACCTAGTTCCTTAGCAAATTCCCTAAATTTCCAATTAGCAACCAAGGTACATTCGGCCTTTACACATTTTCCCTTACAAAAATTCTATTAACCGAGTCTTAGACCGATTAAAACACTCAATTCAACAAAACAAAGATTTTCAAGTTCCTTCCTTAACTAGTCACCTTGGCCGAACGCTAGAGGGGCATACCTCTCACGATTCTTTCTCACAATTTAGCAACTTAGCTTATTTCCCTAATTTAGAACACATACACTCATGGTTTTCATCAATTTCTCTTCCAACTAATAAAACAACCCCTTATTGATTCCTTAATGTTCATGGCCGAAACACCTACCTCAACCATCACTAAAATTTCAACAAGGTTAACACAAGCTCAACCGAATGCTCACACATATGTATAAAGGCTTTCTATGCATATACATACGGCATTAACATATAAAATCACCATTGAAGCATACCACTCTTTCAAAACATTTAACACAATTTAGTACATGATAGGCTTCATGACCGAATGAATTTCTTCAAATTTCAAATAAATGCAAACCATGGGCAAGGTAGAATACTAGTTAACAATCAAAATGCACCTAAAATTTCCAAAGGAAACAATCAACCTTACCTCAACTTTGCCTTAGCCGAAACCGATTTCAAGGAGTGTTTCTTTCCCCTTTTCTTTTCTTCAAGTCACGGCAAAGAAGAACAAAGGGATTTTCTTTGTTCTTTTCACCCTTTTCTTTATTATTTTATTTATTATAAAATCCAATTTAGCATAATTTCATATAATTTTTATCCATAAACAATAAAATAATGTAATTTACTAACCCATTCATCATGCATGGTCGGCCACTAAAACAAAAAGGCTAATTTGACATGCAAATCCTTTAATTTGAAACCTTATACAACCTCCTTCTTGAATTTTAGCCACAAACATCATAGTACTTATCCTTTTAGTCCTTTAGTTCGGCAATCACACCACCAAGTCAATTTCAAATATTTAAATTTCACACATACAATTATAACACAAATTAAACGTATGATATCGTATTTAATTATTTTTGTGATTCGGTTTAGTGGTCCCGAAACCACTTCCCGACTAGGGTCGAAATAAGGCTGTCACAACTCTCCCCCTTTAGGGATTTCTGTCCCCGGAAATCTTACCAGAAAATAGGTTTGGATATCTATCTTTCATAGCATTCTCGGGCTCCCAAGTCGCTTCTTCGATTCCATGCCTAAGCCGCAATACTTTTACTAATGGAATCTTTTTATTTCGCAATTCTTTCACTTCTCGAGCCAAGATACGAACAGGTTCTTCTTCGTAACTTAAATTGGGTTGAATTTCAACTTCTGACAGACTTAACGTGTGCGAAGGATCGGATCTATACCGACGGAGCATCGATACATGGAAAATATTGTGGATCTTTTCAAGTTCAGGAGGAAAAATCAATCTATAAGCGACAGGCCCAATCCGTTCTGATATCTCATACGGTCCAATGAATCTTGCGCTCAATTTGCCTTTACGGCCAAAACGGAGTATCTTTTTCCATGGTGACACTTTCAGAAACACCTTATCACCAACTTGATACTCGATGTCTTTACGCTTTAAGTCTGTGTACGATTTCTGACGATCGGATGCCATTCTCAAACTGTCACGAATTATCTCCACTTTTTGCTCTGCTTCTCTAACTAAATCAACTCCGAGAATCTTATTCTCACTAAGTTTGGTCCAAAACAGAGGAGTACGGTACTTACGACCGTAAAGAGCTTCGTAAGGTGCCATCTGAATACTCGTCTGAAAGCTGTTATTATACGCGAACTCAACCAAGGGTAAATAGTTTTCCCACGAGCCGGCAAATTCGAGAATGCAACATCTCAACATGTCTTCGAGTATCTAAATAACCCGCTCGGATTGGCCGTCAGTCTGCGGATGAAAAGCGGTGCTGAAATGGAGCTTAGTACCCAAAGCCTCGTGTAATTTCTTCCAGAATCGTGAAGTAAATCGGGGATCCCGATCTGAAATAATCGAACTCAGCACTCCGTGTAATCGCACAATCTGAGAGACATATAATTCCGCTAACTTATCAAGCGAAAAATCTGTACGAACCGGGATGAAATGAGCTGATTTTGTCAGTCTGTCCACAATAATCCAAATAGAGTCTTTCTTGCTCGGTGTTAAAGGCAACCCTGACACAAAGTCCATCGTAACTCGGTCCCACTTCCACTCAGGTATCAAAATCGGTTGAAGCAAGCCCGAAGGCACCTAATGTTCCACTTTTACTTGTTGACATATCAGACACTTAGATACAAATTCAGAGATATCCCGTTTCATACCGTGCCACCAATATTGTCGTTTCAAGTCGTTATACATTTTCGTACTACCCGGATGAACTGACATCGGACTATTATGGGCTTCATTCAAAATCATCGAAACTAGCTCAGACTTTTTCGGAACACACAATCGGTCCCTAAATCTCAAATAGTCTTTTGCATCAATTTGAAACTCGGAATCCTCTCCCGACATACGTGTAGCTCTTTTAGCTATCAAATCGTCGTCGATCTTTTGAGCCTCACAAATTTGTCGTACAAGCACAGGTTCTGCCTTTAGTTCGGCCACCAACACGGCATTTCCCGATATAGTTAGTTCCGCATTCGTAGCTCGTAATGAAACTAGAGACTTTCGGCTAAGAGCATCAGTGACTACATTCACTTTACCGGGATGATAATCAATAGTAAGCTCGTAGTCTTTAAGCAATTCTAGCCACCGCCTTTGCCTCAAATTCAAATCCCTCTGAGTCATCAGATACTTGAGACTTTTACGATCGAAAAAGATGCTACATTTCTCACCAAACAGATAGTGTCACCAAATCTTCAAAGCGAAAACGATAGCGGCTAATTCAAGATCATGAGTCGGATAATTTCGCTCGTGAGGCTTCAACTGTCTTGAAGCATAAGCAATAACCCAGCCTTCTTGCATCAAGACGCAGCCTAAATCGTTTAAGGATGCATCACTAAAAACTACAAACTCTTTGCTGGATTCTGGCTGAACTAACACTGAAGCTTTCGTCAAAAGAGTTTTTAGTCGGACGAAACTTTGCTGACACTTATCCGACCACTCAAACTTGATATCTTTTTGCAGCAGTCTCGTTAATGGAGTCGCAATCATTGAAAAACCTTCGACGAACCGTCGGTAATATCCGGCAAGTCCTAAAAAGCTTCGAACCTCAGAGACATTCTTAGGGGGTTTCCAGTTGAGTATAGCTGAAATTTTATTCGGGTCGACTCGAATACCCGAAGCAGACACTATATGTCCCAAGAAACCGACCTCACACAACCAGAATTTGCACTTACTGAACTTTGCATACAATTTGTTATCCCGCAAGGTCTGAAGTACGAGTCTCAAATGCTCTGTATGCTCAAACTCGTTATGAGAGTAAATTAAAATATCATCGATGAACACTACTACAAAACGGTCCAAAAACGGCCTAAATACACGATTCATCAAATCCATGAAGACCGCAGGGGCATTAGTGAGTCCAAACGGCATTACTAAGAACTCGTAGTGACCGTATCTCGTTCTGAATACTGTTTTCGACACGTCGGAATCTCTAACTCTCAACTGATAATAGCCGGATCGCAAGTCAATCTTCGAAAACACTGAAGCTCCTCTCAACTGATCGAACAAGTCGTCAATTCGGGGCAATGGATACTTGTTCTTTACAGTGGCCTTATTCAGCTGTCGATAGTCGATGCACATTCTCATAGACCCGTCTTTCTTTTTCATAAACAAAACCAGTGCACCCCAGGGTGAAAAGCTCAGTCGCGCGAAGCCTCTATCTGTCAACTCTTACAGCTGAGATTTCAACTCTTTTAACTCGGTAGATGCCATACGACACGGGGCAATCGAAATTGGCGTCGTACCTGGAATCAACTCTATACCGAACTCGACTTCTCTTACCGATGGCAATCCCGGTAATTCTTTGGGAAACACATCTGAAAACTTGCAAACTACAGGCACCGTCTCAATTTCTCGTTCAGAAACTTTGTTATCTAACACATAAGCCAAATATGCTTCATACCCCTTTCTCACGTATTTTTGAGCTGACATGGTCGTAATTATGGCAGGTGGCCCGTTAAGATCAACGGACTCAATTCGGATTACTTTATTATTCGAACATCGCAAATCAATAGTTTTTTGCTTGCAATTTACTATTGCGTCATGAATGGTCAACCAGTCCATTCCGAGAATAATGTCAAATTCGTCAAATGGTAGAAGCATCAAGTCAGCCGAAAAACAGAAATCTCGAACCATTAGGGGACATTTCTTGCATACTTTATCAACCAGAACACAACGACCCAAAGGGTTCGACACCCGAATTACGAATTCAGTAGACTCAACAGGAAGAGTCTTACTGGAGGCTAAAGTTTCACACACATAAGAATGGGTCGAACCAGGATCAATCAGGGCAATAACATTAGTGTTAAAGAGGGTGAAAGTACCAGTAATAACATCCGGAGAAGAAGCTTCCTCGCGGGCACGAATAGCATATGCTCTGGCTGGTGCTCGAGCCTCGGATCTAACTGTAGTGTCCCTAGTTCCTCTCTGACTACCGCTAATATTTCCACCCCGTGTAGCCATGCCGCTAGCTCTCTGACTCTGGTCTGGAGTGCACTAGTCAACCTTCGGACAGTTTTTAATAAAATGATCGGCAGATCCACATCTGAAACAGGAGCGATCACGATGCCTACAACTCCCTGGGTGCCATTTACCACAATAATTGCAATCAGATCTATCCCGACGTTCATTACCCACACTGGCAATGGAAGTAGCTCGCGAACTCACGGGAGGTTGATGGTGCTCGCGTCTAGAAAAACCCGATGTATATTTAGATCGGCCTGAGTCATCTCTAGTCTTTTTGGATGATTGTTGAACAGATTTTCCCGCAGAACTCTTACGGAACTCTCTATTTCCATCTTCGGCTTTTCTTTTTTCATTACTGAGCTCTTCAGCTTTACAAGCTTGCTCGACTAACACGACAAACTTCTTAATTTCCAGAATTCCCACCAATAGTCTGATATCTTCGTTTAATCCGTCCTCAAAATGCTTACACATAATAGCCTCGGAGGATACACATTCTCGAGCATAACGGCTAAGTCGCACGAATTCTTTCTCATACTCGGTTACTAACATCTGTCCTTATTTGAGTTGTAGGAATTCCTTCCGTTTTTGATCGATGAATCTCTGGCTGATATATTTCTTACGGAACTCAGTTTGGAAGAACTCCCAGGTGACCCGTTCCTTCGGAACAACAGAAACCAGAGTATTCCACCAGTAGTAGGCAGCGTCACGTAACAGAGACACCGCACATTTCAGACACTCCTCGGGTGTGCAGGACAGTTCATCGAACACTCGGATGGTATTGTCGAGCCAAAACTCAGCCCGCTCGGCATCGTCATTAGGGGTAGCCTGGAACTCTTCAGCCCCATATTTTCTAATTTTGTCAACAGGGGGCCTACTCGACCCCACTGGATCGGTCACAGGAGGGGTCATAAAAGTCAGAAATGGAGTATTCGGGGGCGGAGGTTACGGAACAGTCAGATTTGATCTAACAAATTGAGTGAACCAGTCACTCATCATCGCATAAAAGGCTTGTCTAGAGTCATCATCCCGATGACTGATATTCGGTTGAGAGTCAGGCGGCGCTGTCCCTTGCGCAGGAGTAGGCGCCACGCTTTCAACATCGTCCGCTACAGCTCAGTCAGGTTCGGGATCCATTCTATACAAAGAATCACATTTCAGATGTTAGAAGTCATCTCACTATCAATATGACACTAAATGGCATGTATAGCTAGACTCATACTTACTACGGCAGTCTGAGAATCGACTAAACCGTAGCTCTGATACCAATAAAATGTAACACTCCTAGACCCGCTCCCATCGCAGGAGGGTCAAGAGGCATTACCTGACAATCTCATAAGCATCAACCACCACTCATTCATACAATTCAAACATTTATAGTTCACACACTTCATATCATTCATAACTCAACTGAAATACACATGTAACTAATATCAAGAAGTAACTTGACTATCGATACAAATGTCCGAATAATCCAACTTAGTAACATGTCTCATTCAAACTAAAACATATTTAATTTTTCAACTATTAAAATCATTCAACCAAAATTCAGAAGAGATCACTTACTAAGGAAACACATAACCGAATTCCTTATTGACAAGGTAACTAGTGTTAAGTCATTTAAGCATTATCATCATTTAAAACTTATAACACTTCGTTCAGCAAAACACTCATAATTATAGGATGAGTAAGCCATTTGCGCATGGCTAAAATATATATATATATACATATTCAAAATAAAGGATTTTAATTCAACAACTACAAGGTACTTCCTATACATGCCATTCACGAGAGTTTAGCTAATTAGGTATCGAACAAGACTTTGATAGTAGAGATAACTTTGATTGCAAGATTCCCGAGACCGCAGCTAACGAACAAAATCTATAAAACAGAAGAATATAGAGTAACAGAGTAAGCATTTATATGCTTAGTAAGCTTAAGTAGTAAAGTCAAATCAAATAACTAAAGTAAAGAAATTTCAAATGCTTATTCAAGTTTACCCTTTAGCTGAATATGACTAACTAAATTTTTGCCACCATTTTTCAAATATACTAAGCATTCACTAATTACATGCCCATATAGATCATAAGTTCTCGAAGAGAAAAGAAGTTACAGACAGTTATACACCTCGAAACCACTATTAGAACCGATATTGCTCATTTGCAAGCATAATATAACAGAAAATAGTTCACAAATTGTGTATCTCACATACCTGGCCAACTTATAGAAGCAGGCTCATTAATAGAAATCATTAAAGACCGAAATTTCAAACTCTAGCCCTGAGGCTCTTCGGGATTATGCCTGGCCTTGAACACTAGCCCTAAGGCTCTTCGGGATTTGACCCGGCTTTAAACACTAGCCCTAAGGCTCTTCGGGATTTGACCCGGCTTTGAACACTAGCCTTAAGGCTCTTCGGGATTTGACCCGGCTTTGAACACTAGCCTTAAGGCTCTTCGGGATTTGACCCGGCTGTGAAGCACAGATGCACATATATTTGAATTCACCACATGAAATTTTCACTAAGTTAGTCATAATTCATCATTCATTCATTTACTTCACACATTACACATAGCATGGCACTTTCACGAAATAAATTCGGTCTAAGAGCATCTAAGCAAAATACAAATCAATTCGTTTACTAAAGGCTTCATACGAAAAGGACTTTCGGCTGTATTACTCTTCTCTTCCTCAATACACATGCCTTAGGTCACTTGAGTAAACTAATCATCTTCATGAGTAACCAAACGCATATGCCATGATGCATTGACTCACATGATAGAATTTAATACTTAAACTTACCTCGATGGTCGATAATTATTTACGAACCGACTATTCCACCACCTTTGCCTTTCCTTTGTCTGAGTGTGGTTCTCTTAGCTCTTGAGCTAAAATAAACAATTCGAGTATATAAATTTCATATCCGTCATTAGATCAAACAAAGAATGTAATCATCTTTTCTAAGCCACCCACACATTTTCGGTTAAAAGCATGAATATGCTTGTATATTCATCCCTCAATTTAAAACTTTGAATTCCAAATGCCGAATGCTATTGACTACTAACCAAACATACTCATATGCAGCCACAATCATCCATGTATAATTCTATGACTAATTCGGCAACTTCATCAATTCAAATCATAGAATTTCATATTAACTTATTCCTTAGTAGCACATAGGCGAGTACATAATGCACATTAACAACCCAACACTATCAATAATTAAATCAAAAGTCTCATAATAATAATTCACACCAAAAAAATGTTACATAATTCGGCCCTACTCTTAAGTACACATATCATTTATAATTTACTAAAAACAATTAGGCCAAAAATTTCTCAACAAAACCAAAATCACTTCTAATTACTCTTATGATTAATATATATATAAAAAAAATATAGAAATCAATGAGAAGCACCTAGTTCCTTAGCAAATTCCCTAAATTTCCAATTAGCAACCAAGGTACATTCGGCCTTTACACATTTTCCCTTACAAAAATTCTATTAACCGAGTCTTAGACCGATTAAAACACTCAATTCAACAAAAAAAAGATTTTCAAGTTCCTTCCTTAACTAGTCACCTTGGCCGAACGCTAGAGGGGCATACCTCTCACGATTCTTTCTCACAATTTAGCAACTTAGCTTATTTCCCTAATTTAGAACACATACACTCATGGTTTTCATCAATTTCTCTTCCAACTAATAAAACAACCCTTATTGATTCCTTAATGTTCATGGCCGAAACACCTACCTCAACCATCACTAAAATTTCAACAAGGTTAACACAAGCTCAACCGAATGCTCACACATATGTATAAAGGCTTTCTATGCATATACATAAGGCATTAACATATAAAATCACCATTGAAGCATACCACTCTTTCAAAACATTTAACACAATTTAGTACATGATAGGCTTCATGACCGAATGAATTTCTTCAAATTTCAACTAAATGCAAACCATGGGCAAGGTAGAATACTAGTTAACAATCAAAATGCACCTAAAATTTCCAAAGGAAACAATCAACCTTACCTCAATTTTGCCTTAGCCGAAACCAATTTCAAGGAGTGTTTCTTTCCCCTTTTCTTTTCTTCAAGTCACGGCAAAGAAGAACAAAGGGATTTTCTTTGTTCTTTTCACCCTTTTCTTTATTATTTTATTTATTATAAAATCCATTTAGCATAATTTCATATAATTTTTATCCATAAACAATAAAATAATGTAATTTACTAACCCATTCATCATGCATGGTCGGCCACTAAAACAAAAAGGCTAATTTGACATGCAAATCCTTTAATTTGAAACCTTATACAACCTCCTTCTTGAATTTTAGCCACAAACATCATAGTACTTATCCTTTTAGTCCTTTAGTTCGGCAATCACACCACAAAGTCAATTTCAAATATTTAAATTTCACACATTCAATTATAACACAAATTAAACGTATGATATCGTATTTAATTATTTTTGTGATTCGGTTTAGTGGTCCCGAAACCACTTCCCGACTAGGGTCAAAATAGGGCTGTCACAGGAAGAAAAGGGGGTGAGTTTGAAAACTTAGTGTGTAAAGAAAGCCCATCTAGAGCCCAAACTGTAACACCCTGAATTTGGGCCTAGAAGTATTGGGTCTTGAGTCTGGGTTCGGATAAAAGAAAACCTGAATAATTGAGAAGTTTTAAATATTAATGTTAAAAAATATATATATATTATTAGAAAAATATTACTGTATTTATTATTATTGATGTTTGAAAATTTTTATGAAAATTATAATTATTTTTATTTTTATTAAAAAATTATAGTATTATTGTTAATTTGGTGTGTAAATTTAGTGTTTAAATAAATTATGAATGATTTATAGTGCGGGAAAAGTCTTGGGTTCGATCCAAGACTCTAGCAAAAAAAAATTATTAATTTTTGCCTCATAAGGAATCTGGGCATAGGGCTTTAAAAAATAAATTGGGTAAAAATTGGGCATAAGGAAACGTTTGGCCCTGTGGTGTGGCGCGCTATGCAGCTGGAAGAAGGCTGGGGTTCAAGTCCCAACATGCACAATATGGGTTTTATTTTTAGCAAATCAGGTTGTCGCAGCCAGGCCTTATAAGTGGATTGGGTTAATTTGTGTCACAAGAGAGCATTTGGTCGAGTGGCTTAGGGCGCTAGGAGGACGTGGGAGTGCCTGGGTTCAAGGTTCGGCATACGCAAAGGTTTGTTTTTATTTTAGAAGTTAGGTTGCGTTGAAATAAGGTTTAAAAGAAGCTGCAACGAGATTATGCCACAAGGACTGCCTGTGGCGCAGTGGCCGCAGCGCGTTAGGATTCCTAAGGGGACATGGGTTCGAGTCCAGGCACAGGCAAGTTGTAATTTTATTTTTTAAAATAGCGGGGACTTCAGCAGGTATGGCTTAAAATTAAGTGTAACTGTATATTGTTGAGAACAAAGCCGCGACATAGTGGTCAGCAGCGTGCTGGGTACCCTAGAGGTTCTGTGTTCGAGCTGGGGCGCGCGCAGAAGGATAGCCTTTTTGCTGTACGCACGTAGGACGAGCCGTGCGTGATTGTAGCACTTCCTAGCAGCGTGCTGTGTGAGAATCGTGCAGTGCAAGCGGTGGATAAGGCTGCTGCTATGCGGTGGGAAGGAATTTGGGTGAAATCCAAATTGGTGGTGGCTAAAATTAAGGAAGGAATTTTATTTTGAAATGGACTTTTGTGCTGAATTAAAGACTCCTTCGGCTGTAGGCATTAAGTGCTGATTTGCACTTAAAAAATTTTGGACTGGGATGGATTATTATCTTTTTGTTGATTAGGGGATTTTGTTTCTTCTTTTCAATTGGTTTTTATTTTATCTTTGTTGCTCATTCTCTTTTCACAAAATCTTCTCCCTTATTCTTAATTTATTTTTCCATTGATTTTCTTTCCCTATTAGCCGAAACCTCATTCCTTCTTCAATCCACTTAGCCGAATCTCACAAGTTCTAAAACCCTTCTCGAAACCCTATCTTTTTATACAACTTCCACCTTCTTTTTCTCTATTATTCTGAAAGCCGAAATCTCCATTTTTTTTAGTGATTTGGGAATTAATTTTTAGATCTAATTCTCTACTCGCGTTTAAGTTAGATTCACTGTAGATCTGAGATTGGAAAGGTGTTAGAAACGCTTCTGACAAGTACATCGTTGATGTCACAAGAAGGGAATTTGGCAAGGAGCAATAAAGGCTAAAGTCGTGGAAGTGAATTAGATCTAGATCTAGATCTAGATCTGATAGTTAAAGATCAACAAGGTAAATCCTTATTAATGCTCTATATTAGCCGAATGTGGTAGGTAATTTCTACATTGGTTTTCATGGATTCGTAATCTAATCTGTAAGTGGTTGATTATAGGAGAAATCGCCTAGGAGATCGCATCAGTATAATCGCAAACCAGGTGTGTATCAAACCCCTTCTTTCGTCTAATTCGGCGAAGGCCAAAGCAACCGAAAAGTGACTGAAAGTTTGACCGAAAGTTAGTATTTCGTGGGCTTGTGAGTGTGCGAATGCTCACAAGATGTTTAGAAATCATTAGATCTGAAATCATAAGTGGTAAGTTAGTTGAGAGTGTAATTTCGTGCAAATCGGTAAGTTGGGCCTCGATGGGCTAAAATTGGGCCCAATTGGCTTACAGGCTCATATGGGTGAAAATGGGTAAATAATGTGTACTGATAGATTGTAGGCTCAAAACTGTCTAAACTGATAAATTAATCGAGAAACCTGACCTAAATGTGCTTAAGTAGCTAATAGAAACTGTAGGGCCCATTAGGGGTTTTAGAGCCCAATAGCTAAAACTGTTAAACTAAGTTAAATGGATTACTGTGACGATAAATGGGTTAATAGTGCCTGTAATATGTATGGAAACCTTAAAAATTGATAGAATTACTGAAATACCCTTATGGGTGGAAAATTATAGTTTTACCCCTAGGTGCGACATTACCGTTATACCCCTAAGGCTAAATCTGACTGAAATGCATGTGTTAATGATTTTGTTTACTGTATGCCATGTCACAATTATCTATTGTATGGGATTGTGTTTATATGGATGGAGGAAGTGTTTTGGTAGCCATGCCACAATTTCTGTTAAGAGGCTCTGCCTCGATATTCTGAATCTAGTGGCCCTGTCACAATATATGTTCTAGTGACTCTGTCACATTATCTATTTACGCAGCAATGCTGCCACTGTGGCGTGTAGCGGTTGGGTGAGTTGATAGTTTCCTCACAATGGGGAGATGGGGCTGGTACGGGTGGCATGTAGCGGTTAGGTGGGTTGAGTAGTCTCCCCACATGTGATGGGTTTGGGCATACATTCATAATCTTTGATCTGTTCTGTAATAGGCCTATGGGCCGTACTGTTATCTGAAAAGGGCTAAGGCCCAGTATTCTGTATCTGGATAGGGCTTCAGCCCAGTTATTACTGTGACTGGTTAGGGCTTAGGCCCAGTGGGCCCGAGCTGATTTGGGCTCTGGATGGGCTTCTATACACACTGAGTTCCCAAACTCACCCCTTTTTCCTACCATCTTTGCAGGTGAGCCCTAGATTGGTGGACTTGGAGCTGGGAGGGATTCAGAGTGGCCACATGGACTGGACTATTGGTTTTGATTAAGTTATTTATTTCAATTTAGTCTTAATTATTATTATTCTGATTTTAGGTTTGTAATATGGCCTCTCTAATTATTTTTAATTTGTTTTTAGCTTAAGTATGATATTGTTTAAGTCGTTTTGAGATCGGTTAGCTCTAAGGCGCGTTTTTATAAAAGTTACTTGTTTTCAAAATATCACGATAATATAGCAAAGCTTCCGCAATGTAAACATTTTCATAAATAGATATCTTAAATAGACTTAAACTTAATTTGTTGATTCATGGACAAGTTATAAGGTTAAAGTGTGGCAATGGATGTGTGCATGTCTAGGATCAGATCTAGGAAGAGCTTGGTACTTAAGCAGTCTAAATGACTCATATCCTCTTCTCTTGAATCCTACCTGGTGCGTAGTATCCATTCACTTTAAGCCATAACAAGAAGGCCTGATTTTTTGATACTTAAACTGTTTTTAAAATAACATATTTCAGCATCTACAAAGGTTTTTCCGCTTTCACAATTTTCCATAAGATTTTACAAAGTTGTTAACAATGTTTTGATTATTACAATGAATCATGTTTAGGAAAAATAAATACAAGCTAAGGTTTTATACAAGTTTAACGGTAAAAGTTTCTAAACATTAAGAAGGGTTTTCAATGAAAACATGGCTTTCGAAAAACACTTCAATGTAACACACCAGATTCGGTCATAACATCTGGGCCGGGTTTGAGGTGTTACACAAACCAGCTCAAGCCCACTGGGCCTAAGCCCCAACCAGTCCCAGTAATAACTGGGCCAAAGTGTGACAGCCCTAATTTGACCCTAGTCGAAAAGTAGTTTCGGGACCATAAAATCGAGTCACAAAAATACTTAAATGTTATATTTTATGCTTATTACTTGTGAAAATGCATGTGTAAAAATTTCATGCTTTGATTTTGTCATTTGGATGTAAAATAAATTAAAAATGACTTATGTGAGAAACTTTGAAAATGTGCTAGGTCAAATTGTAGTGGCCAAATATTTCATGGTTTGAAATATGAGGAATTGCATGCCAAATTTCCCATAATTTGTGTAGTGGACGGCATGATGATGGTTGAATGACATTTATACATTTTTTTGTTTTATTAAGGAAATAATATTAATGGTTTTATAATATGAAATAAAGATAACTATAATAAGTAAATGTTTTATAATATGAATTATAATATATGTTATAATATAAAAGTTTTATATTAAGAAAACTTATTATAATGAGCCCATGGGTGATAAAAACAAAGTTGGGGGTCTTTCTTTCTCACTTGCCGAATTCACTTAGTAAAAAGAAGAAGAGGATTCATGAACAATCGGCACTTACAAATGCTTTAATAAGGTATGTTTGATTTTTATTTTTTTGGGGGAAATTCATATACTTTTAAGTGGTTATCTAGTATTTTAACTAGCCTATGGTTTGAATTTTATGAATTGTTGAGATAGCTCATTCGACCATGGTTGTCTAGGCATGAGGACTTTGTGGTTGATGATTTATAATGCAAGTTAATTTGTGAGCTTAGAGATTTTGGTGATTTTAGCTTGAATTCTTATTTTGATTAAAAAAAGTGAAATCAGAAATTCATTCATGAATTCGGGAAAATTTTGATAATTATATGAAAATGTGGTTAAGGTGTTAGAAATCTCTTTATTATGGCCGAAATGAGCTTAAAACATTGTCAGATGAGGTTTGTTGAAAATTAGAGATGATTAGATTGTAATTGCCGATTATAAGTTGATTATAAGGTATTATTTTAGTTTGAAGTGAAAATGTTTTTGTATTATAAAATTTTGATAGTTAAAAATGTTGTCGAATATGAACCTAATTATTAATTTGAGTAATACTTGTGCTTTGAATTTGTAATAAGGAATTTGAGATGAGCATTTGTGTTTTGATTAATGTGTTACCTTTGGAAGTCCTTAAGGGTATACGGCTATAGTCTAGAAGGTCATAATATGGAGTTTTTATGTTAGAAATAATCTTAGCCAAAATGGTAGTATGGGTGCCGAATGTGTTTTAAATAAAGAATAAGTCTTTTGGATGTTTATTTCCATAGCCAAATGAGGCTTATAATGTGTGAGAATTGAGTGTTGATATATGCATATTATATGACTAAATGAGCTTAAAGACAACGCATGGTTTAGTGTGATTTATTATGAAAGTTGTTCTTGTTATGGTGGAATAATTATGATCTCTAGGGTTTGTGGTATTCGCTCAATGTGATTAAATAATGAAACTTTATGTTAGATGGTATAAGATAAGGTTCAAAGATAATGATGTTGAGGTAATTGCCGAATGTGCTTATTATTAAGTAAAGTTAATAGTTGAGCAATGTGTGACTACTAGAGTCTATTTAGTCTTCTTGATATATTCAGCCATGAGTTTGAATAATTGATTTGTAATAGATTAAATTTGTTTAATTTAGCTCAAAAGCTTAAGGAGCCTAATTCGGATAGGGGAAAAGCTAAACTAAACGAATAGCCGATCTGTAGTCGTTTGACGACATTCGAGGTAAGTCTTTAAGTATTTGAAATAATTTAATTTCATAGGCCAAATATGGCTAATTAATTTAAGATTTAATGAAATGTTAAAATGTAGCTTTAAGCTTATGACCGAATGGCATTTAGAAACTTTAAGTGAGCTTTGTAATGTCTTTGGAATGAATGTGAATTATGCACATGTGTTAAGGCCGAATATGAGATAGAATGAATGTGAGTTAGGTATTTTTGTTAAAGCCAAATATGTATTAAGGCTAATGACAATTATAAAATGATGGCATATATGATGTTAAGTTTTAAATATGTGAATGAGAATTGTGAAGTGTGAACTAATGTATTTGAAATGAGCTTATATGCGAAGGATATTAAAGTTTAAATTATGCAATTGGTTATCATGGTAAACCATGAGCTAGCTTAGTGTATCGTATACATATTTTTTATTATTAATGTAATTGTAAGTTTAGTATTGGAACATAGGTCATATTGTTATTATATTATAATGTATCATGAAAATGTGAAATACTTTATATGTAAACGCATGAGGCCAAAAGTACTAATGATTAGATAGAATTAGCCAATATGTATTGGTTAAATATAATTATGAAATGAAAATAAGTGTCTATTATACTTTATGATCGAATATTAATTTATGATATTGGAAGTAAAGGTTCGATTTATGTAAAGGCTGAATGACAAATTTTTAAATGAATAAATGATTGGATAGTTGGTATTATATTCGAATGAGGCTAAGAGTTTATAAGTAATGGTATTATGTGGAATAATTATAAATACTTGAAAGGAGGTAAACTTTGGTAGTTGACATGTATAAATGTGTTCACATAGCCGAATGGTAGTATAAAGATAAATTGTAATGGTGGGCATGTATATATATGTTTACATAGCCGAATAGAAGTATGATATACATTTGAAGTATTGATATGTAAAGTGATTTGCTAAATGTGTTGTGAAATAAAATGTGGCGAAGTATATTTGGATAATTGTGATGTGTATGCATGAGAAGTTATATTTGATTCAGGATTTTATGTGTATGGGAGAAATATATATATGACATCTATTAGAGATAAATTTGCTGTGCAATATATGCTTTGTTAATGTTATATGTGTATGATGTTTTATAGACTTGGTTAAGTCATTTTAATGTGAAATAACAAATGAAAATGGGCACTATGTGTGCGAATGAAAGAGGCACTGTGTGTACGAGTTCTTTAACAGAGCACTATGTGTGCGAGATCGGTCATTGGGGCACTAAGGGTGTGAAATGAGTTCATGTAAGACCTTGTCTGGGATGAAGGCATTGATTTGAGATAGTGTGTAAGACCCTGTCTGGGATACTGGCATCACTTATGTTTCATGTAAAACCTCGACTAGGATGAAGGCATTGATTTGAGATAGTGTGTAAGACCGTGTCTGGGACACTGGCATCACTTATGTTTCATGTAAGACCTCGTCTAGGATGAAGGCATTGATTTGAGATAGTGTGTAAGACCCTGTCCGGGACAGTGGCATCGACCTTGAATAACATGTAAGACCGCGTCTGGGACATTGGCATTGTATAAGGCCTATCTGAAATCTGTACATTTCTGAACGACTTGAAGAGAAAGTTTGTTAAACGGGTAAATACTTACCTTATATGTGTGATTCAGGTTATAAACCTAGCAGGCAATATGCCAGTAATGTGATTCAGAGTTTTTATCTAGCAGACTAAACATCGGTGAACAAATTAAAGTCAGAGATTATACAACCTTGTGCTAAATTGGTAATAAAATAAGTTCAAGACAATAAGTTGGCCAGGTATGTGATTTATATATATTATATATGTGAGATTGATCTGACGGGAATTAAGAGTGTGTAATGGGAAGCATATGTAAAGATGTTATAAATTCATTTGTATATTGTATATGTGTGCATTCAGTTATTATGCAAAGCTACATGAAAGTATTCGATATGCCATATAATTATGAATGTTGAAAGTAAGTGTGGGTAAGAAATGGTACACTAGTTGAATTCAATAGAATTAAAGTTAATCTTGAAGCATGTAAATGCTTATGTCTATATGAGTTTTGAATATAATTGGAGTAAAATGACATATGTTATTGTGCATAATTGGCCAAATGGTATTATACTCAAAAATGTTATGTGATACGATTATTTGGATTGTTTAAGTCCCATTGTTTAAAATTGGTTAAGACTTACTAAGCTTAGGAAAGCTTACTTTGACTATTATGTTTCTTTGTTTTATAGATCGTGGGCTCTTACTACCAGCTCGGGGATCGTCAACATTTCATCACACTATCTACTGTTTTGGTAATGTTATGATTTGGACTTAGCTTGTGGCATGTATAGGATAGACTATAATTAGAACGATATTTTTGAATATTGTATTTAAGCCATGCGAATATGGCATCTTTTGGATGTTTACTTTTATAAGTTTTAAATTCGATCTTTGGTTGTGTTTAGCATTTATATAAATAAATGATCTTTTATTCAAAAAAATGTTCAAAATTTTAATGTCTGATCTGTTTTCTGATTTCCGGTAATGCCTCGTCCTATTCCGGTGACGGTTACGGGATAGGGGTGTTACATTTTATTGGTATCAAAGCTACGGTTTAGTCGATTCTAGGACTCACATAGCGCTTGTGAGTCTAGCTATTCATGCCACAAAGTGATAAAATGATAGTGTGATGATTTCTGACGTTTAAAATGTGTTTTTCGTATAGCAATGAATCCTGATCCTGATCGAGCTATAGTAGATGATGTTGAGAGTGTTGTGCCTGCTCCTGTGCAAGTGGCAGCGCTAAATGACACTCAGTCGAATTCGAATAATCAAAATGATGAGATGAAACAAACCTTTTATACGATGATGAATGAATGGTTCTCTAAATTTGTGAGAAATAACCTGGCTACACAACCTCCTCCGCCCCCGAATAATCCCCTTTCGATACCTGTTGTGTCTCCTGTGACCCATCTGTTGAGATTGAATAAAACTTCAGTTGACCAAATTAGAATATACGGAGCCGAAGAGCTGGGTAAAAGAAAGAGAAAAGTTGATTACGAGGTTAGAGACTCCCGCAAACAATCAACGATTAAAACCTTTCAGTCATCATTAAAGACACTTGGAGAAGATAGTAGCCAATCAAAAGTGGGTGCAGATCAATCTAGATGAGATCAAGACTGAACTCATGTAACTTCGCAAGCTACGTCAGCCGGTAGTGTGGATAACTTTCAGCCACAAAGAATTGAATACAAATATTATGGTAAATGGCATTCAGGAGAATGTAGACTGTGTGATCATACTTGTTTTAAGTGTGGATCGGTGGATCACTTTATTCGTGAATGTCCAAGCTGGGCTGAACAGAATACCGTTTAGAGTGCGAAACAGAATAGCATGCCATCACAAGGTAGACCACCTAGATGTGGGGATAACACTAGTGGCAGTCAGAGAGGGACAAGAAATACAATTGATCGATTTGAGGCTTGCGCACCTGCTAGAGCTTATGCCATCCGAGCACGTGAAAAGACTTCTTCTCCAGATGTTATTACTGGTACTTTTACTCTTTTTGATACTGATGTTATTACCTTGATTGATTCCAGTTCAACTCATTCATATGTGTGTGAAACATTGGCATCCAGTAGGACTCTATCTGTTGAGTCTACTTCGTTTGTAATTTGAGTGTTGAATTTTTTAGGGTTGTTATGTGTTAAATGATATATTGTTACCATTTGATGAGTTCGATATTACTATCGGTATGGATTGGTTAACCGAGCATGTTGCAGTTGTGAGTTGCAAAAGAAAGATAATTGATTTGCGATGTTTGAGTGATGTGATAATTCGAGTTGAGTCAACTGATCTAAACGGGTTACCATCAGTGGTCGTTTTGATGCGGGCATATAGAGTTGTAAAGCTTACCTTGCGTATGTACTAGATGATAAATTATCTGGAAGAACACATGAAACTTGTGCTACAGATTCCGCGTGATAAGCAGCTTTATACGAAGTTTGGTGAATGTGAGTTTTGGTTAAATGAGGATAGCTTTTGGGACTTGCATGATACTATAGACATTTTGTGAAAGACTCCTTGATGATAGTGAGATCGTCAACAAGGTTACTACAGAAAGACTTGAAATTGAGACAATGGCGGTGGTTAGAGTTACTGATTGATTACGATCTTATCATTGATTATTATCCGGGAATCCAAGAAAGTTGATAATGAATTGGTCACCAAACAAGCTAAATATGTTTCGAAAAAGGATTCAGAGTTTCTGATTGATGATGATCATTTGAAATTTAGAAATGGTATGCAGAATTGAAACAAAAAACTATATAGTATTAAATTAGGGATAAAATGTTTTTCACAGTCTCACCGTAGAGAAGGTACTCAAATTCAGTCGTAAAGGTTTCAATGTTCCACCGGTGCAGATATGATCTCTCTTGTATAATTAGACCGACAGAGATTGAAATTTAGCTTGGTTTGAGCCATGAAGAAGAACCGATTCGTATTTTGGCTCGTGAAATAAAAGAACTGCGGAATAAGAAAATTTCGTTAGTTAAAGTTTTGTGGCACAAGCACAGAGTTGAGAAAGTGACTTGGGAACTTGAGGAGTCAATGACAGAACGTTATCCTAATCTATTCGATGGTAAGATTTTCAGGGACGAAAATCCCTAAAGGGGGGAGAGTTGTGACAACCTTAATTTGACCCTAGTCGGAAAGTGGTTTCAGGACCACAAAACCGAGTCACAAAAATAATTAAATGTTATATTTTATGCTTATTATTTGTGAAAATGCATGTGTAAAAATTTCATGCTTTGATTTTGTCATTTGGATGTAAAATAAATTAAAAATGACTTATGTGAGAAACTTTGAAAATGTGCTAGGTCAAATTGTAGTGGCCAAATATTTCATGGTTTGAAATATGAGGAATTGCATGCCAAATTTCCCATAATTTGTGTAGTGGACGGCATGATGATGGTTGAATGACATTTATACATTTTTTTTTTTTGTTTTATTAAGGAAATAATATTAATGGTTTTATCATATGAAATAAAGATAATTATAATAAGTAAATGTTTTATAATATGAATTATAATATATGTTATAATATAAAAGTTTTATAATAAGAAAACATATTATAATGAGCCCATGGGTGATGAAAACAAAGTTGGGGGTCTTTCTTTCTCACTTGCCGATTCACTTAGTAAAAAGAAGAAGAGGATTCATGAACAATCGGCACTTACAAATGCTTTAATAAGGTATGTTTCATTTTTTTTTTTTTTAGGAAATTCATATACTTTTAAGTGGTTATCTAGTATTTTAACTAGCCTATGGTTTGAATTTTATGAATTGTTGGGATAGCTCATTCGGCTATGGTTGTCTTGGCGTGAGGACTTTGTGGTTGATGATTTATAATGCAAGTTGATTTGTGAGCTTAGAGATTTTGGTGATTTTAGCTTGAATTCTTATTTTGATAAAAAAAATATAAAATCGGAAATTCATTCATGAATTCGGGAAAATTTTGATAATTATATGAAAATGTGGTTAAGGTGTTAGAAATCTCTTTATTATGGCCGAAATGAGCTTAAAACATTGTAAGATGAGGTTTGTTAGAAATTACAGATGATTATATTGTAATTGCCGATTATAAGTTGATTGCAAGGTATTATTTTAGTTTGAAGTGAAAATGTTTTTGTATTATAAAATTTTCATAGTTAAAAATGTTACCGAATAGGAACCTAATTATTAATTTGAGTAATGCTTGTGCTTTGAATTTGTAATAAGGAATTTGAGATGAGCATTTGTGTTTCGATTAATGTGTTACCTTTGGAAGTCCTTAAGGGTATACGGCTATAGTCTAGAAGGTCATAATATGGAGTTTTTATGTTAGAAATAATCTTAGCCAAAATGATAGTATGGGTGCCGAATGTGTTTTAAATAAAGAATGAGTCTTTTGGATGTTTATTGCCATGGCCGAATGAGGCTTATAATGTGTGAGAATTGAGTGTTGATATATGCATATTATATGACTAAATGAGCTTAAAGACAACGCATGGTTTAGTGTGATTTATGATGAAAGTTGATCTTGTTATGGTGTAATAATTATGATCTCTAGGGTTTGTGGTATTCGGTCAATGTGATTAAATAATGAAACTTTATGTTAGATGGTATAAGATAAGGTTCAAAGATAATGATGTTGAGGTAGTTGCCGAATGTGCTTATTATTAAGTAAAGTTAATAATTGAGCAATGTGTGACTAGTAGAGTCTATTTAGTCTTCTTGATATATTCGGCCATGAGTTTGAATAATTGATTTGTAATAGATTAAATTTGTTTAATTTAGCTCAAGAGCTTAAGGAGCCTAATTTGGATAGGGGAAAAGCTAAACTAACCGAATAGCCGATCCGTAGTCATTCGACGACATTCGAGGTAAGTCTTTAAGTATTTGAAATAATTTAATTTCGTAGGTGAAATATGGCTATTTAATTTAAGATGTACTAAAATGTTAAAATGTGGTTTTAAGCTTATGACTGAATGGCATTTAGAAACTTTAAGTGAGCTTTGTAATATGTCTTTGGAATGAATGTGAATTATGCACATGTGTTAAGGCCGAATATGAGATAGAATGAATGTGAGTTAGGTATTTTTGTTAAAGCCGAATATGTATTGAGGCTAATGACAATTATAAAATGATGGCATATATGATGTTAAGTTTTAAATATGTGAATGAGAACTGTGAAGTGTGAACTAGTGTACTTGAAATGAGCTTATATACGAAGGATATTAAAGTTTAAATTATGTAATTGGTTATCATGGTAAATCATAAGCTGGCTTAATGTATCGTATACATATTTCTGATTATTAATGTAATTGTAAGTTTAGTATTGGAACATAGGTCATATTGTTATTATATTATAATGTATCATGAAAATGTGAAATACTTTATATGTAAACGCATGAGGCCAAAAGTACTAATGATTAGATAGAATTAGCCAATATGTATTGGTTAAATATAATTATGAAATGAAAATAAGTGTCTATTATACTTTATGACCGAATATTAATTTATGATATTGGAAGTAAAGGTTCGATTTATGTAAAGGCCGAATGGCAAATTTTTTAAATGAATAAATGATTGGATAGTTGGTATTATATTCGAATGAGGCTAAGAGTTTATAAGTAATGGTATTATGTGGAATAATTATAAATATTTGAAAGGAGGTAAACTTTGGTAGTTAACATGTATAAATGTGTTCACATAGCCGAATGGAAGTATAAAGATAAATTGTAATGGTGGGCATGTATATATATGTTTACATAGCCGAATAGAAGTATGATATACATTTGAAGTATTGATATCTAAAGTGATTTGCTAAATGTGTTATGAAATAAAATGTGGCGAAGTATATTTGGATAATTGTGATGTGTATGCATGAGAAGTTATATTTGATTCAGTATTTTTTGTGTATGGGAGAAATATATATATACATGTCATCTATTAGAGATGAATTTGCTGTGCAGTATAAGCTCTGTTAATGTTATATGTGTATGATGATTTATAAACTTGGTTAAGTCATTTCAATGTGTAATAACAAATGAAAATGGGTACTATGTGTGCGAATGAAAGAGGCACTGTGTGCGCGAGTTCTTTAACCGAGCACTATGTGTGCGAGATCGGTCATTGGGGCACTAAGTGTGTGAAATGAGTTCATGTAAGACCTCATCTGGGACGAAGGCATTTATTTGAGATAGTGTGTAGACTGTGTCTGGGACACTGGCATCACTTATGTTTCATCTAAGACCTTATCTGGGATGAAGGCATTGATTTGAGATAGTGTGTAAGACCGTGTCTGGGACACTGGCATCACTTATGTTTCATGTAAGACCTCGTCTGGGACGAAGGCATTGATTTGAGATAGTGTGTAAGACCCTATCCGGGACAGTGGCATCGACCTTGAATAACATGTAAGACCGCGTCCAAGACATCGGCATTGTATAAGGCCTATCTGAAATCTGTACATTTCTGAACGACTTGGAGAGAAAGTTTGTTAAAATGGTAAATACTTACCTTATATGTGTGATTCAGGTTATAAACCTAGCAGACAATATGCCAGTGATGTGATTTAGAGTTTTTATCTAGAAGACTAAACGTCGGTGAACAAAGTAAAGTCAGAGATTATACAACCTTGTGCTAAATTGGTAATAAAATAAGTTCAAGACAATAAGTTGGCCAGGTATGTGATTTATATATATTATATATGTGAGATTGATCTGACGGGAATTAAGAGTGTGTAATGGGAAGCATATGTAAAGATGTTATAAATTCATATGTATATTGTATATGTGTGCATTCAGTTATTATGCAAAGCTACATGAAAGTATTCGATATGCCATATAATTATGAATGTTGAAAGTAAGTGTGGGTAAGAAATGGTACACTAGTTGTAACGCCCTAATTTTTGGGACTCCCTTGAGTTGTTGTTCATCTGATAAAATGTATTAAACTCTAGTATTTGGGTGTATAAATCTTGTTTGGGGAGTGTTAATGGGCCTATGGAAGGCCCAGGTGTTGGTTAAAGCTTGGGAAAGATTTTAGATTTTCACTTAGAAGTTAGGGGACCTGTGGAAGTAGGTGTCTTAAGAATTTGTGCGTGGATTATAGCACAAAAGGAGTATTGGTAAAGTGGCAGGGGAGGTGCCACTAAGCTCCTAAAAATATGGCGTGTGGAGCATGGAGGAAGGCCAAGGTTCAAGTCCCAGAGGATGCAAGGGGTGGCGTTTAATTTTATGCTTGGGCAGGTAAGAGTTTGAAGCAGAGTAAAACTCTGCTTGGGAGAAGTTTGAGGAGGTCAAAAGAGGGAATTATGGAGTGATAAGGGGAGCTTGTTGAGGAGAGATTTTAGGTGTTTTTGAATTTTGAAGAGAAGTGGCCGGCCAAGGGATTCTTGGTAGTGCATTTTTGGCAATTAGGTGCTAGTTGTGCCGAATTCCCTTAGGTTCTTTTTGTGTTTCTTGTGCCGATTTCCTTAGGTGAGTAAACTCCTCTCTTTTGCTTAGTTCACATAGCATATTAGGTTTGTTTTGCCACTTCGTTCTTCTTTTCTAACTTAGTAGCCGAACCCTACTACACTTCTTTTGCCGAATCTTCATTTGACAAAAAGACTACTTTCTTTTCCTTTTCTCTCACTCATTTCTCTTTTCCTCTTTTCTCACACCATAAATCGACTTCATACCACCATTCCCTTTGTTAGTCGAATCCATCTTCTTCCTATCAATCTACCTCTTCCTCTCCATTTTACTTCCATTACCGATTGCTCATTAGTCTCGTACCTTTCTTCTTTCTTTTCTGTTGTTGACGTCTCCCATAACTCCATAGCTGAACCCTCCTAAGTTTGGGACATATTCTTCTCTTCGTGTGGCTGCAAGTGGAACTTCCATAGATTGGGATTAGATTGGTAAGTATTTCAGGACTCTCCCTCGCATTAGTCAGTTAATCGAATTCTAAGGTTATAAGCCGAAACCCCTTTAGGGGAGGCTATCATTTGGACTAAGGGATCTTGTGACCTTTTCTTTTGATTTGTATGCGCTTGAGTAGACAAAGGGGACTTGTGCAAAGGACTTGAAGGTTGGCACGGCTAGGTTCATAGACCTAGTTCATATTTCGGCAGAAAGGTAAGAGCTTTTAGGGACTAAGGCCATGCTGGCCGATTTTGGTAATGGATCATGACTTATTGATTATCGAATATCAGCCTAACACGATAGTGTTCAATTATAGGCTCGTGGTACATGGATTTCGTCGACACTTCATCTGTTAACAGGTGTGTATCATACCCTCGATATAGACTAGAATGGCCAAGGCCGAAATGACCGAAACCTAACCAAAAGTGACCGAAGGTTAGTCTTGTACGGATCTATGAGTACTCGTTTACTCTGTTATAGTCAACCTTGGATTCGATGGTGACAGAATTGCAGAAGGTGTAATTCTGAGCATTTTGGGTAAGTTGGGCTTTGATGGGCCAAAGATGGGCCCAATGGGCTTCCGAGCCCATATCAGTAAAATTGTCGTTAAATGTATTCTGGCAGCATGTTAATAATAATACAATTAAAATTGGTAATCTGAGCATAAAAAATTAGATTTAACGGGCTTAAGACGTTAGTGGACTCAGTAAGGCCCATTAGGGGTTTTTGGGCCTAAAAAGAGCAAAAATGGTAAATAAGTTAAAATGAACTTCTGAAGTCACATTTGGACTAATAGTCACTTGATCTTCATAAAATCCCTAAGAATTGGTAAAACGACTAAAATACCCCTAGTATGGAAAATTACCATTTTACCCCTAGGTGCAAAATGACCTTTATACCCCTAGGGTAAATTCTGTATGAAATGTATGATTTTCTGTTTCTATATGTCATATCTCATAATATATTTATACATCTGATACATGAGATTCTGCATGTTATATGTCATGACATGTATGCCTGTTGCATGGGGGTTGGGTTTTATGATGGAGGAAGCGTTCTGGCAGCCTCGCTGCAATCTGGTAGCCTCGCCACATATATCTGTTCTGGTGGCCTCGCCACATATATCTGTTCTGGTGACTATGTCACAATATCTGTATCTGGTGACTTTGTCACATTATCTGGTAGCCTCGCTGCAACTTCTGTTGTGTGTAGTGGATGGGTGGGTCGAGTAGTCTCCCCACATGGTGTAAGGCTGGTACGAGGGTGTTATGGATGGATCTAGGTTGGGCTTTCTACTTGCATATTATGTATCTGTTCTGTATCTGTTATGGCCTATGGGCTTTATCCTGATTTTTGTATTGGGCCAAGGCCCAAATAGATCTGACACTGAGGCTTGATCTATTTTGGCTATGGTTGGGTTATGTTACACACTGAGTTACCAAACTCACCCTTATTCTTATCTCTGTGGGTAACCCTCAACCATAGTGGGCTTGGAGCTATGAGGGATTCAGAGTGGCCACCTCGTCTGCAAAGATTGGTTTCTGTTTTAACTAGTTACTATATTTATTTGGTTTTAAGTTTTTAGGTTTTAAGTTGTAATAAGGCCTCTCTTAAATTTTTCTTTTACCACTATGATTTACTTTTACTGATTTTATTTTACTATACGGATTTGTTAGTCATAGGCTGCACGGGTTTCAAAGTTCAAAGAACATTTTCAAACGCAATGAGCTTAATAAATGAATAACTTAAAGACTTAATAAAATGATTTCTCATTAACTTGTTGTTTTATAATAATATCACTTAAGTCACAACAAGCAAAGGTCACAAACTTAGTCGTAGGTCCATGTGACACACCAGATCTGGCTGTAACGTCTGGGCCAGGTTTGGGGTGTTACATATAGTGGTATCAGAGCTAGGTTGCAACAACTCAGTTGTGGAACGGGTCTAAAAACGGAAATTTTTAAAGTAACAAGAATAAAAGATTTTCGGAAGATCGTTTTAAGAACTTGCTTTCAAAATGATTTTTACATTGTCTAGATATTTTCTCTTCCTCAAATAAAAGAGTTCCAAGGATTAAACTCAGTTTTTGTAACATTTGGGTTTTCTTTAAAATGTGGCACACCGAATGTTCGGCCCAAGTCTGTAAGTTTTCTAAACTTTTCTGGTTATTTCTGAAATTCTGATTATATGTCTGATTAAAACCCTATCATGATACTTTAGTTAGGGTATTACTGAAACCATAGAAACTCTGAGAAGTAGACTGAGACTGTAGCTAGGCTACCGCAAAAGAAAATAATCTCTTAATTATTTATCCATAAGACATCTGTAATAAACACTGGAATATTAACCTGATTCATAAAAATTTCTAATCAGATAATACGAAATGAGTACGCGAGCAGCTCGTGGTAGGGGCCGTGGACGTGGCCGTGGTAGTGGCCAGCTGAATCTTCGTCTTTGGGACATACGCCAGTAGCTGATGTACCGGTACCACCGGTAACAGAGGTGGAGTCTCGCGATCGTGGTGCCGGGGATGATGCCCTATCACAAGCGATGCTTCGAGTTCTGGAAAGGGTTGCCGGGGCAAGTACGGTTAATGGATTTCGGAGATCTATTTCTGAGCGACTCCGGGCTAATGGAACGAGTTCTTTAGGGGCGTGTCCGTGTAGCCCTGAATGTGGCCGAGTACTGGTTAGAGGCCACAGAGCGAATTATGGACGATCTGGACTACTCTGTGGAGCAGAAGCTGAAGGGAGCCGTATTGTTGCTTAGAGATGAAGCCTATCAGTGGTGGCTCACGATGAGAGATGGAACTTCAGCTGATGAGGTAACATAGGAGCTATTTAAGACAGCCTTTAAAGGGAAATACGTTGGGGCTAGCTATGTGGACGCCCGCAGGAAAGAATTCTTGAATCTGGTTCAGGGAGGTAGGACAGTGTTTGAGTACGAGGCTGAGTTTTTTAGGCTGAGCCGGTATGCTTCTGGGATAGTCGCTACAGAGTACAAGCGTAGCATGCGCTTCGAGGATAGTCTGAGAGATGAACTTAGAGTGTTGATTACTCCGCAGAGGGAGCGTAGCTTCACTGCTTTGGTAGAGAAAGCTAAGATAGCTGAAGAGGTGAAGCGGACAGAAAGACAGAATAGCGAAAAGGATCGGAACCGTTTTCGGAGGGATTCTAGACTGTCAGGTGGGGCTAACAGGAATGTTAAGAGGGCAAGAGTGGCGGAGCTAGTGTGAGCAGTACCAATGAATGCTGTTAGACCGTAAGGTTGTAGGAGTTGTGGTAAGATACATGTGGGCGAGTGTCGGAAACGTTCTGGAGCCTGTTTTCGATGTGGGTCTATGGAGCATAGGGTTAAGGATTGTCCCCAGGAACCAGATTAGGGTCAAGTTACAAATCAAAGGGTCACTCAGCCAGTGAGGGGTGGACCACCAGCTCTGAGAGGTCGTGGGCAAGGTAGAGGCAAAAATGGTAATGGTCGAGGACGAGGAGCACCTGGCAGGGGTGTTGGTTTTGTTGAGGCTCGTCAGCTAGCGTTGGTATATGCAGCTCATCGCCGAGAGGAGGGTGATGCACCTGACGTCATAACCGGTACGTTTTTTATTTCTAGTATGTCGTACACTGCGTTGATAGATGTTGGATCTACCCATTCATATGTTGCATGTGCTATATCTGGGTCGCTAGGTGTGCGCTCTGAGGAAACCGTGAGTGGGGTATCAGTACTAAGTCCTTTGGGTCACTCGGTTAGGGTAGACAAACTGTATAGAGACGTACCTATAGAAACTCAAGGAAAAGTCTTTTCTGGAGATTTAATGGAGCTTCCTTTCAGAGAATTCGATCTCATCTTGGGGATGGATTGGCTTGTTAAGCATAGGGCTACTTTGGATTGTGCTACAAAGCGAATGAGGTTAAAAACCGCAGAGGATGAGGAGGTTATGGTGATAGGTGAGCGTAGAGATTATCTGTCTAATGTGGTGTCAGCTTTGAGAGCTGAGAAATGGATTCGAAAGGGATGTGAGGCTTATTTGGCATTCATAAGTCAATCGGAATTTGAGGAATTGACTGTGGACAAAGTTAGAACCGTTAAGGATTTTCAAGATGTTTTTCTTGAGGAGCTTCCGGGTTTGCCTCCGAATCGAGAGGTTGAGTTTGGGATCAACTTGTTGCCTGGAACGGCACCAGTGTCTATTGCACCTTATAGGATGGCACCAAAAGAGTTAGTGGAGCTAAAAGCTCAGATTCAAGAGCTACTGGATAGGGGCTTCATTAGGCCAAGTGTGTCTTCGTGGGGAGCACCAGTGTTGTTCGTAAAGAAGAAAAATAGGACAATGCGAATGTGCATCGATTATCGACAGCTAAACAAGCTGACGATTAAGAATAAGTATCTATTACCAAGAATCGATGACTTATTCGACCAACTTAGAGGAGCTTCAGTATTCTCCAAGATTGATCTTCGGTCTGGGTACCATCAATTAAGGGTTAAGGAGGTAGATATTCACAAGACGACATTCAGAACTCGGTATGGTCACTATGAGTTCTTGGTTATGCCATTTGGGCTGACAAATGCACCTGCAGCATTTATGGATCTGATGAATCGAGTATTCCAGCCATACTTGGATCGATTCGTAGTCGTCTTTATCGATGATATTCTGGTTTATTCTGAATCTGAGGAGAAGCGTAATGAGCATCTCCGTATTGTGCTGCAAGTGTTGAGGGAAAAAGAGGTTTATGCGAAATTCAGTAAATGTGAGTTCTGGTTGAAGGAAGTAACTTTCTTGGGGCATGTTGTTTCTGCGGAAGGGACTAAGGTGGACCCTCGAAAGATTGAAGCAATTCTGGAATGGAAACCACCGAGGTCAGTGGCAGAAATACGAAGTTTTCTGGGTTTAGCTGGGTACTATAGAAGGTTTGTGGAAGGATTTTCTGTTATGACAGTGCCGCTGACAAAGCTCATAAGGAAAGGGGTAGCATTTATTTGGACCGAGCAGCAGCAAAAAGCTTTTGAGAAGCTAAAAAAGGTTCTAACCGAGGCACCTGTACTGATTCAGCCAGAGTCTGGGAAAGATTTTACCATGTATAGTGATGCATCACATGTTGGGTTGGGCTGTATGTTGATGCAAGAAGGTAAGGTGGTTGCTTATGCATCGCGACAGCTTAAACCTCATGAAGTAAACTATCCTACCCATGATCTGGAGCTGGCAGCAGTAATCTTTGCACTTAAGATTTGGAGACATTACTTGTACGGAGAAAGGTGTACTATATACACAGATCATAAGAGTTTTAAGTACTTGCTGACTCAGAAGGAGCTGAATCTTAGGCAACGGAGATAGATAGAATTGCTTAAAGATTATGACTGTGTGATCGAGTATCATCCAGGCAAAGCTAATGTGGTGGCTAATGCCCTAAGTCGTAGAACTGTATCTGATCTGAGAGCAATGTTCGCTCGTTTAAGTCTGTACGACGATGGTAGTCTGTTAGCAGAACTACAAGTAAGGCCAACCTGGGTTGATGAGATTAAAGGAAAGCAGTCTAAGGATGAGTCTTTGGTTTCTCGATTCCAGCAGGTTAAGGATGGGGATACTTCTGAGTTTGGACTTAACAGTGAGGGAGTTCTGTGTTTTCGAGGTAGAGTTTGTATTCCGAAGGACTCTGATTTGAGGCAAGCAATTTTAAATGAAGCTCATAGAGGACTGTGTGCTATGCATCCTGGAGGGAATAAGATGTATCATGACTTAAAGGAATTGTATTAGTGGCCTGGGCTGAAGCGTGAGGTAACGGAATTTGTGGGAAAATGTCTGACTTGCCAGCAGGTGAAAGCTAAACACCAGTTACCTTCTGGACTTCCACAACCAGTGAAAGTACCACTTTGGAAGTGGGAGAGGGTGACCATGGATTTTGTAAGTGGGTTGCCCTTGACACCGACGAAGAATGACTCGATTTGGGTGATTGTAGATAGGTTGACTAAATCTGCTCATTTCATCCCTGTTCGCACCGATTATTCACTTCAGAAGTTAGCCAAGTTATATGTAGCAGAAATTGTGCGACTGCATGGAGTGCCAATGTTGATTATTTCTGATCGAGACCCTAGATTTACATCTCGGTTCTGGCAGAAGTTACATGAGGCATTGGGAATGCGACTGAATTTTAGCACAGCTTTTGATCCTCAGACTGATGGACAGTCAGAAAGGGTTATTCAGATTCTGGAAGACATGTTAAGGGGATGTGTTATCGACTTTCAAGGCAGCTGGGAGGATTATTTACTGTTGGCAGAATTTGCGTATGATAACAGTTATCAGGCTAGCATTCGTATGGTACCTTATAAGGCACTATATGATAGTAAGTGTCGTTCACTAAGTTGTTGGACCGAAGTGGGAGAGCGGCAAGTTCTTGGACCTGAGTTGGTAGCAGAGACTGAAGAGAAGGTCAAAGTGATTAGGGACCGGTTAAAAGAGGCATCTGATCTGCAGAAGTCCTACACGGATTTAAAGCGTAAAGAGATCGAGTACTCAGTGGGTGAAATGGTATTTTTGAAGGTTTCACCTTGGAAGAAAATATTAAGATTTGGAAAGAAAGGCAAGTTGAGTCCGCGATTCATTGGGCCTTATCGGGTTCTTAAGCGAGTAGGTCCGGTGGCTTATCAGTTGGAGTTACCTCCAGAGCTAGACAGGATTCATGATGTGTTTCATGTATCCATGTTAAGAAGATATCGTTCTAACCCTACTCATGTCGTGCCAGTTGCAGAGGTTGAGGTACAACCTGACTTGACATTCGAGGAAGAACCAGTGCAGATTCTAGATCGAGACGTGAAGATTTTAAGAAGGAAATCGGTCCCATTGGTAAAGGTACTTTCGCGTAATCATGGCAGAGAGGAAGCTACTTGGGAACCCGAGGAGGCGATGCGTCAACAGTATCCACAGTTGTTCGAACCAGGTAAATTTCGAGGACGAAATTTCTTTAAGGAGGGTAGAGTTGTAACGCCCTAATTTTTGGGACTCTCTTGAGTTGTTGTTCATCTGATAAAATGTATTAAACTCTAGTATTTGGGTGTATAAATCTTGTTTGGGGAGTGTTAATGGGCCTGTAACGCCCTAATTTTCGGGTTTTTCTTAGATTGCTCTGTATCTGATAAAATGTTTAAATTCTAGTATTTGGTTGTGTAATGCAAGTTTGGAGCGTGGTAATGGGCCTAAGGAAGGCCCATGTGTTGGTTGGAAGCTGGGTAAAATTTTGTATTTTTGACTTAGGAGATAGGGGACTCTTGAAGATAGGTGTTATAAGAAAATATCGGTGAAATAAGACACAAAACAAGTATTGGTAAAGTGGCAAGGGAGACGCCACTAGGCTCCTTAAAAAGTGGCGCCTAAGGGAGCTTAGAGGTCAAGGGTTCAAGCTCCAGAGGTTGCAAAGGTGGTGTTTTATTTTTGTGTTTGAACGGGTAAGAATTTGAAGCACAGTTAAACTCTGCTTGGGAAGATTTGAATCGGTCAAGGGAGCAAATTGTGGAGGAGGTTGAGGAGCAAATCAAGGAGCCTTTGAATTTTGAAAATGATGGCCGGTTGGAGGACTCTTGGTAAGGTAATTTCGGCTATAGCTTTTTGGTATTGCCGAATTCCCTAGGTTCTTTTTGGTGTTTTGTGCCGATATTCCTAAGAGAGTAAACTCCCATCCTTGTGTCGATTTTGGCATAGCTTAGTAGGTATCTTTTTGCCACTTTGTTCCTCTCATTAATCTAGTAGCCGAACCTCATTCCACCCTTGAGCCGAATTTGCATTTGACTAAACACCTCCCTTGTTTTCTTTTCTATTCTCATCTATTTGCTTCTCTTCTTCTCAAACCATAAGCCGACCCCTTATCACCATTCTTCTACCAGCCGAATCCATTCTCCCTTGTCTCTCTTCTCAAAACCTCTGTCGACAACTGCAAGAAGAAGCCAAAATCTCTCTGCTGATTGTTCTTTGCCAAAGCCGATCACTCTTATTCTTCTACTTTTTTCTAAAACCTTCCATAAGCCCAAACATCCATCTTGCCGAATCCCTCTTCTTCTATTAAATATATTGTCTCTTCTCATCCTACTTCCAGTGCCGAATCTCCTTTTTGACCAAAACCTCATTGTGCTTGGCCGAATCCTCTCTTCTCTCAACTCTTTCTTTCTCGTTGTTACAAGTAGAACGGCTGTGGTTTGGGACTTAGATTGGTAAGTATTTTGTGCTCCTATCTCGTTAGTTTTCAAGTTTAAGGCTTGATGCCGAAACCCCTTATGGGGAGGCTAACGTTAGTGACTAGGGGGGCTTGATGGTAGCTTTCTTTTGGTTTGTTTGCGTTAGTGTGATCAAGAGGTTGTGCAACTAGGGACTTGGAGGGCAAAACGCTGCTGGACATTAGGATCTAATCCACTTTCAACAAGGAGGTAAAGGCTTTTAAGGACTTAGGCCATGTTGGCCGATTTTGGTTGGGAGATTATGGCTTATTGGTTACTGAGTTTTAGGTTAACGCTATAGTGTGCAATTGTAGGCTATTCGCTCGTGGGTTCTTCAAGCACTTCGACAGCTAACAGGTGTGTAACTAATCCCAACTGTTAGACTAGAGTGGTAAAAGCCAGAAGAGGCGTAACGTTACCGACATCTAGTGTAAGTGACCGAAAACACATTCGTATGATATTTAAGAGTAACCATTTACTCCATTGGGCTTAACCATGAACTCAGTGCTGGAAGAATTACAGAAGGTGCAATTCTGAACGTTTCGTTAAGTTGGGCTACGATGGGCCGAGATGGGCCCAATAGGCTTCCAAGCCCAAATCAGTAAAATGACTATTATAGGCTTTCTGGCAACGTGATTAATGATAACATGATTAAGTTGGTAAACTAAACCTAAAAGTTAGACTTAACAGGCTTGAGATGATAATGGACTTAGTAAGGCCCATTAGGGGTTTTAAGTTAAAAAGGGTAAAACTGGAAATTTGGCTTAAGTGGACTTCCATGGTTATTTATGGGCTAATAATTAATCGAACGTGCATGAAAACTCTGAAAACTTGATAAAGGACTAAAATACCCCTGAATATGGAAAATTACCAAAATACCCCTAGATGTAAAAAGACTATTATACCCCTAGGGTCAACTCTGTATGAAATGTATGATTTTATGTATCTGCATGAGTTACCATTTAATGTGAGCATATCTGATGCATGAGATGCTATATGTTGCATGCTAGTATGTATATATCTGTTGCATGGGGTATGGGTTTATGATGGAGGAAGAGTTCTGGCAGCCTCGCTGCAATCTGGTGACTTTGTCACATTATATCTGGCAGCCTCGCTGCAATTCTGGTGGCCTCGCCACAATATCTGTATCTAGTGACCTCGTCACAATATCTGGCAGCCTCACTGCAAATATTATCTGGCAGCCTCGCTGCGAATATTATCTGGCAGCCTCGCTGCAAATTATATCTGGCAGCCTTGCTGCAAATATCTGTGGTGTGTAGCGGTTGGGTGGGTCGAGTAGTCTCCCTACATGGTGTAAGGTTGGTACAGGGGTGTTATGGATGGATTTGGGTTGGGTTTCTGTCTGCATATTATTTCTGATCTGTATCTATTTTGGGCCTATGGGCTTAACCTGATTTCTGTAATGGGCAAGGCCCAATTAATCTGATTCTAAGGCTTGATCTGTTTTGGCCTATGGTTGAGATTATGTTATACACTGAGTTGTCAAACTCACCCCCCTTTCATCTCTGTAGGTAACCCTCAACCATAGTGGGCTTGGAGCTGGGAGAGATTCGGAGTGGCCACAATCTCTGCAAATTCGGTTTTCGTTTAATTTTAAGTATTGAATTATTTTATTTTTGGGTTTTAATTGTAATAAGGCCGCTATTTAAATTCCCTTTATGGTTTATCTTTTTAATCCATATTTTATCGAAACTGCTAGTTATAGCTGCGCGGGTTTTAAAAATATTGGCAACTTTTTCAAACGCAACAAGTTTAAAACATGGATAAGTTAAGGATTAACAAATTGGTTTCTCTCAAGTCACCGTTTTAGTAAAATATCAGCTAAGTCATAACAAGTAAAAAGATCATAAGTTTAGTTGTGGGACTATGTGACACACTAGATCTGGTCATAACGTCTAGACTGGGTTTGGGGTGTTACAGGGCCTCTGGAAGGCTCAGGTGTTAGTTAAAGCTTGGGAAAAATTTTAGATTTTCACTTAGGAGTTAGGGGACCTGTGGAAGTAGGTGTCTTAAGAATTTGTGCGTGGATTATAGCACAAAAGGAGCATTGGTAAAGTGGCAAGGGAGGCGCCACTAAGCTCCTAAAAATGTGGCGTGTGGAGCATGGAGGAAGGCCAAGGTCCAAGTCCCAGAAGATGCAAGGGGTGGCGTTTAATTTTATGCTTGGGCAAATAAGAGTTTGAAACACAGTAAAACTCTACTTGGGAGAAGTTTGAGGCGGTCAAGAGAGGGAATTGTGGAGTGATAAGGGGAGCTTGTTGAGGAGAGATTTTAGGTGTTTTTGAATTTTGAACAGAAGTGGCCGGCCAAGGGATTCTTAGTAGTGCATTTTCGGCAATTAGGTGCTAGTTGTGTCGAATTCTCTTAGGTTCTTTTTGTGTTTCGTGTGCCGATTTCCTTAGGTGAGTAAACTCCTCTCTTTTGCTCAGTCCACATAGCATATTAGGTTTGTTTTGCCACTTCGTTCTTCTTTTCTAACTTAGTAGCCGAACCCTACTACACTTCTTTTGCCGAATCTTCATTTGACAAAAAGACTACTTTCTTTTCCTTTTCTCTCACTCATTTCTCTTTTCTTCTTTTCTCACACCATAAACCGACTTCATACCACCATTCTCTTTGTTAGCCGAATCCATCTTCTTCCTGTCAATCTACCTCTTCCTCTCCATTTTACTTTCATTACCGATTGCTCATTAGTCTCGTACCTTTCTTCTTTCTATTCTGTTGTTGACGTCTCCCATAACTCCATAGCCGAACCCTCCTAAGTTTGGGACATATTCTTCTCTTCATGTGGCTGCAAGTGGAACTTCCATAGATTGGGATTAGATTGGTAAGTATTTCAGGACTCTCCCTCTCGTTAGTCAGTTAATCGAATTCTAAGGTTATAAGCCGAAACCCCTTTAGGGGAGGCTATCGTTTGGACTAAGGGATCTTGTGACCTTTTCTTTTGATTTGTATGCGCTTGAGTAGACAAAGGGGACTTGTGCAAAGGACTTGAAGGTTGGCACGGCTAGGTTCATAGACCTAGTTCATATTTCGGCAGAAAGGTAAGAGCTTTTAGGGACTTAGGCCATGCTGGCCGATTTTGGCAAGGGATCATGACTTATTGATTATCGAATATCAGCCTAACACGATAGTGTTCAATTGTAGGCTCGTGGTACGTGGATTTTTTCGACACTTCATCTGTTAACAGGTGTGTTCATACCCCCGATATAGACTAGAAAGGCCAAGGCTGAAATGACCGAAACCTGACCGAAAGTGACCGAAAGGTCAATCTTGTACGGATCTATGAGTACTCGTTTACTCTGTTATAGTCAACCTTGGATTCGATGGTGACAGAATTGCAGAAGGTGCAATTCCAAGCATTTTGGGTAAGTTAGGCTTTGATGGGCAAAAGGTGGGCCTAATGGGCTTCCGAGCCCATTCGATAAAATTATCCTTAAAGGTATTCTGGTAGCATGTTAATAATAATACGGTTAAAATTGGTAATCTGAGCATAAAAAATTAGATTTAACGGGCTTAAGACGTTAGTGGACTCAGTAAGGCCCATTAGGGGTTTTTGGCCTAAAAAGAGCAAAAATGGTAAATAAGTTAAAATGAACTTCTGAAGTCACATTTGGACTAATAGTCACTTAATCTTCATAAAATCCCTAAGAATCGGTAAAACGACTAAAATACCCCTAGTATGGAAAATTACCATTTTACCCCTAGGTACAAAATGACCTTTATACCCCTTGGGTAAATTCTGTATGAAATGTATGATTTTCTGTTTCTGTATGTCATATCTCATAGTATATTTATACATCTGATACATGAGATTCTGCATGTTATATGTCATGACATGTATGCCTGTTGCATGGGGATTGGGTTTTATGATGGAAGAAGCGTTCTGGCAGCCTCGCTGCAATCTGGTGGCCTCGCCACATATATCTATTCTGGTGGCCACGCCACATATATCTGTTCTGGTGACTATGTCACAATATCTGTATCTGGTGACTTTGTCACAATATCTGGCAGCCTCGCTGCAACTTCTGTGGTGTGTAGCGGATGGGTGGGTCGAGTAGTCTCCCCACATGGTGTAAGGCTGGTACAGGTGTGTTATGGATGGATCTGGGTTGGGCTTTTTGCTTGCATATTATGTATTTGTTCTGTATCTCTTATGGCCTATGGGCTTTATCTTGATTTCTGTATTGGGCCAAGGCCCAAATAGATCTGACACTGAGGCTTGATCTATTTTGGCTATGGTTGGGTTATGTTACACACTGAGTTACCAAACTCACCCTTATTCTTATCTCTGCAGGTAACCCTCAACCATAGTGGGCTTGGAGTTGTGAGGGATTTGAAGTGGCCACCTCGTCTGCAAAGATTGGTTTATGTTTTAACTAGTTACTATATTTATTTGGTTTTAAGTTTTTGGGTTTTAAGTTGTAATAAGGCCTCTCTTAAATTTTTCTTTTACCTCTATGATTTACTTTTACTGATTTTATTTTACTATACGGATTTGTTAGTCATAGGCTGCACGGGTTTCAAAGTTCAAAGAACATTTTCAAACACAATGAGCTTAATAAATGAATAACTTAAAGACTTAATAAAATGATTTCTCATTAACTTGTTGTTTTATAATAATATCACTTAAGTCACAACAAGCAAAGGTCACAAACTTAGTCGTAGGTCCATGTGACACACTAGATCTGGCTGTAACGTCCAGGCCAGGTTTGGGGTGTTACACTAGTTGAATTTGATAGAATTAAAGTTAATCTTGAAGCATGTAAATGCTTATGTCTATATGAGTTTTGAATATAATCGGAGTAAAATGACATATGTGATTGTGCATAATCGGCCAAATGGTATTATACTTAGAAAATGTTATGTGATACGATTATTTGGATTGTTTAAGTCTTATTGTTTAAAATTGCTTAAGACTTACTAAGCTTAGGAAAGCTTACTTTGACTATTATGTTTCTTTGTTTCACAGATCGAGGGCTCTTACTACCAGCTCGGGGATCGTCAGCATTTCGTTACACTATCTACTGTTTTGGTAACCTTATGATTTGGACTTAGCTTGTGGCATGTATAGGATAGACTATAATTAGAACGATATTTTTGAATATTGTAGTTAAGCCATGTGAATATGGCATCCTTTGGATGTTTACTTTTATAAGTTTTAAATTCAATATTTGGTTGTGTTTAGCATTTATATAAAAAAATGATCTTCTATTCAAAAAAAAATTTGTTCAAAATTTTCATGTCTGATCTATTTTCTGATTTTCGATAATGCCTCGTCCTATTCCGACGACGGTTACAGGATGGGGGTGCTACACAAAGCCCCATTCAGATACAGTAAACTAGGCCTTAGCCCTTTTTAGATAACAGTACGGCCCATAGGCCCATTACAGTAACAAAACAGATATCAACCATGAATGCAAGCCCAAACCCAACCTAAGTCCAACCGCTACACTCCACCTGTACTGGCCCTACACACCATGTGGGGAATAACTCAACCCTCCCAGCCCTACACTCCACAGTTGCAGCATAGCTGCTCAAATAACAGTATAATGAGGCAAAGCCCCTTCAGTACATGGTCAAGCCACTATCAATACTTCCTTCATCAATAACCCAGTCCCATGCAGCAGATAATCATGTACTGAACAGAAACAGTAAAACATGCATTTCAGTCAGATTTAGCCCTAGGGGTATAGCGGTCATTTTACACCTAGGGGTAAAATAGTAATTTTCCACCCATAAGGGGTATTTCAATAATTATACCAGTTTTTAGGGTTTCATGCACATTTTAATCAGTAATAGTCTATCTTTTATCCTTGTAGCTTGTAACAACCCAATTTTTACCCTAGTCGGAATGGTGGTTTCGGGACCCCAAAATCGAGTCAAAAAATTTTCTAAATGATCATTTTTTTATGTCTATTATGTGTGTCAATCTATGTGTGAAATATTTGATGTATTGATTTAGTCGTATGAAGGTGAATTTAACTCAAAAGGGCTTAGTTGTGAACTTTGAAAGTATGCTAGGTAAATGTGTGATGACTAGCATGTACATGCAAGTAAAGTGGTGGAGTTGCATGTCAATTTGACCTATTTATTTTGAGTGGCCGGCCATGACAAGTTGACTTCCACCAATTCTCATTTTTTTTATTATTAAATTGAAATTGATTAGAAATAATGTAATAAAAATAAATTAAATGAATTAAGGATGAATAGAAGAATAAGGGAAATAAAATATGTGTTAGTGGGAGGAGAAACCAAAGTTGATTCATCCTTGTTCCTCCATTGCCATAGCTAGATAAGAGAAAGAAGAAAATTTTTGTTACAATTTTCGGCTAAGGAAATTGCTAGAATAAGGTATGTGTAATGCTACTATTGGAAATTTATGCATAATTTGAATGGTTACTTTGAATTCTACCTATTTCATGGTTCGAATTTTTGTTATTTTGGAAGATTGATATTCGGCCATGGAGATTGAAATTCTTGATAGATGTTTTGATGTCATTGGTATGGAAATTTATGTTGGATGTGTTGAGTTTGCTAGTTGTTTTGGCTTGAAAGTTAAGGTTTTAGTAATTGATTATGTGATTGCCGAATTTAAATTTAAGCATTCGGTCGTGTTCTAGATTTATGATGAAAAATGTTTAATGCTTTATATGTTATATATATATATATATGTGCTTGTAAGTTAATTTGAGATTTGTTAAATTGTGGAAGGAAGGTGCCGAATGTGGTTTTTGAAGGTGTCTTAAGGAATAATATTATTGTGGCTTGAGTTTAATGACATTCGGCCAAAGGCCCTATGTGCTGGCAAATTCGGATATAAATGTTTAGGTGTTTTTCATATTGTATTTGATGTTTTGAAAAATAAGTAGTGGTTAATTGAAATGGTGTAATATGAAAGTTTTTAAATAGTACATAATTATGTAGTGATAGAACCATGAATGAAATTTTGTTAAAAGAGCTATGAACATGTTAAAGTTTGATTGATTGGATTTTTTAATTCATTCTATATCCGGTCAAGAAAATTTATATGAAGCTTGAGTAAGGTTAAATTGTAAATGCCGAATGAGCTATAGGAGTTGTAGATAACTTTTATGCATGTGAGTGTGTGTATGCTATTTAATTAGTGACATTCGGCATTACTTAATTAACATTAGAGATGAGGGCATGAAAGGCTGGAATTTTTAAAGTGGGTTATAACCTTGATTAGAGCAAGATAGGATCGGCCATGAGCATGATTAAATGGTTCGGTCATTGTTTGGCATAGGTGACCATATTGATTTGTTCGTTATAAATGAAGTTAATTGAAATGGTTTTGATCAACTTGTGATTTGGCAATTAACTATAAATAACCATACATGTAGAATTTATTAAATATATAATTTGTCTTAACGTATACATGGTTATAATTATAAACTTGATAATGCCTAGTAATGTGTTCGGTTGTGCATGAGTTGAGAATATATATATGGTGTTCAAATAATTAGTTATTAAGGTCATTTGTACCTTAACTATATGATATACCTGTATTAAATTAAATTGCCTATTTGATAAGTGATTAAATAGTAAATGATCTCGGTTAAGTAATTAAATAAATCTATTTGTTTTAAATTAAGCTCAAGAGCAAAGAGGAACAAATTCGGATCGAGGGAAAGAGAAATTGATCGAATAGCCATTGTGTTTGTTCGATATTAGTCGAGGTAAGTTTTTAAGTATTAAAATTTAGCTATTCGTGAATGAATTATGCTTTATTAAGAGAAATTGACATTTCCTTGTAGTATACTTATATATATGCATAATGTGGAAGGGTATACATGAATGAGTAATAAGCTAAATCATATGAGTATATTGCTGCTAGTTGCATTCATGAAATGGAAAGAAATAAAGTTTTGCATGTTCTCATCTTGTGGGCCGAAACTAAATGAAACAAGGGAGAAAAGGTTCTTTGACATTTGGCTACTTAAAAATCAAGATTTTTAATGTGTTTATACATATGTCCTAAGGTAATTAATGGTATGTTAATGAAATGTTGTGTGGTCGAATGGTCTTTGTTAAATGGATAAACTATATGTGCATGAGCGTAATTGAATGAAAGTAATCATCTATTGATGTGCTTGTTACACGTGAGAATTTGAATTTAAGATAAGGATTTGTATGATATGCTATGTACATATGAAATAAATTATGACTCCAATGAGTTAAATGTATATAGTGCCGAATGACTATTACAAAATGTAAGTAAGTTATTCATAAGTGATATTGCTAATGGCAATTATAATATGGAGGAAAGCTTGTGATATGTTTTCACGATCAAATGATCGGCGTGAAAATAATGTGAGTGAGATGATATGCACAACCATTGATTATAAGTGCAAAAGATGGAATGAAAGAAAAGTGATTTAGATTCATGATGTTGTCTTAATTGAATGATGTTAGTATCTAATTGTATGAGATATATATATATATATCCGAATATATGGCTTATAGCCGAATGGTCACTATGATTTAAGCTAGAATGGTGAATTGGATATGTGATGTTATATGTGACTTTTGAACCGAAAATTTGAATGACGAGGTTATATCCGGACTTAGTCCGAAGGGCCTTTGTGCCAGTGTTGTATCCGGACTTAGTCCGAAGGGCCTTTGTGCCAGTGTTGTATCCGGACTTAGTCCGAAGGGCCCTTGTGCCAGTGTTGTATCCGGACTTAGTTCGAAGGGCCTTTGTGCCAGTGTTGTATCAAGACTTAGTCCGAAGGGCCCTTGTGCCAGTGTTGTATCTGGACTTAGTCCGAAGGGCCTTTGTGCCAGTATTGTACCCGGGCTGGGTCCCAAAGGGCATTTGTGCTGGTGTCATATCCGGGCAGGGCCCGAAGGCTTTCATGCGGAAAATACGCGATTTCTATCGTTATAATCTTAATTAATGAGTTCATCACCCTAAGTTTATCAGGTACGTACCGTAAGCAAGTTGTAAATTGGATTCTGCTTAAATTTCGATTATTGTATAAATAGTACTATTTTCGACTATTTCAGAAGATTATATGAAAGTATATGGCTAATTCATAGAATATGTGTTTCAGCTCAAGTAGATATATGTTAATATCTCAGAAAGATTATATGAGCCTATTCGAGTAAGGTGTAAAATTTACATAAAAATGTGAATGTTCTACTTCGGTAATGGTATGCTTGTATAATGAAGTGTATGTGCCAAAATGACCCTGTGTATCAGTGCGTAATCGACCAAAAGACCTTATAGTCTGAGGACGAGTTGTATAAGGATTTTTGTGCAAAGACAAAGTAAGGATTATAATTCGTTAAACTTAAGTATATGTGATCAGGGATATGCCTGTTCCTTTATGTACCTATATGATAAAAATTTATATTTGTCATATTCAAATATTCGAAGACCAATGACGTGATTATGAACTAAGGAATTAAGTTTCTATATATGTACATACATTCATGTAGATGCATAAGATGAATACATATTAGCATGTGACTGGGATTATTGAAGATCTAGATTAAAGTAAGAGGTAACTACGGAATTTATAAGTGTACTAAGATTTATTGTATATGTGTGCTATATATTTACCATGTGCAACCAACTTCAATTGATGAAGAGCGAGTTTTGGGAATAAATCATGAAATGGTAATATACTGTGTTTAATGAATAGAGACTCTACGAAACCATTCACGATAGATTATGATATGACTACGCGATTATGAATATAGAAATAAAACATGGTTTAAGTAATACGTTTTCACTTGTTTGAATCAAAAACATATAAAGTAATGCATATGCGAATCATAGTCTGTCTTGGTTGACATTGTGAAAGTATATATATGTGTGTATTGGTTAGGTATATTCGGTCAAATGAGACCTTACTCAGATTCATGTATATGAAACACTTGTTTTTGATTCAATACGATTAATATCTTGCTTAAGACTTACGAAGCTTGTGAAAGCTTACTCTGTTGTTTTATGTCTTTGTTTTGTAGATTGTGGATTCTGACTATCAGCTCAGGGGATCGTCAGCTCCTCGTCACACTACCTACTATTACGGTAATCATGTGCTTTGCTTAGTCTTAGCTTATGGCATGTATAGGGTAGACAATGAGTAGAATGATACTTGGATTTTCGTATATAGGTCATATGTATATGCATCTTATGGAAATTTCTCGTATAGGTTTTAAACTCGAACTATAAAAAAAAAATGTGTTCAAAATTTTATCGTCCTGATCTGATTTCTAGTCTCCAGTAACGCCCCGTCCTATTCCGACGACGGTTACAGAATAGGGGTGTTACATAGCTTATTTAGCCCATTTTAGTAGATTATAGTCATTGGGCCCTAAAACCCCTAATGGGCCCTACAGTGTCACTTAGCCATATTGGCCCGTTTAGCCCAAATTCTAAGTCTAGTTTAACAGTCTTAACCTACAGTATATCAGAACACACTTCCTTTAGCCCATTGGGCCCAATTTCAACCCATCGAGGCCCAAATTTACCGAAGTACATGAAATTGCGCACTCATTCATCTTTCCACTTGCGATTGCAAATCTCATGATTTCCAACCGACTTACGAGTGCTCGCACGCTCGCAAGCCCATGAAATGCTGGAATTTTGGCATTTCAGCTTTTCAACTTTTGTCGATTTAGACTACAGAAGGGTGTTCATTTACACATCTGTTTTGCGACGACTGCTAATGAGATCTCCCATGGTAACCTACAATTGGCACTACAGTCTTTAGATTACAAATCATCAATAACCAATCTTAAAAACTCGTTACCACATTCGGCCATAATAGGGTGGTCCTAGCCACTTACCCTTGTCGATCTTTTCTACTAGATCTAGATCTACCAGTTGCTCCAATGATCCAAGCCTTCGATCGGTAGCCTTTAGTTCATTCTAGCACATAATAATCCAATTAATAAGACCCACAGAGCCTCTAACCCCAATCGATAGTCACCTACCCAAGGGGTTTTCGGCTTTTCCTTAAATCCCGAAATAATGAATAGAAATAAAAGATCTGAGTACTTACCAAAGATCCACCGGACAAGAGTGCCTCCAACCCTTTCCTATCTCAGATCTAGTATAGATCTAGCCTCTAACCACAAGAGAGAAAGAATCTAAGAGATCTAAGGGTTCAGCTCCCAAATCCCTACGAATATGATGATTTCAGCTTTTAATGGATGAAGAAGAAGATGATTTGAAACTATGGATTGAAAAGGTGTTGTCGACAGAAACTAGGGGTTTGGAGAGTGTGAAATTTGGCCAAAAGGGAAGAAGAAGAAAGGAGGATTCGTCTATGGACAAATCAGCACAAGAGTAAACTTTCAGGATTTCGGCTTTTAGTAGTAGTCCATTGGCTTGAGAAGAAAAGAATGGCAGATTCAGTTTTGAAGAAAAAGAAGAGAAAAGATGAGTAGAGAGAGAAGGTTGTTTCAGCTTAACAAGAAAAGAAGAAAAAAAAAAAGAATGAAAGAAGGGAGGAGAGGGTTTCCTTTTGGTAAAAATGGCAAAAGGGGGTTCTTTCCACACTTTTGGCTTTTGTGAAAAAGAGGGAGGAGAAGAGAAAAGAGCTTATCGCTATACCTAATCGGCAGCCAAGAAAAGAAAAGCCAAAACAAACCCTAAGAGACCCTAAAGCTATTCGGCTAACACCCTAAACACTCCCTAGCCGATTGTATACCAAAACCCTAAACCAAAACCAATATGTTCCCACAAAAATCCCTTGTTCGGCCACCACAAGCTCCCATTCAAAATTCCTATTATTTCTCTCCCTAATCTATCTAATCTAATTCCATGGACCACTTAAACTCTCTTCAGCAGAGTTCCACTTGAGTTCCATCACATGTCCAGCACATGCTCAAAAATAAAAACACCACCAGTTACCATGCAACTAGAACCTTGGCCCTAGCACTCAGTCCACACGCCACTTTTTAGGCATTTAAGTGGCGCCATATTGCCACTTTACCAAGGGCCTCTTTGTGTCCTATTTTACTAACTTTTTCTTAAAGGCCCACTTAACCAAGTCCTCTTCACTTTAAATCCAAAATTTGATATCTTTGTCGGGTTTTATCTTAGGCGTAGGCCTTCTAAAGACCCCCTAACACACTTACCCACAAATTTAATAACCAAAACACCAAAATTTCAAGATTTCACAACAATCCCGAAAAAATCCCGAAAATCAGGGCGTTACAACCATAGCCGAATGCCCTAGTTACCCAGTGCTTATTTTGCCATCAAAGACTGAATCTAGGTAAGTACTCTCTTTTCTCTCTTTTCAAATATCCTTATGAAAGTCGAATTCCCTTTCCTCCTTTATGGTAATCGGCCTTTGAACCTTTCATTAGTGACCGATTTGAACCTCTCCTTTCTTGACTACTCCGATTTTCTAGGTGTGGTATAGAGATCGATTTTTCGAGAGGTGGTGGACGGCTAGTGTCGTAGAAGCAATATAAGCCTTGTGATCAGTCTTCAGCCAAGGTAAGTATTGGTGTTTCTTTTGGGGGTGTTGGCCGAACATGATAGGGGTTTGGTTGTATAGCTAACAAGTTAGATTGTATGATTAATGGTTTGTTGGGTGATTATAGGTTGATTGTTCGTAGGCGGTTTGACTCGATTCATAATCAGGTGTGTAACTACACCTCTATAGTGTAGATCGGCAAAAGCTGAAAAGCTGAAATACCGGCATTTCAAGGCCCCATTGGCATGCGAGTGCTTATGGGCCGATATGAGCCCGCTGTGATGGGTTTCAAACTGAGGAGATCGATTTGTGCTAATCCGCACATTTGAGCCATTTTGGGCCTCGATGGGCCGAAATGGGCCCAATAGGTCTACGGGCTCACTTTGAGTAAATTTCTGGGTTAGTGACTGTTAGTAGACTAGATAGTAAAATCAACAATTTCAGACATAAAAATAGGCCTAATGGGCCACACAGGCTTGTGGGGCCACACGGACCTAATAGGGATTTTTGGGCCCGTAGACACTTTTGACCTAGATAGTGATTCTGAGTTGCTTAAGGCAACGTAGACCTACCTGAGGGTCGTACTTGGTATGAAATGCTTAAATTTGGTAGGATAACTGAAATACCCCTCAGGGGGTAAAATTACCATTTTACCCTTAGTTGCTAAAAGATCATTATGCCCTAGATAGTAAGTTCGTATGTATGCATGAATATTTCTATATCTACTATTCTGTAAGCATGATGTAATCTATTTTGTGAATCTGCATGGGGTTGGGTTTTTTGAGGAGGAAGTTCTCTTAAAGTGGCTCTGCCACATAATCTGTTTCTAGTGGCTCTGCCACAAATTCTGACATAGCAGCTTAGCTGCATTTTGGTGTGTATGGCTTGGTGGGTTGAGCTACTCCCCACAGGTGTGTTTGGTTAGTATGGGTGGTGTGATTGGTTGGATTGCGGTGGGTTCTGCATATTATCTGCTTATTATCTATTCTGGGCTCCAGCCCAATCTGTTCTTATGGGTAGTTGCACATTGAGTTTTTACAAAACTCACCCTTTTAGTTGTTACATTGTGCAGGTAACCCCCAGACTTAGCTAATTTGGAGCTGAGAGAGACTCGAGGTGGCCACATGCTTTTCTGTTTGGTTTTCTTTATTTCTGTTAAATTTTTATCATATTTCTCTTTACTATTTTGGGTTTATGTTTTATTAATAAGGCCACTACAGATTTAACTTTAAATTTGGTTCATCATTGGCTTTAGAACTGATGTAAAACGGCTAACTAATCAACTCGGATATTTTAAACTGGTAACAAACATTTTCAGGATCAAACCACACTATGTTTTCCTACATGGGTCTAGCAAACTTAAGATCTAAAATTAAGCCATTTTTGAACCTACTTTTGCAATGCGGTTTCACCTTTTAACAATAGTTTAATTTAAACTTGAACCTGATATCCAAACCAAATAAAACATTTCAAAACTAAAAGTAAGTTTTCCTTAAATCGAGTAGATGGTTTTCGAAGCAAAGAGCCATGTAACTCACCAGATTCGGCCATAACATCTAGGCCGGGTTTGGGGTGTTACATTTAGTGGTATCAGAGCCAGGTTGCAATAACTCGACTATGGTGTGGGTTTGGAAAATGTTCTTCAGAACATGCATTTCAAAAAGTTTTTAAACCGAACTTTTTTCAAAATTTTTCTTTAACACTTTTCTTCTAAATTTTTTTTCCAAAACATCAAATGATTTCCTGTGTATTGTCTTAAAAAAACGAATATGAAATAATGATCCCTGAAATGTGGCACGTCGAGCCTCTGGCCCAAATCTGTAAGTACTTCTGATTTATTTTGATGTGTGTGTTTAAACTACAATGCTACTGTAGATAGTACTGAGACTCTGTAGTTAGGGCAAACTAAAACTATAGGAAAATTGAAACCATTGGAACTTGAAAACTATAGCTAAATCTAGATTTACGAGAACAAGCCCTAAAATATCTGTCTTCTGCATAAAACATCTGTAATAAATACTGAAACCGTAACTAAGACAAAAAAATTCTAAACAGATAATACGATATGTGTACAAGAGCTGCACGTGGAAGAGGCCGTGGTAGAGGCCGGGGAAGCACCCAAGCTGGATCTTCAGCACCGAGACACATGCCTGCTGCAGAGGCACCAATGTCACCAGCAATTGAGATTGGGTCCCATGATCAGGAAGCCGGGGATGATGCTTTATCCCAGGCAATGCTTTGTGTCTTAGAGAGAGTTGTCAGGGCAAGTACTGGAACAGTAAATCGTGGGTCGATTTTTGAGTGGCTTCGGGCCAATGGAGCGAAAAATATTCAGGGGCATATCTGGCATAGCTACGAATGTGGCCGAATACTGGTTGAAGGCCACTGAGTAAATTATGGATAACCTGGATTGCTCAGTAGAGTAGAAGCTAAAGGGAGCAGTATCTCTACTACAGGACGAGGCTTACCAGTGGTGGTTCACGGTGAGAAAGGGTACATCAGTTGATCGCATAACCTGGGACTACTTTAAGACGGCCTTTGACGAGAAATACGTTGGGGCGAGTTATGTGGACGCCCGAAGAAAGGAATTTTTGAATTTGACTCATGGGAGCAAGTTTGTAGCGGAATATGAGGCAAAGTTCTTGAGATTAAGTCATTATGTGCGTGGAATCGTTGGTACTGAATACGAGTGCAGTGTACGATTCAAAGATGGTTTGAGGGATGAGCTAAGGGTGCTGATTGCTCCACAGAGGAAGCTTGATTTTGCTACGTTGGTTGAGAAAGCCAAAATCACTAAGGACGTCAAGTGCTCAGAATGTCTGAACAATGAAAAGAAGAGGAACAAGTTTAGGAGAGATGCAGGGCCATCAGGTGCTTCTGGAAGGCCGTTAAGAGGAATTGAGTTACTGAGCCAGTTCAGGCAGCTCCGGTTAACATGGTTAGGTCTCAAGTTTGTGCTGAATGTGGGAGGTCACATCCGAGCGAGTGTAGGAGGAGTATGGGTACGTGTTTCTGATGTAGGTCTATCAATCACTAGGTGAAGAATTGCCCTCAAAAATCGGTTCAGGTGCAAGTGGCAGAGTAGAGAGTTGCACAACCAATGAGAGGTGGTCAGCCACCGAGGGGCCGCAGTCAAGCCAGAGGCGGTAATGGAAATGGACGCAGTCAAGGAGCACCGGGTAGAAGTTCTGGAAATGTGGAGGCACGACAGCTAGCTTTGGTTTACGCTGCTCGTCGTCAAGAGGATGGTGATGCACCTGATGTTATTACTGGTATGTTTCTGATTCATAACATGCCTTATGTTGCTTTGAGTGATATTGGTTCCACCCACTTTTATGTAGCTTGTGATGTGTTGGGGAAGTTGGGTATGCAATCTGAGAATACTGTGAGTGAAATATCTGTAGTTAGTCCACTGGGTAACTCAGTTAAGGTAGATAAACTCTATAGAGACGTACCTTTAGAGTTACAAGGTCAAGTTTTCTTGCGAATCTGATGGAATTACCGATGGGGAATTTGACCTAATTTTAGGCATGGATTGGTTGGTTAAGCACCAAGCAAACTTGGATTGTGCGGCCAAGCGGATGGTATTAAAGACTTTGGAGGGCAAAGAGGTGGCTATTATAGGGAAAGACGAGATTATCTGTCTAACGTCATTTCAGTGTTGAGGGCTGAAAAGTTGATTCGTAAGGGTTGCAAGGCGTTTCTAGCTTATGTAAGCAATTTTGAGTCTGAAGGTTTATCCGTGGATAAGGTGAGGATTGTTAAGGAATTTGTAGATGTTTTCCCCGATGAACTGCCTGGATTACCCCCGAATCGAGATGTAACATCCTCATCCGTCACCGGAATAGGTCATCCATCATTAAACATCTAATACAGTCCTCAAGGCAAACACGAATTTACAAAGGAACTCTTTTTAGAGGACTAATGTAAACAAATATGTATAGTACAATTCTTGCATTAACATCAATATCACTTATGCATATAAGTACATACAATAGTGGCTTAAAAAGAAACATACAATAAGTACATAAACAAAAATAATCATTTGTTAACATTGGTAATTCAATAAATGTAACCACCATCGGATATGCACACATGTATGTATATATGTCTTAACCGAATGTACCATCAAACTAGATCATTTCACAACCATTGATTTTAAATACGGGACTAAGCTATAAAAAAAATAACCAGCCACTTTCGCATGGCTTTAATATTTACACAACCAAAAAAATATATATAACTTGTTTCAAAAGGAGAGTTAAGCCTATACATGCCATTCACTAGAGTTAAAAATAATTAAATACCGAACGAGACTTTGATAGTAGAGATGACTTCAATACTGGAACTCCCGAGACCGTAGCTTCCGATCAAAATCTACAAAACCGAAAGCAGGGACAACAAAGTAAGCAATTAAGTGCTTAGTAAGTTCTTAAGTAACTCAGTCAAATACATATGAAGGATACAAATTAACTTCTCATGTCTATAACCTACTTTGGCCGAAAATGAGCATATCATTTTACTAATTACTCACCGACATAATTCAAAGAGAACGCAATGAACCCAAGGATTATATAGATATATATATATATATATACAGCTCAAGGTCGGATTTCTTAAACATACGAATGATATCAAACGATGGTTCACAGACTCTTCACCAGGCTCAACCAAACCAACTCTAATGATAGTCTAAACCATTAAGAGTCTAGAATGCGTACCTGCCCTTCTTACCTTAAGTGCGCATATGTTATAACTAGAGCAATATTCTTTACACGTGAGCTTATACATTTAACTTATATCTGATTTCCACAACGAAAAGTTCTCAGGATCACTAAAATCTTATCATTGGCTTTAAGCCCTTCGAGACTAAGCTCGGTTTTAACTCTGGCTCGGAAGCCCTTCGAGACTAAGCTCGGCTTTAACTCTGGCTCGGAAGCCCTTCGAGACTAAGCTCGGCTTTAACTCTGGCTCGGAAGCCCTTCGAGACTAAGCTCGGCTTTCGACGAAATTTATAATTACCCTTATCAGCATACATATCTTGTCACCTTTCAAATAAAATAAAACACAACAACCTCGGCATACTACCGACCATTCTACGTACGGTTCATTTGCTTGTAAGCAAGGGATACAATTTCATATCTAAACACATTAAGGTTCCACTTTAGTATTCGGTCTCTAACATTTACTCATTTTCTCATTTCCAAATTTTGCATTCGGACATATCATTTGCTATTTGAGTTCACATAATTTGCTATATAAATATTATAACTTCACTTTATCATACTTAAAGATTTGTTACTCAAGAACTTACCTCGTATTTTTCAGAGAAACTTCGATTTGACTATTCCGTGACCTTGGCCTTCCCTTTATCCGAAGTTGCCCCTCTAGGCTCTTGAGCTTAATTTGAACAATATAATAATATCAAACTCTATTCAACATTTCTACTGATAGTTACACTTTCATTCTAATCAAGACATACATTCGGCAAAGCACCATTATAATACAATTTATAACTAAATTCATTGATCAAGTAATAAACAAAGTCTTTTAACCCAACTCGGTACTCATGCCATCCCAATTAACAAAGACCGAATATAATAGCACCTAAATGCTTTAGCCATAAACCGTTTTCTAACATTTATTTAGTACATAAATCCCCCCATAAAGATAAGTTCACAATTGGTTTAGGTTCGAACATTAACAACCACATCGGAAGTTTTCAAGCTATCATTTAGTGAACCCAAGTCCATGCTAATTTAGTCTCAAAATGTCTACGAATAAGTTCTCACTAATTCTGCCCTTAACACCATTTTTTTTTAACTAAATTCTATGAACATCAATCGGCTCTACTAAGGAAGGCTTAAATGTACATGCCAACAAGACTAATCTTGAGCCTCCCAATTATTTCCCCAATTTCCTATCCACACACGTTCGGCAATAGTATAAGGATTCAATTCAAATTATCACAATTAACTAGTTCATCCCTATATCAAAAATTGTTCAACAAGTATTCACCCTCATAGAACACTATGGCCGAATGGCCTCCTAAAGTTTGTTTCACCAACTGAAAGTGAAAGCCAATTTCATACAAGGAAGATATCAACTACTCTTGTTAGCTTAACAAAATCATAGTTCAATTCTACTTTAAGGAAAAATGGCCACTTAAAATTTGAATCTATTAATCAAATTCATACATTCCAAAACTCCACCATTCGCTAGACTCTAGGCTTGGCCGAAAGCCTTAGTTCACCAAGACTAAAAGTCCTTACTAAGGTGATGGTTAGGACTTCAATTCTAGCTAAATTTTATGAACTCACACAAAGTCCATCCATTTTAACCAAAACAAAACACCAACTCCTCTATCATGACCATAACCGAACGTTCATGGCTTAGCTCACCAAAAACTAATACATGGGTTTCATAACAAGCTTCAAGTGCAACTAAATTTCACAAATTTCAAAAGAAAATTCATGAAGATTTACCTTAATTTGAAGCCACTAAGATGACCGAATGGGGTTCTATTTTCTCCCCTTTTCTCTTCAACTCACGGCAAAGATGAACAAGAATGAGTTCACTTTGTTCTTTTCACCTTTCCTTAATTTCATTTATTTTTTTATTGAACTAATTTATAAAATAAGCCATTTAAACATAAAATACCAATAAAAAAATGCATATTTTAACTATCACCATCATTATGGCCGGCCACTACTTTCAAAAAGGAGAAATTGACATGCAAGTCCTCTTTTTCTAGTCCATGTATTAATTAGCCTTCTAAATTATCCTAGCATATTTTTTTCAAGTTCTCACTTTAGTCCTAATTCATGAAAATTCACAACACAAAGAAAATCTTAAGGCATGCTATTATCACCCCGATACTTCACATATAACGGACATACAATATAACATTTAATTTTCGTAGTGACTCAGTTTTGTGGTCCCGAAACCACTTCCCGATTAGGGTCAAAATTTAGGGCTGTTACAACTCTCCCCCCTTTTTTTTTTGGATTTTCGTCCTCGGAAATCTTACCGATAAACAGATTTGGGTATTTTTCCTTCATAAATTTCTCAGGTTCCCAAGTCGCTTCTTCGATCCCATGCTTGAGCCATAGTACTTTTACTAATGGAACCTTCTTGTTTCGTAATTCTTTTATTTCGTGGGCTAAAATACGAATCGGTTCTTCTTCATAGCTCAAATCAGGCTTAATTTCAATTTCTGACGGACTAATCACATGCGAAGGGTCGGATCTATAGCGACGGAGCATCGATACATGGAAAATGTCGTGGATCTTTTCAAATTCAGGGGGCAGAGTTAGTCGGTAAGCAACCGGCCCAATACGTTCTGAAACTTCATACGGTCAAATAAATCTTGGACTCAGCTTGCCCTTACGACCAAAGCGGAATATCTTTTTCCACGGCGAAACTTTTAGAAACACCTTATCACCAACTTGGTACTCGATGTCTTTACGCTTCAAGTCTGCGTACGATTTCTGACGATCGGATGCTATTTTCAAACTGTCACGAATTATGCTCACTTTCTGCTCCGCTTCTCTAACTAAATCAACTCCGATAATCTTATTCTCACTAAGCTCGGTCCAAAACAGAGGAGTACGGCATTTACGACCGTAAAGAGCTTCGTAAGGTGCCATCTGGATACTTGTCTGAAAGCTGTTATTATACGCGAATTCAACTAGCGGTAGGTATTTCTCCCACGAGCCCCTAAACTCAAGGACGCAACACCGCAACATGTCCTCGAGTATCTGAATAACCCGTTCAGATTGACCGTCCGTCTGCGGATGAAAAGCAGTACTGAAATGAAGTTTAGTACCCAAAGCTTCCTGCAGCTTCCTCCAAAATCTAGAGGTAAATCGAGGGTCTCGATCAGAAACGATAGAAGTCGGTACCCCATGTAGTCGCACAATCTAAGAAACGTACAATTCCGCTAACTTATCAAGCGAAAAGTCAGTGCGAACTGGGATGAAATGGGCTGATTTCGTTAATTGATCAACCACAACCCAAATGGAGTCCTTTTTGCTCGGCGTCAACGGCAAACCCGACACAAAGTCCATTGTAACGCGATCCCATTTCCATTCGGGTATCAAAATTGGTTGAAGTAATCCCGACGGCACCTGATGTTCCGCTTTTACTTGCTGACATATTAAGCATTTAGATACAAAATCAGAAATGTCTCGTTTCATACCGTGCCACCAATACTGTCGCTTCAAATCGTTATACATTTTCGTACTGCCCGGATGGACCGACGTTCGACTACTATGAGCTTCATCCAAAATCGTCGAAACTAGCTCTGACTTCTTCGGAACACACAATCGGTCTTTAAATCTCAAGCAATCATTTCCATCGACTCGAAATTCTGTATTCGCCTTCGACTCACACTGAACTCGTTTGGCAACTAAGTCTTCATCGGCTTTCTGTGCCTCACGAATCTGTTGAAGTAGCACAGGTTTTGCTACTGATTCGGCAATCAACACATCACCTACTGACATGGCTAGCCCCGCGTTCATTGCTCGCAAGGAAAATAAAGATTTTCGACTAAGAGCATCCGCAACGACATTAGCTTTCCCCGGGTGATAATCGATGATAAGCTCATAATCTTTTAGCAACTCAAGCCACCGTCTTTGTCTCAAATTCAAATCTTTTTGGGACATTAGGTACTTGAGACTTTTGTGATCGGTGAAAATATGACATCTTTCACCGAACAGATAGTGTCGCCAAATCTTCAAAGCGAAAACAATAGCGGTTAACTCAAGATCGTGAGTTGGGTAATTTCGCTCGTGAGGCTTTAATTGTCTCGAAGCATAAGCAATAACACGGCCTTCTTGCATCAAAACGCAGCCTAAACCGTTCAGAGATGCATCACTATAAACTACAAACTCTTTGCCGGATTCTGGCTGGACTAACACTGGAGCTTCCGTCAAAAGGGTTTTCAGCTGGTCGAAGCTTTGCTGACACTTATCCGACCACTCGAACTTGACATCTTTCTGCAGCAGTCTCGTCAATGGAGTCACAATCATCGAAAAACCCTGGACGAAACGCCGGTAATAACCAGCAAGTCCTAAAAAGCTTCGAACTTCGGTAATGTTTTTAGGGGGTTTCCAATCGAGGATAGCTGATATTTTGTTCGGATCAACCCGAATACCCGAAGCAGATATTATATGACCCAAGAAGCCGACTTCATGCAACCAAAATTCGCACTTACTGAACTTCGCATACAATTGGTTATCCCGTAAAGTCTGAAGTACCAGCCTCAAATGCTCGGTATGCTCTGATTCATCACGAGAATAGATCAAAATATCGTCGATAAACACTACTACGAAGCGGTCCAAAAACGGCCTAAATACCCGATTCATCAAATCCATGAATACTGCAGGGGCGTTGGTGAGTCCAAACGGCATCACTAAGAACTCATAGTGGCCGTATCTCGTTCTAAATGCCGTCTTCGGTACGTCAGAATCTCTGACTCTCAACTGATAATAACTGGATCGCAGATCAATCTTCGAAAATACTGAGGCTCCTCTCAACTGATCGAACAAGTCATCAATTCGGGGCAACGGATACTTATTTTTCATCGTGGCTTTGTTCAGCTGTCGATAGTCGATGCACAATCTCATAGTCTCGTCTTTCTTTTTCACGAACAAAACCGGTGCACCCCAAGGCGAAAAACTAGGTCGCGCAAAGCCCCTATCCGTCAACTCTTGCAACTGAGATTTTAATTCTTTTAATTCGGTAGGTGCCATACGATACGGGGCAATCGAAATCGGCGTCGTACCTGGAATCAACTCGATACCAAACTCGACCTCTCTTACAGGAGGCAATCCCAGTAATTCTTCGGGAAAGACATCTGAAAACTCGCAGACTACGGGCACCGTCCCGAATTCTCGGTCGAAAACTTTGTTATCTAGCACAAAGGCCAAATAGGCTTCATAACCCTTCCTCACGTATTTCTGAGCTGACATGGTCGTAATTATTGCAGGTGGCCCACTTAGATCAATGGACTCGATTCGGATTATTTCATTATTCGAACATCGCAAATCGATAGTCTTCCGCTTACAATTTACTATCGCGTCATGAACGGTCAACCAGCCCATTCCCAGAATAATGTCAAATTCGTCGAATGGTAGAAGCATCAAGTCGGCCGGAAAACAAAAATCTCGAACCATTAGTGGACATTTCTTGCATACTTTATCAACCAGAACACAACGGCCCAAAGGGTTCGACACTCGAATTACAAATTCAGTAGACTCAACAGGAAGAGTCTTACTGGAGGCTAAAGTTTCACATACATACGAATGGGTTGAACCGGGATCAATCAGAGCAATAACATCAGTGTTAAAAAGTATGAAAGTACCAGTAATAACATCCGGAGAAGAAGCTTCCTCATGGGCACAGATAGCGTACGCTCTGGCAGGTGCACGAGCCTCGGATCTAACCGCAGTGTCTCTAGTCACTCTCTGACTGCCACTAATATTTCCGCCCCGACGTGGTGGTCTACCCCGTGAAGCTGCGCCACTAGGTCTCTGAGTCGGATCAGGAGTACGTTCCTCATTTCTCGGACAATCTTTAATAAAATGGTCGGCAGATCCACATCTGAAACAAGAGCGATCGCGATGCCTACAACTCCCCGGGTGCCATTTACCACAATAGCTGCAATCCAGTCTATCCCGACGTTCATTTCCGACACTGGCAATAGAAGTGGTCTGCGAACTCGCGGGAGGTCGAGGACGTTCATATTTAGGAAAACTCGATATATTTTTAGATCGGCCCATGTCATCTCTAGTCTTCTTGGACGATTGCTGAACAGATTTCCCCGCGGACCTCTTACGGAACTCTCTATCTCCACCTTCGGCTTTTCTTTTCCCAATACTGAGTTCTTCTGCTTTACAAGCCCGCTCGACTAGTACGACAAACTCCTTAATCTCCAGAATCCCCACCAACAATCTGATATCTTTATTCAACCCATCCTCAAAACACTTACACATGATGGCTTCAGAAGATACACATTCGCGAGCATAGCGGCTGAGGCGTACAAACTCTCTCTCGTACTCGGCCACTGACATTTGACCTTGTTTGAGTTCTAGAAATTCCTTCCGTTTATGGTCGATGAATCTCTGACTGATGTATTTCTTACGGAACTCGGTTTGGAAGAATTCCCAATTAACTCGTTCTTTCGGAACAACAGAAACCAGAGTATTCAACCAGTAGTAGGCAGCGTCACGTAACAGAGACACCGCACATTTAAGACACTCCTCGGGTGTGCAGGACAGTTCATCGAACACTCGGATGGTGTTGTCGAGCCAAAACTCGGCCCGCTCGGCATCGTCACTAGGGGTAGCCCGAAACTCTTTGGCCCCATATTTTCTAATTTTGTCCACAGGGGGCCTACTTGATCTCATTGGATTGGTCACAGGAGGGGTTGTGAAAGTCGGAAACGGAGTATTCGGGGGCGGAGGTTGTGGAACAACTGGATTTGATCTAGCGAATTGAGCGAACCAGTCACTCATCATCGCTTAAAAAGCTGGTCTAATATCATCATCTCGTTGACCCAAATTTGGCTGAGAGTCGGGTGGCGCTGTCCCTTGCGCGGGAGCAGGAGCTACACTCTCAACATCGTCCGCTACGGTTCGATCAGGTTCGGGATCCATTCTATACCAAAAATCACATTTCAAATATCAGAAGTCATCTCACTATCAAAATGACACCAGATGGCATGTATAGCTAGACTCATACTTACTACGGTAGTCCGAGAATCGACTAAACCGTAGCTCTGATACCAATAAAATGTAACATCCTCATCCGTCACCGGAATAGGTCATCCATCATTAAACATCTAATACAGTCCTCAAGGCAAACACGAATTTACAAAGGAACTCTTTTTAGGGGACTAATGTAAACAAATATGTATAGTACAATTCTTGCATTAACATCAATATCACTTATGCATATAAGTACATACAATAGTGGCTTACAAAGAAACATACAATAAGTATATAAACAAAAATAATCATTTGTTAACATTGGTAATTCAATAAATGTAACCACCATCGGATATGCACACATGTATGTATATATGTCTTAACCGAATGTACCATCAAACTAGATCATTTCACAACCATTGATTTTAAATACGGGACTAAGCTATAAAAAAAATAACCAGCCACTTTCGCATGGCTTTAATATTTACACAACCAAAAAAATATATATAACTTGTTTCAAAAGGAGAGTTAAGCCTATACATGCCATTCACTAGAGTTAAAAATAATAAATACCGAACGAGACTTTGATAGTAGAGATGACTTCAATACTGGAACTCCCGAGACCGTAGCTTCCGATCAAAATCTACAAAACCGAAAGCAGGGACAACAAAGTAAGCAATTAAGTGCTTAGTAAGTTCTTAAGTAACTCAGTCAAATACATATGAAGGATACAAATTAACTTCTCATGTCTATAACCTGCTTTGGCCGAAAATGAGCATATCATTTTACTAATTACTCACTGACATAATTCAAAGAGAACGCAATGAACCCAAGGATTATATAGATATATATATATATATACAGCTCAAGGTCGGATTTCTTAAACATACGAATGATATCAAACGATGGTTCACAGACTCTTCACCAGGCTCAACCAAACCAACTCTAATGATATTCTAAACCATTAAGAGTCTAGAATGCGTACCTGCCCTTCTTACCTTAAGTGCGCATATGTTATAACTAGAGCAATATTATTTACACGTGAGCTTATACATTTAACTTATATCTGATTTCCACAACGAAAAGTTCTCAGGATCACTAAAATCTTATCATTGGCTTTAAGCCCTTCGAGACTAAGCTCGGTTTTAACTCTGGCTCGGAAGCCCTTCGAGACTAAGCTCGGCTTTAACTCTGGCTCGGAAGCCCTTCGAGACTAAGCTCGGCTTTAACTCTGGCTCGGAAGCCCTTCGAGACTAAGCTCGGCTTTAGTCATCTCACTATCAAAATGACACCAGATGGCATGTATAGCTAGACTCATACTTACTACGGTAGTCCGAGAATCGACTAAACCGTAGCTCTGATACCAATAAAATGTAACATCCTCATCCGTCACCGGAATAGGTCATCCATCATTAAACATCTAATACAGTCCTCAAGGCAAACACGAATTTACAAAGGAACTCTTTTTAGGGGACTAATGTAAACAAATATGTATAGTACAATTCTTGCATTAACATCAATATCACTTATGCATATAAGTACATACAATAGTGGCTTACAAAGAAACATACAATAAGTACATAAACAAAAATAATCATTTGTTAACATTGGTAATTCAATAAATGTAACCACCATCGGATATGCACACATGTATGTATATATGTCTTAACCGAATGTACCATCAAACTAGATCATTTCACAACCATTGATTTTAAATACGGGACTAAGCTATAAAAAAAATAACCAGCCACTTTCGCATGGCTTTAATATTTACACAACCAAAAAAATATATATAACTTGTTTCAAAAGGAGAGTTAAGCCTATACATGCCATTCACTAGAGTTAAAAATAATTAAATACCGAGCGAGACTTTGATAGTAGAGATGACTTCAATACTGGAACTCCCGAGACCGTAGCTTCCGATCAAAATCTACAAAACCGAAAGCAGGGACAACAAAGTAAGCAATTAAGTGCTTAGTAAGTTCTTAAGTAACTCAGTCAAATACATATGAAGGATACAAATTAACTTCTCATGTCTATAACCTGCTTTGGCCGAAAATGAGCATATCATTTTACTAATTACTCACTAACATAATTCAAAGAGAACGCAATGAACCCAAGGATTATATAGATATATATATATATATACAGCTCAAGGTCGGATTTCTTAAACATACGAATGATATCAAACGATGGTTCACAGACTCTTCACCAGGCTCAACCAAACCAACTCTAATGATATTCTAAACCATTAAGAGTCTAGAATGCGTACCTGCCCTTCTTACCTTAAGTGCGCATATGTTATAACTAGAGCAATATTATTTACACGTGAGCTTATACATTTAACTTATATCTGATTTCCACAACGAAAAGTTCTCAGGATCACTAAAATCTTATCATTGGCTTTAAGCCCTTCGAGACTAAGCTCGGTTTTAACTCTGGCTCGGAAGCCCTTCGAGACTAAGCTCGGTTTTAACTCTGGCTCGGAAGCCCTTCGAGACTAAGCTCGGCTTTAACTCTGGCTCGAAAGCCCTTCGAGACTAAGCTCGGCTTTAACTCTGGCTCGGAAGCCCTTCGAGACTAAGCTCGGCTTTCGACGAAATTTATAATTACCTTTATCAGCATACATATCTTGTCACCTTTCAAATAAAATAAAACACAACAACCTCGGCATACTACCGACCATTCTACGTACGGTTCATTTGCTTGTAAGCAAGGGATACAATTTCATATCTAAACACATTAAGGTTTCACTTTAGTATTCGGTCTCTAACATTTACTCATTTTCTCATTTCCAAATTTTGCATTTGGACATATCATTTGCTATTTGAGTTCACATAATTTGCTATATAAATATTATAACTTCACTTTATCATACTTAAAGATTTGTTACTCAAGAACTTACCTCGTATTTTTCGGAGAAACTTCGATTTGACTATTCCGTGACCTTGGCCTTCCCTTTATCCGAAGTTGCCCCTCTAGGCTCTTGAGCTTAATTTGAACAATACAATAATATCAAACTCTATTCAACATTTCTACTGATAGTTACACTTTCATTCTAATCAAGACATACATTCGGCAAAGCACCATTATAATACAATTTATAACTAAATTCATTGATCAAGTAATAAACAAAGTCTTTTAACCCAACTCGGTACTCATGCCATCCCAATTAACAAAGACCGAATATAATAGCACCTAAATGCTTTAGCCATAAACCGTTTTCTAACATTTATTTAGTACATAAATCCCCCCCATAAAGATAAGTTCACAATTGGTTTAGGTTCGAACATTAACAACCACATCGGAAGTTTTCAAGCTATCATTTAGTGAACCCAAGTCCATGCTAATTTAGTCTCAAAATGTCTACGAATAAGTTCTCACTAATTCTGCCCTTAACACCATTTTTTTTTAACTAAATTCTATGAACATCAATCGGCTCTACTAAGGAAGGCTTAAATGTACATGCCAACAAGACTAATCTTGAGCCTCCCAATTATTTCCCCAATTTCCTATCCACACACGTTCGGCAATAGTATAAGGATTCAATTCAAATTATCACAATTAACTAGTTCATCCCTATATCAAAAATTGTTCAACAAGTATTCACCCTCATAGAACACTATGGCCGAATGGCCTCCTAAAGTTTGTTTCACCAACCGAAAGTGAAAGCCAATTTCATACAAGGAAGATATCAACTACTCTTGTTAGCTTAACGAAATCATAGTTCAATTCTACTTTAAGGAAAAATGGCCACTTAAAATTTGAATCTATTAATCAAATTCATACATTCCAAAACTCCACCATTCGCTAGACTCTAGGCTTGGCCGAAAGCCTTAGTTCACCAAGACTAAAAGTCCTTACTAAGGTGACGGTTAGGACTTCAATTCTAGCTAAATTTTATGAACTCACACAAAGTCCATCCATTTTAACCAAAACAAAACACCAACTCCTCTATCATGACCATAACCGAACGTTCATGGCTTAGCTCACCAAAAACTAATACATGGGTTTCATAACAAGCTTCAAGTGCAACTAAATTTCACAAATTTCAAAAGAAAATTCATGAAGATTTACCTTAATTTGAAGCCACTAAGATGACCGAATGGGGTTCTATTTTCTCTCCTTTTCTCTTCAACTCACGGCAAAGATGAACAAGAATGAGTTCACTTTGTTCTTTTCACCTTTCCTTAATTTCATTTATTTTTTTATTGAACTAATTTATAAAATAAGCCATTTAAACATAAAATACCAATAAAAAAATGCATATTTTAACTATCACCATCATTATGGCCGGCCACTACTTTCAAAAAGGAGAAATTGACATGCAAGTCCTCTTTTTCTAGTCCATGTATTAATTAGCCTTCTAAATTATCCTAGCATATTTTTTTCAAGTTCTCACTTTAGTCCTAATTCATGAAAATTCACAACACAAAGAAAATCTTAAGGCATGCTATTATCACCCCGATACTTCACATATAACGGACATACAATATAACATTTAATTTTCGTAGTGACTCGGTTTTGTGGTCCCGAAACCACTTCCCAATTAGGGTCAAAATTTAGGGCTGTTACACGAGAGGTCGAGTTTGGTATTGATTTGTTGCCTGGAACGGCTCCAATATCCATCGCCCAATACAGGATGGCACCAAAGGAGTTGGTGCAGCTAAAAGCGCAGATCCAAGAATTGCTGGATCGACGATTTATCCGGCCGAGTGTGTCTCCATGGGATCACCGGTACTTTTCGTCAAGAAGAAAGATGGAACGATGAGCATGTGTATAGATTATCATCAGTTGAACAAGCTGACTATTAAAAGTAAGTATCCTCTGCCAAGAATCATCGACCTTTTTGATCAACTTAGAGGAGCGTCGATATTCTCCAAGATTGATCTGCTGTCCGGTTATCATCAATTGAGGGTCAAGGAGGCGGATATCTATAAGACGACATTTAGAACACGGTATGGTCATTAGGAGTTTTTGGAAATACCGTTCGGTCTGATGAATGCATCAACAGCCTTCATGGATCTCATGAACCGAGTTTTTCAACCTTATTTAGACCGGTTTGTGGTCCTTTTCATAGATGATATTTTAGTATATTCGAAGTCTGAGGAAGATCATGATGAGCATCTTCGTGTGGTTCTGCAAATTCTAAGAGAGAAGCAACTTTATGCCAAATTCAACAAGTGTGACTTCTGGCTTCGGGAGGTGACATTCTTAGGTCACGTTATTTCTGCAGAGGGAATTAGGGTGGACCTCCGGAAAGTAGAAGCAGCATTGGAGTGGAAACCACCAAGGACTGTGCCTAAAATTCGGAGTTTTTTGGGTTTAGCAAGATACTACAGAAGGTTTGTGGAAGGGTTTTCTGTAATTGCGGCACCATTGACTAAGTTATTATGAAAAGGGGCACCTTTTGTCTGGTTAGAGAAACAACAAGAAAGTTTCAAGAAACTGAAAAAGCTGTTGACTGAAGCCCCTGTTTTAATTCAGCTGGAGTCTGGAAAGGAGTATATTGTGTATAGTGATGCATCACACATAGGTTTGGGCTGTGTGTTGATGCAAGAGAGGAAAGTGGTGGCTTATGCTTCACGGCAGCTTAGGCCGCATGAAGTGAACTACCCTACGCACGATCTGGAATTAGTAGCAGTAGTGTTCCCGTTGAAGATCTAGAGGCACTACCTTTATGGAGAAAAGTGTGTTATTTATACAGACCATAAAAGTCTCAAGTACCTTCTGACTCAAAAGGAGCTGAACCTAGGCAACGAAGATGGATTGAGTTGCTTAAGGATTATGATTGCTCTATTAAGTACCACCCTGGAAAAGCTAACGTGGTAGCTGATGCTCTCAGCCATAGAGTTGTATCTGATCTGAGAGCGTTGTTCGCTCGTCTTAGCTTATACGATGATGGGAGTCTATTAGCAGAACTACAGGTAAGGCCGACCTAGATTGAGCAGATAAGAGAAAAGTAATTTTTGGATGAGTCACTGGTTTCTCAGTTTTGGCAAGTTGAGAATGGTAAAAAATCTGATTTTGGTCTGAACAGTGAAGGAGTTCTGTGTTTCCGAGGGAGAGTGTATGTTCCAAAGGACTTGATCTAAGGTAATAAATTTTACAGGAGACACATGGCAGTCCTTATGCCATGCATCCTGGAGGGAACAAATTGTATCGGGATTTGCGAGAGTTGTATTGGTGGCCTAGACTCAACCGTGAAGTAACGGAGTTTGTGGGTAAATGTCTGACGTGCCAACAAGTTAAAGCTGAGCATCAAGTACCTTCTGGGCTTCTACAACCAGTCAGAAATCCACTCTGGAAGTGGGAAAGGGTAACCATGGATTTCGTGAGTAGGTTACCATTGACGCCTTCCGAGAAAGATTCAGTTTGGGTGATTGTGGAGAGGCTGACAAAATCCACTCACTTTATACCAATCAGAACAGATTATTCCCTTCAGAAGCTTGTAAAGCTATATGTGTCTGAGATAGTGCAGCTTCATGGTGTGCCAGTGTTGATTATTTCCAATAGAGACCCAAGGTTTACATCTCGGTTTTGGAAGAAGCTGCATGAAGCGTTGGGTACGCGATTGGATTTCAGCACTACTTTTCACCCTCAGACGAATGGACAGTCTAAAAGAGTGATTCAAGTATCGGAAGATATGTTAAGAAGTTGTGTTTTCGATTTTCAAGGCAGTGGGGAAGATTACTTGCCATTGGCTGAGTTCGCTACTAACAATAGCTATCAAGCAAGTATCCAGATGGCACCATATGAGGCATTGTATGGACGGAGGTGTCGTACTCTGACTTGTTTCACTGAGTTAGGTGAACGACAAGTGTTGGGGCCAGAGTTAGTAGCAGATACGGAGAATAAGGTCAAGCTAATTAGGGATCGATTAAAGGAGGCATCTGACAGGTAAAAGTCTTACGCGGACCTAAAGCGTAGGGAAATTGAGTTCGCTGTAGGAGACCTAGTTTTCTTGAAGGTCTCCCCTTGGAAGAAAATCTTAAGGTTCAGGAAGAATGGCAAGTTAAATTCGTGGTTTATTGGGCCCTATCGAGTTTTAAAGTGGGTGGGTCCGGTAGCCTATCAGCTTGAGTTACCCCTAGAGTTGGATCCGATCCATGATGTCTTTCATGTCTCCATGCTGAGACGATACCAGTCTGATCCCTCTCATATTGTGCCAGTTAAGGATATTGAAGTTAAATCTGATCTGACTTTTGAGGAGGAGCGAGTGCAAATCTTGGACCATGATACGAAGGTATTAAGAAGGAAGTCTGTTCCATTGGTTAAGGTACTTTGGCGCAATCATTGTGCGAAAGAAGCCACGTGGGAGCCTGAAGAGGCAATGCGGCAATAGTACCCTCACTTATTCTGACCAGGTAAATTTCGAGGCCGAAATTTCTTTAAGGGGGTAGAGTTGTAACGCCCCAAATTTTAGGCTTTTGAATTTTTGCCAAAATTTATTTTTGGCATGGCATGATGTGCTAAATTATTGATCTGGGTGTATATAGTGGACCTTTAAAAGGCCTATGTTTAAGCCTAAAACCTAGTAAAATTTTAAGTTTGCCTTATGTAAGCATGGACATTGGCTGAGAGGGCTTTTAAATAAATGCGGTTGTTCCATGTCACAAAAACTCTAGTGTTGGAGTGGCAAATGGCGCCCCATGTGGGACTTGGAGGTGGCGTGAACTAGCTTGAAGGAGAGCCATGGTTCGAATGCGCATGATGGAAAAATCCTTTTTATTTTCTTGTTTGCTAAATGAGTAAGGTAGGTGGTGGACTTGATAAAAGGGGTGAAGCTGAATTGGTCATAGAATTCAAATTGAATTTGAATAAGAGGTTGGAGTGAATCAAGGAGAAAATATAGGGATCAATGTGTGAGGATAGAGTTGGCCGAATGTGGGAAGCTTGGATAGGAAATTCAGCTGTTGGGCATTGAGTTAGGGGTTTTGACATTTGGGTAAGGGGTGTGAGCCGATTGCTTCTTTGGAGGTCTTTGGATTGGTGTTTTTGGGTGAGTTTTGGTTTTTGGGGACAGGGGTCGACTTCTTTTGGGTTGAAATCAGAATCATTCCATTCTTATTTTCCCATTTTGTTTTGGTCCTTCTCACCTTTCGATTTTCATTTTCTTTGGTCTTAGCAGAACTTTACATCTCCATCCCCTTAGGCATTTTTTTCTTTTCTTAATTCTATCTTGTCTTATTGCTCCTAGCCAAATCTCATACTGTTTTTCTCCATACTCATAGTTTCTTCCTCTCTCCGAATTCGTGTTTATTTGTTCTTTGTTTGTTCTTTCACCAATTGATTGCTTATCTTTTTCTCCTTTATGTTCTTTATTCGATGCCCTATTAGTATAGTGGTGGTTTACTATTGAACCATAGCCAAATGCCCTAGTTACCAAGTGCTTATTCCGCCATCAAATACTGAATCTAGGTAAGTACTCTCTTTTCTCCCTTTTCAAATATCCTTATGAAAGCTGAATTCACTTTCCTCCTTTATGGTAATCAACCTTTGAACCTTTCATTAGTGACCGATTTGAACTTCTCCTTTCTTGACTACTCCGATTTTCTAGGTGTGGTATAGAGATCGATTTTGCAAGAAGTGGTGGACAGTTAGTGTCGTAGAAGCAATATAAGCCTTGTGATCGGTCTTTAGCCAAGGTAAGTATTTGTGTTTCTTTTAGGGGTGTTGGCTGAACATGATAGGGGTTTGGTAGTATAGCTAACAAGTTAGATTGTATGATTAATGGTTTGTTGGGCGATTTTAGGTTGATTGTTCGCAGGCGGTTCGACTCGATTCATAATTAGGTGTGTAACTACGCTTCTATAGTATAGATTAACAAAAGCCGAAAAGCTGAAATGTCGAAATGCCAGCATTTCAAGGCCCTATTGGCGTGTGAGCGCTTATGGGCCGATCTGAACCCGCTGTGATGGGTTTCAAACTGAGGAGATCTATTTGCGCTAATCCGCGCATTTGAACCATTTTGGGCCTCGATGGGCCGAAATGGGTACAATAGTTCTACGGGCCCGCTTTGCGAAAATTTCTGGGTTAGTGACTGTTAATAGACTAGATAGTAAAATCAACAATTTTGGATATAAAAATAGGCCTAATGGGCCACACAGGGGTGTGGGGCCGCACGGGCCCAATAGGGGTTTCCGGGCCCATAGACACTTTTGACCTAGATAGTGATTCTGAGTTGGTTAAGGCAACGTAGACCTGCCTGAGGGTCGTACTTGGTATAAAATGCTTAAATTTGGTAGGACGAATGAAATACCCCTAAGGGGATAAAATTACCATTTTACCCTTAGTTGCTAAAAGGCTGTTATGCCCTAGATAGTAAGTTTGTATGTATGCATGATATTTCTGTATCTACTATTCTATAAGCATGATGTAATCTATTCTGTGAATCTGCATGGGGTTGGGTTTTCTAAGGAGGAAGTTCTGTTAAAGTGGCTCTGCCACAAATTCTAACATAGTAGCTTAGTTGCATTTTGGTGTGTTTGGCTGGGTGGGTCGAGCTACTCTCCATAGGTGTCTTTGGTTGGTACGGGTGGTGTGATTGGTTGGATTACGGTGGGTTCTACATATTATCTGTTTATTATCTGTTCTGGACTCTGGCCCAATCTATTCTGATGGGTAGTTGCACACTGAGTTTTTACAAAACTCACCCTTTTAGTTGTTACATTGTGCAGGTAACCCCCAGACTTAGCTGATTTGGAGCCGGGAGAGACTTGAGGTGGCCAGATGCTTTTCTGTTTGGTTTTCTTTATTTCCGTTAAATTTTTATCATATTTCTCTTTACTATTTTGGGTTTATGTTTTAGTAATAAGGCCACTACGGGTTTAACTTTAAATTTGGTTTATCATTGGCTTTAGAACTAATGTAAAATGGCTAACTAATCAACTCAGATATTTTAAACTGGTAACAAACATTTTCAGGATCAAACCACGCTATGTTTTCCTAAATGGGTCTAGCAAACTTAAGATCTAAAATTAACTCAGTTTTTAACCTACTTTTCCAATGCGGTTTCACTTTTTAACAATAGTTTAATTTAAACTTGAACCTGATATCCAAACCAAATAAAACATTTCAAAATTAAAAGTGAGTTTTCCTTAAATCGAATAGATGGTTTTCGAAGCAAAGAGCCATATAACTCACCCAGATTCGGCCATAACGTTTAGGTCAGGTTTGGGGTGTTACAAATGCAATATTTCAATACTATATAATAATGTTGTTAATTTCCAGCATATGTACATTTATTTTATGAGAATATTTCAAGTTGAATTAAAGATGAGATAACAGAGAAAAAGTATCAGAAAGCTCCATTTAAACCTTAGGGATGTATGGTATTTTGGGTTAAGATAGTTGAGGAACATCTCATGTAAGTCCATATCAGACATATGGCATTGGTAGGTTGAGACGGTTGAGGAATATCCCATGTAAGTCCATATTAGATATATGGCTTTGGCAGGATAGGGAACATCCCATGTACGACCATGCCTAGAGAATGGCATTGGCAGGCAATTATTAGGCAGGAAAACCCAAGTACTCTTAGTATTCCAAACGATTCATCGGACTAATATACAGGCTATGCTACAAGAAAGTTCAGGTAAAGGAATGATAAACAGGAAAGTTAAAGAGTAAGTGGAGAAGTAAAACAAAGATTTTGTTGTTGATGGTTGAATGTTGTCATTTATTTATTTGTTGACTTACTAAGCATTGTAGCTTACTCCTTTTCTTTTCTCTCATTTATAGTGTAGCCAAGCCAATCTGGGGATCAAAAAGGACGTCAAAGTTCGTCTCACACTATCAAAGGCTATCTTGGAATTTTGTAGTTTGAAATGTTTTCAGTTATGGCATGTATAAGGACTTGGTCATTTGGTGTGTATGTCTTTATGATATGATTTAAGTATGGTATGTGAATGCTTGATGATGATTAGCTATTGAAATAGCTAAATAAGAACATGTTTTGATGTTATGTATGCCTAAATGATAGTTTATGCAAAGAAATGATGACGGAGGAAAAGTTGGCCATGAAATAGATTTGTAACAGCAGCAGTGATGTGAATTTGAAAAATGACTAAAAATTGTATAAATGGAATTAAATGGTGACTAAGATATATAATTAAACCTTATTGAGTCTATTTTCATAAGAAAGAAACATGGCAAGCAAAGGAAGTCTGCATTGTGAGATATTTAAATTCTCGTGAGACTGGTTCAAAGGGATTTGTGATCCCCTATTCTGAATTTAGAAATTCACTAAAAATTATATAGAAAGAATTATGAGTCATAATTTATATTTATAGATTTTTTTAGTGAGTCTATTTTCATTAGAAATAAATGGAAACACTAAATGAAAACTGTACTAAGAGATAATTGATTTTTAGTATGAAGAGGTTAGAACAGTGGGACTGTGAAATAAGGGAAAATTTAACTAATAAACTCTACTAATTGGCCACACCAAAAATTCTGGAAAAATTATGGTAAGAGGATATATGAGTTTAGTTTTAGTTAAAAATTACGGATTTAAATTTCGAGTATCGTAACTTGAGTTATAATTAATTTAGTGACTGTTGCACAGGTGGACAGTTTTATTATGAATAGTGAAATAAATTGTTTTAAATTGTGTAAGAAATCAGAAAATTTTTAATGTTCCCGATTTGGTCTTGAACCATTTCAATTACATGTTTTAGGGCCTCGAGGGCCCTTTTTAGGGATATATTGGATCAATGTGAGTTAATTAAATTTAAAAGCAAATTTTTATGCCTCAACTAGCAAGGTAAGTCTGGTAACGCCTCGTGCTCGACTCCGGCGACTGTCTCGTGTAGGGGGTGTTACATTTATTAGTATCAGAGCAAGAGTTTAGACAGTTCTCAAAATATTCAGTATGAGTAAGAGTCTAGCTATACATGCCATACTTATATTTTGATAGTGTGACGACTCTTGATGATTTTAAAATGTTCTTCTTCTATAGTTATGGATCCCGAACGAGTTGGTGCAAATAATGTAGACAGTAACACGCCTGCTCCTACAGAAGGGATGGTGCCACCAGATATTAGCGAAAGGCCCATTACAGTTAGTCAAGGAGGAAGGGCTCGAGAAGCCTTCTTGCAACCTATGAATGAATGGTTTGCCAAGTTCGTTCATACGAATCTGGCCGTTAGACCTCCACACCCTCATGATCCTCAGACTACCGATGTAGCTTCCTTAGTTGCAGATATAGTTAGAAAAGAAAAGCCACCAGCAGACTAAGATTAGAAAACAAGGGGCTGAAGAGTTTCGGGCTACTAAAGACGATGATGTAGAGAAAGCTAAATTTTGGCTCGAGAATACTATTAGAGTTTTTGATGAGTTATCTTGCACACCAGAAGAGTGCATAAAGTGTATGGTGTCACTTCTTAGAGATTCAGCCTACCATTGGTGGAAGACACTTGTGTTAGTAGTCCCAAAAGAAAGGGTCACCTGGGATTTCTTTCAGGATGAGTTTCATAAGAAGTATATTAGTCAGAGGTTCATTGACCAGAAAAAAAAAGAATTCCTTGAACTAAAGCAGGGTAAGATGACTGTGACTGAATCTGAACGTGAATTTGTCAGGCTCAACAATTATGCTAGAGAGTGTGTGTCAACTGAAGCTATTAAATGCAAGAGATTTGAAGGTGGGCTCAATGATGATATTCGACTATCCATTGGTGTTCTAGAGATAAAAGAGTTTGTTGTTTTAGTTGACAGAGCCAGTAAGGCAGAGGAGTTGCTGAAAGAAAAAGAAAAAGGCAACGCTAGAATTGAGACACAAGATACAAAGAAAAGATAGATGAGCAGATTGTTTCAGTCTACATCCAAGAGGCCTAGAGAGTTCTCTACTAGATCAAACTTTTCAGTTGGGTATTCGAGTAAAAACAGAGATAACAAAAATATGGGTTCAAAAGCTCAGACTACCTCGATTTCGAGTGTAGGTAATGCCCAACCGAGCAGACCAGAGTGTCCACGGTGCGATAGACGTCATTTTGGCCAGTGTCAAGTAGATGAGAGTGGTTGTTACAAGTGTGGTGCTCCAGATCATTTTATGCGGGAGTGTCCAGAAATGGTTAAAAAGGAAGAATTACAAAGTGCTACGTCCGGGAATGTTCCAGTCCGAGGTAGACCATAGAGAAACCCGGGAACAGGGGTAGGTAGAGGTGTATCTAGACATTCAGTAGTGAGACCAGATGTTAGAGCACCTGCAAGGACCTATGCTATCCATGCTCGTGAAGAGGCATCCTCCCCTGACATAATTACGAGTACATTTTCTCTTCATGATGTTAATGTTATTGCTTTGATTGATCCAGGCTCGACCCATTCCTATGTTTGCAAGAAATTGATGCCTCATATGAACATGCCCATAGAGTCTACGGGATTTGTGATTAAAGTATCGAATTCGTTAGGTCAATATGTATTAGTAGACAAAGTATGTAAAAATTGCCCTTTGATGATTAAAGGTTACTACTTTCTGGCCGATCTCATACTATTGCCATTTGATGAGCTTGATGTGATTCTTGGTATGGATTGGTTGACTGCGCATGACATGATAATGAATTGTGGAAAGAAATTCATTGAGCTGAAATGTGAAAATGGTGAAATTCTTTGCGTTAATTCAGATGTTTCATTTGCCATGATTTCTGTTATGTCTGCTCAGAAATGTTTGAGGAAAGGATATGAAGCTTATATTGCTTTTGTATTGAATACTAAAGATTCAGAGTTGAAAATTGAATTAGTGCCTATGGTATGTGAGTTTCCTAATGTGTTTTTGGAAGAACTATCAGGTTTGCCTCCTATCAGAGAAGTTGAGTTTAGTATTGAGCTGGTTCCGGGTTCAACACCCATTTCTATTGCTCCTTATAGAATGGCTCCAATGGAATTGAAACAATTGAAAGTTTAGTTGCAAGAATTAACAGATAAAGGCTTTGCAAGACCTAGTTGTTCACCATGGGGTGCACCAGTACTCTTTATGAAAAAGAAAGATGGTTCGATGCGATTGTGCATAGATTATTAATAGCTTAACAAGGTAACTATTAAGAACAAGTATCCACTGCCTAGAATTGATGATTTGTTTGATCAATTGAAGGGAGCTACTATGTTCTCCAAGATAGATTTGAGATCCGAATATTATCAGTTGTGAGTTAAAGAGTTAGATGTTCCAAAGACTGCTTTCCGGACTAGGTATGGCCATTATGAGTTCCTTGTGATGCCATTTGGCTTAACTAATACTCCTGCCATTTTCATGGACTTAATGAACCGAATTCTTACCTGGATAAATTTGTAGTTGTGTTCATTGATGATATCTTGATTTTTTCCCATGATGAGACTGAGCATTTAGAGCATTTGAGAACAGTTTTACAGACTTTGAGAGATAATCAGCTTTATGCCAAGTTTAGCAAAAGTGAGTTCTGGTTACGGGAAGTCAGTTTTCTTAGACATATAGTCTCAAGTGAATGTATTAGAGTTGATCCAAGCAAGATTTCAACTATTGTTGATTGGAAGCCTCCCAAGAATGTGTCAGAGGTCAAAAGTTTTCTTAGACTAGCCGATTATTATAAACGATTTGTACAAGGATTTTCCTTGATAGCTACCCCATTGACAAGATTGCTACAGAAGGATGTCAAGTTTGAATGGGCTGAAAAGTGTCAGCAGAGTTTTGACAAGTTAAAGGCATTGTTAACTGAAGCTCCTATCTTAGTAAAACCAGAACCAGGTAAAGAGTTTGTGATTTACAGCGATGCGTTCTTGAATAGACTAGGCTGTGTACTTATGCAGGAAGGAAAGGTAATTGCTTATGCCTCTAAACAGTTAAAGCCACATGAGAAAATTTATCTGACACATGATTTAGAACTAGCTGCCATTGTATTTGGGCTGAAAATTTGGAGACATCACTTGTATGGTGAGAAATGCCGAATATTTACTGATCATAAAAGTTGGAAATATTTGATGACACAGAAAGATTTAAATTTGAGGCAGCGCAGGTGGCTTGAACTAATTAAGGACTATGATTTGGTTATTGATTACCATCCGGGTAAGGCTAATGTTGTAGCTAATGCATTGAGTCAGAAATTTTTATTTGCTTTGCAAGCTATGAATACTTGGTTATCATTGTCTAATGATGGATCTATCTTAGCCGAAGTAAGAGCTAAACCAATGTTTCATGAAGAAATTTGTTAAGTTCAGAAAGATGACAGTGAGTTGCAAGCCAAAAGAGCTCAGTGTGAGTCAGGTATAGAGTCAAATTTTTAGATTAGTTCTGACGGTTGTTTGATGTTCAAAAATTAGGTATGTGTACCAAAGAATGATGAGCTTATTCGAAAGATTTTAGAGGAAGCACATAGCAGTTCCTTGTCTATTCATCCAGGTAGTACAAAAATGTATAATGATTTGAAGAAAATGTATTAGTGGACAGGAATGAAGAGAGATATCTCAGAGTTTATTTCTAGATGCTTAATCTGTCAGCAGGTAAAAGCCAAACATTAGGTACCTTCAGGTTTATTGTAGCCTGTGTTAGTTCCTGAATGGAAATGGTTCAAGTTGCTATAGATTTTGTGACAGAATTACCATTGACACTGAGAAAGAAAGATGCAGTATGGGTTCTGATTGATAAGCTAACAAAGTCGGCTCATTTTATTCCAGTTCGTATGGATTATTCACTTGACAAGTTTGACGAGTTGTATATTTCAGAGATAGTTAGACTACATGGAGTACCGTTATTGATTATTTCAGATAGAGACCCGAGATTCACTTCACAGTTTTGGAAGAAGTTACAGGAAGCTTGGGGCACAAAGTTGAGTTTTAGTACAGCTTTCTATCCTCAGACCGATGGTCAGTTAGAAAGAGTTATTCAGGTACTTGAGGATATGCTCAGATGTTGTGTCTTAGAATTTCAAAGTATTTGGGAAAAATATTTATCGTTGGTAGAGTTTGCCTATAATAATAGTTATCAGTCGAGTTTGAATATGGCACCTTATGAAGCTTTGTATGGCTATAAATGTCGCACACCTTTGTATTGGACAAAGCTTAAAGAAAATCAAATTTACGGGTTTGACTTAGTTAAAGAAACTGAAGAGAAAGTGAAGGTTATCAGAGATTACTCGAAAGTAGCTTTAGATAAACAGAAGTCTTATGCAGATTTGAAAAGAAAAGAGATTGAGTTTCAAGTTGGTGACAAGGTGTTCTTGAAAGTATCCCCGTGGAAGAAAGTCTTTAGATTTGGCAAGAAAGGCAAACTAAGTCCATGTTTTATTGGACCATTTGAAGTGACTAAAAGAGTTGGGCCATTAGCATATCGGTTGGCGTTGCCGATAGAGTTAGAGAAGATTCATGATGTGTTCCATGTGTCCATGTTACGTCGTTACCGTTCTGATCCGTCACATGTGATTTCACAGAAAGAGGTTGAGATTCAACCAGATATGACTTATGGTGAAGAACCGATAAAGATTTTAGCTCGAGAGGGTCAGCAACTAAGGAACAAAAGTATTTCACTTGTGAAAGTATTATGGAATAGACATGGCGTAGACAAGGCTACATGGGAACCTAAAGAGGCTATGCGAAAACAGTATCCAAACCTATTCACAGGTAAGATTTTCGGGGACAAAAATCCCTAAAGGGGGAGAAATTTAACATCCTGAAATAAGGCCTAAACAGAATGGTGGTTGTGAAACTATGAATCCGAGATAGAAAAGTTTATTCTGATTAATTTTTATGATTTACCAAGTGATTAGATGCATGTGTTAAAGTATTGATAGAAAATTTTATGAACTGCTTGACTAATTTGCCTACTAGGGCTTAATTGCAAAAGTTGATAAATATGAGTTCTAGATGTTAAAGGATTTAATTGAAGAGCATACTTGAAGTAGAGGTCCTTAAATGGTAATTATACCATTAGGTTTTCATGGACAAAAATAGACATACATAGGTAGAAATAACCAAAGTTTTTAATGAAGGGTTTTTTAGTCATTTGGTAATTAAAAGATTAAAAAAGGGAAAAAGATGGCAAAATATGTCCATCTTCTTCATTAGGATGAAATTTCAAGGGTTCTCCATAGCTAGGGTTTGTTTCAAGCTTCCAAGCTCCATAGTAAGTGATTCCAAGCCCGCTTTTAATGTTCTTTACGTTTTCGAAGTCCCAGTAACTTGATTTAGCTTATTCTATAAATAATTTAACCTAGGGTTCATATTTGGAAAAATACCCATATGTGAAAAGTGTTTATTTTGATATTTTATGATAGAATATGAGGTTTTAAATTATGTTAAACAACTTGCTACTCGGTTTTAAGTGAAAACGAGTAAAACGACATAATCGGTAAAAATACCTAATGTTCATAAGCACATGCTAGAGTGAGAATTTGATGTTTCCATTAAGGGAAATTGATCAGCATATCCTAAAACATAAGAATTAGAGAAAAAGTTTAATTTCTGAGCTTTGGGGCAAAAGTGTAGATATGCAAAAGTTTAGGGTAGAGTTAAGGACTGTTTTGACGAATGTGGGTATTAAATAAGCTAAATTTGCTAATTATAGATCAAGAAGAACAAGATTTGGGGATAGACCGAGCAAAGAAAAAGGTAGAAGATTAAGTTGTCAATTCGATCGCATTTTGCACTAAGGTAAGTTTACGGAAAATAAATGCAATATTTCATTACTTTATAGTAATGTTGTTAATTTCCAGCATATATACATTTATTTTATGAGAATATTTCAAATTGAATTAAAGATGAGATAACAGAGAAAAAGTACCAGAAAGCCCCGTTTGAACATTAGGGATGTATGGTATTTTGGGTTAAGACAGTTGAGGAACATCCCATGTACGTCCATATTAAATATATGGCTTTGGCAAGACAGGGAACATCCCATGTAAGACCATGCCTAGAGCATGGCATTGGCAGGCTATTATCAGGTAAGAAAACCCAAGTACACTTAGTATTTCAAACGGTTCATCGGGCTAATATACAGGCTATGTTACAAGAAAGTTTAGGTAAAGGAATGATAAACAGGAAAGTTAAAGAGTAAGTGGAGAAGTAAAGCAAAGATTTTGTTGTTGATGGTGAATGTTGTCATTTATTTATTTGTTGACTTACTAGGCATTGTAGCTTACTCCTTTTCTTTGCTCTCTTTTATAGTGTAGCCAAGCCAATTCGGGGATCAAAAAGGACGTCGGAGTTCGTCTCACACTATCAAAGGCTATCTTGGTATTTTGTAGTTTGAAATGTTTTGAGTTATGGCATGTATAGGGACTTGGCCATTTGGTGTGTATGTCTTTATGATATGATTTAAGTATGGTATGTAAATGCTTGATGATGATTATCTATTGAAATAGCTAAATAAGAACATTTTTGATGTTATTTATGCCTAAATGATAGTTTATGCAATGAAATAATAGAGGAAAAGTTGGCCATGAAACAGTTTTGTAACAACAGCAGTGACATGAATTTGAAAAATGACTAAAAATTGTAGAAATGGAATTAAATGGTGAGTAAGATATAGAATTAAATCTTATTGGGTCTATTTTCATGGGAAAAAAATAGGGCAAGCAAAGGAAGTCTGCATTGTGAGATATTTAAATTCTCGTGAGACTGGTTTAAAGGGATTTCGTGATCCCCTATTTTGATTTTAGAAATTCACTAAAAATTATATAGAAAGAATTATGAGTCATAATTTATATTTATAGATTTCTTATTGAGTCTATTTTCATTAGAAACAAGTATAAACACTAAATGAAAACTGTACTAAGAGATAATTGATTTTTAGTATGGAGAGGTCAGAATAGTGGCACTGTGAAACAGGGGGACATTTAACTAATAAACTGTACTAATTGGTTACACCAAAAATTCTGGAAAAATTATGGTAAGAGGATATATGAGTCTAGTTTTAAAGAAAAATTACAGATTTAAATTTCTAGTTTTATAACTCGAGTTATAATTAATTTAGTGACTATTGCGCAGGTGGACAGTTTTATTATGAATGGTGAAATAAATTGTTTTAAATTGTGTAAGAAATCGAAAAATTTTTAATGTTCCCGGTTTGGTCCCGAACCGTTTCAATTACATGTTTTTAGGGCTTCGAGGGCCCTTTTTAGGGATATATTGGACCAATGTGAGTGAATTAATTTTAAAAGCAAATTTTTATGCCTCGAATAACCAAGGTAAGTTTGGTAACGCCTCGTGCTCGACTTTGGCGACGGTCTTGTGTACGGGGTGTTACACCTTCGCTTGGGAAAATTTTGGTATTTAGAATGAATTAGGCCTTACTCTTGTTCAGTAGGCTTTTATTTGATTGTTGGTAAAAATATATCAGAATGAGTTTGCTGGTCTGGTGGTTAAGCGGGATGCTAGTGTGTAGGAGGTCCTGTGTTTTAGCCTCTGCGGAAGCAGGGGAATCAATTTTTGTTTGAGGCGTGTGGCGTGGTGGAGTTCAAATTAAACTAGACTACTGAGTAGTTGTGTTTTAGAGGGTTAATAGGGAGTGTTTTTAGGTTATTATTGGGGAGAAGTTATCAAAAAAAGATTTTCTTCTTATCAGTTTTCTATTTTCTTTTTTCCCAATAGATTTTCTGACATTAGACTTTTGTTTCCCCGCCGTTTCTTCTCCCTTCTTGTTCACTTTTGGTTTTTGGTCTCCTTGGGCCGAATCTTGTTTCTTCACTTTCCCCTCTTTTTTCGTTTTCTTGATCGGTTCATCTGTTGCTCTATAGTTGAAATTCTCTTCTCTTTTCCTTACTCTTTTTGTTTCTGTATTTTTTTTGTGAGTCATCTCTTTTGGTACAACTTTCGACTTCATCTGTTTCGGTAAGTGGAATTTTTCCCCTTAGTTATCATATTTTGATTAGGCAATTAACAAAGGGTTCGTCTTACTCTTGTTTAGGTGCTGTTCAAAGGTTTTAAGCGGATATTCCAATGTGTGGGGACAACTGGTAATCAGATTCATCACGATAAGTTTTCGAATCATCGTTGGTTTAGTTTCTCGAGCTTTATGTTAGGGATATTTGGTTTGATTGACCAGTCAAGTGATTAATTAAGGGATATATTGGTCAAATATAGGTTTTTGAATGCTCGGGTTACTTTGCACAGCGAATAGATACCAGGTGTGTACCCAAAACGCAGAAAATGGGACTCGGCAAAAAGTCGAAATTGCTTGCTGTCGAGAAATAAGAGAAAATGATTCAAAAAATTGTAGAGAAAGGGAATCAACATTTTGCACTAAAATAGTTTTTGAAGCAGCAGTAGTCTAACTTTGAAAAATCATTAAAAATAGTGGTAGAGCTTGAATAAAATATGAAATTAATTTAATTGTTTAGTTTTTCATGGAAGAAACAGTGTAAGAAATGGAATTGTAAATTATGAGATATAATGAATTTTGTGAGACGAGGTCAGAATGATTTTGGGTTTCCCTATTTTGACTTTTGAAAATCATCAAAAATTGAAAAAAAAATAATTAGGGGCTTAAATTTATATGTCTAAGTCCTTAATGAGTCTATTTTCAAGAGAAACAAATAAAAACATCATCAAAATTCTGTACTAAGAGATAAATAATTTTTAGTATGGAAAGGTTTCAAACAGTGAAATAAAGATAAATTTGAAGATTTTACTGTACTTATTTGATAAACTATAAATTCTGAAAATTTTATGGTAGAAAGGTATTTAAGTCTAGTTTCAAAACTATCAAGCGGATCTTAATTTGGAATTCTGTAGCTCAAGATATAAATTATTTAGTGACAATGACTCAAGTAGACAACTATAAATGAACATAGAAGTAAATAGAGAAAACATATATGAATATTTAGCTAGCATGGGTTACATTAAAACTGAATCACATGGCCAAGGCCAATTTGAGCCGTGTGGGCCACACAGGCGTGTGGGCCCACACTGGCATGTGAGCCCATTTGTCTGAAAAGTTGTCTAAGGTTGCATGGGTTGCCCAAGTCGACTGTGGACCTACTGAAGGGTCGGTAAGCCCTATTTAGAGCCCTATATGAGTGATATGTCCATCTAATTTCTGTACTGAGCATGAATTATGATATCTGAATGTATGCACTGTAATTGCATAATAGCATGACATCTTTTGTATGTTACATTGCACCGGGGTGGTTTATTGTTATTTGGAGGAAGTGTTTGAAAGGCTATTAAGCTTGTTCCCTGGCAGCTCTGCTTTAAATTTCTGATTATGTGCCACATTTCGGTACCACATGGTGTTTAGGGATGGGTGGGTTGATTTAATCCCCACATGGTGTGTAGGAATGGACGGAGATGGTGTGCAGAGGTTGGTGGGTAGGATTCGGATTTTCTACTATTACATATTGTATCGGAGATGGGCCAAGGCCCTAAATTATATCTAAGGCTATATCTGAATGGGCCAAGGCCCAAACTAAATCTGTAATAGGCTTAGGCCCCAGACTGTAGTTGATTATTTATTGATGTTTATCTATATGTATGCTTTCTGTGGGGATTACACACTGAGTTTGCGAAAACTCACCACTTTTTCTATTTAATCTATACAGGTAATCCCTAGACTTAGGCAAATCGGTGTAGCGGAGGGCTTGACAGTCACCACCACTACTGAACTACTTTATTACAGTTTTTGATTTTATATTATTCTTGGTTATTTATTATTGTAATGTTGGGACTTTGGACTATTTGGTTTAAATTTGGGATTTTATATTGTTTTTTATAGATTTTTAAACTGCAACTAAAAAACACGATTTTACTAAAAAATAAGATTTTTGGTTTCGTAAAATAATTGGTTTCAAAAGCTTCTACTTAAAAGATATGTTCTAAGGCAAATCAGCTAGTTCACGTTTTTTCGAATTAAATAAAAGATAATTAACTAGAACAATTTTAACTTGTCAATCTTGATTTCAAACCCCATTCCATGTGACATCACCAGATTCGGCCATAACGTCTAGGCCAGGTTTGAGGTGTTACAGTAATGCCTCGTAACCCTAATCCAGCGACGGACACGGGTTAGGGGTGTTACAAAAAATGTCTAGGTTTTTGGCTTTGCACGCACCATTTCATATCTTGAAAGATCTAGTCCTGTACACAAATTTGTTTTTGTTGTAGAATACCATATAACAAAACTGATTGAAATACATTAACATTAGATACATTCAATACGGGTGCAATTCTAGGGTCAATGAATTGCATCCAACCGGAAACATAATGGTCTGATTAAAGTTCTTGGGAAGCTCAATATTTAGCCTGTAATTCCAACTACCCCTACCTTGTGTAAGATATTTTATAACATCTTCCATGTCAATGTTTTGAAATCTCTCTAGATCTATACTAACAATAAAATATTTTTCATAAAATGGGATGTTATAAAATTTATAGATATCATTAGGAGAAATTGGAACATCTTCTCCTCATACTTCAACATCAGTGATTATTGCATTATAGCTTCTCTTAATTATTTGGTTCTTAAGGGATGCATAAAATTCCTGAACCACAGGTATATTTGCATTATTCATGGGAGTAATGCAAAATTGCTCCCATTGATGATAACGAACTGAAGTCCAAATTTCTTTGCAATGGACCACCGAGGGTTCAAACACTCGCTCCTGAATTAGAGGTCTTCCCTGCGACTCTAACAATTATTTTTCCATATTGGCATTATGGAATCTAACAGAATCAAAAACACGTGGAGTTTCCAGAACAGGAGTTCTCTTGCTCTTTCTAGGAGGCATTATATTTGAAACAGAGATATGAACAATAATTAATAAAATAGTAAAAGATTGAGAATACTTGAACCTCAACTTTTGTTGGTTTTGTATGCGCTTCCCTTTTTGTTTTGTTGTTGACAATTCTTTCCAAAGTAGCTTCTTAGAATATGGAATGAGGGGTTGGAAAGTTGAGGGAAATAAGCACATACACAAAGAAGGGAAGGGTGGCACAGCAAAGGTTGATGGGGTTGGCATAATGAAGGAGAAAAGAAGAAAAGAAAAGAAAAAAATGAGAGAGTTAGAGAGGAGAAAAAGGGTTGAACGACTATAATAAAGAAAAGATGACAAAAGGATGAAAAATAAGTGAAAATTTTGTATTTATACCTAGGTTAACTAGGCTAGGCGGCACAAATATAGGAGAAGGGAAACAAATCTATTAAAAATTAACAATTTGCAAGGGAAGAGAATCAAACTCGAGTCTCTAAGTCAATTACACTCTCCTTGTTTTCTCTTAACCATTAAGCCAATAGCTCATTCTTGAAACAATGCTACAAATTAATAATTAAAAGAAATTTGAGATGTTACAATTCTCCCCCTTAAAGAAATTTCAGCCCTAAAATTTACCTGATTCAAATAGATGAGGATATTGGAACCGAATCAAGTCCACTAGCTCCTAAATAGCCTCTTTAGTGCCATGATTCCTCCAAAGCACCTTAACCAAAGGGATCTGCTTCCTCCTCAGAACCCTAATATCATGATCTAAAATCTAGATAAGCTCTTCCCAACTACCTCGAAAATCAATCACATAACTCCTCAGCATATCGTCTAAAATCTGAATGACCCTCTTAGACTGACCATTTGATTGTGGATGGAATGTTGTACTGAAGTCTAAACTTGTTCCCAAATCCTCATGCAACTTTTCCAGAATCGAGATGTAAAACGGGGATCCCAATCTAAAATAATTGACACTAGCACCACATGCAGTCTCACTATCTTAAAAATGTATAGCTTATCCAACATTTGAAGAGAATAATTAGCGTAGACCACTATGAAATGGGCATATTTGGTCAATCTATCCAAAATGACCCAAATCAAAATTTTCTTAGTTGGTGTTAAGGGTAACGCATTAAAAAATCCATGGTCACTTCTCTTATTCCCATTGCAGAATTCAAATCGGCTGCAATAATCCCAACGGAAACTGATCGACTTGAACCTACTAGCAAGTCAAAACACTTTGACACAAATTCTGTTAGTTCATGCTTAAGACTCGGCCACTACTACAATTCCTTCAAGTCATGGTAAATCTTATTACCACAAGGACGAATAGTATAAGGGATACCATGCGCTTTTTTATAGTATAGGCTGTTGCAAACTCAGATAATCCGGTACACAATATTTGCCTTTGAAACACAAGGTACCATCAAAATTAATCCTAAAGTCTTCAATTTAACCGTCCTCAACTTGCTTACATTGAGGCTCTAAAGAATCATCCAATTTTTGCTTCTCTCCAATTTCATGAACCCAAACAGGCTTTACTTGCAACTCAGCAAGAATACCTCACCATCAAATTGACTCAAATGGGCGAACATACCCCTCAGCTCAATCATCGCTCTTCTACTCAAAGCATTGGGCACTAAATTAGCCTTGCTAGTATGATACAATTATGCAATCATAATCCTTTAAAAACTTAATCCATATGAGCTACCTCAAATTAAGCTTTCCTAGGTAAGAAGGTATTTGAGACTCTTGTGGTCCGTGTAAATAATACACTTCTCACCATACAAGTAATGTCTCCAAATTTTAAGAGCAAAAATGACAGATGCCAACTCCAAATCATGAGTCAGATAATTTTACTCATGTGGCCAAAGTTTTCTTGAGACATAAGCTACCACTTTACCTGCATGAGAACACACCCAAGCTCAACATGCAAAGCATCAATGTATACTACATAGTCTTTACCAAATTATGGCTTAATCAATACGAGAGACTCAGTCAACATGGATTTTAACCTTTCGGAAGTGGCCTGTTGTTCATCTGTCCACTTAAAATGAGTGTTCTTCCTTAACATCTTAGTCAAGCAGGCTTCTAGATCTGAGTTACTCACAACAAACCACACTTATGCTCTTAACAAAACACTAGAACAATCAGACATTACCTCCTCTCTTAACGAAAACAATACTATGTAGTTACTCATGACAAACCATACTTATATTTTCCATTTTACTAGATCCAAGTTGCTAAATGAATGGCATCAATCAAACCTATTGTAACACCCTCAACCCGATGGATCGAATTCGAATCTTAGGTGTTGCTACTAAAATTTTAGACTCGTACCATTTGGCATTTACTAACACTTTTTATGCTAAATAATACCTCCTCTTTTATTTAATAAAAATTGACTTAAGTCTAAGTAACCAATACGTACAAATACTCATCACGCCTTTACAGTTGGCTAACTCTTATAAAGAAATACATGCATATGTATCATATATAAATTTAACCTAATTCTTTCTTCAAATTTATTTAGGCTATTTCATTAACTATTATTACATGGTTAACCGATTCTATACGTACAATGGGGTTCGTACATCAACCTCTTGAATTTAATTTCATACTCTTAAAGCTTGATTACACTTGTGTGGTTGCGCTCTGTATGCATAAGTGTCCTACTTTGCCCTTTCCTTGGCGCATCTCTGGCATCATCCCTCACGGCCTCCTTCATACTTGAAACATAAAATGCATAGGGGTAAGTTTGATAGAACTTAGTGTGACTACCCATTTTTTTCCTGTATTCAAATCTCAACTTTTTTTCCTTAGAATCCACCTAATCAACATTGTCCTTAATTACTGCCACGAAGGTCATTCTTCATTCTGCATCGTGAAGGCATACTTCCTTGACAACTACAGAATCTTCTATTGTCTCTGAGAACTTCAGACACTCACTTGATCAACAGGTAGCCATGAAGGCATCCACTTAACTTAGATAGCCACAGAGGTGTCCATACATCATTAGATAGCCACAAAGGCTTCCACAAATAAAGATAGCCATAGAGGAGTCCTCTACAGATTTTCCATAAAGGCATCTTCCTTAAAATTCACTGTGAAGGTGTCCTTTAACAAAAATAGCCATGACTCCATATTTAGCAGATTCAATCATAAGTGCTCTCATAGAAGAGATCATCCTCAAAGTCTCTTATACAACAGAATTAGCTACTAAGGCTTTACTTTATCAGAATCAGCCCTGAGGACTCTTTTTAACAGAGAACAACCGTAAAGGCTTCCATATTTAGGTACATGGCATTTTTTCGATTAGTCTAAACTCAACATCTTCAGGTTTTCCCCTCATCGCTTGGTACTGGCCCAACCGTATCTTTTTCCCCATATAACGCCATAATCCCAGACTAGGTCTTACACTATATGTTCTTTTATCCTCATATGACTCCATAGCCACCATGAATATGGTCCTCACTTTCCCTTATGATGCCATAGTCCAAGACTAGGTCTTATACTATATGGTCTTATTGCCATGGCCATGGTCTTTCCATATCAAAATTCCTATTTACTATCCCAATAGACTCACACGCAAGCAGGCTCTTTATGAAGACATATGCAACTCGTGCAACTTATCCATGCGGACTCCTCAAGCAGAGATTCCATTATGCTTTCAAGTGTGTTTATGCATATACATACTTCTCAATATAACAGAGACTTATCATCCAACTCATGTTTTCTTTACATATTCGACCTCTATGTTCTTTTTTCATAACAAAGGCATATCCTCATTCAAACATACATCTTTCACAGAATCAATATATCATACTTGCATAGCTTACATTTTCACTTCACAACTTAGCCTTCCAAAATGAACAAGACCCATCAAGTAAAAATGCAAGTAATAGTCAGTTTAAAGACTCACACACTTATGCATTTATATTTTCAAACATGCGATTTCGACTGCTTACGCAGAGACAATTGTCTTCAAGCACATCCATGCATAAATATACTTTTCATATCAAAAGCATCTCACACTTGGAAATCTTTCTTCATGCTTTCATCGCATACATTCCTTTTAAAACAGAGGCATAACATTATGCAACATCGCATACACTATCATCAATCATTCGTCATCCTCATAGTATAGAATGGTCACTTATAAAAGAAATCAACATACAAATATGCAAACATATGCGTGATACATGCAAGAGTTTTTGTAAAGTTTTGAGACTCTCACCTTTAAGCTCATACTACTTCTACCAGTAGCTTCAGACATCAAGTCTAGGCTTCCATCGAGTAGATTGGTAGCCCCTAAATGATAAATCATAAGAACGCATCAAAATCTATTCATCTAGCTTATTTCTTTACATTTTAAGCACCAAAATTTCTAAGTAAAACTTTGACATACTTGCTTCACCAAGCCATACACAACATAGCATGTAAGATCGTGAATCTTACCTTGACAATGGGCATCTCAGAGCTCAAATCCATTTTCTAGCCTCAACTTCAGTGTCTCTTCCAGTTTTCTTTAGTCGAAGTTGAAATCCTCATCGAAGAATGAAGAGCAAGACTCTCATCTTTGTATTTGATACTTTTAGATTTATACAGCCCTTGTCCCTATGATAACTTGACACTTGTTAAAATCCTAACCATTCAGTCGTATGGGTGGTTTACAGTTGTAATGAGACAAGTATGACAACCCATTTGCACACCCGTCTTTGTACATGTGCATTTAACACATGGTTTGTTCCTAACTACTTCGTTATAATGCAACTATAATCATTAGTCAGACAAACTTGGCATATATTTCCCTTCAAGGTTCCTGGCTTTTTGAAGCATTATCTTTTCTTACTCCCACATTTGTTTTCCTTATGGTTCTGCCATAGGCATCATTGGGAGAGTAAAACCACATCACTTTGTTTTTCTCCTGACTTGTTCATGCAATAAAGGCTTCACCGAAAAGACATACTCACAGACTAATTTCATAGTCAATTACAACACTTTACTTAAAGCATATTCTCTAACTCTTTCTTCTTTGGACCCTACTTGATTTCAAAGACTTCGTTAGGCGGAGTATTACACCTATGATAGATAAGATTAAAAGCTTATTAGAATAGAGGAATACTAACTTTAACCTTGCTAGAGACGGGCAACAAAAAGAAGAGAAATAGCAACCACCTAATAGCGACTCAAGGGCCTGCACATAACCACAATTGGCACAACAATGGGCTATTTTTGTATGGCACCAAAAGGGAAATTTAAGGGCTGGTTAGGAACTATTTTTAGGCTTGAAAAATAAAGGAAAAGAAGGTTGGAAACAACAGCAAAAAATAACAATTAAAGGCTCAAAACTGGTATCCAACCAAGGGGATTTAACGGCGGCAAACACCACCAATGGCAGTGGCTTAGGGCTGCTTTGGGGTGATTTGAATGAAATGTTTAAGGGTTTAGTACAGCTAATTTGAACAGCAAAAATAATATGAAAACCCAAAAAAATAAAAAACATAAAATCTATAGAAAAATAGGAGAAAGATGAGGGAATTTGGCACTTACACAAAGAAGGGAAAGGCGACATAACAGAGGTTGATTGGGGACGGCACATTGAAGGAGAAAGGAAGAAAAGAAAAAGAAAATGAGAGAGTTTGAAGGGATAAAAAGGGTTGAACAACTATAGCAAAGAAAAGATGAAACAAGGCTGAAAAATAAGTGAAAATGTTGTATTTATACCGAGGTTAACTCGGCTAGGCAAAACACAAAAATAGGAAAAGGGAAACAAATCTAGCAAAAATTAACAATTTACAAGCAAAAGGAATCAAACTCGAGTCTCTAAGTTAATTACACTATCCCCTTATTTTCTCTTAACCATTAAGCCAATAGCTCATTCTTAAAAAAAAATACTACAATTTAATAATTAAAAGAAATTTGGGATATTACATACCAATCTTCATGATTCAATCACTTCTTGTTCACTAATCTTTGAATTCAAATCATCACATCCTCTTACCTTTAGGCTATTCTCACAATCTTTTTCACTCTTTTTTACATTTTCACAACTCTTTTCTTAAACTCTATAGTCTATTTCACAATTTCCATCACAATTATTCACTCGCTCATCCCAATATCCTTTTAGGAATGGGGTTGAATACTTGAAAATGTTAGGATCGGTAAATGTTTTAGAAGAATCCTCAGATCCCTATTTAGTTCAGACTGGAGTGACATCTCTTGGTCCTTCCCTCTAGGTTATACTAACTCTACAGTGCCAGTAGAGCCTCGAGGTAACTATTAGCGATCAGAGTTCATCTTCCTTTACACATTCATGACCCTAACTAATTCAAATCTTCAATTAAATACTCTAGCTTAATTCTTTTATGAATTCCAACATTCTCAAACTCTACCATGATTATATTAGGAATTTAAATTTTTCTACCACTTTACATCTTATATCTCTCAATTCACTATCATTAGATATTAAACAACATAGTTATCATATTTCACTCTATAACTTCCACTTTTTCATCAGTCTATCAACCATTTCTCTTTTTCAAACATTCATTATCTCAAATTCAAACTTTTCTTTTCTCACAAATTTATATCATCACTGAATACATTGAAACCATTATCTAATTGCTAGCAATTTAAACCACACTTTATAACTACTTCAAATCACATAATCTCATCTCATCACACCAAATACCTATATGGCATGTACTTGTACACTCATGCACGACCCTAAGATTAGTAAACCTAGGCTTTGATACCACCAAATGTAACACCCCCTTACCTGACCGATTGTCGGGTTAAGGTTCTAGAATGTCACATTCATTGCTAAAACAACTACGATATCATATTGTTAATAACCATTCATATTACATTTGGAATATGATTTTCTAGCTTAGTTGAGCTTAAAATGAGCTTTCATAATCTTTCTTGCTAACTAAAATTTGATTCGGGATAAATGAATAAAGGCTTAAGATAATGGGAGCTTGCCACAACTACCAAATTTCATCATCATGATGTCAATAGCTCATCACGATTACATGAATTTTCACGACATGACGTGACCTAGCTCATCACAATGTCAAGGTATTTCTCATCACACGTCACTTTCTAAGTAGCCTCATCGCAACGTCAATATACCATTATCGCAAACGTTAATCTTGCAACTCACAACCTTCACATTTTTCACTATTTCTTACTTAAAACAACTTCTATAACCCATATAGGCTCCACATATCCAATGTCATATAATTTTCTACTAATAACCAATAGTAAACACATCTAAATCTAACTCAAACAACTTCTTACATATTCAAAAGAATAAGTTTACATTCTAAGATCAATTCCCAACCAAATTCTTTCTTTAGTTGTAAAACATACCTAACAAGTTCCTATATACATGCCAAGACTAATAACCAAAATTTAAAATTCATACTTCCTTCAAAACTTGAGGAGTGATGAGATGAGTTGGGGTTGATCCACACCTTAACTTTGAAATGATCTATACCTATGCATTTAAAAGAAATCGCGTTAAGCTCATAGGAGCTTAGTAAGTATAACAAGAGTGATACTATATATATTTTTTATTTATTTACAATTTGCTAATTTTACACACGTTTATATACATACATAGACATGTTTATAGTATACAAACATTAGTTTCCATCCTTACGCATGATTTTTGGCTAATTAAATACTATACTAAAGCATTATTTTAACCAAATACAATCCACTTACCATTATTACCCAATTGTCACTTACCTTTTTATTCAATTGCCCAAATGTAGACAAAATAGAACATGGTATGATATATTGAATAAATGATAAAATGCATCAAAGTGCCACTATTTTTTACACGAACATATGGATATCACTTTGCACTGAAGTACCATTCACTTGCACCGTAGTGCCACTATTACTTGTACCATAATGCCTCTGCCACTTGTATCGTAGTGCCACCATCACTTTGCACCATAATGCCTCTATCACTTTTAACATTGGCATACCAATTATATTATACTTACATACTTCATTTCACTATTTCTCAACAATGAAATAATTCAAGCTTTACTATTTTTAGAATGAAGTTCTTATTTAAATAAAATTAATGATCTTTAAATTGTCTATTGACATTCACCGTATTAAAATTTCCCATTTCACTTAGATATTTTATATTGACATCTATTACACTTATCTAATGTAACACCCTATACCCCGTCTGGTGTAATTCCCCAAAATCCCGAAACTCTAAATTCTATGCACTGAAGTTGGCATGTATAAGTAGCACTGTTAGAATATTAATTTTAAGGTAGCACAAGGGTTATTTGAAGTCTTAGGGATAGGGAAGACCATAGCGAAAATTTTAATTTTTGCCTTAGTGGAACCCTAATCTCAGGTATTAGGCCTCTTAAACAAATTAATAGGAAAATAAGACACAAAAGGGCCTGTGGCTCAGTGGCAAGGTAGCACCACTTAGGGAGCTATAGGTGGCATCACTATATGGTAAGGGGTCCAAGGTTCGAGGCTTAGAGTGGTAAATTTGGGAACTTTATTTTTGCACCATCAAAGGAAGGTAGTGGCACTGGAGTGGACTCTGGAAGGTGGTGTTCATGAGAGAAATTTAAGGTAAGGATAATAGAGAAAAATTAGGAGATTGGTGGGTGGATGTGTTGGTGCCGAATGGGACTTTGGGAGAAGGTAGTTTCGGCTTGTGGTTATTTAAGGGTGCCGAATTCCTTTCAAGGCTTATTTGGTTTCCCATTATTTTTCTTCTTCTTCCTGATTACCGAATCCTCTTCTCCCTCTCATTCTATTTCTTTCATTGCCGAATAACCCACCATCCTTTTGTCGAAATTTCAATTGATGTTGTGTTCTTCTTTCTCTAAAAAGTCGAATACCATTCTTAACCTCTTAGAGCCGAATAGCTATATCTAATTGCTGATTTCTTTTTGTTTTCCTCCATCACAAATCTGTTTCTATTATCTACTGCCCTTAATCAAGATTGAAAAGCCGGATCTCACTCAGTAGCTATCTAGGCCGCAGGATCAAAGGCCAGTTTCAATAAGTACTTGGTCAAACATCCTTTAGTGCATTTTGGTAAAATCCGGAGGGCTATCTAACTTTTTCTTGTCGTTAACCCTGTATTAACAAGGATAGGGTTCAAAAATCGCAAGCGTGGTAAGGATCACTGGCAAGTGGTAAGTGTACTCATTCTCAATTTTAGATTATTAAGTGGCCAAATATAAGTATGGCTTATAGAGGTGACTCGTGTGGAATATAAGTCACTTGATTTTTTTGATAGTATATGTGTTGATACAGATCTAGGGGATTTCGTGAGTAGTAGCTAAGGAAGAGCTATTAGGACTGGTGGCACACGGTAAGGTTATGGTAAGGCTTCGATTTTTGGTAAATATTGTGGTTAAGTGTGTGATTGATTAGAGGTTGGTATTGGTTGTAGGTTCAAGGTTGAGGATAGTGTAACACGTCTCATTTACCTGGTGTGTACATACACTTCACACATGACACATCGGCAAAAGTCGAAATCCCGAAAAGTCAAAATGTCGAAAAGCCGAAAAGCCGAAAGGTTGGTACCGGTAACCACACGAGCGTACGAATATTCATGTGGAGATATTGATACGATTACCGGGGCCATGAGAGCGATCTCATGGTCTCAGGCCACTGTTTGGCCAACTGGGCCAGACGGGTCTAAATGGGCCTGCCGAGCTTGTGGGCCCAAATCGGCAAAAGTTGATATGTGAAATTAAATAATGAATTGGTATGGATGGTTGAATGATCTGATTATGATCAGGCCTAATGGGCTATATAGACATGATTGAGCTTAATGGGCCATATAGACATGATTGGGCTTAGTGGGCCATATGTGATTTTAGGGAAGCATGCTAGGGTTTTAATGGACTCTAGGCCTAGTTCTGATGAATTCTTAAATAGTATAAAACTTAATTAATTAATCAAACATGTCTGTGGATAAGTCGTAAGGTTAGAGTGTGGCAATGGGCATATGCATGTCTAGGATTAGATCTAGGGGGAGCTTGGTACTTAAGCGGTCCTAGTGACCCACCTCCTCTTCTCTAGAATCCTACCTGGTGCATAGTGTTTGTTCACTTTAGCCGCGAGGACTTGTTGATGGGCCAAAGTTCATAACTAAAACCCGAAATGTTAAGAAATTACGAAAATGCCCTTGTAAGGTAGAATTACGAAAATGCCCCTGTAGGGTAGAACTACGAAAATACCCCTGTAGGGTAGAAATACGAAAATGCCCCTGTAGGGTAGATTTACGAAAATATCCCTGGTAGTGAAATGACTAAAATACCCCTAGGTGCTTAATGTATGGAAATGTGTATGTTGTATTCATGAGATGTATGTTGCACTTGGGTGGGTTTGACAGTATGGAGGAAGATATGTGAGGATCGCATAGTCGCTTGATGATCGTGGATCCACCGGTGGCTTTAAGCCCATTATATGAATAGCAGCCTTGCTGCAACGTTGAATAGTACCGCTACTGGTTCTACCATTGGAGTGTAGGGATGGGTGGGTTGATATTTATATCCCCACAGGAGTGTAGGGTTGGAAGAGAAATGGAGTGCAGGGTTGGATTTGGGATGGGAGCATTGCATACATGTGATACTGATGTGATATGAGGTCATTGTGGGCTGAGGCCAAGACCATCGATATTGATAGAGATTAAGCCCAATGTGATAAATTTCATGCTGATTTGATTGCCAAGGGTCGGACACACTGAGTTTTGAAACTCATACCCTTTTTATTTAATGTTACAGGTGACCCTCAGTAAACAGCTCGACGTGGGAGATTCGGAGGTGGCCACACTGTAAGTTACATAGAAGTTTTTAATAGTTTCAAATTACTTTATTTTAATTACTTTATTTTTCATTAGGATGTAATAAGGCCTTGTATCTCCGATTGGACTTTATGTTTGGGTTTTATTATTGTTTACAACTGCCGAATTCTCAAACTTAAATGAATTTCTAAAGTTAAACATGCTTTCTGAATAAAATAAACATTTCGACCTTTTTTTTTGCAAAACATGGGCTTTCATCATAATATAACAACTTACAAGCATTTGGATTTCTAAATCATAAACTTAAGCTTTTAACCAAGCAGATCTTCTACTAAACATAATTTTAACTAAACAAAGCTGTTTTGAGAATAATTCAATTCAATATGACATCACCGGATTCGGCCATAACGTCTGGGCCGGGTCTGGGTGTTACATCTGGTCATTGTCCCATGCTACAATTTGTTACAACTATAAAACCTTAATATAATTCATATTTTAAATCAAACATAACCAAAATAAGTTATCATCAATCAATTCCATGCTTTTTAATCAAATTGGGACTTAAGTCTAGTGTACAAAGCATTAAAATAAACTAGGATCAATTCCGAGTTAAATTGAAACTTCTAGGAAATTTTGAGTGAAAAGTGTAAATAGGGGTCATAAGACTGTGCGGCCAAGCCATGTGACAGAAGCTAGCCCGTGTGGCCCAAAACATGGTCGTGTGGCTACTCCATGTAACACCCTCATCAGTCACCGGAATAGGTCATCCATCATTAAACATCTAATACAGTCCTCAAGGCAAACACGAATTTACAAAGGAACTCTTTTTAAGAGACTAATGTAAACAAATATGTATAGTACAATTCTTGCATTAACATTGGTAATTCAATAAATGTGACCACCATCGCATATGCACACATATATGTATATAAGTCTTAACCGAAAGTACCATCAAACTAGATCATTTCACAACCATTGATTGTAAATACGGGACTAAGCTAATTAAAATAACCAGCCACTTTCGCATGGCTTTAATATTTACACAATCAAAATATATATAACTTGTTTCAAAAGGAGAGTTAAGCCTATACATGCCATTCACTAGAGTTAAAAATAATTAAATACCAAACGAGACTTTGATAGTAGAGATGACTTCGATACTGGAACTCCCGAGACCGTAGCTTCCGATCAAAATCTACAAAACCGAAAGCAGGGACAACAAAGTAAGCAATTAAGTGCTTAGTAAGTTCTTAAGTAACTTAGTCAATTACATATGAAGGATACAAATTAACTTCTCATTTCTATAACCTGTTTTGGCCGAAAATGAGCATATCATTTTACTAATTACTCACCGACATAATTCAAAGAGAACGCAAGGAACCCAAGGATTTTATAGATATATATATATATACAGCTCAAGGTCGGATTTCTTAAGCATACGAATGATATTAAACGATGGTTCACAGACTCTTCACCAGGCTCAACCAAACCAACTCTAATGATATTCTAAACCATTAAGAGTCTAGAATGCGTACCTGCCTTTCTCACCTTACGTGCGCATATGTTATAACTAGAGCAATTATTATTTTCATGTGAGCTCATACATTAACTTATATCCGATTTCCACAACGACAAGTTCTCAGGATCACTAAAATCTTATCCTTGGCTTTAGGCCCTTCGAGACTAAGCTCGATTATAACTCTGGCTCGGAAGCCCTTCGAGACTAAGCTCGGCTTTAACTCTGGCTCGGAAGCCCTTCGAGACTAAGCTCGGCTTTAACTCTGGCTCGGAAGCCCTTCGAGACTAAGCTCGGCTTTAACTCTGGCTCGGAAGCCCTTCGAGACTAAGCTCGGCTTTAACTCTAATGAATATTCACACGTACATATGTAACATATCATAGTTAAGTGTCATTTCCATGTCTTGAATGCAATCACGGCATATTTCCCGTACAATGCAACATTCGGTTCAATAATCATAGGAGAAGGGCAATATTTCGTATAATAACTGAATTCGAGTAATAATCAACATCCAACAATTTCATAGGTTTTCATTCTCACAACATCTTTCAAGTATGTACCTAAGTCTCAACCAATATATTACGCATACATACTATGGTTCCATCATGTCATGAAATAAAATTCATTACTTAAAAACTTACCTCGTATCTTTTTGAGAAATCTTGACTTGGCTATTCCGTGACCTTTGCTTTTCCCTTATCCGTTGCAGTCCTTTTAAGCTCTTGAGCTTGATTGACAAAATTTCTCTTATTAACCTCTTATTATGATAGCTTAAAACCGAATTTCACATATGAACAACAAGGCGTATATATTTGTATGCAACTTATACACCCATGTAATAAGAATCAAATTCTATTCTTACCATACACAAGCTTAATAATAATAATATATAATATATATAAACCTCATATTGCTTCATTAATCAATTTAGCCGAATGTGATCAACTCATTTAGGCTTTACTTCGGACATTTAACCAACACACAAGTACCATGAAATCTTCCATTAGACACCTAGGCCATGAGCACTTATTTACCTCAAGTTCAAATCTCCTCTTTGTATACTTCTAATTTAGTCATCGATCCTCTAAACACTCGAAGCCGAATTTCAAGACTATTAAATCACATCCTTAGTTAACTCATTAACAAGCAATTCAAGACGCAAAATGGCTCACAACATCAATAGCTCTCATATCATATCATTCCTCATACTCATTTTTGAATATGACTCAAAGCTAGAACTAACATCCTTATTTGAAAATCATGCAAAGACCGAATGTTCCCTTCTTAGCTAACATACATTTTTCATTAGTTAAAAAAAAATAAATACTTTATTTCTATTTCCACATTCGGCACATTTAAAGATACCAAATCACATTGGCCGATTGTTTCTTAACAACCAAAACACATACTCATCAATTAATCAAAAGGTACAATTCATCAACATATTTTACCATCGTGACCGAGAAGGTCTTTTTAATACATTAACTACAACAAAATTAGAACATGATAAAATAAGTTCATGAGCTTCTAATTTCCATTCCTTCCACATCTCAATACCTATCTAATTGTTCAACCAATTTCTCAATACATGAATCAAAACAACCTAATAGCCTAACGCCTTATATTTGGCTATCAACCAAACTCATTCGGCATGAATAATGCATTGACCGAATCACCTATCACTCAAACGAATCACATGTATAATGGTCTCAAATAATCTATAATGGACTCATTTAGCAATTTGTAGCCTCAAATTCCAACCTTGACACCATTCGAACGCATGCCTACAATTGACCGAATGCATCTTCCAAGTACAAAAATAGAAATTCAACATATGGGCCATGCTAGGTACTTAACTAACAACTATAATCCAGCACCAATTCACATGAGTTTACAAAAAAAAACATACCTTGATTGAAGCTAGAGTTTGGCCGATTGCCTAGCTCTTTTCTTTCCCCTTTTCTAAACTTTGAATTTCGGCAAATACCAAATCAAGAACACTCATTTTTCTTTGTTATTTTCACCACCTTTTTCCTATTATTTTATTTCCATTATGCTAACCCCCAATAATATCATTTGCATGGCCGGCCACTAACAAAAATAGGGAGAATTGACATGCAAGTCCACTTATTATAATCCATACATAATTTGGCCCCTTTCTAATTTGCCTAACAAAGTTTCTAAACTTTTCAACTAAACCCCTATTAATAAATTCCTATTGAATTTATCAATTTCAAAACCGAAACTTCCACACATGCATTTAACACAGTATTTAAACAATGAAATTTTATAATAACTATTTTCAAGACTCGGTTTAGCGGTCACGAAACCACTTCCCGACTAGGATCGGAATTAGGGCTGTCACACTCCACATGTTCGTTTTCTCAAATAATGTACGATTCGAAGTTAGGGTCACACAGCCGTGTCGTTAAGCCATGTAACTCACTATGATCATGTGGACAAATCCTACACAAAAATTTAAAGGATCACATGGTTGTCTCATTCGACCGTGTGAGGCACACGACCGTGTCATTTGATAGTGTGGGACACATGACAGTGTAGCAGCTCGTGTCATAGGTCATATGAACCCAAAACTACCTTCAATAATAATCCATTTCACATCCAAATGCTTGGGATCCAAGCTAAGTAATAATCAATAATAAAGCTCATCCAAAATGTGGCTAAACAAGCCAAAACATACCAATTCACAATCAACCTATATGCGTAACCAATATGTAACCAATCTGTAACCAATATGCCTTCATTAGCACCATAATTCAAACATCAAAATAAATCATAAACAACTACCATAATCACATATTTCATAATAGCTTAATCATACCATCTCACTAACATCCATTTTACCAAGCACAACATTCTTACTCAATCACACATAATGACCATTCTTACTTAAGCAACTCCTGGTTGCTAATAACCCCGATCTTATTTTCTTTAGTGAAACAAAAATGAGTGCTAATGATTTTTGTCATGTTCAAAACAAGTGCAGGATGCAGAATGGTTTAGCCGTGATCTCTGAAGGCCGTAGTGGTGGCCTTCCACTGATGTGGAGGGAAGGGGTGGACGTTTCCATTCAAAGCTACTCAAAGCACCACATTGACTCCATTGTTCGATTAGAGAATCATAATAATATTCGTGTCACGGGCTTTTATGGGCATACGAATCCAAACCTTAGAAGTGGTTTATAGGAAATGTTAGGAAGGGTTGGAGGTTCGGTCAGGGAGGATTGAGTGGTTGGAGGGGATTTTAATGCTCTTCTAAATGAAGTCAAAAAAGATAGTAGTCGTAGAAAGGTGAAGGCACAAATGAATGAGTTTAAAGATATTATGGATGATTTGGCTCTTGTGGAAATTAAACCCATTAAAGGGTGGTTTACTTGGGTCAATAATGGGAGTGGTGGTAAAGGTTAGAGAGGTTCTTAACTTCGGTTTCCATGATTGAGAAGTTTCCTTTTATGGCTACCAGTGTGGTGCGTCAAACTCAATCTAACCATAATGTTATTCTTTTAGACATCGGGATCGAAAGCCTAAAGATTATCCCAAAAATCATAGGTTGTGCTTCAGATTTGATGATTGCTGGGCTACTGAGAGGGAGGCTAAAAGTGTTATTAGTAGTGCTTGGAATAGGGACACGTTGAACTATGTTGATAAGCTTGAGAGGGTTTGTTCAGTTCTTGGCCAGTGGCAACGTGATAAATATAGTAAAATGAAGAGATATTTAGAAATTAGAGAAAAAAATTGACATGGTTATTGATTCTGCTCGAAGGGATAATATTGTGATTACCTTAAGGGAGACTCGTTGTAGGCTTGGCCATCTTTACACTAGGGAAGAGAAATATTGGGCTCAAAGGTCTCGGTCTCAATGGCTTAAGGACAGGGATAGGAATACGAGCTATTTTCATGCGAGAGTCACTGGTAGATTAAAGAAAAATAATATTAATAAGCTCAAATATGTGAATGGCTTACTATGGACTACACGGAGAATAAGGTTACTCAAGCTATTAAACAAATGGATCCTCGTAAAGCACTGGAGTCGACGGCCTCCCAGGTAGTTTTTCAAGCATCATTAGGAGACAAGGGGAAATGATGCTACCTAATTCTGTTTGGATGTTCTTAATGGAAAAATATATATTTCTAGCCTTAACGAAACTATGATCATTCTTATTCCTAAAATTTGAGACCCTTGTGATATCACTAACTTTTGACCTATTAGCTTATATAGGTTCATCTAAAAGATCATCTCAAAGGTTCTAGCCGACTGTCTCAAAGTCACCCTTCCTAGCTGTATCAGTCAAAATCAAAGCGCCTTCATTCCAAGAAGAATGATACATGATAATATTCTGATCGCACACAAGCTTTTACATTACCTTCAAAGTTCCAAAAACGGCCCTAATAAAGGTTTTGCTATTAATCTCGACATGAGTAAAGCATACGATCGTGTGAAATGAAATTTTATCAAGATGGTTATGAAGAAAATGCGGTTTGTTGAGAAGTGGACTGACAAAATAAAGGGTTGCATTCGGTCGATAAGATCTTTGGTTAAATGCAATAATATTTTATTGGATATAATAATTCCTGAGAGGGGACTCCATCAAGGGGGTCCCCTCTCTCCTTATTTGTTCTTATTTTGTAAGGAAGCATTTTCGAGGATACTAATTCATTCACAAGGTAAGACCATCTTAAGAGGAATTTGGGCTAGTATAAATGGCCCTAGGATTAATCACCTTTTCTTTGCCGACGACACCCTACTTTTTGTGAGAAATAAAAAAAAAAAGTGATGTTGAGAGTCTTGTTAATATTCTAAAGGTTTTTGTTAATGCCTTAGGTCAAGAGATTAATTTTGCAAAGTCAATGGTTCTCTTAAGTCCTAACACTCCTAGGGTACAAAGACATATTTTTGGCGATCTTCTTGGCATGAAAGTGGTGGAGAAATTGGACAACTACCTTTGCCTTCCCCTTCCGATTGGTAAAAAAGAAAACAGCAACATTCCAAAAGATTACAAAGAGGTTTTTGTGCAGGATCAATAGTTGGACCAAGAGGTTTCTATCCTTTGGTGGCAAAGAAGTTTTCATCAAAATGGTCCTCCAATCTATTCCAACGTATGCGTTGTCGATTTTCTTGGCTCCTAAAGGTGTGATAGAAGACATACAAGAAAAGTTAAGTAGAACGTGGTGGTTGGTCAAGGAAATGGGCAAATTCTTAACGATGCTTCCATGGAAGACCTTGTGTCACCATAAGGGAATGGTGGTTGGTCAAGGAAAAGGGAAAATTCTGGATGATGTTTCCATAGAAGACCTTGTGTCACCCTAAGGGAATGGGTGCTCTTGGTATAAGGGATATTCGACTATTCAATTTTGCTCTTATTAGATGTCAACTGTGGAGGCTTATAAGCAACAAAGATACCTTTTGCTTTAAAGTGTTGTCTTCAAGATACTTTCTTGATGGTAATATATTTCATTCCAAAAGAGTTGACAAAGCTTCTTTTACTTGGTCTAGCATTACGGCTGTGGCAGAAGCTCTTAAAGATGGTTTCGGTTGGCAAGTTGGGAGTGGTGACTGGATTAACATTCAAGTTGACAACTGGGGGTGGAAGGTTTATGTAACACCCCGCACCCGGCCTAGACATTAGGGTCGAATCTAGTGTGTAACAATGAAGTTTTTTTCGAAAACCTTGTTTCTATACCCTTCATACTAGTTAAAACTTTTTGTCGCTTAATCTTGAGTAAAACCTTAGTCTAAGTCAGTTTATTTTCTAAACGTGGTTGGCTGAAAATTATTCCCATTTAAAACATTGTTTGTTGCGGAAGCTTCATTTAAAATAATCAATATATGAAAACGTGAAGTTTAAAAAGATATTAAGTCGCAAGACCATTTCGAAAATATTGCAGAAACGTAGTGATTTGGAAAAATAAATTGTTTTTGGAAAACCGAGTTCTATTTCTAACCGATACGGATCGAAATAAACCAAAAACCCAAATTAAAGTCCAAAAATTAAAAGAGGCCTTATTACAACCCATATTGAAAATCAAAGTACTTATAAGCAACTAATCGTAAATGGAAAACCAAAGCAATGTGTGGCCATCTCCGAGTCCCTCGCAGCACCGATCCTCCTAACGCTGGGGATTACTTGAAAAGTTAATAAACGGGGTGAGTTTACAAAAACTCAGTGTGTAATCCCCTACTATAATAAGAGCAGTCAGTCGGAGCAAAAAGTAGTAACAATCTAGGCCTAAGCCCATTACAGAAGGCAGTAACAGATAGGCCTTAGCCCATTACAGATTCGAAAACAGAACACAGGTAGGCCTCAACCCAAAATATTATCATTTGGGTCACAACCCATAATAGAATCAATTGGGCCTAGCCTATATCAGAACAGAACATAATGAATGATGTATGATGCATGATATGTGTTAACCCCATCCAACCCTGCACTTGCCTCCATCCAACCCTGCACAATCTGTGGGGATATAATCAACCCACCCATCCAACACACCAAGCTTAGCACCGATTGCGGCACTAAGTCAACAGAACGGCTCAAAGTCATAGATAGAATGGTTGTAAACCATAAACAGAATGGCACCGAGCCATAATAATATGCATGGCACAAAGCCTAAAGATTACAGTATTATAATCAGCACAAAGCCATCAAACTGTAGTATAGCCGGCACAAAGCCTGTCAATCACAGCAACACAATTGGCACAAAGCCACCAATCACGGTAATACATTCAGCACAAAGCCATCCATCACTGTAATGTAATTGGCACAACGCCATCGATTGGCATAAAGTCATAATCATATTAAGTGGCTTAAAGCCATTGGTAGGTCCACAGTAGTCTCGAGGGACCCGTGCGACCATACCAGATCAGAACGAATATACGGCTCAAAGCCTTCGGTGGGTCCACAGTCGTCTTGCGCGACCCGTGTGACCTTATCAGATCAAATCTTCCTCCGTACAATGTCCCAACTCATGCAATATGTTATGTATGCAGAATGTCATGCTCATAACCGGCCATACAATCACAGACAAGTCATTCATATCACAAACATATATTCACAGTCAAACTAGTCTAATCATAACACAAGTCAGTCATGGGCAAAACAACCATTTTACCCTCCAAGGGTATTTTGGTCACTTTACACTACAGGGATATTTCGATAATTTTGTACTACAGCGGTATTTCGGTAATTTTGCACTATAGGGGTATTTCGATAATTTTGCACTATAGGGGTATTTCGGTAATTTTACACTACAAGGGTATTATGGTAATTTTCAAACCTCCAGGGAGGTCTACAGTCGCCTCAAATGACTTCAACAACATAAACGATCATAACAGTATAAATGGGCCCGAGGCCCATTGTGGGCCCCTCTTGCCCAGAACTCACTCCGGCCATGTGAACAATCATAGCCCAGTCCAAAATTAATCACATAACACACATTTAATCCGTGTTGGCCTACAAGCCCATCGAGCCCACACGGCCCAGCTCAGCCCATTGAAGCTCAGAACGGCCTATGCCATGTACGCGACATGACAAGCCTCACTATTTCCCACCTAACAGTCAGATTTACACCAACGACCAACGGGCCCATCGGGCCCATTCTGGCCATTTGGCCAAAAAATGGCCGAAGTCCATGAGATCACTTATGGGGCCTCTGCTGTCACATCAGATTCCCCACACATGTGTTCGCACGCTTGTGTGGCGACTATTGCCGAACTTTCAACTTTTCAGCATTTCAGCATTTGTCAAACTACTATCTATTCAGTAAAATACATATTTTCGGCTTTTCAAGATCAGAAAACATAGTACCCAGTTACATACCTAATTTCGAGATCACACGAATAGACTAAGAACACCACAACCTATAATCCAATGATTCATACTTGTTAATTTCTTAATCGAAAGGGTTCACAAGTACTTCATCTCAAACCAATACTTACCACTCATCTTTGTTGACTACAGTTCTATTTATGCTATACGGATGACAACTACACCCTTTCTTGTCGAGAAACTGTGTTAACCAAAAGAATCCATTAACAAGAAACGAATAAGCAAAAGGCTTATTCTACTATCCATACGTTTAAAAGAACTTAGCATAAAGGCAGAAGAAAGAGCACTCAAGCAAAAGAAGTCCACTTACCCCCAACAATTGATTGAAAGCCGACAGGAAGATTTGAACACCCAAAACCAGCTGATAGAAACGGTAGGATAAAATAACAATCGGCCCCTTGACAAAGCCTAGACGTCTAAACCGACACAAATCCAAAGTAGTGAGAAGGGAAATATTCGGCTAACTTAAAGGAAATGAAACAGTAAAGGAAAAGAAGAGGTTTACTACGGCTTACTCAACCCTTAAGAAACGAGAGAAGGATGTTGAGAAGGAGTAAAAGGTTCGACTAAGGCTAAGTAGAGGAGAAACCGATTATGGAAGCAAACCAAAAAGGAGAAAAGAAAAGAAAATCATGAGAGCCCAGAAAGAAGACAGATTCGACCAAGGTAAAGAAGTGCCAAAGGTAGGGGAAAGAAAATAGTAGCAGAGAAACAAGTTGCCAGAGAGTGTTGAGAAAGAGATGAATAAGAGAATCAGCTAACAAAGTGAGAGCAAATATGGATATTCGGCCAAAAGAAAAAGGTGAAAAAAGGTTGGGAAAATGGAAAGAGCAGGAAAAGAATCAATACCTAATCCCCAGATTAAAACAAAGTCGACAAATACCGAAAGAACCAGCCCAACAGAAAAACGGCACTGAAGCAGAAGCACAAGAAGAATTTGGCAAACCCTGAGATAAGGCTCAACCGAAATTCTACCAAATAGAAATGACATTCACTCCCTCACACACTTAAAAACCAAATTTCCTGAGTGCTTTGCAATTCAAAAAACATCACACCCCCTACCCCACCTCAACCTCCCTTGATTTCCTCCTAAAAATTCTCTTAATATCCACTCCTTCAAATCCACAACAACCAACATCCAAAACCCTTAATCCTCTCCCCTTTTACCAAGTCCACAACCACTCAAATAGAGTTTTAAAACACCAAAAACTCTTGCCGTCCATGTAGCAAAATAAATGCCCTTTTGCATGCAATGGGATTCTATCTCCAGTTCTCACCATACCCAGTCACGCCACTTGCCACCAAGCCATAAGGCTCCTTGTGTCATAAATAATGCTCTATTCTTTATAAGCCCTGTGTCCCAGTGCCGAGGTTCCTTTAAAAGAAAAACAAAATAAATTGCAAGAGCCAAGACTTGAACCCATGCTCCCTTGCAACCTTAATGACGCCACAACCACTGGACTACATGTTTCCTTGTGTCATTTTTTTAACCCAATAATTAAAAAGGCCTACTTCCAAGCATCCAAGGTTTTATTCACTTAAAACCAATTTTTTTGCTAAAACCCAAGTTTGAACCTAGGACTTCTCCAACACTTCTTAAGACCCTTAATCCACTAAAACAAGCCTTCATTTACAATAATTCTTACACACATAAACTTTTACGTGCAGCCTCCTAGCGGCTCCCATGTACAAGGCCCATTCCTACTAGGCTAAATTCAAGGCGTTACAGTTTAAATGGTGGTGCTCTTAATGTTAATATGCTCAACCCTAATGAAAGTAGTGTTAGAGATTTTGGGCTTGCAGATTCTAGATGTTGAAACATTGATAAAGTGTATAAGCTTTACGGGCAAGAATGGGGTGACAAAATTTGTAACTTGCCTATTAGGGGTGAGGGCCATTACGATAGAACCATGTAGTTTCACAATCCTCATGGTTGTTTCACTTTGAAATCTGCTTATTCATGGTTACTTTTGAAGGAGATGGGGTTTGGTCCTCATAGGTTCTTTTGGAAAGCCTTATGGAAACTCGACACTATCCCTAAGGTTCGGGTGTTTATTGTGTGTGGAGCACGAGATCCTCCCTACAAACGTTAGAATTGCTTCCATTTGGGGTGGCTTTGATCATGGGTGTCCAAAGTGCGGGGCTGAAGACAAAGCCCTCATACATGCACTAAAAGACTACCCTACATCTTGAGTAATCCTCTCTATAGGTAGTTGGAATGCGAGCACTATTTCGAATAAGTATCGTTGTTGTATTGATTGGTTGGAAGATATGATGAAAGTTCTTGACAAAAGAGCTATGGCCGACCTTATGAAAACTTTATGGAAATGTCCCAGACATGGTCTTACACGAAATCATACCTCGAAAGTCCTAATGTCATGACATCAATATCCTATACATTTTCTAGGGTTCATACGAGGCTTTCGACTTCATAATTAAATCAATTCATGCTAGAAACAAGTCTACCAATGCTTAATTTAATTCGACAATATTATTACATAAACATTCAATTAATTTAGCTATAAATACATATATACATTTGAATTTAAGAACATTTATTTACTTAAGAACTTACCTCGTACGGAAATGAACGGATCGAAACGACTATTTAACCACTTTCGACTTCCCCCGATCCAAATCTGATTTCTTCCTTTCTTGATCTAAATAAATTCAAATTTGACTTATTTAATAACATATTCATTCAATTTCATCCAAGAACACATCAATGGGCAATTTTGTACTTTAGCCCCTAACATTTCACGTTTTTACAATTTAGTCCCTATTTCAAAACAACACAAAATACTCAAAATTTCATTTAACTCATGTTTGGCCAAATATTCCTTAGGTCCCTGGTAGTCGATTAATTTTATTTATTTCACATTTTGACCCCTAAATTTTCAAATATCACAATTTAATCCACAATAAGCATTTTTATCAAAAATCACTTAATTAAACATAATAATCTATCAACAAATATTTATTTTTCATCATCAAACAACAAAAACATTAAGCTATCATCAATGGCAAAACACAAAATCCTCAACCAATTTGAAAATTTAAGCATGGGCTAGCTAGTATACGAAGCAACTATCTCAAAAACATAAAAATTATCAAAAACCAAACAAAGAACATACCTAAATCAAGCTCCCTAAGTGTCGAACCTTAAAGCTTCAACAATGGTTTCTTTCTTCTCACATTCGGCCACAAAAAGATGAACATGCATGTGGTTTTTATGTTTTGTTTTATTTATTTCATATTAATATATCATTTACCATTTTATCCATTATAAAATATTATGAAATCATTATAAATTATGTCCTTTACCATCCATGCTAATGTTCAATGGCCAAATTACCACATAAGGATATCATAATTAGTTAATCAAAGCAATTAAGAACTTTAACAACTAGAAAGCCACTTTTGCATTTTACACTATTTAGTCCTTTTATCAAATTAACTAACCAATCGGTAAAATTAAATCACGAAATTTTTACACATATCAAATATCATGCTGTAAACATCAAAAATAATATTAAAATAATTTTACGACCTCAGGTTTGTGCTTCTGAAACCACTATTCTGATTTAGCTAAAACCGAGCTGTTACACCAACATCATTTGATATGTTTGGTAATAACATGTACTCCACCCCGCCTCAGGCCACGTTCAATCCAGCTACCGATCTTCCTGATGTGTACAGTACATGTAACACCCTGAATTTGGGCCTAGAAGTATTGGGCCTTGGGCCTAGGTGCGGGTGTGAGATAGTTCGAAATAAAATTATTGATGTGTTGAATTCTGTTATGGAAGGTTATTATTAATGGGTTAATGTGGTATTTTAGTGAACTGCGAAGGATTCATAGTGTGGGGAAAAGTCTTGGGCTAATTTCTGGGATTCCGGGATTTTTGTGATATTTGGTGTAATGTTGAAATTTTGATATATAGATGTGTAATTCGTGTTTAGAGTGTGTTATTGGGCCTATGGAAGGCCCAAGTGTTGGTTAGAAACCCGGGGAATTCTTGGATTTTTGGACTTAAGGAATAGAGGACTTGGAAAAGAGGAGTTGTAAGGAATTATGTGTGTAATAAGACACAAAAAAGGAATGTGGTGTAGTGGCAAAGTAGCGCCACTTAGGGGACAAGGAAGCAAGGGGTCCAAGGTTCAAGTCTTGGCTCTTGCAATTTAAATTGGTTTTAGCTTACGTAGGATATTATTTAAATCGAGTTGAAAATAAATGATTTTAAGACGCGGTTTTTATAAAAGTTACTTGTTTTCAAAATAACACGATAACTAAGCAAAGCTTCCGCAATTTTAAATGATCTTGTAGATAAATATTTCAAATAGTTAAAGTGTGGCAATGGTAGTGTGCCTGTCTAGGAGTGGATCCAAGAAGAGCTTGGTACTTAAGCAGTCTATTCGACTCACCTCCTCTTTTCTGGAATCCTACCTGGTGCCCAGTTTCCATTCACTTTAAGTCTTAACGAAAAAGGTCAAATTTATTTGATACTTAAACCATTTTCAAAATTAACATGTTTTTGCAAACTAATAGGGTTTATAAGCTTTCATAAAACTTTTACAAAGGTTTTAACAATGTTTGCAAAGGGATGATTATTTCAATGAATCACATTTTGGAAAAAGACAAGCTAAGTTTAACGGTAAGAGTTTTTAAAACTTCAATGGTTTTCAATGAAAGCACGGTTTTCGAAAAACACTTCAATGTGACACACCAGACTTGGCCGTAACGTCTGCGCCGGGTTTGGGGTGTTACATTTAGTGGTATCAGAGCCAAGTTGCAATAACTCAGCTGTGGAACGGGTCTAAAAACAGAAGTTTTTAGAGGGTCAAACAAAGATTTCCGAAAGTCGCTTTAAGAATTTGTTGTCGAAATTGTTTATAAGATTTTCTTTCTACAAATAAATAATTTAAAAAAAATTTGGGAAATTTTAAGTTTAAGCCCAAAGAAGGGTATTTTTGGAAAAATCAGATTTTTGGAAAATTCTGTTTAAAAGAGAATTGTTTCAAACTTGTTTTCTCTAAAATTAACATCTTTTGAGAAGTTGATTTTAAAAGGCTTGAATCTTTCTGAGTTTTTCTAGAATCTGATAAATTGAGATGTGGCACACTGAATCCCCGGCACCAAGTCTGTAAGTATTTCTGCTTTATATTCTGTAATGTACTGAACTGTACTGTAAATAGACTTGAGACTTTTCTATGATACTTAGATAGAGTAATACTGAAAAATTGTAGAGACTGAAACTGTAGAGAAACTAAAAGATTGAGACTGTAGCTAGGATATGATCTTGAATAAAATAAAAGCTTTAAAATACTATCTCTGCATAAGACATAGGAATAAATAAAATTTTGAGAACTCTGTAGGTATTTGATATGTGTACTGGTAATGTAGAGTATTGATATGGATTTTGAGGGTAAGCAAAGTCTGCCAACTTCGGGTAGCGTTAACTCGGAGATTGGTACTGAGGCACTGGTCGAGCTAGTAAGGAAAGTGGTAGAAGAAGTTTTGGACACCAAAAATTAAGGAAATTAGGGAAATGCTTCAAGCAGGGTGCTTAGAGTGTAAGAAGAGGAAGGATCCTAGTTCGCAAAGGACAGAGTCTCGTTCAGTGAAACATGCTAGGGCACGACTAAGATCTCCGGTTTGCGACAACTGCAACAGATGTCATCTGGGTGAATGCGATAGGGAGAAAAGAGGTGCTTTTTTTGTGGGTCCTTCGAACATCGAGCTCTTGATTGCAAAGCTTATTCTAGTTAGGAATGTGTGATGTTTGGTTACGAATTGTGTGTGCTAGTGTTAATGTTTATTAGATGTTCTGGGTCGTACTAAAATTATTTGGATCAGAGTGCGCAGCAGAAGCATAGTGGTTGGACTTGAGTAATACGGTTAGTTGATAGTTTAAAATTTCGAGGACGAAATTTCTTTAAGGAGGGTAGAGTTGTAACACCCTGAATTTGGGCCTAAAAGTATTAGGCCTTGGGCCTAGGTGCGGGTGTGAGATAGTTCGAAATAAAATTATTGATGTGCTGAATTCTGTTATGGAAGGTTATTATTAATGGGTTAATGTGGTATTTTAGTGAACTGCGAAGGATTCATAGTGTGGGGAAAAGTCTTGGGCTAATTTCTGGGATTCCAGGATTTTTGTGATATTTGGTGTAATGTTGAAATTTTGATATATGGATGTGTAATTCGTGTTTGGAGTGTGTTATTGGGCCTATGGAAGGCCCAAGTGTTGGTTAGAAACCCGGAGAATTCTTGGATTTTTGGACTTAAGGAATAGAGGACTTGGAAAAGAGGAGTTGTACGGAATTATGTGTGTAATAAGACACAAAAAAGGAATGTGGTGTAGTGGTAAAGTAGCGCCACTTAGGGGACAAGGAAGCAAGGGGTCCAAGGTTCAAGTCTTGGCTCTTGCAATTTATTTTGGTTTTTCTTTTAAATAAATCTGGAAGCAAGTAGGTGAGCTTTAAAGTTAAATGTGTTGGACTTATGACACAAATGAACTTGTGTCCGAGTGGTGATGGCATGACAGGGTTACTGAGAGGACTTTGGTTCGAATCCCGTTGCACGCAAAGGTTGATTATTTTGCTAATGCTTTAATTTTAGGGGGATTGATGGAGAATCCCACATCGAAAAGCTAACATGAGAGCAGGTGAGGAGCTAGCTTTAAATAGAGCAAACCAATAGGAGAGTAGGCACAGCCTCCTTGGCTGATCCCTTTCGCTTTATGGCGTGCCCGTTTGGGTTGGGCATCAACTAAGAGTGTTTGGAGCGCGGATTAACTTCAGTCTCCTATCAGGTGTGTATTTCTCACTACTCTAGCGGTAGGACGGCTACCTCGGGTTGCGATGGGCCGAAGGGGCCATGTGGGCCCAATGGGCCTATGGGGCCATTTGGACAAGTTGTTTAATTGTATAGTAAATATTGGACTAGACTAGGTGAATCGCATATCTGTAGCTAAATTTGGGCTAAAAGGGCCACAAGAGCGTGTGGGCCTATTTGGGCCGAGAATGGGCCCTAGGCCCATTTGCATTGTTATCTCTGTTTAGAATGCTTTAGTTTACCGAATTACTGAAATACCTTCGACTTGTAAAATTACTATTTTACCCCTAATTTGTAAAATTACTATTTTACTCCTGATTTGTAAAATTACCATTTTACCCCTGATTTGTAAAATTACTATTTTACCCCTAATTTGTAAAATTACCATTTTACCCCTGATTTGTAAAATTACCATTTTACCCCTAATTTGTAAAATTACCATTTTACCCATGATTTGTAAAATTATCGTTTTACCCCTGATCTGTAAAATTACTGTTTTACCCTTGATTTGTAAAATTACTAAAATGCCCCTTTATGGTAGAATTACTGAACTATCCCTGTAGGGTAGAATTACCGAGATACCCCTGTGGGGTAAAATTACCATTTTACCCCTAGGTGTTAAATGACTGTTTTGCCCTTCGTGGGTAAATGACTAACTTGTGTGATGATTGGGCTAGTTTAACCGTGGATATAAGTTGGTGATATGAATGACTTGACTGTGATCTATTCTTATTTTTGGGATTTGGAAAAGTTGGAATCTCTATGTGTTTAGGGAGGCTGTCGAAATAATGCCTAAGGCTTTAAGGGGCTGTTACCAATTATTTTACTCTGTGCTTGTAAGGGTTAAAGGCTGCTGACTAAGGGCTTGGATCAGTGGAGCGTTCGGATCCAGATTTGGATATCAACTTCAGCAAAGGTAAGGATTTAGGGCCTTGTTCATGGATGCCCGAATATGGTAAGAGTATGTTAAATTTAGTTATCATTAATTCGTGGTCTAATGTTTTAGTAATCGAATATAGGATTGAGTTGGAGCAGATATCATCATCGTTCGTCGTAATCAGGTGTGTATCGAACCCTTCTTTAGTCTAATTCGGCAAAGGCCAAGTAACCGAAAAGTTGGTATTATGTGGGCTTGTGAGTGTGCGAATGCTCACAAGATGATTGGAAATCCTGAGATCTGTAACCGTAAGTGGTAAGTTAGTTGAGTGTGCAATTTCGTGCTCCTCGGTAAGTTGGGTCTCGATAGGCCGAACATGGGCTCACGGGCTTTCGGGCCCATATAGGTAAAAATAGGAAATAAATGTGTTCTATTAGACTATAGTATCGGAACTGCTAAAACTGGTAGCTAGATAGGAAATTTGGGCTGAATGGGCTTAATTTGCTAAATAGACACTGTAGGACCCATTAGGAGTTTTAGGGCCCAATGACTGAAATTGTTTAAATATGTTAAATTGACTGCTAAGATGGAACTAAAGCTTATATGTGATTGTAACATGCATAAAACTCGTAATATTGGAGCAAGTACTAAAATACCCCTAAGTATGGAAAATTACCATTTTACCCCTAAGTGTAAAATGACCTTTATACCCCTAGGGTAAATTTTGTATGAAATGTATGATTTTCTGTTTCTGCATGTCATATCTCATAACATATGTATATATTTGATGCATGTGATTCTGTATGTTATATGTCATAGCATGTATGCCTGCTGCATGGGGTTTGGGTTTATGATGGAGGAAGCGTTCTGGCAGCCTCGCTGCAATCTGGTGGCCTCGCCACATATATATCTATTCTGGTGTCCTTGCCACATATATCTGTTCTGGTGGCCTCGCCACATATATCTGTTCTGGTGGCCTCGCCACAATATCTGTATCTGGTGACTCTGTCACAATATCTTGCAGCCTCGCTGCAAATTCTGTGGTGTGTAGCGGTTGGGTGGGTCGAGTAGCTTCCCCACATGGTGTGATGGTTGGTACGGGTGGTGTGTAGTGGTTGGATGGGTTGAGTAGTCTCCCCACATGGATCATGGGCTTGCACTCATGCATTGTTATCATTAATACTGTTCTGTTACTGTAATGGGCCTATGGGCCATACTGCTATCTAAAAAGGGCTAAGGCCCAGTTTACTGTTATCTGAATAGGGTTTCGGCCCAGTATTTGACTGTGATGGGATAGGGCTTAGGCCCAATGGGCTTGAGTTGACTTGGGCTTTGGATGGGCTTCTGTACACACTGAGTTTTCCAAACTCACCCCTTTTTCCTTCCATCCTTGCAGGTGAGCCTTAGATTGGTGGACTTGGAGCTGGGAGGAATTCAGAGTGGCCACATGGACTGGACTATTGGATTTCTAATTAAGTTACCTATTTAAATTTAGATTTAATTATTTATTTCTGGTTTTTGGGTTGTAAAAAGGGCCTCTTTAATTACTTTTATTTTGGGTTTTTTCTTTACTTATTTAAATTGGTTTTAGCTTACGTAGGATATTATTTAAATCGAGTTGAAAATAAATGATTTTAAGACGCAGTTTTTATAAAAGTTACTTGTTTTCAAAATAACACGATAACCAAGCAAAGCTTCCGCAATTTTAAATGATCTTGTAGATAAATATTTCAAATAGTTAAAGTGTGGCAATGGTAGTGTGCATGTCTAGGAGTGGATCCAAGAAGAGCTTGGTACTTAAGCAGTCTATTCGACTCACCTTCTCTTTTCTGGAATCCTACCTGGTGCCCAGCTTCCATTCACTTTAAGTCTTAACGACAAAGGTCAAATTTATTTGATACTTAAACCATTTTCAAAATTAACATGTTTTTGCAAACTACAAGGGTTTATAAGCTTTCATAAAACTTTTACAAAGGTTTTAACGATGTTTTCAAAGGGATGATTATTTCAATGAATCACGTTTTGGAAAAAGACAAGCTAAGTTTAACGGTAAGAGTTTTTAAAACTTCAAGGGTTTTTAATGAAAGCACGGTTTTTGAAAAACACTTTAATGTGACACACCAGACTTGGCCGTAACGTCTGGGCCGGGTTTGGGGTGTTACAGTACACCCCAACATCCACCCCATCAATGAAGGCCCGTAAACCGTTATACCCTAAACGATGATACCACTCTTGGTTCTTTCCAATTTTGACTTATGTAAATTTCAAGTGTTATATACTATTTGTTGTATTGGTTTAGGGTTCCACAACTTATATATTAATCTTTTTTTGTATAATTTATAATATCTTTTAAAGTATTAAAAGTTGCAACTATTAATTTAAATAAAATTTTAACACTAAATAATACAAACTTTATTTCTAAAAGACCATAAAATGCAAACATTAGGTACAACATTTAATTTCTTTTAGACTGTGAAGATTGACCAGTGTAGACGTTTCCATGGGGACATTTGCTCCAATTGTGGCCAACTGTTCTACATATGGTGCAATGCTTTGGATCGACTTGTTCTCTTATATCCATGCCGTTCTGAATCTTCATTGTTGTCGATCTACCTTTGACTCTCCTACGTAGTGACTGATCTGGCAACATCTTAAATGCAGGCAGTTGCACTTCCCATGTCGATATATCCCTTAATACGAGGAACTCATTGCCCCAAATACGCAACGTACGTTCAAGTGTGTACACATCATCAATATATTGTTCGACATTCAAACCATAAGTAGCACAAGCTGTAACCACATGCGCACTCGGGTAGTGTAGTGTTTGGAACATCCCGTACTCACACCGCCTGTTTTAGAGATCAACTCCGTAGGACCGTGGCAGGATCCCTGACCGATGACCGATATACTGTCACTCGAAAAGTTTCCAAATTTTGAGAATATAGTTCTGCATTCATCTACCTAGCCCTTTGAGCATTCTCTTTCATGGCATCCCTGATTTTTCTGATGTACACATGTCCTACCTCTAACTGTTTTGCTTGTTTCAACCTCATTTTTGGCATTAAGGTTGCTAGCCTGTAAAATGTGGCTAAAAAAATTGCTGAAATTGGCAAGTGATGCGTACGCCTCAAGACGGAGTTAACGGCCTCAACGAGGTTTGTTGTCATATGACCATACCGGTACCCCTCATCAAAACATTGAGCCCATTGCCACAGCTCCATGCTACCCAACCACTGCCTGAGAAAGGTTTGGACCCCGCCATATCAGTCTCTAACCTCGCCAACTTATGTCTAAATCGATGTGCTTCTAACTTGTATCCTATGTATGCATTCCGATAAAATGCGTTACCATCCTAATTAGGAAATAGACTCGAAATATTTATAAATACGAATTTAAATATGATATTTTTACCTATGTTCACAATTCATTTGTGCCCGTCTTTGTTCTTGTACCCATTGTGTAAGTTGACAGCAATGTGACGAATACAATAGACAGACCTCCACGGAACCTCCAATTGCCGAATCAAAGCAACAAGACCCTTCGATCTGTCAAAGATAATGCAAATGTTGTCTTGCCTGACAACATGTCTCCGTAAGTTTCGAATGAAATATGCCCACGATTCATAGTTCTCCAACTCCATGATGGCAAAAGCGATCGGTAGTACATTTCCATTACTGTCTTGTGTAACCGCAATCAGAAGTATTCGCGTGCATTTTCCATAAAGCCATTGTGACAGCCCTAGTTCGACCATAGTCGGGAAGCGGTTTCGGGACTGCTAAACCGAGTCAGAAATTTTAATAGATGATGTGAGTCGTGTAGTTGATATGAGTTTTGGTATGTGTTATAATAATTGTGTAAAAATTTGACCTTCAAATGATTAATTGCTTAAGGAGGACTTAAGTGTTGAACTTTGGTTTAAAGTGGGCAAAAATCAAAAGGGCTAAAAAGTGTGAATTTTCAAAGAATTTGCCTTTGCATGTCAAATTTACCATTTCCACTCTAGTGGACGGTAATGATGATGTTTAATTATATTTTATACATTGTTTTTATTTTATTTCATTAGAAAATAGGCTATATTGCATAAAATAAGATTTAAGAGGAATAATCAAAAGGAAGCCATTTCTTTCTTTCTTTTGCCATGAGTGAGGATTGAAATGGAGGAGGTTGAAGCTTGAATATTCGGTCACCTTCAAAACCAAATTAAGGTATGAAATTATAATGAGTTTTGCATGATTTTTAGAAGTTAGATTGGTTAGAACATCTTCTAGCTAGCCCACGTTTAAATTTTTGTGAATGAGAGAGTATTTTGAGTTTTCGGTAATGTGGAAGATATGAGGAAATGGTTGTGAAAGTAGTTGCTATGTTCTCTTTGGGATTTCGGATAAGGAAGACTATAGTTTGGTTAATTTGAGTTTCAATGGAGGTTTTTATAAGTATGAGTATTTTGACCAACAAATTTAGTAATGGCCGAATATAAAAATAGGTAGGACTTGGGGAAATTGTGGATGTGAGTGTTGGGGGAGTTACACGGCTACTAAAGAATGAAAATTTGCATGTTTTATATGATTAATGTGGGGTGTGAAATTATGCCATGATGTTAAAATACTTGTACCAAAAAAATAGGTACTTTGCCGAATGTGATTGTAGGAAGAAAATGGATGAACTACACCTAGGGATGTTTTGTTTGGTATTGGAAAATTTAGTCAACATGGGTCCGTTTGACGAATTGAATTTTGAGCTAGGGAGTACATTAGACATTCGGCCATGAAGATTCTAAATTTAGATGGTTTCCATAATATTATTAGATAGGGAGTTTAATCGAGATTGAGCTAATTTATGTGTGTGTTTCCATTTCAATTTTTAATGTTTGGTGCTTTGATTTGAAAATATTTATGTGTTATAAAATCTATGTGTGCCGAATTGAGCTAAGGAAATTGGTCTAAAATTTAATGTGAGTAATTTAAATTGCTTTCTTCAATAGTTGGATATTTTTATTTGGGAAAATTGAGGTCAAGAAGCTACGTTGGTGTGACTGAGGCCGATAGGTCTTAAGGAAGACATAAGTTGGTGTATGAACTCTTATATGTGGAAATGGAATGACCATTCGTGATAGGGTAAGTGTCAAACATTGTCAATTGGGGCTAGACATATTCTTAAAGCTATAGTATAGATGGCGAACTATAATACCAAATATGCATTATATGAGCACGCATATAGTTAGACATGCTTTAGGTACGAAATTCATATGATATTTTTATAGAGAAATTCGGTTATGTGGACTAGTAATTTTTGCTTGTGAACTAGAGATAATTACATATCTAATGTATGTGTGAGGGCCGAATATGCTTAGTGTGTAAAGTATGAATATGCTTTGTTAATATGCTAGTAAAGTGAATAAAGTCTAAATTAAGCGAACTTGTGTAAAATTAAGATCAAGATCGAAGAGGGACACTCTCGGACAAGGGAAAAGCGAAGGTAGCGGAATAGTCAACTCGTGCACTACTCAGAAAGATACGAGGTAAGTCCTTGAGAATCGAACCTTTATTTAGGATAAGGAGAAATTATAATACATATGTATGACCTATGAACTAATGGAAAATGATATGTCCGAATGTGAATTTTTGGAAATGAACGTGTGAGAAATTGTTGAAAGCCGAATACTAAGGTTGAATTTTAATGTATCTAGTTGTGAAATTTTGTGTTCCCTTGCTTGCAATTTGCGTATGGAACTTGATGTGGTATTATGCCGAAATTGTGTGTTTGGATCTGGATGGTTATTGAAAAAAATAATAATATGAAAGATATGCTAATATGTACGAGTACAGATTTCGTTGATAAAGCCGAGCCCAGTCTCGAAGGGCTTTCGAGCCAGAGTTAAAACCGAGCCTAGTCTCGAAGGGCTTACGGGCCAGAGTTAAAGCCGAGCCCAGTCTCAAAGGGCTTTCGAGCCAGAGTTAAAACCGAGCCTAGTCTCGAAGGGCTTACGGGCCAGAGTTAAAGCCGAGCTTAGTCTCGAAGGGCTTAAGGCCGACGATAAGCTTCGAGTTTGACCTCGATAACCATTCATGGTGGAAATCGGATATGGGTTAAGTGTATAAGCTCACGTATAAATAATATTGCCCTGGTTGTAACTTATGCGCCACTTAATGTAAGGAAGGCAGGTATGTCTTCTATACTCTCAATGAATTAGAATATCATTAAGATCGTTTTATTTGAGCCTAGTAAGGATTTATGAACTATCGTTTGATACCATTTGTTATGTTTAAGTAATCTGATATTGAGTGGTATACGTATATATGTGCTAGCTGACTATGCAAAGAGAAAAATCAAAATACTCAGTTATGAATGAATAATTCTTGGATTACACTGTGTTTTCTTTTGAGTTATGCTTGCGAGTAAATAGTAACATGTTATGCTCATATTCGACCAAAGAAGGTTTTAGACAAGAGTTGATAATATCATGTCTTTTACTTATTTTGACTGAGTTACTTAAGTACTTACTAAGCAAATATTTGCTTACTTTGTTTGTCCCTGCTTTCGATTTTGTAGATCTAGATAGGAAGTTGCGGTCTCGGGAGTTCCGGAATTGAAGTCATCTACACTATCACTCATCTTTTGGGTATTGGTAACTAAACCTAGGAATGGCATGTATAGGTTTGACTTTTGGTGGTTAACACATCTTTTGAATTTGTAACTAAATTAGGCCATGCGAAAATGACTCTCCTAAAATTTTCACTTTTATAATCTTGCTATAAATTAGATTACGTGTTATATGAATGGTTGTAATGTACATGTTGGTAAACTAGTTTCGAAGTAAGTCATACCTTGATTATTGCAATATATGCTGTATAAGTGGTGATTATGACTAGGGATGATTTTATTTCGTACATTGTTTTGAACTTGATAAATTGGTTTAGTTGTGTTCGGTTGATGAGCGTTTGACAAGTAGTGGCAATTATATCGTTGTATAATAAAAAAATTTTCTTTTTATATCAGACGGCTTTTCAAGGAAATGATCTGGCAATGCCCCCGACCCTCCTGCGATGGGACCGGGTCTAGGGGTGTTACAGCCATGTTCCATCAACTTGCACTAGTGGTTTGTAGTGGGAGAAGGCCCTAACACATGGATCGAAAGTCTAGAATAGTAGACGAAAAACTCTTATCCACAGTTTTAATTGTCCATTAAGGCCTCTATAAGGCAATGTTTGCAAGTCCACGACAGTTCCTAGGATGTACTCCACCATTGCTGAAATCCAACCCTAAAGTTTATTGTATAACTCATCCTAGTGGCTGTACAATTGTTAGCCCACCACGCTTTCCTGTATGACACTTTATACTAAAATCGAGCTTGCATGTCTGTAACCAATGTCGACACAGGAATGACTGGGCTATCTTTCACTAGTGGCATGATGCAGTTTCAAATATTTTTGGCATCCAATTTTTGATGGTCTTGAGACATACATGCGATAGTACATGTATAACGCACTTCTAATTTTCGTATTTGCCATTGTTGAGTCCTCTGTATAAATGCAGCTCGAACTCGCCAACCACACCCATCACCGGCTCTCCAACATTCCCCAACATATAATGTCGGTATAGATTTGGCTACCTTGTAATCATTTGACAACTTCATGTTGTATTGTTTGATGGCAAACACACAGTTCGCCTTGTTCGCGAACTGTTGCCCAAAGAACAACTCCTCGAATTGTGAATTTGATGGCAAACACACAGTCCGCCTTGTTCTAGATCTACGTTCAACATGTCGCCCCCAGGTTCATTTCATAAAATAATGCCACGACTCGAGTTACTGAATGAAGGGCCGTGAACATTTTCAACCTCCTCCAGGCCTTCATCATCGATATCATCCAAAACCTCATCAACATCGGGGTCACTAAAATCTTCAACGTCTATATCAGAATCTTCATCATTATTGATCATTTCTCTGACATTTGCCTCTGTGCTTATTATCACCTCCGGATGTAGTTGTAGATGAGGACTAGGGGTAGGGTTGTTATATGAACTCCACTATAATTAGGATTTTCGGGTATCTGTGATGTTCCTTCGCATATTAGTCTATCAATCCAACATTAAGATCAAAGTCAAATTCGCGATGTTGACTTATTGGACTAACATTCTCAATAGGCTCTAAGTCTGCTAACTCAGCAAATAATTCAACTGGTTGGGGGTTCTCACTCTCATTCGACCACCATATTTTCATCATAGTGCCCAAGTCATCATCAACTAACAGCTGCATCTCACAAAATTTGAATGGATCTGTAGAGATTGGAAACTTGTAAAATAATTTGAACATTGCCCTTCCACAATGGATAACTATTTTCGCATTGATCTTCCTTTTCATTTCTGCTAGCTTCACATTTTTTTTGAATCGCAAACCTACTCTTTGCCGACCTTGAAATACACAGCCAATATTACCTTCTACAATTTCATCATCAAAAACAACATACACCAAAAACAGCTCATTATTCATTTTCAATAAATTTTTTGAACTCTCCTACTGAACACAACAATTTCACTGTTCTATATATAATAGAGAACCAAGAGATGGAGCCATAAAGAATGGCTCCTCTAAAATAAAATATTAAATATTAATTTTTTATATTAAAAATTATAAAAAAAAGTACACTATAAAGTGATGGAGCCATTCTAAATGGCTCCACCAAATAAAATATTAAATTTTAAAATTTTAAATTTAATTTAAAAAAGTACAAATATCTTTAAAATTAATTTTAAAATTAGTAATTTAAAAAAATATATTTAAAATTTAAAAAATATTTAAAATATACATTTAAAATATTATAAAACAAATAATAAATTTGAAAGGTCATATCTTTAAAAAAATATTTTTTAAATATTTTTTAAATATTATAAAATAAATTAAAAATATGGAAAATATTTTAAAATAAATTAAACATATTTAAAATTTAAAATATATGTTTATAATATTATAAAACTAATAATAAATTTAAAAGGTCATATCTTTAAAATATTTAAATATTTTATATTATTAAAAATATATTTAAAATTTTAAAAATAATATTTAAAATTTAAAAAAATAATTTTAAATATATATTTTTAAAATTTATAAAAAAATATAATAAAACATTTCAAAAATACATTTCAAGTTTTTTAAAATCAATAATAAATTAATAAAAAAAACAAAATAAATAAGGCTCCCTATTCTTTCAAAATAAATATTTAAATGTTTTATATTATTAAAAAATATATTTAAAATTTAAAAAATTAATTTTAAAAATATATTTTTAAATTTTATAAAAATATTATAAAACATTTTAAAAATGCATTTCAAGTTTTTTAAAATAAATAAAATAAATAAGGACTTAAAAAAGTAAAAAAAAAACTCAAAATTGACCAAAAAATGGCTAAAACAAACAAAAGGGGTGTCAGACTCGAAAACTGGTGGCGCCAAATTATTGGGCTCCACTAGAAAATGGTAAAATTACTATAGGGCCAAAAATCACAGTATTTCCCAAGTATTTATACAAGTGGCGCCATTCTACATAGCTCCACCAAAAAAATAATTTTTTAACACTGTTGATGTGACATATTGGTGGCATCAAATAATTTAGCTCCACCAACTTTTACTGTAAATTTTAAATTATTTTCGTATTTTATCAAAAAATAAGTTATGTAAATAATTAATTAATTTTTAAAAATTATTTTTATAAAAAAAAAAAACCCTAGAAACGATGATGTCGGTGAAAGAAGCTGAGTGTTATGCTTTTGAGGCAAGTATTAAGTTAGCATGTCAGCTGAATATTAAAGGGGATGTCCTTTTTGAAACAGATAATGCTAGCCTTGTTTACAAGCTAAGGAACCATAGTACAGATGTCACAATTATCAGCGTGCAAATTAAGGCGTGCAAAGAAGCCTTCAACAATTTCAAATCAGTTGATTTAATTTGGACCAAGCGGTCTTGTAATGTAATTGCTGACTTAATTAGGATTACCCGTTGTATATCCATAATACTGTAATTAGTGATGTTACTTAATAAATAAGTTAACTTTTGTGATCGTTTTTTGTTCAAAAAAATAATACAAGAATATAACGTCAGATTAATAATCATAATTCACCTATCTCAATCAACCGATACAATTCAACTTGTAACATTCACACCATCAATTCACTGTATATTAAATCGTGATATGATACATAAACAATCAATTGACCCAGAGAACAATAATAAATCATTTCGAATACGCGGAAGAGAAATATCTAAACATGTCAACTCTAAGACTTTAATCGACAACTCAAGCTTCAGAGAGTTCGAAACACATGCTTGAGCTCAAGCTATCAATACGAAGTACCCGATATAATTATTCACCGGCTCAAAGCCTGCTGGGACATGTTAATTTAATTTAATTTCTGAAAAAATGTCAGGGATGTTACAAAACTATTCTCACTTTTTTAAGGAAATGTTTAACTTGCTCATCTCAATTTCTTCGGAACATCTCTTGCATGCTCTTTTTATTTTTTTTATATATAGCTTATTATTATAATTTTTTTTAGAAAAATGTTATAGCACGTTATTCTCATTTTTTTTAAAGAGAAAATTTCTCATGCTTTTCCGTATGTTTTTTCTTGACACATTTGTTTTTATGTATGATTTTTTTTCTCCTCTAATCAAAACAAAAGTTCATGCAACGGGCAACAAATACGCAACATGGATATTACACTCATCTTGCATGAGAATTTTTACATAGAATTCTCATGCATTAGGCAAAATGTAGATACTCAATTTTGGTTATTAACATTTTTATCTTTTCTTTAAGATAAAAAATATTATATTTCCAAAAATTGTGCTACCAAGTGTATCTCATCTAGAGCAACCACTCTTATTTATAATAGTTGTTTAAAACAATTGTTGTTCATGAATAGTTATCTCCAGAATAGTTATATTCAAAATAGGACTTTCATTAGAACATTGTGATCTAGTGTAATTATTATTTGAGAACAACTCCTATCAGAACAATTAAAGTTTGAAATAACTCTTGTTTAGAATAGCGATGTTTCAAGAATAACTATGTTTAGAACTATCATTGTTTGAAACAACTTTTATTTTATACAATAAGAGTCATTATTTAGAACAAGCTTTACCAAGAAAAACATTACCATAGAACAACTCTTATTCGAAACAACCTCTACATTAAGAACAACTATATTGAGAACAACTCATGTTTGGAACAAGTCAAATAATCATTATTCAGGAACAACTCTCAATCAAGATTAACCACTATGTTGCGTTTCAAGAGATGTTCTGCAAAAGATGTTTCATATGGCATTGTTTCACCAATGTAGAAGTGTAAGTAACCTCAGAATATGGTAGAGTTCTTAGGCTATCTTGGCTCTTGGGATGTTCTAAAGAGCTTGGCTTGGTGGATCAAATATGAAAGTAGTTAAGAATTCTTAACTTTTTCTTGTAACGCTGGGTACTTTTTCCTCCTTTAAAAAACATAGTAAATTTTTCTTCACTCTTCACCATCACCAACGCCACCTTTCACTACCCCTTCTTAATCATTAATACAATTGTAAATGAAAAATATTTATCACTATCCTCATTAATTTTCAACTTTGTAACTCCTATTCCTAAAACAATGTAAATAGGACATTTTCACAACCGATGAAAAAACTTTTAGTACATTTGAATTCTAACTCTCAAAGCTCTCTTTAAAATTCTCTGAACTTCTTTGTTAAGTTTGAATTTGCTCTAATCTTCCTCTCCACTTTCTCCCGGTACATTTCATTCATTGTTCTCCATCAAAAGAACCTTTATAGAGGTTACATACTAATTTTTTTATACAATATTAGAGGTTAGAGAGAAGAGTAATAGGGTTTACACCCATGCCAAATGGGCGTCTATCTAAAAATTTAGTTATTGTTTAAGTTTACATATTTATATTTATAAAAATAATCCAACAAAAAATTTATTTAATTTTGATATGGGGATACAATCTTCATAACATGCAACCTGATTTCTACTGCCAATATTACACAACTCTTGAAGGAAAGTTTTTCTAGACTTGTTTAATAGCCTAAACTAATTTAAAAATCCTTCTCTTATTCTTTTAATGATAAGAAATCCAAAATTTTAGGAAGCCTCAAATGTCATTCAATCAAAAATGGGGTGAAAAGGCAATTGATAAAAAGAACGAAACATCCATTTTCTTATTCATATTTGAAAATTGACGGCCTCAACTACAGTGAACTATTCAAAAAAATGAACTCAATAAAATAATTAATGGGTTCAACTTAGAACCCATAGTTTTCTTTTTCCCATTTCCCTGCAAGAGTAAAGATCCCCCAATTCATGCATAAAAATATGCTCAAAACAATTACCTTCCTCCTCTTGGTATTTAAACTATACCTGGAAACAATTCTGTGATCTACATGTTCCTTTTAGCAGTTTATTCCACACTGTTCGACATCCGGTCCAGTCACCTTGGTAGTAAACGGATCAATCCGAACCCATAAAAGTGAGAAGATGGAAGCAAGGAGAATAGCCCATACAACAACAATGGTTGGCATCCGATTTTGCCGTCCCATTAGACCCTTAAGGAATGGATACAAATGAATGATCACCCAAAATGCAAAGAACAGTTTCCCAAAGAGAGGGCCCCAAGATTGATAACCGCTGTTGATAGCATAGGAGACTCCAGCAACCACTCCGACAAGATTAATTATGAGAAGAGTAGTTGGAGGAATGAGTAGGGTAGTCCACTTGAACATATAGAGTTCCGCAAAATCCCCATCTTCATCAGATGCTTTGGAAGTGACAGTAAAATTGGTATCAATGCCAGCAAGGACTTTTAGAAGACCCTGGAACACAGCAAACAGGTGGGCGGATACACCTCCAATAACCCAAAACTGTTCATTTCTCCACCATTCATCGATCCCTACCCCACTCCACCTCATCTCCAATATACCAGTGGCAAAGATGGAAAGAAAGAGAGATATGAACCAGATACTTGCAATGTTACTGATCTGCAATATAGAACAACTCAGAAATTAATCCCCACCTGGTTTCCAGTCAAAACATCAATTATAATTTCTTAGTTTCAAATGCTATTAATTATTCATAAACTTCGGTGACAACAATTGGAAATTTTGTGATGTCTCTTAATAAGTTCTTCTAAACAATGTCCCAGCAAAATGACACATCATATGGCAAATTAGAGTTTATAAAGTGGTAAGTCATAGGTTAGTGTCAGCACTGACCAAGCAATCAATTTTTTTTTCCATGAGGCTGAAATTGACATTGTACTTACCTGTGGAATAATAAATTTTCCAGTCAGCAGACAGACTGCAGGCAATGTGCAGTAGGCTAGAAGGGGAATGGCTGTAATTGGGTATATCGTGGTGTTAACATAAGCAAACCTCTCAAGCCATTTCAACCTTCCACTATACCCATACCATATCGGGCAATGGCGACTGAATAGAATTTCAACTGAACCTAAAGCCCATCGAAGCACTTGATTCAAACGATCTGAAAGGTTAATCGGAGCGGATCCTTTAAAGGCAGGGCGCAGTGGCATGCAATAGATTGATCTCCAGCCACGAGCATGCATCTTAAATCCTGTAAGAATATCTTCTGTAACTGAACCATAGATCCATCCTATCTGCAAAACATAAATTTAAAGCCTATAAGATGGAACAAAATTGACGAAACTGTGTCAATAATTCAAGAAAACTGCTCCATCTATCATTGATTCACCTTAAAGCCTTAAACAAAGAAATAAAATATGAGGGAATACTAGCTTCCTATCCTCCAAAAGATTTATTTACTAAGTTACTTTCAAGGAAGAAAGCAGAATGCAAATGAATGATTTTCTCCTTGAAAACCGTATCCTTATGCTCAAAAAATAATTTCTTATAAGTTTGATCTCATTGTTGAAAGATCCAGTCCATTTCTGATTTGTCACATCACAGCTACCAGCTAAATCTCTATGTTCTCAAACAGAAAAAGGGAAACTAAAAAGAGGTGAAAAGGGAAAAGAGCTACACACCTCACTTCCCCAATCGGTTTTGTCCTCATATCCACAGCTAATGACATGAATAGCTTCTTTAAGGAGGGATTCTGGAGTTGCAGACTGCGGAACGCCACCATTTTCCATAAGTGTTGAAGCAACAAAAACTGCTGATTGACCGAACCTTTTTTCTAGGGTCATCTGTGACATAAGATGTGAGTTCTCATCATCGAATCCAGCACCTAAAAACAAAAGGCAAATAATTCAATATCACAACTTCAAAATTTGTGTTTCATAAGTAAAACCAATACACCATAGTTGCATTATTTATGATCAAAACTCAAAAGTAAAACCAACACTAGCATGGACAAAAGTCAACATAAGAAACACATCAGGCATTACTAACAGACATTAACCAAATATTTCATGCAATTTGTAGAATACTGAACAGAAATAGTTAGCATATTTCTGCTTAAGCACAAAGTATATACAGTGGAATAATATAACCCTTAATGTCAAACAACTCCACAATGCAAACTTCCAAAATAAGGGTTTGAATCACAGAAAACAGAACACAGCTAAGAACAAATATATATGTGTATATATATTCATTCTAAATAACTATAGTGACTGTTGAAAACGAACAGCAAAGATAGAAAATCATACCTTCTACCCCTTCTATATCTTCTAGATTATATATTGGCACAGTTGAATTCATATGCTTTCCTGATTTCTTATTGCTAGAGTCCTTTTTACTTGACTTGGAACTCTTCTTCTGCGATCTACCAAAGCATGAAGAAAACAGCCCTGGTTTTTTATGCTTCGGCTTGAGAGGAGGTTCATAACCATACAGAGCTGTTCTGTTGAAGACACACCCCGTACCCACATAGACAGGGCCTTGAATTCCATCCAAGCCTCTTAAATTTATCTAAGAATTCATTAAAAATTAAAAGAAAAGAGGAACATTAAATTAATAATTATGTGACTAAGATAGGATGATAAGTTGGGATGCAACAAGTTCATGGAATAGCTGGTCAAAGGAGCTTACATCAAAGAAAACAGTGTTACGGTTGGCATAACGATCATTTTTATCTATTCCATCAAATCTTTGGGGAAACTGAACGTAACAAACTGACTTTCCAAGATTGGGATCCATCAAGAAACACATAGCTTCTCTCAATGCCTTGCTGTTGTTTATGTAATGATCACAATCAAGATTCAACAAGAATGGTCCATTGGTGAGAACAGCCGAAACGCGAACCTGATATTGATAAACAGATTCTTAAGCTGCATATATGCCTAAAAACAAGAATCTTTAAGACTAAATTACAGACTTATTTTGCCAAAAAAAAAAAAAGTTACTGACTACTTACAAGTGCATTCATAGCACCAGCCTTTTTGTGATGCTGAAATCCAGGACGTTTCTCACGAGACACGTAAACTAATCGTGGAAGCTCATTACCATCAGAATCGAGTCCTCCACTATGACCTAAGAAAACCTGCCAATTGTGAAGAAAAAGACATAAGCTTCAAACCAGGAAGGGAAACCAATACCATCTTCCTGGTGTCATGAAAATCATAATATACACACAAGGAGAATAAATCTAAGAATGCAGAGATATATGTAATAATAAATATAGAGCAACAATAAATTGGCTTTCAGAATTGTCTGATCCGAATATTTAGCATATAAGACATGCATTCAGATATGCTCAACATCTTCATAGCTCAAAAGAAAATTCTTGCTTCTGAAAACTAACTGCTATACATTAAGAATCTGAACCAATCATTTAGAAAGCCCTTCCAATTCTAATTGAACAAACCTGGATCATTCCTGGATGATCCCTTGTGTTATTTCCTGGCCAAGGAGTGCCATCTTGCATGATCCATCCTTCATCAGGAACTTTTTGTGCTTTAGCAACAAGTCCATTAATGCGAACTTTAAACTCTTCATATTCTCTCTGCATCAAAAGTATAATTGTTGTGTAAAACAATGTAAATACCTATTAATGTATTATCAGCATTAAATGAAAGTAGAATTTTCTACCTTCATAGCTCTCCGTTCCTTGACAAAATCAGGTTGAACCTTATCTTTTAGGTAATCGATCTTTAGGGCAAAGTACCATTCTGGAGCTCGTGGTTCAATGCTGTATTTCTTGCAGAAAGGAACCCATTTTCTGGCAAACTCTGACGTTTCAGATAGAGCTTCAAATGTTAACATAGCAGCTCCATCATCTGAAACATAGCATGAAACTTTATCAACTGGGTAGTCAACTGCAAGTATGGATAGAACGGTATTGGCTGTGACAAGTGGCGGTTCCTTTAAAGGATCAACAGTACTGACAAAAATGTCAACAGCGGCCAACTGGGATGGCTCTCCTTCTCGGTCATATCTGTGAATTATCCAGAAATTGGGAATCAAAATTCATTAGGACTTCAAACAGTTTTGCATCGTCCAAGACCTCAGAAGTGGAGTAACTACCTCAAGGCCAGCCTGTCAAGATATGTTTCACGGTTCACAGGAAGCCATTTAGGGAACTGATCCAATATCCATGATATTGCAAACCATATCTCACAAATCACAGAGATCAACCACAACGCATAGGCATTGGGAACTGGATTTGTTATACGATAATGCAGGAAAATGCTGAGAATAACAAGCCGCAGGACAATGACCATCCTATAAGGGTTAATTCTAGAGGAAGGAATTGAGACTTTCCTCGATAAAGGCTGGCGGGCTTCATCATTTCTGCATTACAGAAATATAGAGAGGATTAACAAGAAACAGTATATAATATATATATATACATATATCGACTATTATTATCTAATATATGAAAGCAAGCCTAAAGGACAAATCAGAATCTCGAGAAAAACTCAGCTGAAACTGGAAACTACTCAAAATATACCACCAGAGATTACCATGATAGCACAAAGCCTGGAAGTGCTTCCATTATAGAATCAGTTATAATGTCTATTTCTTTGTGTAAGACTATTATACTGTGTACGATACTGCATAATGTAATATTTGTATACACATATACAGTTCACCCTAATGGAGAACATAATGGAAAAATAAATTAATTTTAAAGAATATTTTAGATAGCATCTATTTATCAAGCTGAATTATATCCTGTGTATTACTTTCTTGTTTCTATTTTAGTCAATTAGAAGAAAGAAATTCATTAATGCATCAACATCCAGAGAGGAGAAGGAACTGGAGAACAAAAGGCAGAAATAGAGAGAAAAGAAATTGTAAAGTTGGGCTGAAATAAAAGGGTAGAATAATGCTCTGCAGCTGATAGAGATATGCTCACATTGAATGAACAGGAATACATAATAGTGAATCAAGTGAGATGCTTACAGTATAGAGTCATCCATAACTACATCAGTGCTGGCATCAAAATCCCCACCTCCCCTGCCTTCAGAAGGGGCATTACTAACACTCATCGGAACTGCATTCTTCTCTGGCTTTATCTTCCAACCATCAATCCTCTCCTTCCAGGCTACATTGCCAAACCCTGATGACCCAAACTCTCTTGCTGGATCAACCAACCTAATATTACCTGCAGAAAAAAAAAAAGTTATCACTTCATTGTAGCATCCAACAGCTAAACCAAAATTGATGTCTTCCGCATGATGGATTCGCTCCATACCCTTTCCCCTGATCCCACTTTCAGGAGAGGCCATTGAGGTTCTTGCAGGAGATGTAGCAGACAGCTCCCCAGAAACCTAGAACCAGAAAAAAAGTTCTTGTTAATTGCACTCTCAGAACTCTGAAAAACAAGAGAAGCAAGAAAATATTCCTCAACCAACCGAGCTGCCATTGGTGAGAAAGGGAATATGGTTTAGAGGAACTTCTTTGTCGTAGATGGGGGGTGCCATGTCTGACCCTCGGCTATAATTCGTATCCCAACTCAGTGTTCGCTCTGCCTTCTTATACCTCTCACCTTGGGTACGTGATGTTTGATTCGAATTATTTGCTACATAATTGGCAACTGCATCTTCCACTTCTTCCCCACCAATGGCAGGGCTTCCTAAAGATAAAGAAGAACAAAATAAAAATCACTCTTGAATATTTGGTACTAGTGGAAGAATAGCATTAGACAGATTAAAGTTATGATGATCTAACCTTTATGCCTCTTGTACTTGGTCTTGCATTGAGGACAAGACTGGGTACCATCTTTCCGCTCGTATTCATAACATGGACGGCAAACAGGAAATGCACAAATATGGCAAGCAACAAAGAACTCACCATCAGCATTTGAGCCAACATTATCACTGCAGATCTGGCAAACTTGTCCCCCAATTTTACCAGATTTCGCCTTAAAGCAATGAAACTAAAATTCAGTTTTTTTCCTCTGGGAAAAAAAATAAAATATATTTATAGATAATCATTCCCAGATACAGCAAAGAAGTCCCAGATTTAGAAAGTATGAAAGAAAAGTGGGGCACTTCTACTTTAATGGAATGTGGGAACATATAATCACATTATTAATTAAATTCTACTAATAAATGGGCATTGTATAACAATGAATCAAACAAGTATAATGAAGCTTAAAACAGGACCCAGATTCCAGAACCTAACAAAACAAATAATCTAAACCAAATCCAGAAAAATGTAAAAGAACTCAAACAAGCAGCACCCCGTTTAGATCTTTAAGTTAACTAGCAAGTGAAGGCAGATTCTTAACAATGAAAAAAAAAAAAAGAAACAAAAATAAGAATTCAAAAGGAAGATTTATTTGCAGCCCAACTCTAGAGATCCAAACGAGTCAAACAAAGATCAAACTTTGGATACAAAAATAACATAAAAAAGATAGAGGCGAACGATATAGCCAAATCAAAGAGAAAGGCACTGACCACTGAATCTGCTGTTGCATCCATTTGGTCTCTAAAAGGACCAATGCCAATGCCAATGCCAATGCCAATGCCTACTAAAATTGCAATTCAAATGCAGCCCCCAGATCAAGAAGTTACCCCCAAAAAGACTAAATCTTCAATGAAATCAAACTCCACCTAAAATAAAATAAAATAAAAATAAAAAGAAATGTGATACATTGGGGTCTGGAACATCGCTCTATCCCAGCAGACCCAATCTTCAATGAAATTAAATTCAACCCAAATTCAAAATTTCTTTAAAAAAATGTGATACAAATGGGAGCTGTAACGCCCCTCTACCTCTTCCTATAAGAAGCAGCTGGCAGGGAAAGAAAAAAAGAAAAAGGCAAATGGGGGTATAGATCACACCGACACTAGAGAGTGAAAGAAAGGTAAACTTGTTAAGGTCACAGATCCCCCCCACTTAACATCAACTTTTGCGATGATTCAGAATTCACTGCTATATCTTGAGATTTATCAAATTTTAACTCATACAATTTATAATTCTAATTCTAAGTTAGATTAAGGTTTTTATTTAAATATGTATCTATGTAGTATAATTTATTTGATTGAGATGATATCATTTATTATAATATTATTATATAGTTAATATTTAATAAATTTAAAAAGTAAATACACATTATAGAGGTTTTAAATCTCAATATATTTTAGATTTCTTTTGGTGATTGTAGTGAAAAAAAAATTATTTTTTAAATAAAATGTAATAAAATTTTAATAAGAAATAATTAATTGTATGTTTCCTAATAAAGAAAAAGCGGCCGGAAGACGTACCTTAGAAAGCTGAAGATGTGGAGTGTAATACAAGTTAGAAGCGGAGATCATTTTTTTTATTTTTATTAGATGTGTTCAGTTTTTCTTTTATTTACAATATTTAATTTTATCGTTATTATTATTTTTATATTAATCATAAATAAATATATTACCCATCGAAAAAGACTTTTAATTGATAAATTATACTTTAAATTATACCATTTTTATAATATGGTATCTTAATTTTTTTTGTTAAAAGTGATACTTAAATTAATTTATTAGTACCTAAATCTTAACATTATTAAAAGAAATAAATTGAGTAATTATATTATGCCATATCAGCACTTTTTTATTTTATAATTTATATTAATATTAATTAAAAAATATGTATATTAATATTAAAAATAAAAAATATTTTCCATCCCTAATCCTTGCCTCTCTTCTTCCTCTCCTCCACTCTGAAAGCTTTTACTAATACCACCCCGAGTCAGAAACCAGAACCTGTCAAAGACATCTTAATAGCCATAATGTATTCGAATTTTCAAAGGATTTGTCAAAACACACCATCTTAAAGTGACAAAACTTGTTTCTTCAATTGACATAAACCAAGCAAGTGATGAAACTTGTTCCTGACTCCTAAGATAGTCGGCTTTCGTATACCATAGTAGTGCCTATATTCTACCAAGAGATTGCGCATCTCCAAGGCCTCCTCGAAATAGTTGTCTTGGTTCATGTCGATAGTTTGAACAGCATCACCACGAGTTAAGATAAACACATAGTTTTTATTAGATCTGATCATCATCAAGCTGGATTTGGGTTGTGTCGATACAAAATTTTAGACTCGTTTTCTAAGCCTAATTCGGTCTGGAAATAGGTCTAAAATTTTTCTCAAGTATAATCCAAATGAAAAATGTTAAACCCAAGCTCGACCCACCCGTATTAAATATATAAACACAAATTTAAAAATATAATCCATCAAATACACTAAAAACTTTAAAATAAATATTTCTCAACAAATTAAAAATGCATTAAAAAAAGTTTTTATATTTAAATAAATTAAGATAGTTGCAAGTTGCAACTTGCAAACAAATGACTTTAAAATAGTAGCAAAATTAATAATAAAATAATAGTTATACAATATCTAAACAATAACAATAAAATAGTAATAATATAATAGCAAAACAAAATTAAACAACAGCAGGGAAAAATTTTAGGCAAATTTGAGTCGGGCCATGGCAAAAAATATCTTACCTGAGGCCTGACTCATTCTAAACAAACCTTATTTTTATCCAAGTTCATTTTTCTAGCCTATATTTTTGTCTAAAATTCCACTTTCCAAATAGGCCTTCAAATTAGGACGAATAACTTGACTCATGATCAGTTCTAGTTTTAATTTTCTAACTTGCTGTCTCCAAACTTCAAAGGACTAGGCAATTTGACAATGGGGGAGAGAGAGGGGAGAACGATGGTGGGAGGGAAGGGATTCGGGTGGGGGTGTGGGTGGAAGTGGAGGTGGAGGAAAGGAATTTTTTTTATTTTTTAATATTTATTTTTAATTAATATTGATATTAATATAAAATTAGAAAATAATTGCTAATGTGTCAAGATATAATTGGTCAATGGGTTTTTCTTTAATAATGCTAAGATTTGGAATGATTTAGATAACGGTTGAATAGTTTAAATACTATCTCTGATAAAAAAATTAAATACCAAATTGAGAAAAATATGTACACTTTATCAATTAAACTTTCTTTAATATTTGTCTTATTTCTTCCACATAGTATTACTAAAACAAAAAAGATAAACTACTTAATTAAGTACTCAACTTTTCAAACTCTTTTATTTTGAGCACTTAAAAAAATCCTTTTAATTTTGGTGACCGCCATCAAAAAAAATTATCATTTTAATCACCCGACGTAAATTAACTATTCACATGATCACTTTTAACTTTTTATTTTTACTCACATCTTCCTCAGTAACTTACCTATACTATATGAAAAATCACAAGCTGATTTCTACTAAAGATTAAACAAGCAGGGCTGTGATATGCCCGTCAAGAGCTGATGGGGAATTCAAAAAAATTCTTCAAGTTGGGAGATTAATTTCATGGCATCCAAAGAAACGTGAGATGGGCTGGTTTCATTCCAAAAAAGAAAAAAAACCGTTATTTGGGTGCCTTTAACATAATAATGAATCCTTTCATACATGTAAGATTTTAACGATATTTGAAAAAAAAAGTGAAAGGATTGAATTAGAGGTGTGCATGGCCAGGTTTGAGCTGGGTTTAACTAAAAATTTTGGTCCATTTGTTAGGCTTGGGCTCGGCCCGACCCGACCCAAAAAATAGGTTTAAAATTTTTTCCAAGCTCGACCTGGATAAAAATGTTAAAACCCAGGCTCGATCTGGCCCACCTATTTTTTTATATAATTTTAAAATATATATAATACATCAAAAATACTAAAAACATCAAATAAATATTTCCCAACAAATTGAAAATAAATTTTAAAAAATATGTATACTTAAATAACACTAAGATAGATATAACTTAACAAGCAAATGCCTCTAAAATAATAACAAAATTAACAATAAAATAAGTTTTATACAATATCCAAATAATAACAACAAAATAGTAGCAGCATAATAGTAAAATGGTAGCAAAATAGGGAGAAAACAATAAGAAAATAATATTAAAAAACAACAAAAAATTCCTTAAATGAATTCAGGTCAAAAATGTCTTACCTGAGGCCCGGCTCGTTTTTTAAACGGGTCTTATTTTTTTGTCCAAGCCTATTTTTCGGGCCTATATTTTTGCCCAAACCTTCCCACATTTCAGGCGGGCCTTCGGGCTGTGGCAGATGGCCCGACCCATGAACAGGTCTATATGGAATCACATTGAAGTATTTAGTTGACCAATTGTTCATATTTCACAGATTAAGAGAGCTCATCGACATACCTCCATTCAATACCACAAGGCAAAGAAGACTCATATTTGGTCCAATAATATGAAAGTATTTTTGGAAAAAAATTACTGGAAAATTGTAAACTCCAACTGCTTTCGTTGGACCCATTCCACTCATCGCAGCAAACACCTCTTCAGTTGTATAATTTTCCAGTAGCATTCAGTTCATATTTTTTGTTATACATTTGTCCACTCCCGAAAATACATGCTCCAAATTCCCAGTCCCTTTTGAAGCAAACAAATCAGAAAAGCAATTCCTAACAATTTCCTCAACTCCTTCATTCGTGACTACATTTTCCTTCTCATTTTGCAATCCACGAATCCAATTCATGCGTCTTTGTTGGGATGCAAAATTATGAAAAAAAAATCTATTTTTATCCCCTAAACATAGCTGGTTTGTCCGGGCCCTTTGTTCCTAATGTGTCTCATCCTTTTCTATCTCTAAATTAAGATGAGTCTTCATGTCAATTATTTTTCTCAAAATATCATCATTCCTTTCTAACTCCGAAAGAATTTCTAATCTTCTATTCAAATGCCTAGATGCTTCAGTTCGCTTTTCTTTTATGCCCTTTTCCCATCTCACTAAACCTGATTTAAGAGCTACTAATTTATCTAGCATTGAACTCGAATTTTCTCCCCAAATCTGACAAATTTCCTCCACAGGATTCCTCTAAAACCCACCACGATTCAAATCGAAATCTCCTTCTTGCCATTCTCCTATTCTCCTGATCCATTTGTATTATAAGAAGACAATGATCAAACACAGAATGTGGTGAATATCTAATCGAATAATCAAGGAACAGATTCATCCAATTAACATTTTCCTCCCCCTAACTAACCTTTCACAAATATTTGTTTCAGGTAAATTTCCTATTTCCCAAGTGAAATGTGAACCAACATAACCTGCATCCATCAATTGGCTGTCATCTAGCATCTTATGAAAATTCTCCATCTGTGTCTCGTCATGTGGCCCTCCCCCTATCTTTTCATAAGAATAAAGTATTTCATTGAAATCACCATAAACAATCTAAGGCATTCCTTGATCTTTTCCTAATTGACGCAATAAATTCCAACCCTCCTCCCTCTTATGTACCTCCAGAAATCCGTAAAAACCCATCAGCCTCCATTGATCATCCTCTTCCTCCACTTGAATGTTCACATCAATATGATTATTTGAAAAACTTCTTATTTGGACCATGTCATTACTATTCCTCACCAAACTGAGGCTACCCTCGTACCCTCAGCTGGAATGTCAATTCCATTCACGAAAACACATCTCTTTCTAACCTTATCTATACGTACACTATCCAATTTAGTCTCCATAAAGAATACAATATGGGGATTAAATGTCTTCAACGTTTGCCAAAGCTTTCTTATAGCTCGTATACTCCTCAATCCGCAGACATCCCAACTTAATATTTTTATAGCTTCTGGTCAGCATGCTTCCTGTCGGCATCGATAAAATATAAGAGTGAGCATTTGATTGCTCTACCGTAGATCATAATGCTTCATTTTCTTACCGTCCCCACTCTCAATCAGGTTATCTTTTAACTTTTGTTACATTATCCAACCCATTTCATTGGAATTGTAACACCCTATATCCCTCATCCGTCGCCAGAATAGGGTTACAAGGTATTACTCATCAACCACAACTTCTAGACATTCAAGTACAAACATATAAGGTAGGTTCTTAATTCACTAAGTGATGATGGATAACCAAGAAATTTTAAACATTTATACCATGACCGCAATCACTACAAGCAATCATGAATCATCATCAAATGGTCAAACATAAACATGTACATGTTACAGCTCATAGCTTAATATTTGACATCAATATATAAATTTAAACAATCAACCATGTCATATAACCAATAAATATTAATCCCAATACAACCAATTCATCACTCACCCAACTTATCTCAGGTCATTGTATTGAATAAACATATGATGCTCTATCCCTATGATCACTTTCCAAAGCATTAGCCGAATACAATAAAGCTTAAGCAATTTAAATTTATCTTATAATCATTAACAAATATCTTCTAAAACATATTGATTTAATAATATTCAACTAATTTACTCACTTAAAGCAAACATATAAATTAATGATTGAGAAACCATTTCAAGCACCAAATGTATATATATGCATCAGCCGAAAATACTAAACGTAATTAAATCAAACACATCATTTAACGAAACCATGGAACTACATTTAACAAAAGGAACAAGCCATTTTCACATGGCTCTTATATATACATAATCAAAATATCACTTGTATCAAAATAAGGAGTTAAGCCTATACATGCCATCTTTCAAAATATAGGTATCAAAAGTACCAAAACAGTGTCGATAGTGTGGATAACTTTTAAGCTTGAATCCCCGAGCCCGTAGCTTTCAAATGAATTTATAAAAACAGAGTAACAAAAACCCTCGAAGTAAGCTAATTAGCTTAGTAAGTCTTAAGTAATTAAACAACCTCATTAACTAATCATATAAATCTTTATGGATCAAAATAAACCATTACAAACACTTTAACAAGCATAATCTATTTAAGCCGAATATTCATGGTCAAACACTTCATCACACTTACAAGATTTTCACATTAATCAAACCTCTCTTGTGACCGGATATACACTTTCAAAATAATCTCACATATCATGCCACATTTGACCGAAAGTTGTCTCATAATTGTATATACATCCATTCATAATCAAATTTCATGAAATACACTTTGCTTAATCACAATCGAATATGCAATTATAATTCAATCACATTTTAATCATGTTTCAAAGTCTCATGGTAAAAGAATCACATACGTACCTTATTACGAGCTAACAAAATTATAGCTCATACTTAGCTTTTCCGCTTGTATTAACTTAGGTAGGAGCACATAAATTCGAAGTCTCGAGTTAATCACTCAGCATATTATTCACTAAGTACCACATTGATTTGACTTTCACCGGCACAATGCCTGCTAGGCTTTAAGCTCGAAATTCATCACCGGCATATGGCCTGCTGGACTTTGAGTCCGATTTCAATTCACCGGTATTACGCCTGTTAGGCTTATAGCCCGAGAAAGATCACCAGCTTTTAGCTTGCTAGGCAACATTTGCCCGAATACACTTAGATAGCAATTCAAAATTTCTCTATCATTTAAATATTTACTTTCGAGCTTCCATACCATTCGAATATATATATATATAAAAGCTTAACACCATTCTATCATAGTACGTATACATTTCTTATACATCTCAAGTAATACCATTCGGCCTTACACATAAAAACATTTCGCTTCACATTGTAATAATTCTATTGACTAAATAACACATCATCATCAATTTCATTCACTATCACATTCGGCATTGCACATATATGAAAATAAAGATTATCTCTTTACCACATTCTACCACATTAATAACCGATTATATCACATGTTTAATCACTTAAAAACTTACCTCGGATGTGGTCAAGCTACTACGGATCAACTATTCCACTAATCTCTCTTTCCCCTTATCCGAGCTTGGCTCTCTTTGATCTTGAGCTTTAATTAAAGAAATAAACTAATTCAATCGTCTTATCAATTCATTATAAACATAGTATATGTCGTACTTACAATTTCACATCACAAAATACCACAAATAATTTGAGTCATTAATTAAGAGTACATTTGGCATTCACATGTCAAGGGTTAACATTTAAGCATGCCGTTCTAACATATTTAGCATCATTCGAATATTTATGCATATCTTAATACATATTAACCCATTTTGCCGATTATCACATCTTATTTAAAACACATTTATAAAATTACAATTTGACACTCATCTTTCTCGTTATTTCACATTTTATTCTACTTATTTTAAGACTTGATTTAAAGAATAAAATTGTTCATTCAATCAAAGACAATTTTCCCCTTTTCTAATAACACACTTTCAGCCGAATTTCCACTCTTTATTCAATTAATACATAACATTACTCAATTCTTTGCTTAATTTCATATTCGGTCATCATATATATGTATATTAACAATTTAACCTCCATTGCAGAATGTCCCTTATCCCTAAACCATTATTATCAAAATATAACAAGTCTAGGATTCATTTAAACACTAATTCTAAGCTTAACATCAAAACACCATTGAAATGGCACCTAACATGAATAACCAAATGTCATATAAGTATAGAATTTATCACTAACAAAATTACCAAGCTTCAACTTAAAAATCACATGAATTAACATCATAATGCCAACTTACAAGCTCAAACTCACCTTTCACCTCTTTCTCACCGTGGTTCAAATTTGGCAAGCATATAATCACTTACTAACAATTTAATTATCAAATTCCCAAAATTAAGTACAAATTCCACAATTCACCCTAATAGCTGAATGTAATTTGCTTATATTAGTCACTCATAGCAAAATTTAACTAGTCTATACTCACATACATTCATTCCTCAATACACAACATACATCAACGATAATTTAACACCTTAATACCAAGGTCGAATGCTCAATTCAAGAAATTGAGCCACACAAAGCTCCCATTCATAATTTCAACTTATAATCTTATAATCTCATGGATTTTAACATCAAATTGTCTATCTAACACTCATTCACCAATTTCTAATATCAAATTTAAAAATTCTTAGCTTTATATCACCATAACCGAACATCACATTAACAACAAAATTTCAAAGATTAAAACATGGGTTTAAGGTATAATCGGCCATAGAACTCAAAAACATTAAAGAAAAATCAAACTAACATAAAATTACCTTGAATTCTTGATCTCCAATGACCGATTATCAAAAGCTTTCCTTTTCTTATTTTTTTTCTTTTGTTTCGGCAAGAACATGAGAGAATGAGCATGAATTTTCCCATGTTACTATTACATGCATGACCATTAATAATTAAAGTACCATTTTAGCCCTTTTCATTATCATTAGTACTCCACTATCCCTTGGCCGATTTTGTCCATGCAAAATATGCATGGTTTAATTGTTTCAATAGTCCTCTATATTAAAAGAACATTAACAAATTGGCACTTGCACATTGTCCCACTGATTTATCTTTCATGCAATTAAGTCCTTAATTACTAAATTAGTATCGAAATGACAAAATTTAAGCACCAAATTTTCACATATGACCATTCACATATTATAAGCATAGAAAATAATATTTTAAAATTTTTCAGACTCGGTTTAGTGGTTCTGAAACCACTTTTCCGATTAGGGCCTAATTAGGGCTGTCACAGGAATGACCCTATATATTTAGTGCATCCTAATTTGAAGAACCTTCCAAATTAAAACCCAAAATTAGATTAATATTTTTTCACAAATCCCTCATAATTTCTTTCCTTAAATTCTTTCTTAAATAATGCATTAGGCGATTTGTTTCCTTATTCACATCATCCCCTTCCTCCTAGAGCTAGACATTGTTTATGGTTATGGCCCTTCTTGATTGTGCTCTAATATTCAGATTCCATCCCAACTCCAAATTATCCCCACTATTGGTCAATCTAACTAGACAAAAATTGTCATTATGACCTAAACGGCCACACAAAAAGCAAAACAAAGTGAGCTTTTCATGCCTAAAATTAACATAGACAATTTTTGAAGAACAAATCATTATCTTTTTTTCTTATTTTCAATGATTTTTTTAACATCTAGATCAAATTCCCCAATTTTTTGCCACTGTTTAAAAAAGAAAATCCTAGCAGTAAATCATGAACTTGAACCTAGAATGTCAAAAACACCAAATAGACTTATAACAACTCTTCATTCTCATTTAGACGATGAATGATCAATAAATAACTGTTGAAAGTCCACGGAACCCCTTCAATCACCTTTTTGATATCCATTTTGTGGAAGAATTTGAACAAAAAAGGCCTATCACCCAGATCTGATATCTGAACACCCCTTAAAAGGTGCCACAGATTCGCCATAATATTCCACATGGTGGGAAAATGAACAACACTTGCCATTAAGAAACATCCAACCAAATAGTGATCAAATGTTAACTTCCATATCCCTAAATCTATTGGTAGCAGTAACAGCTCATCTTCTCCCTCTTCTAAGTTCAATCCATAGTTCTCTTTCTCCATTGGCTAAAAATAATAATCCTATACAAGAAAACCAAAAATGTAAAGATTCCAAGACAAAAATAACAGAAACAAGTGCTCATATTTGAAAAACACAAAAAACTTAATACTTGCTATGAAAGCAGACAAAACTCAATGCAAAGAGCAAACTTATTAGATATGAAAAAAAATGTTTATAAATTTTAAGTGAAAAAAAATACTATAACAATAATAATATATATTAAATTAATCCCAAGTCAAAGTTCAAAACCTCTAAGTTTATGTATATTATTGTATATTTAACTAACAGCTTAGATTGCAATTTTTATTAATATTGTGTTTTATAGGAACTGAGACACTTTAGAAGTTAAAATTTGGCTCAAAACAGAGTTGATGTCGTAAGATGGAACCTTTGCGTTGCAACACTGCATCCAGAATCAAAGGATCAAGAAAATCATCTTTGTGTCACGACAAAGTATCTTTGTGCCACGTCATAGTATCTTTGTGTCAAGACATAGAAGATAGTTTACCCAAGATTCCAAAATTTTAGAATGTGTTGGGACATCGAACCCTAATGTTGCAACAACGGTAAACTGCCTGGGATGTCATGACATGGAACCCCTGTGTCACGACGTCGCTATAGTTTTCTGCAGGGTTGACCCAACTTGATTGCGCAACCCAGCAACATCAACCATGCTTGAACCTATTTTTAGCACCAATATAGCCATTATTTTAACCCTAAAACATATTATCGACATTCTTTAAACTCTAAACCCTCCTTAACCTTCTTAAAACCTCTCAAACTTCAACAAACCCTGAAACCCATTTTACTTTTCCTTATTATTCTATCACAAAATCTCTTCTTCTAATCTTATTTAGTGCAGAAGCAAACGAGAAACATTCAATGGAACTACAATAATTGAACATTATAAGGATTCCAAAAAGAAGTTATACAAAGTTAAGGGTTCTTAACTCATCTTTCACAGTTCCATCAAAAACTTTGCCTTTTATTTTATTATTTTTAGCCTAGTACACCATTGAATATGCCTCCAAGGAAATTTAGGAGAAATAATGAACTGAAACCGTCAACGGTTCCAAACCCCTATAATTTTCTTAATCAAAATGTTGAGAAATATTTTCTAGAACTCTAGGGAAAAAAACATTTATTCAAGAGAGGGGATTTGAACCATCGATGGTTATTTACCAAGATATTTGGCCTTTGGCCCAATACCATATATGGGAACGTTTTTCTGTGATCCCAAAAGACTCTGCTATGGTCCCTATAGTTCAAGAACTTTATGCATCTTTGCGGGACCAAGAGTCTAAAAAGGCTGAAGGCTCCACTTAGGAAACAGTACTGATGTAAGGGAAGAAAGTGCGAATTACCCCTCGAATCATTTGCGAATTTATAGATGTATACTTAAATAGCACTAAGATAGATGTAACTTAACAAGTAAATGCCTCTAAAATAATAACAAAATTAACAAATGTCTTTAAAATAATAACAAAATTAACAATAAAATAAGTTTTATACAATATCCAAACAATAACAACATAATAGTAGCAACATAATAGTAAAATGGTAGCAAAATAGAGAGAAAACAATAAGAAAATAATATTAAAAATAATTTTTTTGTCCTTTAATGAATTCGTGCCAAAAATGTTTTGCCCGAGGCCCGGCCTGTTTTTTAAACAGGCCTTATTTTTTTGCCCAAGTCTACTTTTGGGCCTATATTTTTACCCAAACCTTCCCATATTTCGGGCGGGCCTTCGGGCCAGGCCGGATGACCCGACCCATGAACAAGTCTAGATGAAATCACATTGAAGTATTTAGTTGCCCAATTGTTCATATTTCATAGATTAGGTAAAATTTTCAAAAGGTTAGCAATTATTTGCAAGTAAAGCTCAAGAGGGAGTAGGTGAAAAAAAAAGCATTTAAATTCTAAATTAAACAAAGACTAAAAACATTGAGAAGAGATGTTCTGAGATTTGAATTGTGGGAAAGAAAAAAATAAGTGGGGTTTATTTAGATTTGGTTCGGGTTAGAGATAGACTATTAGAAAATTAAAATTAAATTTGTGTTTTTTCGCAATTTTAAATTAGATTTGTAGTTATATATGTAAATTGATAAATTTAAGGAAGAAGATAATAAACTGTGATGGAAGTAAAAAATAGCTAAAAGTGATTATTTGGCATTTACCGTTAATGACGATCACGGATTTAATATTTAGATTATTAAAATAATAATATTTTTTAATGTTAGTAATTAAATTAAAAAAAATTTAGTGATCAAAATGAAAACGTTTGAAAAATTGAGCGATCAACTAGATAGTTTACTCAAACAAAAAAGGGAGTTTTGCTCAGGTATTGTAATTGACTAAACTACTTTTTTTTATAGAGAAATATGCATTATCCTAATTGGAACTATTGTGAATCATTCATACTTTGCGTTGAGTTAATTATTTATTTGTATTAAAATTATAGAGTAAAAATTTGAAAATTAAATATACTCTAATCAAAGTTTTCAAAATCAACATTGTGTTCGAGCTGATCAGACCACTATTTCGTATGGTTCAATTAAATGAATCGTTAAAAAACATAAAACAAAAATATTTTTAAAAAAATTGGTTCAATCGAGTTTTTAGCCTAATTTTATTGATCCATATTGGTTTGCGGGTCAACAAGTCTAATGCCTCTATTCTTAGAACCTCGGCCAATTTGAACAATTCAAACAATCATGGCTCTAAGTCTCTATTCTTTGTAAATTTAGAATTTAATCTTCCAACTTTTATTTTTAAGATTTTAGTCTCTCAACTTTATGGATTTAATAATATGTTTACAAATTATATATAGCCATATAATATTTTAATTGAAAAGCTAACGATATTAACTATTTGAACTAATTAATAAAATTATAAATATATAAAAATCCAATTATGTTAGAAATTAAAGTATAAGGATTAAATCTCAAATTTAAGTATAATAGAAGAACTACTATTAAAAATTAATCATTTTTTATAAAATGAAAAAAAAAAGAGTTTATGTGTCACGTGTCTCAAGAAAAAAGGTCCAATTTTAAGCATAATAAAAAAAAAACAAAATAAAAAATTAACCATTTTTCATAAAATAAAATAAAAAAGAGCTAGAAGTTGTGTGCCACATGTTTTAAGGAGGAAGATCCTCTATTAATATATACCATTAATATATAGGTATATAGATGTTAATCACATACTAAGTATTTTCATTTTTCTAATCTATTCTTTAGATAACCATTTAATATTTTGATAAATAAAATTTTTAATTTTAATTTTCTTTTATTTAAACCCTTAACTCCAATAAACTTAAACTTTTAAATTTTAAATCCTAAAAAATAAAAATTATAAAAATTTAATTGAATAGTTTTGTCTTTATTCTTGATAATCAAAATCTAAATGAAACAATAATAGTTAAAAAAATCATTTAAGGTCCCTTCAAAATCCATTAACGCTTCAATGTAGTAAGATTTTGACCTTTTTTAAGAGTTATTTTCTCCAATCTCACTACACCTCCATTGGAAATGCTTTCGTGCCAAATATTTGTACACATAAATTTCAAATCAAATATTGATTTGGAAAAACTGGATTCAAATTTTATTTATAACTTTAAAAAAGAAGTTACAATCTCTAGATTTCTTTATTACAAAGAAAACTCATTTTATTCTTCTCTTTAGTAGAGTTTCGATTCAAGATTTGTTTAAACTTGATCTTGAAAGGATGTGTGTTATTTCAAGTGTCAATAAGAGTAAGCAAAAAAGTGAAGGTTGTATGAAGGTTTCACCTAGTGAACCAATTTCGAACTAAGACATGTATGAGATATTATGGTGTTATGGTGAGGCTTATATATATGGATTTACAATGAAAGAGTTTAATACATTGCCAAAAGGTTGTCTTGTGCATGGAGTTATGAATGATTAAATGAGATGAACTTTGGCCACTGACAGTTACCTCAGGTTTCTACTTCCGATGGCTGAGTCAGTAGAACCCTGAGGGTAAGATCGGGAGACTATGCTTCAGTCTAAAACTAAAAAGGGTCAGAAAATCTCCAAAATTATATAAGGAATCATGACACTTTCAGGTAGTTAATAATGTCACTAGAAATGACCTAGAAAAGGGAATTGAATAATATGATAACGACAAAGTGATTGATTCGAGTGAAATCGAGAAATGGTTAAATATGAGTAGAAGTGTAAAAGTGAAATAACGATATTGTATATCCAAGGAAACAAACTTGAATATGAAGTTACTTGTTGAAAGAATGAGTGTATTGATAGTGGGAAATTTTTTTGAATTGTGTGACTCAACTAGTTTAATGATCGAGATATGCATATATATGTAACACCATCAACCCAACCCGATTCGTCTGTCCGAACATAGGGTCTTACACCCAAAAACACTTAGCAAAATTTGTAAAACAATTGGCATATAACTCTTTTATGACATAATTTTCATTATCTTATTTAGTATGTTCAAAACAAAAGGAAATGAAGAAAATCTCTAAAAATACATCAGACCTTTAAAAGTAATATAAACATTACAACTTAAAAGTTAGTTATAAACAAACTCTATGTGGCGTAGAGAACTATACAACACATTACTAAGATGTCATCTGTATGCATAATATCCCAACTTGCTACTAACCTGACATATTGTTGGCTTGGTCCCTCCTAGCGAACCCACTCTTACAGTGGAACCTAGAACACAAACAAACATATATAAGTTCAACCGAACTTAGTGAACCTTAATTCCAGATTACCTTGAAGCATTTCTAGTTGAATTCATCATCTTGAAGGCTTTGGGTTTCATCTTTGTCTTTGGTGGGCACTTTCCCATAACAACATATACATATTCATAAATTTCCATGCTAGATCTGTAACACCCCTCACCCGTATCCATCGCCGGAATAGGGTACGAGGCATTATCGGACTTAAACATACATAAACACACAAAACCAAATTATAAAATTTGCATCCAATTTAAAACTTTTCAACATATGCATATCGTCCCTTAAACGAGCCTACGAGGCCTTATACATACATTTGAGGAGGTTAGGGAACTTTCAAAACTTTTACAATACTCAGAAAATTTTCATACTTTGAGAGAGTCACACGCCTGTGTGGCTTGGGACACGCCCGTGTCTTTAGCCCGTGTCTTTAGCCCGTGTAACTCTCTGTTTATGACATCATCAACCATTTAGGGTCACACGGTCAAGTCACACGCCTGTGTGCTAGGCCATGTGGCAAATTAAATTTTCGCATTTAAGGTGCAGACTTCACATGGCATGAGTACACGCTCATGTCCTGAGGCCGTGCCTTTCACACAGCTGAGACACAGGGCCATGTCTCCGCCCGTGTGTTTACTACTGGACATTCTGTTTTGCAAAATTTGGGTGCAGGGGACAGACGATCTTTTCACACGCCTATGGGGCTGACCGTGTGTCACACACGACCTAGACACACGCCCGTGTGCCTACCCGTGTGGACAAATATAAGGCTATTTACCAAGTCATTTGCCACCCTGAAACATTAACCCACCTACACCAATTCAAGGCCATATAACACATGTAACACCCCAAACCCGGCCCAGACGTTACGGCCAAGTCTGGTATGTCACATCAATGATGAACTAACCATGCTACCTAGTTACTAAGATTAGGGTGAGTTTTGTAAAACCGTACTTGTAATTTGGGAAGAAAATCCAGGTTTAGTTTAAGGTTGTCCTATCCACTAACTGTTTAAAATTTATCTTGTTTGTTGATCTATTATTCATTTGTTATGAGAGCTTTGTTTTGAAAACATTGATTGATTTTGAGAAAACCCGCACAGCCTTGTTTAAATCATTTAAATCAATTTGTAAATACAAAGTAAAAATCCAAATTAAAAATAATTAAAGCGGCCTTAACCCAAAACCAAAATGAAAATAATTAAAAATAAATGCGGAAAAAAAAGACTTAATTAAAAACCAACAGTCCAGTCCATGTGGCTACTCAGAATCCCTCCCAGCTCCAAGTCCACCAATCTAGGGCTCACTTGCATGGATGGAAGAAAAAGGGGTGAGTTTGGAAAACTCAGTGTGCAAAGAAACCCATCCAGGGCCCAAATTAGCTCAAGCCCACTGGGCCTAAGCCCTATCCAGTCTCAGTAAATACTGGGCCTTAGCCCTTTTCAGATAACAGTACGGCCCATAGGCCCATTTCAGTAACAGAACAAATATCATGCATGTATGCAAAGCCCAAAGCCTATCCTAAGTCCATCCGCTACACTCCACCCGTACCAACCATAAACACACCATCTGGGGAAACAACTCAACCCACCCAGCCACTACATTCCACAGTCGCAGCATAGCTGCTCAGAATATATGGCCAAGCCACTAACAATATATCGAGGCAAAGCCCCTTTCAGTAAACAGTACGAGGCAAAGCCTCTTTCAGTGATCAGTACGAGGCCAAGCCTCTTTCAAAAATCGTGGCAATGCCACTTGCACTTCCTCTATTAATAAACCCAGTCCCATGCAACAGATAATCATGTCATGGCATACAGTGAACAGAAATAGTAAAACATGCATTTTAGTCAAATTTAACCCTAGGGGTATAACAGTCATTTTGCACCTAGGGGTAAAATGGTAATTTCTCACCCTTAAGGGGTATTTCAGTAATTATACCAGTTTTTAGGGTTTTCTTCATATTTTAGTCCCTAATAGTCCAACTTTCATCTCAGTAGTTAATTTAGCCCATTTTAGCAGTTTTCAGTTATTGGGCCCTAAAACCCCTAATGGGCCCTACAGTGTCTAATAGCTACTTTAGCCCATTTAGTCCAAATTTTATGATCGGTTCACCAGTTTTAACAGTTTTAGACCTACAGTCTACCAGAACACGCTTATCGACTATTTTTACCCATATGGGCCCGTAAGCCTATTGGACCCACATTCAGCCCATCGAGGCCCAAACTTACCGAAGTGCACGAAATCGCGCACTCACCAACTACACCAATTTCGGTTACAGACCTAATACTTCCAACCAACCCACGAGTGTTCGCACGCTCGCAAGTCCACGAAATGCCGGAATTTCGGCATTTCGACTTTTCGACTTTTGCCGATTTGAACTACAAGAGGGTGTTCGATACACACCTGATTTGCGATTACTATAGCGATATCTCCCACGCGGTTCCTACTATCAGCCACTACAATCTTTAGATTACAAATAAAAAATAACCAACCTAAACACCTCTTACCACATTCGGCCATAACAGGGTATCCTTAACCACTTACCCCTGTCGATCTTAACCACTAGATCTAGATCTAGTCATTCTCCAAGCCCTCAATCGGTAGCCTTTCGTCCTCATTAGCACAAAACAAATTGATAAACAAACCAATACATCTTTTAGTCTTAGTCGATAGCCACCCTATGCATATAGGGGTTTTCGGCTTTTCTTAAATCACTAAATAATGGAAGATAGGATCCGAGTACTTACCACCAAAGACATACTTGTTAGAAGCGTTTCCAACACTTTTCCAATCTCAGATCCGCTGTGAATCTAACTTAAATGCGAGTAGAGAATAGATCTAGAAATTAATTCCTGAATCACTAAGAATATGGAGATTTTGACTTTTCTCAAACACTTAAAAGATGTGAAAAGAATAGAATACTTACTAAGGTTCAATCTTAGTTATCCCGAAATCACTGTGCCTTGAAAGAGAGTACCCACTTCGAGAACAACAAGAACAAAGAGGAAGAAGTATACGAATGGATGAAAGTGATGTAAGTTTTCGGCTTTTTGGCAAGGAGAAAAGACCCTATATTCGGCTATTATGGAAGAAATTCAAAGGGAAAAAAAATCAAGAATATAGGTAGAAGATTTGGCGAAGAGAATATGAGCAAAAATAATAAAAAGAACACAAAACCGATTCAAAGAAAATAAAATCAAGAGGTTGAAAGAAATCAGGAGAAAAACGATTAACACCAAAACAACAAAAATAAATATTTCCCCTTGTTCCTTCGGCACATCCCCAATCGGTTTAACTTTTATCCCATTAAAATTATTCAATTTAAAACCTTAATTTTAGCCATCCACCGAATTTAAATTACATTCAAATTCTTTTTACCAACTGCAGCCACTTAATCCAATTTAAATCCATCCTTATCCCATCCGAAATCCCCCCAGCGACATCCCACTTTAATTCGGACGCTGAACACCCTTTAGCAAAAATAAAAACGACCACTTGCGCCTCCAACGGCTCGAACTCCCGACCTCACTGCTGTCATCGTGCCTCACCATACACTGCTTGCCACTGCGATGCGTCTTCGTATTTGTTATAATATAGTCGCAATTAAATATAAAGCTTATTTGCATCAGTCCCAGTTCGCTTAAAAATACAACAAAATTTTACCTGCGCCGGAGTCGAACTTGCACCCTCTTGAACCATACTAGCACGCTATTGCCACTGCGACGCATGCCATCTTTGTGGCATATCCCAACCCTCATCTCCTTTTAAATCCTTTTAACGTGCCACTAGGTTATTCAAAAAAACCCCACATTTGCGCACACTGGGAATTGAACCCCAGCTTCCCTTCCTGCTGCCTAGCGCGTCTAACCACTGGGCCAGGTTATCCCTTGTGTCCAATTATGACCCAACTTAATTATAAGCCCTAATGCACAGATTCCCCTAATGAAGCAAAAATTAATTTTTTTGTTAAAGCCCTGGGCCGAGACCAAGACTTTTCCCACACTATAAATCCTTTGTAATTTTATTTAATTATTAAACTAAACACCAAATTAATAACAATAATATATTTTTTTCTTTTTTTCTTTTTTTAAATAATAATATTTAAAACATCTAAATTATTCAGGCCGTCTTCTTTCCGAACCCAGACTTGAGGCCCAATACTTCTAGGCCTAAATTCAGGGTGTTACAACACAACATATTTAAGTTATCAATTATCTCAAGACTAAGTCATTCACACATCATTCACATACCATACCCATCAAGCCTATACATCACATACTTAGTAACTTAAACATGCAAGTTATCACTTCCATGAATATCATCATATGCATATACCATTAACCATTATTAGCTAATTTCATATGGCCTTATACAAAATGAATCAAGTAGCATCTTGAGCTAACACATTTGGCTAAATCAATATGATACGTAACAAAAAGACCAAGTCCCTATACATGCCATACTCAAAATAAAAAGCTAGCTATACCAAAATATTCCAATTGATAGTTATAGTATGATCGAACCTCTGACGTCCTTCGATCCTCGAGCTAGCTTGGCGATACTATAAGAAAATGAAAAGAAAATGGAGTAAGCATAAAGCTTAGTAAGTTTGTATGTAAATAATTAACAATACTAATCATGCAATATTATACACATGACATAAATATAACTTATTACAATATCATCAAGTATCGTGAATACATTATAGATCATGTCCTTTACATAATGTACCATAAAACTCATGTTCATGATTCTTTCATTCACTTCGTACCGAGACCTTATCAATGCATAACTCAAAAATTTTGAGCTTAGTGTACATACCTGTACCCTTTTCAACATATTCATACCTTGTCATTTCTTTGACATAGTCTTGCATTACCCATTGAACCACTTAGAATACTAAGGATACTCAGGAAATCTCATACACATGGTAGGATGCTAATGCCATATCCCAGATATAGTCTTACATGGGATCACAAATCGATGCCGATGCCATATCCCAGATATGATCTTATACAGGATCTTATATCGATGCCATGTCCTAGACATGGTCTTACACGAAATCTCATAACGATGCCAATGCCATGTCCCAGACATGGTATTGCATGGGACCACATATCGATGCCAATGCCATGTCCCAAGCATGGTCTTACATGGGATCACACATAACCCTAATGTCATGACATTTGTATCCTATCTATTCCTAAGGTTCAACCGAGATTTTGAAACTTTAAACCTTGTTACATCGTCATCGAGTCATTGTAGTTCAAAAATTCATGGAACAATTATCCATATCATGTAATGATAAAGCATTTAATATATAATGAAAAAATGTTGCATTATTTACCCGCAAACTTACCTCAGTACCAAAATGTGACTAGTTATTCAATTTAGTCCAAAAGCTTATTCTTTCACCGGTCTAGGTCCGGACTCCGTTTCTCTTGATCTATAATAGCAATTTTCACTTATTTAATTATCACATTGTTCAAATCAGTCCATAAATTATACTTTGGCAAAATTACAATTTTGCCCCTAAACTTTTACAAATTTACAAATGGTCCCTAGGCTCGTAAAATGAAACATATTTATTTTCTTAGTTACCCAAGCCCAGCCAAACCTAACACATGCTCATAATAGCCCACATTTTCCACTAAAACACATTTTTACTACTTATTTTGTAACTTTTACAAATTAGTCCTTTTTAGGGGTTTTCATGAAAAATCACTTGGCAAAAAATGTTTATCACATATCAAACTTTCATATTCCTTCATTAAACATCAAAATACTTGCATGTCACACATGGGTAAATTTTTGAACATGAACCCTAACTCAAACTATGGCTAGAAATAAGTAAATCGAGTTACGAGGGTTAAAAAAATGTAAAGAGCATTAAAAACAGGGCTAGGATGCACTTACTTGTGAGCTTGAAAATGTCAAAAACGCTAGCTATGGAAGGCTTGTGAAATTCAGCTATGGCATGGAGAAGATGAACACATTTTTTACTTCATTTTCCCTTTTTATTAATTTATTAACCGAATGACCAAAATGCCCTTTTAACCCTTCTTTAAGAGTTTTCCCTTCCATGTCTATTTTTGTCCATCATGACATAAAATGGTCTATTTACTAAATAAGGACCTCTAATTTACACATGCATTTTAATTAAGTATCCCAAAGCTTCTAGGATCTTATATGTTACAACTTTTGCAATGTAGTCCTAAAAGTTAAATTGGCCACTTATTCACAAAATTTATTAATGAAACTTTCACACAATCATGCAAACATGTCATAGACCTCAAAATAATCATAAAACAAATATTTTTACTTCAGATTTGTGGTTTCGAAACCATTATTTTGACTACGCCCTAATTCAGGATGTTAAAAGATCAATCTATTCACAAGTCACTCTTTGAACTGCTTCTAAGCTTTAACACTCAATACAAACCTTATTTTTTTACTTGGAAAACAAATGTACTCCTCAGAAAAATATCCAAATAGATCCTCATTCGACAAATTCTCACTCAAACGGACACTGAATACTTTACTTAGGATGACTTCTTCATAGATATTATTTTTGGCAGGTACTTTTACTAACTGATCTTTCATTCGGTGGACTCTCATACTAATTCTGGTAACAATCAGAATACCAATCAAAACGTATATTAGATTAACCCAAAAATCATGACTTATACTGATAATGAAAAGTTCTAAATCATTTAAAAGAATTCCAAACAACTATGTTACTAATCACGAGAACGCCCAACTTGACAAAACAACTTAGATTCCAAATGACCTTTGTACATGATATGAAAAATCATTCAGATGTGGTGGTCACCGGATAACTCGGATTACTTCCTTGAATAATGTAGTCAACCATAGCCCGGGGAACACTGAAACCTCATAACTATGAATACACTAACTTCCTATACTAACAGACTAATACAACGAATTCACCCTTCAAATAACACTGTTAAAGACTTTTTTAGAAGTTCTACTTAGGTCATTTTCAAATTTTGTTATAAGACTAACCTAGAAGATATATTATTAAACTCACTAATTCTCCATAATCACATTAGTTAATAGAGAAGTCTTGAAATTTACCCAGATCACAACACCGATGTGTTTGACCAAGCTTCGTCAAAAGGGCATTACAGATGATCTATCGTAATTTGGTGTAGCAGATTAAACTAACTTTCGTACTTTAGAATCTTAAAAATAAGTATTGTCATTAGGATTTAACTATGTTTTAGTAAGTTTTCTTAAAGACAATGCAAATTTAGTCTTTTATTTACCTTAAGGGCCGAATGAGGCTTAAAGGTGAGCTAATGAACTTTGTAAGTGTGCAGGAGACCATTAGAAGGCATGTTATTTCGATACTGGTCATTATGTTACAAGACAGAGGGTTCGATGTTGCAACATAGGGAGCAGAATGGAGAAATTCAGAGACTGCATTCAATGTCATGACACAGTTGAAGGGTGTCGCAACATACCTGTGAAGACATCTTGGAGAAGAGTATATTAACTTCTATGTCACGGCACAGGTCCTGATGTGTCATGACATTGACTCCGGATGGGGATTAATATAAGGCAAGGGAATTTTGGTCCGCACGATCAACCTTAAAACTCGAGAACATCAGCCTACCTAGGGTTAAGGACGACGACTGCCTAAAATCTATAAATAGGCTCATTTGTCACACATTATGGACACCAATTACTTAGCCTAGAATTTCTCTTTTAATTTCAGTTTTGTTTTTCTCTTTTCTTAGGTTTTAGATTTACTTTCAGTTTATTCTTTGTTTTATTTCGAGAGATCTGATTTGTGGAGACAATCAACTTTGTGGATTTACTTTCATTCTTAATACAAATCAGGCTTTTTCTTAAGCTTCATACTTTCAATTCAGTTATCTTGATCACTCTTTATATTGATTCTATATTGTTTATGAAAACCATGAGTAACTAATCCTTCTATGGGGGATTAGCAAGTGGAGGTATTATCTATTAATTGTTTTGTAGGGTTACTCAATAGATCAGCTGTTTGGGATAGGAAGAACTTAAACCTTATGCTTGACGACCCTGGGAAGTCATCAAAGTAGGAATTAACCTAAAATTGGTATGGCCTATATGTAAACACCTTCACCCCAAGCCAGTCTAGACTGTGAGGTCGAAAGATAAGTAGTCTTTACTGACTTATTATATTAGTAGACATATCGGAAGTCCCTACTAGGGTATCGACTAGTTGATTGAACACGGTATGGTCATTATGAATTTTTAGTTATGCCATTTGGTTTGGCTAATGCTCTTGCTATGTTTATGGATTTGATGAATCAGATATTTAGACCGTATTTAGATAGATTTGTTGTTGTGTTTATTGACGACATTCTGATCTATTATCATGATGAGACAGAGTATACCGAGCATTTGAGAATTGTGTTACAGACTCTGAGAGATAAGAAATTGTATGCTAAATTTAGCAAATGTGAATTCTAGCTGTGGGAAGTTGGATTTTTGGGCCATATCGTTTCATCGGAAGGCATCAATGTTGATCCAAGCAAAATTGCTACAATTATAGACTGGAAACCTCCAAGAAATGCATCTGATATTAGAAGTTTTCTAGGATTAGTGGGATATTACTAGAGATTCGTGAAAGGATTCTCAATGATTGCAGTACCGTTAACTCAATTGCTTCAAAAAGATGTGAAATTTGAATGGTCAGAAAAGTGTCAACAGAGTTTCGATCAGTTGAAAGCACTACTAACTGAGGCATCGGTTTTAGTTCAACCTGAATCGAGTAAAGAGTTTGTAATTTATAGCGACGCATCATTAAACGGACTGCGTTATGTGTTGATGCAAGATGGAAAAGTTATAGCCTATGCTTCGCGATAGTTGAAACCACACGAGAAGAACTATCTGACATACGACCTTGAGTTAGCTGAATTGTATTTGCATTGAAGATTTGGAGACACTATCTATAAAGTGAGAAATGCCATATTTTTACGAACCACAAAAGTCTAAAATATTTGATGTCACAGAAAGATTTGAATCTACGATAACGAAGATGGCTCAAGTTGCTTAAAGATTATGATTTTGTGATTGATTATCATCCGGGAAAAGCTAATCACCCATAACTAGTTTTGATTAATTTTATTTTTTAATCTCTTGATATTTATTTCTTTATTATATTTTTTATTATAAAAAACCCAAAAAATATCTTTTATTTATATTTTCATACTATAACTTATTTCGAGTACAAATTAGATCTCTTGGTGTTTAGATTAAAATTGATCTAGCACTAGTCTCCATTGGGTATGATCCTCGAAGTACCCACCTACTTCGTTGTAACTATATTACAACTAGACTTGCATACTTACGGATATTGTCTCATTTATATATATTTTACTGTAGTATTGACACTCTGGATGTTAGTACGTTTGGAGGCGTTCAACAGAATACACAACATAGATATCATAAAATAAGCCACACAAGCTTTATCAAAATATTCCATAAAGGCCTTACAGAATACACCACAAAGGTGTCATAAGAGTTACATGATTACATGCCCGACGGACTATTTCAAAGTTTGCCATGGGGTTTCTCCAACATGGTCTTATACTTAACTTCATGTCATGATCTACCTTTCCAGTCTATATTTTGCTGGAGGTATCACCATGAATGTTTTCACTATCATACAATACCATGGGTCTCAACCATATTGTAACACCTTTAACCCATTTGATTCGTTGGGTCCGGATCTTGGGTGTTACCACTCTATCACAAAGATATACTTAACCAAAACTTACAACTTTCAATAAATACATCTTATTTTATAATGTTACCTAGCCAACTTATGTCGGGTGTATAATGTGTACTTACAACCATTTGAATGAGGCCTTTCTGTAACATCCCTAACCCGTATCTGTCACCAAAATAGGGTTTGGAGCATTACCGAAACTTTTAGAACATTTTCAAACCATTCATGTAAAATTTCTATTCATATTCTAAAATCATTCATAACGTCCCTAATAGGACCCTTAAGGCCCAAAATATACAGTAGGATCAATTTGGGACCAAATCGGAGTTTCGGGGAATTTTTCACAAAATACCAAAATTTTTCTCACTATTTAAAGTTACACGCCCGTATGGTATGGGACACGCCTGTGTGGTCAGGTCGTGTGGGTTCACACACCTGTGTCTTGAACCCGTGTAACTCTCTGACTTGCGATTCATAAATAAATTATGTTACATGACCAAGTCACATTCTCGTGTACTAGGCCGTATGGTTAATTCGAATTTTTAAAAAAATAGGTGTAGGATTCACACGGCCAAGGGCTCATGTTCTAGGCCGTGTGCCTTACATGGCTGAGACACACGCCCATGTCTTTGCCTGTGTGCTAAATTTTGAGCATTCTATTTTCAAATTTTTGGATGCAAGGGACACATAGCCAGGCTATACGCCCATGTTACAGATCGTGTGTCACAAACGGCCTAGACACACGTTTGTGTGTCTACCCGTATGGACGAAATAAAGCCATTTCTAGCTTCATTTCTCACCCAAAATTTCACTCAAGTCCTGCATTTAAAACACACATCCATACCAACCAATTCAAACATTCAAATTAAGCAAATTCCATCATTCATCATGGCATAATATTGCATGCATGTGAGTTCATAGCTTACCTTGATTTTACTTAGGCATCAACAACATTTGATCACATGTACTTAGCACATCACATGTGAATATATATCATATTAATCAACTTGACATATAATTAGCTACCATAGCATGACATTACAAATATACCATACAACTACTTTTAGCCATTCCAATGTCTAGGTTACAAACATCATTATCAAGCCACTATGGTCAAGTTGTCCTATACATGCCATTATACCAAAAGGATTCACTATATATACCCAAAATAAGCTAGTTGATAGTGTAACACCCCACACCCGGCCTAGATGTTACAGCCGAATCTGGCGATGTCACATTGGAGTGTTTTTCGAAAATTAGTTCTTGCTTGTTCTTGTTGATATAACCCCTTAGAAAGTGACAGCCTCTTCGTTAAAATCTCAATCATCTTTGTCATTTGTTAACCAATTTAAAACATTATTACTTTTAAAACGTGGTTTGTGTTTGTTGTGAAAGCTTTCATAATAAATCACGAAAACGTGGTGTTTTGAAAACAGTTACCTTTTTAAGAAAACCACATCTTACTACTATCAGATATGATGTAAAGTAACCAAATTAATAGTTAAAAATTAAAAGGCCTTATTACATAACAGAAACCCAAATGAAATATTTATAATCCAAACTAATATAAAAACCAGTACGAAAGTACGACCATTATTGAGCTCCTTGCAGCATCAAATCGCCTAACGCTGGAGATTACCTATACAGTTAAAAGAAAGGGTGAATTTACGAAAACTCAGTGTGTAATCCCCTATCAGTCAAATAGTAAACAGTGCATGCAGAAACAGTCTGAGCCTGAGCCCTATTTAGTAACAGTGCAGTCTAGGCTTTAGCCCTATACAATAACAGAGTGGGCCTAAGCCCAATACAGTATCAAAATAGTGTAAATATGCAACCCACTCCAATCCAGCCAACACACCACCCGTACTAACCAATACAGTATGTGGGGAGAAAATCGACCCATCCAGCAGCACACCAATATCGCAGCATAGCTGTCAATAATAATAACGTAGCAAAGCTGCCAGTAACAGTATATGTGGCAAAGCCACCAAAATCAGTATATGTGGCAAAGCCACTAGTACAGTACTTCTTCCATATCAGCATCCCAACCGCATGCAGTATGACGTGTCATAAATATTACGTGTATGTAGTATGTCACACTCAGTATCAGTCATATAAATATCATCTACACATCAATCAACCTACTACTACGTGTGTAACAGTCATTTCGTCAGTTAGGGGTAAAATAGTAATTTTACCCCTCAGGGTATTTTAGTCATTTAACTAATCTTGGGGTCTCGATACAGATAACGAACCTTCAGAAGGTCTACAGTCATCTCAAACGACTCAGATGACCTAAGTGGTCATAACAGGGTAAATGGGCCCAAGGCCCATTACTCGGCCCAAGTTGGCCAACACACTCGTGTGGCCCATTAAGTGTAGAAACGACCTTAGACATATGTGCGACACAGCCGGGTCCAATATTCTCACATGTCCGTGAGATTTACCCTATGGGGGTATTTTAGTCATTTTACCCTACGGGGGTATATTCGGTCATTTTATCCTACGGGGGTATATCGGTCATTTTACCCTATGGGGGTATATCAGTCATTTTACCTTACGGGGATATGACGGTCATTTTACCCTACGGGTGTATATCGATCATTTTACCTTACGGGGTATATAGGTCATTTTACCCTACGGTGGTATATCGGTTATTTTACCTTACGAGGGTATTACGGTCGTTCTGCCCTATAGGGGTATTACGGTCATTCTGCCCTATAGGGGTATTACGGTCATTCTGCCCTACAGGGGTATTACGGTCATTCTGCCCTATAGGGTATTACGGTCATTCTGTCCTACAGGGGTATTACGGTCATTCTACCCTACAGGGGTATTACGGTCATTTTTATCTAAATGGGTCTGGACTCACCATCCGACGCAACAAAAGGTCTACAATCATCACGCGTACCCTAACAGTCATAATAGTGCAATTGGGCCCAAGGCCCATTAAGCGGCTCAAGTGGGCCCACACGCTCGTGTGGCCCATTTGGCCCAAAATTAACCACGCCATGCAAACTACACAACTATAACACCTCAAAATCCCGAAACTTTAAATTCTGTGTGCTGAAGTTGGCTTATGTAGGTAGCAGTATTAGAATATTAATTTTAAGGTATTACAAGGGTTATTTGAAGTCTTAGGGATAGGAAAGACCATAGGGAAATTTTTTTTTTTTTTTTACCTTAGTGGAACCCTAGACTCAGGGATTTGGCCTTTTAAGCAAATTAAGGGGAAAATAAGATGCAAATGGGCCTGTGGCTCAGTGGCAAGGTAAGGCCACTTAGGGAGCTATAGGTGGCGTCACTATCAGGTAAAGGGTCCAAGGTTTGAGGCTTAGAGTGGTAAATTTGGGGACTTTATTTTTGCACCATGAAAGGAAGGTAATGGCGCTAGAGTGGACTCTGGAAGGGAGTGTTTAGGAGAGAAATTTAAGGTAAGGATAATGGAGAAAAAATAGGAGATTGAGGAGGGGAGGTATTAGTGTTGAATGGGACTTTAGGTGAAGCTAGGTTTGGCTTGTGGTCTTTTTAAGTGTGCCGAATTCCTTTGAAGGGTTCTTTGGTTTCCTATTATTTTTCTTGTTCTCCCTGATTGCCGAATCCTCTTCTCCCTCTCATTCTATTTCTTTCATTGCCGAATAACCTACCATCCTTTTGCCGAAATTTCAATTGATGTTGTGTTCTACTTTCTCTAAAAAAGCCTAATACTATTCTTAATCTCTTAGAGCCAAATAGCTATATCTAATTTCTGATTTCTCTTTGTTTTCCTCCATAGCAAATCTGTTTCTGTTATCTACTACCCTTAATCAAGATTTAAAAGCCAGATCTCACTCAGTAGCTATCTAGGTCGCAAGATCAAAGGCGAGTTTCGGTAAGTACTTAGTCAAACATCCTTTAGTGCGTTTTGGTAAAGGCCGGAGGGCTATCTAACTTTTTCTTGTCGTTAACCCTGTATTATCAAGGGTAGGGTTCAAAGATCGCAAATGGGGTAAGGATCACTAGCAAGTGGTAAGTGTACTCGTTTCCGATTTTGGATTAGTAAGTGGCCGAATGTAAGTGTGGCTTATAGAGGTGACTCGTGTGGAATATGAGTCACTTGATTTTTGATGGTATATGTGTTGATGCAAATATAGGGGATATTCGTGAGTAGCAGCTAAGGAAGGGATAATAGGACTGGTGGCACACGGTAAGGTTATGGTAAGTCTTCAGTTTTTGGTGAATATTGTGGTTAAGTGTGTGATTGATTGGAGGTTGGTATTGGTTGTAGGTTTAAGGCTGAGGATAGTGTAACGCGTCTCATTTACCATGTGTGTACATACACTTCACACACGACAAATCGGCAAAAGCTAAAATCTTGAAAAGCCGGAATGCTGAAAAGCCAAAAGGTTGGCGTCGGCAACCACACAAGCATGCGAACATTCGTATGGAGATACCGATACGACTACCGGGGCCAAGAGAGTGGTCTCATGGCCTCAGGCTACTGTTTGGCCAACTGGGCCAGGCGGGGCTAATTGGGCCTGCAGAGCTCGTGGGCCCAAATCGGCAAAAGTTGATATGTGAAATTAAATGGTTAGTTGGTATGGATGGTTGGATGATTTGAATATGATCGGGCCTGATGGGCCATACATTTTTTATTGGGCCTAATGGGCCATATATAAATAATTGGGTTTAATTGGCCATATGTGATTTTAAGGAAGTGTGTAGACTTGCTAGGGTTTTAATGGACTTTAGGCCTAGTTCTGATGAATTTTTAAACAACATAAAACTTAATTAATTAATCAATCATGTCTGTGGACAAGTCGCAAGGGTTAGAGTATGGCAATGGGCATATGCATGTCTAGGATTGGATCTAGGGAGAGCTTGGTACTTAAGCAGTCCTAGTGACCTACCTTCTCTTCTCTGGAATCCTACCTGGTGCATAGTGTCTGCTCACTTTAGCCAACGAGGACTTGTTGATGGGCCAAAGTTCGTAACTAAAACCCATATTGTTAAGAAATTACGAAAATACCCCTGTAGGGTAAAAATTACGAAAATACCCCTATAGGGTAGAATTACGAAAATACCCCTGTAGGGTAGAATTACTGAAACACGCTTGTAGGGTAGAATTACTGAAATACCCTTGTGGAGTAGAATTACTAAAATACCTTTGTAGGGTAGAATTACTAAAATACCCCTAGGTAGTGAAATGACTAAAATACCCGTAGGTGCTTAATGTGTGGAAATGTGTATGTTGCATTCATGAGATGTATGTCGTACTTGGATGGGTTTGATGGTACAGAGGAAGATATGTGAGGATCGCATAGTTGCTTGACGACCGTAGATCCACCGGTGGCTTTAAGCCCATTATATGGTTAGCAGCCTTGCTACAACGTTTGAGTAGTGCCGCTGTTGGTGCTACCATTGGAGTGTAGGGATGGGTGGGTTGATATTTATATCCCTACAGGAGTGTGGGGTTGGAAGGGAAATGGAGTGCAGGGTTGGATTTGGGATGGGAGCATTGCATTCATGTGATACTGATGTGATATGAGTTCATTGTGGGCTAAGGCCCAAGACCACCGATATTGATAGGGCTTAGGCCCAATGTGATTAAATGCATGTTGATTTGATTACCAAGGGTCATACACACTGAGTTTCGAAACTCACACCCTTTTTATTTAATGTTTCAAGTGACCCTCAGTAGACGGCTCGTCGTAGGAGAGGACTCGGAGGTGGCCACACTGCAAGTTACTTAGAAGTTTTTTTTAATAGTTTCAAATTACTTTATTTTAATTACTTTATTTTTCATTGGGATGTAATAAGGCCTTGTATCTCCGATTTGACTTTACATTTGGGTTTTATTATTGTTTACAATTGCCGAGTTCTCAAACTTAAATGAATTTCTAAAGTTAAACCTGCTTTCTAAATAACATAAACATTTGGACGTTTTCTTAAAACATGGGCTTTCATCATAGTATAACAAGTTACAAGCATTTGGGTTTCTAAATCATAAATTTAAGCTTTTAACCAAGCAGATTTTCTACTAAGCGTAATTTTCACTAAACAAAGTCGTTTTGGGAATAATCCCATCAAAGTAACATCGCCGGATTCAACCATAACGTCCGGGCCGGGTCTGGGGTGTTACAACAACCCAGTCAATATTTACCACATGTTGTGAGATTTACTCGGGTGGGTCCCACGAGCCCATTGGGCCCACATGGCCTATTTTGACCTGGTATGGCCCATTACGACCTTAATCGTTATACGCCCATATCTCATGGGCTCAGTGAATGACATGTGCGTTCGCACACCCATGTGGCCTCAAAGCCCAATCTTTCGGCTTTTTGACTTTCCGCCGATCTACAATTAAAATTAGTGTGTGTGTGCACACTCCTTCTGCTTTTCAGCAGACTATCAGGTATAGGGTAAAAATACACACCTGATTGTGTAGAGTACTAAAAATCTACGAGCATCAGAACCTATATTCAAACATAATATACAATTAATCACTTAACAATAGAGTTAGAAGAACTTTAACCGAACACTTTTTTGAAAGATCGACTACCACTTGCCTTGACTAGATCGGTCGACTGTGATCTGCTTACTTGATCCAGAGTTTGGTCCAGTAACCCTGCCATACCCTGGTGGAAAGTCCCGAACCGCTGATACCCTACGCTGCTTAAACTTGGGGGTAGGGCCTACGAGTTTATCCTCAGCCGGCACCACTGTCATCATTTTAATACTAGGACCCTCTTTACACATCAAGAGCTCTGGACCCAAGACGCATATATAAGAGAAGGGACATAGGAGTCGTCAACAATAATAGAGAGGGGTAAGGTATATTTGGCTTTAAGCAGTATAAGAGTGGGATGATTAAAAGATGAACAGAGGAAAACAGGAAGGAGTCAAGTAACTTACCGATTGCCTAATTAATGAAGGGAGGGAATTAGCAGAGAGTGTAAGCAAAAATAGAAAGAGAACTTGCCAAACCGGATAGAGAAAATAAATGCTATTTTCAGCCAAGTAGGGGGAGAAGGGGAAAAGAGAATAGAAGATGAAGAATAATAGAATCGGCCTCAGTCTTCAAGCTGAAGAAAAATGGTAGTGTTTGAAAAAGAAATGAAGTGTATAATCGGTTTAAGGAGGAGAAGTTTTAGAAGAAGAACAAGAGTGGAAGAAACCAAAGATAATAATTGTGAGAGGTTAGAAGAGAATAACCAAATTCGGACGAGAACAGAAAGGCATTAAAGTATTTGGCATAAGTAATAAGGAAACCAAGGAGAATTGTAGAAAAATGAAATAAACCCGAGGGGTAAAAAAGCGTTTGGTTCCCACTACAATTGATCAAAAAGGGATTTGAAGAAAAGTGCCAAAACTTGAAGCAACCAAAAGCACAAAAGGTATACCCAAAATAGAAATACCAGATTCAACCTTAGAGAGGAAAAGAAATGCCCAACTGAAACCTTAAATGCCCCCTACCCAAATTTCAGCATAAGCCTAATCATCCTCCCACATTTCCCTTTTTTTTCTTAAAATCCATCCTATTATCTTTCCATAAAATGCTCCCCAAATCACTCAATAACTCATCCATGACCATTTCAAAATCTAACTATTATCAGCAAGAGGCTTTTGAGAAATTGAAGAAAGTTTTGACTGAGGCGTATGTCTTCATTTAGCCGGAGTTTGGGAAGGATTTCACTATGTATAGTGATGCATCGCATGTTGGTTTGGGCTGTGTACTGATGCAAGGGGGTAAACTGGTTGCTTATGCATCGCGATAGCTTAAGCCTTACGAAATGAACTACCCTACGCATGATCTGGAGTTGGTAGAAGTGATTTTTGCATTACAGATTTAGAGACACTATTTGTATGGAGAAAAGTGTATTATATACACGGATCATAAGAGTCTCAAGTATTTGTTGACTCAGAAGGAGTTGAACCTTAGGCAACGAAGATGGATAGAGTTGCTTAAGAACTACGACTGTTCTATTGAGTATCACCCACGCAAAGCAAATGTTATGGCTGATGCGCTGAGTCAAAGAGCTGTAACTGAGTTGAGAGCAATGTTTGCAAGTAAGACTAACCTGGATAGAGCAGATTAAGGAAAAGCAGTTAGATAATAAGTCACTAGCTCCTCGATTTCAACAAGTTAAGAGTGGTGAGACTTCTGATTTTGGATTGAACAGTGAAGGAGTTCTGTGTTTCCGAGGAAGAGTTTGTATTCCAAGAGACTTCAATTTGAGGCAGTCAATTCTGAAAGAGGCTCATGGCGGTCCTTGTGCCATGCATCCTGGAGGGAATAAGTTGTATCGGGATCTACGAGAGTTGTATTGGTGGCCTGGACTTAAGCGGGAAGTAACAGAATTTGTGGGTAAGAGTCTAACATGCCAGCAAGTGAAAGCTGAGCATCAATTGCCTTTTAGACTACTGCAACCGGTGAGGATTCCACTTTGGAAGTGGGAAAGAGTAACCATAGGCTTTGTGAGTGGGCTACCCTTGACGCCTACCAAGAAAGACTCGGTTTTGGTGATTGTGGATAGGTTAACTAAATTTGCTCATTTCATACCTGTCCGCACCAACTACTCACTTCAAAAATTGGCCAAGCTGTATGTGGCGGAGATATGCGACTTCATGGAGTGCTAGTTTCGATTATTTCTGATCGGGCTCCTAGGTTTACATCTCGATTCTAGCAGAAGTTGCATGAGGCGTTGGGAACACGATTAGATTTTAGCACTGCTTTTCACCCTCAGATGGATGGACAGTCAGAAAGGGTGATCCAAGTTCTAGAGGACATGCTGAGAGGATGTGTTATGGATTTCTGAGGTAGTTGGAAGGATTACTTGCTGTTAGCAGAGTTTGTGTACAACAATAGTTATCAGGCGAGTATTCGAATGGCACCATATAAGGCGCTGTATGGTCGAAGGTGTCGTACGCCTACTTGTTGGACAGAATTGGGAGAATGTTAGGTTCTTGGGCCAGAATTGATAGCGGATACTAAAGATAAGGTTAAGTTGATCAGGGATTGGTTAAAAGAGGCAATCTGATAGGTAGAAATCTTATGCTGACTTGAAGCGTAAAGAAATTGAATACTTGGTGGAAGATATGGTTTTCTTAAAGGTATTGCCTTGGAAGAAAATATTAAGGTTTGGGAAGAAGGGATAATTGAGTCCGCGGTTTATCGGGCCTTATTAAGTTCTTAAGTAGGTGGGTTCGGTAGCATATCAACTGGAATTACCTTCGGAGTTGGACTAGATTCATGACGTCTTTCGTGTCTCTATGTTAAGGTGGTATCAGTTTGATGCTTCTCACATCGTATTGGTAGAAGAAATTGAGGTTAAAGATGACTTGACTTTTGAAGAAGAACATGTGCAAATTCTGGACCGTGATGTCAAGGTATTAAGAAAGAAGTCAGTTCCTTTGGGGAAGGTGCTCTGGCAAAATCATGGCAAAGAAGAAGCTTCGTGGGAGCCAGAAGAGGCGATTCATCAACAATACCCTTATCTGTTTGAACCAGGTAAAATTTTGAGGCCGAAATTTCTTTAAGGGGGTAGAGTTGTAACGCCCCAATTTTTCAGGTTTTTGAGTTTTTGGCATGAATTTATTTCTGCATGACTGGATGTGTTATATTGTTTTGTTGGGTGTTTTTAGTGGGCCTTTGGAAGGCCTAAGTTTAAGTTAAAGCCTGGTAGAATATTTAAATTTTAGACTTAAAGGAGAAGGGGCATTGGCTAAGTGGGCTTTTAAATAAATGTTGGGAATTTATGACACAAGAAAGCTTGTGTTAAAGTGGCAAGATGGCGCCACTTAGAACACATGGGGTGGCGTGTGGAGGCTATGAAAGAGCTAAGGTTCGAATCCCTTGGCAAGTAAGGTGTTGTTTTTATTTTCAACATTTGTGCATGGTAAGTGATGGAACTCAAGTTGAACTCTGAAGGGAGATGTTTGAACTACACATGAGATTAGATCAAGGAAGGATAAGGGGAGAAAATTTAGGAATTTTAAATGGGAAGCTTGAGTTGGCCGATTGGAGGGTTGGAAGTGCATATTGGGCTAGGGCTTTTAGGAGGTTGCATTTTTGGCAATTGGAGTTGTATGTGCTGACATCTTTAGGGCTAGTCTTCGGGATTTGGCAATTTTGGTCACTTTTTTTTTGCCGAATAAGTATAGAACTTTTATGGCTCCTTGCTTTTTCTTTGTCTTCCTCTCTTTTTGATTCTAAAAGCCGAAAACGCAATTCACAAACCTCTTGTGCCGATTTGTTCAAAGAACCAAACTCTTTCTTCTATTTTTTTCTCAAGCCAAAGCTACTCTTTTCTTCTCCTCTTTCTTCTGTGCTTCATAGCCTGAATCGACTCACTTGGAACCTCACTTAGCCGACTTTTAAAAAGCCGAAATCCCGAAAGTTTTAGTTTTTGTGCTGATTTCTCCTTGGCCGAATCTCTCCATTCTTTTTCTTCTCTTCTAGCCAAATCACTTATTCTTCTCTTTTCTATTTCTTTATTGATTTCTCTTGCACTCCCTAATAGCCGAATCTTGTTATCTTTTCGCAAACATTCATCATTTGGCTGAAAACTTTAAATCTCTTCTTTATCTTTGGGTTTTGGGGTAGATCCACTAGAGATCGAGATTTGGTCTAGTGGAAGGCGACTGCTGTGGTATCTATCAGATCAAGCAACTTCTTAGGTAAGAACTTCAAATCTTCTCTTACTTTTGGTTAAGGGAAAAGCCGAAACCCCTAACCCTTTTGTACTAATCGGTCTAGATCCTCTCTATGGGTTTGGATGGTAGGTTTTTGTTACTAATGAAGTTCTATGGCTTTTCGTAAGGTGGATCTCGTGGAGGCTAGAGGGGTTAACGATATCAAGACGATCTTAATCTAGATCTAGTGGTTAGAATCGACAAAGGTAAGAGTTAGTGATGCTCTATCATGGCCGAATAGGTATGTTAAGATAATATTAATTGTACAATTGGATTATAGTTGACGTATAGTTGAAATGATTGTAGGTTAATCGTTCGAGGGATTTCAGCATATATCGCAAACAGGTGTGTAATCGACACCTTCTGGTAGACTAGACCGGCAAAAGTCGAAAAGTCAAAATGCCAAAATGCCAGCATTTCGAGGGCTTACGAGCGTGCGAGCGCTCGTGGGTCGGTTTGAAACTGTGAAAATGGCAATAATGGACGGTAAGACTACTGTGCGCGTTTTCATGCACGTTGGTGGTATTGGGCCTCAATGGGCCGAATTTGGTGTAACGCCCCTAACCCCAATCCGTCACCGGAATAGAGTTACGGAGCAATACCGGAGTTACCGATTTATTTATCAAATATTTTATTTCATCTAACATTTATATTTAGAACCAATTAAAATTAAACATATTGTCCTTCAAACGTATTTATTTTTTTTCTCGACATGTTTTACTTGGATTTATTATTCGTCTCAACATATTTACACATAATAATTAATATCATTTCTTTTCCACATTCAAGTCTCATATTTGAGTCATTCGGATCTTTATAAATAAATTTGATCATCATTTGCACTTATTTCATGTTCTAATACATTAAATTAATGCTCTTAAACAAAATTACCATTTTACCCCTAAACTTTTAATTAATGACAATTTCATCCTTAGACTCAAATAAATAAATTTCTTGCAATTAAATCCTTATTTCCAGCCATCATTCTCATACAAATTAATAACAACCCGTGAATTCTATAAAATATCAAAATTTTCCATAATTTCAACACTTTTCAATTTAATCCTTAAAACATGTTTTTCCCCAATCTTGAACTAAATTAATAATTTCATTCAATTTAGAAATTTTAAATAATAAAATAATCTATTTCATGCAAATTGTCCATTTCTAACATTTTTACAAAATTACCCATAAAGTTATACTTTTATTCAATTTAGTCCCTGAGCCTAAAACATGCAAATTAGCCATGCTAGCTGAATATTCATACATATTTTCCTCCTCCTCCTCTCCATTCCACATCCTTAATTTATATAACATGCTATAAGTAACATTATCAATAATTTCACTATTTACTTATATGTAAATATTCAAGCTGTCCACCTACGTCATAGTCACTAAATTATTTTCATCTTGAGCTACAGAACTCCAAATTAAGATCCGTTAATTTTCCCTGAAACGAGACTCAAATATATCCTTAACCATAAAATTTTTAGAATTTTTGGTTTAGTCAATTAGTACAGTTTATTCATTAAATTCTCCCCTATTTTGTTGTTCGACAGTTCTGACCACTCTTCGGTAAAATTTAATTATCTCTTTGTACAGAATTCAAACAATGTTCCTGTTTGTTTCTTATAAAATAGACTCATTAAGGAATCTAACCATATAAATTATGTCCCAAAATTATTTTTTAACAATTTTTAATGATTTTTCAAACTCAGAAAAGGGGATCTCGAAATCATTCTAAACCAGTCTTACAAAAATATAAATATCTCAGAATACAAAATTGTTTTACTTTCTCTGTTTCTTTTATATGAAAATTACTCAATAAAATTTAATTCCATATCTCACTCAACATCTAATTCAATTTCTACTATTTTTGGTGATTTTACAAAATTAGATTACTGCTGCTGTCCAAACTGTTTTAGTGCAAGATATTAATTACTAAGTTTATGACACCCTTATTTCTTTTCTCTACAATGTTTTCCATCACTTTCTCTTTTTTCCCTTCATTAACATATCAAGAACATAAATCTATATATAAGAAAGCTCTACATTAACATCGTTTCCATGCTTTTTCTATAATATCAAACTTAAAAATATATTGAAATCTTGATGTACTTACCTTGTCCCATTGATTTCAATCTTTAACTTGATTTTCTCTCTCCTTCATCTTCTATTTCTTGAGTCTAACTTGCCATTCTAACTCCCCATAGTCTCCTTAACATTTTTCTCTTTCGGTAGCTATAGAAATTCTTTTGATTTCTAGGTGAAATTGGTGAATTTTTTGGTAGAAGGACCAAATTGTAAAGAAAGCAAAACTTTCTTTCTCCCCTCTTCTCTCCTAACGTGAATTGCGTGGAAAAGGGGTGGTGGTTTCTTCATCTTTTTTTTCCACACACATTCATATATATAGACTAAACAAAATAATAAAATAATAAAATATCTTATTAAAATATTAATAAAATAATAATTATTTAATTATAGAATTATAAAATATCATCAATGTAATCATTACTTTCTAGATTTCTCTCTATTCTAATTGACCATTTTACCCTTTATGACCTTTTAAAATTCCATCCTTGAGTCATCACTTAATTTGGTAAAATTACAATTTAGTCCCTCATAATTCTTTACCTATTCAATTTAGTCCTAATTCATCAATCTTGCTTAGTTTCTAGATTATTCTACCCTTAAAATATTTGCACTATTGGTCCTTCAACTTTTCATATTTACACTTTTAACCCCTCAAATTTTGAGTATTTACTCTTGGATAACAAAACTTTTCTCACGTTTACAATTTAGTCCTTTCTTGAATTAATATGTCATAATATATTTCCCAATAACATAACTCAAATTTCCTTTTCTCGTAACTTTATTTTCTTATTTTACTATATCAAGGATAATATTTCACTGTAGAAACTTTCGGGGTGTTACATTTGGGCCCAATGGGCTTAGGGGCCCATATGGGTGAAATCAGGCGGTAAGTATATTCTGATAATCTAGTTATTAGATTTTCTAAAACGTGTGTAAAATTTGGACTTAGTGGGCTACAGTAGCTTGTGGGCTCCGTCGGGCCCATTAGGGGTGTTAGGCCCGATGACACTGTATTAACGAAATGGGCTATCTAAGTCGCAGGACGATGTTAAATCTGTTAGTAGACTGTAATAAGCATAAAACTCCTAAAACCTAGCAAAATTATTGAAATACCCTTAAAGGGTGAAAACTATTGTTTTACCTCTAGGTGCTAGAAGACCATTTTACCCCTAGGGTTAAGTTAACTATTTTGCATACTATTATATTTGATATTCTATGTGCCATGACGTATATATTCTGATTGCATAGGTTGGGTTATTATTATGAAGGAAGTGCTAAAAGTGGCAATGCCACGTATTTTGCTTAGAGGCTTTGCCTCGTATTACTGTTCTGGTGGCTTGGCCATAATATCTGATTAAGCAGCTATGCAGCGACTGTGGTGTGTAGGGTTGGGTGGGTTGAGTTATTTTCCACATGCTGTGTAGGGTTGGTACGGGTGGTGTGTAGGGTTGGGTGGGTTGAGTTATTCCCCATATGCTGTGTAGGGCTGGTACGGGTGGTGTGTAGGGCTGGAGTAGGCTTGGGCTTCGCATACATGCATATAATACTGTAATCTGATCTGTTACTGTAATGGGCCCAAGGCCCCACTGTTTTCTGAATCGGGCCAAGGCCCAGTTAACACTGTATTTGAATAGGGCTTCGGCCCAGTCTGTGCTTGAACTGATCTCTGACACTGGTTGGGTTAGCTTATATACTGAGTTTTCACAAACTCACCCTTCTTTCTTCATCCTTGCAGGAAATCCCCAACAGTAGAGGACTTGGGGCTGTGAGGGATTCGAGGTGGCCATGTGATTCTCTTTTTTCCGAATTTATTTCATTTATAGTTTTAGGTCTTTTCTTAAATTTGGGTTTTCAAGTTGTAATAAGGCCGCTCGGTATTTATTTTTGGTTTGGGTATTTCTTTTATTTTTACTTAATACTTGTTTACAACAATATACTAGACTGCACAAGTTTTTATTTCAAACTTAACAAACGTTTTCAAAACATGTATTACGTGACAAACGGGTAACCTAATAACGATGGCTCAATGATAAGATCTTTTAAAAGTAATCTTTAATTGGTAGTGGATAGGGATTTTATAGACTAAACAAGGTTCTTATATTCAAAAGGTAATATGGTTTTGTTTAAGTCAACATAATGATTATTTAAAGAAGGTCATAGCGTAATTAGTTGTCCATGTGGCACACTAGATCTGGTCATAACGTCTGGGCCGGGTTTGGGGTGTTACATGCCACATAACCAAAACTCAAAACTTTTATTTACTGAAGCGTTAATTGGATTGTGTGATGACGTCTCCCTTGACTTCCAACCTGAGCAAGTCTCCGACACTCTACATACGTAGGAAAAACACACAGAGTAAGCTTTGAAAGCTTAATAAGCCATAAGTAAATAAATCATCTCAATAATATTTATAATTCAACTTAACTAAGTCAAATTTAACTAATCCCAACCATATTTGCATTTGTCATACTCAGAAATCCATATGATCACATTAAGTGCTTTACTTACTTTATCATTTCCTAAACATAATAACTTCACACATATCTTATTCATTTGGCTACATTTCAATTTTATATATAGAGCACATATATTCACATTACATTTTCATTTCATTCACACATCATCTTTTACACATATACTATTTTCCATTCCTCAAACCATGTTTCTCATTTCACAATTCCCATGTTCAAAACGTAGGACCACAATTCATATATTGAACATATATAACACATCCTTCACTGGTATACATGCATATCATTCGATGTCATATATTTCACACATCGTCATTTCAAACATATTTGCCTTTCATTTCTGAATTTCATAATTGAAACACACGTATCTGAATAATATAAGGAAAAACACAAGTACCATTCCACATTTCTCATATAGCTCATATGTAATCATAGTCCATTTGCATATACACATCTTTTCCTCATACTTATATCATATCATCACTTACTCATATGTCACGCTTTTCTCAATCACAATTCACATATATTTGATGGCACATATGCCTACCTTTCATGCTCACATATTAAGAACATCACAAATGTACCTGAATCGGATATACTGTGACATAGTTATATATTTCTCGGAATACTCGTTGAACCATTTGAAATCAAATAGGATACATGGATAGCTCGGAAAGCTTGTTCAATGCCAATGTCCCAAACGTGGTCGTACATGTAATTAAAAATCGATGCTACTGTCCCAGACAGGGTCTTACACGAAATCATATACAATGCCAATGGCCCAGACATGGTCTTACAGGTAATCTCTAATCGATGCCAGTGTCCCAGACACGGTCTTACACGATATCCCAAATCAATGCCAATGTCCCAGATGTGGTCTTACACGATATCCCAAATTAATGCCAAATGCCCCAGATGTGGTCTTACACGATATCTCAAATTGATGCCAACGTCCTAGACATGGTCTTACACGATATCTCAAATCGATGCCAACGTCCCAGACATGGTCTTACACGAAATCATATATCTTGGAAGCTCACAAATAATGAAATCATTATTCTATACAATCCTCAATATTCTTCGAGACTTATAACTGCATAATTAATTCAACTCATACTCGAATTAAGTCAACAATTACTTAATTCAATTCGACACATATACATATATTTATTATAATTCAATCCAACACATATAGTACATGTACATTCGAATATAACAACATTTATTTACTTATGAACTTACCTCATACGGGTACGAACGGATTGGAACAACTATTCGACTTTCCCCGATCCAAATTTGATTTCCTATTTTGCCAATCTAATTAATATAAAAAATTAAATTAATTTTTCAATATTTCATTCAATTCAATCCATACACATATATTTAGGCATTTTTTCACTTTAGCCCCTAAAGTTCACATTTTTGACATTTTAGTCCCTATTTTAAAATAACACAAAATATACAAAATTTCCTTATACAAAGGCTTAGCTGAATTTTCATATAGTTCATATAAGCCCATATTTTTCATTTATTTCACATTTTAACCCTTCAATTTCTCATTTTCACAAATTAGTCCATAATACTCAAATTCATCAAAAATCCCAATACAAAATATATTAACCCAGCGTCACATATTTATTTTCTATCATTAATTCTCACAAAACTCAATTTATCAACAATGGCATATCTCAAAATCATCCTCAATTTCAAAAATTCAAGCACGAGCTAGCTAGTACTCAAAGCAATGATCTCAAAAACTTAAAAATTATCGAAAACCGAACAAAATTGAACTTACTAATTAAACATGGAAGAGCCGAAACTTCAAAGCCCTTCATTCTTCATTTTCAGTGGTGAACAAGAATGATGATGATATTCCATTTATGTTTCTTTATTTTATTAAGTTATTAACTAAGTTACTATTATAACCTTAGTTAATTAACATTAAAACATTAATAAACAAGCCCATAATTGTCCACTCAAATAATTAAGAGTCAAATATCCACTTAAGGGCTTCATAATTAATTAATCAAAGCAATTTAGCACTTTAACAATTAGAAAGCCACTTTTACATTTTATGCGATTAATTCTTTTTTTTATCAAATTAACTAACCAATTGGTAAAATTAAATCACAAAATTTTTACACATATCCAAAACCACTATTCCAACTAGGGTCTATACCGGGCTGTTACAACTCTCCCCCTTTAGGGATATTTGTCCCCAAAAATCTCACCAGAAAGTAGATTAAGGATATTCTTTCACACAGTACATTTCAAATTCACAAATAGCTTCGGATTTCATATCTCTTTAATCTCACAACTAAGATTTTGATCCGTTTTTCGCTATACGTCATATCAAACTAAATCTGCGTCTAACTGTATTGAGTTACCTTCATTTATGCTTTATTTCGTTGATGATATTAATCTCATAGATCATTTACTCACAAAGCTCGATCTGGAAACAACAGAGTTAGGTAACTACCACATACGATACCTCATACAATGCCACTTTTATACTCATCTGGTAACTTATCAAACAACAACTATCTTTCTTAGTTGCTTTGCAACTCTAAAACACAGAGACAATTAAATATTTCGAGAATTTAAATTGTGTTTCTCGATTTCAATGCAATCTCATACTCGCAGATTACTGTATTTTCTCTTGGAATTACCAAAAGAGCTTCAGATCTCAATCCGAAACAATGATGACTGGCACCATAAGTAGACTTACCAACACAGAAATGGATAACTCAACTGTTTTATCAAAAGAGAATCTATACGTACAGAAAGATTTCTTCAGACAGTTAACAATACTTCAGATAACTCTATCTTTTTCAATGATAAGAATAATCTTGATACAGAATTTATCAACACTCTATTTCTATAATAAAAAAGGCTAGGAATACCACATTTCATATTCATTCATCAATATCATATCTCGGATTGTTGTGTATCTTGTTAATTTCATATGAACAGACAGACTACCACTGAGAGTTTCTTGTAGCAGTCATTTTATAATCATAGAGCTTTTCAATATACACATTCTATTTCAAAATAACAAAAAAAAATCACCAATTCCATAACTGAAGTTCTGAATCAGAAATCAATTTATGCTGAGTCCCTTTTTAACTTATAATTTGATAACACATTCCTAAGTTTCACAAATTCACTTAGTAAGCAGCAATTTAACTTCTAATCCAACTAACATATATTCATCATCTGATAAGATCAATCACATACTCATCACTTATAAAGTATACCATAAGTTCCTTATTCAGATCATCGAAAACTATAATCATTTTCTTCGGATAATAATCACTTACTAATCTAAAACTTTTCGACAATTAAAGCTATCTTTATTGTGCCAAGTTTAGATCTCATTCTGCAACATCATACATTTTAAACTCTTTTCATACAACTTTAACTATATGGAATCACAAGATATCTCTGTACATTCTTTCATCAGAACACACTTCAATCCATTCATTGAGGCAAAACTGAGAATTGTAAACTTTTTATTCAACTTAGGCTGAACCAGCTCTGATATTTTAGTTGATAATGTCTTTGTGAAAGAGAAAGCTTCAACAATAACTTTAATTTACCACAACATTTTTCAGATAGAACTATTCCGATAGATGAAATTTTGTATCAAGTCTTGTAACACCCAAAACCTGGCCCAGACGTTACGGCCAAGTCTGGTGTGTCACATAGAAGTGTTATTCGAAAACCATGTTTTCAAAGAAACCCTTCTTGAAGAAACTTGTTGCAAACTAAAACTTGTGTTTGTTTATTTTCAAAATGTGGCCAACTAAAAGTTAATCCCTTAAAAACATTACTTCTTTTAAAACCTTCTTTGTTGCGAAAGCTTAATTTAGTTAGTTATGGAAGACGTAGTGTTCGAAAACAGTTAACATTTTGGAAAATTGCGATTCACCTCTAGTAGATATAAATCAAAGTAAATAAAAACCTTAAAATAAAAATCCAGAAATTATAAAAGGCCTTATTACAAACCAAACCCAAGGTAAAGTACTTGAGAGTAAATAATCAAAACAGAAAGCATAAGCAGTGTGTAACCTTCTCTGAGTTCCTCGCAGCTCCAATCCGTCTAAGGCTGGGGATTACCTGAAAGGTTAATAAACGGGGTGAGTTTATGAAAACTCAGTGTGTAATCCCCTACTGCAAATACGAACAGTCAGTCATGTAAAAGAATTAAAAAGTTTTCCCTACCACAGTTCCAGTATCAATTGGGCCTTAGCCCATTACAGAATCAGAAAACATTATCATAACTAGAATCAGAATGAGAATCAGAATCAGAATCAAAATTAGAATCAGAGTCAGTATCAGTATCAGAATCAGAATCAGAATCAGTATCAGTATCAATTAACAAAATCAGAATCAGAATGTGAATGATGCATGATGAATGTAAAGCCCAATATATGTGGGGAGACTACTCGACCCACCCAACCGCTACACACCTCCCGTACCAGCCAACACACCATGTGGGGAATAACTCGACCCATCCAGCCCACACACCACAGTTGCAGCATTGTTGCCAGTAATAGTATATCATGGCAGAGCCACCAGAATCAGATATTGTAGCAAAGCCACTTAGCAGAATATGTGGCACAAAGCCATCGGTAACGTGTCTATAATCAGCACAAAGCCTATAATATTGGCACAAAGCCTTCGATAATGGCACAAAGCCCATAATAACGGCACGAAGCCCACAATATCGATATGAAACCCACAATAACGGCACACAGCCTTCGATAATGGCACAAGCCCATAATAACTGCACGAAGCCCACAGTATCGATACGAAGCCCACAATAACGGCACACAGCCTTTGATAATGGCACAAGCCCATAATAATAGCACGAAGCCCACAATATCAATACGAAGCCCACAATAACGGTACATAGTCTTTGGTAACATGATCGGCACTCAGCCATCAATCGGTCCACAGTCGTCTCGGGCGACCTGTGCGACCTTATCAAATCAGTACGAATATACGACTTTTAAGCCTTCAGTGGATCCACAGTCGTCAAGTAACCATACGATCCTAACAGATCAGATCTTCCTCCATACAAAATCCCAACCCATGCAACATGTCATGTATACAGAATGTCATGCCCATATTTGTATCAAACGATCACAGTCAAGTCATTCATATCACCAACGTATATTCACAATGAAATCTGTCAAACACACAGTCCAAGTCAGTTACTTGCCCACAAGGCAAAACAGTCATTTAACACCCTAGGGGCAAAATGGTAATTTTACCCCACAGGGTATCTCGGTAATTCTACCCTACAGGGGTATTTTGGTAATTCTACCCTACAGGGGTATTTTAGTAATTTCGTAAATCAAGGGTAAAATGGTAATTTTACAAATCAAGAGTAAAACGATAATTTTACAAATTAAGGGTAAAACAATAATTTTACAAATCAGGGGTAAAACAATAATTTTACAAATTAGGGGTAAAATTGTATTTTTTCAAATTAAGGGTAAAACAATAATTTTACAAATTAGGGGTAAAACGGTAATTTTACAAATTAGAGGTAAAACGGTAATTTTACAAATTAAGGGTAAAACGATAATTTTGCAAATTAGGGGTAAAACGGTACTTTTACAAATTGAGGGTATTTCTGTAATTTCACAAATTGAGGGTATTTCTGTAATTTTATAATCGAGGGTAATTCGATAATTTTACAAATCTGGGGTATTTTCGTAATTTTGTAAACCAAGGGTATTTCAGTAATTTTGTAAATCAAGGGTATTTCAGTAATTTTGTAAATTGAGGGTAAACGGTAATTCTGTAAATCGGGGGTGCTTTGGTAATTTTACAAGTTGAGGGTATTTCAGTAATTTGGTAAACTAAAGTATTCTAAACAGAGATCACAATGCGAATGGGCCTAGAGCCCATTCTCGGCCCAAAATGGGCCCACATGCTCGTGTGGCCCTTTTAGCCCAAATCTAGCCACAGATATGAGATTCACCTAGTCCAGTCAAATATTTACTACACAATCAAACAACTTATCCAATTGGGCTTGTAGGCCCATCGGGCCCACATGGCCCCTTTCGGCCCATCGTAGCCCGAAGCAGCCGTCCTACCGCTAGAGTAGTGAGAAATACACACCTGATAGGAGACTGGAGTTCATCCGCGCTCTGACCACTTTTAGCCGATGCCCAACCCAAACGAGCCCACCATAAAGCGAAAGGGATTAGCCAAGAAAGGTACCTTTACTCTCATCATAGTTCTCCCTATTTAAAGCCAGCTTCGCAACCACTCTTATGTTAGCTTCCCGATGTGGGATCCCCTCATCATCAGAGTTTAAATTCAACACCAACTCTTGTCGTCCTCGCATAGCAAAATATATAAATATTTGCTTGTAAGGGGATTTGAACCCAAGTCCCCCTTGCTCATGACGCCACACTCCTTGCTCCCCCTTGCTAATGACGCCACAGCCACTCCACCACTAGGCTCCTTGTGTCAAATTTCAACCAAAAATATTCTTAAGGCTACCTACTTACACCTAGGGTTTAATTTACCTAAAACCAAAATTTTTGCTAGAGTCCAGGTTTGAACCTAGGACTTCTCCAACACTTCTTAGGACCCTCAATCATTGAAACAAGCCTTCATTTATGAAATTTCATGCACAAAAAAAAATATTATAAGCCGCCTTCAACCGATCCCATGCTTAAGGCCCAAAACTTCTAGGCCCAAATTCAGGGTGTTACAAGTCTTCATGAATACAAATTTTACTTCTAGACTATTCCTCAAATCACACATACATGATCAAAGTTTATTTCCAATTCATGGATAGATTCAAACTCATATAACCCAATTAACTTTTCAATCAAATAACTCAGGTTAGATTAAACCACTAAATCGGTCTTTTCAAAGAAGCCTTTTCTTTTCATTAAAAAGATAACCTAGACATATCATGATACAGAAGCCACAACCATCAAACAAAAATCATAATGTCATAATAATAAGACCAACATCTTATCCATAAATACATAGCAATGTCAAACATAACCCAAATAGACCAACGATATTTTCATCTATTAATATGTTTAGCTAATGTTCTCATACGATAAGAATTCTTTCTGAAACTAAACAGTTACATATACTTTTGAAGATATTTATACACACAGAACGTCCAGAGGAAATCATAGTAACTGCCTGACTATAGCCACTACACTCAGTCATCAATACAATTCAAACATTATTCAACTGTATGATTCTATCATCAAAAATTTTCACATTATCCATTCACTAACAGAAATCAATTCAGAAAAGCTATTAGTTGACACTTTCTTTAAATAACATATCTGATTAGGTCATTTGATCGAAATTATCTTCTTCCTTAACAGTAACATTGCATAATCTGAATAGTCTTCAGAACTTTTTAATATCTCCTTTAGTACTATCTTCATTTGCTGATTCATTCACTTTTCTAACCACATTATTAGTCTTCTGAACACAGACTTCTGAAATTCCACACTCGTGGGTTTATTCAACCTAAAACTTACAGATTTCATTTTAACGTTTTACTGATAAGCGGGTGAGGGTTGTAAAGCCTCAAATTTAACTGACACATAAATGTACATAGCACATATTATCATAAATAACTAGTTCATTATTGATTTCACATTCTCAAATCATTTAATAATCATATGCTTTAATCACTTTTGTTCTTAATACATAATTCATGTACAAACCCAAATCACTAATTCACAATCAAAATTTTCATATAGCATCATAGGTCACATATCACAACTCATATACTCATATCATTTCAGTATTTATCAACCACAAAAATATCTTGTATTCTTATTCATACCTTTATGAGTCTCAACACATCATTAACACATTTTCATTCAAACATTTGAGTACCATTCTGTACTATCAGAATTAGCTCGGTTGGAAAACTTATCGTCTCATCAAAATAATTTTCGTCAAAGTCAGGAGATATCACACTATCGCAGGTTAAATGTGGCATGTATAGCTAAACTCACATATACTATGGTAGTCTTAGAACTGACTAAATAGTAGCTCTGATACCGACCAAATGTAACACCCTTAACCCGTATCCGTCACCGGATTAGGGTTAAGAGGCATTACTAGACATATCAGAACATTTCGCAATCACATTACAATCATAAGATAAATCTCATCATATCATAGTCAAACATCATCCTAAAGTCCCTTTTTTAAGTCAACGAGACCTTAGACATGCATTAGAAAGAGATCGAGACTAAACCAAATACATATAAATTTTTTTTCTAAAATTAAACATTTTTCAAAGTTACAAAGGTCACACACCCGTGTGGTCAGGCCGTGTGCCTCACTGCGTTAGACACACCTGTGTGTCTAGGCCGTGGCAAAATAGGGCATACATTCTGACTTGTCCACACGGCCACGAGACACGCCCGTGTGCCAGGTCGTGTTAAAATTGGGGAGACTATTGACTTGCGCACATGGCCATTCACACGCCCGTGTGCTCGCCCATGTCAATTGAAAGGGGTATACTGACTTGGCTACACGGCTTAGGATATTCCCGTATGTGTGCGACCGTGTAGTCTGCTCAGGCACACTTTGGAGTGGCCCTCGAGCAACACAACAGAGACACACGCCCATTTTCCTGCCCGTGTGGGCGCAAAATAGGCCATTTACATAGCCAATTAGCCACCCAATTTGGGTGCTCCCTACAAGTTCAAAACCAATACATTTCATACCAAAATTTCAACAATTTCACCACCAAAACATGTACAATTTATACCATATATTCCTCAACCAAAGTCATATTCCATTTCCATACCAAATCATTCCAATTCATAAACTAAATTCATACCAAACATACATGGTCATTATACCTATTTATCATAATCAATATCAAACCAAAACATACCAAATTCATAATCATACATCATTTATGCCAAAATACCATTTATCAAATTTACCACAACATGAACATATCATATAACGCTTTCATACCAATCCAACCATTTCCAACTCAAGCCATTTCACGTAGCTTGATCAAATACCAATATTCATAAATATAGTGAACCATAGAACTCAACTTAAAGACTAGCCTATACATGCCATATAACCAAAACTCAGAACTTTTATTTACCGAAACATTACCTGGATAGTGTGATGATGTCTCCCTCGACTTCCAACCTGAGCAAGTCTCTGACACTCTACATACATAGGAAAAACACACAGAGTAAGCTTTGAAAGCCTAGTAAGCCATAAGTAAATAAGTCATCTCAATAAGATCTATAATTCAACTTAACTAAGTCAAATTTAACTAATCTCAACCATATTTGCATTTGTCATACTCAGAAATCCATATGATCACATTAAGTGCTTTACTTACTGGAACGATGAAAAATATGCAAGTGCACACAATTGCAACAATTAAATGTCGAGTTATCGTACCCACAGGGGCTGTAAAAGGATTATTTATGAAATTAATTGTAAAACACTATGGTGAAAATAAAATATTTTGGTTTTAAAAAGATGATTAAAAATTAAGGGTTAAAAAAACTAAATAAATTAATTAAAATAAAACAAAGAATTCTAATGCATGATTTCAAATACGATTTAATCAAGATGACATAATTGTGTTGGATTAATCACATTTTTTTAACTTAGAATTATTAAACTTATGTTTATACTTGTTACGAATAAATTCACGGCAACTCGGTAATTTGCTAACTTATGAACATATTTACACATCAAAAATCTATTCATCTCTTGAACATATTCCTATGCCAATTCGAACAATTAAATAGATTTATAAAGATAAACATGTTATTGCACATACATACTTATTAAATTAAATAATCTCTCGCATATTCCTATGTTAGTTCAAACGATTAATTCAACCTAATAAGTATATAAAAGGCTATGTGAGGTAACAAAGTATCCTTACCTTGAAACAGTTTAATCACAATAATCTTGTAAGTTATGCAAGGTATATGTATCGCCAAATACAATGCTAATTTAATCTTTAGCTACCTTAGAAGAATTACACTTGCACTGATTAAGTACTGTGTCCATTAATTACAATTTCAATGCACTTAAATAATTAATTCTTTGGTTATCTAAATAATTATAATGCCAGAATAACGTAGGCATGATTTTACTTAATCAAGCATTTTACCGAGGCCTATAATAGCATAAACACAATTTTAATAATTTAAGAGGAAGAAATGCAATCAACCTAACACAAATTAAAATTCAAGCTAAATTTATTAAAATAACCATTTCAAAAACATGAATATCCATCATGAAAACAACAGGAATTAAAAAGATAGGGAACAAGAAGCAAATCCGGTGTTTTTCCATGGCTTGACTGATTACTCCGTTCTTTATCTCCGTTGTCCTCACTGATCAAGGCTTCTATGAACACTCGCTTGTTGTCGAAAATGGCTGAGAAAACACCTCTTTTCCAAGAGAAGAAATTGGCACAAGAAGGCTTGGTTTTTGGACGAAAAAAAGAGAATGGAGAGGAGAGAAATGACTGAGAGAATGAGAGAGTTGATGGATGATAAGGGATGATTGAAATGGGCAGCAAAGGGGGGTTTATATAGCTGAGGGTGGCTACTAAAAGTAGCAATTTTCAACGGCCAAAGAGCTGCCTCATGGCCTGCCATCTTACATGGCAAAGTTGAAGCTTTCAACTTTGCCAAAATTAGCTTGGGGCAAATCCATAAAGCCTTAATTTAAAGTGGGGTTTGAATGCAATTTAGAGGTCTTTCAAGGGCTTGTTTGCAAGCTCATTTTTATCAGCTAAAACACTGATTTGGGTCAGCATTTAAACGGTTCTGGGTTGTCCAATTGGTGGCTGGTTCGGTTTGCTCAATTTGGTTTAGCTGGTGCAGTTCCACTAGGCCCTTTTTCCATAATTAATTAAAATTAATTTATCTAGCCAAAATTAAATTGGGAATAAATTAAAATTAATTATATTATGAATTAATACTGTAACACCCCAAACACGGCCTAGACGTTATGGCCAAGTCTCGTGTGTCACATCGACGAGGAGTTATAACATATTCTTCAGGTGTTATGATTAGGGTGAGTTTGCAAAACCGTTATTTAAGTTTGGAAATAAATCCAAGTTGAATTTGTGAAAGTCCTATCCACTACCAATTTAAAATTTATCTTATTACAAGGTCTTGTTTGTCTTTTTCGTTATCCATTTGATACATGTTTTTTATTTTGAAATTGTGGATTAATTTTAAATAAAAACTGCACAGTCTTAGTCTATCCATTTTAAGCAAATTAGAACTTGGGAAATAAAAACCAAATTAAAAATACTTAAGAGCGGCCTTATTACAAATCAAAAACCCAAAATGAAAATAATTCAAATAAAATGCTAAAACTCAAATAACTTAAGAAAGTAAAACCAATTGCAGTACACGTGGCCACTCCGAATCCCTCCAGCTCCAAGTCCACTAGCTTAGGGCTCACATGCATAGATGAAAGGGAAAGGGGTGAGTTTGGAAAACTCAGTGTGTAAAGTAAACCAACCAGAGCCCAAATCAGTTCAAGCTTACTGGGCCTAAGCCCTATCCAGTTTCAGTATTATAGGCTTTAGCCCTATTCAGTAAATAGTATTAATTGGGCCTTAGCCCTATTCAGTCATCAGTGCGGCCCTTAGGCCCATTACAATAACAGAACAGAAATTATGCATGTATGTAAAGCCCAGCCCAAATCCAGCCCTACACACCACCCGTACTAGCCCTACACACAGGTGGGGAATAAGTAACCCACCCAGCCCTACACACCACAGTTGTAGCTGAGATGCTTAATCAAAAAACGTGGCCAAGCCACTAACAGTAAAAGGAGGCAAAGCCCTTATCAGTAAACGTGGCATTGCCACTTAGCACTTCCTCCATCATAAACCCAATTCCATGCAACAATATATCATGTCATGGCATACAGTAAACAAATTTAATTTAACATGCATTTCAGTCAGATTTAACCCTAGAGGTATAATGGTCATTTTGCACCTAGGGCTAAAATAGTAATTCATCCACCCTTAAGGGGTATTTCAGTAATTATGTCAGTTTTTTTAGGGTTTCATGTTTATTACAGTTATTAACAGTCTAGTTATCAACTAAGTAGCTTATCTAGCCCATTTTAGCAGCTTAGAATTATTGGGCCCTAAAACCCCTAATGGGCCCTACAGTGTCCATAACTATTTTGGCCCACAAAGCCCAAATTTTAAGTCAAATTTAACAGTTTTATCATTCAGTTTATCAGAATACGCTTACCGCTCGATTTTACCCATATGGGCCCATAAGCCCATTGGGCTCAAATTTAGTCCCTCAAGGCCCAAATTCACCACGGTGTACGAAATTATGCACACATCAACCTTACCATTGTGATTACAAATTTAACCGAGTCAATCAACCCACAAGCATTTGCACGCTTGCAAGCCCATGAAATGCCAGAATTTTAGCATTTCGACTATTCGACTTTTGCCAATTTAGTCTACTAGAGGGTGTTCATTTACACACCTGATTTGTGAGTTTTGCAGAACCCCTCGAATGATCAACCAACAGTCATTTAGATTACACTTATCAACCATGAATCAACGAAACCAACCAACATACACTTACCATATTCGACCAACCTTACTTAAGCCCTAGAATCCTTACCTTTGCCGAAACTAATGACTAGATCTAGACCTAGTTGCTCCAATGATCCTAGCCTCCAATGCTCCTTGCTAGACCGCCCCTTTCATGAACTAATACACATAAAACCACATACAAAGACTAGCATTACTCTTTACAAAAATTGACAGCCTCCCTAAAGTGTTTAGGGATTTTCGGCTATTCTTAAATCCTGAAATAACGAATGGCAAGGGGTTTCGATAACTTACCGTAGATCTTCTTGCTAGAGAATCAACCCAAATTACCCTTCTAATCTAGATCTGATATAGATCCAAGAGATCTAGAGGTTCAATTCCTGAACTACTTTGAATGTGGAGATTTCGACTTTTATGAGAGAAGAAGAAGATGATTTGAACTATGGGTTGGAGAAGTGATGTCGACAGAGGTGAGAGTAAGGTGAGATTCAGTTAACTAGATTAAAGGAGGAATGGGGTTTCAGCTAACAGGGAAAATCGACACAGGCTTGTATCTCGGGATTTCAGCTTTTATGGAAATCGGTCAAGAAGAATTTGGCTAGAAGAGATTCAGGTTTAACCTTGAAGGAATCGGCTAAATGGGGTTTAAGGGGATTAATAAAGAAAAAGAAGAAGAGAAGAAGGAAAGAGTGAAAGAATGAGGAGGGTGGGTTCGGCTAGAGGGAAGAAATCAGCAAGGGAAAAGCTTAAAGTGTAAGGTTTCAACTTTTAGATCCTATGAGCAAGGAAGAAGAGGAAGAAAAAGAATTGAAAATGTTCTTTCAAAACCTAAACCTATTCAGCACTAGGGAAACAACAAGCAACCAAATGCCGAAAAACAACTCAAGAAGTCGGCATACCCCCTAATTGCTGAAAGTGTAAACTCCTAAAGCCTTAGCCGAATGTGCTACACCAAAGTCCCTTGGCCGGCCACCTCTTGCTTCAATTTTGAAATCCCTAAATTTTCTCCTCCTTATCCTTCTTGATTCAATCTCCTGAGCAACCCAAACTCTTTCCATAGAGTTTCACTTGAAGTCCATCACATGACTTGCACATGCAGTAAAAATAAAATACTGCACTACTTACCATGAGACTTGAACCTTGGCCCTTTGCACAGCTGCCACACGCCACCCTTATCCTCTAAGTGGTGTTACACTGCTACTCCACCACTGACTCCTTTATGTCCTAAATTACCCACTTTTACTTAAAAGCCCACATACTCAAGTCCCCTTCTCTTTAGGTCCAAAATTTGATAATTCTATCAGGTTTTAACTTAGGCTTGGGCCTTCTAAAGGCCCAATAACACACTCAAAGCATAAATTATGCAACCAGACAAAAAAATTTCATGTTCACACGAAAATCGCAAAAATCCCAAAAAATCCCGAAAATTAGGGCGTTACAACTCTACCCCCTTAAAGAAATTTCGGCCTCGAAATTTACCTGATCCAAATAGGTGAGGGTATTTTTGACGCATCGTCTCTTTTGCCTCCCAAGTAGCTTCTTCTATGCCATGATTACGCCAAAGTGCCTTTACCAAAGGAACTGACTTCTTCCTTAACACTTTGACCTCTCGATCCAGTATTTGCACAGGCTCTTTTTCAAAAGTCAAGTCGGTCTTTACCTCAATCTCCTCCACTGGTACGACATCAGAATGATCTGACCGATACGATCTCAGCATGGGCACATGAAAAACATCATGGATTCGGTCTAACTCCGGCTGTAACTCTAGTTAGTAAGCTACTGGCCCTTCCCGTTTAAGAACTCGATAAGGCCCGATAAACTGCGGACTCAACTTGCCCTTCTTACCAAACCTTAATATCTTCTTCCAAGGCGAGACCTTTAAGAAAACCATATCTCCTACCGAATACTCAACTTCCTTACGCTTTAAGTCAGCATAAGATTTTTGCCTATTAGATGCTTCCTTTAACCGATCTCTGATCAACTTAACCTTCCTCAGTGTCTGCCACCAACTCTAGCCCAAGAACCTGAAGTTCTCCCAACTCCATCCAACAAGTAGGCGTACGACACCTTCGCCCATATAATGCCTCATATGGAGCCATCTGAATACTTGCCTGATAACTGTTGTTATAAGCAAACTCCATCAATGGCAAGTAATCTTCCTAACTACCTCAGAAGTAATTAATACAACCCCTCAACATGTCTTCCAAGACCTGAATAACCCTTTCCGACTGTCCATCTATCTGGGGTGAAAAGTAGTACTAAAATTCAATCACGTACCCAACGCCTCCCGCAACTTCTGCCAAAATCGAGATGTAAAGGATCCCGATCAGAAATTATCGAAACTGGCACCCCATGTAGTCGCACTATCTCTGCCACATACAATTTGGCCAACTTCTGAAGTGAATAGCCGGTTTGGACTGGTATGAAATGAGCAGATTTCGTTAACCTATCCACAATTACCTACATTAAGTCCTTTTTGGTAGGTGTCAAAAGTAGCCCACTCACAAAGTCCATGGTTACCCTCTCCCACTTCCAAAGTGGAATCTTCACTGGCTGCAGAAGTCCAGAAGGCAGTTGATGCTCAGCTTTCACTTACTGGCATGTCAGATACTTCCCTACAAATTTGGTCACTTCTCGCTTAAGTCTAGGCCACCAATACAACTCTCGCAAATCTCGATACAACTTATTCCCTCTAGGATGCATGGCACAAGGTCCACCATGAGCTTCTCTCAAGATTGACTGTCTTAAGTCAGCATCCTTCGGAATACAAACTCTTTCTCGAAAGCACAGAACTCCTTCACTATTCAGTCCAAAATCAAAATTCTCATTGATATGCGTGATATGAAGTAATAAAATTTATAAACTATGATCGTACCTAAAACTAACTATTATCACGATTTAAGGCAAGCGCACCTATCGAACATTAGGATAGCTTAGTGGCAAGACCGGAATGTCGAACCCAAAGGAACCAAAAGTACTAGTACTAGCTTTCTTTCTATTATTTAACCTGAGAATAAAAGGGGATTTTATTAAACTAAACTAATTATTAGACTACGCTAAGAATGCACAAAAAGTGAATTGGGGAAAAACTCTTAGGAAAACTGATTGAGTTGGACAATACTCAAGAGAGAATCCACCTAGACTTAACTTGTTATCAACTCTTGAACTAGACGATTTATTCACTTGACTTGATCTGTAGAAATCCCTAACTTATGTTAATATCTCTCTCGAGACTAAAAATAACTAACCCTAGGTTGATTAATTAAAATCTCTTTCTAATTAAAACCCCTAGTGTTGCCTTAACTCATTCTATGGACTTCCTTATTAGGTTTGACCTTAATCCGGTAGATTTTCGTCGTCCTATCTCTAGGATTGCGATCAACTCCGCTTAATTGTATTGGATCTACTCCTATGCAGGGACTTTTGCTCCTCTACATAAGCACATTCGACTTAAATCAATATCCCGGAAATATCAATTTAAGAGTTAAAAACACAATTAAGAACAAATCAAATATTTATCATATAATTCAAGAGAAAATAATAACAAAATCTGTCTTAGGTTTCATCCCCCTCAAGTATTTGGGGGATTTAGTTCATAATTATAAAAGAAAACATCTCAGAAGAATAATGATAACAAAACATAAAGAACCCGAAAGCCCCTGTAGGAATTTGAAGGGAGATCTTTAGTCTTGAAGGAGAATTCAGCTTCTGAGATGGATCAATCGACTTTCTTTGGAGTAGTTCCTTGCTTCTACTATCTTTGTTGGTGGGAAAACAGCAACCGTAGTGGGGAATCAAACACCCTTTTGTAGTTGCCTCCTAAAGTCTTTATATAGAGCTTTAGAATGCCTTTCTTAGCCCCTAAGTAGCCTTTTCCGAGTGAAATTGAACTTCCTCACGACAAGGACACGCCCGTGTGTTACACCAGTGTGGATCAAAGCCCAGGCCGTGCTTGGGCCTGTTAAGGTGGCACGGCCATGTGGTATGGCCGTGTGAGTCGGGGTTGGGTCGTGTTCGAGCTCAAGGTGGCACGGCCATGTGACACGACCGTGTGGTGAATCTCCCGGCCGTGTTGACTACTGAACTGGGCCTAATTTGCCCCTTTTTGGCCCGTTCCTTGCTTTTTCCTCTTCCCTAAGCTCACCTGAGTATAAAACATGAAATAAAGGGATTAACAGCACCAATTTCCAAAAATTCAATGATAATTCATCCAGAATTTAGGCTAAGCATGAGGTAAAAACATGTATAATTTATCGCTTATCAAATACGCCAACACTTAAGCTTTTGCTTGTCCTCAAGCAAAATCTCAACTCACAATTAAGAATCATTGTTCTCAACTTATAATCATTATCAATAATGTTTCAAACTAATCCACAAGTAATCATACAATGAAAATTCAACCAGAAGATCATTAAAGTTTCAAACACTCTAAGTTGAGAATTTTATCATAGAAACATAGGTTTTCTCCCTTCTCCTAAGTAATTACCTTTCAATCAAAATCAACAAGAGTTGAAATCCTCACTAAAGATTCACTCTATCCATTCAAAGTGTTTAGGGTTCAAAAATTAAGCACTCTTTAGTCAATCTGAAAAGTTATTACCATAGGCTTACAAGAAAATCAAATCTCCACCACTATAGATTGATATGACACATCGATCCAAAGGTTTTTCACTGGTTGTAATGGGGCTTTGGTTAAGGGCGTTGTCATAAGCTAAAAAAGAGGGTTAGAATCGAGATTGAATTGAAAAATCATCTAGCTAGAAAAATCTCTATCACTAGAACATATTTCTCGAGCTAAGCCTTATGATGACATCGTTCTGGATACGATAGCTTATAGTAGAAATATGCAAAAATAATAAACTATAACTAAAATATGAATTACAACTGAATTAACTGTATATACCATTTTTTTAAGAACAAATCAAATATTTTACTTTGAATGTTTACAAACTTTATAAACTGAACAAGAGAACAAAGCTAGATAATAGTTTCAACTCAAATCTCGACAAAAATAGGGGTTAAAATAATTGAATGGAATTCAACAAAAATTGGGTTATAGGTTAATATATTAAAGGTAAGTCAAAGGAATGAGTTGTTAGGCTCAATGGGGTTTACTAGAGGTTAATTTATGGAAGTAGGCTTTTATGGAGTAAGTGGGATAAACCTAGGTGCCTTTATCATCTCAGTGTATCAAATCAATGATGTGGTATCGACATGTATAATCGAAGCAAGTTCTAGAATAATAAATCAGTATTGACTCACTCAAAGCAACAATAAAAGTGAGCACGAAAGGATGTATGCTCAAAAGGCTTAAAAATTTCACCAGAATTATGGCTTTTTGATGTCAATCCTGCAAATTTCAAATCTCAAGATAACACTTAAAATTAGGGAAAATAACCTAGAAAAAATTTAAATTCTCAAAAAATTCAACTTATCATGCTTGATTCCCTAATGTCTTAAAGTTTGAATAATCAAAGCATAAGTACCTATGTCTTAATTCTCAGCATATCAATAAATATCATAAATCAATCAGAATTAATTCCTAATAGGAGATTGAGACTAATGAAGAGAGTGAAAGTGAGAATTTGAAATTTTGAGAGCAATGCAAAATGTTAGTTGTAAAAATTTTTCAAGGGTTCAAAAAGAATGCAATGACTGAAAGTAAGTTTAACCCCCACACTTAAGATGTGCATTACCCTCAATTTGCAAAGATACATTAGTAGCAATAGAAGTATAAAATCATAAGATAGGGAGAGAAGTGAAACCCCCTGAATTGGATGAATTCCTTGAGGTGGAGGTGGCTATAGAGTGTTTGGGACAAGAGAAGGGTGTAGGTGAATACTCCGGTGGTGGTAGCGATTGTTTGTCCACAACTGCTATGCCGAGAGTGTATGTTTGTCGATATTAGGTGGCTAAGGTTCCCATTAGATTTTGGTTATGAGCTGTAGAGCTCCTTTGAAACTGCGAAAGCATTCATTAGTTTTGGGGAATTTGGATTAACAAAATGTGTTTGTTAGGGAAGAACCTATATGAAAAAATTGAAGTAAAATAAACTATGTTATGAAAATACTAAAATTCAAATAATGAAAAAGATAGGATAAAAGAAAAAGGAAAAATAAAAATGAAAATAAAGGAGAAGAAAAGAGGACTCGGAAGTCCTAGTCCTCAGATGGTTCGCGAGGTGGGGGTGGTGGTGCGATGTGTAGATGCTAGCATATCTACTGAAGAGTAGTGTCAATGTGATCGAAGCGTTGAAAGTACTGCTGCTCAAATCGTGTGAGGTGCTCAGATATGGCGAGGGAGTGGTGGTTCAGTCGGTGCCTCCTCTAGTGGTGGGACATTATCAGTAATGTCCTCGGGGTCCTCCTGCTCGGCATCTCGAAGTAGACGATATTGTAGAGGATCGATCCCACATCGGTGCTGTAGTTTGGATGCCCTGTGGGGACATCTGGCCGATCAGCATATAAGAGGATGTCTGGGCTGTGGTGTTAAATAGGCTGAAGTGGCGGGCCAGTCGAGTGATGTACGGGCCCATAGATATCACGCCACTGCGATGGTGCTCTGTTTGGTGCTGGATGGCATGGGCGATGAAGTAGGTGAGATCGATCACATGAATATGTGCCATGCTCCATAAAAAGTAGGCGTCATTGGTGTTAACGATGCCGGTACTCTTGCGTCTGCCTGTCAGTATGTGTGTGAGTAAGGCATGTATGTGCCTCAGAGATGGGGTGAGATTGGTCGCTTTAGAGCGACTGGGGTCGCATGTGGGCTGGCCAGGGACTAAGGCGCGCCAGTAGTTGACTGGAGAGATGTGGATGTGGCGGTGGAGCTCAGAAAGGTTCTCTTCCTCCACGAACTGCTTAGTGTAGAGGCCTCATGCGGTACTGAATTCCGATCAACTGAGATGACGAACGAGGCCTCCTAAACGGAATTGGATCGTCCCTGGATCATCGTGTTGGCTCATCACTGTCTGAAGGTGAAATGTACAGCAGAACTCGAGGGTGAGTTCGAGATATGTGGGCTCCATAATCTGAAAGAACTGCTCTCATGGGTCCGTTGTTAATAAGGCCCAGACCTCGTCAGCTAGTTGGACCTGCTCTAGTGCAGCCCAGTCAATGCACCTTCTGACTCTAAGAGGACGTGCTCGTAATATTTGAAATAACTCCTCTTGGGAATTCTGCGAGAATTAGAGGAATGGGTATCAGACTTCGGCAGTGGGTCTAGAAGAGGAGCCACTAGCCCCCTTTGCGCTTTTTGGAGGTAGGGGCGGCAGCTTTCTTTCTGCGAGAAGACGACATGATTCCTAAAAGAAAAACGAAAAAAAAGTATGCATTAGTCCTAAAAATTGAAACTAAAAATATGAATATTAGTAAGTTCTTAGTTATAACTTAAACTAACCAAGATTCCTACATAAGTCATGCAAGCTTAGGATCATCTTATTGGAAAAAGAATGGGTATCAATATATAGAAAATTCAAATTGCTCAAGATAGTGATAGGTGGCAATCAAGAGATATTCCTAAATGGCATAATGAGTATTCTAGATTATTCATGATAAAAGAATGAATTTCCAACAATGATAATGCAATTAACTAAATAAATGAGATTATTAAAAGATTAATATATAGAAGACATTAAAAATCAAGAGAGAAAGTGAGAAAAGGGGAATTGAATGGGTGGTTATGGGGCGGAACACGGTCGTGGCGACGTTGCACAAGTGTGGTGGTGCTGTTGAAGCCAGTGGCGGCGCTAGGGATGGTGGTATGAGAGTTGGTTTGAGAGGTTTTTAGGGTTTAAGTGAGGAAGAAGGTAAATAGTGGGTTGTTTTTATAAGATTTTGGGTCAGACGAGCATGGCACACGCCCGTGTGGCTTGGGGTTAACCCGTGTGATTCAAAAATTTGTGATTTTGGCGCCCCGAATTCATGTCACATGCCCATGTTCACAGGGCATGTTGAGGCACACGACCGTGTCGTACGGCCGTGTCCTTCGATGTTTGCTTCTTCCACGGTCGTTTTGGAGGTCGCACGCCCGTGATTGAAATGGCAGGTTCGACATGGCCTTGGGGCACGGGTGTGTCGCATAGGTTTGGCCACGGCCACATCGCACGGCCATGGCGAGTTATCGAAGCCCGTGTGTAGGAAGATCTTACCTTGCTCATACACGACCGTTTCGCACGGCCGTGTCTGTGCTCGTAGTGGCTACACGGCCTTAGGGGCGCCCGTGGGCATGGCCGTGTGGCTCGAAAAACCTGCATTCAAAGGGTTAGTTGGTGTATATAAAAGAATTTACTAAGTCAGTGCTCGGGTTGCCTCTCGAGAAGCACTTGTTTATAGTCTAAGCTCGACTTTTCTCAAGCTTGTTTGGTCATGGTGGCTTGAAGAGTTGATACTCTTCTATCCTGCTTTCAATTTCATTATTGATGTAAGATTTGAGTCAAGTGTGATTTACCTTGAAAGTGTCGAGTGACTCAAGATTTATCTCGACTGTACCATAGGGAAAGATTTTTATTACAGTGAAGTAAGGTGTGTTACTTGTGTGTTCTTTTGAATTCAAGATTCGCGAATTGTCTTCTTCTAAGATTACCTTATCCCCTCCCTTGATTTGATTCGTTTTTACCTGAGGGTCGTCTTGATGATATTCTGGGTTGGTGTGGCATATTTTGGGCTTTTCTTGATAGTTTAGCCACTCATCTAGTTCCTCAATCTGAAGCATTCGCTTTTCATGTACGTCTCTCTTGGATGGACTTGTCTGTGGTTGGGTCGCCTTTATGTGGAGTGTATCCTACACAGAAGATTGGGTGGTGAGATCAGTGTTTTTACAAGGACTCGTCACTATATTTTTGTCAGCAATAGTCTTAATCGAGTTTTGAGCTTGTAAAGTAACTTTGTCATCACCTACTCGTAGTGTAAGCTCACTTGTTCCTACATCAATTATTATTCTAGCAGTTGCTAAAAAGGGTCGCCCTAGAATTAAGGGTACATTGCTATCCTCATTAATGTCTAAAATAACAAAGTCAATTGGGAATATAAATTTATCAATTTTGACAAGCACATCTTCCATTATTCCCTTTGGAAATCTAATGGTCTTATCAGCTAATTGGATGCTCATCTTAGTTTGTTTAGGTTTTCCAAGACCTAGTTGTTTAAACAATTTATAAGGCATGACATTAATACTAGCCTCTAAATCAGCTAAAGCATTTTTGGCATCTAAGTTACCAAGTAAACAAGGAATAGTAAAACTCCTTGGATCTTTTAGTTTGTTGGGTAGCTTATTTTGTAAGATGGCTGAGCATACTACATTCAACTCCACATGAGATTTCTCATCTAGGTTTCGCTTGTTTGTCAAGAGCTCTTTTAAAAGCTTAACAGCATTTGGCATCTGTGAAAGAGCTTTAATAAATAGTAAGTTGATATGTAATTTCATTAAGAGTTTAAGAAACCTACCGAATTGTTCATCTGTGCGGTCTTTCTTTAACGCATTTGGGTATGGGATATGAGGTTTATACTCTTTGATAGTTACTTTTTTGGAACTTACCTCATCTTTACCTTTACTTACCACAGTCTCCTTGTATGGCTCTAGGTTGGTTTTGGTTAACCCTTCCTCATCTATTGTATCCACGGCATTGAGTTGCTCCTTAGGGTTGGTCTTAGTGTTGCTTGGTAACCCACCTTGCGGTCTTGTAGAAATTAGCTTGGCGAGCTGGCCTATTTGAGTTTCAAGTCCTTGAATAGATGCTTGCTGTTCTTCAATGCTGTTTCGGTGTTTGGAAAATGAGTTTCTGATACGGCAATAAATTTTGTGAGCATTTCTTCAAGGTTTGGCTTTTTCTCTTGTTGGAATAGTGGCTGTTGAAATCCCGGAGGAGGTGGTTGTCTTTGATTTCCTTGTCCTCCCCATGAAAAATTGGGATAGTTTTGCCAACCTGCATTGTAAGTGTTACTATAAGGGTTATTTTGAGGTCTAGAGTTATTACCCATATAGTTGGCTTGCTCATTTTCCATGCCATGTCCATAGGAGGAATAATCTGGATTGTACATATTCCCTTGAATTGCGTCGCATTGCATTACTGGGTGTGCCTACGTAGAACCAACAAAATTATCAATCTTTTTATTTAAAAGTTCTACCGATTAGAAAGCATGGTTACGGCATCAATATTAAAAACTCCTGCAGCTTTCTGTGGCTTTGTTCGCATGACTTGCCACTAATAGTTATTCAGTGACATCTCTTCTATAAATTCGTTGACTACTTTTGGTGTTTTATTATTGATTGTTCCTCCGGCGGCTACATCGATCATCTGCCTTGTTGAGGGATTCAAACCATTGTGAAAGGTTTGAACTTGTAGCCACAGAGGTAACCCATGGTGAGGGCACCTTCTCAAAAGATCTTTGTATCTCTCCCAAGCATCGTAAAGTGTTTCTAAATCCATCTGCACAAAAGAAGAAATATCATCCCTTAATTTTGCTGTTTTAGCTGGTGAAAAATATTTGAGTAGGAATTTTTCAGTCATCTGTTCCCATGTAGTGATTGATCCACGTGGTAAAGAATTTAACCATTGTTTAGCCTTGTTTCTCAAGGAGAACGGGAATAGCCTAAGATGAATGGAATCATCAGAAACGACATTTATTTTAAATGTATCGCATAATTCCAAAAAGTTGGCTAGATGCGAGTTAGGATCCTCATCCTGCAAACCATCAAACTGAACAAATTGCTGTATCATTTGAATGGTGTTAGGTTTCAGTTCAAAATTATTTGTAGCAATATTAGGCCTAACGATGCTAGATTCAGTGCCTGATAAATTAGGTCTAGCATAATCATACATAGTATGAGGAGCAAGATTTTGCCTAACAGGATTTGCGGCTACTACAGGAGGTAGCTGATTATCCTGATTTGCTTCCATCTCTTCAGTAGGTTTAGGTTCTTCTTCTTGTCCTTCTTCTGGATATTGCAAGCTTCTTCTTATCTCTATACGAGTTTTACAAATTGTGGCTTTTAGATCTTCGTCGAACAGTAATTGTCCTCCTGGGTATCTTCTAGTCATAAACTAGAGATACCTGGAAGGGAAAAGGCAAAGAAAATTAAAATAAATAAGTAAAACAAATAAAAATAGAGGTTGAAAATAAATAAAAATAGTAATGGCTAAAGTAATAGAAATAGAGTGTTCCTAATATCTCAGTTCCCCGGCAACGGCGTCAAAAACTTGATATGTGTGATATGAAGGAATAAAATTTATAAACTATGATCGTACCCAAAACTAACTATTATCACGATTTAAGGCAAGCGCACCTATCGAACAGTAGTATAGTTTAGTGGCAAGATCAGAATGTCGAACCCAAAGGAACCAAAAGTACTAGTACTAGCTTTCTTCCTATTATTTAACCTGATAATAAAATGGGATTTTATTAAACTAAACTAATTATTAGACTACGCTAAGAATGCACAAAAAGTGAATTGGGGAAAAACTCTTAGGAAAACTGATTGACTTGGACAATACTCAAGGGAGAATCCACCTAGACTTCACTTATTATCAACTCTTGAACTAGACAATTTATTCACTTGACTTGACCCATAGAAATCCCTAACTTATGTTAATATCTCTCTCGAGACTAAATACAACTAACCCTAGGTTGATTAATTGAAATCTCTTTCTAATTAAAACCCCTAGTGTTGCCTTAACTCGTTCTATGGACTCCCTTATTAGGTTTGACCCTAATCTGGCAGATTTTCGTCATCCTATCTCTAGGATTGCGATCAACTCCGCTTAATTGTGTTGGATCTACTCCTATGCAGGGACTTTTGCTCCCCTACATAAGCACATTCAACTTAAATCAATATCCTAGAAATATCAATTTAAGAGTTAAAAACACAATTAAGAACAAATCAAATATTTATCATATAATTCAAAAGAATAATAACAAGATCTGTCTTAGGTTTCATCCCCCTCAGGTATTTGGGGGATTTAATTCATAATTATAAAAGAAAACATCTCAGAAGAATAATGATAAAAAAACATAAAGAACCCGAAAGCCCCTGTAGGAATTTGAAGGGAGATCTTTAGTCTTGAAGGAGAATTCGGCTTCTGAGATGGATCAATCGGCTTTTTTTGGAGTAGTTTCTTGTTTCTACTATTTGTGTGGGTGGGAAAACAGTAGCCTTAGTAGGGAATCAAGCACCCTTTTGTAGTTGCCTCCTAGAGTTTTTACATAGAGCTTTAGAATGCCTTTCTTAGCCCCTAAGTAGCCTTTTCAGAGTGAAATTGAACTTCCTTAAGATAGGGACACGCCCGTGTGCCACGCCTTGTGGATCAAAGCCCAGGCCGTGCTCGGGCCTGTTAAGGTGGCACGGCCGTGTGGTCTGGCCGTACGAGTCAGGTTTGGGCCGTGTTCGAGCTCTAGGTGGCACGGCCATGTGACACGGCCGTGTGGTGAATCTCCAGGCTGTGTTGATTGCTAAACTGGGCCTCATTTGCCCCTTTTTGGCCCGTTCCTTGCTCTTTTCTCTTCTCTAAGCTCACCTGAGTATAAAACATGAAGTAAAGGGATTAAGAGCACCAATTTCCACAAATTCAATGATAATTCATCTAGAATTTAGGCTAAGCATGAGGAAAAAAACATGTATAATTTATTACTTATCACTTATCATTCTCAGCTTGCTAAAATCAAGGAACTAACGACTCATCCTCTAACTATTTCTCCTTAATCTGCTTAACCCATGTTGGTCTCACTTGTAATTCCGCTAATAAACTGCCATCGTCATATAGACTCAGACGAGCAAACATTGCTCTCAACTCAGTCACAGCCCTTCGACTCAGTGCATCAACCACCACATTTGCCTTGCCAGGGTGATACTCAATCGAACAGTCGTAGTCCTTAAGCAACTTTATCCATCTTTATTGCCTAAGGTTCAACTCCTTCTGAGTCAATAAATATTTGAGACTCTTATGGTCCGTGTATATAATACACTTTCTCCATACAGATAGTGTCTCCAGATCTTTAACGCAAAGATTACCACTACCAACTCCAGATCATGCGTAGGGTAATTTGCTTAATGAGGCTTAAGCTGTCGAGAAGCATAAGCGACCACCTTACCCTCTTGCATCAGTACACAGCCTAAACCCATGTGCGACGCATCACTGTACACAGTGAAATCCTTCCTAGACTCCGGCTGAATCAACACTGGCGCTTCAGTCAAGACTTTCTTCGACTTATCAAAAGCCTCTTGCTGTTTCTTAGTCCATACAAGTGATACTCCTTTCCTTAGAAGTTTCGTTAACGGTGTAGTGATCAGAGAGAATCCTTCTACAAACCTTCTATAGTACCCTGCTAAACCCAGAAAACTCTAAATTTTTTATACTGACCTCGGCGGCTTTCACTCCAGAACCGCCTCAATTTTCTGAGGGTCCACCCTAATCCCCTTGGCAGAAACAACGTGACCCAAAAATGTCACTTCTCGCAACCAAAATTCACACTTACTAAACTTTGCATAGAGCTGCTTCTCTCTCAACACTTGCAGAACAATACAGAGATGCTCATCATGCTTCTCCTCAGTTTCTGAATACACCAGAATATCGTCGATAAAGACGACTATGAATTGGTCCAATTAAGGTTGGAATACTCGATTCATCAGATCCATGAAAGCCGCAGGTGCATTCGTCAGTCCAAACGGCATCACCAGAAACTCGTAATGACCATACCGAGTTTTGAATGCTGTTTTATGAATATCCACCTCCTTGACCCTTAACTGATGATATCCAGATCAAAGATCGATCTTGGAAAATACCGAAGCTCCTCTAAGCTGGTCGAACAGATCATCAATCCTTGTCAGAGGGTACTTGTTCTTTATCGTCAATTTGTTCAACTGGCGATAATCATACAGATACGCATCGTCCCATCCTTCTTTTTCATGAAAAGAACTGGTGCTCCCCATGGAGACACGCTTGGCCTAATAAAACATCTATCCAACAGCTCTTGGATTTGCGCTTTCAATTCCACTAACTCCTTTGGTGCCATCCTATAAGGTGCGATGGACACTAGAGCCGTTCCAGGCAACAAGTCAATTCCAAATTCGACTTCACAATTCGGAGGTAATCCCGGCAGCTCCTCCGAAAAAACATCTTGAAACTCCTTGACAGTTCTAGCCTTCTCCACAGTCAAACCCTTAGTCTCCATCTGACTCACAAATGCCAAATATGCCTTGCAACCCTTGCGAATCAGCTTCTCAGCCCTCAAGGCTGAAACAACATTGGATAAGTAGTCCCTTCGCTCCCCTATAACCATCACCTCCTCATTCTCCGTAGTCCTTAACACCATCTGCTTAGCAGCACAGTCCAAAGTCACCTTATGCTTAGTAAGCCAGTCCATTCCCAAGATGAGATCGAATTCTCCGAACGGTAGCTCCATTAAGTCTCCAAACAAAATCCCACCTTGAGTCTCTAAAGGCACATTTCTATAGAGTTTGTCTACCCTAACCGAGTGACCCAGTGGACTTATCACAGTTACCCCACTCACAGTTTCCTCAGAGTGCACACCCAACGACCCACATATATCACATGCAACATACGAATGCGTAGAACCAACATCTATCAAGGAGTGTAAGGCATGCTAGAGATAAAAAACGTACCAGTTATGACGTTAGGTGCGTCACCCCCTCTCGGCGACGAGCAGCATACACCAATACTGGCTGACGAGCCTTAGCATTTCCAGCTCCCTTGCCAGGTGCTCCACGTCCATGGCCATTTCTGTTGCTGCCCCTACCTTGGCCATGGCCTCTTGGCAGTTGTGGTCCACCTCGTACTGGTTGAGCAACCTTCTGGTCAATAGCTTGTATTTGAGCTGGCCTCTGAGGACAGTCCTTAACTCTATGCTCCTTGGACCCGCATCGAAAGCAAGCCCCAGTGCGCTTCCAATATTCTCGTAGATGTACTCTACCACAGTCCCTACAAGCCTACGGTCTAACTGTATTCACCAGAACTACTCGAACTGATTCGTCCACTCTAGCTCTTTTGACATTCCTGTTTGCAGCACTCGAGGGTCCAGAATCCCTCCTGAATCGATTTTGATCCTTCTCACGAGTCTGTCGTTCAGTCCACTTCACCTCCTCAACTATCTTAGCCTTTTCCACCAATGCAGCAAAGTCACACTCCCTCTGCAGAGCAATCAACACCCTAAGCTCATCCCTTAGGCCATCCTAAAATCGAATGCTACGTTCATACTTAGTAGCAACTATTCCGCTAGCATACTGACTCAATCTTAGAAACTAGGCCTCATATTCAGCGACAGACTTGTTACCCTGGGTCAGGTTCAGAAATTCCTTCCTTCGAGCATCCACATAGCTCGCCCCAATGTACTTCCCCTTGAAAGCCGTCTTAAACAGTTCCCAAGTTACCCACTCAACTGGGGTACTATCTCTCACAGTAATCCACCACTGATACGCCTCGTCTCGCAGCAGAGACACTACTCTCTTCAGTTTCTACTCCACTGAGCAATTCAGATCATCCATGATCCGCTCCGTGGCTTCCAACCAGTACTCAGCCACATTTGGGGCTACTCTAGATATGCCCCCGAAGACCTTCGCTCTGTTAGCCCGGAGTCGCTTAGAAATGGATCCCCTATTCACCATCCCAATATTTGCTCTAGCGACCCTTTCCAGAATCCTTAACATCGCCTGAGACAAAGCGCCGTCCCTCGCGGCCCGATCATATGATCCAGTCTCAGTCGCTGGCGGAGCTCGTGCTTCCTCAGCTGGCATATGTCCCAAAGACGAAGACCCAGCTTGCACACTACCTCGGCCACGTCTACGTCCTCGTCCACGAGCTGCCCTCCTACTCATATCGACTTATCTGATTATGAATTTTATGAAATTAGTTTAATATTTCAATATTTATTAGAAATTTCTTATGCACAGATAGTGTTCAAAAGTTTGTTTTACGAAATTGTAGCCTAGCTACAGTCTCAGTCTTCTAGGGTTTTTAGTTTTCCCTACTGTCCCAGTCTCTACAGTTTCAGTATTACCCTAACTACAGTATCATAGTAAAGTCTCTGTACTATCTACAGTAATATTTTAGTACAGTACAATATAGAAAAGAAGTACTTAGAAACTTGGTGCTGGGGTTCAGTGTGCCACTCTTCAGAAACCAGATTTCAAAAAGCCTAATAAAATTCTAGTAAAACTTAAACTTTGTTTTTAAAGTAAACCTTAAATAAAATATGTCTAGAAGAAAATAAGTTTGAAAAAAGGGTTTTACTTAAAGACTTCCCAAAATCGCTTTCAAAATACCCTTCTTGGGCCTTAGTTTTAAAATTTTATGAAAATTTTTGGACTCGATCCATAGCCGAGTTATTGCAACTGGGCTCTGATACCACTAAATGTAACACCCCAAACCTGGCCCAGATGTTATGGCCAAGTTTGGTGTGTCACATCGACGAGGAGTTATAACATATTCTTTAGGTGTTATGATTAGGGTGAGTTTGCAAAACCGTTATTTAAGTTTGGAAAGAAATCCAAGTTGAATTTGTGAAAGTCCTATCCACTACCAATTTAAAATTTACCTTATTACAAGGTCTTGTTTGTCTTTTCGTTATCCATTTGATACGTGTGTTTTATTTTGAAACCATGGATTAATTTTAAATAAAAACCGCGCAGCCTTAATCTATCCATTTTAAGCAAATTAGAACTTGGGAAATAAAAACCAAATTAAAAATAGTTAAGAGCGGCTTTATTACAAATCAAAAACCCAAAATGAAAATAATTCAAATAAAAACGCTAAAAATCAAATAACTTAGGAAAGTAAAACCAATTGCAGTACACGTGGCCACTCCAAATCCCTTCAGCTCCAAGTCCACTAGCTTAGGGCTCACCTGCATAGATGAAAGGGAAGGGGGTGAGTTTGGAAAACTCAATGTGTAAAGTAAACCAACCAGAGCCTAAATTAGTTCAAGCTTACTGGGTCTAAGCCCTATCCAGTTTCAGTATTAACTAGGCCTTAGCCCTATCTAGTAAATAGTATTAACTGGGCCTTAGCCCTATTCAGTCATCAGTGCGGCCCTTAGGCCCATTACAGTAACAGAGTAGAAATTATGCATGTATACGAAGCCCAGCCCAAATCTAGCCCTACACATCATGTGGGGAATAACTCAACCCAGCTAGCCCTACACACCACAGTCGCAGTTGAGTTGCTTAATCAGAAAACGTGGCCAAGCCACTAACAGTAAAACGAGGCAAAGCCCCTATCAATAAACGTGGCATTACCACTTAGCACTTCCTCCATCATAAACCCAATCCCATGCAACAGTATATCATGTCATGGCATACAGTAAACAGATTTAATTTAACATGCATTTCAGTCAGATTTAACCCTAGGGGTATAATGGTCATTTTGCATCTAGGGGTAAAATAGTAATTCTTCCACCTTTAAGGGGTATTTCAGTAATTATGTCAATTTTTTTAGGGTTTCATGCTTATTACAGTTATTTACAGTCCAGTTATCAACTAAGTAGCTTATCTAGCCCATTTTAGCAGTTTAGAGTTATTGGGCCCTAAAACCCCTAATAGGCCCTACGGTGTCCAAAACTATTTTGGCCCACAAAGCCCAAATTTTAAGTTTGATTTAACAGTTTTACCATTCAATTTATCAGAATACGCTTATCGCTCGATTTTACCCATATGGGCCCATAAGCCCATTAGGCCCAAATTCAGCCCCTCGAGGCCCAAATTCACCACGGTGCACGAAATTGCGCATACATCAACCTTACCGTTTGCGATTATAGATTTAATCGAGTCAATCGAACCACAAGTGCTCGCACGCTCGCAAGCCCACGAAATGCCAGAATTTTAGCATTTCGGCTTTTTGGCTTTTACCAATTTAGTCTACTAGAGGGTATTCGTTTACACACCTGATTTGTGAGTTTTATAGAACCCCTCGAACGATCAACCTACAGTTATTTAGATTACACTTATCAACCACGAATCAACGAAACCAACCAACACACACTTACCATATTCGGCCAACCTTACTTAAGGCCCTAAAATCCTTACCTTTGCCGAAACTAATGACTAGATCTAGATCTAGTCGCTCCAATGGTCCTAGCCTCCAATGCTCCTTACTAGACCACCCCTTTCACGAACTAATACACATAAAACCACATAGAAAGACTAGCATTACTCTTTACCAAAATCGACAGCCTCCCTAAAGTGTTTAGGGATTTTTGACTTTTCTCAAATCCCGAATAACGAATGGAAAGGGGTTTCGATAACTTACCGTAGATCTTCTTGCCAGAGAATCAACCTAAATCACCCTTCAAATCTAGATCTGATATAGATCCAAGAGATCTAGAGGTTCAATTCTCGAACTACTTTGAATGTGGAGATTTTGGCTTTTATGAGAGAAGAAAAAGATGATTCGAACTATGGGTTGGAGAAGTGATGTCGATAGAGGTGAAAGTAAGGTGAGATTCGGTTAACTAGATTAAAGGAGGAATGAGGTTTCGACTAACAGGGAAAATCAACACAGGCTTGTATCTCGGGATTTCGACTTTTATGGAAATCGGTCAAGAAGAATTTAGCTAGAAGAGATTCAGGTTTAACCTTGAAACAATCGGCTAAATGGGTTTTAAAGAGATCAATGAAGAAAAAGAAGAAGAGAAGAAGGAAAGAGAGAAAGAATGAGGAGGGTGGGTTCTGCTAGAGGGAAGAAATTGGCAAGGGAAAAGCTTAAAGTGTAAGGTTTCGGCTTTTAGATCCTATGAGCAAAGAAGAAGAGGAAGAAAAAGAATTGAAAATGTTCTTTCAAAACCTAAACCTATTCGGCACTAGGGACACAACAAGCAACCAAATGCCGAAAAACAACTCAAGAAGTCGGTACACCCCCTAATTGTCGAAAGTGCAAACTCCTAAAGCCCTAGCCAAATGTGCTACGCCAAAGTCCCTTGGCAGCCACCTCTTGCTTCAATTTTGAAATCCCTAAATTTTCTCCTCCTTATCCTCCTTGATTCAATCTCCTGAGCAACCCAAACTCTTTCCAGCAGAGTTTCACTTGAAGTCCATCACATAACTTGCACACGCAGTAAAAATAAAATACTACACTGCTTACCATGAGACTTGAACCTTGGCCCTTTGCACAGCTGCCACATGCCACCCTTGTCCTCTAAGTGGTGTTACACTGCCACTCCACCACTGACTCCTTTATGTCCTAAATTACCCACTTTTACTTAAAAGCCCACATACTCAAGTCCCCTTCTCTTTAAGTCCAAAATTTGATAATTCTATCAGGTTTTAACTTAGGCTTGGGCCTTCGAAAGGCCCACTAACACACTCAAAGCATAAATTATACAACCAGACAACAAAATTTCATGTTCACACGAAAATCACAAAAATCCCGAAAAATCTCGAAAATTAGGGCGTTACAAATACACATTTTTGGACTGTCTTAGGCTGGAAACTATTTCGCCTTGTTACTTCAAATTGCTTCTCGAGTTTGTTCTTCTGACGGTGTCTACCGGGTCAATTTTTGCCCTTTGTGCGAATCTATAAAAAATAATCAAAATTCACTAAAAATAATTGAAAAATTGAAAAAAAAATTAACATGTTCAAATTTTTAATACAATTTAAGTATTTTATAAAAATTAATTATTTTATGACAAAAATTCCATTGGAAATGCATGATTTTAAGTAGAAAAATGTATGAAAAATCTATAAATTTTTGTGTTTCCACACCCCAAATTTAAATCATTGCTCCTCCCGTGTAATGCAAAAATTTCAAAAAGAATTTCTGGGAAACACCTCTGAAAAACTCCTTCAAAACAATTTTCTTCTAAAAATTATGAATTAAATATACTTAGGCTCAAAAATAAGAAATTTGCTAATTATGCTACTTAAGCATACATATCGTTCAAATTAAATTCAACAAGTATTATAATAGCAAAATTAGACTAAATGTTTCTTTAATAAAGACATGTTAACCCTTACCAATTTAATTTTTATTCCCTTATTCAAGACTAAGCTGCAATCATTAAGTTTAACTTATGTCTTCATATGTTGATCTTAGCGATTTCTCTCCACTAATGTAGGTAGCATAGAAACTTGAATCAATAGGTCTTTATTAAGGTTGTAATGTGGCTAGGCTAGGGGTAGGTAGAAGATAGATAAATTTTGGCTTAAGAATCCTAGACTCAGCATAAATCGAACCTTCGAAATTTTCCCCTTCGATACACCAACTTACTTATCTTTCGCATGCTCTTTTGTACATCTATTTCTTTCGAGTACATGTTTTTTTTTGTTTTTCGTCTTTTTTTTTCACGAGCACTTGTTTCATGTACTGTAATTTTTGAGCAATTGATACTTCTTTTTAACTCCCCCAAACTTATTTTCAAACGATATTCTAAATAGTCTGAGTCTAGTGTTTAGGACAATTTTAAAGATAATTAAGAGAAAAGTGATGGCTAGATATTGCAAAGGTCCAAATAAAATTAGGCCATATAGTCTCAAAGTTGGGTTTCAAAGGATAATTTTATCATGGTCGGCCTTAAAGGCTCAAACAGTCTAAACAATAATTGCCTATATCATTTTCAATATTCCATGCTTCCTAGGATTTCGCCTCAAGAAATTACTAAGTCAATTTTAAAGACTTAAACTTTCATGCATGCCTAAGTTTTCGTAAGGAACTAAAAATTTTATGATACGAATTTGCATGCTTTATGAAAAATACATTCATATCATTATTAAGCTAACATAATAATTTATTAAAATAATAGAACTTTATTAATACTAAAGTGTAGCATGCTTAACAAAATTTCACATTTATTGAACAAAATATATCTTAATCATATTTAAAAGGAAAATTTTATTTTGACAGTAATTCAAATTTCTGGTCCCCCTACTTAAAGTGAACAATGTCCTCATTGTTTAAAGTGAATAGATACTATACACCATGTAGGATTTTAGAAAATTGGAGGTCAGTCAAATTGACTGTTTAAGTACCAAGCTCTCTCTAAATCCAATCTTAGACATGAATATACCTATTGCCACACTTTAGACTTTGTGACTTGTTCAGATTTTATTCATGATTCCTATTTCTTGTTTTATTATGCAAAAACAAAAATTCCTAATTAACCTAAAAATAACCTAAGAATAAAAATAAAATAAAGTTAAGGTCCTTCCTTTTTTATTTGTTTGTCGATCCTTCCGAATTTGACTCATCTTTCGTTCCATCATTATTGCCTTTGCATGAATCACTTTGCTCCCTTTTCGATAATGAGCTCCATGGTTCAAATATGAAATCTGGAAACTCGGTCACAAAATAAATGGGTCATTATAAATTTTCCTAAGGGCACTCCTCATCGAGTCATCCCTTATTTTTTAGTATCTCCAGTAGGCTTGTTGCTGCCATTGCATGTGTTGCATTAAGTCCATCAGCTTATACAACTCATCTCGAAGATCTGGGCTAGGCAGTAGAGTTCCAAACATTAAGGTTTCGATTTCAGCTTCTAGTTCCATTGGTTCTGCCTCCTTAAGGATTTCATCTGATTGCTCTAGCAGGATCTCTGTGGGGTCATCTTCTACTTCTTTGGGATCCTCACTTTCTTCAACTCGTTGCTATAGAACAGAATCTCTAGCTACTCGGTAGAGGTCCCAATCGGTGATTGTGCCTTGACTATACCCTGTCTTCTTTACATTCATAAGAATTTTTGCTTTTAAGCACAGAATTATTATCGTAAAGGGAAAGTAAGCTAGGCTAGAGCGTTTAATGGCACAACTCTCTTAGGATGATTTTGCCTATATCGATGGTCTTTCCAGTTAGAATCGAGTATAATAGGACCATTCGCTCTAATGAGATTGTAGTCCCATGCGAACTAAGCATAAGGCTGAAACGGATGAAATAGAACCATACCTTTGCAAGTGGTGTCAAATATTCTCTTCGACACATGTGGATTCCTTGTTTTGACACTGTCCACTTAGAACCTGGAACTGTAACTTCCTCAAGAATCTCTTGCAAATTTTCAGGCTTAGTGTTGCTCAACAAAGAAGAATATTCATCGTTTTTGAAATCAGGTAATTCAAAGAACTCATTAATAGCATTTGAATTTATTGGTACCTTGATTCCGTAAACTGGAACTTCGGTTAAGTTCGCATAGAATTCACGAACTAGTTCCTCATCCACACTTGGTCTCTTTTCACAAAACAATTCCCAATTGAGGGCTTTAGAACTTGATGAATACGTGCCATAAAGTCTCTGTAGTTGCTTTCCTTCAATGTGAAACCTTTCTTTGGATGCATCTGTTGATTTTTGAAGATACTTTCATATCTTACTTTGGCTTCTTCACAGTGGAACTTATTTTGAGTTTCATCAATTCGGGCGGAGGCACGAATTCTCTTGCGATAATTGACCTGATCATTAGATGGAAAAATTTATTCTCAAAAATTTAATTCATAAAAATTATTAATAATTCAATAACTTGAAAAATTAAATAATTTTATAAAGCTAAAATTTTAAAGAAAATTAAGTCTTACCACCTTTTAAAATATGAGAACTCTAAGAAAAATAATGATAAAAAAAATAAATGGCAATTTAAAAGGAGGGTTGGAGGGTTTTGGGTTAAAGGCTTGGTGTGTGGGTGTACCACACAAGGGCTAGAGCACGACAAGGGTATGTAGGCTTGGTGCGGAAGCAGTGTGCCGCAAGGCCTGACGTGGGGCATGTATTGTGGTCTGGACTAGCAAGCAGCAGTAAGGGCCTTCAGCAAGCAGGGTGTGCATGTAGACTGGGCGCAAGCAATGGTGCACGCGAGCTGGAGCATTGGTGACCCGACCTGGGCAGCTACTGGACAGGAGCAGCAGGTGCGTGAGTGGGAGCTGGGCGCTGACTGACTGCTGGGTGGTGTTGCGGCTAGGGGCTTGCGGCACTAGGTGGTTTGGTGTTTTGGGAATTTTGAGTGATGCATGGATGGGAGGAATAAAGTGGTATTTATAGTATGAGTAATAGGAATTAGAATGGAACTCTTAGTATAATTTAATAAGAGTGTAATTCTAATCCTACTCAAAATTAACAACAATTAATAATTAAATATATATGAAATTATCAATTGCTATTAAATTATTAAGATAAACATAAAATATAATTAAAATAAAATTAATCCTAATTCTTAGTTAAGTTGATAAAAATTAATATATAAATTATAATGGATATAATTATATGTATTAAGGTTTATCATATTATTAATATAAATATAATATATATATATATATATATATATATAGCAAAATTATTTGTTTCTAGATGCCTTAAAAATATTTACAAAGAGAGGCACCTAGTGTAACACCTCAACCCAGCCCGGACGTTACGGCCGAATCGTGCAGTGTCACATAGCAGGGTAACTGGCACCAATCCGATACATTGAAAGATTTAAGCCAGAAATTTGTTTATTGATAAAACCCATTTGAACCTTTGCTTGCTTAAAAGTTTAGGTGAGTTAGTTAAAAACTTTACTTTTAGGAGAAAAGCCCACGTCTAAGAAAAATAATAATTTAATGGCGTTGATTTCGGAAACATGTTTATGTGTTAAGAAAACCTCATTAATCAATAGTAAGCATAAAAAAACAATCTCATTTTACATTCATACCGGAGATGATAGGCCTTATTACAACCCAAATAAAAAGAAATAATCAAAGATAAAGAAATTTGAAACTATTTAAAAATTCTAATGATGTAGTGTGGCCACCTCCGAGTCCTCTCCCACTTCAAACTGCCTACTGAGGGTCACCTAAAATATTAAAAAAGGGAGTGAGTTTCAAAACTCAGTGCGTGCAACCCTCGACAGTCAAATCAACATGCAATTTATCACATTAGGCCTAAGCCCTATCAATATCGTTGGTCTTGGGCCTTAGCCCACAATGACCTCAATTGAGCCTTAGCCCATATCACATCAGTATCACATGAATGCAATGCTCCCATCCCAATCCAGCCCTGCACTCCATTTCCCTTCCAACCCTACACTCTTGTGGGGATATAAATATCAACCCACCCATCCCTACACTCCAATGGTAGCACCGGTTGCGGCACTACTCAATCGTTGCAGCAAGGCTACTAATCATATAATAGGCTTAAAGCCACCAGTGGATCCACGGTCATCAAGCGACTATGTGATCCTCACATATCTTCCTCTGTACCATCAAACCCACCCAAGTGCAACATACATTTCATGAATGCAACATACACATTTTTACATATTAAGCACCTAGGGGTATTTTAGTCCTTTACACAACGAGGCCATCTCGGTCATTTCATTCGGTACTTCTACGCTATAGGGGTATTTTAGTAATTCTACCCTACAGGGGTATTTTAGTAATTTTCAACATTACGGGTTTTAATTATGAACTTTGGCCCATCAACAAGTCCTCGTTGGCTAAAGTGAACATACACTATGCACCAGGTAGGATTCCAGAGAAAAGGAGGTGGGTCACTAGGACTGCTTAAGTACCAAGCTCTCCCTAGACCCAATCCTAGACATGCATATGCCCATTGCCACACTCTAACCTTGCGACTTGTCCACAGACATGCTTGATTAATTAACTAAGTTTTATGCTGCTTAAGAATTCATGAGAACTAGGCCTAGAGTCCACTATAAAACCCTAGCAAGTCTACATGCTTCCTTAAAATCACATATGGCCCATCAAGCCCAATCATGTCTATATGGCCCATTAGGCCCAATCATAAATATATGGCCCATTAGGCCCAATCATGTTCAAATCATTCAACCATCAATATCAACTCATCATTTACTATCACTTTCCAACTGTTGCCGATTTAGGCCCACGAGTGTTTGCACGTTCGTATGGCTACCGACACTGGCCTTTCGGCTTTTCGGCTTTTCAGCATTCTAGCTTTTCAGGATTTCATCTTTTGCTGATTTGTTATGTGTGCAATGTATGTACACACCTGGTAAACGAGACATGTTACACTATCGTCAGCTTTGAACCTACAACCAAAACCAACCTTCAATTAATCACATACTTAACCGAAATTTTTACCCAAAAACTGAAGCCTTACCATAACCTTACCGTGTGCCACAAGTCCTAATAGCCCTTCCTTAGCTACTAATCTTGAATATTTCCTAGATCTGCGATAGAATAATAGGTGACTTCTATCCACTTAAGTCACCCTTTCCCTTACCATAGACTATTCAGCCAACTTACTCCAAAATAAAGAACACTTACCCAAAAGCCGAAACGTATGGAAAGCTTTTCGGTAGAGACCCTTAGATCCCAGCCTGATTCCAACTCTCCAAGATCTAATCCACCAAAATCGAAGGAATGATGACAGCACGACAGGGATTCGATCACCAGAGTATTCGGCATAAGGTTTGGGATGATGAAGAAATCTGCTCCAAAAACAAAGGTTTTCGGCTTTTGAACACAAGTGAGAAAAAAATAACAAACGAGAGAACTTGGGAGGAGAAGATTCGGTAGAAGCAACAACGAAGAAAGGTGGAGAAAACAACACCTAATTTGCTAGCACACGATTTGGCAAAACCAAAAGAAATCCTTCAAGGGAATTCGACATCCCTTTAAATAACCAAAAGCCGAAACTAGCTTCCCCCCATAGTCCCAATCGGCTCCACCTCTTCTACTCACCAATCTCCTATTTTTCCTCTATTATCCTTACCTTAAATTTCTCTCCTGAACACTCCCCTCCAGAGTCCACTCCAACGCCACTACCATCCCTCCAAAGTGCAAAAATAAAGTCCCCAAATAACACCACTCTAAGCCCCGAACCTTGGGTCTCTTTACCTGATAGTGACGCCCCCTATAGCTCTCTAAGTGGCGCTACTTTGCCACTGGCCATAGGCCCCTTTGTGTCTTATTTCTCTCTTAAATTGTTTAAAAGGCCTAATACTTGAGATTTGGGTTCCACTAAGGAAAAAATTAATTTTTTTCCTTATTGTCAACCTTAACCTCGAGACTTCAAAGAACCCTTGTAATACCTTAAAATCAATATTCTAATAGTGCTAATCATACATGTCAGTTTCACGCAAAATTAAAAGTTTCGGGATTTTTGGGACGTTACACTAGTTTTTTTTATTTATGAAAAGAGCAATCAAATTTTAAAAATATTTCAACTAAATCCCTAGACTTAATGAAAAATTTAAAATTGAGTTGCAAATTAAAACTTGGATCAAGATTAACCCTTTTATTTGAAAAATCAAAAATTTATTTCGTTATTTAGGAAATAATTTCTTGAAAACTTCTGCAAAAATCAATTCTCAGGAAAGATTGAAGGGGTCACAAGCAGTCCCGCTTAAGTTCCAATCTCCTAGAAAAAATTTATTTAAACATAATAAACCCAAAAATATACCCTAAATAATTTATTTAAAACAAGAAAATTTAAATATCTGATAACCTGAACAAGACTTGATCCCGTTCAAGTTTTTCTCCGTAATAATGTTTCAAACGTTGAGCATTGACTTGAAAATTACCTCTCTTACCTTGAAGTTCAACAACTCCATATGGATATACACGATGAATCATAAATGGACCGGACTAACGTGATTTTAACTTACCTAGAAAGAACTTCAATCTGGAATTAAATAACAAGACTTGCTAACCTGCTTTAAATTCTCTAACTCGAATGTGCTTGTCATGCCATTTCTTGAGTCTTTCTTTGAGTAATTTGGCATTTTCATATGAGAACATTCGGGATTCTTCTAGCTCATCGAGTTGGAGCATCTGTTTCTCTTTAGCAAGCTTAAGCTCCAAATTGAGTCGTCGAAGAGCGTAGTAAGCTTTGTGCTCTAACTCCAAAGGTAGATGATAGGCTTTTTCGAAGACCAACCTATAGGGTGAAATTTCTAAAGGTGTCTTATATGATGTTCTGTAGCCCATAAAGCATCATCTAGTCTTTTGGACCAACCTCGTCGGTTCGGGCAAACTACCTTCTCAAGTATGCCTTTGATCTCTTTATTCGCCAGCTCAGCTTGCCCATTCGTCTACGAATGGTAAGCCATAGCAACCTTGTGTTTCACTCCATGCTTGTCTAACAACCATTTTAACCACTTGTTCACAAAATGGGTCCCTTCATCGTTGATGATAGCTCTTGGGGTTCCAAACCTTGTGAACATGTGTTTCTGTAAGAACTTCATAACAACCCTAGCATCATTTGTCGGATAAGCTTCAGCCTCGACCCATTTGGACACATAATCTACTACTACCAAGATGTACTTATGACCGAAGGATGAAGAGAACGAATCGAGAAAATCAGTACCCTAAACATCAAACAATTCTACCTCAATGATATTTGTTCGAGGTATCACATTTCTGTTAGTGACATTTCCAACCCTCTGACATCAATCACAAATCTTCACATCAGCGTATGCATCCTTGAATAGTGGAGGCCAAAAGAATCTGACTTGTAATACTTTGGCTGTAATACGAGTACTCCGAAGTGTCCCCCACTTGGAGCTGAGTGATAACGGTATAAAATCTTTGGTATTTCTTCTTCTACCACACATCTCCTGATCATCTGATCTGCACACTTTTTAAACAAATATGGCTCTTCCCAGAAATAGTACTTCACATTGTGAAGAAACTTTTTCCTTTGTTGATACGTTTTATCAATCGGCATCAAACCACAAGCTAAATAGTTAGCAATATCAGCAAACCAAGGAGTGTTATGGACAAGATTCACCTTCAGTATATGTTCATCTAGGAATGTATCCGGAATCGGTACAAGTGGAGAATTTCCCTCTTGCGGCTCCAATCTGGACAAGTGATCTGTTACTTGATTTTTTACTCCCTTTCAATCTTGAATTTCTAGATTGAACTCTTGAAGTAGAAGTACCCACCAGATCAGTCTCGGTTTAGTGTCTTTCTTGGCAAGTACATATTTAATTGCCAAGTGGTCCGTATAGACAGTCACTTTGGTACCTGCAAGATAAGATTGAAACTTGTCAAAAGTAAATACAATAGCAAGTAACTCTTTTTCTGTTACCGTATAGTTTAGTTGTGCTCCTGTTAGAGTCCGACTTGCGTAGTAGATGGGATGAAAAACTTTGTTCCTTCGCTGGCCCATGACAGCTCCAATTGCAGAGTCACTTGCGTCACACATCAATTCGAATGGCAGATCCCAATCTGGTGTGATGATGATGGGTGCCATAACTAATCAATTCTTCAAATCTTTGAATGCTCTTAAACATTCATCATCAAATTTCAATGTCGCGTCCTTATCCAATAATTTGCACAAAGGTTTTGCAATTTTAGAGAAGTCTTTGATAAATCTACGATAGAAACCGGCGTGGCCCAAAAAGCTCCTAACACCCTTTACAGATGTTGGAGGTGGGAGTTTCTCAATAACATCTACCTTCGCTTTTTCTACCTTGATTCCATGTCTTGATATCCAATGTCCTAGAACAACACCTTCTTGTACCATGAAATAGCACTTTTCCCAGTTGAGTACTAGGTTTATTTCTTTGCATCGTCTCAGTACCTTAGCTAGATTGGCTAAACAATCATCATAAGTGTCTTCAAATACTGAAAAATCATCCATAAAAACTTCCAAATACTTCTCAACAATCTCAGTAAAAATTGACATTATACATCTTTGAAATTTAGTAGGTGCATTACATAAACCAAAGGGTATGCGTCTAAACGCAAACATACCATACGGGTAAGTGAATGTTGTCTTGTGTTGATCTTCTGGCGCTACTATAATCTGATTATACCCTGAGTATCCATCGAGAAAATAGTAATAGTCTCGCCCTGCGAGTCTATCAAGCATCTGGTCTAAGAACGACAAAAAAAAGTAATCCTTCCTAGTCGCCTTATTCAGCTTCCGGTAGCCAATGCAAGTTCTCCATCCTGTAACCGTTCTAGTTGGTACCAATTCGTTATTCTTGTTCTCCATAACTGTGATACCTCATTTCTTCGGCACGCATTGGACCGGACTCACCCATGAACTGTCTGAGATGGGATAAATTATACCTGCATCTAACCACTTGATATTTTCTTTCTTTACTACATCCTTCATAATGGGGTTTAGTCTTCGTTATCCATCGATCGTTCCTTTTTCACCATCTTCTAATATGATCTTGTGCATGCATACAGATGGACTAATACCGCAAATATCGACCATGGTCCATCTGCTAGCCTTTTTGAATTGTTTCAATACAATGATAAGTTTCTCTCCTTGCTCAAGAGTTAATTCTGCTAAAACAATCACAGGCAGAGTAGAAGTGTTACCTAAATAAACATATTTTAAATTTGAAGGTAATACCTTGAGTTCTAACTTAGGTGGCTCCTCGATTGACACTTTCGGTTGGGTGTAATCCCTTTTCTCTAATTCCAAAGATTCAAACCGGGATTGTGGATGAAATCCCTTTTTATTAGCTTCTAGCAAAGCTAAGTCTTCATCCTCCTCTTCATCATTTGGAGGGTCTGATGTTAGAATTTGTTCCAATGGATCCTCAACATAGTTGAGTTCCTCCTCCACTATTAATTCCTCTAAATCGGATACTGCAGAACAATCATCAATCGTGTCAAGAAATCATATTAACTTAAAAACATTAAATGTTACCTGATCATCCTGAACACGCATAGTCAACTTGCCCTTCTACACATCAATAAGGGTCTTTCCAGTTGCTAAGAATTGTCTTCCAAGGATAATTTGCACTTCTTTATCTGCTTCAAAGTCTAGAATTACAAAGTCAGCAGGGAAGATAAATTTATCTACACGTACCAATACATCTTCAATTTTTCCTTCTGGATGTGCTAAGGATCGATCTACCAGTTGAAGTGTAACCGTAGTTGGTCTAACTTCGCCTATCCCCAACTTTCTAAATATTGACATAGGCATCAAGTTAATACTCGCACCTAAGTCACATAATGCCCTACCATAATATGTTGCTCCAATGTTGCACGGTATGGTAAAATATCCAGGATCCTTCAATTTTAGGGGCAATTTGTTCTTAAGATATGCACTACATTCCTTCGTTAGAGCTACAGTCTCAAATTCTCCAAGCCTTCATTTTTTAGACAGGATATCCTTCATGAACTTGACATAATTCGGCATTTGCTCAAGTGCTTCAACCAACGAGATGTTGATATGAAGTTGCTTGAGTACGTCTAAGAACTTCTTGAATTGAATCTCTTGATTCTGCTTCTAAAGTTTTTGAAGGTAGGGTGGTGGTGGTTTCTTTATTAGAAATGGTACTAGTTGATTCGTCTTCTGTGGTAATTCTATGTCTAACTGAGTTGTTAGTTGTTCAGAATTAGCTAGTTCTGAGGTTACCTTGTCGGGTTTTACAGATTCTGGTTCTGATGAAATTGGAATTTCAACACTCGGTTGAACTTCCTCTGAATCTTGAGCATCAGCTTGCTCCATGTTAGCTTCAATAGCGTTGGGCTCTATTGTCTTTCCGCTCCTCAATGTCAGTGCTTTGCAATGCTCCTTTCCTGGATTCCTCGGATTCTCCGTATCACTAGGTAAGGTACCTTGTGGTCGGTTCCTAAGTTCAGTTGTAAGCTGGCTCATTTGGTTTGTCAGATTCTTTAATGTAGCTGCTTAGCTTTGGATTAAGGCATCATTCTTTGCCATGTATGCCTTCAGTAGATTCTCTAAGCTATTGGATGATTCGGCTTGAACTGGTTTCTAAACTTGTTGAGGGAAACTAGGCAGTTGGGTTGGTCTAGGTTAGGCATAAATGTTACTGGTTCTAGCTCCTTGGTTACTGCAAGAGAAATTCGGGTGGTTTCGCCATGATGGTTTATAATAATTGGATTGCAGCCCTTGCCTTCCTCAGTTTTGGTTCTGATTACCTATGTAGTATATGGATTCTGGGTTTGATGGACATTCTTCAAACAAATGTCCTTCCCCACAATAGACATAGGCTACATTTTCAAATTGATTAGGAGGCTATGCTGCAAAACTACTAGATCCATTAGTTGTAAGATTTTTAAGCATAGAGGATATTGATGATACCTGGGATGCGAGTGAAGTGAGAGCATCCACTTCATGTATTCCAGCGACTCGTCTTCCTGACGCTACTCGACTAGTTGGCCATTGATAATTATTGCTAGCGATCCTCTTAATGATTTCATAAGCCTCCTTATAAAATTTAGAAAGGAGAGCACCATTAGCAGAAGCGTCCACTACCATCCTCGTGTGAGCGTTGAGACCATTGTAAAACGTCTCAAGTTGGATGCAGTGCGGGATTCCATGATGAGAGCATTTTCGTAATAACTCTTTAAATCTTTCCCATGCCTCATACAAGGATTCATCATCCATTTGTTGGAAAGTAGTGATCTCGTTCCTCAACTTAGCATTCTTGCTAGGCGGGAAATATTTCATAAGAAATCTCTCTGCTAACTCTTGCCATGTGGAAATTGAGTTCGGTGGCAATAAGTTCAACCAGGCTCGAGCTCTGTCCCTTAGCGAATATGGGAACAGCTTCAATCGTAATGTGTCTTTGGGTACTCTAGCTAATTTGAAAGAGTCGCTTACCTCCATGAACAGTCTCAAGTGCAGGTGAGGGTCTTCGGTAAGCATTCCACTGAATTGGCCCACTGTCTGAAGCATCTGGAACATGACTAGCTTCAGCTCAAATTTTTGTGCCTTGATTTCAGGTATCCTAATACCTTGATTAAGATCATTAAACACTGGTACAACATATTGTTTTAAGGCTCTATCCCTATCATCAGTAATAAAGATAGGATTTTGAGCAGGGTTTGCTCCATTTCTTTGATCATATTCTAAAAATTCATCTCCTCAGTCCTTCTGTGATTCACTTGTCTTCTTCGTTGTCGAAAGGTTCTTTCAATCTCAGGGTTTACAGGGAGTAAATCGATAATTCGATCAATACTTATAAACACCTAAAATAATCACAGAAAAATTAATTAAGTTCAAAATTTAACAGAAAATTAAACCAAAATGTAAAACTAACAAATTCACAAATAATGACTTTTAAAAACAGTCCCCGGCAACAGTGGCAAAAACTTGAAACGTCGAAAAATGTGCAAGTGTACACAATCGCAACAAGTAATAAAATGACAATTAAATGTCGAGTTATCGTAACCATAGGGACTATAAAAGGATTATTTATGAAATTAATTGTAAAACACTTTGGTGAAAAAAAATATTTTGGTTTTAAAAAGATGATTAAAAATTAAGGGTTAAAAAACTAAATAAGTTAATTAAAATAAAACAAATAATTCTAATACACGATTTCAAATACGATTTAATTAAGATGACATAATTGTGTTGGATTAATCACATTTTTTTAACTTAGAATTATTAAACTTATGTTTATACTTGTTATGAATAAATTCACGGCAACTCGATAATTTGCTAACTTATGAACATATTTACACGTCAAAAATCTATTCATCTCTTGTACATATTCCTATGCCAGTTCGAACGATTAAACAGATTTATAAAGATAAACATGTCATTGCACATACATACTTATTAAATTAAATAATCTCTCGCATATTCCTATGTCAATTCAAACGATTAATTCAACCTAATAAGCATATAAAAGACTATGTGAGGTAACAAAGTATCCTTACCTTGAAATAGTTTAATCACAATAATCTTGCAAGTTATGCAAGGCATATGTATCGCCAAATACAATGATAATTTAATCTTCAGCTACCTTAGAAGAATTAAACATGTACTGATTAAGTACTGTGTCTATTAATTATAATTTCAATGCGCTTAAATAATTAATTCTTTAGTTATCTAAACAATTAAAATGCCAGAATAACTTAGGCATGATTTTACTTAATCAAGCATTTTACCAAGGCCTATAACAGCATAAACACAATTTTAATAATTTAAGAGGACGAAATGCAGTCAACCCAACATGAATTACATTCAAGCTAAATTGATTAAAATAACCATTTCAAAAACATAAATATTCATAGATATGTTCATCATGAAAACAATAGGAATTAAAAAGATAGGGAACAAGAAGCAAATCCGGTGTTTCTCCGTGGCTTGACTGATTGCTCCGTTCTTTGTCTCCGTTGTCCTTGCTGGTCAAGGCTTCTACGAACAATCACTTGTTCCTAAAAATGGTTGAGAAAACACCTCTTTTCCACGAGGAGAAATCGGCACAAGAAGGCTAGGTTTTTGGAGGAAAAAGAGAGAATAGAGAGGAGAGAAATCAATGAGAGAATGAGAGAGTTGATGGATGATGAGGGATGATTGAAATGGGTAGAAAAGGGGGATTTATATAGCTGAGGGTGGCTACTAAAAATAGAAATTTTCAATAGCTAAAGAGCCCCCTCATGCCTGCCATCTTACATGGCAAAGTTGAAGCTTTCAACTTTGCCAAAATTAACTTGGGGCAAATCCGTAAAGCCTTAATTTAAGGTGTGGTTTGAATGCAATTTGGAGGTCTTTCAAGGGCTTGTTTGTAAGCTCATTTTATCAGCTAAAATGCTGATTTGGGTCATCATTTAAACGGTTCTGGGCTGCCCAATTGGTGGCTGGTTCGATTCATTCAATTTGGTTCAGCTGGTGCGGTTCAACTAGGCCCTTTTTCCATAATTAATTAAAATTAATTTATCTAGTCCAAATTAAATTTGGAATAAATTAAAATTAATTATATTATGAATTAATACACATTTTTGGACCATCTTAGGCTGTCAATTATTTTGCATTGTTACTTCAAATTGCTTCTCGGTTTTGTTCTTCTGATGGTGTCTGCCGGGTCAATTTTCGCCCTTTGTGCAAATCTATCAAAAATAATCAAAATTCACTAAAAATAATTGTAAAATTGAAAAATATTAACATGTTAAAAATTTTAAATTAAATATTTTATGACAAAAATTCCATCAAAAATGCATGATTTTAAGTAGAAAAATGTATGAAAAAGTCTATAAATTTTTGTGTTTCCACTTATGTTATCATTTCCTAAACATAATAACTTCACACATATCTTATTCATTTGGCTACATTTCAATTTTATATATAGAGCACATATATTCACATTACATTTTCATTTCATTCACACATTATCTTTTACACATATATTATTTTCCATTTCTCAAACCATGTTTCTCATTTCATAATTCCCATGTTTTAAACATAGGACCACAATTCATAGATCGAACATATATAACACATCCTTCACTGGTATACATTCATATCATTCGATGTCATATATTTCACGTATCGTCATTTGAAACATATTTGCCTGTGATTTCTAAATTTCATAATTGAAACACACGTATCTAAATAATATAAAAGCAAAACACAAGTACCATTCCACATTTCTCATATAGCTCATATGTAATCATAGTCCATTTGCATATACACATCTTTTCCTCATACTTATATCATATCATCACTTACTCATATGTCACATTTTTCTCAATCACAATTCACATATATTTGATGGCACATAAGCCTACTTTTCATGCTCACATATTAAGCACATCACAAATGTACCTGAATCGGATATACTTTGACATAGTTATACATTTCTCGGAATGCTTGTTGAACCATTCGAAATCAAATAGGATATGTGGATAGCTCAGAAAGCTTGTACAATGCCAACGTCCCAGACGTGGTCATACATGTAATCAAATATCGATGCCACTATCCCAAACAGGGTCTTACACGAAATCATATATGATGCCGATGTCCCAGACATGGTCTTACACGTAATCTTTAATCGATGCCAGTGTCCTAGATACGATCTTACACGATATCCCAAATCGATGCCAACGTCCTAAACGTGGTCTTACACGATATCTCAAATCAATGCCAACATCCCAAACGTGGTCTTACACGAGGGTCGAAACACACAGAGTTGCGAATGCAATTAAATTCGACCTAAAAATATTATTTGGAGAGATGGGGTGTAACAACCCATTTTTGAGTTAGATCGGAACAATGGTTTTGGGACCACAAAACTGAGTCAAAATATTTATTTTCTTATTTTAATAAGTTTTACAGCATGATAGAATGATAGTATAAAAATTTCATTAAGAAATTTTATCGTTTAAATGGCTAGTTCGGTAAAAAGGACTAAATTGCATTAAGAGTAAAATATGAGTTCTATTAGTTAAATGTGTTTAATACCTATGGCTTATTATATTGAAGGTCCTTATTATGAAGTTAGACCATGTGTAATGAAGTTGGACATGTATGGACATATATTAAGCCTGTTTTTAATGTTTTAATTAAGGTTAATATGGTAAAATATTAAATAAGTAAAGATTAAATAAAACAAAAGCCATATTATCATCATTTTTCTCTCTTCATAACCGATTAACAAAAGAAAAAGAAGCCAGAGAAGAGATATTAGGGTTCGACAGACATTTGGCTTGATTAAGGTATGGTTTGAGCTTGGTTTTTGATGATTTTTACTTTTTTGAATTTGTTGCTTTGTATTCTAGGTAGCCCATACCTTAATTTTTGAATTTGTTCATGATTTTGTGAAGTGCCATTGTTGAATGTTTCCATTGTTGAATGTTTGAGTTATTTGATGTTTGATGATTAATTTTGAATAGTTGTTAATAGTTAAACTAGTTTTGTAAGTGATTTTTGACAAAAATGTCAAAAAGCAATTAATTCGTAAAAATGTAAAATATGATGGTTAAAAGTGTGAAATAATGAAAGATATGGGCTGCTAAGAGTCCTTATGAAATTCGGTTAGGCATGGGTAGGTATTAAATTGCATGAATTTGCATTTTTATATGTTAAGGACTAAATTGCAAAGTAGTCAAAAGTCTAGGGAAAATCCGTAATTTGCCAAAATTGTGAATAATGGGCTTAATTGAATTGAATGAAAGTTTGAATGTGTTAATTTGTTATTATATAGATCAAGGTAAGCCAATATCGAAACTAGATCGGGGGAAACGAAAAGTAGACGAGTAGACGACAATTATCCAAGCTATACGAGGTAAGTTCGTATAAATAGAATTGAACTTTTAAATAATTGTATTTATTTGAATTGATCATATGTGAAATGAACTTTTGATGTTAATGAAGTACGAATGCCTAATTGATGTAAATTATTAATACCGAGTCCCGTTTGAACTATAGAAAGTCGTAGGATAGGAGTGACATGTCACTAGGGTTACCGTTTTGGTCGAGATCCTGCATTTGTTGTGGAGTCACCACAGCTCGTATGAGCTTACCGTTTCAGCTCTTAGGAGCTTACCGTTTTAGCTTGTTAGATCTTACTGTTTCAGCTCGATAGAGCTTACCGTTTATCAGCTCAGGAGGAGATTACTGATCATGGCTTGAAAGAGAGAAAATGATAATGAATTGACGGATTACCGATTATTGACACTTAGTGTGTCTCACTCGAGTATCCTTCGATATTTCATGAGGTTCAACGGGCATAACACTGTTACGGATTATACGACAAGGTACGGAATTGGATATGAGTTATATGAAATGTATGAATGAAATGTTATATGAGTTAAAGGCTAAGTAAACCTTTCATGGTTGAATTATTGTTTATATGTAAATTGAGTTACTAATCTTTTGATGTGTATATATGATAGGCATTTGAACTTTTGAGTTGGATTGTATTAAATTTAATTGCTTATATTGAATATTCAGTAAGTTAATTCTATATTATACGGGCTTACTAAGCTATAAAGCTTACTCTGTTTATTTTCCGTGTTTTATAGAGGTTCGTTAGCTTGCTCAATTCGGACAACATCGGAGATAAACATCACACTATTCAGTCGACTTTTTGGTACTTTTGAAACTCAAAGAAAATGTGTAAATATGGCATGTCTAGGCTAGTTAATAGAATGAAGTTTTGGTTACATTTGGTTATAAAGCTCATATGTGTTTTGACGTGTTTAAGCCATGAGAATTGGCTTATTTGGCAAAATTGTTGAATGTATATAAGTTGTTATGTTTTAGCGAGTTTATGAATGAAAAACTTGATGCATATGTTCATTTTGATATGAGATGAGTAAGTGAATTGAAAATGCTTGAATGATAGTTGATAATTGAATGGTTATAAGTGCATATTGGCCTATGAACCATATTGATTTGGTATGTGGTTGAATGCATAAGTGGTATTGATTTGGGTATATAAATGTTTGGTATTGAAATGGTATATTTTTGTAATGAATTGAGATTGGTTTGGCTACATATTTGTGTTAGAAAATGGTACAAATTGATGTGGTTTAGGTATGCTTGAGGAGGGTGAGAAATGAGGCTTAAACCACGCCTATTTTCGTGCCACACGGTCTGAGCACACGGGCGTGTGACTCGACTGTGTGACCCAACCTTTTGACCCCTGAAGCTAGTTAAAACAAGTCAATGAGTTACACGGCATAGGCACACGGGCGTGTCTATTGGCCGTGTGTGGTACACGGGTTGGCACATGGGCGTGTGGTCGGCTATGTAACCCAAGTCAGTAACCCCTCTAGATTTCACACGGCCTGGCACATGGGCGTGTCCTCAGCCGTGTGATGCAAGTCAGTATGTATGCCCTATTTCCACACAGCCTGTGACACAAGCATGTCTAGTGGCCATGTGAGGCACACGGCCGTGTGACCCTTATTCAAAAATTTTTCTAAGCTTTCTCAAATCTTTTATATTTTACCGATTCAGTCCCGAATGTATCAATTAAGCTTTGTATGATCAATTTAAGCATGTTATGAATATGATTGATGGATAACTACTAAAATGGAATAATATTTCATGGTTAAATGTTCTGAACTGAGTTGAAAGTCCGGTAATGCCTCTTAACCTATTTCAGTGACAATTACGGGTTAGTAGTGTTACATTTTTTTGTATCAGAGCTATGGTTTAGTCGATTCTAGGACTACCATAGTGTATGTGAGTCTAACTATGCATGCCATATATATAAATTGTGATAGTGTGTATCTCCTGACAATCTTTGAATTATGTTTTATATAGTAAATGGATCCAAAGCAAGCTGTAGTTGATGATGTAAAAAGTAATGGGCCAGTTCCCACTCAATGGACTGTGTCGTCTAAATCTAGCCCCACTACGGGCAGTCAAGGAGAAGCTAAACAAGCTTTCTTCCAAATGATGAGTAAATGGTTCACCGAATTTGTTCGAGCAAACTCGGCTACTCAACAACCTCTACCCCCGCCTGTTCCCCAATTGATCCTTGTAAATCCACAAGGTACGGATCCTTTGAGATTACCTAGACCCCTGTTGATAAAATATGAAAGTATGGGGCTGAAGAATTTAGAGCCATAGCTAGTGATGATGTTGAGAGAGCTAAATTCTGGCTTGAAAACACGACCAGAGTATTCGATGAACCTTCTTCCATATTTGATGAATGTTTAAAATATGCTATATTGTTGTTAAGAGATACTGCCTACCAGTGGTGGAATACTTTAATTTCGGTGGTTCCGCAAGAGAAAGTTACTTGAGATTTCCTTCAAGTTTAATTCTGGAAGAAATACATCAGTCAATGGTTCATCGATCAAAAATGTAAAGATTTTTTAAAGCTAGAACAGGGCGAATGACATTGACCGAGTGTGAGCGAGAATTTGTACGACTCAGCAAATATGCTCGTGAATGTGTTTCTACCGAGGCTATAATGTGTAAAAGGTTTGAAGATGGTCTAAATGAAGATATTAGATTGTTGGTTGGTATTCTCAAGTTGAAAGAGTTCGTTGTTTTGGTTGATTGAGCTTGCAAAGCCGAAGAGCTTCGTAAAGAGAAAAGAAAAGCTGACTCTGAAGCGAAAGACTCTAGAAAGAGATTCGTGAGTAAATCACATCAGTCTGTATCAAAGAAATCTAGAGAATATCACCCTTCTTAACTGCTTCTGCGGGAATATCGATCAGAGATAGAGATCTAGGCAGTTCAGTCCGAGACCTCAGATAACATCTGTTGCCAGAGTGGGTAGTGTTAAGAATGTGGGACCTGAAAGTAAACACTACAATAGGAGACATTACGATGAATGCCAAGTGAAAAGTGGAGCCTGTTTTAGGTGTGGATCACTCAATCATTATCCTAAAGATTGTCCCGAGAAGTATATAGCTGAAAGAGATCAGCCTTTGAAAGTTAGTAACACGGCTACTAGAGGGAGACCACCCTAAAATTCTAGAAACATGAGTGGAAATCGAGGTACCACGAGAGATTTGGTCGTGAGATTTGAGGCATGAGTTCCAGCTAGAGCCTACGCTATCTATGCCTATAAGGAGGCATCTTCACCAGATGTTATCACCAGTACTTTTTCTCTTTATAACACTAATATTGTTGCATTGATAGATCCTGGATCAACCCATTCATATATCTATATGGAATTAGTGTTTAAAAAGAGTTTACATGTCGAGTCTACGGAGTTTGTAGTTAAAGTATCGAACCCCCTAGGCAAGTCTGTTCTAGTTGATAAAATTTGTAAGAAATGTCCATTGATGACTCGAGGTTACTATTTTCTGGCTGACCTGATGCTTCTGCCGTTTGACGAGTTTGATGTGATACTAGGTATGGATTGGCTGACTATGCATGATCAGTTGTAATTGTAGACGAAAGATTATTGAATTGAAATGTCAGAATGGCGAAATTCTTTGGATTGAGTCTGATGATTTAATTGAATTACCAACTGTGATATCGTCTATGCAAGCTTAGAAATGTGTGAAAAAGGGTTGTGATGCATACCTAGCATATGTACTTGATAGAAAGGTATCTGAATCGAAGATTGAATCTATGCCAGTTGCCTATGAGTTTTCAAATGTATTTCTAGAAGAATTACCAAGAATACCACCGATCAAAGAGGTTGAATTTGGCATTGAATTGTTACTAGGCACTACACCCATAATGATAGCTCCGTACATAATGGCACCGATCAAATGAAAAGAGTTGAAGTCTCTGTTGCAAGAGTTGACAGATAAAGATTTTGCACAACCAATTTTTTCGCCCTGGGGTGAACTAGTACTATTTGTAAAGAAGAAAGACGGGTCAATAAGAATGTGTTTTGATTACAGACAGCTGAATAAAGTAACGATAAAGAACAAATATCCTTTACCATGGATTAATGATTTATTTGATCAGTTGAAAAGGGCTACGGTATTTCAAAGATTGACTTGAGATTAGGCTACTACCAATTGAGAGTTAAAGACTCAGACATATCGAAGACTGCATTTAGAACAGGTATAGTCATTATGAATTTTTAGTTATGCCATTTGGTTTGGCTAATGCTACTGCTGTGTTTATGGATTTGATGAATCAGATATTTAGACCGTATTTAGACAGATTTGTTGTTGTGTTTATTAACGACATTCTGATCTATTCTCGTGATGAGACGGAGCATACTGAGCATTTGAGAATTGTGTTGCAGACTTTGAGAGATAAGCAATTGTATGCTAAATTTAGCAAATGTGAATTTTGGCTTCGAGAAGTTGTATTTTTGGGCCATATCGTTTCATTGGAAGGCATCAGAGTTGATCCGAGCAAAAATTTCGCAATTATAGACTGGAAACCATAGAGAAATGTATCTGAGATTAGAAGTTTTCTGGGATTAGTAGGATATTACTTGAGATTCATGAAAGGATTCTCAATTATTGCAGTACCGTTAAATAGATTACTTCAAAAAGATGTGAAATTTGAGTGGTCAGAAAAGTGTCAACAGAGTTTCAATTAGTTGAAAGCACTGCTAACTGAGGCACCAATTTTAGTTCAACCTAAATCAGGTAAAGAGTTTGTAATTTACAGCAACACATCATTAAACGGACTAGGTTGTGTGTTGATGCAAGATGGAAAAGTTATAGCTTATGCTTCGCGACAGTTGAAACCATACGAGACGAACTATCTGACACATGACCTCGAGTTAGCTGCAAATGTATTTGCATTGAAGATTTGGCGACACTATCTATACGGTTAGAAATGCCATATTTTTATGGATCACAAAAGTCTAAAATATTTGATGTCACAGAAAGATTTGAATCTACGACAACAAAGATGGCTCGAGTTACTTAAATATTATGATTTTGTGATTGATTATCATCCCGAAAAAGCTAACGTTGTCGCTGATGCTTTGAGCCGAAAGTCATTATTTGCTTTGTGGGCAATGAATACTCAAATGATGATATATGATGATGGGTCAACTTTAGCTGAGTTAAAAGCTAAACCGATATTTCTTCAACAAATTCGCAAAGCTTAGCTGACAGTGAGTTGCAAGCTAAACGAATTCAATGTGAGTCTAATTCTGATTCAGAATTTCATATTGGAACTGATGATTGTTTAATGTACTGAAATCGAATTTATGTACCAAAAGATACCGAACTTATTCAGAAAATTCTGAACGAAGCACACAATAGTTGCTTCTCTATTCATCTGGGTAGCACTAAAATGTATAACGATCTGAGACAGTTGTACTAGTGGTCGGGAATGAAATGAGATATATCAGAGTTTGTATCGAAATGTTTGATCTGTCAACAAGTTAAAGCTGAGCATCAAGTACCGTCAAGTTTATTACAACCAATGATGATTCCTAAATGGAAATGGGATAGTGTAACAATGGATTTTGTATCAGGATTGCCCCTAACTCCGAAAAAGAAATATGCAACCTGGGTTATCGTTGATTGACTGACGAAATCTGCTAATTTCATACTGGTACATACAGATTATTCACTGGATAGATTAGCTGAACTGTACATTTCTGAGATTGTTCATTTGCACGGGGTGCCTGTATCTATTTTTTCTGATAGAGATCCGAGATTTACATTGAGATTCTAGTAGAAACTGTAAGAAGCTCTGGGAAAGAAATTAAATTTTAGTACAGCTTTTCATTCTTAGATAGATAGTCAAACTGAGAGAGTTATTCAGATTCTCAAAGATATGTTAAGATGTTACATTTTAGAGTTTGAGGGCAGTTGGAAAAAGTATATACCGTTGATCGAATTCGCGTATAATAATAGCTTCTAGAAAAGTATAAAGATGGCACCGTACAAAGCTTTATATGGTTGTAAATGTAGAACTTTGTTATACTAGACTGAATTGAGTGAGAAAAAGATTCACGAGGTTGAGTTGATTAGAGAAATAGAAGAAAAAGTAAAAGTAATTCGCGATAGTCTAAAAGCAGCTTCAGATCGAAAAAATCATACGCGGATTTAAAATAAAAAGAAATTGAGTTTCAAGTCAGGGATCGAGTGTTTTTGAAAGTGTCACCATGGAAAAAGATTCTCTGTTTTGACCGTAAGGGAAAACTTAGTCTGAGATTCATCGGGCCGTATGAGATTGTTGAAAGAATAAGGCCTATAGCGTATCGACTATTGTTACCGTTTGAACTTGAAAAGATACATAATGTCTTTCACATTTCTATGCTATGTCTGTAACACCCTGAATTTGGGCCTAGAAGTATTGGGCCTTGGGCCTGGGTGCGGGTGTGAGATAGTTCGAAATAAAATTATTGATGTCTTGAATTCTGTTATGGAAGGTTATTATTAATGGGTTAATGTGGTATTTTAGTGAACTGCAAAGGATTCATAGTGTGGGGAAAAGTCTTGGGCTAATTTCTGGGATTCCGGGATTTTTGTGATATTTGGTGTAATGTTGAAATTTTGATATATGGATGTGTAATTCGTGTTTGGAGTGTGTTATTGGGCCTATGGAAGGCCCAAGTGTTGGTTAAAAACCCAGAGAATTCTTGGATTTTTGGACTTAAGGAATAGAGGACTTGGAAAAGAGGAGTTGTAAGGAATTATGTGTGTAATAAGACACAAAAAAGGAATGTGGTGTAGTGGCAAAGTAGCGCCACTTAGGGGACAAGGAAGCAAAGGGTCCAAGGTTCAAGTCTTGGCTCTTGCAATTTATTTTGGTTTTTCTTTTAAATAAATCTGGAAGCAAGTAGGTGAGCTTTAAAGTTAAATGTGTTGGACTTATGACACAAAGGAGCTTGTGTCCTAGTGGTGATGGCATGACAGGGTTACTGAGAGGACTTTGGTTCAAATCCTATTGCACGCAAAGGTTGATTATTTTGCTAATGCTTTAATTTTCGGGGGATTGATGGAGAATCCCACATCGGAAAGCTAACATGAGAGCAGGTGAGGAGTTAGCTTTAAATAGAGCAAACCAAGAGGAGAGTAGGCACAGCCTTCTTGGCTGATCCCTTTTGCTTTATGGCATGCCCGTTTGGGTTGGGCATCGGCTAAGAGTGTTTGGAGCGCGGATTAACTTCAGTCTCCTATCAGGTGTGTATTTCTCACTACTCTAGCGGTAGGACGGCTACTTCGGGCTGCGATGGGCCGAAGAGGCCATGTGGGCCCAATGGGCCTGCGGGCCCAATTGGATAAGTTGTTTGATTGTATAGTAAATATTGGGCTAGACTAGGTGAATCGCATATCTGTAGCTAAATTTGGGCTAAAAGGGCCACCCGAGCGTGTGGGCCTATTTGGGCCGAGAATGGGCCCTAGGCCCATTTGCATTGTTATCTCTGTTTAGAATGCTTTAGTTTACCGAATTACTGAAATACCTTCAACTTGTAAAATTACCATTTTACCCCTGATTTGTAAAATTACTATTTTACCCCTGATTTGTAAAATTACTATTTTACCGCTGATTTGTAAAATTACCATTTTACCCCTGATTTGTAAAATTACCATTTTACCCCTGATTTGTAAAATTACCATTTTACCCATGATTTGTAAAATTATCGTTTTACCCCTGATCTGTAAAATTACTGTTTTACCCTTGCTTTGTGAAATTACTGAAATGCCCCTTTAGGGTAGAATTACTGAAATACCCCTTTAGGGTAGAATTACTGAAATATCCCTGTAGGGTAGAATTACCGAGACACCCCTGTGGGGTAAAATTACCATTTTGCCCCTAGGTGTTAAATGACTGTTTTGCCCTTCGTGGGTAAATGACTAACTTGTGTGATGATTGGGCTAGTTTGACCGTGGATATAAGTTGGTGATATGAATGACTTGACTGTGATCTATTCTTATTTTTGGGGTTTGGAAAAGTTAGAATCCCTATGTGTTTAGGGAGGCTGTCGAAATAGTGCCTAAGGCTTCAAGGGGCTGTTACCAATTATTTTACTCTGTGCTTGTAAGGGTTAAAGGCTGCTGACTAAGGGCTTGGATCAGTGGAGCGTTCGGATCCAGATTTGGATATCAACTTCAGCAAAGGTAAGGATTTAGGGCCTTGCTCATGGATGCCCGAATATGGTAAGAGTATGTTAAATTTAGTTATCATTGATTCGTGGTCTAATGTTTTAGTAATCGAATATAGGATTGAGTTGGAGCAGATATCATCATCGTTCGTCGTAATCAGGTGTGTATCGAACCTTTCTTTAGTCTAACTCGGCAAAGGCCAAGTAACCGAAAAGTTGGTATTATGTGGGCTTGTGAGTGCGCGAATGCTCACAAGATGATTGGAAATCCTGAGATCTGTAACCGTAAGTGGTAAGTTAGTTAAGTGTGTAATTTTGCGCACCTCGGTAAGTTGGGTCTCGATGGGCCGAACATGGGCTCACGGGCTTTCGGGCCCATATAGGTAAAAATAGGAAATAAATGTGTTCTGTTAGACTGTAGTATCAGAACTGCTAAAACTGGTAGCTAGATATGTATATATCTGATGCATGTGATTCTGTATGTTATATGTTATAGCATGTATGCCTGTTGCATGGGGTTTGGGTTTATGATGGAGGAAGCGTTCTGGCAGCCTCGCCACATATATATCTATTCTGGTGGCCTTGCCACATATATCTATTCTGGTGGCCTCGCCACAATATCTGTATATGGTGACTCTGTCACAATATCTGGCAGCCTCACTGCAAATTCTGTGGTGTGTAGCGGATGGGTGGGTCGACTAGTCTCCCCACATGGTGTGTTGGCTGATACGGGTGGTGTGTAGCGGTTGGTGGGTTGAGTAGTCTCCCCAATTGGGTTGCATGCATACTGTTTACTGTTCTGTATTGTTATGGGCCTATGGGCCAAACTGTTATCTGAATAGGGCTTCAGCCCATTATCTGTCATAGGGCTTTGGCCCAGTATCTATTATCTATATAAGGCTTCGGCCCAGTATCTGATGTTACTGTTAGGGCTTCGGCCCAGTATCTGACTGAGATTGGTTTAGGCTTAGGCCCAATGGGCTTGAGTTGACTTGGGCTTTGGATGGGCTTCTGTACACACTGAGTTTTCCAAACTCACCCCTTTTTCCTTCCATCCTTGCAGGTGAGCCTTAGATTGGTGTACTTGGAGCTGGGAGGGATTCAGAGTGGCCACATGGACTGGACTATTGGATTTCTAATTAAGTTACCTATTTGAATTTAGATTTAATTATTTATTTCTGGTTTTGGGTTGTAAAAAGGGCCTCTTTAATTATTTTTATTTTGGGTTTTTATTCTTTACTTATTTAAATTGGTTTTAGCTTACGTAGGATATTATTTAAATCGAGTTGAAAATAAATGATTTTAAGACGCGGTTTTTATAAAAGTTACTTGTTTTCAAAATAACACGATAACCAAGCAAAGCTTCCGCAATTTTAAATGATCTTGTAGATAAATATTTCAAATAGTTAAAGTGTGGCAATGGTAGTGTGCATGTCTAGGAGTGGATCCAAGAAGAGCTTGGTACTTAAGCAGTCTATTCGACTCACCTCCTCTTTTCTGGAATCCTACCTGGTGCCCAGCTTCCATTCACTTTAAGTCTTAACGAAAAAGGTCAAATTTATCTGATACTTAAACCGTTTTCAAAATTAACATGTTTTTGCAAACTACAAGGGTTTATAAGCTTTCATAAAACTTTTACAAAGGTTTTAAAGATGTTTGCAAAGGGATGATTATTTCAATGAATCACATTTTGGAAAAAGACAAGCTAAGTTTAACGGTAAGAGTTTTTAAAACTTCAAGGCTTTTCAATGAAAGCACGGTTTTCGAAAAACACTTCAATATGACACATCAGACTTGGCCGTAACGTCCAGGCCGGGTTTGGGGTGTTACAATGTCGATATAGATCTGATATATCACATATAATTTCTCCTGTTGATGTTGAGATATAAACTAATTTGTCGTATAATAAAGAACCGATTAGGATTCTGGCTTGTGAAGTTACAGAATTGAGAAATAAATGTATAGCTCTTATAAAGGTTCTTTGGCATAAACACGGGATCAAGGAAGCTACATGGGAACTCGAGGAGGTTGCGCGAAAATAGCACCCTAACCTGTTTACCAGTAAGATTTTCGGGGACGAAAATCCCTAAAGGAGGGAGAGTTGTAACAACCCGTTTTTGAGTTAGATCGGAATAGTGGTTTTGGGACCAGAAAACTGAGTCAAAATATTTATTTTCTTATTTTAATGAGTTTTACAGCATGATAGAATGATAGTATAAAAATTTCGTTAGGAAATTTTACCGTTTAAATGGCTAATTCGGTAAAAATGACTAAATCGCGTAAAGCGTAAAATATCAGTTCTATTAGTTAAATGTGTTTAATGGCTATGGATTATTATATTGAAGGTCCTTATTATGAAATTAAGCCATGTATAATGAAGATGGACATGTATGGACATATATTAAGCATGTTTTTAATGTTTTAATTAAGGTTAATATGGTAAAATGTTAAATAAGTAAAATTAAATAAAACAAAAGCCATATTATCATCATTTTTTCTCTTCATAACTGATTAAAAAAAGAAAAAGAATCCAAAGAAGAGATATTAGGGTTCGGCATACATTTGGCTTGATTAAGGTATGGTTTGAGCTCGGCTTATGATGATTTTTATGTTTTTGAATTCGTTGCTTTGTATTCTAGGTAGCCCATGCCTTAATTTTTGAATTTGTTCATGATTTTGTGAAGTGCCATTGTTGAATGTTTCCATTGTTGGATGTTTGAGTTATTTGATGTTTGATGATGAATTTTGAATAGTTGTTAATAGTTAAACTAGTTTTGTAAAGTGATTTTTGACAAAAATGTCAAAAAGGGATTAATTTGTAAAAATGTAAAATGTGATGGTTAAAAGTGTGAAATAATGAAAGATATGGGCTGCTAGGAGTCCCTATGAAATTCAGTTAGGCATGGGTAGGTATTAAATTACTTGAATTTGCATTTTTATATGTTAAGGACTAAATTGCAAAGTAGTCAAAAGTCTAGGGGCAAATGTGTAATTTGCCAAAATTATGAATAATGGGCTTAATTGAATTGAATGAAGGTTTGAATGTGTTAATTTGTTATTATATAGATCAAGATAAACCAATATCAGAACTAGATCAGGGGAAACGAAAAGTAGACGAGTAGACGACAATTATCCGAGCAATACGAGGTAAGTTCGTATAAATAGAATTGAACTTTTAAATAATTGTATTTATTTGAATTGACCATATGTGAAATGAACTATTGATGTTAATGAAGTAAGAATGCCTAATTGATGTGAATTATTAATATCGAGTCTCGTTTGAACTGTAGAAAGTCGTAGGATAGGAGTGACATGTCACTAGGGTTACTGTTTTGGTCGAGATCCTACATTTGTTGTGGACTCACCATTGCTCATATGAGCTTACCGTTTCAACTCTTAGGAGCTTACCATTTCAGCTCTTAGGAGTTTACTGTTTTAGCTCATTAGAGCTTACCATTTTAGCTTGATAAAGCTTACCGTTTATTAGCTCAGGAGGAGCTTACTGATCATGGCTCAAAAGAGCAAAAATAATAATGAGTTGATGGATTACCAGTTATTAACACTTAGTGTGTCTCACCCGAGTATCCCTCGGTATTTTTGTAACACACTATACCCAAGACCGTCACCGGAATCAAGTACAGAGCGTTATCGGACTTAACGGACCTTTACAGAACTTAATCGGCCCCAATTAAGAAATTTCATGTCAATAATCATAAAAAGGTTCATAAGAGATATTTTCGGATTAAAAACATTCATCTCGGATAGTTAGGATTCGAATCCTACTGCATCGGAAACTCAGAAAAATTTTCATTTTTGAAACAACGTCACACGCCCGTGTGACTCGAAGCACGGCCGTGTTGTTAAACCGTGTGGCTTTCACACGCCCGTGTTAGGCACCCGTGGAACATTCTGACTTACTCAACACGATCACAAGTTAATTTCACACGCCCGTGGAGTAGGGCCGTGTGCTTCCCACGGCTAAGGCACGCCCGTGTGCTTACCCCGTGGTCGAAACTGTCAAATTATTTAAGGTGCAGGGGATACACGGTCGAAGCACACGCCCGTGTCCCCTGGCCGTGTGGCACAATATAGGCTTGGTTTAAGCAAAATTGCCACCTAACAAGGGTCATTCCTACAAGCCAAGAGCATGCAACATTTCAAGCCAATTTACCATCTACAAACATACCAATTCAAGCATATAATGAACCCCAATTTCATCATCAAAATCACATATCTTTCCATGAGTACATATATCCAAAGAACAACTCAAAATCTTGATTATACACAAATATGACTCAAGCCACATCTCATAGCTTGATCGTTTACCAAAATACATCATATTCACAAAACATTTAGCCTATACATGCCATGACCATTTCATTTACAAAAGATTCAAAAATACCAAAGCTTGATGGATAGTGTGATGGTGATCTCCGACACGTCTGATGATCGAGCTAGCTTCCGAATCTATAAGACATTGACAGAAATAAACGGAGTAAGCTTCTAAAGCTTAGTAAGTCTGTAATAAAGAAATTAAACCTTACCGAATCAATGCGGTAATTACAACAACAATGCCAATTCAATTCATATACTCAAGTTGCCTATTTCACAAGTATAAACTTGTTAGTCCATGTAATCTCGTAAATCATTCATGTACCAACCACATCATTCATGTATCATATCATAATTCAATCATTTATACATGTATTTGCATATAATATACTCCATGTAAATCATATATCTCATTTAACATGTAATACTTATAACATGTAATTCATGTATCTTTAAGCATTCATATAACTTATACCATATAATCCATGTAATTCTCATATCTCATATAACATGTATCGGTAGTTGCCCGTTGAACCTTTAAGAACATCGAGGGGTACTCGGGTGATACACACATAGTGTACATACATGTAACCTGAAATCCGTCAATGCATCATGTATGCTCTTTCGAGCATGTATCGGTAAGCCCGAAGGCTGAACATGTAATCCCAAAGGATGAACGGTAAGCCCGAAGGCTGAACAGAGAGTCCGAAGACTAAACATGTAATCCCAAAGGATAAACCTGTAGCTCATGAGCACGTGGTGAGTCCGCAACAAATGCAGGAGCTCGAACCACCCTGTAGCCCTAGTGACATGTCACTTGTATCCTATCGACTTCTACGGTTCTAACGGGGCTCGGTATTCATTCCTCTCTTGTAACAATTTCATTTCAATTTCACATGTATGCATCCAAATAGGCTATTCAATCAAATAGTACTTCATACATTCAATTAACAACAAATATAAGCATATACACATTAAATTTCATTATACGGACTTACCTCGTAATCCCGTATCTACTCGTCTATTTTCCGTTTTCCCCAATCAAGTTCCGGGATTCGATTGTCTTTATCTATATCAATACAAATTTAGCTATTTAATCACTAGCTCATTCAATTTAGTCCAAAACATGTATTTTGGCATATTAGCAATTTAACTCTTATATTTTCAACACATTGCAATTTAGTCCTTTTATCACAAAATGACAAATTGCACAATAAATCCCCCAATTCACCATAGCCGAATATTCAAGGGATTTATACAAGCATATATCTTTCAATTAATCACAAATTTAACTTCAAAAATTCTACCTTTTTACAAATAAATCCTCAAAACCCATTTTCTTCAAAAACTACTTCAAAATTCTTGTATATTCTCACATAATATACAATAATTCATCAAAATCTATCAATATATCGAGGATTCATCAATGGCACTTTTCAAAGACATGTTCAAAATCAGAAATTGAGGTATGGGTTGACTAGTATTCGAAGCAACGACCTCAAAAACGTAAAAATTATCAAAAACGGAACAAAAACGAACCTCCAAATGAAGCTCAAGTAGCCAAATGAAGCAAAGCATAAAAACCCTTCTTTTTCTTTTGTAGAATCGGTGAAGAAGAAGATAAAAATGGGTGTTCTCATGTTATATTTATCTAATATAACATATAATAATTAAAGGACCATTTTGCCCTTAAAAAAATAATTATAAAGCCTTATAAAATATGGACATTATTGTCCACCACCAACCACTCCAACTAAAGATGGTATAATTACCATACAAGTACCTCACTTTATAAAGCCATGCTCAAATGAGCCATTTATGAAATAGAACTCTAATTTATCGTTTTACGTGATTTAATCCTTTTTATCAAATTAACCGGTCAAACAATAAAATTTCTAAACGAAACTGTCACACGGTAATTTCTATCATGCTGTAAAACATATTAAAGCAATAAAAATAATAATTTGACTCGGTTAAGTGGTCCCGAAACCACTCGTTCCGACTAGGGTATAAAGTGGGCTGTTACAACTCTCCCCCTTTTAGGGATTTTCGTCCCTGAAAATCTTACCGGTAAACAGGTTAGGGTATTGCTTTCGCATAGTTTCCTCGAGTTCCCACGTAGCTTCCTCTATTCCGCGTTTACACCAAAGAACTTTTACGAGTGCTATACGCTTATTTCTCAACTCTTTGATTTCTCGAGCCAGAATTTTAATCGATTCTTCACTGTACGATAAATCAGACTGTATCTCCACATCAGTGGGAGAAATGATATGAGACGGATCAGATCGGTATCTTTGAAGCATTGAAACGTGAAATACGTCGTGAATCTTTTCAAGCTCAGACGGTAACGATAATCGGTAAGCTACAGGTCCAATTCGTTCCACAATTTCATACGGCCCGATAAAACGAGGACTTAGCTTCCCTTTTCTGCCAAAACGAAGAATTTTCTTCCACGGTGATACTTTCAGAAATACTCTATCTCCGACCTGAAACTCTATTTCTTTCCGTTTCAAATCAGCATATGATTTCTGTCTGTCTGAAGCTATTTTCAAGCTGGTACGTATCACTTTCACTTTTTCTTCTGTATCTCAGATTAAATCAACCCCGTGTAACTTTCTCTCACTCAATTCTGTCCAATATAGCGGTGTTCGACATTTACAACCGTATAATGATTCATATGGAGCCATTTTCAAACTTGTCTGAAAACTATTGTTGTATGCAAACTCTATCAGAGGTAAATATTTCTCCCAATTAGTTTCAAATTCAAGAATACAACACCGTAACATGTCTTCCAGAATCTGAATAACTCTTTCAGACTGACCGTCAGTCTGGGGATGAAATGCTGTACTGAAACTCAATTTCGTTCCCAAAGCCTCCTGAAACTTTTTCCAGAATCTTGAGGTAAACCTCGGATCTCTATCAGACACAATGGATAACGGTATGCCATGTAATCGTACAATCTCAGATACATATAATTTCGCTAATTTATCCAGAGAATAATCAGTACTTACCGGTATAAAATGTGCAGACTTCGTCAATCTGTCAACGATAACCCAGATTGCATTTTTCTTCTTCGGAGATAGCGGTAGTCCAGATACAAAATCCATAGTGACTCTGTCCCATTTCCATTCCGGAATCATAATAGGCTGTAATAAACCAGACGGTACCTAATGTTCAGCTTTAACTTGCTGACAGATCAAACATTTTGATACGAATTCAGATATGTCACGTTTCATTCTTGGCCACCAGTATTGCTGTTTCAAATCGTTATACATCTTAGTGCTACCCGGATGAACTGAAAATCGACTATCATGTGCCTCGTGTAGAACTTTCTGAATGAGTTCACTATTTTTTGGTATACAGATTCTATTTCGGAACATTAAACAATCATCATTCCCTATAGAAAGTCAGAATCAGAATTAGACTCACAGTGAAGTCGTTTAGCTTGCAGATCGGGATCAGTCCTTTGAGCTTCGAAAATTTGCTGCAGAATCAACGGTTTACCCTTTAGCTCAGCTAAAACAGATCCATCATCAGATAACGTCATTTGAGCATTCAGAGCTCGCAAAGCAAATAGAGACTTTCGACTTCACGTATCAGCTACAACATTTGCTTTCCCCGGATGATAATCAATCACAAATTCATAATACTTTAGTAGTTCGAGCCATCTCCGCTATCGCATATTCAAATCTTTCAGTGACATCAGATACTTCAGACTTTTATGATCAGTAAAAATTTTACATTTCTCACCATATAAGTAATGCCGCCAAATCTTTAATGCAAATACTATAGCAGCTAACTCCAGATCATGCGTCGGGTAATTCTTCTCATGCGACTTTAACTGTCGGGAGGCATAAGCTATAACTTTCCCGTCTTGCATCAATACACAGCCAAGTCCGACAATAGATGCATCACTGTATATAACAAATTCTTTCCCCGATTCGGGTTGAACTGAAACCAGAGCTTCTGTTAATAGGGCTTTCAACTGTTCGAAACTCTGCTGACATTTATCAGTCCACTCGAATTTCACATCTTTTTGTAACATTTGAGTCAACGGTACTGCAATCATCGAGAATCCTTTAACAAATCTTTGGTAATATCCCGTTAATCCCAGAAAACTTCTAATCTCAGATACATTTCTCGGGGGTTTCCAGTCAATAATAGCAGATATTTTACTCGGATCTACTCGGATGCCTTCCGCAGAAAAAATATGACCCAAAAATCTGACTTCTCGAAGCCAAAATTCACATTTGCTAAATTTGGCAAATAACTGCTTATCTCTAAGAATTTGTAACACAATTCTCAGATGCTCAGTATTCTCTGTCTCATCACGTGAATAGATCAAAATGTCGTCAATGAATACTACAACAAATCTGTCTAAATACGATCTGAATATACGGTTCATCAAGTCTATAAACACTGCTGGAGCATTTGTTAAACTGAAAGGCATGACCAGAAACTCATAATATCCGTATCGTGTTCTGAAAGCAGTCTTCGATATATCTGAATCTTTAACTCGCAACTGGTAATATCCTGATCTCAAATCAATCTTCGAAAATACTGTAGCTCCTTTCATCTGATCGAATAAATCATCAATCTGCGGGAGAGGGTATTTATTCTTCACTGTTACCTTGTTCAACTGTCGGTAATCAATACACATTCTCATCATTCTGTCTTTCTTTTTCACAAATAATACTGGAGCACCCCAAGGTGAAAAGCTCGGTCTCGCAAAACCTCTATCTGTCAATTCTTGTAACTTTGCTTTCAACTCTTTTAATTCAGTCGGTGCCATTCTGAACGGAGCTATCGATATCGGAGTAGTGCCCGGTAACAATTCAATATCGAATTCAACTTCCCTAATCGGCGGTAAACCTGGTAATTCTTCCGGAAAAACATCTGAAAACTCACAAACAACTGTTACAGACTCAATTTTCAATTCTGTCTTGCTAGAATTCATCACATACGCTAAGTACGCATCATAGCCTTTTCTAACATATTTCTGAGCCCTTATAGCAGAAATCACTATCGGTAATTCATTCGAATCATTTGATCCAATCCGAAGAATTTCACCATTCTGATGTTTCCATTCTATACTTTTACTTCGACAATTTACAATAGCCTCATGCACATTTAGCCAATCCATGCCCAGTATTACATCGAACTCATCAAAAGGGAGAAGCATTAGATCAGCCATAAAACAATATCCTCAAGTCATTAATGGACATTTCTTACATATCTTATCAATTAACACAGACTTTCCTAACGGATTTGATACTTTAACTACATATTCAGTGGACTCAACATGCAATTTCTTTTCAAACACTAATTTCATACGGATATATGAATGAGTTGATCCAGGATCTATCAACGCAACGATATCAGTGTTATAGAGAGAAAAAGTACCGGTAATAACATCAGGCGACGAGGCTTCCTCGCATGCACATATTGCGTAAGCTCTCGCAGGAGTACGCATCTCAGATTTCACATTAGCATCTCTCGCCACTTTGTGATTTCCACTTTGGTTCCCAACACTTCGCGACGGTCTACCTCTCGATGCAACATTATTTGTCTTAGTCGACTGTTCTCTATCAGGTATAGATCTTTCAGGACAATCACGTAAATAGTGATCTAACGATCCACATCAAAAACAAGCTCCGCTTTTCAATCGGCATTCACCAAAATGTTTCCTATTACAATACTTGCATTCAGGGCCGGGAGTTCTCACACTATCGGCACTAGCTACCGAGGTTGCTTGAGGTCTCAAATGGGAAGATTTAACATTTTTGTCTCGGATAGATATTCCCATAGAAGTAGCAGAACGAGGATGAAAATCTTTTGATCTCTTGGATCCAGATTGATACGATTTACCCGCAAACCTCTTGCGAGCCTCTCTGAATTCAGAATCTGCTTTTCTCTTTTCTTTAGTAAGCTCTTCGGCTTTACAGGCCCGATCAACGAGAACTACAAACTTTTTCAGCTAAAGTATTCCGACTAACAGTCGAATTTCTTCGTTTAGCCCATCTTCGAACTTTTTACACATTATGGCTTCGGTAGAAACACATTCATGAGCATATTTGCTGAGTCGTACAAACTCTCGCTCATATTCAGTTACAGACATTCGACCCTGTTTTAACTTTAGAAATTCTTTTCTTTTATGGTCGATGAATCGTTGACTAATGTATTTCTTCCTGAATTCTGTCTGGAAGAAATCCCAATCGACTCGTTCTCGTGGTACAACCGAGGTCAATGTATTCCACCATTGATATGCTAAATCCCGAAGCAAAGAAATAGCACATCTCAGACACTCATCAGGAGTACAGGCCAGTTTATTAAAAACTCTGATCGTATTCTCAAGCCAAAATTCGACCCTCTCAGCATCATCACTTCCTGAAGCTCGGAATTCTTCAGCACCATACTTCTGTATCTTATCAACATGAGGTCTGTTCAATCTTAGAGGATCCACAACTCGTATATTATCAGGGTTAGGTTGTGGGACGGGAGGGGGTGGAGGTTGCGGAGCAGCCGGGTTTGCTCGCACAAACTCACTAAACTATCCAGACATCATTTGGAAGAAAGCTTGTTTAATTTCTTCCTGATTGGCCACAGCAGGGCCCGATTCAGAAGGCACAGCCCCTTGAGCGGGTGCTGGTGCAATACTTTCACCATCATCAGCTAAATCTCGATTCGGATCCATTACTATATAAAACAGATTTTCAGAAAATGTTAGGAGATGTCACACTATCACATTTCATGTACATGGCATGTATAGCTAGACTTGTACTCACTACGGTAGTCCTAGAATCGACTAAACTGTAGCTCTGATACCAATTAAAATGTAACACCCTATACTCGAGACCGTCACTGAAATCAAGTACAGAGCGTTACCGGACTTAACGGACCTTTACAGAACTTAATCGGCCCCAATTAAGAAATTTCATGTCAATAATCATAAAAAGGTTCATAGGAAATATTTTCGAATTAAAAACATTCATCTCGGATAGTTAGGATTCGAATCCTACTGCATCGAAAACTCAGAAAAATTTTCATTTTTGAAACAACGTCACACGCCCGTGTGACTCGAAACACGGCCGTGTTGTTAAACCGTGTGGCTTTCACACGCCCGTGTTAGGCACCCGTGGAACATTCTGACTTACTCAACACGGTCACAAGTTAATTTCACACGCCCGTGGAGTAGGGCCGTGTGCTTCCCACGGCTAAGGCACGCTCGTGTGCTTACCCCGTGGTCGAAACTGTCAAATTATTTAAGGTGCAGGGGATACACGGTCGAAGCACACGCCCGTGTCCCCTGGCCGTGTGGCACAATATAGGCTTGGTTTAAGCCAAATTGCCACCCAACAAGGGTCATTCCTACAAGCCAAGAGCATGCAACATTTCAAGCCAATTTACCATCTACAAACATACCAATTCAAGCATATAATGAACCCCAATTTCATCATCAAAATCACATATATTTCCATGAGTACATATATCCAAAGAACAACTCAAAATCTTAATTATACACAAATATGACTCAAGCCACATCTCATAGCTTGATCATTTACCAAAATACATCATATTCACAAAACATCTAGCCTATACATGCCATGACCATTTCATTTACAAAAGATTCAAAAATACCAAAGCTTGATGGATAGTGTGATGGCGATCTCCGACACGTCTGATGATCGACCTAGCTTCCGAATCTATAAGACATTGACAGAAATAAACGGAGTAAGCTTCTAAAGCTTAGTAAGTCCGTAATACAAAAATTAAACCTTACCGAATCAATGCGGTAATTACAACAACAATGCCAATTCAATTCATATACTCAAGTTGCCTATTTCACAAGTATAAACTTGTTAGTCCATGTAATCTCGTAAATCATTCATGTACCAACCACATCATTCATGTATCATATCATAATTCAATCATTTACACATGTATTTGCATATAATATACTCCATGTAAATTATATATCTCATTTAACATGTAATACTTATAACATGTAATTCATGTATCTTTAAGCATTCATATAACTTATACCATATAATCCATGTAATTCTTATATCTCATATAACATGTATTGGTAGTAACCCGTTGAACCTTTAAGAACATCGAGGGATACTCAAGTGATACACACACAGTGTACATACATGTAACCTAAAATCCGTCAATGCGTCATGTATGCTCTTTCGAGCCTGTATCGATAAGCCCGAAGGCTGAACATGTAATCCCAAAGGATGAACGGTAAGCCCGAAGGCTGAACAGAGAGTCCGAAGACTAAACATGTAATCCCGAAGGATAAACCTGTAGCTCATGAGCACGTGGTGAGTCCGCAACAAATGCAGGAGCTCGAACCACCCTGTAGCCCTAGTGACATGTCACTTGTATCCTATCGACTTCTACGGTTCTAACGGGGCTCGGTATTCATTCCTTTCTTATAACAATTTCATTTCAATTTCACATGTATGCATCCAAATAGGCTATTCAATCAAATAGTACTTCATACATTCAATTAACAACAAATATAAGCATATACACATTAAATTTCATTATACGGACTTACCTCGTAATCCCGTATCTACTCGTCTATTTTCCGTTTTCCCTGATCAAGTTCCGGGATTCGATCGTCTTTATCTATATCAATACAAATTTAGCTATTTAATCACTAGCTCATTCAATTTAGTCCAAAACATGTATTTTGGCATATTAGCAATTTAACTCTTATATTTTCAACACATTGCAATTTAGTCCTTTTATCACAAAATGACAAATTGCACAATAAATCCCCCAATTCACCATAGCCGAATATTCAAGGGATTTATACAAGCATATATCTTTCAATTAATCACAAATTTAACTTCAAAAATTCTACCTTTTTACAAATAAATCCTCAAAACCCATTTTCTTCAAAAACTACTTCAAAATTCTTGTATATTCTCACATAATATACAATAATTCATCAAAATCTATCAATATATCGAGGATTCATCAATGGCACTTTTCAAAGACATGTTCAAAATCAGAAATTGAGGTATGGGTTGACTAGTATTCGAAGCAACGACCTCAAAAACGTAAAAATTATCGAAAACGGAACAAAAACGAACCTCCAAATGAAGCTCAAGTAGCCGAATGAAGCAAAGCATAAAAACCCTTCTTTTTCTTTTGTAGAATCGGTGAAGAAGAAGATAAAAATGGGTGTTTTCATGTTATATTTATCTAATATAACATATAATAATTAAAGGACCATTTTGCCCTTAAAAAAATAATTATAAAGCCTTATAAAATATGGACATTATTGTCCACCACCAACCACTCCAACTAAAGATGGTATAATTACCATACAAGTACCTCACTTTATAAAGCCATGCTCAAATGAGCCATTTATGAAATAGAACTCTAATTTATCATTTTACGTGATTTAATCCTTTTTATCAAATTAACCGGTCAAACAATAAAATTTCTCAACGAAACTGTTACACGGTAATTTCTATCATGCTGTAAAACATATTAAAGCAATAAAAATAATAATTTGACTCGGTTAAATGGTCCCGAAACCACTCGTTCCGATGAGGGTATAAAGTGGGCTGTTACAATTTCATTAGCTTCGATGGGGATAATACTGTTACAGATTATACGACAAGGTACGAAATTGGATATGAGTTATATGAAATGTATGAATGAAATGTTATATGAGTTAAATGCCAAGTAAACCTTTCATGGTTGAATTATTGTTTATATGCAAATTGAGTTCCTAATCTTTTGATGTGTATATATGATGGCATTTGAACTTTTGAGTTGGATTGTATTCAATTTAATTGCTTATATTAAATATTTGGTAAGTTAATTCTATATTATACGGGCTTACTAAGCTGTAAAGCTTACTTTGTTTATTTTCCGTGTTTTATAGAGGTTCGTTAGCTTTCTCGATTCAGACGTCTGTAATAGCCCGCTTTAGACCCTATTCGGAACAGTGGTTTTGGGCCACTAATCCGAATCATAAAAATATTTTAAAATTATTTTCTATGTTTATTTTGTGTGAATTTATGTGTGTGAAATTTTCGTGTTTGAATTTTAGCGTTTGAGTGCCCGATTTAATAAAAGGGATTAATCGCATAAAATGAAAAGTTAATAGTTAAATGTGAAAGTGCCTAATTGAATTTGTCTTATTAATATGAAGCATTTATAATGAAAATAGGCCATAACAAAATGAGTTGGACAGTTAAAGGCATGGTTTATAATGGTTTATTATTTTATAACAAAGGTTAAACTTGTAAAATGTTAAATAATATATATGTTAAATAAAATATAAAACTTAAAAGCCGTGTTGTTCATCTTTTCCCATGATCGAATGTGGTAAAAAAAGAAAAGAATTAAAGCTTTCAAAGTTTCAGCCAAGGTTTTGCTTCATTAAGGTATGTAACTAGCTCGGTTTTTGATAATTTTTACGTTTTTTAAATCATTGTAGTGAAATCTATAAAGCCCATGTTGTAATTTTTGAATTAGATGAATATTTTGAGTTTTTCCATTGATGAGTTTATGAGTTTTGTGATATTACTTGATGAATTATGAAATATATGTTTTGGATTAATATGTTTTGTATTGGAATTTTTGATAAATTTGAGTAAATAGGGCTAAATTGTAAAAATAATAAATTGAGGGACTAAAATGTGAAATAAATGAAATGTATGTACTTGTATGAGCATAAGGAAGATTCGGCCTAAGCATGATGAATTCAAATTTTGCATGTTTTGTGTTTTGTACAATTTGGACTAAATTGTAAAAAGTGTGAAATGTTAAGGGCAAAATGGTAATTTGCTCATTTATGTGTTTTTGGACTAAAATTGAATGAAATTGTGTTTGAATAAGTTTAATTTGAATATGTTTAGATCAAGAACCCAAGAAATCGGATTTGGATGGGGAAAAAGAAAAGTTGTTGAATAATCGTCTCGAATTGTCCGTCTTTGCCGAGGTAAGTTTATAAGTAAATAAATGTTGTTAATTTTGAATATATATGTGAACTTAAATGCTGAATTGAATTTTATGAGAATATATATATGCTAGTCAAATGTGAATATACATGGGAGCAATGTGTACAAGTTCAATTCGATCGAGTTACGACGTCTGTAAGCCCCTTATGAGCCTTAGGAATAATTAGGATACATATGTCATGACATAGGATTCCGATATATGTGTGCAAGTAAGACCACGTCTATTACATTGGCATCGAAATATGTGTGTGAGTAAGACCACGTTTAATACGTTGGCATCAATATGTGATTCCGATATATGTGTGCGAGTAAAACGATGTTTAATACGTTGGCATCAATATGTGATTCTGATAAATGTGTACAAGTAAGACCCTGTCTGGGACAGTGGCATCGATATGTGATTACATGTAAGACTATATCTGGGACATTGGCATTGTACAATATGTGCGATTATCCAAGTATCCTATTTAATTTCGAATAGTTCAACGGGCAATGTTAAGTAAAGACTGAATGCGAAATCGAATTAAAAGGTTCAGGTATGTGTTAGCTAATGTATTGAAATTTAAGGTAAGTTTTGGTATTTGAAGTAATGATATGAATCATGTTATAAAGTTGGTTATATGTATATTGAATGTAAATCTATATTCGGCCAAATGATATAAGAATGTGATATTAAAGTGTGAAAAATGTGTATACATATATGAATGTGCATAGATATTCGGCTATATGATGATATTATTGTAACACCCCTTACCTGAGTTTTACCCCTTACCCGAGCACGAGGCATTACCAGACAATATCACAACCATTCATGCACAATCGAATCACAAAATTTTGTTTTAATTGAAAACTTGTTCATAAAATATCATACAACCCTTAAAGTTGGCCTATGAGGCCCAAAACATGGTTTGGAGGTGGTCCGAAACCGAATCGAGAACTCAAAAAATTTTTGGAAAACTTGACCTATTACAGGGCACACGCCCATGTAAGACAGGGACACACCCGTGTGGGTAGGCCGTGTGGTCACACACGCCCATATCCCCAGCCAGTGCTGAATTATTTTTCAACTCGAACCTATAGGGTTTTCACATAGCCGAGCACTCGCCCGTGTCTTAGCCTGTGTGAAAACACTTGGGTATTCTATTTGTGACGTCATAGTGAAAATTTCGTCACACGGCCAAGCCACACGCCCATGGGCTAGGTCGTGTCTATCACACGGTTGAGACACACGGCTGTGTCTCCAACCCGTGTGTTTATTACAAAACATTTAATTTTTATAAATTTAGGTGCAGGGGACACACGGCCTATCCACACGCCCATGGGGCTAGCCTTGTGTCGCACACGGCCTAGACACATGCCCATGTGTCTACCCGTGTGGACAATTATAGGATATTTTCTAAGCCAATTGCCACCTTAAAAACAAGCACAAACTTATACCATTTTCACCACCATACATCATGACATTAATAGTCACCTAAATGGCCACATTTGATGGTTTAACAACATACACTAATACATATCCACACATGCACACCAACCAATTCATTATATTCCTCATAAAGATATATATATATATATAAACTAACATTTTCATTTGCCATTTCACATGGCATTAGTTAGAAAGTGACACAAAAAGGAAAATATACCCACATGGTCACCAATCTTACTTAACATTTACAACACCATTAAGTCCCTATACATGCCATAGTTCAAAGGGTTCATTTCACTATACCAAAAGAAAATGTTGATAGTGTGGGTGATCCTTTGACACGTTCCGATCTCGAGCTGACTCGACTGAATCTATAAAACAAAGTAAAAGAGAAAAGAGTAAGCTTTAAAAGCTTAGTAAGTCTATATGTAAATAGATAACATCATAGCAATATTAAGCAATACCAATGGTTATCCCTCACACACCAACTTACCACCTAATCTTACCAACATCCCCATACAAATCATGCACATTATTTTCCGCTACTCAAGTTCACATGCACCCTTGCACCCACATGCAATTTCCCACAATTGCATTTGCTCAAAAGAATGCACCTGCACTTACATATCATATTACCACGCCAAATCTCTTTAGTAAGTTTTCCCATTGAACTCTTCGGATTAACATCCGATACTTAGTGGATTTTCAACTCCCAGCTCCACCAACACATAAATCGACTCTTGTGTACACATGGTGAAGTTCACCTTATCACCCATGTGACATAACCATTACATCCTGTAACTATCATGTCTACATGGTGTCCAGTCCCTCGGATCTACCCATACAACCTAGCTACATATAATATTGCTCTCATGTACACATGGTGAAGTTCACCTTATCACACATGTGACATAGCTATCTTTGGTCTGCAGCTCTCGTGTACACATGGTAAAGCTCACCTTATCACTCGTGTGACATAGCTACATTTTATCTGTATCTCCTGTTTTTCCGAAGGTTCAACTGGGACTCACATTTCCAAGACTTTCAGTATCATAGAAAATTTACCAATATTAATATTTCATGGCATACATCAAAATTCTTAATGTACAAATAAAATTGATGTATTACTTACATATAAACTTACCTTGACAACAAAAAGCAATAATTTGCAAATTAATCCGAAACCTTGCCCTTCCCCCGGTCAAGGTTGATTCCTCAGCCTTATCGATTTATAATGACACATTTAACTCGTTTAATGCACACATTACTCAATTTAGTCCAAAATCATCCTATGACAATTTTTACCATTTTACCCCCAACTTTGTCAATTTTTACAACTAAGTCTCTAGGCTCAGAAATTGAAATATATCTATTCTCTTAGTTATCCAAACCTAACCGAATCTCAATGGCACTCAAAATAGCCCACATTTCTCATCAATTTATACCTTTACCACCCTATTTATTATCTTTACAATTTGGTCTCTATTAGGGACTTTCATGAAAAATCACTTAGTAATCATAGCTTACCACACCTTAAACTTTCATATTCCACTATTAGATATCAAATTACTTGCATGTCATACATGGGTAAAATTTTAAACATCAACCTTAGCTTGAAATAATGGTAGAAATAGCTAGAGCAAGCTATGAGTATTCCGAAAATACGAAGAAAATTAAAAATGGGGCTAGAAATCACTTACAATCAAGCTTGAAAATTGAAGAAACCCTAGCTATGGCTTCACCCCAATATTCAGCCAAGGAGAAGAATTATGGACACTTTTTGGCCTCATTTTTCCTTTTTTATTTCTTTTATTATAATGATCAAAATGCCCTTCATTAAAAACCTCTGATATTGCACCCTTCCTTGGGCATTTTTGTCTAAGATAAGCTAAAATGGTTTAATTACCATATAAGGACCTCAAATTTAAAAACCTAATTCAATCAAGTACCTTTATGAAACAAAACCCATATTTTTCACCTATTGCAATTTAGTTCAATCTACCAAATTGGACATGCAAACAACAAATTCTTCATCAAATTTTCACATAAACATTTAAGTACCCAAATAAACATCAAAACTTAATCGGAATAATATTTTAGACCGCGAATTCATGGTTTCGAAACCCCTTTTCCATTTAACCCCTAATTCAAGCTGTTACAATTATGACCTTGGAAGTAAATGATAACTTTGATAATGGATATATGTGTATTTTAGCCAAGTTAAAGTTGATACATGAATGTATATGTTGTGTATGAATTTGCAAGTTTGAGATTAAATGTGATTATGATAGCAAAAATTGGCTTGGTTAAATCGAGTTAATAATGTCATTGATTCTTTTATTTGCTTATAACTTACTAAGCTATCCAAGCTTACTGTGTGTGTTTGTTTATTTTTTTTATAAATTTTGGAAATTTGTTACGAGCTCAGGGATCTTTAGAGAAATCAGTCACACTATTGATCGTTTTTTGGTACTTTTTAAAGTTGAACTTATACCTATGGCATGTATAGGCTAGTTTGTGATTATGTTTGATTTTGGGTATATACACATGAGCCATGCGGAAATGGCTTTAAATGATTTAGCATGCCTTACTAAGGCACGTTTTTAACAACCAACCATAACATATTACCCAATAGTTAATCTCTACTTGTTCAACAAATGTCCATGTTTAATCATTATCAACTTAATGCCAATTTACATGTTTATTCCATAGCCATGACCACCCCGAATGGTCCTAAGGCATTCTCTTGCACATATGTTATACTATTCATTCATAGTAAACAATTATAATCACATCGTAAGGCATTAACAAATAGTAAGGATAATTAAGCTTATAAGCCAAAACATTATAAGCCACATCTTATGGCTATATACAATGAATCAACATAAACCAATACATTTAGCTACTCATGAAAACATCTAACATAAAAACTAAGTCTTTATACATGCCACTCACTTGTAAAAGCTTAACATATATATAAGTTGACACTTCCAAAATGATGACTTGATAGTGTGATGCTGCCTCCGACGATTTCCAACCTCAAGCTGACCTGACAACACTAAAGAAAAGCAGAGGAGGGAGTAAGCTTAAAGCTTAGTAAGCCCATATGATAATAATAAGCAATATGCCAACATGCTTCTCTAAGTAATACAACTATAATTACACTTTTACTTATATTCTGGTCATGCTATTTTCTCGAGTCATAGTTACCAAATTATTTATATCTGGACCTACGGAACTCCAAATTAAGGTCTGCTAATTTTCCCTAAAACTAGACTCACATATCTTCTTACCATAAAATTTTCAGAATTTTTGGTCAAGCCAATAAGTACATTGTATTCTTTAAAGTTACCCATTTTTTGTTGTCTGATAGTTTCGACCCCTCTACACTAAAAATTAATTATCTCATAATACAGGACTCAGATGGTGTTTCCATCTATTTCTCTTAAAAATAGACTCATTAAGAATTCTAAGAATATAAATTATAACCCATAACTATTTTTTTACAATTTTCAATGATTTTCTCAAATCTAAATAGGGGATTTCAAAATTGTTCTGACTCTATTTCACACAAATTCAAATATCTTATACTATGAAATTCCTTAGCTTACACTGTTCCCTTTATAAGAAACTAGACTCGATTAACTTTAATTCCATATTTCATTCAATCTTTAACCCTCTTTCCACTATTTTTGGTATATTTTCTAAGTTGGACTACTGTAGTTATCCCAAAACTGTTTAGTGTAAAATAATGGTAACTAAGCTTATAACGGCTTTACAAACCATTTTAAACATTTTAGTAAAAATACATATTGGTACATCATAAGCATAGAACCATAATCATAAAGTCATCAATATTTCATTCTTATAAGAATAGCTTATTTATTTGTAACCTTACCAAAGATGCATCATTTCATGATCGTAATAGTATTTGAGCTTCAAGTACATACATGTACCTTTTCAATATGCTCATATACTTACCTTCTTACTTTCATCACAAGCTTTGAACGACCCGTTGAACCACTTGGAATACTACTAGAAATTCAATAAGCCTCAAACATAGGGCAAGATGCCTACGCCATGTCCCAGACATAGTCTTCACTGGCTCCCACATCAAAGTCGATGCCATGTCCCAAACATGGTCTTACACTGACTCTCATATATCAAGGCTGATGCCATGTCCCAGACATGGTCTTACACTGACACATCTCAAGCCGATGCCATGTCCTAGACATGGTCTTACACTAGCTTTCATATCTCGAGGTCGATACCATGTCCCAGAATTGATCTTACACTAGCTCTCGTCTCAATGCCGGTGCCATGTCCCAGATATGGTCTTACATTGGCTCTCATAATGTGGCCGATGCATGTCCCAGACATGTCTTACACTAGCACACATATCACCCAAATATCATGGCATGAATATCCAATCTATTCCCAAGGTTCAACTGGGAGTTTATCACATTAAGTCTCATCATGCATACTCATATTCATAATCAAACAATTTATGCTATATCAATTTAATCACACATAATAACCATGTAGTTGCATGATTTACTCCCGACTTACTTATTTCAATGGAATATCATATTCCATTAAATTTCCAATGCAGTCAATCTTCACATAAATGGTATTAACATTGGGCATCAGTTTCTCATATACAATATCTTTAACATGAAATTCAATACAATCATAGCAAGATAGATTTCAAGTATATTAACAATAACATGGATATCATGCTATTTAATCACACGGACTTACCTCGAATGCAATTTCGGCTAATTATTCCATTTTAGTCCATAACCTTGTAGTTTCTGATTAAGCCCGAATCTCGATTTTATTGATCTATAATGATAAAATTTACTAATTTAATCATCATATTAATCAATACATTCCATAATTTATACTTTGGCAAAATGATCATTTTGCACCTAAACTTTTACAAAAATTATGATTTTACCCCTAGCCTTGTAAATTGATTTTTATCGAATTTCTTCATTAATCAAGCCTAGCCGAATTTATTTTAGACTTATAGCAGCCCACAATTTCATTCATTTCACACATTTATCACCTTTTTATCAACCTTTACAAAAAGGTCCATTTAGGTGTTTTTCATGAAAATTCTGTCACAAAAGTTGTTTATTACCCAACCATGACTTATTTTCTTCCATAAAAATTTAAAAAGCAACATAAATATTCACCTGGTAAAACCTTAGACTTTCAACCATTTTGCAAAATAATCCCCCATTAGCTAGATTAAGCTACAAGGGTTCCAAAAATACAAAAATCATCAAAAATGACCATCAAAATCACTTACTTGCAAGGGAACTAAGTGGCTGAAAATTTAAGCTCTCAAAACCCCCATGTTTGCTCCCATTTTTAGTGGAAGAAGAAGAAGAAAAATGAAAAATATGACAACTTTTTCTTTATTTTATTTTATTACCAAAAAAGTCACCAATGTACTAACAAATTTTGACTTTTCAACTTTCTTGTCCCCTATGGCCGGCCATCACTCCCTTAATGGCCTATTTACACTTTAAAGACCTCCAATTTTGGTTCTCTAGCTATTTAACATATTTGGGTAGTAAAACAAAACTTTTACCCTTTATGCGATTTAGTCCTTTTTCGTAATTAAGCTCACAAACGCTAAAATTAATTCACCAAAATTTTCATGCACTCATATAATCATGCTATAACACAAAAAATAATATTAAAATAATTTCTTGGCCTTAGGTTTGTGGTTTCAAAACCACTATTCTAACTAAGCCCTATTTCAGGATGTTACAGTTTGGATGTATATAAGTTGTTATGTCTTGGCAAGTTTATGAATGAAAGACTTGATGCATATGTTCATTTTGATATGAGATGAGTAAGTGAATTGAAAATGCTTGAATGATAGTTGATAATTGAATGGTTATAAGTGCATATTAGCCTATGAACCATATTGATTTGGTACGTGTTTGAATGCATAAATGGTATTGATTTGGGTATATAAATGTTTGGTATTGAAATGGTATATTTTTGTAATGAATTGAGATTGGTTTAGCTGCATTTTTGTGTTAGAAAATGGTACAAATTGATGTGGTTTAGGTATGCTTGAGGAGGGTGAGAAATGTGGCTTAAACCAAGCCTATTTTCGTGTCACAAGGTCTAAGCACATGAGCATGTGACTCGACCGTGTGACCCAACCGTATGACCCCTAAAGTTAGTTAAAACAAGTCAGTGAGTTACACGGCATAGGCACATGGGCGTGTGGCTAGCCGTGTGACCCAAGTTAGTAACCCCTCCAGATTTCACATGGCCTGGCACATGGGCGTGTCCTCGACCGTGTGATGCAAGTTAGTATGTATGCCATGTTTCCACACGGCCTGTGACACGGGCGTGTCTAGTGGCCGTGTGAGGCACATGACCTTGTGACCCTTATTCGAATATTTTTCTAAGTTTTCTCAAATCTTTTATATGTTACCGATTCAGTACCGAATGTATGAATTAAGCTTTGTATGCTCGATTTAAGCATGTTATGAATATGATTGATGGATAACTACTAAAATGGAATAATATTTGATGATTAAATGTTCTGAACTGAGTTGAAAGTCCGGTAATGCCTCTTAACCTATTCTGGCGATGGTTACGGGTTAGGGCTGTTACATGGGGCCACACGCCCGTGTCCTCCAGCCGTGTGGAGCAATCTAGGCTGTGTGGGGGTCCAAACGCCCGTGTGAAGGGTAGCACATGGCCATGTGACAGAGGTACACGCTCGTGTGAAGCATGAACACGGCCGTGTGAGCAGGCCATGTAACTCACTGTTCAATTTCACTAAAATAAGGTGCAAGGCAGATATGGCCGTGTGAGGGTCTCATATGCCCATGTGCCATCAGACACGGCCATATGTTTTGAAACACACGCCCGTGTAGGATCATTAAATTCCCAAATCAGTCACACGACCGTGTGGCCAGACCGTGTGACTCCAAATCACAGAATCCCTAATTCCCAAACCTACACACCCGTGTGCCAAAGGGACACGGCCGTGTGAATTTTGACAAAATCCCCAAATCGGCCACACGGTTGTGTGGCTCCCAATTTGACTTGAAAACCCTAGTTCTCAATTCCACACAGCCGTGTGCCTCAGCACACGCCCGTATGGCAGTCAGGAAGGTCACAAAACCACCCTAAATCAGCCCTGAAACCGCTGTTTAAGCCACTATAACAGTCCCTAACCTTTGTCCTATCAAAATACATAAAAAAAAAATAGCGATTTCCCTTCACTTCCATCGCCTAAAACCCAAAACTGATGGGTTAACACACAAATAAGAGATACCGAATCAAAGTTTGCAAAAATTCAATTAAGCAATTAAAATAATGTAGTTACAGTTCGAATCCCACACCTGTTTTGACGACAAAGAAGATGACCGAGAAGTGAAAATCCAAGACCCTTCGATGAGCAGTTTCTGAGAATTATTTAGAAGGCAATAGAAAAATAAAATAAAATAAATTTTAAACAGAAAAAGAAGGGAGGAGAGGGAACGTCATAAAAAGAAAGAGAAAGAAAAGTAAATAAAATAATAACAAAACAAAATAAAAAAAGAATTACAAATAATAACTAATCAAATAAATACTAAAACATACTAAAATAAAATTGTTTCCTAGAATGCACATAAGAGAACTTGAACTTAGAACCTTGGGTTCCACTAGCACCCACTCAACCACCAGACTAGTAGGCCCATTCTGTCACTAGATTGCACAACTAAACACTTATGAGCAACCTCCTCACTATCCCTAAGCTCAATAACCCACAACTTCAAGGCCCAAAATTTAGGACATTACATCAATCCTATGGCATGCCAACTATATCTAACTCAGCCCGATACAATTAATAGGATTTCAATTCACTTTTCAATTTCAAACAATATTAATTCTAATTCAAATATTTTCACATCTCAATAACAATCAATTTTTTCATCAATCACAATTCATATGATCTTAATTCAATATCAAACTAATAAAAAACAATACTCACCTTAATTACTTACCATAAACATTAATTTAAAATACAACAATTTAAAATTACTAAATTCGGATTATAGAAATACAAACAAGGAATTCCGAGCTATTCCACGTCGATTTTATCTTTCCCTTTTTTTAGTTGAGGATTTCGGTATGACGTTAGCCACGAAATTAAAATAATTAAAAATCATCAATACAACACAATTCAATTTCATATTGAATATTTAAATTTTTACTCAAATATTGCTTAATTTCTAATTTAGTCCCTAAACCGAGACTAACTTTATTTCTTCACAATTAATCTTATATTTTCATACAAATTCTACTTTAAACTAAATTTACTCCCTAATTTCACTTAAATCCATAAATTTCAAAATTTTCACAATTACCCTAGCTTTGACAACTTTTACAATTTAGTCCATTAACTAGTTAATCAAATCAACTAATTTTTCTTAATTAATACTCTATCCAAATATTCTAGGCTATCATACAGCCTTTAATAAAATAGAAATTTAATACCAAACCCTAATCTTTTAACCATTTTCACAATTTGGTCCTAACATCAATATTTAACAAAATCACTTTATAATATCATCATAAAAACAAAATTAAAGCTCTAAACCCACTTGATTTTAATAATTTCTTTCAATACATTAATTTAGACAATGAAACAATTCATTTCATGCAATTTGGTCATTTTTTACATTTTTACAAAATTACCCCATTTTTACAAAATTAACCTTACAATTTACTTTTATTCAATTTAGTCCCTGAGCCTAAAACATGCAAATTAGCCATTTTTAATGTAAACGCATGCTAGCTGAATATTCATATATTTTCCTCCTCCTCTCCATTCCACATCCTTAATGAATATAACATGCTTATATGTAATATTGTCTATAATTCCACTATTTTCTTATGTTCATATCAAAGCTATCCACTTGAGTCATAGTCACTAAATTATTTATATCTTAAGCTATAGAATTCCAAATTAAGATCCACTTGATGTTCTTGAAACTAGACTCAAATATCTTTCTACTTTAAAATTTTCAGAATTTATAGTTTAGCCAATAAGTACAATAAAATCTTCAAATTTATCCTTATTTTGCTGTATGACAGCTTTGACCATTGCTTACTAAAAATTAATTGTCTCCTAGTACGGGTTTGGATGATGTTTCCATTTTTTTTTCTCTTGAAAATAGACTCATTAATAATTTTAAACATGTAAATTTAAACCCATAATTATTTTTTTACAATTTTTAATGATTTTCCAAATTCAGAACAGGGGAACTAGAAATCATTCTAACTTTGTCTCATAAAATTTATTATATTTCATAATTTACAATTCCATTTCTTACACTATTTCTTTTATGAAAAACTAGACTCAATAAAATTTAAATTCATATTTTATTCAACCTCTAATTTAATTTCCACAATTTTTGGTGATTTTTCAAAATTAGACTACTACTGCTGTCCAAAACTGTTTTAATGCAAAATGTTGATTACCAAGTTTATAACACCCTTATTTCCTTTCTCTACAATATTTCCCATTACTTCCTCTTATTTCCCTTCACTAACATATCAATAACATAGAACTTTATATAATAAAACTCTACTTTAACATCATTTTCATACTTTTTCAATAATATGAAACTAAAAAATATATTGAAATCTTGATGTTCTTACCTTGTCCTATTGATTTCAATCTTTAACTTGATTTTCTCTCTCTTCCAGCTTCTATTTCTTGAATCTAACTTGAAATTCTAGCTCCCCATAGTCTCCTTATTATCTTTCTCTCTTGATGGCTATGGAAATTCTTTTGATTTCTAAGTGAAAATGGTGGATTTTTTGTGGAAGGATCAAATTGTAAAGAAAAGAAAATTTCTTTCTTTCTTTTCTCTACTCATGTTGGTTGCATGAAAGATGAAGAGAATTCTTCATCTTTCTCTCCTTATATACTAAATAAAATAATAATAAAATATCTCATTAAAATATTAATAAACAAATATTTATTTATTTAATCTAAAATATCACCAACATCATTATTGCCTTCTAGATTTCTCTCTCTTTCTAATTGAACATTTTGACTTTTATGATCTTTTAAAATTCCATCCTTGAGTCATCACTTAATTTGGTAAAATTGCAATTTAGTCCCTCATACTTCTTTACCTATTCAATTTGGTCCTAATTCATCCATTTTTCTTAGTTTCTAGATCATTCCACCCTTTAAATATTTGCACTATTAGTCTTCCAACTTTTTCATATTTACACTTAAACCCCTCAAATTTTGAGTATTTACTCTTGAGCAACAAAACTTTTCTTACTTTTATGATTTAGTCCTTTCTTGAATTAATATATTATAATATACTTCCCAATATTGACATAACTCAAAATTTCCCTTTTTGTCACTTTTTTTCCTTGTTTTACTATATCAAGAATAGTATCTTACTTTCTTACTATAGTAATTTTCGGGGTATTACAAATATATTACACTTAGGGCATCTAATCTAGTAGTAACTACATTGTGAAGTTCAGTTATTTGCTTGCAATGATGTTGTTTTCTAGAGTTGACTTCCCATTTGATTCTAAACCTTGGTTGAAGGTTTGGAATAGTTCCCTTCCCCCAAATATTAAAGACTTTGTTTGGAGTTGCCTCAAGGATTATGTGTCGTGTAAAAGTAATCTATCAAGTAAGGAGGTGATCTCTCTTGCGTTAGAAGCGGCTTTGTCGAAAGTTTAGATCATTTGTTGCTTAACTGTCCTTTGGTTGTACTCCTATGGCAACTTAGGGTGGGTTTGGATGGGCGGTGTGTTTATCCGTGGTTAGTGTAAAAACAACGGTGGTAGTAAAATTAGATATTGTAGTGTAAGATAAAAAGTTAGCTAAACGCATCGCATCGCATCACATCGCATCGCATCCCAGCCGCCCATCCAAACCCACCCTCAGTGGTAGCTTTATTTCATTCTCATCTACATATTTGGGATTTAGTCCCACCTTTTTTTAGCTCATACTTTGCTTGATGATTTGGCGCTAACAAGTAATGGATCTTATGATGGGTGCAAGGAGAGGATCAGATGGTCCGATTAGTTTACTGTCCATTACTTGGTGATTTGTTCTGTTATGCTTTCTTTAATCAATGATTTGTTTTGTTTTTTTTAAAAGAAAAGCAATAACTAATTTCTAAAATATTGTTTAATTTTACTTAAAACATCTATAAAATTTGTCATATGTAAATTAAAGGTTAGTAAGTAGATATTTTCAAATGTAAAATTTGCAAATATTGATGTTGTGTGTGTTTTGAATTTTTTTAATTTTAAATGTATAAATATAAATTTTATCTTATGTTAATTAAATAAAAAGAAATTTTAATAAATAGATAAATAATTAATTAGAGTGATAATTTTAAAAGTTCAAGTTATCTATTTAATTTAATTTAATTTTTTTATTATGAAAAAGTGTATATAATTTGAAAAATTTTATCATACTTGCCATGAAATGAAACTATCTTGCTTTATTCTCTCTTATTAAAAGATACATAAATAATATTTAGGGATAAATATCAAATTTATATATGAACTTAGGTGCAATACGTAATTTGATAAATGAATTTTGGTTTGGTGTGATCATACACATAAAAATTGAATTGTGGTTCATATATATATATATATATACCTGAAACTTTGATTTAGATTCAATATACACTTTTAAAAAATGAATACATACATTGACTTTCATATTGAATTGATATAATTATTTTTGTAGACAATATATTAACTCTTTTTTTAGATCAAATACATGGATCCTTTATTAAATAAAACAAATAGGCACAAAAGACAAACATAAAGTTTAAGGAAATCCGAAACAAAAATAAAACGACCTAAAAATAAAAGAAGAAAAAACCTTGATCCAAAGGGTTGCTTTAGAACCTTCCTCTAACCCAATTGTTATCAAATAATTCCTCCGCTACTGAAAAGAAACAAAAAGTCATAAGGAAATTGCAAGGATAGTCATCATAATTACTTGCCATTATTTCCTTCATCAGAAAACAAAAAACATCTTCATTACGCATTGATTTGCCATCTCCCCATCTTTCCTTCTATTCCCGATTCAGTTTCTCTTTAGCTCTTCAGCACCTTCAAGCATTCATGGATTCTGTCCATCACCTATCTACATCCACCTCTTTCACTGCGAAAGAAGGAACTTCATTCATCAAAGAAGTTGTTTCTCTCCTTTCCAGTCCTTCTGTAGCTAGAATGTAACGACCCAAAATTTTCGGGTACCAGAAAAACGAGTCGTAGGGCCTCCGTCTTAGGAAAATAAGTTCGTAATTATTTATTAAAAATATTTATGAGGTCAATTATGAGTTGAATTAGTTTTTGATTAAGTGAATTTAGTTTAATTAGAAATAATTAGTAGAAAGGACTAAATTGAATAATATGCAAAAGTTTAATTATAGAACATAAAAATATTAAAGGATTAAATTAGTAATTAGACCATAAAAGTGACATGTGTGAATGATGGATAAAATACATGTGTATTAATTTTATTGGTAGAAATGTATGTTATGTATGTATTTACTTAATTATTAAGTAATTGTTATTTAATTATTTATTTATTATAATTATTATTAATTATGTAAATATTATTTTTTTAAATTGTTGTGATAAAGACAAGTGTATGGCAAGGATTTGTGCATGTGTCATAATATATATGTATACAAATGTAATGTATATATTGGTTATTATATTAGATATTTATAATAATTAATTAAAGAAAACAAATAAAAGAAATTAAAAAGAAATAACAAAAGAAAAAGAGAGAATAGAACCAGAGAAAGAAACGTGAAAGGGAAAGAAAGAAAGAAAGAAAGAAGAAAAAAGGGAAATTGAAGGATTAAGGCTTGGAGATTAATTTGGTAAGTCAATTAAGTCCATTTCTTTGTAATTTTGATGTTTTTGAAGCTCTAGAGAAAGATTCTCTTGAATTTATGTGAAAATATTAGCAAATAATGGAAGTTTGATTTGGGTTTATGTTAAGGAAATGGTGGAATTAGGGATTAATTTGATAGAATTGTGAATTTGAATTGAATTAGGGACTTAATTGTAAACTAGGCTATAAGTTTTGAGCTTTAGGGACTAATTTGGAAGAAATTTTAATTTAGGGAAAAATGATGAAAATTTGATAGTTATATGAAAGTTTTAACGGAAATTGAATAAGAAAATGAGATAAATTGCTAAAGAAGAGAAGATGACAAAGTTTAGGACATAAGTGGGGATATGATAAAAGTTATATGGAAAATTTGGAAATTGTATAAATTATGTATATTATTAATTAATTGTAAATTTGCTAATTTTCGTAGCTAACAAGGAAACCGAGCCATTGAATACGAAAGGAAAGGAAAAAGTGTCGAGGAGTAGCTCGGGAAAATATCGGTTTGTATTATCATAATTTGAATTATTTCTTATTATGTGCTTAATTTATTTGATATATGTGCATGGGAATGGAATTGAATTTAGTAGTGCTATATAAATTGAATGTGATTGAATATGGTTGATGAATATATAAGTGTATGTGAGATTGAATTATAGGATTGTATTGAATTTGAATGATTTTGATTTATTGAAAATGGAAATGAAATGAAAATATGTGAAAATGTGAAATTGAAGCAAGTTATGCTTGAATTGCAAAATATGTGAGAAAATGTGGCCAAAGAGCAAATGATGTGAATTTGATTGAAATTACGAGAAAGTAATTGAAATTGATATGTGTTTCCGAGACCCTATTAACTAGTCGGGCTTAGTGGATATAGTTGGCATGCCATAGGATTGGAAGTGTTCAGGGTTACTTTGACCTCGAGTCGATGAGACACTTGGAGTGTCATATTGCTTCGGATAGATTCGATGAGGTACTGGGTACCACTTTACTTTGGCTAGGCCGATGAGACACTGGGTGTCAAATTTGCTTCGAACTATCCGATGAGGCACTGGGTGCCAATATGGTGTGTTTGGTTGGATCCGTATACCCGCCAAAGTCCGAGTCATGTTAATAGGGGTAATTAAGTGAAATGAGAAAATCGATTGAAATTGTGCATTTGAATCATCGAATAAAGAGTGAAAATGATGATGTGATATGAAACGAGAAATGAAATTGTGCTATGAGATTTAATACTTGAATTAAGGTTCTTGAATGGTCATTATTGAATTTGTATATGTGTAATTGGAATGTGACCAAAGATTCATGAATTGTTCATGTTGGAAACGTGAATTGAATGTTTTTATATGATTGAGGAAATGGTAAACTGAATATGGAAATATGGTAGTTTTGGATATAACTATGTGTATGATTTGTATACGACATGATATAATGTTATTGTTTAATTCGAATTATGATAATACCACTGAGTATTTCCAATACTCAGCATACGGTTATTTTCCGTGCGCAGGTTAGGTAAAGTTGAGGTTTCGTCAAGCATCCAAATCAGTCCCGATCTCAGCTCAAATTTGTGGTGATGTATTTATCTTTTGGTAATGTGGCATGTACTAGGTTTAATATTTGTCACCGTAAATGTTTAATATTTTGAATGTAAATATAGTGTATAAACTTTGAGAAGTTTTTTTTGAAAGGAATGAATGAATTTTTGCTAAATTTGAAGATGAAATGAATGGTTTTTGGTTAACATTTATAAGTCAATGAATTGGGCATGTATTAGATATGTTTAGTGGGTAAAAATAGCTTAAAAATGATGAAACTTGCAGTTTTCACACGGCCAAGACACATGGGCGTGTGCCCAGGTCGTGTGGGAGAAACAGATTCGACCACGGGCTGGCCACATGGCCATGTCCCAGGCCACACGGGTGTGTGCTCTAGCCACACGGGTGTGTGGTCTAGCCACACGGGTGTGTGCCCAGGCCACACGGGCGTGTCCCAAAACCACACGGCCATGTGCCCCTGTTTTTCAAGAAAATTTTTAAAAGTTCCTGGTTTGATCCCGAATCAATTTCTAAACTTATTTTGGGTCTCGTAGGCCTATATTAAGAATTATTTGATGGTAAATAGAGGGTTTTTGATTGAAACTCAAATTTATGCCTCGTTTTTATTTCGTAAGTTAGTGTATGGTTCCGGTAATACCTCGTGACCCTGTTCCGGCGACGGTGTGGGGATAGGAGGTGTTACATTTGTTGGTATCAGAGCTATAGGTTTAGCCGATTCTCAGACTAAATCAAGTTTGTAAGTGAGTCTAGAAGTACATGCCACATTCAAGTAAAAGTTGAGTCGGGATTTTTGGATGCTGACCTATTTAATTGTTTTTGTTTTATAGATTAAAGATGTCGGATGATGAATCAATCGATTTGAATGAAAGTGTATCAGCTACACCTAGTGTAAACCCGTTTATAGATCATCCTCCCGATGTAGAAAGAGAAAACATTAGGGAGAGAGATGAAAAAGGTAGAAATGATTCTGACTTATTAAGAGTTTTAGTTGATGCTCTTCAACGAGTAGCGGGAACTGTACCTGCTACCACATCTGTACCTATTCCTAAACGGGCCCCTATTAAAGAATTAAGAAAGTATGGTGCCACAGAATTTTCGGGTCTGAAAGGAGTTGATCCGTTCATAGCTGAAAATTGGATGGAAGCAACAAAAAGAGTTTTACAACAGTTAGAGTGTACTCCACATGAAAGCTTGTTGTGTACTGTATCTTTATTACAGGGTGAAGCATACCTATGGTGGGAATCTGTGATTCGACAGTTGCCTACTGATCAAGTAACGTGGGATTTGTTCCAGAGAGAATTCCAAAAGAAGTACATTGGGGAAATATACATTGAAGACAAGAAGCAAGAGTTCTTGACGTTGGAACAAGGTAATATGTCGGTAATAGACTATGAGAGGGAGTTTTCAAGACTTAGCCGATATGCTTCAGAGTATATTCCGACTGAAAATGATAGTTGTAAAAGATTTTTACGGGGATTAAGAGATGACATAAAGGTACTATTGGTATCTCAGCGAATTACCGAATTTGTTGTTTAATTGAGAGGGCCAAAATGGTAGAACAAGTCTTAGGGCTTGATAAAAAGTCTGAACCTCCTAAATCAGTTGGGAAACATATGGGAACTACAAATTCAAACCCTTCATCGAAACGATTCAGAGATTCTCGAAGCGGATGGAAATCTAGTTTCAAATCTGATAGAGGAGGGAAGAGTCAAGGAAGACAAACTACAGTGTCCACCGGTGGTGTAAGAGGTCCGGCTCGAGATGCTACTATTCCAGATTGTGAACATTGCGGAAAGAAACATAGGGGTGAATGTTGGAAGTTAGTTGGAGGCTGTTTCCGATGCGGATCTAAAGACCATTTTATTAGAGATTGTCCGAAAGTTGACAGTACTACACCCGTTACATCACAGAGATCGGGTTCTACTATTAGAGGTAGAGGATCGAGTAGAGGTAGTTCCTTATCTCGAGGAGGTGGTGCTAGAAAAAGCAGTGACATTGTTACTCAACAATCTGAAGCTCGAGTACCAGCTAGAGCATATGTAGTCAGAACCCAAGAAGAGGGAGATGCGCATGATGTTGTAACAGGTATATTCTTATTATATTCTGAGCCTGTTTATTCTTTAATTGATCCTGGATCTTCGCATTCATATGTTAATTCAAAACTAGTTGAGATGGGAAAATTGAAACATGAAATGTCTAGAATGTCAATAGAGGTGTCAAGTCCGTTAGGACAGACGGTGTTAGTGAATCAAGTTTGTCCAAGATACCCGTTGAAAATTCAGAATAGAACTTTTCTGGTTGACTTGTTGATTATGCCATTTGGAGATTTTGATGTAATATTAGGTATGGATTGGTTGTCTGAATATGGTGTAATTTTGGACTGCTATGAAAAGAAATTCAGTATTCAGGTTGAAAATGGAAGCACTATGGAGGTAAAAGGTATTCGAAGCAGTGGGTCAACACGTGTTATTTCAGCAATAAAGGCTAACAAGTTGTTACAGCAGGGTTGCACAGCATACTTGGCTTATGTTATTAATTCAGATTCAGTGAGTAGTCAATGTAGTAAAATTTAGACAGTTTGCGAGTTTCCTGATGTTTTTCCTGAGGAATTACCGGGTTTGCCACCAAATAGAGAAGTTGAGTTTGCTATAGAGGTTTATCCGGGTACTGTTCTAATTTCTATTCTTCCGTACCGTATGTCGCCTACAGAATTGAAGGAGTTAAAGGTGCAATTGCAAGATTTGTTAGATCGTGGTTTTATTCGGCCGAGTATTTCACCGTGGGGAGCTCCGGTATTATTTGTTAAAAAGAAAGATGGTTCGATGCGACTTTGTATTGACTATAGACAGTTGAATAAGGTGACAATCAAGAACAAATATCCCCTTCCTCGCATTGGTGATTTATTTGATCAATTGAAAGGAGCTTCGGTGTTTTCAAAGATTGATTTAAGATCCGGCTACTATCAGTTGAAAGTAAAGGAATGTGATGTGCCAAAGACAGCTTTTCGTACAAGGTATGGCCATTATGAATTTTTAGTAATGCCATTCGGATTGACTAATGCCCCAGCTGCTTTCATGGATCTGATGAACCGCATATTTCAGCCATATTTAGATCAATTTTTTGTGGTTTTTATTGATGACATATTGGTTTATTCGAAGACAGAGACAGATCATGATCAGCATCTCAGAATAGTGCTACAAATTTTGCAAGAAAAACGATTGTATAGGAAATTGAGTAAATGTGAATTTTGGTTATCAGAGGTTGTATTTTTGGGACATGTGGTATCGGCAGATGGAATCAGAGTTGATCCGAAAAAGATAGAAGCCATAGTTCAGTGGAAAGCTCCGAAGAATATATCAGAGGTACATAGTTTTCTTGGTTTGGCTGGGTATTATAGAAGATTTGTGAATGGATTTTCAAAAATAGCCTTGCCTATGACTAAATTGCTACAGAAGAATATTTCTTTTATTTGGAATGATCAATGTCAGAAAAGTTTTGAAAAGTTGAAGCAAATGTTAACAGAAGCACCAGTTTTGACTTTACCAGAGTCGGGGAAAGATTTTATTGTTTATAGTGATGCCTCATTGAGTGCTTTAGGTTGTGTACTAATGCAAGATGGGAAAGTAATAGCTTATGCATCCCATCAGTTAAAACCACATGAGAGAAATTATTCGACTCATGATTTGGAGCTTGCGGCTGTGATTTTTGCTTTGAAGATTTGGAGACATTACCTTTATGGTGAAAAATGCTACATTTACACAGATCATAAAAGCTTGAAATATCTTCTCTCCCAGAAAGAATTAAATTTGAGACAGAGACGGTGGATAGAGCTTCTGAAAAATTATGATTGTGTTATAGACTACCATCCGGGAAAAGCTAATGTAGTAGCCAATGCATTAAGTAGAAAAGCTGCAATTGAGTTGAGAGCAATGTTTGCACGACTCAGTATTAGTGATGATGGGAGTTTGTTGGCCGAATTGAGAATAAAGCCAGTGATGTTTGATCAGATTAGAGCAGCTCAGTTAGAAGATGATAAGTTGATAAAGAAAAGAGAGATGATACAGAATGGTACGGTAGAAAATTTTAACATTGATACTCATGGATGCTTGAGGTACCGAGATCGAGTATGTGTTCCAGCTAAATCTGAATTGAAAGAGTTAATACTCCGAGAGGCATATGATGGTTCTGTAACGTCCCCACGCCCAAAACCGTCACCGGAGTCGAGCTTGAGGCGTCACTAAACGTAATTTATCATTTTAAACAACTTTACAAAAACTATTTTCATTTTCGGAATAATCTATCTCCTGCGTCATGGTCGCTCGAAAAATCATATCTCGAGTTACGAAACTCGAAATCAAGATCCGTAAATTTTCCCTGAATTTAGACTCATATATCTATTCACTAATTTTTTTCTAGAATTTTTGGCTGGGCCGATTAGTACAGTTTATTAGTTAAAGTTGCCCCTGTTTCAGAACTTGACTGTACTGACCTCTGTTTACTACGGACCACTTTTCTCTCTGTAAAAAACTCATATAATTGTGCCGTTTATCTCTCTTAAAACTAGATTCAATAAGGATTCTAAGCATATAAAATACACCTCCTAATTATTTTTGTACAATTTATGGTGAATTTTCAAAATTAGAACAGGGGATCCAGAAATCGTTCTGGCCCTGTCTCACTAAAACTCAAATATCTCCTAACGTGTAACTCCTTTACCTATTTTGCTTCTTCCATATGAAAGTAGACACAATAAGCTTCAATTTCATAACTAATTCATTACCAAATTCGATTTCTATGATTTTTAGTGAATTTTCAAACTCACGTCAGTGTTGCTGCAATGTTCTGTTTTATGGCTAGTTCCAATTTCATAAAAGCTTCCATGTACTAATTAATCTATTATTCTTTCATGACATCAAACATAACCTATATTGGCCATTTCAATGACTCATCATTGTCAAGCATTTCCTCAACCAAACACCACCATATCACAAGATTATTTACACATAGTAGGTATATTGCTATACATGCCATTCTAAGTTCTATAAGCCGTTTACCAAAAAGTCCTTCGGATAGTGTGATCGAGTCTTCGACCTATCCCGATTCTCGAGCCGGCTTGTCCAAAACTACAATGAATAAAAAGGAGGGAGTAAGCATAAATGCTTAGTAAGTTCACATGCAAATAACAAGTAACATAACAAAGTCATTATGCCAAACAACATTAACATAGCATCACCAAACATATGTCACCATTCTAATCATCATACTTCATCTTACCACATCTTTGTTGTTGTGTCGAATTTCAACCCGAGGGTTAAGTACATACCTGTCCAATGTGGCCATTTCTCAACATTACTGAATTGTCACTTACACCTTGAGTATTCTTCCATTCCGCTAGAATTTTACCCGTTGAACACATCGGAATATAACTCGGATACACGGATCATTTGCACATAAATGCCACATATGTAATCAATCCATCATGTAACCCGCCCATAAGTGAACTCGGACTCAACTCAACGAGCTCGGGCGTTCACATCCATAAGTGAACTCGGACTCAACTCAACGAGCTCGGATGCCTAGTTACATTTCACGAACTCGGACTCAACTCAACGAGTTCGGACATTTGCATCCATAAGTGAACTCGGACTCAACTCAACGAGTTCGGATGCTCAACCATCCTAGTGACATGTCACTTGTATCCTAATCTATTCCTAAGGTTCAAACGGGATTTTCCTCAATCACATATCCTTGCCGTCTTCCACAGAATACCGAAACCAATACTCGGTAGCAATTTATATTTAACAAGTAGCACACATAATTTGCATATTATTCGATAATAACCACAAAGCATATATTTCATGATAAAAATCAGCATATCATATAAATAACATCAATTAACTTAAAAATAATGATTATGTTACATTATTTACACATGAACTTACCTTAGTACCAAAATACAACGATTTTGCAATTTAGTCCGTAATCTTTTCTTTTCCCCGATTGAGGTCGATTCCACGTCTTTCTTGATTATGAAGCTTGAAAGTTGAAGAAACCCTAGCTATGGAGAGAGCAAGTTTCGGCAGCAACCAAATGAAGATGATAACAATTTTGTGTTATTTTTCCCTTTTAATTCATGTTAATAACCAAATGACCAAAATACCCCTCCTTACTAAACTTTCAAAAATTCCTCCCATGTCCTAATTTGTCCAAGAACTTAAAATTGGTCTAATTACCATTTAAGACCTCCTAATTAATATTTCAAAGCAATTTCATACTAAAAACTTCTAGAATGCAAGTTTTGCAACTTATTCGATTTAATCCCTAACTCCAAATTAAGCACTTTACGCTTAGAATTTCTTCACGAAATTTTCACACCATCATAAAATCATATCATAAACATCAAAATAATTATAATATAATTATTTCTACCTCGGATTTGTGGTCACGAAACCACTATTCCGATTAGGCCCTAATTCGGGATATTACAACTCTCCCCCCCTTTTAAGGATTTTCGTCCTCGAAAATCTTACCGGTAAACAGATGTGGGTATTGTTTTCTCATAGTTTCCTCGGGTTCCCATGTAGCCTCTTCTATCCCATGCTTTTGCCACAACACTTTCACAAGAGCAATACTTTTGTTTCTTAGTTGTTTGACCTCTCGAGCTAAAACTTTTATCGGTTCTTCTTCATAGGTCATATCTGGTCGTAATTCAATTTCTGTCGGTGAAATTATATGCGAAGGATCCGAGCGATACCGACGTAACATAGATACATGGAACACGTCATGAATTTTCTCTAACTCAGATGGTAATGCTAACCGATAAGCTACCGGTCCAACTCTTTCAGTTATTTCATACGGCCCGATAAAACGCGGACTTAACTTACCCTTCTGTCCAAATCTGAGGACTTTCTTCCACGGAGACACCTTTAAAAATACCTTATCACCAACTTGAAACTCGATTTCTTTTCGTTTCAAATCTGCATAAGATTTCTGTCTATCCGAAGCAGCTTTCAAACAATCTCGAATTACCTTCACTTTTTCTTCGGTTTCTTTTATTAAATCAACCCCATAGATCTGATTTTCCTTGAGTTCGGTCCAATACAAAGGCGTCCGACACTTACGACCATACAATGCTTCATAAGGTGCCATTTTCAAACTCGTCTGATAACTGTTATTGTAAGCAAATTCCACCAACGGTAAATATCTCTCCCAACTTCCTTGGAATTCTAATACACAACATCGAAGCATGTCTTCAAGAATCTGAATTACTCTTTCTGATTGCCCATCAGTTTGTGGATGAAAAGCAGTACTGAAATTTAACCTTGTACCTAACGCCTCTTGTAACTTTTGCCAAAACCGCGAAGTAAATCTCGGGTCTCTATCTGAAATGATTGACAATGGTATTCCATGTAGTCTAACAATTTCTCTAACATACAATTCAGCTAACTTGTTAAGAGAATAATCCGTATGTACCGGAATGAAATGAGCCGATTTAGTTAATCTGTCAACTATTACCCAAATGGCATCCTTCTTTCCTGGAGTCAACGGCAACCCTGAAACAAAATCCATAGTAATCCGATCCCATTTCCATTCAGGAACCATAATAGGCTGAAGTAATCCTGAAGGCACTTGGTGTTCAGCTTTCACCTGTTGACAAATTAAGCATTTGGACACAAATTCTGATATATCTCTTTTCATTCCATTCCACCAATACATTTTCTTCAAATCATTATACATTTTCGTACTACCTGGATGAACTGTCAAATAACTACCATGTGCTTCCTGCAAAATCTTTTGAATTAATTCTCCGTTCCTCGGTACACAAATCCGATCTTTAAACATCAAGCAACCATCAGGACCGATTCTGAAGTCTGACTCTGTATCAACCTCACATTGCTTTCTTTTGGCTTGTAAGTCTTCATCACTTTTCTGAGCTTCACAAATCTCTTGTAAAAACATCGGTCTTACTTTTAGTTCGGCCAGAATGGAACCATCATCTGACATTTCTAATTGAGCGTTCATAACTTTTAAAGCAAACAACAGTTTTCTACTCAAAGCATCAGCAACTACATTTGCTTTTCCTGGATGGTAATCAATCACAAGCTCGTAATCTTTTAATAACTCCAACCATCTTCGCTGTCTCAAATTCAAGTCCTTTTGTGACATCAAGTATTTAAGACTTTTGTGATCGGTATATACCCGACATTTCTCACCATACAAGTAATGTCGCCAAATCTTCAAAGCAAACACCACTGCAGCCAACTCTAAATCATGAGTAGGATAATTCCTCTCGTGAGGTTTTAACTGCCTCGAAGCATAAGCCACAACCTTTCCTTCTTGCATCAATACACATCCCAAACCATTTAGAGAAGCATCGCTATATACCACAAATTCTTTACCTGACTCGGGCTGTACTAACACTGGTGCCTCTGTTAATAACTTTTTCAATTCTTCGAAACTTTGTTGACATTCTTCCGTCCACTCAAATTTAACATCTTTTCGAAGTAATCTAGTCATAGGAGCGGCAATTATAGAAAATCCATTCACAAACCGTCGATAATATCCGGCTAGCCCCAAGAAACTTCTAACTTCGGTTATATTCTTCGGTGGCTTCCAATCAACAATAGCTGAAATTTTACTGGGATCAACCCGTATACCATCACCCGAAACAATATGACCCAAAAATCCTACTTCCCGAAGCCAAAATTCACTTTTACTAAACTTGGCATATAACTGCTTGTCTCGCAAAGTTTGCAAAACTATCCTCAAGTGTTCAGCATGCTCTGTCTCATCTTTCGAATAAATCAAGATATCATCTATAAATACCACAACAAACTTGTCCAAGTATGGCCGAAATATTCGATTCATCAAATCCATAAACACGGCAGGAGCATTTGTTAATCCAAACGGCATAACTAAAAATTCATAATGACCGTACCTTGTTCTAAAAGCAGTTTTAGGCACATCCGACTCTTTTACCCGCAGCTGATAATACCCAGATCTCAAATCAATTTTTGAAAACCATGTTGCTCCTTTCAGCTGATCAAACAAATCATCAATTCTTGGCAACGGATACTTGTTTTTAATTGTCACTTTGTTTAATTGCCGATAGTCTACACACAATCTCATCGAACCATCTTTCTTTCTCACAAACAACACCGGAGCACCCCAAGGCGAAAAACTCGGTCTCACAAAGCCTTTGTCTGTCAACTCTTGCAACTGCGACTTTAATTCTTTCAACTCTGTTGGTGCCATTCTATACGGAGCAATCGAGATCGGAGCTGTTCCCGGCATCAAATCAATACCAAACTCTACTTCTCTAACTGGGGGCAAACCCGGCAATTCTTCAGGAAATACATCTGGGAATTCACATACAATCGGCACTGATTCCACTTTCTTTTCAATTTCCTTTGTATTCAACACATATGCTAAATAGGCTTCATAACCTTTTCTCAAATATCTCTGAGCTGCCATTGAAGAAATTACACTAGACAATGCCTCTGATTTATCTGATTCAACCCGCAGAGTTTCGCCACTTTCACACTTTAGCTCAATAACTTTCTGTTTACAATTTACTATGGCATCATGCAATGTCAGCCAGTCCATACCCAAAATAACATCAAACTCATCAAACGGCAACAACATCAAGTTGGCCGGAAAGTAATAACCCCGAATCATTAAAGGACATTTCTTGCATACTTTATCAATTATAACACATTTGCCTAACGGGTTTGACACTTTAATCATAAATTCTGTATTCTCAACAGGTATATTCATGCTAGACACCAATTTCATGCATACATATGAGTGAGTAGAACCGGGATCAATTAAAGCAGTAACATTAACATCATAGAGAGAAAATATACCGGTGATCACATCGGGTGAGGAAGCATCTTCACGAGCTTTAATAGCATAAGTTCTAGCCGGAGCCCTTCCTTCAGATCTAACTGCTGCATCTCTGGCTACATTCTTGCTACTTGCCTCGCTCCCAGCTTTTCTTGGATACCTTCCTCGCGAATCTGCACCACTAGCTTTTGTATTCTGAAATTTTTCTTTTTCAATTCTCTCTGGGCAGTCTCTAATAAAATGATCCGGAGAACCACACCGGAAACATTCGTTTGCTCTGCACGGACCAAAATGATTTCTGCCACACCGCTGACATTCGGGTTTAACAAATCTCGTGTTCCCTACACTGGCTGTCGAAGTAGTTTGGGACTTTGGACCCACATTTTGCTTCTTAAAATTCCCATAGGATTGTCCAGCTGAAACTTGGGAACGAGGATTCATATTTCTTGACTTTCCGGATTGCTGTGAGGGTGCATTTGTCATTGGTCTTTTCTTCCAATTTCGTGTTTCAGATTCTGCCTTTTTCTTCTCTTTAAGTAATTCTTCAGCCTTGCAAGCTCGATCGACAAGTACCACCATTTCCTTTAATTCAAGAATCCCAACAAATACTTTAATTTCTTCATTGAGCCCGTCTTCAAAGCGCCTACACATCTTAGCCTCGGTAGGAACATATTCTCTAGCATACTTACTCAGTCTGACGAACTCTCTTTCATATTCAGTGACTGTCATACTACCTTGCTTTAGCTCAAGAAACTCTTTACGCTTCTGATCAATAAATCTTTCACTGATGTATTTCTTCCGGAACTCATCTTGAAAGAATTCCCAAGTTACCCTCTCTTTCGGTACCACGGAAATCAGTGTCTTCCACCAATTATATGCTGAATCTCTCAACAAAGATATAGCACATTTCAAACATTCCTCAGGTGTGCAGGACAATTCATCAAATACCCGGGTAGAATTCTCAAGCCAGAACTCTGCTTTTTCCGCATCATCATCTACATTAGCTCTGAATTCTTCGGCCCCGAGCTTACGAATTTTATCAACTGGAGTTCTTTGGAATTTCATCGTACCCACATCTATAGACATCTGGGGCACAGGTTGAGAAATTGGGGGAGGTGGGGGAGGTCGTACATTCGGGTTCGTACGAACGAACTCCGTGTACCATGCACTCATCATTTGGAGAAAGGCTTCTCGATCCCTTTCTCCTCCCTGACCAACAGTAGGTGGTGGGTTTTCAGTCGGCGCTGCCCCTTCAGCCGGAGCTGGCGCATTACTCTCTACTTCATCAGCCACAGCTGGATCGGGATCCATTTACTATAAAAAAAATCATTTAAAAGGTCAGAAGTCGTCACACTATCACAATATACACATATGGCATGTATAGCAAAATCCGTACATAAAACACGTTAGTCCGAGAACCGACTAAACCTGCTCTGATACCACCAAATGTAACGTCCCCACGCCCAAAACCGTCACCGGAGTCGAGCTTGAGGCGTCACTAAACGTAATTTATCATTTTAAACAACTTTACAAAAACTATTTTCATTTTCGGAATAATCTATCTCCTGCGTCATGGTCGCTCGAAAAATCATATCTCGAGTTACGAAACTCGAAATCAAGATCCGTAAATTTTCCCTGAATTTAGACTCATATATCTATTCACTAATTTTTTTCTAGAATTTTTGGCTGGGCCGATTAGTACAGTTTATTAGTTAAAGTTGCCCCTGTTTCAGAACTTGACTGTACTGACCTCTGTTTACTACGGACCACTTTTCTCTCTGTAAAAAACTCATATAATTGTGCCGTTTATCTCTCTTAAAACTAGATTCAATAAGGATTCTAAGCATATAAAATACACCTCCTAATTATTTTTGTACAATTTATGGTGAATTTTCAAAATTAGAACAGGGGATCCAGAAATCGTTCTGGCCCTGTCTCACTAAAACTCAAATATCTCCTAACGTGTAACTCCTTTACCTATTTTGCTTCTTCCATATGAAAGTAGACACAATAAGCTTCAATTTCATAACTAATTCATTACCAAATTCGATTTCTATGATTTTTAGTGAATTTTCAAACTCACGTCAGTGTTGCTGCAATGTTCTGTTTTATGGCTAGTTCCAATTTCATAAAAGCTTCCATGTACTAATTAATCTATTATTCTTTCATGACATCAAACATAACCTATATTGGCCATTTCAATGACTCATCATTGTCAAGCATTTCCTCAACCAAACACCACCATATCACAAGATTATTTACACATAGTAGGTATATTGCTATACATGCCATTCTAAGTTCTATAAGCCGTTTACCAAAAAGTCCTTCGGATAGTGTGATCGAGTCTTCGACCTATCCCGATTCTCGAGCCGGCTTGTCCAAAACTACAATGAATAAAAAGGAGGGAGTAAGCATAAATGCTTAGTAAGTTCACATGCAAATAACAAGTAACATAACAAAGTCATTATGCCAAACAACATTAACATAGCATCACCAAACATATGTCACCATTCTAATCATCATACTTCATCTTACCACATCTTTGTTGTTGTGTCGAATTTCAACCCGAGGGTTAAGTACATACCTGTCCAATGTGGCCATTTCTCAACATTACTGAATTGTCACTTACACCTTGAGTATTCTTCCATTCCGCTAGAATTTTACCCGTTGAACACATCGGAATATAACTCGGATACACGGATCATTTGCACATAAATGCCACATATGTAATCAATCCATCATGTAACCCGCCCATAAGTGAACTCGGACTCAACTCAACGAGCTCGGGCGTTCGCATCCATAAGTGAACTCGGACTCAACTCAACGAGCTCGGATGCCTAGTTACATTTCACGAACTCGGACTCAACTCAACGAGTTCGGACATTTGCATCCATAAGTGAACTCGGACTCAACTCAACGAGTTCGGATGCTCAACCATCCTAGTGACATGTCACTTGTATCCTAATCTATTCCTAAGGTTCAAACGGGATTTTCCTCAATCACATATCCTTGCCGTCTTCCACAGAATACCGAAACCAATACTCGGTAGCAATTTATATTTAACAAGTAGCACACATAATTTGCATATTATTCGATAATAACCACAAAGCATATATTTCATGATAAAAATCAGCATATCATATAAATAACATCAATTAACTTAAAAATAATGATTATGTTACATTATTTACACATGAACTTACCTTAGTACCAAAATACAACGATTTTGCAATTTAGTCCGTAATCTTTTCTTTTCCCCGATTGAGGTCGATTCCACGTCTTTCTTGATTATGAAGCTTGAAAGTTGAAGAAACCCTAGCTATGGAGAGAGCAAGTTTCGGCAGCAACCAAATGAAGATGATAACAATTTTGTGTTATTTTTCCCTTTTAATTCATGTTAATAACCAAATGACCAAAATACCCCTCCTTACTAAACTTTCAAAAATTCCTCCCATGTCCTAATTTGTCCAAGAACTTAAAATTGGTCTAATTACCATTTAAGACCTCCTAATTAATATTTCAAAGCAATTTCATACTAAAAACTTCTAGAATGCAAGTTTTGCAACTTATTCGATTTAATCCCTAACTCCAAATTAAGCACTTTACGCTTAGAATTTCTTCACGAAATTTTCACACCATCATAAAATCATATCATAAACATCAAAATAATTATAATATAATTATTTCTACCTCGGATTTGTGGTCACGAAACCACTATTCCGATTAGGCCCTAATTCGGGATATTACAGGTTCATTTGCTTTACACCCGGAAAGTACAAAAATGTATCGTAATTTACGCGATTTGTATTGGTGGCCCGGAATGAAAAGAGACATAGTTGAATATGTGGGTAAATGTCTTGTATGTCAGCGAGTAAAGGCAGAACATCAGGTACCGACAGGTTTACTTCAGCCTATCAGTATTCCTGAATGGAAATGGGATCGCATCACCATGGATTTTGTTTCGGGATTACCATTGTCAGCAAGTAAGAAGAATTCGGTTTAGGTGATAGTTGATAGACTTACCAAGTCAGCTCATTTTATAGCAGTCAGAACAGATTGGTCATTACAGAAACTTGCTAAGGTGTATATCCGGGAAATTGTTAGATTGCATGGTATTCCGTCATCGATAATTTCAGATCGAGATCCTCGATTCACGTCAAGATTTTGGAGACAGTTACATGAGTCGTTGGGTACACGGCTTAATTTTAGTACAGTATTCCATCCGCAGACTGATGGACAATCTGAACGGGTAATTCAGATATTAGAAGATATGCTTCGGGCTTGTGTCATTGAATTTGAATCAGGTTGGGAACGTTATTTGCCTTTAGCTGAATTTGTGTATAATAATAGTTTCCAATCAAGTATTCAGATGGCTCCGTATGAAGCATTATATGGTCGAAGGTGTAGATCACCCGTGTGTTGGACAGAATTGAATGAAAGAAAAGTGATTGGACCGGAGTTGATTCAAGAAACCAAAGAAACAGTCAAGAAGATTCAAGAAAGATTAAAAGCAGCTTTTGATAGACAGAAATCTTATGCTGATTTGAAACGACGGGATATTGAGTATTCAATTGGGGACAAAGTATTTCTTAAAGTTTCTCCATGGAAGAAAGTGTTGAGATTTGGCCGGAAAGGTAAATTAAGTCCTCGTTATATTGGGCCATATGAAATAGTGGAAAGAATTGGATCGGTAGCTTATCGGTTGGCTTTACCTCCGGAATTGCAAAAGATACACGACGTTTTTCATGTTTCGATGCTTCGAAGGTATAGATCGGATCCTTCTCATGTTATTCCTATTGAAGATATTGAAATTCGATCTGATTTGACTTATGAAGAAGAACCAGTTAAGATTTTAGCACGGGAAGTGAAAGAATTGAGAAATAAACGAGTTCCTCTAGTGAAAGTGCTATGGAGAAGTCATAAAATGGAAGAAGCAACATGGGAACCGGAAGAAACTATAAGAGCTCAGTACCCCCATCTATTCTCAGGTAAATTTCGGGAACGAAATTTTTTTTAGGGGGAGAGAAATGTAACGACCCAAAATTCCCGGGTACCGGAAAAACGAGTCGTAGGGCCTCTGTCTTAGGAAAATAAGTTCGTAATTAATTATTAAAAATATTTATGAGGTCAATTATGAGTTGAATCAGTTTTTGATTAAGTGAATTTAGTTTAATTAGAAATAATTAGTAGAAAGGACTAAATTGAATAATATGCAAAAGTTTAATTATAGAACATAAAAATATTAAAGGATTAAATTAGTAATTAGACCATAAAAGTGACATGTGTGAATGATGGATAAAATACATGTGTATTAATTTTATTGGTACAAATGTATGTTATGTATGTATTTACTTAATTATTAAGTAATTGTTATTTAAGTATTTATTTATTATAATTATTATTAATTATGTAAATATTATTTTATTAAATTGTTGTGATAAAGACAAGTGTATGGCAAGGATTTGTGCATGTGTCATAATATATATGTATACAAATGTAATGTATATATTGGTTATTATATTAGATATTTATAATAATTAATTAAAGAAAACAAAAAAAAAGAAATTAAAAAGAAATAACAAAAGAAAAAGAGAGAATAGAACCAGAGAAAGAAACGTGAAAGGGAAAGAAAGAAAGAAAGAAGAAAAAAGGGAAATTGAAGGATTAAGGCTTGGAGATTAATTTGGTAAGTCAATTAAGTCCATTTCTTTGTAATTTTGATGTTTTTGAAGCTCTAGAGAAAGATTCTCTTGAATTTATGTGAAAATATTAGCAAATAATGGAAGTTTGATTTGGGTTTATGTTAAGGAAATGGTGGAATTAGGGATTAATCTGATAGAATTGTGAATTTGAATTGAATTAGGGACTTAATTGTAAACTAGGCTATAAGTTTTGAGCTATAGGGACTAATTTGGAAGAAATTCGAATTTAGGGAAAAATGATGAAAATTTGATAGTTATATGAAAGTTTTAATGGAAATTGAATAAGAAAATGAGATAAATTGCTAAAGAAGAGAAGATGACAAAGTTTAGGACATAAGTGGGGATATGATAAAAGTTATGTGGAAAATTTAGAAATTGTATAAATTATGTATATTATTAATTAATTGTAAATTTGCTAATTTTCGTAGCTAACAAGGAAACCGAGCCATCGAATACGAAAGGAAAGGAAAAAGTGTCGAGGAGTAGCTCGGGAAAATATCGGTTTGTATTATCATAATTTGAATTATTTCTTATTATGTGCTTAATTTATTTGATATATGTGCATGGGAATGGAATTGAATTTAGTAGTGCTATATAAATTGAATGTGATTGAATATGGTTGATGAATATATAAGTGTATGTGAGATTGAATTATAGGATTGTATTGAATTTGAATGATTTTGATTTATTGAAAATGGAAATGAAATGAAAATATGTGAAAATGTGAAATTGAAGCAAGTTATGCTTGAATTGCAAAATATGTGAGAAAATGTGGCCAAAGAGCAAATGATGTGAATTTGATTGAAATTACGAGAAAGTAATTGAAATTGATACGTGTTTCCGAGACCCTATTAACTAGTCGGGCTTAGTGGATATAGTTGGCATGCCATAGGATTGGAAGTGTTCAGGGTTACTTCAACCTCGAGTCGATGAGACACTTGGAGTGTCATATTGCTTCGGATAGATTCGATGAGGTACTGGGTACCACTTTACTTTGGCTAGGCCGATGAGACACTGGGTGTTAAATTTGCTTCGAACTATCCGATGAGGCACTGGGTGCCAATATGGTGTGTTTGGTTGGATCCGTATATCCGCCAAAGTCCGAGTCATGTTAATAGGGGTAATTAAGTGAAATGAGAAAATCGATTGAAATTGTGCATTTGAATCATCGAATAAAGAGTGAAAATGATGATGTGATATGAAACGAGAAATGAAATTGTGCTATGAGATTTAATACTTGAATTAAGGTTCTTGAATGGTCATTATTGAATTTGTATATGTGTAATTGGAATGTGACCAAAGATTCATGAATTGTTCATGTTGGAAACGTGAATTGAATGTTTTTATATGATTGAGGAAATGGTAAACTGAATATGGAAATATGGTAGTTTGGGACATAACTATGTGTATGATTTGTATATGACATGATATAATGTTATTGTTTAATTCGAATTATGATAATACCACTGAGTATTTCCAATACTCAGCATACGGTTGTTTTCCGTGCGCAGTTTAGATAAAGTTGAGGTTTCGTCAAGCATCCAAATCAGTCCCGATCTCAGCTCAAATTTGTGGTGATGTATTTATCTTTTGGTAATGTGGCATGTACTAGGTTTAATATTTGTCACTCGTAAATATTTAATATTTTGAATGTAAATATAGTGTATAAACTTTGAGAAGTTTTTTTTGAAAGGAATGAATGAATTTTTGCTAAATTTGAAGATGAAATGAATGGTTTTTGGTTAACATTTATAAGTCAATGAATTGGGCGTGTATTAGATATGTTTAGTGGGTAAAAATAGCTTAAAAATGATGAAACTTGCAGTTTTCACACGGCCAAGACACATGGGCGTGTGCCCAGGCCGTGTGGGAGAAACAGATTCGACCACGGGCTGGCCACATGGCCATGTCCCAGGCCACACGGGTGTGTGCTCTAGCCACACGGGTGTGTGCTCTAGCCACACGGGTGTGTGCTCTAGCCACATGGGTATGTGCCCAGGCCACACGGGCGTGTCCCAAAACCACACGGCCATGTGCCCCTGTTTTTCAAGAAAATTTTTAAAAGTTCCCGGTTTGATCCCGAATCAATTTCTAAACTTATTTTGGGTCTCGTAGGCCTATATTAAGAATTATTTGATGGTAAATAGAGGGTTTTTGATTGAAACTCAAATTTATGCCTCGTTTTTATTTCGTAAGTTAGTGTATGGTTTCGGTAATACCTCGTGACCCTGTTCCGGTGACGGTGTGGGGTTAGGGGGTGTTACATAGAATATGACCAACCTTGTTTGATTCTCTATAGGTAAATCGAAAAACACAAGACCCGAAACTTGAACATAGTTTCTTTGAATCGTTGATAAAAACTTCCTTAGCTTAAAGTTTACGAATCATCGTATGTGTATCTCCTTCTATTTCAACCACCCTTAGTCCTAAATTTAAACCCAGATAGATCGCCTGGAGACATGCCATCGCTTCTATCGCAAAAATAGACAGTATATTCTCATGCATGACTGTTCTTGAACAAATAACCTCTGCTTTTTCGTTTCGAACCACGAGCAAGACTCTTTCCTTTACCTATTAAATGCAGCGTCGAAATTGATTTTAACCGTTGAGTCGGTCAAAGTTGTCTATCTGCCCATGAGTAGCCCACTCCCTGGTAATTAATTATTCAACCCATCAAGTTCCTTAAGGTAACTGAACATGAAATCCACTAATTGAGAACCTATTTTTTGCTCACCCTCGTGAATAAACTTGTTTCTCGCCATCCATATCACCCACATTGAACATGCTATCAATTTGCACTAAAATAAGGAATTTGAATCAAATATGTTTTTAATCCAGTCTTTGTACTCAATATTAGCATCTGCTATAGGCCAAGTAATATTTAGTTTCTCCCATGTCTCTTTTGATGTAGGGAATTCCCCAAACAAATACTTCCTATTCTCTACTCCATTTTGGCATCTTCGGCAAGTAGTAGATCCTATCATTCATCTATAGTGTAGGTTGCTAAAAGGAGGTAGATAGTTATAGAAGATTGTCCAGTTTGTAATTTTAATCTTAAAACGTAGATCTAGGTTCCATAATTTTTTTAACATATTAGGTTTATTCATCTTGTAAGAGAAATTTATGCCCATTACGTATAGAATACTCCCCTGTCGGCTCACCATGCCAGATGATTTGATCTTCATATGGATTCATAGACAGAGGAATGCATAAAATTCTTATAGCTTCATCTTCCGGAAAGGTATTTCGAATCATCTCAACTTTCCATTTTCTTGTGTTGACATTAATTGTAACAGCCCGTTTTTAGTCAAATCAGAACAGTGGTTTTAGAACCACAAATCTAAGGTTAAAAAATTTATTTTATTATTATTTAAGTGTTTACAACATGATAGAATGAATGTGTGAAATTTTTATGAAGAAATTTTATCGTTTAAATGCTCAATTCGATAAAAAAGACTAAATCGTGTAAAGTGAAAAAGTAGTGTTCTATTAGCTAAAGGTACTTAATGGCTATGAAATTAAATAGTGGAAGTCTTTAAGTAGTAATTAAACCAATATGATGTTAGTGGACTTTCATGTGGATGGTATTTTTGAAATTGGTTGGAATTAAATGGTTAATTAAGTAATTTGGTAATTAAAGTTAAAATAACATAAGTAAAATGTGATCATCTTCTTCATTTTTATCATCCTTAGCCAAAATTATCAAGGGAAGCAATAGCTAAGTTCGACCAAGCTATTTTCTTTGCATTATCAAGAAAAGCGAAATTCGGACTTAGATCGGGGAAAGAATAAGGTCTCGGATTAATCAACTCGCTACGTTGTTTTTGCATCCTAGATAAGTTCGTATGTTAATAAGCAATGTTATATATTGTACTTTAAATGCTTTACTATTGAATTGAACTGCGAATATGATTGGATATGATCCTACGGATATGATCGACAAAGATTTAAAATGTGAAGTCCCGTTCGAACCCTAAGAATAGTTTAGGATATGAATGTATGACATTAGGGTTATTATGATTATGTGATCCGGGTGCTAGTCTTGTATGCCCTATTGGTGGCTGGGTTTCCAGCATGTGTTGCGATACCTGATAGCTTGTGTGAGCAGCACCGTGTAGCTACGTCTTGACTGACAGCTTGTGTGAGCAGGCTAGTTGATAGCACGTGGTTAGCATTATATGTGTGATATGTGATTGAGATAGCTTTGGCTATATATATATGGCTCTTAGTATGTGATGTGTTCTTGAGTATCCTATAGTAATTCCGAATGGTTCAATGGGCATAACCGAGATGTGGATGAAACTGAGATCAATACGAGTTGGTACAGGTATGTAGGGAACTATATGAGCATTGAGTTGAAGAGAATTGTGAATTTCATGTTTAATAATGAATTGAAAAGGCAAAGGTTTGTGGATCAATATAAATCATACTGTGTCATGCTAATTTGATTGAATTAGTATATTTGATAAGTTAAGTTTATTACCATACGAGCTTACTAAGCTTTAAATCTTACTTTGTTTTTATTTTCTATGTTTTATAGTGATTTCAAAGCTAGCTTAGATTTAGGGATCGTTAGAGACTTCATCACACTATCAATCTTCTACTTCGGTACTTATGAGCTTGTGTTTATGGTAATATGACATGTATAGGCTATGTGGTCATTTTGGTATATGTTAGTTATGGATTTTAGCCATTTGAATTGGCTTGTAATTAATAAGTTTTTGGTTTGGTATATAGCCATGTGAGTTGGCTCATTTTGGTTGTTTTAGTTGTGTAAATATTTATGCAAATGGTCATGGTGTTATGTGGTGTATAATTATTTTGGTAATGTTTGGCTGTGGATTGGTTTTTGAATGGCTAAATGGTTGAATTATGAGACATATTATGCATGTGGTTTATGGCTAATAAAGCATGTGAAATTAGTATGTGTTTTAAATAGGCAAATTGTAGTGATTGAATGTTAAAGTTGTTGGGATTTAAATAGCATGATTTATGCCTGGTTGAGATTATTTTGGCTGCCTATTTGTGTCCTGTTTGTATGTCAAATGAGTTGATGTAGGAATATGCAAGGGTGGCAAAATGGCTTAGTAAATTCCCATTTTTGTCCATACGGGCAGAAACACTAGCGTGTGTCTTAGCCATGTGCAACAGATGGCCGGGCAACATGGTCGTGTGTCCCTTGTAGGTTTTAATAGAAACAAGTCAGTGAGTTACATGGCCTAGACACACGGGCATGTGGTTGGCCGTATGACACAAGTTAGGGAGTTATACGGGGTAGGATACGAGCCGGGACACGGCCATGTGATACCATTTCGAATGTCCACACGACTTGTGACACGGGCGTGTCTTGTAGCCGTATGAGACACACGGCCTGGATACACGGCTTGTGTCCCTTGTTTTGAGAAAATTTTCTAAGTTACCCAAAGTTATCCTGAGTTATCGGTTTAGTCCCGAACCACTTCTATTGCATATTTTGAGCCTCGTAGGCTCGTTTTAGGGACAATGTGATTGTATATGAACGATGTATGTTTATGAATAAGAAATGTATGAAAAATGAATGTCGAATTGTGTTATAAGTCTAATAATGCCTCGTAACTCTATTTCGGCGATGGATACGGGTTAGGAGTGTTACATCAATCAAGTCTGCAACTTTATTTAGGCTCAAAATAGAAACTTGAAATTTTCGTTGCCAGGGACTCAAGTATCACCCTAGATAGTCACTTGCTTGCCATCCCCTATCCTCCAACCCAAACCCTTAAGAAGCCCTTTTGCAGCCCATAAGCTCTGCTAGGTAAAAGAAGGTAGGTTTCCTAACCTGTAATTTAAGAAATCTGTTTCTTTAAAATATTTGGCTTTCAAAGTTCACACTAGTAATGAATTAGGATTACGTAACAAACGCAACCATGTTTGGCCAATAATGTAACATTAAAATGTCACAGATTTCGAAAACCCATACCTCATTCTTTCTTAAGTGCACACAAAAACCTCCAATCGCACCAACGTGTATGCCTTTCTTCCCATGATTATTTTTCCACCAGAAAGCCTCTATTATATTCTCCATTTTCATATAAAAGGACTTTGGCAATAAAAAGCAAAACATTGTGTATGTCAGAATTGCTTGCAAAATAGCTTTGATAAATACCTCTTTTCCATCTTGTGAGAGATGTCGTATGCTCCAACTATATATATTAACTTAAAATCATGTTAATTTTATAATGTTATTGGTGATTTGTGAAAGTTGAATCAAATTAGAATTTCATATAGAAAATCACATAAAATTAAAATTCATGTATAATATTACTAATTAGATTAAAGTTGAAGTATGATTTTGATATTTGTCCCTAGCTATTTATTAATGAAATATTCTCATAAACCGGTGGTCCGGCTGGGCCTAATTCGAACATCTCAGACAAACCAGTATCGGACCGGGTTAGGCCTACGGGTCAGCCGTCCATAAACAGGTATAGATTTTATCAGTTTTAAAGGGAAGCAAAAAGGCCTTAAAATCGAATGGCTCAAATTGGAACAACGCTTGGGCTCTCTTGCACATCTTCGTCTTTCATCAATGGCGGAGCTAGAGACCCACGCTCCCTCTCATCCATTTTCTCTTTCAGACCCCTTCCTAAACTCACGACCGCTAAGTCTTCTTCTTTTACTAGTTGCAGAGCTTCATGGCAAGAGGTCTCTCGCTGTTCTTTCTTCATTAGGATGCAAATTCTATCTGTTTCGACTTTTAAATTTATTGAAACAAATAACATTGTCTTATGTTTGTTTTCAGCTGGTGGGAGTGCTGGTGTTTTCAGCAGTACCTTTCACGGCGGTCAAAGCCATCGCTAATAGCCCTCTAGGCGAGGCCCTGCAGAGGCAATTGTTAAAGAGGAAGAAGGAAGCTCTTGCAAATTCTTCCAAGTTCCAGGCTTTAGCTCAGAAGGCAAGAAATGAAAGGTAATATTCTGCTTCTGGCTTAAAACTAATCCTTCGCTTATATAAGCTTGCGTTGCGAGTTTGAAACCAAATAAGAAATATACTTGAATCGATAAGGTGCCTATAATAATTAAATATTATATATATGGTTTTTTTAGGCAAAACTACAAAATTTCTACTGCACTAAGCTTATCTAAAATTAAAGGCAACCTTCTGGATATTAAACACTTCATTTTAGTTGATATGCTATATAAATCTGTTAATTTTGAATATCGGAGTTTTGTAGATTAAAGCTAATTTAATAAGAAAATATAGATAGCTTGGATATGTTTAACCGGATTGGCAATGCCTATTTATAGGGAATGGTCTCAAAGCTTACTAAGCAACCCGTATGACACATATCTATCGAGTGTCTTATGCTGGTTGCTCTGCATGCAACCACTTGACGCCTAATAAGCAAGGACTTGCAATAGGGGTACAACAACTATGAAATTTGAATTTCTAAAAGGATAATTAAATTGTATGACAGAACACAATAATAAAAATACTGTTTTGTATAAAAAAAACTAAAATTGATACTTTTCAAAATTATTTTTGAATTTAAAAACATCAATCTTAGAAAGCACTTATATGAGTGTAGATGTGTGGCACATTCTCTAGAGCATTCTTCAATTACAAATCGATGAGAGGCCTAAATGTGCCACGTTGGTAGAGTACGTCCATTTTATGGAATGATATGCATGCAATCTTTATCTTATTTTCTCTAACAAAAGAAGGGTTCTAAAGATTTATTTCATAAGGCTCTTGTAAACACTATCACTAGGTGATAGTTCAAGTTCAAGTTCAAGTTCAAGTTCAAGTACACAAGATGCATACCATTATGCATATCACTTTAGTTCACTAGTTCATTAATTTGAATGTGGGGATTGCTGTAAATAATTCAAATGAACCATGCACAAATACATAGGTTATTCATTTCAAACTGTGGCATTCTCCGACACATAAGTGAATAAATGTGACACATAAGTGAATAAATGTGAAGCGGTGGCATGCAAATCAATCACCATAGTCATATTATTGTGTAGAATGCTTGAAACCATTGCCTGTAAATGGGTTCTGTTAATTCAGCTAAATGATACAAGCATTTTACTTTTCTTAGTTCAATAACTTTAGCATTCTTTCTCTTTCTCTCATCATTTCCAGGCATTCAAAATTTATATAGTAGTATATGCCACATCTTGTAAAGTTGGAGATTTAACATAGTTATATTGATCTTTGTAGTTCTTGAGCAAGGTTATGGAGATTATTGATGGTTGAATCTTGGAAACTTGATATTATTATAGTGTTGCTTGCATAATTCAAAGAGGGAAAAATTGGTTTTAAGAATGATAGTCTTACTAGGGTTAAGCCTTTAAAGTTCTCTAATCTCTACTATCTTGATAATGTTTAATCATATTAATTAGGTTTATTATTTAATTTGAATCATAACACTATTTGTGTGTTTTTTTTTTTTTGGTCTAGTTGAATGCCAATGATAATCTTTAGTGGAATGCTTTTGTGTCTTTAATGATATTAATTAGTGTGCTTTGTTTGCTTCATTATTCATTTAGAAGCCGGCTCAGATTTAATCTCCTTAGTTACATTTATAAATTAAAATTGTATTCATATTAAGTAAATCTGTTTCTTATAGCATGTACCTCTGACTTTTTCAGCTTCTGGTATGGAGAAGACCGCCCTCGCTGGCTTGGTCCCATCCCATATGACTATCCTGAATATCTAACTGGAGAACTGCCTGGGGATTATGGTTTTGATATTGCAGGTCTGGGCAAGGATCCTGTGGATTTCCAGAAGTACTTTAAGTACGTCAACATTTCTTTCAATTCAATTTCCTCTGAAGTCATGGCTTTTTAAGATGTCTACAGTGAAAATGATTGTGTTCAGTATGATGTAAATGAGAAAACACGAGTTATGACTTTAATTTCTAATAGGATTATAGGGGTTAAAATATGCTTCAAGTCCTTGCACTCATTGTAAATTTGAAATTTAGCCCCTCTATTTGTATTTCAAGGAATTTGATTGTTAACATTATCAAAATTCTTTTATTACACTCAGGTTCATTACAATGTTTATTTTTGTTACATGGCTACCAAGTGAGTATTTTTCTTATTTCAAAGTGTCAAACTAGTGAATGTAACAGAAGAATTGTAATAGTGTTAACAATTAGACTTGAATTTTGAAATCTAAAAAGTAGGGAGACTAAATTCTTTGAAATAAAAGTAGAGGGGGTAAATTCCAAATGTATGAAGATTATAGGGATTTGGGGTATATTTTAACCGAATATAGGGTACCTCTTCCAAACTTCATTCAGATGCTTGTATTATTATTGTTATTATTACTATTATTATTTTTTGGGGAGGTGGTGAACGAGGTCAAAATAGTTCACAATGTTAAACACCAGTTCCATGGTGATAGGATTCCTTAGTTGAGACAATCTATTATCATGAAATTTAGTATACGATGACGGTTTGAATTGAAGTAGATAGTTTTAATTATTAAATGATCAAATGCAATCTCTGTTATGCAGTTTCGAAATTCTTCATGCTCGTTGGGCTATGCTTGCTGCCCTCGGTGTTGTGGTTCCTGAAATATTAGATCTGCTTGGAATCTCTCACTTTGCTGAGCCTGTTTGGTGGCGGGTGGGCTATTCGAAACTTCAGGTTGTTTATCTGTACCAGTTCATTAACTATCTTTCACAGATAATCTGAATCTGGAATGTCTAAATCTTATTTAATGTTAGGTAGTTCCCTTGGTTGCAACTTTATTGTCAAATTTTTAGTGCTAAAGGTGGTTTCTAGTTAATGCATAATCTGCTACTTTAAGAAGATATATGTTGCAAGGCTTTTCCTATATTCTAATATGTTTCATATACCGATTACTGTTTTAGAATAAATGAAATTTTCATTGCTACATTTTTTTTGGTATGTGGTATGTGGTATGTGTAGAGATTCACCGCAACTTAGACTGTAGGAAATAGTCATCTTTCTTCTCAAAAAGATCACTCCAACCTATCCTAGAATCCAAACTTGAGAAATCTAAGTTGAAGTTTCAAATTTGGTTACTTAGAAAAAAACAACATATCAACATATCCGTAAATGTGCTTGTTGATTTTTGTGAGGGAGAAACACTGGACTACCTTGGCATCCCGGGTCTACACTTAGCTGGAGGGCAAGGAGTGATTATCATTGCTATCTGCCAGGCCCTCTTGATGGTAATTTCTTTTCAGCAATCTCATTGTTCTGATCCCTGGCCTTCATAAATATCATTTATGCAATAGTTGGGAAAAGAGAGACTGTTAAGGATTGTGCAATTTTATTTTTATTTTCATTTACACTTAAGGTGTGCTTGGTTGGGTGGAAATGTGGAAAGAAAACAAATTTTGAGTATGTTTAGTTGGAAAGAAAGGTGAGAAAAAGGAAATAGGAGAGATGATTATTTTTCATTCTAATGTATAAAAACCAATTCTTTCATATTGGAATGATGAGTGGAGAGAAAATAAGAGAGAGATGTGAATATTAGTTTAAACTTATGCATTTTTTAAATATTTTATTTTTTTCCATTTCATTTTTCAAGTCTACTAAGCAAAGGACGGAAAGAAAATTACTTTGTTCTTTCTATTTTTTCATCATCTTTCCTACCAAGCACATCTATGGAAAAAAAAAATTATATTTTTCATCTTTTATTTTTCTACCCTTCAATTTTTTATCTTTCTAATTTTTTTTTCCGCTCTACCAAGCAAAGATTTAATGTTTCAATAATTGGAGGTTTTATTGGTTACTATTTGAATGCAATATAGGTTGGACCAGAGTATGCAAGATATTGCGGGATAGAGGCATTGGAGCCTCTGGGGATTTACTTGCCAGGCGATATTAATTACCCGGGAGGAGTGTTATTTGACCCATTGAAGCTGTCAAAAGACCCAGTAGCTTTTGAGGAGCTGAAGGTTAAGGAGATTAAAAATGGGAGGCTAGCCATGGTTGCTTGGTTAGGCTTTTATTTCCAAGCAGCTTTGACAGGTAAAGGTCCAGTACGGAACCTAGTTGAGCACCTCTCTGATCCATTTCATAATAACCTATTTTCCCTTCTTAATTCCATGTCAAATACATAATTCTCAATACATAATCATAGATATAAATACTTTGTAAACCACTTTTTAGTTTTATCTTACTATATATGTATGTAAATGACCATTACTTTCTTTCTAAATTTGACACGGTTTTGTATCTAGGGATGGTAGAGATGGGATTTTTTTTTTATTGTTTTAATAAGCTACAAATGCAATTATAATAGTCTATCCAAACCAGTAAAATCATTACCTGAGGCAACATTAGTTAAATACCGTTAAGCATCACAACTTCCAAAACTTACAAACTCTTCATTTTCTCGAAACCCCTTTCCTCTTCATTTTCCTGAAAACCTACAACATCAGCAAAAACAGATGTAGAACGACTTCCATTAAAAAGATAGCCCACTCCTAGGACGATCTCTTTCCACCATCTCCACGGCGTAATCAGGTACTCTTCCATTTTCGTTACTACGTTCTCCATTTCTTAAACCTTTTGCTAACAGATTTGCCACTTCATTCTTCATTCTTTTTGCCATATAGAAACTTGCATATCTAGAAATCCTGACTTAACTGTAAACAGTCTTTAATGATAGCACCGACCTCAAATTTATCTTCCCCTTTGATTTGTAGTTTTGTATTACTGATTGAGCATCCCCCTCCACCTCTATAGCCATAACCCCCAAATCCTTCCCCATTTGAAGCCTTTGAACACATGCAATAGCCTTTGCAACAAAAATCGAAGGAGCAGATACATTTTAATAACCCTAGACCCCAAAATCCTCCCCTTTGAATCCCGTACAACGATCCCAGAGCAAGACCTTTGTTCCTCCTCATTGTATGCGACATCAAAGTTGATTTTCACAAAGGGAATCTCCGGTGGTTTCCACCTCTCTACCTCCCTCGGTTTGACAAGTAAGAATATCTTCAGCCCATCCAATTCACTCAAATAGTTTCTTAACAAATCTGCTGTTTCTAACGCCGTTATTTTTTCCTCTTATGCACCCATCTATTTCTTGTTGTCCATATTGCCCACAATCCGCAAACAAAAATAAGACACTGATTCAAGGAATTATTTTCAAACAACCAGGTAATCCAACTCAAAAAATCCATGTTTTCAATGGAGTTTGGCCACTTACAGTCTAAATGTTGCCAAAACTGTTTTGACACAGAACAATCTTGAAAGATATGTTCTCTAGATTCCACCGTTTTAGACAAACATGATAGATAGCATTTGTAGTTAATCTTCTGTAGTGTAGATTACTGGGTGTAGGGATAAAATTCATGAAGCATCTCCATATTGTAATCTTCAACTTTGATGGGAGATTAACTCCCCATAGTTTGTAAAATTCCTCGAGTTCTATCTGGTTGTAAAATATATTAATCTCCCTTGATTGTTGTAGCAAAAGTTTGTAAACACTACGGATAGAAAAGTCTGCCGAAGCCTCTCCTTTCCAGGCCTGAAAGTCCTCATGTGGAGCTTTTGTAAGAGGAATAGTCAGAATTATGTTTGCATCCTGCTCAGAAAAGGTAGCCTTGATTAGCATCTCTTTCAATTTCTTTGATGAATCATCTATTAAATCTGCCACCATCATATTATCAGAAATATTCTCACTATTTTGCAATCTGTAATCTTCAAATCCCGGCACCCATGCAACTCCTTTTGCCGGAATATTTTTTTCAGTTTCCACTCGCCAACACAGTCCTTAGAGAAATCCTTTTGTCGCCCATATACTCTTTCAAGTAAAAGAAGGTAAATTCCCCAACCTTGCTTTTAAGAAGTCTGCCGTTGCATACTATTTAGGTTTTAACGTACGTGCAAGCAAAGAATTTGGAAACGTAACTAACCTCCGACCTTGTTTTGCAAGGAATGATAAATTACGTTGACGTAATGCTAAAAATAACTCTTAATGTTTGGCTCTTTGGTTACTTTAGCTCTTTATATTTTTTTTTGGAGCACTGTAACACGTAATGTTCTTTTTTTCTGTCAAATTGGTCTATTTTTAAAAGATATGCTGATGTAATATTAAATACAAATTGCTGACGTGGTGGCCCAAATGTATTTTAATGTTGATATGGCACTATTTTATCTTATATGTCACGTTAAAAAATAATTTTAAAATTATTTTTTTAAATTATTTTAAAATCATCATCATCCTCGTCGTTTCTTCTTCTCCATTATTTCTTCTTTTCCATTGTTTTCTCAAAAAAACTCATTGAAAACCTCAAAATCCATTCTTGAGCCTCGAACTTTCTTGTCTCCGATCTTCTTTTCTGTTCGTTAGGTGACCTCCATTTTTTAGTATGCATTTCCTCTCACTGAGCTCTTTCTTATCGATCTTATTTTCCATTTATCCTTGCCTGTTATTTATATATTTCCTTAAATCTCTCATTTTTTCCATTTTTTAGTATGTATTTCCTCTAGATAGCCCTATCCTTTTATCCTTGCCTGCCGTTTATATACTTCCGCAAATCTCTCTTTGTTTCCATGTTTCTTTTTCAAATTAATTTTTAATCGATTTTGTAACATTTTAGGGTTTCATATCTCCCTCTTTCTGTCTCGTTCTAACAAATTCTTAAAGCTACAATGGGGCTATCGATGAATCTACATAAGCTAAGGAAAGAATCAGAGGAATCTGCAATGCTGTCGAACTGTTTGTGGGTCAAAAGTCTGTCGGGCGAGATGATTGATTCAGATCTGATGGAGTTATTCCACAAATTTGACACACTCGGTAGCGTTACCCATACTCTGAGAAGATGCGCTTTTGTCTACTTTAAGTGCATGGAGGTTGCAAAGGCGGCTAAGGACGCTCTCCAAGCCACCTTGCATGGAAACCAAATCAAGATTGAGTTCGCTCAATTGATTCGTTTCGTTCTTTTTTTCTTTTCCATTTCGTTAGGTTTTTCATCCTTTTCGCAATTTTTGATAATTATTCCTGTTTATATTTTGAAGGAAACGTAAGACAAATGATGTTTTTGGTATTCTAAATTCGTATATTTATTTTTTTTTGCACAATTTTTTTCATAAACTATTTGCCCATTTCTCATGAAAACTCAAAATATTTTCTGGAACTTAAATGCATCCAAAAACATGAAGCTAATGCGAGCTCAAGCTGTTGTAATTTTTTTACCAATTAAAAATGAATCAAGAGTTAATTTGGTCATACATAATGAAAACCAAATTAGGTTTAAGGATCGTGAAATTTTGATGATGATGATGACTTTAAAATACTTATCAATGGAGAAGAAGAAACAGTGACGATGATGATTATTTTAAAATAATTTTAAAAATTTTAAAATTATTTGTTGACTGACATATAAGATAAAATAGTACCATATTAACATTTAAATACATTTGGACCGCCAACAGTTTATGTTGATAGTTAGTTAACTAACGGTCACGTCAGTATGTAGGTGTTAGAGTGCTTTAAAAAACACATAAAGGGTCAAAGTGACCAAAGAACCAAATGTTAAGGGTTATTTTTGGCATTATGCCAATTAAATTTTGCTAAACATCGAAATCCAAGACTTCCATTTTCTTTTAATTTGCATAAATTTTCCACTGACACCAATGAATTCCTCTTTTGCCATGACCTTTTTGTCACAAAAAAATTGCAATAATACTTTCCAACTCTTTACAAAGTATTTTTGGAAGTAAAAAAACATGCCATCATGTATGTTAGGATTGCCTGTAACATAGATTTTATAGAAATCTCTTTCCCTCCTTGTGACAAGAATTTTATGCTCCAACTATCAATCTTGCTTTTCATACGATCTTTTAGCAGCTGAAAAGCAACTTTCTTTCCCATCCCAACCATATTCAGAAGCCCCAAATACCTTTTTGGATTTGTAGAATTTCGCACATTCAATACCCGCATGGCAACTCCTTAACCTGTAGGCATATTTGAGCTATAAAATGCTGTTGATTTTTCATAAGTCACACATTGTCCTGATGCCTCCTTGTATTTTTTTAGGATTCCTTTTAAAATATTTGCCCCTCTTTTTTGGAGCTTCACAAAAAATAATACAATCATCTATGAACAATAAATAAGATATTTTTGGATGACTCCTACAAATTCTAGCACCCTCTAATAAGCCTTCCTGCCTAGCCAATCGTGTAAGAGTAAAAAGGCCTTCACTGCATATCAAAAATAAATAGGGACTTAAGGAATCCCCTTGCCTTAATCCTCTTGTTGGTTGAAAATTTTGCCTCTCCTTCCTGTTGACCACGATTGAATACGAGACAGAACTGATGCATCTCATAATAAGTTCCACCCATGGAATTACAAAACCCATTTGTAACATCTGTTTTAAGAACGACCATTCAACACGATCATAAGCTTTACTTATATCTAGCTTAAGCCCCATTGAACATTCCCCCTCCCCCCCACGGTTCTTTTTTGCTTAAACAAATGTAGAATTTTGTAAATAAGAACATTATTTGTAATCAATCGGCCTGAAACAAAAGCGCTTTGAGCCTAATCAATGCTGCAATCTAAAACTTGTTGAAATCTATTTGTAATAGGTTTAGAAATAATTTTGTATAATATTGTGTAAAGACTAATTGATCTTAAATTTGCCAAATTTCTAGGTTGAATAGTTTTCGGTAAAAGCATAATATTAGTAACATTAAAAGAGTTCATCAGCATATTTCCATTCAATACCCAAGGCAGAAAAGACTATATCCGGCCTAATAATATGCCAGTATTTTTGGAAAAAAATTACTGGAAAACTGTAAACTCCAACAGCTTTCGTTGGACCCATTCCACTCATCGCAGTAAACACCTCTTCAACTGTATAATTTTCCAGTAGCATTCAATTCATATTTTTTGTTATACATCTGTTCACTCTTAAAAATACATGCTCCAAATTCTCGGTCCCTTTTGACGCAAACAAATCAGAAGAGCAATTCCTAGCAATTTCCTTAACTCATTCATTCGTGACTACATTTCCCTTCTCATTTTGCAATCCACGAACCCAATTCATGCATCTTTGTTGGGATGCAAAATTATGAAAAAAAATTATCTTTATCCCCTAAACGTAGCCAGTTTGTTCAGGCCCTTTGTTCCTAATATGCCTCATACTTCTCTATCTCTAAATTAAGATGACTCTTTGTGTCAATTATTTTTGCCAAAATATCATCATTCCTTTCTAACTCCTAAAGATTCCAATATTCTATTCGAACCCCTAGATGCTTCAGTTCGCTTTTTTTTATGCCCTTTTCCCATCTCACTAAACCTGATTTAAGAGCTACTAATTTATCTAGCATTGAACTCAAAATTTCTCCCCAAATCTGACAAATTTCCTCCATAAGATTCCTCTAAAACCCACCACAATCATGTAACACCTCGGATTTTGGGCTTAGAAGAAATGGGCTTCATATGTCGAGGAAATTGGATTTTAGTTGTGCAAGAAAAATTTCATAAATTGCATGTTTAGTTTAGTGGCTAAGTGATTTAAGAAGAGTTGGGAGTGTTGGAGAAGTCCTGGGTTCAAACCAAGGCTCTACTAAAAATTTTAATTTTTCTCTTAGGTGGACCTTGGCGTTAGCTTGGAGACCTTATAAATATTTTTTATTAAAATATGACACAAGGGAGCATGTGGTCTAGTGGCAAGGAGGCGTTAAGTATATGCATGTGGTCTAGGGTTTAAGTCCTGGCGTTTGCAAAATTATTATTTTTGCTTCTAAATGAACCATTGGTGATTAGAAGTAGACCTTATATTTAGTTGAGGATAAAATGTGACACAAAATGAGCTGGTGGCCTAGTGGTGGTGGCGTGAATTAGCATGAGAGAGAGCAAGGGTTCGAATCCCACTACAAGGAAAGGACATCTATTTTGCTACTTGGGGATGGCAAGAGGTAGAGTTAGAATTGAACTTTGACAGGTTGTTGTGGACTTGGTAAAAGAAGTGAAGTTTGAATGGGTCAAGGTTGTGTTTGAATTTGAATTTAATTTGAAATTAGGGAGTTGGAGTGAATCAAGGAGAGATTTGGGTGGAGAAAATTGTGGAGTTGTTTAGAGGAAGGTTTGGCCGAATTTGGAACTTCTTAAGAGTGCATATTCAGTCATTAGTACCAAATTTGAGTGGGGGCTATTGAGAATTTCGAGATTGGGAGTTGAGTGAGCATTTTTGGCAATTGGTGAGAGTGTAGGTGCTGAGTTCTCCTCTAGTTTTTCGGGTTTACTTCATTTTTTCATTTCGTGCATTCCTTTTGATGACCATTTAGGCATTTGTTTTTCTTCTTCTTACCCATTTTTCTAAAAGCTGAATTTGGTATTTCTCAAGTGTAGTTCACCATTCGGCCGAGCCTTGCTTTCTTCTTTTCTTCCTCTCTTGTATTCCTTCGGTGTTACAGATATAGCCGAACCTTTTATGTCCTTTCCTTTTCATTTCTTTGTTACCCTATTTTTTTTTTTGATTGTCGTGCTTCTCTCTTGTTCATTCACAAGCCAAATCCTCTTCTATCTTTTCCTTAATCATTCCATTTGCAACTGAATAGACCAAGGGATTTCCAAGCACTTTCATTCCCTTTCTCTATTGTGTTGATCGAATGCATTTACCCCTTTCTTCTTAACCGTTCCTGTCATCCCCTGTTTCTCCAACATTCGGTTTAGTTGCTATTTCTTTGCCCTTTATCGTGTGGTTAGAGTTTAAAACTCTCGTTGAGTAAAGGGGGGATCATCAAGTGCTTGAAGGTATTCAAATCTTTTTATCAACATTCAATCTTGAATTGGGGTAAGTGGGCTTATTTTAGCCGAATGCTTTATTGTGGTTTGAAATTGTGTTAAGCAATGAGTATCGATTTAAGTTTTAGTTCATGCGTATTATGGATTAATGGAGTCTTTTGATAATACAGCTTCTCGGCAGAAAATTGGGTAGTCATTGTAACACCCCTCGCCCGTATTCAACGCTGGAACAGGGTTCGAGGTGCTACCGGACTTAAAGTCAACCAATCATGTAAAATCGGGCCGTAAAATTTCTTTTTGATCAATTTAAAACTTTTCACTTCACACACATATTGTCTCCTAAACGGGCTTACGAGGCCCACAACATTCATCCAAGGTGGTCCGGGACCAAATCAGGAATACTCAAGCACTCAAGAAGCTATCTTAAAATAAAATTGCTAACAATCATGCTATGGACCACATCACAAGAATTAATAACATACAAGCATAAGAATAATTATAAAGGTCCTTAACGTTATTAGCCGACATAGACCGATTTACAAAAATACATACTACCTTAACCACAAGCCAATGCCTTTGGCTAAATCATAATATTACCTACTCAACTTTACAACCCTATACATGCCATAGACTCGGAAACACTTGGATTTACTTACGCCGATAGCGTGAACTCGATAGTGTGATAATATCTCTGAGGACCTCCAACCCGAGCTAACATGGTAACCCTAGGAAATATAGGAAAGAAAGGGGAAGTAAGCTTTACGCTTAGTAAGTTCATAAGAAAACAATAAACAATTCATTAATAAGTTTACCCAAGTTTACAACATAATCACAAATTCACTACAAGCTGTCTTCCTGAGCAACAGTCACTAAATTATTTATATCTGGAGCTACGAAACTCCAAATCAAGTTCCGTAAATTTTCCCTGAAACTAGACTCATGTACCTTTCTACCATAAAATTTCCAGAATTTTTGACTAGGCGAATTGATACAGTTTATTTCTCAAAGTTACTCCTGATTCACTGACTAACGGTTCCGACCCTTCTGAACTAAAGTTCGATTATCTCATAGCTCAGGATTCGGATAATGTTCTCGTCTATTTCTCTTGAAAATAGACTCATTAAGAATTCTAAGCATATAAATTACATCTCATGGCTATTTTTTTACAATTTATAATGATTTTCTCAAAACAAAACAGGGGATTTCGGAGTCATTCTGACCCTGTCTCACCCAACTTCAATTATCTCATTATAGACATTTCTTTTGCTATCACGGTTTCTTTTATGTGAAACTAGATTCTTTAGGCTTTAATTACATATTTTATTCAGCCTATAACTCATCTCCCACTATTTTTAATGTATTTTCAAAGTTACACCTCTGCTGTAACCCAAAGCTGTCCAAGCTAAATTTACTCATTTACAGTTATTGCTTACTAAATTGATACCTATCATTTCTTTAAAAAAATGCAAAATCACATAATCACAGAAATTGTATAGCACAATGTCAATCCTTGATTCTATTTAACAGAGTTAATTCGAGGCTTCATAACCATTTATAATTTCAATGATTATGATCACATATGAACAAAACATATCCTCGTATATAATTCCACAAGGGCCGAATATACATAATCACTTATATGCACTAATGGCAAATCATTCAATTAGCTTCAAATTCATATAAACGTGAACATTTCAAGTTCTCAATGCCCATTTTAATTCACCCAAATTGAGCTATAATTTAATTCCATTTCCACATTCAAAACATTCTTTCTTTATTCGTAACCACATATATAATTAATATACTTCCATGAATAATTTCACATGAACCAAATGTTCACAAATGAACATAATCAAAATCCAATTCGAATCATTCTCACATAAATAGGTAAGTATCACATACCTGGGCCACTTAATATGTAATACAAATTCAATTTGTCATTTTAGCACAGGATCTCGTTGTCATATACTTTTATTAAATTCACCGGCACTTGGCCTACTGGGTATAAAACCCGAGTTCCATCACTGGCTCAAAGCCTGCTAGACTTTTTAAGTCTGAAATTACTTCACCGGCATTACGCCTGCTAGGCTCAAGGCCCGACATTATTTCACCGGCATTACGCCTGCTAGGCTCAAGGCCCGATATTATTTCACCGGCATTACGCCTGCTAGGCTCAAGGCCCGAATATCATATCACCAGCATTACGCCTGCTAGGCTCAAAGCTCGAATATCATTTCACCGGCATCACGCCTGTTAGGCTCAAAGCCCGATATTATTCACCAGCTTAAAGCTTGCTAGGCCAATGCCCGAATATCTCATTACGATAATCACTTCACATATTCTTTAATATTTTCGTAACTCATGCTTCAACTTTACATATAGCCAGAACATATACATTTGTACAAAAGTTTTCATCATTCATATAAAACACACATTTGACATATCGTATTATATTCAAATCCCATATCTCAATCACATTCGACTTCCACACATAACTAATAATAAAGTCATATCCAACATGGTTACTCTTGGGTTTCTAATAATCACAAATAGTGATACCCCTTTTATCATACATACGACATAGTACATTCATCAAAATGCTCATTTAACACATCATATTTTCATATCCAATTCAATTTAGATATACTAGCTATCTTCGGTTTATAGCATTAATTCCATTCTCATTCGGATACAGAACCATCATACAAACACATTTTATATAATTTAATTGCATAATAAAACACATACGTACTTTATTACGAGCTAACAAAATTTTAGCTCATGTTTAACTCTTCCACGTATATTAACTCACATAATAGCACAATCGATCCAAAGTCTCGTAATAACATTCGAGCATATTGCTCGTTAAGTACCAATTTGATTCGAATACAACGGCACAATGCCTGCTAGGTTTAAAACCCGAATATATTTTATAAGTATAACTTATATCATCGATCACTAAAATTTACCTCATCGAAGTTCACATTTAATCACCTTAGTACCAAGCCACATTCAGCTTATAGTCTTAAATCAATACATATTCTGCACATTAACTAAATAAAATTTACATTCTCTTTGTCATATTAATTTAACTTTTAGGCATATAAAAAGAATCAAGCTTAAACACTTATGAACTTACCTTGAATGTCGCCGAACTACTACGAATCAACTATTCAATTAGTTTCGCTTTTCCCCTTCCCGAGTTATGCTCCTTTTTGCTCTTGAACTAGGTAAAATAAATCGGTTTGTTTAATTACTTAACTATCTTATTTAGGTTCAACATCAATAATTTCTCATAATATGAAACATACGGCAACTCACATTTCTGAACTCTTATACGAGTATCAAAGTCAACCCATACTCTTTCATTAATCACATTCGACATAGTTTACAGCCGAATTAACAACAATTTACCCACATCATGATCCATGTCCACGTTCGGCTATTTAATATATATATATATATATACTAACCACTTACACATTATAGCACAAGGAATTTTTCAATCCAAACAAAGATAATCTCATATTAAAAATTCCCAAAAAGGCAAATTCCATTATAATCATCTCAATTTACTAACAATTCAAACCTCGTATTAACTTAAGCTCATTCGGCCATTATAAGCAAAACAACTAGTTTAGCCTTCAAATTCTTTTAACAATTACTCAAACACTTATTCAAATTATTATTTAGTCTCACATTCGGCAACCATACATGTAAACAAATTTAAACATCCATTTCTAAAATCAAACATTAATCTCATTTTTCTCCAAAATGGCCGATTATCAACAATTTTTTAAGCCATAGATATCAATTTTCTAATGACTGTATGCCATATAGCTCTTAATTTCACATTTCAAAATTTGTTAAACTTTAAACCCAACTTATAACCATCTACCGATTAAAAACATTCAACACCTATTTTTATTTCATTCAAAACATGCAAATAAATGCTTACCTAAAATATATATATATATACACGGCAATCACATGTTACTAAACTCTCAATAAAATTTTATCTAAGCAATCTATGACTAGAAATTATACTCAACTAACCATTCATTACCTAAAAATCACATCAAAACGCAAAGTCCTTTAAATTATAAGCATAGTCGCATACCATCTATTCAATACTTTCATTTCTCACTTAATTCATTACAATTCATATATTAACCTTATACACTTAATTAACATATAATGAAACATATAATTTTAACCGAACATATAATATATAATTTAACATATACACTTAGTCCCTCATATTCCTAATTTGTCTTTTAATTAATAACATCCAATATCAATTCTTCTTGCATAAAAGCCATAGCTGAATACTCTTTTATATAATTAAGCCACACAAAGCATGAATTTCACAAATTAACTTATAAGCTTATAATCATATGAATTTTAACATCATAATGTCCATATAGTATTCATTCATCAATTACTAACATCAAATTCAATAAAAATCCATAATTTCTCCACTCATAACCGAACATCCTACTAACACCAAATCAAAGATTTAATTAATGGGTTTAGGATGAAATCGGCCAAAGAACTCATAAACACAAATTTTCAAGGAAAAATTCATGGAAAGCATACCTTAATTCAAAGTTCAAAGTGACCGAATGCTCTTGTTCTTGCTTCTTTTTATTTCTTTCATATTCGGCCATGAAAGAAGAAAATGAACCAAATGGCTTTCTCCTTGTTTTATCTTTTATGTACACGGCAAAATGGGGAGGAGAATATGACAAAAACTTTGTTTTTGTCACCCCACAATTATAATATTATAACATATTACCTATTATAAAATATTTAATTTGAAACATCATTATAACATGCATGTCATAGCAATCATCTACCTCCATTACTGTGCACTAACTCAAAGAATGGTTTATTTGCCATTCAAGTCCCTATTATTAAAGAAACATGTCACTTTAGCATTTCCATGATAGCATACATATAATTTATTTGATGCAATTTAATCCTTTCTTAGTAATTAAGCACCAAATCCCCAAAATTAATCATGAAACTTTAACACATAAAAATTCACACAATTAATACACAAAAAAATAATATTCGAATATTTTTCGATTCGAATTCGTAGTTCCGAAACTACTATTCTGTTTTGGGTAAAAATTGGGTTGTTACAGTCATCGTTTGATTAGCTTATTAGACGATACGGTTTTCAACAAGGCATTGGGCTCGTAACCGGTTCGCTTGATTTCGTATACAGGTTTGTATTCACACCCTTGTTTAACTGTAGATTGGTAAAATGCCGAAAGGTCAGAAATACGACGTTTGATGCCACATGAGTATGCGATCGCTCGTGTGGTAAACCGAATCCACCGAATGTAGGTGTACGACATAAAGGGCCGCCATGAACAAACTCATGGGTTTAGGCCATAGTGGGCCGAATGCACCCAATGGGCCGTGGGCCCGTTTGGGTAAATCTCGCTGCTAAGTGGGAAATAGTTGGACTTGTCATATCGCGCCCATGACTTTGGTTGTATTGGGCCTCGATGGGCCATGTGGGGCCAATGGGCCTGTGGGCCCTACACGAAATAAATTTGTATACTGCGGTAAATGTTTGACTGAGCCGTGTAGCCCATGTGGCTAGAGTTATTTGGGGCTAAATGGGCCGTGTGGGCCCAATGGGCTTGTGGGTCCACACGGTTAAAATGTATGTGATGTGATAGGCGATTGTTTCAGGCTGTGTTGTTCACATAACCGTGGTTGTTTCTAGGCTAAATGGGCCACATGAGTGTGTGGGCCCATTTGGACCGAGTAATTGGCCTTAGGCCCAATTACCCGTTTTGTTTGTTTAGGTTACAAAAGTCACTCGAGGCGACGATGGACCTTTGGTAGGGTCGATAAGACCCTAATTTATAAAATTATAGAAATACCCCTAGTTTGTAAAATTATCGAAATACCCTTGATTTGTGAAATTACCGAAATACCCCTAGTTTATAAAATTACAGAAATACCCCCGGTTTATAAAATTATAGAAATACCCCCGGTTTAAAAAATTATAGAAATACCCTTAATTTGCAAAATTATCGAAATACCCCTTAATTTGTGAAATTATCGAAATACCCCTGATTTGTAAAATTACTGAAATACCCCTGATTTACAAAATTATCGAAATACCCTTGATTTGTGAAATTACCGAAATACCCCTGTAGGGTAGAATTTTTGAAATACCTCTGTAGGGTAGAATTACCGAGATACCCCTATGGGGTAAAATGACCGTTTTGCTCCTAGGGTGTAAAATGACTGTGTTGCCCTTGTGGGTAAGTGACTAACTTGGACTGTGTGTTTGACTGATTTGACTGCATTCGTATGATAGTGATTTGACTGACGTGACCATGACTGTGTGATGAATATGTTTTAATATTTGTTTAAATAACTATTACTGAGCATGGCCATTACCCATACATCTGTGATAATTGAGCATGACATACACGATGTTCTGCATGGGGTTGGGCTTGTTTTGGAAGAAGTTCTGTTAAAAATGGCTTTGCCACTCATTCTGATTCTAGTGGCTCTGCCACGTTATCTGTTATTAGCAGCATGGCTGCGTATTGGTGTGCGGGCTAGGTGGGTCAAGTTATTCCCTACATGGTGTGTTGGGTTGGTATGGGTGGTGTGATGGATGGACTAGGTTGGGATTGCATTCACATTTTGTTTTGCTTCTGTAATAGGCTTGGGCCCACTCTGTTTCTGTATAGGGCCAAGGCCCAGACTGATCTGTTTCTGTATAGGGCTTTGGCCCAGTCTGTTCTGCATATCTGTATTATATTGTTACTGATTCTGTAATGGGCTAGGCCCATCTGCTACTGTCTTCCGTAATGGGCTTAGGCTTAGACTGTCACTTGTTCTGTTATTGGTTTGGGCTAGGCCCAATTATTCTGTTGTGGGCTGTGACCCAAATGACATTGTAGTGGGCTTTAGCCCACGTATGCTCTGAATTGGACTGTACCGTTACTGTTAAAGGGTCTGGCCCTAACTGTTTCTATTTCTGTCTTTGTTTCTGTATACTGACTATTACTCTAGTAAGGGGATTACACACTGAGTTTTCATAAACTCACCAGTTTGTTAAATGTGCAGGTAATTCCTAGCTTTAGGAGGATCAGTGCTGCGAGGGACTCGGAGTTGGCCACACCACTGCTTCCTTTTTACGCTTTGGACTTTATTTATGGTCTAGATTCCATTTTGGTTTTAAAATTTTGTAATAAGGCCATTAATTTGCTGTTATTTGGCTTTTTATTTATTTTGATTTATACCTGTTAGAAGTAAATCATGGTTTTCCAAAATGTTAATTGCTTTTAAACATCTGAAAGCAATCTCTTCTAAAATTAGCTTTCGCAACTAACAAAAAGATTTTACAAAGTAATTAATGTTTCAATGACCATGTTTTAAAAATAAACGAATGTAACTGGGATTTTACTCAAGTTTTCCTTTAAGAAGGGTTTTCAAAGAAAACATAGTTTTTGAAAAACACTTTAATGTAACATGCCAGATTCGGGCCTAACTTCTAGGCTGGGTTTGGGGTGTTACAATTCAAATAGAAATCTCTTTCTTGCCATTCTCCTATTCTCCTAATTCATTTGTATTAGAAGAGGACAATGATTAGACATAGAATGCGGTGAATATCTAATCGAATAATCAGGGAACAGATTCATCCAATTAACATATTCCACCCCCTAACTAACCTTTCACAAAAATTCGTTTCAGGTAAATTTCCTCTTTCCCAAATGAAACGTGAACCAATGTAACCTGTATCCATTAATTGGTTGTTATTTAGCATCTTATGAGAATTCTCCATCTGTCTCTCTACACGTGGCCCTCCCCCTATCTTTTCATAAGAATAAAGTATTTTATTAAAATCACCACAGACAATCTAAGGCAGTCCTTGATCTTTTCCTAATTGACGTAATAAATTCCAACCCTTCTCCCTCTGTCGTACCTCTAAAAAATCGTAAAAACCCGTTAGCCTCCATTGATCATCCTCTTCCTCCACTTGAATGTTCACATCAATGTGATTATTTGAAAAACTTCTGATTTGGACTATGTCATTACTATTCCTCACCAAATCGAGGCCACCCTCGTACCCTGAGTTGGAATGTCAATCTCATTCACGAAACCACATCTCTTTCTAACCTTATCCATATGTACACCGTCTAACTTAGTCTCCATAAAGAAGACAATATAGGGATTATATGTCTTCAACATCTGTCGAAGCCTTCTTATAGCCCGTATACTCCCCAATCCCGTAAACATTCCAACTTAATATTTTCATCGCTTCCGATTGGCATGCTTCTTACCAGGCATCGATAAAATATAAGAGTGAGCATTTGATTGCTCTACCATAGATCATAATGAATCCTGACGGTCAGAAACATTAGGACCCCAAAAAAATTGATTTGGGCTTCTTCTTACCGTCCCCACTCTCAATCAAGTTATCTTTTAACTTTTGTTACATTTTTTCCAACACATTTCATTGGAATGACCTTACATATTTAGCGCATCCTGATTTGAAGAACCTTCCAAATTAAAACCCAAAATTAGATTAATATTTGTCCACAAATCCTTCCAATTTCTTTCCTTAAATTCTTCCTTAAATAATGCATTAGGCGATTTGTTTCCTTATTCTCACCATCCCCTTCCTCCTAGAGCTAGACACTGTTTATGGTTATGGCCCTCCTCGATTGTGTTCTAAGATTTAGATTCCATCCTAACTCCAAATCATCCCCACCATTGGTCAATCTAATTGGACACAATTTTTCATTATGACCTAAGCGGCCACACAAAAAGTAAAACAAAGTGAGCTTTTCATACCTAAAATTAACATAGACAAATTTTGAAGAACAAATCATTATCTTTTTTCTTATTTTCAACGATTTTCTGACATCTAGATCAAATCTAATCCTTAGAAAATTTTTAAACCCTTAATTCACCTGATTTGTGTCATACTCCATGAAACGCCTGATAAAATTCCCCAATTGCTTTGCCACTGTTTTAAAAAAACCTTGGTGATAGATCATGAACTTGAACCTAGAATGTCGAAGACACCAAATAGACTTATAACAGGTCTTCATTCTCATTTAAATGATGAATGATTAATAAATGACTGTTGAAAGTCCAAGGAATCCCTCCAATCACCTTTATGATATGCATTTTGTGGAAGAATTTGAACAAAAAAGGCCTATCACCCAGATATGTTATCTGAACACCCTTTAAAGGGTGCCACAGATTCGCCATAGTATACCACATGGCTGCAAAATGAACAACACTTGCCATTAAGAAACATCTAACCAAATGGTGATAAAATGTTAACTTCCATATCCTTGAACCTATTGACAGCAGTAACGACTCATCTTCTCCCTCTTCTAAATTTAGTCCCTCCTCTTTCTCCATTGGTTAAAAATAACAATCCTACACAAGAAAACCAAAACTGTAAAACTTCCAAGACAAAAAATAATAGAAGTAAATGCTCATATTTGAAAAACACAAAAAACTTAATACGTGCTATTAGAGCAGACAAAACTCAATGCAAAGAGCAGACTTATTAGATATGAAAAAATGTTTATAAATTATAAGTGAAAAAAATACTATAACAATAATATATATTAAATTGATCTCAAGTTAAAGTTTAAAACCTCTAACTTTATGTATATTATTGTATATTTAACTAATAGCTTAGACTGTAATTTTATTAACATTGTGTTTTATAGGAACCGAGACACTTTAGAAGCAAAAATTTAGTTCAAAATAGAGTTGGTGTCGTAACATGGAACCTTTGCATTGCAACACTGCATCCAGAATCAAAGGATCAAGAAAATCATCTTTGTGTCACGACACAGTATCTTTGTGTCACGACATAGAAGACTGTTTTACCCAGGATTCCAAAATTTTAGAATGTGTTGGGACATCGAACCCTAATGTTGCGACAACGGTAAACTGCTTGGGATGTTGCAACATGACTCCTGTGTCACGACATCACTGTAGTTTTTTGCAGGGTTGACCCAACTCGATTGCGCAACCCAACAACATCAACCATGCTTGAATCTATTTTTAGCACTAATATAGCCACTATGTTAACCCTAAAACATATTATCGATCTTCTTTAAACTCTAAAACCCTCCTTAACCTTCTTAAAACCTCTTAAATTTTAATAAATCCTAAAACCCATTTTACTTTTCCTTACTATTCTATCATAGAATCTCTTCTTCTAATCTCATTTGGTGCAGAAGCAAATGGAAAACATTCAATGGAACTACAACAATTGAACATTATAAGGATTCTAAAAAGAAGTTATAAAAAGTTAAGGGTTCTTAACTCATCTTTTACTATTCCATCAAAAATTTTGCCTTTTATTTTATTATTATTAGCCTAGTACACCATTGTATATGCCTCTAAGGAAATTTAGGAGAAATAATGAACTGAAATCGTCAACGGTTCCAAACCCTTATAATTTTCTTAATCAAAATGATGAGAAATATTTTCTAGAACTATAAGGAAAAAAACATTTATTCAAGTGGGGATTTGAACCATCGATGGTTCTTTGCCAAGATATTTGGCCTTTGGTTCAATACCATATATGGGAACATTTTTTTGTGATCTCAAAAGACTCTGCTATGGTCCTTATAGTTCAAGAATTTTATGCATCTTTGTGGGACCAAGAGTCTAAAAGGACTGAAGGCTCCACTTGGGAAACAGTACTGATGCAAGGGAAGAAAGTGCGAATTACTCCTCAAACCATTTGCGAATTTATAGTGTCCCATTCTATGAGAAAGACTTTGTAGAAGAAATTGATTTAGATACTTTAAAGACATAAATATTGATAATATTATAAACTATTTGTCGGAAGGAAGGGGCGAATGGAAGTGTTGCCTAGGTACTAATATCCCAACTTCGTTTAATTAAGCAATAATGTTTCTTGTATAAAAAATGTGGATTCAATTGTTGTGTAATCGAATTGCTCCTATGTTGAATGTTTCTAATGTTAATACTTTTTAAGTGGTTTTGCTTTACACTATTTTGTATGATAAAACAACATTAGAATACTTAATTATACACCGGATATGTTTGAGCTGACATATCTTGAGCATTAAGAAGATGAGCATGAAAGTGAAAAAGAAAGTAAAGATGAGGAAGGAGAGGAGGATGGGAAGATGGATTTTGAGAAAGATGATTGAACTTTTGTTTTTAAAGATCGTAACTGTTGGGATAATATTGTTTTAACTTTTATTTGTAGGAGTAGATTGTTATTTGCTTTATTTTTCTATTTTAAGTTTCCTATGTAGGAACCCCACAGGGAAGAAGCATAACAATTTAAAACTCAAAACAATAAAAGGAAGAAGCACCCACTAACAATTTACGAAACTACCCTGATCAATTGGATAACTTCTTTCCTTATCTTTGCAGGGCTACACATTGAGGACAATGTGCTATCTACAGCAAGTGTGTATGTGGGGGGTAACATAGAAAATTTGTTTCAATTTTTATGTTTTTCTTTTAATTTTTGTTGTCAAATGTATGCTTAAGCTTGTAGAAATACAATTAATTGGTTAGAAGCATGTATATAGGTTGATTAGATTTACTATAAGTTTGGGATTATAGTTGATTTTAAATTTTTGATTATTAAACTACTAAGTTCTATATATTACATTGTAAATAGGCATTGAGCAATTGAATGCACCAGATGATATAAAGAATACAAGAAAATGAGCATGCTAGTATGTATGATAAATTGTTGAATTTGTGATTGTTTGGGTGATTAAATTTGTGAATATTAAAATACTTAGGGATGACCAAAGGCATTGTTTGGTAGACACCATAAGACAAAAAGCTAACCTTATTTATTCATCCTTAGTATTTATACTTCTTGAGGAACCTTCATATAAAACTCGAGGAAAAAATGTTAATTTGTATTTACCCTTTTTCTTTGGTCCTAAACTACACGACTATAGACATATAACCATATGAATTGAGGGTTAAGTAGATACATTACGGTGAAATTTTGTAAAAATAGAGTGAAGTAAGAAGGATCAGTGTGATAGAGTGATTACATGCTAGCTAGTATGTACAGTAAAAAGAAAATCAAAACGAGTAGAAAAAGTTCTTAAAAAGTAAAAGATTTTGGAATGAAAAATGTATTGAAAAAGAAGAAAAGAAAGCAACAAAGTCACTAAAAATAGAAAGACTCATTCATTAGTGCATAAAAACTCATGAGCTAGTCATAATTACTATATTATATTATGATTTGTTATTTGGAGAAATAATGAAGGTGGCAGAAGGAGAAATAAGATGGTGAACGGCTAAGGGTTCGTAATGGGGGAGAATAGGAAACAACACAATGAGCCAAACTATTTTTCTACTTGAAACTATTTGATGCTTACTATTCTTAAATTCCATACCTGTATTAAGCTTAGAATGTTACAAGTTGAAAAGCACTATGTGATATAGGTAGACTTATTTATGAATTGACAGTATACTAAATACTTGCATTTACAACTATTTGTATTTGATTAGGATAATCAAATTACCTGTATAACTTATTGATGGATCCATACATTTGAAACCTTTTTTTTATGCTTTGTAATATATTGAATTTATGTGTTTGATATCAAAAGTGGTAAGTCAGCTATATATCATGCCAAGATTATGTGCAAATATGAAATGCCTAGTTATGTGCTCCAAAGCTAACATTTGTACTATACTTGATCAAGGGTCGCCGTTGGATTACTGTTTTTTTACCTTACTTGAGAATAAGCAATGGTTTAAGTGTGGGGGAGTTTGATATGCTATAATTCGGTGTAACAGATTAAACTAGTTTTCACATTTTAGGAGCTTGAATACAAGCATTTTTATTATATTTTAGTTGCTTTTTTTTAGAATTTCATTTACATTCAACAAAAGTTTAATTTGAGTTTTTTATTGACTTTAGGGGTTAAATGAGGCATAAGAGTGAGCTAATATACTTTGTGAGTGTGCAGGAGATCATTAGGGTGTATCAACTCAATACTAGTCATTGTGTTGCAACACGGGGAGTTTGATGTTGCAACATAGGGAGCAGAGCAGACTAAGACCACTTTCAGTATCGTGACACAACAAAGGGATGTCGCGACACACCCTTGAAGCTACCTTGAGTAGAAGCATACGATCTTCGAGGTTGCAACACAGGCACTAGGGTGTCACAACATCGATCCTGTATAAGAGATACTTACGAGTTAGAGGCGTTTTGGTTTACACAATGAAATATTTAATACGAGAGTGTTAGCTGGCCTAGGGTTGAGGACAATGACAACCTTAAATCTATAAATAGGCTTATTAAACACTTGTTATGAACAACTTTGATAATTTATAATTTTCTTTGTAATTTCAGTTTGAGTTTTTCCTTTTTCTTAGGTTTAGGTTATTTGCATTTGTCAGGAGATTTGATTTGTGGAACTTAATCAACTTTTTGTGGATTTTGTGTTTCAATCAATGCAATTCAAGATTCTCTTAAACTTGTCTTTTGATTTGTCATTAATGTTTATCTTTCGCATAAAGTTTACTATGTTTTTGAGATCCATGAGGAAGTAATCCTTTTATGAGGGATTAGCAAGTGAATGTATGATTAATTGATTGGTGACCATGATTCTTTTAGCAGATTAGTTGTTAAGGAAAGGATGAACATAAACCCTAGGCTTGATGACCTTAGGAAGTCTTCTAGGTGGGAATAAACAAAAAATTAGTATGGCATATTCGTGAACAACTTAGCTCCAAATTCGTTTAGACTGTGACGTCCAGGGATAAGTAGTTTTTGCTGAGTTATTATTTTAGTGGATGATCAAGAGATTCTGCTAGGGTAATGACTAATTGATTGAACGAGGAACCTGAAGCAATAGTTAGTTATGATTACTAAAGTGAGCCAATCACCTATGTTTAAATCTGATTTAATTTCAATATCAAACTTCCCTTTGTATTAATTTATTCTTTATAAAAATACCAAAAATAAATCTTTATATTTATTGGTAATATAATTTATTTAAAGTACTAATTAGCTCTTGACTGCCTCCGAATGTACCAACGTCCAAAGTGTGAATACCACAACTAAAGATGTAGATTTGAGGTTGTGTCCGCAAGTATAATATAGTTACAATGAAATAGGTAAGTACTCCGAGGATTATACCCAAGGGATTTCAGTTTGGGAAAGACTATTATCAAACCAATTACAAAAAATAATTACTAATCTACTTAAGTCACGAATTAGTAGTGTTAATATGGAAGGAAGATGATAATAATATTAATAAACTAAATAAACTGAATTAAACTTAAATCTACTCCTAAGTTCATGTATCGGCTTCTCCTATGCCTTGTTTTGACTACGCAAGTTCCTTTACCCTAGATTAAATTGTTTTACCTAATTAATTATTGATGTAGAGTTTTAATCAATCAACTAGTCGAAACCTTAGTTGGATCTTCGATACGCCTACTAGAATAACAAGTCAGCAAGAACTACTTATCTTTCGACCTCACAGTCCAGACCGGTTCGGATTAAGGTGTTCATGGTTAGGCCATACCAATTTTGGGTTAATTCTCACCTAAATGACTTCTTAGGGTTGTTAGGCCTAGGGTTTAAGTTCTTCCTCTCCTAAACAGCTTATGCATTAAGAAAATTTATCTTTCAATAAATTAATAAGATTAGACAGTTGAAATCATGTGAGATATGGATGAAGCATAAATTGATTCTAATTTTTACACAAACATTCACTTAAACAGAGTTAAAGAAAGAGATGTAAAAAAATGAATAAAGGAAAAGAGATGTTGATGGATTTATCGATGAAAGCATGGCTCTGGAACAATCTCCACTTGTGGGAGTCTCACTTCGGAATAGGATCCTCTGATTACAAGAATACAAAATACACTAAGTAAAAAATATGAATGAAATAGAAACTCGAAATATATTTTTCGGCTCCCTCTCATTGTGTGTTTTAACTGATTACAATGACCTTTCTATAGGCTAAACTTGGAATATTAAAGTGATTGTCCTTGAAGTACTTAGAGTTTGACTAGAAAAAAATACTCCTAATTTTCCTCGAAAACGCATTTTTCATGTGAAGGGACTTTTTGGGTTACGTAGGGGCAGTATTGCAACACAGGCTTGCAGTGTCGCAACATTGGCTTTCAGTGTCGCGACATCGAGGGCAATTTCACTCCAAAACTTGTTTTTAGCTTCTGTCTTCAATTTTGAGACATCAGTGTCTTGGTGTCGCTACATAGACATCAGTTTTGGTCGGAATATGCATTTTTAGCTCCTGACTTGACTTTATTTAGATATATAAAATGTAATAAAAACAACTAGAAAGTATAGATTACTACTTTAAGTGTGGAAACCTAAATATATACTAAGATGTTTTGATTTAACTATTAAATAAGCTAAAGTTATGTGCAAAAAGGATATAAATAGTAGTGTAATTCGTGGCCGATAACTCCTACACACTTAACTTGTTGCTTGTCCTCAAGCAACCAAAACATATATATTAGAAAAAGAGAACAAAATAAAATAAAACAAAAAAATTTACACGAAAATGACTTAATTTCTTTCTATAAACAAACTAGAGTTATTGAAGATGGATGTAAATAAGAACCTCACACCTAAACCCTCTCCCAAACTTAACTTGTTGCTTGTCTTCAAGCAACCAAAACATATATATTAGAAAAAGAGAAAATAAAAAAAAAATTAACATGAAAATGACTTAATTTCTTTCTTTAAACAAGCTATAGTTAGTGAAGATGGATGTAAATGAGAACCTCACACCTAAACTCCCCTACACCTAACATTTTGCTTATCCTCAAGTAAACCAAGTCTAGACATATAGAATGCAATAAGAAGAGGTCCCTTGGATTTTGTTACTACTATGAACATGGTTGTCAAATATTAAAAGTATAACAATTCTTATCGCACATGTAACTTAATCTTGATAGTTTGATGCTATGAAATTTTTTTAAAGTAATTTAGGAGTAGTTTAAAAAATTACATTACTAACAAATTAGAAGTAATTCCCATGACCATAGTAGACACAATCATGTGAATAAAAAAATATTCATTGAGTATAATTGTTAGCAATTTTGGAATATTATGCATAAAGAATGCTTAAGTCACATTGGTCTTCTAGGTTTGTAATATTATGAGGCTGAGGACGATATGAGTTCAAAGGAGGATATGGCTCAAAACGGTTCAAACACTAGAAATAGTTAGAAACATTACATTGTTCCCTTTCTCCCCCCTAAATGTCCCATCCAATCTTACTGCCTTTTGTCTCCCTCTATCTCCTACCTTATTTCTCCATGTAGGAAGATACAATATAATACTAGCAACTATGGTCAACTTATCAAGTTTTGGTGCACTGATGACGAGTTTTTTTTCACTTTTGTGACTTTTTGTTTTATCACTTGACTTTTTACTCTTTTCTCAATCACAATGCTTTTATTTGTGTTCTAAAATTTTCCCACTCATCTTTTCTTTAACTTTTTCTAGTTTTTTCTTTTTTCACATTTTTGCCCGACCTATAATCATTACATCACATTGTTTCTTTCTTTTTTGCAGCTTTTTTTGAAACCACCGTATCTACTTAAACCCTTAATATCTACAACCTAATGTCTATCTTGTAATGTATTAAAGGACCAAAGATAAGGAAGAGTTCAAGTTTTATGTTTGGCCTTTGGGTTTCAATTTTTTTGGTTAATAAAAAATGAGTTGTTAGGCTCAAATAAGGAGACTAGGGATTCATTGCATTAAGGTATGGTTATTTGAGAACTGGCTATTCAAAAAGTGCCTTAGATCAACCCTAAGCATCCCACAGTACACAATTTCTTTCATGCTTCAAATTAAATCGAATGAATAATAATCAATTCATGTATTGATGTCTTTATGACTATCTATAAGACTTATATATCATATGGCATCATCAAACATTCTTACTTAGGTACTTCTAATCTATTATGTAATTTAACTAGGTAACCTAGTCAATTTCCCTTAAAAATAATCAAGTTATCTTATATCAATTAAAAATTTCATGCTTGTCAAAAATCGTTACATGCTTTATTATCTTCAGCCGCTATTAATAGTATTAATATAATCCAAGCTCCATGCAATGATATATTTTTTAAAGTAAATAAATGCTTAACTAAAACAAAGTAAAAACACAAACTAATCAGTTGTTCCCCCCACACTTCAGAACATAATTGCCCTTAATTTAAAATAATTAAAGTGCAAATAATAAAACTTCCTTGAGTAGGCCGAGTTTATATTGTTATGATAATATCGGGATTTGTGTGTTCCAAGTAGACTGTGAAAAACAGAACGTCAATAATGACAATGTATCGCAAAGAAAAAGAAAGAAAAAATAAAGGAAAAAATAAAGAACACAAAGATCTTTACGTGGAAACCTTTTCGGGAAAATAACCACGGTTAGAGGAGAAGATAATTCATTATGTCAAATTTGAATGGTTACAAGTGGAGTAGACTTTGTCTATTTATAGGTGTGTAAAACCATATTCTAATCAAAATAAAATAGAAGTAATGCAATAAGGTTAAAACACCTTATTCAAATGAACATTAAATAGAGGAAGTATACTTTTATTCGAACTTCTCTTGCACACTTGTATTTTAGCACTTGTATTTTATTTTATCATGAATTTGGGTCACATCTCTAAAAATCTCCACCTTGACATGAATTCTTCAACAAACAAGTTCTTCATTGCAAACTCTCAACGAACAAGTTCTCCACCTCTTCCATAAAACCCCTTAAAGGTTTAACTTCAACAATGAACACCAACGAAGTCTAAGCAATACTCAAACTTGGTTATGGGAAGGGACTTAGTCATCATATCTGCAAGATTTTCATGAGTACTATTTTTTTTCACAACAATATCACCACGAACAATAATATCACGAACAAAATGATACCGAACATCAATGTGCTTTGTTCTCTCATGAAACTTTTGATCTTTTGTAAGAAAGATGACACTTTGACTGTCACAAAATACTGTACTGATTTGAAGGTCTTCATTGAGTTTACTAAATAATCCCTTCAACCAAATGATTTCTTTACAAGCCTCAGTAGTCGCCATGTACTTAGCTTCAACGGTAGACAAAACTACTATAGTTTTTCCAACTGATTGCACAACCTCCGATTGTAAAGACATAACCTGTGAGAGATCTTCTTCTATCAAGGTCTCCAACAAAATTAGCATCAACATACCCAATGAATCCATCTCTAGTTCTTCCAAACTATAAGCAAACATCAGTAGTAGCTCGTAAGTATCTTAAAATCCACTAAACTTGTAACGCCCTAATTTTTAGGTTTTTTTTAGATTGATCCCTATCTGATAAAATGTTTAAATGATAGTATTTGGGTGTGTAATGCATGTTTGGGGTGTGTTAATGGGCCTATGGAAGGCCCATGTGTTGGTTAGAAGCTCGGCAAAATTTTGTATTTTTGACTTAGGAGATAGGGGACCATTGAAATAAAGGTCTTAAGAAATTGTGTGCGAAATATAGCACAAATGGATCAGTGGTAAAGTGGCAAGGGAGACGCCACTAGGCTCCTTAAAAGGTGGCGCCTAAGTGAGCTTAGAGGTCAAGGGTTCAAGCTGCAGAGGTTGCAAAGGTAGTGTTTTATTTTTGAGCTTGAGCAGGTAAGAGTTTGAAGCAGAATTGAACTCTGCTTGGGAGAATTTAAATTGGTCAAGGGAGCAAATCGTGGAGGAAGTTGAGGAGCAAATCAAGGATATTTCAAAATTTGAATGAAGTGGCCGGCCAAGGGACTCTCTAAGGTGCAAACGGCAAACAAGGCTAGGCATAGAACTTTCGGCAATTAGGTGTGAAGTGTGCCAAATTTCCTTAGCTTTCTTTTAGAGTTGGTGCCGATTTCACTTAGGGTCCTTTAGGGGTTCTTGAGCCGATTGTGTATAGCATTAGAGTCTTCTTTTATTTTTCCTTTTTAGTTATTCAATCTCCCTTCTCCTCCTACTAGCCGAAAACTACCCTTGCCCCAAGCCTTATTGTCGAATTTTCTAGTTGCCGTAAGCACTCCCTAGTTCTTTTCTTCTCTTGTTTTTCTTCCTTGTTTTTCTCATCTCATACCGATTCCATTCTACCCCATTTTTTTCCTTAAAGAACGAAAAGCCCTTCTCTTTTCTTGAAGCTTCTGTCGACAACATTAAAGCCGAAAGCACCTCCTTCTAATCATTCAAAACCGAATACCTCTAGAGATATTCTTGTGGCGTTAGAGTTAGATTTGCAGTGGATATAGAATAGATTAGAGATAGTGGAAGCGTGGGAGCGATACTCTTCAAGTGGTGGTATTGGTAAGTGATCTAATCACTACGTATCTTTGTCTATTAAATATCTTAAAGGGAGACCGAAACCTGTAGAGGGCATGTTGGCATTTCGCGTAAGATTCTAATGCCATGGTTTGTTTCTTTTGCGCATGGTATAGCAAGGAGAGGTGATCAAGCGAGGAGTTTTGGAGGCTAACGTGATTGGACATCGAGATTTAGTCTCTAATCGACAAAAAGGGGTAAGATTTCAATGTTGGGCCATGTTAGCCGATTTTTAGTACTAAGATTTTGGGTTAGTGGTTGAAGATTATTAAGCTAACAATAAGATGTTGTTCAATAGGTTTCGTTCGTGGATTTCATCAGCAGTTTTGACAGTTAACAGGTGTGTAACGTATCTCCATCATAGACTAGGATGGCTAAAGGCCGTAATAACCGAAAATTGTGCTAAAATGACCGATCGAAAGTGACTGAAAATCAGTCTTGGAGGGATCTAAGAGTAGCCGAATACTCTATTGTGGTCACATTGGAAATTGACGGTGGCGAAATTGCAGAAGGTGCAATTTTGAGCGTTTTGGTAAGTTGGGCTTCGATGGGCCAAGGTGGGCCCAATGGGCTTCCGAGCCCAAATCGGAAAATGACCGTTAAAGACTTTCTGGTAACATGAACAATAAAAAGATGGTTAAGTTGGTAAACTAAACCTAAAAATTAGACGTAATGGACTTGAGACGATATTGCACTTGGTAAGGCCCATTAGGGGTTTTAGGCTAAAAAGGGCAAAACTGGAAATTTAGCTTAAATGGACTTCCGTGGTTATATGAGGGCTGATAATTCATTGGACTTGCACAAAATCTCTGAAAATATGAAAAAGGACTAAAATACCCTTAAATATGGAAAATTACCAAAATACCCCTAGGTGTAAAAAGACTATTATACCCCTAGGGTCAATTCTGTATGAAATGTATGATTTTATGTATCTGCATGAGTTGCCATTTAATGTGAGCATATCTGATGCATGAGATGCTATATGTTGCATGCTAGTATGTATATATCTGTTGCATGGGGTATGGGTTTATGATGGAGGAAGCGTTCTGGCAGCCTCGCTGCAATCTGGTGACTTTGTCACATTATTATCTGGCAGCCTCGCTGCAATCTGGTGACTTTGTCACATTATTATCTGGCAGCCTCGCTGCAATCTGGTGACTTTGTCACATTATATCTGGCAGCCTCGCTGCAATCTGGTGGCCTCGCCACAATATCTGTATCTGGTGACCTCGTCACAATATCTGGCAGCCTCGCTGCAAATTATATCTGGCAGCCTCGCTGCAATTATCTGTGGTGTGTAGCGGTTGGGTGGGTCGAGTAGTCTCCCCACATGGTGTAAGGCTGGTACGGGGGTGTTATGGATGGATCTGGGTTGGGTTTCTGTTTGCATATTATATCTGATCTGTATCTGTTATGGGCCTATGGGCTCAACCTGATTTCTGTAATGGGCCAAGGCCTAATTAAATCTGTTTCAGAGGCTTGATCTGTTTCGGCCTATGGTTGAGATAATGTTGCACACTGAGTTGTCAAACTCACCCCCCTATTTCATCTCTGCAGGTAACCCTCAACCATAGTGGGCTTGGAGCTGCGAGAGATTCGGAGTGGCCACAGCATCTGCAGAACTGGTTTTCATTTTGATTAAGTATTTTATTTTTATGTTATTTTTGGGTTTTATTTTGTAATAAGGCCGCTATCTAAGTTTTTATTTGGTTTAATTTTCTTTGATGATTAAATTACATTTTATAGAATCGCTAGTTTAGGCTGCGCTGGTTTCAAAATCTAAAGAACGTTTTCAAAACTCAACGAGTGTATAATATGGATAACTTAAAGGATTAATAAACTGGTTTTACAAACTTACTCTTTTGATTCAAACCTCACTTAAGACACAACAAGACTAAAAGGGTCGTAAACTTAGTTTTAGGATCGTGTGACACATCAGATCTGGTCGTAACGTCTAGGCCGGGTTTGGGGTGTTACATTTAGTGGTATCAGAGCCAGGTTGCAACAACTCAACTGTGGAACGGGTCTAAAAATGGTAGTTTTCAAACAATCAAAATAAAGATTTTCGAAAGATCATGTTTTTAACATTGTTTTCAAAACTAATTGGAACTTAATCTGATGAACTTCTTTTCGAACATAAATGATTTATTTTCAAAGAAAACAAAAATTTAGTAAGTTTTTCCTATGAAATCTTTTGAAAGAGTGGCACACCGAATCTCCTGCCCAAGCCTGTAAGTTTACTAAACTTTTCTGATTGTTTCTGCAAATTCTGATTGTATGCCTGACTAAAGACTTTATTATGATACTTTAGCTAGGGTATTACTGAAACTGTAGAGACTCTGATAGGTAGACTGAGACTGTAGCTAGGCTACCGCGAAAGAAGATAAACTCTGAAACTCTACTTATTCATAAAACATTTGTAATAAACACTGGAATATTAATCTGACTCATAAGATTTCTAAAACAAAAATTACGAAATGAGTACGCGAGCAGCTCGTGGTAGGGGCCGTGGACGTGGCCGAGGTAGTGCACGAGCTGAATCTTCTTCTTCGGGTCATGCGCCAGCAGCTGATGTACCGGTTTCACTGGCAACAGAGGTGGAATCCCATGATAGGGGTGTAGGGGATGATGCCCTATCACAAGCGATGCTTCTAGTTTTGGAAAGGGTTGCTGGGGCAAGTTCTGGTAATGGATTTCGAGGTGCTATATCTGAGCGACTCCGAGTTAATGGAGCAGAATTCTTTAGGGGTATGTCTGGTGTAGCCCCAAATGTGGTCGAGTATTGGTTGGAGGCCACAGAGCGAATTATGGATGATTTGGACTGCTCTATGGAGCAGAAGCTGAAGGGAGCTGTATCGTTGCTGAGAGATGAAGCTTATCAGTGGTGGCTCACGGTAAGAGATGGAACTTCAGATGGTGAGGTAACATGGGAGCTATTTAAGAAAGCCTTTAAAGGAAAATATATTGGGGCTAGCTATGTGGACGCCCGTAGGAAAGAGTTCTTAAATTTGGTTCAGGGAAGTAGGACAGTATCTGAGTACGAGGCTGAATTTCTGAGGCTGAGCCGATATGCTTCTGGGATAGTTGCTACTGAATATGAGCGTAGCGTACGTTTCGAGGATGGTCTGAGAGATGAACTAAGGGTACTGATTGCTCCGCAGAGGGAGCGTAACTTTGCTGCTTTGGTTGAGAAAGCTAAGATAGCTGAGGAAGTAAAGCGTACCGAGAGACAGAATCGCGAAAAGGATAGAAACCGCTTTCGGAGGGATTCTGGACCATCAGGTGGGGCTAATAGGAATGTTAAGAGAGCAAGATTGGCAGAACCAGTGCGAGCGATGCCAATGAATGCTGTCAGACTGCAGGGTTGTAGGAGTTGTGGTAAGATACATATGGGCGAGTGTCGGAAACGTTCTGGAGCCTGTTTTCAATGTGGGTCGATGGGGCATAGGATTAAGGACTGTCCCAAAGAACCGGATCAAGGACAGGTTATGGCTCAAAGGGTAGCTCAACCAGTGAGGGGTGGACCACCAGCTCCGAGAGATCGTGGACAAGGTAGAGGCGAAAATGGTAATGGTCGAGGACGAGGAGCGCCTGGCAGGGGTGCTGGTTTTGCCGAGGCTCGTCAACCAGCGTTAGTTTATGCAGCTCGTCGCCGAGAGGAGGGTGATGCTCCTGACGTCATAATCGGTACGTTTTTGATTTCTAGTATGCCGTACACTGCGTTGACAGATGTTGGATCTACCCATTCTTATGTTGCATGTGCCATATCTGGGTCGCTGGGAGTGCGTTCTGAGGAGACAGTGAGTGGGGTAATTGTACTAAGTCCGTTAGGTCACTCGGTTAGGGTAGACAAGCTGTACAGAGACGTACCTATAGAAACTCAAGGGAAAATCTTTTCTGGAGATTTGATGGAGCTACCCTTCGAAGAATTCGATCGCATCTTAGGAATGGATTGGCTTGTAAAGCATAGGGCTACTTTGGACTGTGCTGCAAAGCGAATGAGATTAAAAATCGTTGAGGATGAGGAAGTTATGGTGATTGGTGAACGTAGAGATTATCTGTCTAATGTGGTATCAACATTAAGAGCTGAGAAGTGGATTCGTAAAGGATGCGAGGCTTTTATGGCATTCATAAGTCAAGCTGAATCTGAAGAGCTAACTGTGGATCAAGTTAGAACCGTTAAGGATTTTCAGGATGTGTTTCCAGAAGAGCTTCCAGGTTTGCCTCCGAATCGAGAGGTTGAGTTTGGGATCGATTTGTTGCCTGGTACGGCACCAGTGTCTATGGCACCGTATAGGATGGCACCAAAGGAGTTGGTGGAGTTGAAAGCGCAGATTCAAGAACTGTTGGACAGAGGCTTTATTAGGCCAAGTGTGTCTCCATGGGGAGCACCAGTGCTGTTCGTTAAGAAGAAAGATGGGTCAATGCGAATGTGCATTGATTATCGGCAGTTGAACAAATTGACGATTAAGAATAAGTACCCGTTGCCAAGAATCGATGATTTGTTCGACTAGCTTAGAGGAGCTTCAGTATTCTCCAAGATTGACCTTCGATCTGGGTATCATCAATTAAGGGTGAAAGAGGTGGATATTCATAAGACGGCATTCAGGACTCACTACGGTCACTATGAATTCTTGGTTATGCCATTTGGGTTGACCAATACACCTGCAGCTTTTATGGATCTGATGAATCGAGTGTTCCAGCCATGCTTGGATCGATTCGTGGTCGTCTTTATCAACGATATTTTGGTCTATTCTGAATTTGAGGTGAAACATGATGAGCATCTCCGTATTGTGCTGCGAGTGTTAAGGGAAAAGGAGCTTTATGCGAAATTCAGTAAGTGTGAGTTTTGGTTGAGGGAGGTAACCTTCTTGGGTCATGTTGTATCTGCTGAGGGGATTAAGGTAGACCCTCGAAAGATTGAAGCAATTCTGGAGTGGAAACCACCGAGGTCAGTGGCAGAGATTTGAAGTTTTCTGGGTTTAGCTGGATACTATAGAAGGTTTGTAGAAGGATTTTCTGTGATGGCAGCGCCATTGACAAAACTCGTAAGGAAAGGAGTGCCATTTAGTTAGACCGACCAACAGCAAGAAGCTTTTGAGAAACTAAAGAAGGTTCTGACCGAAGCACCTGTACTGATTCAACCAGAGTCTGGGAAAGATTTTACCGTGTACAGTGATGCATCACATGTTGGGTTGGGGTGTGTGTTAATGCAAGAGGGTAAAGTGGTTGCTTATGCATCGCGACAGCTTAAACCTCATGAAGTGAACTACCCTACCCATGATCTGGAGTTGGCAGCAGTAATCTTCGCACTTAAGATCTGGCGACATTATCTGTATGGAGAAAGGTGGATTATATACACAGACCATAAGAGTCTTAAGTACTTGTTGACTCAGAAGGAGCTGAATCTTAGGCAACGGAGATGGATTGAGTTGCTTAAGGATTATGATTGTGCGATTGAGTATCATCCAGGCAAAGCTAATGTGGTGGCTGATGCCCTAAGTCGTAGAACTGTGTCTGATCTGAGAGCGATGTTTGCTCGTTTGAGTCTGTATGATGACGGTAGTTTATTAGCGGAACTGCAAGTAAGGCCGACCTGGGTGGATAAGATTAAGGAAAAGCAGTTGAGGGATGAGTCTCTGGTTTCTTGGTTTCAGCAGGTTAAGGATGGGAGTACTTCTGAATTTGGACTTAACAGTGAGGGAGTTCTATGTTTCCGAGGTAGAATCTGTATTCCTAAGGATTCCAATTTGAGGCAAGCAATTCTGAATGAAGCTCATAAAGGGTTATGTGCTATGCATCCTGGAGGTAATAAGATGTATCATGACTTAAAGGAGTTGTATTGGTGGCCTGGACTGAAGCGAGAGGTAACAGAATTTGTGGGGAAATGTCTGACTTGTCAGCAAGTGAAAGCTGAACATCAGTTACCTTCTGGACTTCTGCAACCAGTAAAGGTACCACTTTGGAAGTGGGAGAGGGTGACCATGGATTTTGTAAGTGGATTGCCCTTGACATCGTCAAAGAAGGACTCGATTTGGGTGATCGTGGATAGGTTGACTAAATCTGCTCATTTCATCCCTGTACGTACTGATTATTTGCTTCAGAAGTTAGCCAAATTGTATGTAGCAGAGATTGTGCAATTGCATGGGGTGCCAGTATCTATCATTTCTGATCGAGATCCTAGATTCACATCTCGGTTCTGGCAAAAGTTGCATGAGGCATTGGGAACGCGACTGAACTTTAGCACGGCTTTTCATCCTCAGACTGACGGTCAGTCAGAAAGGGTTATTCAAATTCTGGAAGATATGCTGAGGGGATGTGTTATTGACTTCCGAGGCAGTTGGGAGGATTATTTACCGTTGGCAGAGTTTGCGTATAATAATAGTTATCAGGCTAGTATCCGTATGGCACCTTATGAGGCACTGTATGGGCGTAAGTGTCGTTCACCTAGTTGTTGGACCGAATTGGGCGAGCGGCAAGTTCTTGGACCTGAGTTGGTAGCAGAAACTGAAGAAAAAGTCAAGGTGATAAGGGATCAATTAAAAGAGGCATCTGATCGACAGAAGTCTTACGCAGATTTGAAGCGTAAGGAGATTGAGTATTCAGTGGGTGACATGGTTTTTCTGAAGGTATCACCTTGGAAGAAGATATTAAGATTTGGTAAGAAAGGCAAGCTGAGTCCGCGGTTTATTGGGCCTTATCGGGTTCTTAAGCGAGTGGGTCCGGTAGCGTATCAGTTGGAATTACCACCGGAGTTACATAGAATCCATGATGTGTTTCACGTATCCATGCTAAGACGATATCGTTCTGACCCTACCCATATTCTACCAGTTGCAAAAGTGGAAGTACAGCCTGATTTGACTTTCGAGGAAGAGCCTGTACAGATTCTTAATCGAGACGTAAAAGTTCTAAGAAGAAAATCAGTCCCATTGGTAAAGGTACTTTGGCGTAATCATGGCAGAGAGGAAGCTACTTGGGAACCAGAGGAGGCAATGCGTCAGCAATATCCTTATTTGTTTGGACCAGGTAAATTTCGAGGACGAAATTTCTTTAAGGAGGGTAGAGTTGTAACGCCCTAATTTTCGGGTTTTTCTTAGATTGATCCCTATCTGATAAAATGTTTAAATGATAGTATTTGGGTGTGTAATGCATGTTTGGGGTGTGTTAATGGGCCTATGGAAGGCCCATGTGTTGGTTAGAAGCTCGGCAAAATTTTGTATTTTTGACTTAAGAGATAGGGGACCATTGAAATAAAGGTCTTAAGAAATTGTGTGCGAAATATAGCACAAATGGATCAGTGGTAAAGTGGCAAGGGAGACGCCACTAGGCTCCTTAAAAGGTGGCGCCTAAGTGAGCTTAGAGGTCAAGGGTTCAAGCTGCAGAGGTTGCAAAGGTAGTGTTTTATTTTTGAGCTTGAGCAGGTAAGAGTTTGAAGCAGAATTGAACTCTGCTTGGGAGAATTTGAATTGGTCAAGGGAGCAAATCGTGGAGGAAGTTGAGGAGCAAATCAAGGATATTTCAAAATTTGAATGAAGTGGCCGGCCAAGGGACTCTCTAAGGTGCAAACAGCAAACAAGGCTAGGCATAGAACTTTCAGCAATTAGGTGTGAAGTGTGCCGAATTTCCTTAGCTTTCTTTTAGAGTTGGTGCCGATTTCACTTAGGGTCCTTTAGGGGTTCTTGACCCGATTGTGTATAACATTAGAGTCTTCTTTTATTTTTCCTTTTTAGTTATTCAATCTCCCTTCTCCTCCTACTAGCCGAAACTACCCTTGCCCCAAGCCTTATTGCCGAATTTTCTAGTTGCCGTAAGCACTCCCTAGTTCTTTTCTTCTCTTGTTTTTCTTCCTTGTTTTTCTCATCTCATACCGATTCCATTCTACCCCATTTTTTTCCTTAAAGAACGAAAAGCCCTTCTCTTTTCTTCAAGCTTCTGTCAACAACATTAAAGCCGAAAGCACCTCCTTCTAATCATTCAAAACCGAATACCTCTAGAGATATTCTTGTGACGTTAGAGTTAGATTGCGGTGGATATAGAATAGATTAGAGATAGTGGAAGCGTGGGAGCGATACTCTTCAAGTGGTGGTATTGGTAAGTGATCTAATCACTACGTATCTTCGTCTATTAAATATCTTAAATGGAGACCGGAACCTGTAGAGGGCATGTCGGCATTTCGCGTAAGATTCTAATGCCATGGTTTGTTTCTTCTGCGCATGGAATAGCAAGGAGAGGTGATCAAGCGAGGAGTTTTGGAGGCTAACGTGATTGGACATCGAGATTTAGTCTCTAATCGACAAAAAGGGGTAAGATTTCAATGTTGGGCCATGTTAGCCGATTTTTAGTACTAAGATTTTGGGTTAGTGGTTGAAGATTATTAAGCTAACAATAAGATGTTGTTCAATAGGTTTCGTTCGTGGATTTCATCAGCAGTTTCGACAGTTAACAGGTGTGTAACGTATCTCCATCATAGACTAGGATGGCTAAAGGCCGTAATAACCGAAAATTGTGCTAAAATGACCGATCGAAAGTGACTGAAAATCAGTCTTGGAGGGATCTAAGAGTAGCCGAATACTCTATTGTGGTCACATTGGAAATTGACGGTGGCGAAATTGCAGAAGGTGCAATTTTGAGCGTTTTGGTAAGTTGGGCTTCGATGGGCCAAGGTGGGCCCAATGGGCTTCCGAGCCCAAATCGAAAAATGACCGTTAAAGACTTTCTGGTAACATGAACAATAAAAAGATGGTTAAGTTGGTAAACTAAACCTAAAAATTAGACGTAATGGACTTGAGACGATATTGCACTTGGTAAGGCCCATTAGGGGTTTTAGGCTAAAAAGGGCAAAACTGGAAATTTAGCTTAAATGGACTTCCGTGGTTATATGAGGGCTGATAATTCATTGGACTTGCACAAAATCTCTGAAAATATGAAAAAGGACTAAAATACCCTTAAATATGGAAAATTACCAAAATACCCCTAGGTGTAAAAAGACTATTATACCCCTAGGGTCAATTCTGTATGAAATGTATGATTTTATGTATCTGCATGAGTTGCCATTTAATGTGAGCATATCTGATGCATGAGATGCTATATGTTGCATGCTAGTATGTATATATCTGTTGCATGGGGTATGGGTTTATGATGGAGGAAGCGTTCTGGCAGCCTCGCTGCAATCTGGTGACTTTGTCACATTATTATCTGGCAGCCTCGCTGCAATCTGGTGACTTTGTCACATTATTATCTGGCAGCCTCGCTGCAATCTGGTGACTTTGTCACATTATATCTGGCAGCCTCGCTGCAATCTGGTGGCCTCGCCACAATATCTGTATCTGGTGACCTCGTCACAATATCTGGCAGCCTCGCTGCAAATTATATCTGGCAGCCTCGCTGCAATTATCTGTGGTGTGTAGCGGTTGGGTGGGTCGAGTAGTCTCCCCACATGGTGTAAGGCTGGTACGGGGGTGTTATGGATGGATCTGGGTTGGGTTTCTGTTTGCATATTATATCTGATCTGTATCTGTTATGGGCCTATGGGCTCAACCTGATTTCTGTAATGGGCCAAGGCCCAATTAAATCTGTTTCAGAGGCTTGATCTGTTTCGGCCTATGGTTGAGATAATGTTGCACACTGAGTTGTCAAACTCACCCCCCCTATTTCATCTCTGCAGGTAACCCTCAACCATAGTGGGCTTGGAGCTGCGAGAGATTCGGAGTGGCCACAGCATCTGCAGAACTGGTTTTCATTTTGATTAAGTATTTTATTTTTATGTTATTTTTGGGTTTTATTTTGTAATAAGGCCGCTATCTAAGTTTTTATTTGGTTTAATTTTCTTTGATGATTAAATTACATTTTATAGAATCGCTAGTTTAGGCTGCGCTGGTTTCAAAATCTAAAGAACGTTTTCAAAACTCAACGAGTGTATAATATGGATAACTTAAAGGATTAATAAACTGGTTTTACAAACTTACTCTTTTGATTCAAACCTCACTTAAGACACAACAAGACTAAAAGGGTCGTAAACTTAGTTTTAGGATCGTGTGACACATCAGATCTGGTCGTAACGTCTAGGCCGGGTTTAGGGTGTTACAAAACTATTTTCCAGTGTTCTTTATTGGGATTCGCCATGTATCTGCTAACCGCATTTACTATATATGATAAATTTGGACATAAACAAACCATAGCATACATGAGAGATCCCATTACATTGGGATATGAAACATGTACATGTACTCAATCTCATCATCTGATTGTGGAGACAAAGTCAATGAAAGTCTGAAATGGACTGCTAAAGGAGTACTAACAGGCTTAGCACTCTGCATATTGAACCTGCAAAGAACTTTTTCAATATATGCCTTCTGACTTAGGTACAATTTACTTGCTTTTCTATCTATGAGAATCTCCATACCAAGTATCTTCTTTACTGGTCCCAAATCTTTCATCTCAAATTCTTCACCTAGTTGGGCTTTGACCTTTCTTATCTCTCGTTTATCTTTTACTGCTATGAACATGTCATCAACAGAAAGGCTTAAATACACAAAAAGACCATCACTATTTTTCTTAAAGTAAACACAACTGTCAAAACTACTTCTTTTGAAATCATGAGAAGTCATAAAGGAATCAAACCTCTTGTATCACTGTCTTAGTGACTGTTTCAAACTATAAAGGGACTTTTTCAGCAAGCAAACTTAGTCCTCTTTTTTTGAGATTGTAAAACCCTCTGGTTGTTGCATGTAAATATCCTCCTCAAGTTCTCCATGCAAAAATTACAGTTTTTTGCATCTAACTACTCAAGGTCTAAATCATGCATGGCCATAATACCAAACAAAGCTCGACTATGCTTCACAACTGGGTTCTTCAACTCCTGGGGTCTCTTTTTTTTAAACACCCATTTACAACGAACAATTTTTTTGCCTTTATGAAGTTTCACAAGATCCCATGTTCTATTTTTGTGGAGTGATTCCATCTTCTCTTGTATAGTAAACATCCACTTTTCTAAGTCTTCATAGCTAGCCGCCTAAGAATAAGTAGATTGGCTCTTGGTTTGCATCTATATCTTTAGCCACATTTAAAGCATAAGCAACTAAATCAGCCCCGACATATCTCTTTGGAGGTTAATATCTCTTCTAGTTCTGTTTTTGGCAATAGAGTATTGCGGTGAAGAAGCAACTGTATTATGAATTTTTGTACTACTTGAAGAGTCGACTCTATTTTGGATTTTGGATTAATCTGATGCTCTATGTAACACCCCTTAGCCGTATCTGTTACCGAGACAGGGTAAGAGGCATTACCAGATGACAACACAACTAACCAACATTATTGAACCATAAACTTCACTCCAAATTTAAAACTTTTCAACTTCCACTTTAAAGTCCCTTATATGGGCTTACGAGGCCCAAAACATACTTTAGGAATGATTCGGGACTAAACCAAGACCTTTAAAACACTTATAAAATTTTTCTTCAAGTCAGTGTCATACGCTTGTGTAACTAGAGACACGCCCGTATGGGCAGGCTGTGTGCTCACACACGCCCGTGTCTCAGCCCGTGTTAAAAACACTGAGCATTTTGTTTATGACGTCAGCATCCCCTTAAGGGCACACGGCCAAGTCACACGCCTATGTTATAGGTCGTCTCCCCTCCATAGCTGAGACACACGGCCGTGTCTCTGCCCGTGTGGCCGGCACTTAGGCTATTTTCCAAGCCCTTTTTATACTCTTGACACTTCACACTCATAAACAATTCATAACATGCATCTCTCCTTTGATTATTCCGGATTTAACCAACAAACCTACGTAATATACATAACCACATCAAAGCCTTGCTATGCATGTATAAGATAGGTTACATACCCATAACCATTATGAACCATATCTTATGGCTACATATAATGGAGTATCATCAAATAATGCATTTAACCAACTCACAATGATACATGTTACTATAAATAAACCACTATACATGCCACTCACTCAAAACTAATAAGAATTGACATTACCCCAACTTGTCGAATTAATAGTGTGACATTGCTCTGACGATCTCCAACCCCGAGCTAACCTGACAACACTAAGAGAAAAGAATAGAGGGTGTAAGCTTTATATCTTAGTAAGTTGGCACATAATAATAATCAATTTAACTAGGAAGATACTTCACATAATTTCATTCTTACTCTAGTCCAGACTATAATGTCTTCCTGAGTTATGGTCGCTAAATTTATTATATCCGGAGTTACCAAAATCCAAATTTCGATCCGCTAATTTTTCTAGAAACTAGACTCACATACCTTCTTACCATAAAATTTCCAGAATTTGTGGTCTAGCCAATCAATATAGTTTATTCATTAAAGATTCCCTTGTTTTGCTATTCGACAGCTCTAACTCCTCTTCACTAAAAATCAAATTTCTCATCATATAGAATTCGGATAACCTTCCTGTTTGTTTCTCTTGAAATAAGACTCATCCAGGATTCTAAGAATATAAATTACACACCATAAAAATTTTTATAAAATTTTTAGTGATTTTCCAAATTTGGAACAGGGAAATTCAGAAACCATTTGGACCCTGTCTCACCAAAATTTAAATATCTCATAATACAAGATTCCACTCTCCTATGTTTTCTCCATATTATTATCATAAATGCACACATAACATCAAGTATGTTCAATACCAGCCATTCGAATGAATAATCATTACCAATATTTACGAGTATTCATAGTAACACTTACTCTGTATCCACCTTACCACAATTTCAATCACATATCGAGCACATTGCCCACAACACACCATTGCTCTCATGTACATTTACCCAAGTATACACTGCACTTACATACCATAATACCACACCAAATCTCTTATTTAAGCTTTCCCACTGAACTCTTTGGATTAACATTCTATACTAGGTGGATTTTTCGCTCATGATTCCACCAACACAAAAGCCCGACCCTCGAGTACACATGGTGAAGATCACTTTATCACCCTTGTAACCTAGCCATTTAAGCTCGTAGCCCTCGTGTGCACATGGTGAAGGTCACTTTATCACCCATGTGACATAGCTACCCATGTGACATAGCTACATATGACATTGCTCTCATGTATACATGGTGAAGGTCACTTTATCACCCATGAGGCATAGTCATTAAGTCCCATAATTATCATTGCACATGGTGAAGGTCACTTTATCACACATGTGGCTTGGCCATTGAGCTCCATAGCGCTCGGGTCTACATGGTGAAGATCACTTTATCACTCATGTAACCAACTCATATTTTATCCGTATCACCCATTATTCCGAGGGTTCAACTGGGAACTCTCGTTTCCAACAAATCTAACATTATAGAAGATTTTCAATATCAATATTTCATAATATCCATTAGAACAATTAATGTACAAGTAAAATGGACTCATTACTTACATATAAACTTACAATTTCACCCAATCACCATAATCATAGAAAACACTTTACATCACAACATCTCAATTTATTTCCATGTCACCTATGTCACCCTTTTACCATAGACGTTATTATTGAATCAATTCACCAACATAATAATATATCAAACATGTAATTCAACAAAATTCAATTAACATCTCAATTTAGATTTCTGACATACTTTACGACATTATTGTATTATTATTATTATTATATCACCAACTTACCTCGGACGCAGAAGTAACTACTTTTCCCATTTGGTCCACAACCTCGATCCAAGCCCGAATCTCATTTTTCGTGATCTATATCATCACAATTAACTCATTTAATATTCACGTTATTCAATATGACCCAAAATTTACATTATGACAAATTTATATTTTTGCCCCTAAACTTTCACATATTTACACTTTTTCCTCTAGGCTCGTAAAGTAATTTTTATTCAATTTCCTTGTAAAATGGACTTAGCCGAACCATTATCTCCCTATTCCAGCACCTAATTCCCTCTAAATCACATACTTATACACAAATTTTTAACTTTCACATTTTAGTCCTTTTACAGTTATCACCGAAAATCACCTAGCAAACAACATTCACTACACTTTAAGCTTTCATTTTCTACCATTAGACATCAAAATACATGCATATTATTCATGGATGAATTTTTAAACTCAAACCCTAGCTCAAAATATGGCTAGAAATAGCTAAACCGAGTTACCGGGATCTCATAAATGTAAAGAACATTAAAAACGGGGCTTGGGTGCACTTACCATTAAGCTTGAAAGCTTGAAAACCCTAGCCATGGTGTCCATGATGATATTCGGCCAACCCTTGTAGAAGATGAGCAAATTTTTTCTTCATTTTCCCTTTTTAATTCTTTTAATTACTAAATGACTAAAATGCCCTTAAAGACTTTTCTTTCAAATTTGTTCTATTCATGCCCATTTTTGTCCAAACAAAACATAATGGTCTAATTCCATTTAAAGACCACCAGTTTAAAACCCCACTTCAATAAAGTACCTTTGTGATCAAGAACACACTTTTTCACCTTTTACAATTTAGTCCTAAATACCAAATTGAACATCGAATCGATAAAATTTCTTAACAAAATTTTCACACAAGTATCCAATCACATTTTAAACCTTAAAACATAATTGTAATAAATTTTTCTACTTCGGATTCATGGTTTTCAAAACCACTGTTCTGTTTAGGCCCTAATTCGGGCTATTACACTCCACCTGCTTTTGCTATTCTTTATTAGAAAGTCTTTAAGAGATAAGTTAGGTAGCATAGCAGTTTCATAAAAAACAACATCTCGACTAATTACAACATTTCTATTTTCAAGACACCATAACTTATACCCTTTCACACCAGCTTTACAACTAAGGAAAACACATTTAATGGATCTTGGTTCCAATTTTCCACTATCAATATGAGCATACACAGAACACCCAAAGATCTTTAAATCAGAACAATCAACAGTATTACCAGACCGTACCCCTTGTAGAGTTTTTTTCTCGATGGCAACGGAGGGAAATCGGTTGATCAAAGAACAAGTAAAACGAGTTTGGTAAGTTGGCATTCGACAACATACATCGAGCCTTCTCTATGATCGTTCTGGTCATTCGTTCTGTAACACCATTTTGTTGTGGAGTATGACGATGTAACAACCCAAACACGGGCTAGAAGTCTAGACCGAATTTGGAATGCTACATTGATCACCGAAGTGGTCGTGGAAAATTTTTACAAAACAAGTTATCATATATAATCGGATATTCAATTACTTGAAAATCATTTAAAAAAATTACAGATATGTTTAATAAAAAGTCAGAATCCAATAAACGAGTAAAAATTTAAAAACGGAAACTGTACCACATGTAACACGTATAAAGGCACAAGCACATATCTATACCAAATAAAGATAATTGATTACACGAGTCTTATAAATTTATAAAACCAACCATGATTTTAATTAGTATATTTAATAATTCAATACTATTAGAATTGACTTAACTAACTTCTCGTGGATGAACATACATATAATTGAAAAGTCATAAGGATTTGAGTTAAGACATCATCAATGCATATATGCATATATGCACATAAACAACTATTATGCCATGAATGTATATATAACATCACAAGAATATAATACTATTCATTTTGTGAAGCTTCATAACATTTAACCACATATACATAACTAAAATGACATCGACTATTTGTACCAAATTACAACTTACAACCAAACATTTATAACTCATTTCCAAACATAAATTAAACTGAATCACATATAACTAATTGAAGTATATAAACTAAACTTTTAATCGACTAATCAACCAAATATTTCATCATATCATCTACTCATAAAATCAACTAATCAAAAACTTCAAAACATATGCATATTTTAACCTTAACATCAACCATTTTCAATACATAACATACTTATAAGTATTTATCAAAACAACATCATCACATAATCAAAATTGGCCATTTTCGCATGGCTCAATAACATATAGATCAAATTCGACTAAAATTTACTAGTTTATATATTGCCATAAAACCAAATTTAAAATTTCAAAAGTACCAAAAGTATTTATGATAATGTGATGAGCTTCCCGATAATCCCCGAGCACGTAACAATCACCGAGAATCTAGATCAGAAAGAGTAAACAAAAACAAATCATGTAAGCTTTAACAGCTTAGTAAGTTATAAGCAATTTTAATAAGTCTATCAATAAAATTCCTAACAATAATTTCAAATATTTCAAAGATAAGGATTTATCACATAACGACTTACTACACAACCATAAAGCCTTTCTTATTCCCAAACTCAAGGCCAAACCTTATAGGTAATTCCATTCTCATTATATATATCCACAACTTCAAGCACAAAGCTATTCAAATATACAACTCATGCACAATTCTAATTAGTCACTTCGCATTTAACATTTCATATAATCCACAAACAAATACATATAATTGATTTTAAGTAACAATATCTCATATTTCTGAAACTTGCCAAACTCAATCCTTGAACTTAAATTAACTCGCACACTTAGTTCTTGGAAATTTTCTTTTGTACACTCAGTACTTAATATCAACTCACACACTTTGTGGTCAAATACTAATTTCGCACACTTAGTGCTCAAATACTGATTCTACACACTTAGTGCTCGGTACCAAATTCATACTGTTAGTAAATCTTTCAACTTCTTACTCATTTGATTATATACACATAAAATTTAAGCATGAACCATATATATGTGAACCAACTTATTCATCTCCCTAAGCAATATCACATTCGGATATTTCAGTGACATATATGTATACACCACATTTAGCTATATTAAACACCTATAGATATCACATACAGCTAACCAACTTACCTCGAATATCGACGGACGTAAAATCGACTACTCGGCTACCTTCGCCTTTCCCCGATCCAAGTCCAATTGCCTTATTTCTTGAGCTTCAATTTCAAATGAGACTCTTTCAAATTCAATTTCATACAATTTAATTCAAAAACACTTAATTGGGCAAATTACCATTTTGCCCCAACTATTTTTTACTTTTAACAATTTAGTCTAAAATTTCAAAACATACGAAATAAGCAAAAATTGCTTATATCAAGCTTTGGCCAAATGTTCATAGTACAATACAAGTTCTCTCATTTCATAAATTTTGCAATTTGAGTCTCTCAATTTACTATTTTTACAATTCAATCCATTACACACAAAATCACTAAAATTTTAATTACAACTTAAATAATCTATCACCTAGCTTTTATTTTCTAGCATCAACATCAACCAAATCAAGTCTTCATCCATGGCCGAATTCACTAATATCATCCATTTCTAAAATTGACACTTTGGGCTTTGCAAATAATTTAACAACAAGCTCAAAAATATACTCTTTATCAAAATCTATACAAGAAGTAAGCTTAGATTTTGGCTTCAAATGACCGAATGTGAGAACGCTTCTCCCTTTCTTATTCTTTTTAAGTTTCGGCAATTCCAAAGAAGAACATGCAAAGTGGTTTTGCTATTTTGTTTTTGTTATCATTTAAAAAATATAACAATTAACTAATATAACCTTTATAAAATACATATAAAATATCATGTATCAAATCATTACCGTCCACTAATTTACTAATTGGCATAATTACATCTTAAATCCCCCAAAACATAAGAACCTCATCAATTAAATACTCACATGTAAACCATCCAATATTCCTATGATTCGATTAAACCCTCTTTTTAATAATTAACATCCAAAAAGCAAAAATTAACACACAAAACTTTCACGGATTCAGTTTCAAACATTGAAAGCACAGAAAAAAATAATTAACTAATTATTTTTCTAACTCGGATCTGTGGTCCCAAAACCACCGTTTCGATTAAAGTCACAATCAGACTGGTACAACTCTTCCCCATTTTCGAGATTTTCGTCCCTGAAAATCTTACCAGTGAATAGGTTAGGGTAATGTTTTTCATTGAATGCTCAAGCTCCTAAGTTGCTTCTTCTGTTCTGTGCTTATGCCAAAGCACTTTCACCAACGAAATTTTCTTATTTCTTAACTCTTTTACTTCGTAGGCCAGGATACGAATCGGTTCTTCTTCATAGGTCAAATCAGACTGAATCTAAATCTCGGATGGACTAATCACATGAGACGGATCGGATCTATACCGTCGAAGCATCGAAACGTAAAAAACATTAAGGATCTTTTCTAGCTTGGGTGGCAATGACAATCTGTACGCAACTGGCCCAATCCACTCAATAACCTCGTACGGCCCAATAAATCTCGGACTCAACTTACTACTGCGACCAAATCTGAGATTTTCTTCCATGGTGAGACTTTCAGAAATACTCGGTCACTAATTTGAAATTCTATATCTTTACGCTTCAAATCCGTATATGATTTCTGACGATCTACCGCTGCTCTCAGGTTTTCACGATCACTTTTACTTTCTGCTCAGTCTCTTTAACTATATCAACCGTGTAAATCTTGTTCTCATCGAGCTCGGTCCAGTACAAAGGTGTACGATGTTTATGACCGTACAAAGCCTCGTAAGTGCCATTTTGATACTCGCTTGAAAGTTATTATTGTACACAAATTAAATCAATGGCAAGTATCGTTCCCACGTACCCTCAAACTCAAGAACACAACATCTCAACATATCCTCAAGTATTGAATGATTCGCTCGGATTGGCCATCCGTCTGGGGTGAAAAGCTGTGCTAAAATGTAATTTAGTACGTAATGCATCTTGTAGTTTCTTCCAAAACCATGATGTAAACCTCGGATCTCTATCCAAAACAAGAGAAATAGGTACCCCGTGTAACCGCACAATCTGAGAGATATACATTTTAGCTAGCTTATCGAGTGAGTAATCCATATGGGCTGGAATAAAAGGAGCCGACTTTGTCAATCTGTCAACGATAACCCAGATTGCATCTTTCTTACTTGGTGTCAACGGTAAACCAGATACAAAATCCATTGTGACTCTGTCCCATTTCCATTCGAGTATCATAATCGGCTGAAGTAATCCCGATGGTACCTGATGCTCGGCTTTTACTTGCTGACATTTGAAACATTTTGACACAAAGTCTGAGATATCTCATTTCATACCGTGCCACCAGTAATGCTGTCTCAAATCATTATACATTTTCGTGCTACCCGAGTGAACAGATAACAGACTATTATGAGCTTCGTTACAAATCATCAACATTGACTTGAAATTCTGAGCCAGCATTTGAATCACATTGATTCCTCTTTGCCATCAAGTCATCATCAACTTTCTGTGCTTTGCAAATCTATTGCACAAATAACGGCCTCGCTTTTAATTCTGCTATAATCGCACCTCCATTAGACATAGCCATATGCGCATTCATTGCACGTAAAGCACATAGTGATTTTCGGCTTAGGGCGTCCGCAACGACATTAGCTTTTCCCGGATGAGAATCAATTACAAGTTCGTAATCTTTAAGTAATTCTAACCACCGTCGCTATCTCAAATTCAATTCTTTCTGCGTCATCAAATATTTTAGACTTTTGTGATCGGAATAGACATGACTTTTTTCACCGAGCAAATAGTGGCGCCATATCTTTGAAGCAAATACTATAGCGGTTAATTCGAGATCATGTGTTGGGTAGTTCTTTTCATGCGGCTTTAGCTGTCTTAAAGCATAGGCTACCACCTTGCCTATCTGCATCAAAACTGTAATATCCCGAATTAGGGCCTAATCAGAATAGTGGTTTCGTGACCACAAATCTGAGATCAAGAAAGACGTGGAATCAACCTTGATCGAGGAAAAGAAAAGATTTTGGACTAAATCGCAAAATTGCTATATTTTGTACCGAGGTAAGTTCATGTGTAAATAATGTAACATGATTGCTATTTTAAGTGATTTAATGCTATTTATACGATATGATACTTGTTATTATGAATATTATGCTTTGTGAAATATTATGTATTGGTATGAAAAGTATGTGATTAAATTGATAAGTATGAGATGCAAGCAACGTATTGGTTCCAATATTCCGAGGAGAACGACTGGGAAATGTGTGACTGAGGAAAATCCCGTTTGAACCTTGCGAATAGATTAGGATACAAGTGACATGTCACTAGGATGGTTGGGCATCCGAACTCGCTCAGTTGAGTCCGAGTTCACTTATGGATGCAAATGTCCGAACTCGTTGAGTTGAGTCCGAGTTCGTGAGATGTAACTAGGCATCCGAGCTCGTTGAGTTGAGTCCCAGTTCACTTATGGATGCAAACGCCCGAGCTCGTTGAGTTGAGTCCGAGTTCGCTTATGGGCGGGTTACATGATTGATTGATTACATATGTGGCACTTATGTGCAAATGATCCGTGCATCCGAGTTATATTCCGATGTGTGCAACGGGTAAAATTCTAGCGGAATGGAAAAATACTCAAGATGAAAATGATATTTTGGTAAGTGTTGTGAAATGGACAATTTGGACAGGTATGTACTTAACCCTCGGGTTGAAACTTGATACAACAGAAATAAGGTGGTAAGATGATACACGATAGCTAGAAATGTGGTTTGTATCTTGGTGATATCATGCTATTGTTGTTGATATAATTGCTTTGTTATGTTACTTGTTATTTGCATATGAACTTACTAAGCATTTATGCTTACTCCCTCCTTTACATTCATTGTAGTTTTTAGCGAGCCAACTTGGATATCGGGAAGGTCGAAGAAACGCTCACACTATCCGAAGAAGAATTGGTATATTGGTTTGTGTGTTTTGATGTATGGCATGTATAGCAATATACTTGTTTTGTGTAAATAATCTTTTGATATGGTTGTGGTTTGGTTGAGAAAATGCTTGAGAATGATTAGTCATTGGTATGGCTAGCCTAGATAATGTTGGATGCCTTGTGAGTTTAATATGTTATATAGTTCATGAGAATTCATAAAAAGATGAAACTTGCCATAAAACAGAACACTACAGCAACAATGACGTGAGTTTGAAAAATCACCAAAAATAGTAGAAAATGAATTAGGTGAAGAATTAACTATGAAATTAAAGCTTATTGTGTATACTTTCAAATGGAAAAAGAAAAATAGGTAAAGGAGTTATATGTTATAATATATTTTAGTTTTAGTAAAACAGGGCCAGAGCAATTTCTGGATCCCCTGTTCCAACTTTGAAAATTCACTATAAATTGTAAAAAAATAATTAGGAGGTGTAATTTATATTCTAAGAATCCTTATTGAATCTAATTTTAATAGAAAAAACGGTATAGTTATATGAATTTTGTATAGGGAGAAAAGTGGTTCGTAGTAAGTAGAGGTCAGTGCAGTCAAGTCCTAAAACAGGGGTAATTTTAACTAATAAACTGTACTAATTTGCCCAACCAAAAATTTTAGAAAAAAATTAGTAGATAGATATGTGAGTCTAGATTCAGGGAAAATTTACGGATATTGATTTCGAGTTTTGTAACTCGAGATATGATTTTTTTAGCGATCATGATGCAGAAAAACTGCTTATTCCGAAAATCAAAATAAATGATGTAAAGTTGTTTAAATGATAAATTATGTTCGTTAACACCTCAAGCTCGACTCCAGCGACGGTCTCGGGCGTGGGGGTGTTACATTTGGTGGTATCAGAGCAGGTTTAGTCGGTTCTTGGACTAACGTATTTTATGCACGGATTTTGCTATACATGCCATATATGTATATTGTGATAGTGTGACGACTTCTGACCTTTTAATTGATTTTTTTATAGTAAATGGATCCCGATCCAACCGTGGCCGATGATGTAGAAAGAAATGCACCAGCTCCAGCTGAAGGGGTGGTGCCGACTGAAAATCCACCTCCCACTATTAGTCAAGGAGGAGGAGAAAGGGGTTGAGAAGCCTTTCTCCAGATGATGAGTGCTTGGTATACTGAGTTTGTTTGTACGAACCCGAATGTACAACCTCCCCCACCTCCCCCAATTCCTCAACCTGTACTTTCGATGCCTCAAGATGTGGGTATGATGAAATTCCAAAGAACTCCAGTTGATAAAATCCGTAAGCTAGGGGGCGAAGAATTCAGAGCTAATGTAGATGATGATACCAAGAAAGTAGAGTTCTAGCTTGAGAATTCTATCCGGGTATTTGATGAACTGTCTTGCACACCTGAGGAATGCTTGAAATGTTCTATATCTTTGTTGAGAGATTCAGCTTATAATTGGTGGAAGACACTGATTTCTGTGGTACCGAAAGAGAGGGTAACTTGGGAATTCTTTCAAGAAGAATTTCAGAAGAAATACATCAGTGAAAGATTTATTGATCAGAAGCGCAAGGAATTTCTTGAGTTGAAACAAGGTAACATGACTGTTACAGAATATGAAAGAGAGTTTATTCGACTGAGTAAGTATGCCAGAGAATATGTTCCTACAGAGGCCAAGATGTGCAGACGATTTGAAGATGGGCTTAATGAAGACATCAAGGTATTTGTAGGGATTCTAGAACTAAAGGAAATGGTGGTACTTGTCGATCGAGCTTGTAAGGCTGAAGAACTACTTAAAGAAAAGAAAAAGGTAGAATCTGAGACACGAAATTGGAAGAAAAGACCAATAAGTAATGCACCCTCACAGCAACCCGAAAAATCAAGAAATATGAATCCTCGTTCCCAAGTTTCAGCTGGACAATCATATGGGAATTCTAGGAAGCAAAATGTGGGTCCTACGTCCTAGACTACTTCGGCAGCTAGTGTAGGGAACACGAGATTTGTTAAACCCGAGTGCCAGCGGTGTGGTAGAAATCATTTTGGTCCGTGCAGAGCAAATGAATGTTTCCGATGTGGTTCTCTAGATCATTTTATTAGAGACTGCCCAAAGAAGATTGAAAAAGAAAAATTTTAGAGTACAAAAGCTGGTGGTGCAGATTCGAGAGGAAGGTATCCAAGAAAAGCTGGGAGTGAAGCAAGCAGCAAGAATGTAGCCAGAGATTCAGCAGTCAAATCTAAAGGAAGGGCTCCAGCTAGAGCTTATGCCATTAAAGCGCGTGGAGATGCTTCCTCACCCGATGTGATTACTGGTATATTTTCTCTCTATGATGTTAATGTTACTGCTTTGATTGACCCCAGTTCTACTCATTCATATGTGTGCATGAAATTAGTATCTAGCATGAATATACCTGTTGAGAATACAAAATTTATGATTAAAGTGTCAAACCCGTTAGGCCAATGTGTTATAGTTGATAAAGTATACAAGAACTGTCCTTTAATGATTCGGGGTTATTACTTTCCGGTCGACTTGATGTTGTTGCCGTTTGATGAGTTTGATGTTATTTTGGGTATGGATTGGTTGACGTTGCATGATGCTATAGTAAATTGTAAACAGAAAGTTATTGAATTAAAGTGTGAAAATGGTGAAACTCTGCGGGTCGAATCAGATAAATCAGAGGCATTGTCTAGTGTGATTTCTTCAATGTCGGCTCAGAGATATTTGAGAAAGGGTTATGAAGCTTATTTAGCGTATGTGTTGAATACAATGGAAATTGAAAAGAAAGTGGAATCAGTGCCGATTGTATGTGAGTTTACGGATGTATTTCCAGAAGAATTGCCGGGTTTGCCTCCAGTTAGAGAAGTAGAGTTTGGTATTGATTTGATGCCGGGAACAGTTTCGATCTCGATTGCTCCATACAGAATGGCACCAACAGAGTTGAAAGAATTAAAGTCGCAGTTGCAAGAGTTGACCGACAAAGGCTTTGTGAGACCGAGTTTTTTGCCTTGGGGTGCTTCGGTATTGTTTGTGAAAAAGAAGGATGGTTCGATGAGATTGTGTGTAGACTATCGGCAATTAAACAAAGTGACAATTAAGAACAAGTATCCATTGCCGAGAATTGATGATTTGTTTGATCAGCTGAAAGGAGCAACATGGTTTTCAAAGATTGATTTGAGATTTGGGTACTATCAGCTGCGGGTAAAAGAGTCAGATGTGCCTAAAACTGCTTTTCGGACAAGGTATGGTCATTATGAATTTTTAGTTATGCCGTTTGGATTAACAAATGCTCCTACCGTGTTTATGGATTTGATGAATCGAATATTTCGACCATACTTGGACAAGTTTGTTGTGGTATTTATAGATGATATCTTGATTTATTCGAAAGATGAGACAGAGCATGCTGAGCACTTGAGGATAGTTTTGCAAACTTTGCGAGATAAGCAGTTATATGCCAAGTTTAGTAAAAGTGAATTTTGGCTTCGAAAGTTGGATTTTTGGGTCATATTGTTTCGAGTGATGGTATTTGGGTTGATCCCAGTAAAATTTCAGCTATTGTTGATTAGAAGCCACCGAAGAATGTAACCGAGGTTAGGAGTTTCTTGGGACTAGCTGGATATTATCGACGGTTTGTAAATTGATTTTCTATAATTGCTGCTCCTATGACTAGATTACTTCGCAAGGATGTTAAATTTTAGTGGACGGAAGAATGTCAACAAAGTTTTGAAGAATTGAAAAAGTTATTAACAGAGGCACCAGTGTTAGTACAGCCCGAGTCAGGTAAAGAATTTGTGGTATATAGCGATGCTTCTCTAAATGGTTTGGGATGTGTACTGATGCAAGAAGGAAAGGTTGCGGCTTATGCTTCGAGGCAGTTAAAACCTCACGAGAGGAATTATCCGACTCATGATTTGGAATTGGCTGCAGTGGTGTTTGCTTTGAAGATTTGGCGACATTATCTATATGGTGAAAAGTGTCGAGTATATACCGACCATAAGAGTCTTAAATACTTGATGTCACAAAAGGACTTGAATTTGAGACAGCGAAGATGGTTGGAGTTATTAAAAGATTACGAGCTTGTGATTGACTATCATCCAGGAAAAGCAAATGTAGTTGTTGATGCTTTGAGTAGAAAATTGTTGTTTGCTTTGAGAGTTATGAACACTCAGTTGGAAATGTCAGATGATGGTTCCATTCTGGCCGAGCTAAAAGTAAGACCGATGTTTTTACAAGAGATTTGTGAAGCTCAGAAAAGCGATGAAGACTTGCAAGCCAAAAGAAAGCAATGTGAGGTTGATACAGAGTCAGATTTCAGAATCGGTCCTGATGGTTGCTTGATGTTTAAAGATCGGATTTGTGTACCGAAGAATGAGGAGTTAATTCAAAAGATTTTGCAGGAAGCACATGGTGGTTATTTGTCGATTCATCCAGGCAGTACGAAAATGTATAATGATTTGAAGAAAATGTACTGGTGGAATGGAATGAAAAGGGATATATCAGAATTTGTATCGAAATGCTTAATTTGTCAACAGGTGAAAGCGGAACACCAAGTGCCTTCAGGATTACTTCAGCCTATTATGGTTCCTGAATGGAAATGGGATCGGATTACTATGGATTTTGTTTCAGGGTTGCCGTTGACTCCAGGAAAGAAAGATGCCATCTGGGTAATAGTCGACAGATTGACTAAATCAGCTCATTTCATTCCAGTACGTACGGATTATTCTCTTAACAAGTTAGCTGAATTGTATGTTAGAGAAATTATTAGACTACATGGAATACCATTGTCAATCATTTCAGACAGAGATCCGAGATTTACTTCACGGTTTTGGCAAAAGTTGCAAGAAGTGTTAGGTACAAGGTTAAATTTTAGTACTGCTTTTCATCCACAAACTGATGGGCAATCAGAAAGGGTAATTCAGATTCTTGAAGACATGCTTCAATGTTGTGTATTAGAATTTCAAGGAAGTTGGGAAAGATATTTACCGTTGGTGGAATTTGCTTACAATAACAGTTATCAGATGAGTTTGAAAATGGCACCTTATGAAGCATTGTATGGTCGTAAGTGTCAGACGCCTTTGTATTGGACCGAACTCAAGGAAAATTAGATCTATGGGTTTGATCTAATAAAAGAAACTGAAGAAAAAGTGAAGGTAATTCGAGATTGTTTGAAAGCTGCTTCGGATAGACAGAAATCTTATGCAGATTTGAAACGAAAAGAAATTGAGTTTCAAGTTGGTGATAAGGTATTTTTAAAGGTGTCTCCGTGGAAGAAGTCCTCAGATTTGGACGGAAAGGTAAATTAAGTCCGTGTTTTATCGGGCCGTATGAAATAATTGAAAGAGTTGGACTGGTAGCTTATCAGCTAGCATTACCATCTGAGTTGGAGAAAATTCATGATGTGTTCCATGTATCTATGCTACGTCGGTATCGTTCGGATCCTTCACATGTGGTTTCACCGATAGAAATTGAATTACAACCAGATATGACCTACGAAGAAGAACCGATTAAAGTTTTAGCTCGAGAGGTCAAACAACTAAGAAACAAAAGTATTGCTCTTGTGAAAGTGTTGTGGCAAAAGCATGGAATAGAAGAGGCTACATGGGAACCCGAGGAAACTATAAGGAAACAATACCCACACCTGTTTACCGGTAAGATTTTCGAGGACGAAAATCCTTAAAAGGGGGGAGAGTTGTAATATCCCGAATTAGGGCCTAATCAGAATAGTGGTTTCATGACCACAAATCTGAGGTAGAAATAATTATTTTATAATTATTTTGATGTTTATGATATGATTTTATGATGGTGTGAAAATTTCGTGAAGAAATTCTAAGCGTAAAGTGCTTAATTTGAAATTAGGGACTAAATCGAATAAGTTGCAAAACTTGCATTCTAGAAGTTTCTAGTATGAAATTGCTTTGGAATATTAATTAGGAGGTCTTAAATAGCAATTTGACCAATTTTAACTTCATGGACAAAATTTGGACATGGATGGAATTTTTGAAAGTTTAGTAAGAAGGGGCATTTTGGTCATTTGGATGTTAACATGAAATAAAATGGGAAAAATAACACAAAATTGGTCATCTTCTTCATTACCACGAAATTTCAAGGGTTCTCCATAGCTAGGGTTTGTTTCAAGCTTCCAAGCTTCATAGTAAGTGATTCCAAGCCCCGTTTTTAATGTTTTTTACGTTTTCGTAGTCCCGGTAACTCGATAAAGCTTATGTTAGCAATAATTTAAGTTGGGGTTCATATTTGGAAAAATACCCATAGGTGAAATTTGTGTATTTTGATGTTTTATGATAGAATATGAGGTTTTAAATTATGTTAGACAACTTGTGCTACTCGGTTTTAAGTAAAAACGAGTAAAACGGCTTAATCGGTAAAAGTACATATTGTTCATAAGTATGTGTTTTAGTGGGAATTTGAGCTTGCTAATGGTAAATAAATGATCAGCATGTCCTAAAACATAAGAATTTGTGATAAAATTTAATTTCCGAACTTTGGGGCAAAAGTGTAAATATGCAAAAGTTTAGGGGCAAAATTGTAATTTTGCCAAAATTTGAATTTAGGACTATTTTGATAATGTGAGTATTAAATAAGCTAAATGTGTTATTTTAGATCAAGAAAGACGTGGAATCAACCTTGTTCGAGGAAAAGAAAAGATTTTGGACTAAATCGCAAAATTGCTATATTTTGTACCGAGGTAAGTTCATGTGTAAATAATGTAACATGATTGCTATTTTAAGTGATTTAATGCTATTTATACGTATGATACTTGTTATTATGAATATTATGCTTTGTGAAATATTATGTATTGGTATGAAAAGTATGTGATTAAATTGATAAGTATGAGATGCAAGCAACGTATTAGTTCCAATATTCCTAGGAGAACGACTGGGAAATGTGTGACTGAGGAAAATCCCGTTTGAACCTTGCGAATAGATTAGGATACAAGTGACATGTCACTAGGATGGTTGGGCATCCGAACTTGCTCAGTTGAGTCCGAGTTCACTTATGGATGCAAATGTCCGAACTTGTTGAGTTGAGTCCGAGTTCGTGAGATATAACTAGGCATCCGAGCTCGTTGAGTTGAGTCCGAGTTCACTTATGGATGCGAACGCCCAAGCTCGTTGACTTGAGTCCGAGTTTGCTTATGGGCGGGTTACATGATTGATTGATTACATATGTGGCACTTATGTGCAAATGATCCTTGTATCCGAGTTATATTCCGATGTGTTCAACGGGTAAAATTCTAGCGGAATGGAAGAATACTCAAGATGAAAATGATATTTTGGTAAGTGTTGTGAAATGGACAATTTGGATAGGTATGTACTTAACCCTCGGGTTGAAACTTGATACAACAGAAATAAGGTGGTAAGATGATACACGATAGCTAGAAATGTGGTTTGTATCTTGGTGATATCATGCTATTGTTGTTGATATAATTGCTTTGTTATGTTACTTGTTATTTGCATGTGAACTTACTAAGCATTTATGCTTACTCCCTTCTTTACATTCATTGTAGTTTTTAGCGAGCCAACTTGGATATCGGGAAGGTCGAAGAAACGCTCACACTATCCGAGGAAGAATTGGTATATTGGTTTGTATGTTTTGATGTATGGCATGTATAGCAATATACTTGTTTTGTGTAAATAATCTTGTGATATGGTTGTGGTTTGGTTGAGAAAATGCTTGATAATGACTAGTCATTGGTATGGCTAGCCTAGATAATGTTGGATGCCTTGTGAGTTTAATATGTTATATAGTTCATGAGAATTCATAAAAAGATGAAACTTGCCATAAAATAGAACACTACAGCAACAACAACGTGAGTTTAAAAAATCACCAAAAATAGTAGAAAACGAATTAGGTGAAGGATTAAATACGAAATTGAAGCCTATTGTGTCTACTTTCAAATGGAAAAAAAAAATAGGTAAATGAGTTATATGTTATAAGATATTTGAGTTTTAGTGAAACAGGGCCAGAGCGATTTTTGGATCCCCTATTCCAACTTTGAAAATTCACTATAAATTGTAAAAAAATAATTAGGAGGTTTAATTTATATGCGCAGAATTCTTATTGAATCTAATTTTAAGAGAAATAAACGGTATAGTTATATGAATTTTGTACAGGGAGAAAAGTGGTTTGTAGTAAGTAGAGATCAGTGCAGTCAAGTCCTAAAATAGGGGTAACTTTAACTAATAAACTGTACTAATTGGCCCAACCAAAAATTTTAGAAAAAAATTAGTAGATAGATATGTGAGTCTAGATTCAAAGAAAATTTTCAGATCTTGATTTTGAGTTTCTTAACTTGAGATATGATTTTTTTAGCGACCATGACGCAGAAAAACTGCTTATTCCGAAAATCAAAATAAATGATGTAAAGTTGTTTAAATGATAAATTATGTTCGGTAACACCTCAAGCTCGACTCCGGCGATGGTATCGGGCATGGGGGTGTTACAAAAACACAGCCCAAACCATTTAAGGATGCATCACTAAAGATAACAAACTCTTTACCCAATTCTAGTTGAACAAGCACTGGAGCTTCAGTCAATAAGGTTTTCAGCTGGTCAAAACTTTTCTGACACTTTTCTGTCCACTCGAATTTAACATCTTTCTAAAGTAGCTTTGTCATCGGAGAAGCAATCATCGAGAAACCCTTCACAAATCGTCTATAATAACCGACAAGTCCTAGAAAACTCTAGACCTTTGAAACATGTCGTAGAGGTTTCCAATCAAGTATAGCCGAAATCTTACCTGGATCAACCCGGATGCCTGATGCTGAAACTACATGCCCCAGAAAACTGACCTCGTGCAACCAAAAGTCACATTTACTGAATTTCGCATATAGCTTATTATCTCATAAAATCTGTAATATGAATCTCAAGTGCGCAGCATGTTCGATTTCATCACGAGAGTAGATCAATATATCATCAATAAACACAACCACAAACTGATCTAAATACTGTCTGAAGATCCGATTCATCAAATCCATGAATACCGCAGGCGCGTTAGTAAGTCCGAACGACATCACCAAGAACTCGTAATGTTCGTATCTCGTACAGAAAGCATCTTAGGCACATCAGAATCTCTAACTTGCAACTGATAGTAACCCGATCTCAAATCTATTTTTGAAAACACTGAAGCTCCCCTTAACTGATCGAACAAATCATCAATGTGTGGCAACGGATATGTATTCTTTATGGTCACTTTATTTAGTTGTCGATAACCAATGCACATTCTCATAGTTCCGTCTTTCTTTTTCACAAATAGAACTAGTGCACCTCAGGGAGAGAAACTCGGTCTTGCGAAACCTCTATCGGTCAACTCTTGCAACTGTGCTTTCAATTCTTTTAATTCTATGGGTGCCATTCGATATGGAGCTATCGAGATTGGAGTCGTCCCCGGTACTAACTCAATACCAAATTCTATCTCTCGAATACGCAGTAAATTCGGTAATTCTCTAGGAAACACATCCGATTAATTGCTCACAATGGGTACGGACTCAATTTTCTTGTCGGTCACCTTACTATCAAGCACATACGCAAGGTATGCTTCGTAACCTTTTCTCACATACTTCTGTTCCAACATAGAGGATATCACGGCTTGTAAACCATTTAAATCGTTAGACTCAATCCAAATAATCTCATCATTCTGGCATCTCAGATCAATAGTCTTTCGTCTATAATTCACCACAGCATCGTGTACGGTTAACTAGTCCATATCGAGGATGATATCAAACTCATCAAATGGTAGCAGCATCAAATTAGCAGGAAAACATGAATCTTGAATTATTAAGGGGCAGTTCTTGCACACTTTATCGACTAACACACACTGGCCCAGGGGTTTGATACTCGATTCACAAACTCAGTAGACTCAACAGGCAAAGTCTTACTGAATACTAATGTTTCATACACATAGGAATGAGTTGACCCAGGATCAATTAAAGCAATTACACTAGTATCATAGAAAGTGAATATACCGGTAATAATGTCAGGAGATGAAGCCTCCTCTCGAGCGCGGATGGCAAAAGCTCTGGCTGGTGCACGAGCCTCAGATCTAACTGCTGTGTTCGAAGTCCCTCTCTGAGTACCACTCCTACGTCCCACATTTCGTGATGGTCTACCTTTAGCTGCAACACTACTTGATCTCACATTCTGAGTACTATCTTTCTCAATCACCTCCGGACAGTCCCGAATGAAATGATCTCGCGATCCACACTTATAGCAAACTTGATTGTTATACTTACCCCAACACTCACCAACATGTCACCTACCACACTGTTGACGCTTAGGTTTATTCGGTCAGTTATTGCCAATAGTAGCAGCTGAGGTGGCTCGTGAACTCACTGGTGGTCGCTCTCGTACAGAAAATCTGGCAGTAGTCTTAGATTGGCTACAATCATCTTTGAACTTCTTTGATGTTGTCTACGAAGTTTTACACACTGATCTCTTGTGAAAATCTCTAGATTTGAACTCAATTTTTCTTTTCTCTTTTTTGAGCTCTTCAGCCTTGTAAGCTCGCTTGACGAGTACTACGAACTCCTTTATTTCTAGTATGCCGACAAGTCATTTTATATCTTCATCCAGCCCTTCCTCGAATCTTTTACACATAGCAACCTCGCTTGAAACACACTCTCGGGCATAACGGCCGAGTCTCACCAACTCACGCTCCTAATCAGATACGGTCATACGACCCTACTTTAGCTCGAGAAATTCTTTGCGTTTTTGATCAATGAATCGCTGACTGATATACTTTTTGCGAAACTCTATCTGAAAGAATCCCAAGTGACATACTCCTTCGGAACAACCGAAACTAAAGTGTTCCACCAATAGTAGGCTGAATCCCGTAACAAAGATATAGCACATTTCAAGCATTCATCGGGTGAATAGGATAATTCATCGAAGACACGAATGGTATTATAGAGCCAAAACTCTGGCCCCTCAGCATCGTCAGTAGCTATGGTCCTAAACTCTTTAGCGTCATATTTTTTGATTTTATTAGGATCGATAGTTAGAGGTACCACAGGCATCACATTGATTAAACCAATCATTCATCATATTATAGAAGGCTTGCTTAGCCCCCTCATCTTGGTTACTCGCAGCTGGCAGAGATTCAACTGGCACGGTCTTTTATGAGGGAGCAGGCGCCACACTCTCGACGTCATCAGCTACAGCTCGTTCGGGATCAGGATCCATTTACTATACAAAAAAACACATTTCATTTTCAGGAGTCATCACACGTGCTACGTTAGTCTGAGAATCAACTAAACTGTAGCTCTGATACCAATCAAATGTAACACGTATAAATGCACAAGCACATATCGATACCAAATAAAGATAATTGATTATGCGAGTCTTATAAATTTATAAAACCAACCACGATTTCAATTAGTATATTTCATAATTCATTACTATTAGAATTGACTTAACTAACTTCTCGTGCATGAACATACATATAATTGAAAAGTCATAAGGATTTGAGTTAAGACATCATCAATGCATATATGCATATATGCACATAAACAACTATTATGCCATGAATGTATATATAACATCACAAGAATATAATACTATTCATTTCGTGAAGCTTCATAACATTTAACCACATATACATAACTAAAATGACATCGACTATTTGTACCAAATTACAACTTACAACCAAACATTTATAACTCATTTCCAAACATAAATTAAACCGAATCACATATAACTAATTGAAGTATATAAACTAAACTTTTAATCGACTAATCAACCAAATATTTCATCATATCATCTACTCATAAAATCAACTAATCAAAAACTTCAAAACATATGCATATTTTAACCTTAACATCAACCATTTTCAATATATAACATCCTTATAAGTATTTATCAAAACAACATCATCACATAATCAAATTTGGCCATTTTCGCATGGCTCAATAACATATAGATCAAATTCGACTAAAATTTACTAGTCTATACATGCCATAAAACCAAACTTAAACTTTCAAAAGTACCAAAAGTATTTATGATAATGTGATGAGCTTCTCGATAATCCCCGAGCACGTAACAATCACCGGGAATCTAGATTAGAAAGAGTAAACAAAAACACATCATGTAAGCTTTAACAGCTTAGTAAGTTATAAGCAATTTTAATAAGTCTATCAATAAAATTCTTAACAATAATTTCAAATATGTCAAAGATAAGGATTTATCACATAACAACTTACAACACAACCATAAAGCCTTTCTTATTCCCAAACTCAAGGCCGAACCTTATAGGTAATTCCATTATCATATATATATATCCACAACTTCAAGCACAAAGCTATTCAAATATACAACTCATGCACAACTCCAATTAGTCACTTTGCATTTAACATTTCATATAATCCACAAACAAATACATATAATTGATTTCAAGTAATAATATCTCATATTTCTGAAACTTACCAAACTCAATCCTTGAACTTAAATTAACTCGCACGCTTAGTGCACAAATAGTAATTTCGCACACTTAGTGATTGGAAATTTTCTTTTGTACACTCAGTACTTAATATCAACTCACACACTTAGTGCTCAAATACTAATTTCGCACACTTAGTGCTCAAATACTGATTCCGCACACTTAGTGCTCTGTATTAAATTCGTACTTTTAGTAAATCTCTCAACTTGTTACTCATTTGTTTATATACACATAAAATTTAAATGTCAACCATATATATATATACGAACCAACTTATTCATCTCCTTAAGCAATATCACATTCGGATATTTCAGTGGCATATATGTATACACCACATTTAGCTATATTAAACACCAATAGATATCACATACAGCTATATCAATAACTTATATATTCCTCTTTATAATCAATATCACATTCGAATATCCCAATGACATATATGCATATATCTCACATTCGGCTAAATTAAACATGCATATATAAATCCCATTCGGCTATATCATTGATATACTTGCATAATTCAATTAAATTCATGTACATCATTTGTAATTAAACCCAATACTACTTAATTGCTTAAAAACTTACCTTGAATATCGACGGACGTAAAATCGACTACTAGGCTACCTTCGCCTTTCCCCGATCCAAGTCCGATTGCCTTAATTCTTGAGCTTTAATTTCAAATGAGACTCTTTCAAATTCAATTTCATACAATTTAATTCAAAAACACTTAATTGGGCAAATTACCATTTTGCCCCAACTATTTTATACTTTTAACAATTTAGTCTAAAATTTCAAAACATACAAAATAAGCAAAAATTGCTTATATCAAGCTTTGGCCGACTGTTCATAGTACACATACAAGTCCTCTCATTTCATAAACTTTGCAATTTGAGTCTCTCAATTTACTATTTTTACAATTCAATCCATTACACACAAAATCACTAAAAATCTAATTACTAACTTAAATAATCTATCACCTAGCTTTTATTTTCTAGCATCAACATCAACCAAATCAAGTCTTCATCCATGGCTGAATTCACTAATATCATCCATTTCTAAAATTGACACTTGGGCTTTGCAAATAATTTAACAACAAGCTCAAAAATATACTCTTTATCAAAATCTATACAAGAAGTAAGCTTAGATTTTGGCTTCAAATGACCGAATGTGAGAACGCTTCTCCCTTTCTTATTCTTTTTAAGTTTCGGCAATTCCAAAGAAGAACATGCAAAGTGGTTTTACTATTTTGTTTTTGTTATCATTTAAAAAAATATAACAATTAACTAATATAACCTTTATAAAATACATATAAATAATCATGTCTCAAATCATTACCGTCCACTAATTTACTAATTGGCATAACTACATCTTAAATCCCCCAAAACATAAGAGCTTCATCAATTAAATACTCACACATAAACCATCCAATTTTTCCTATTATTCGATTAAACCCTCTTTTTAATAATTCAACATCCAAAAAGCAAAAATTAACACATAAAACTTTCACGGATTCAGTTTCAAACATTCAAAGCACAAAAAATAATAATTAATTAATTATTTTTCTGACTCGGATCCGTGGTCCCGAAACCACCGTTCCGATTAAGGTCACAATCGGGCTATTACACCACATTCCTGAAACAATATAATTAAAATATATATCAAAAGTGGACCCGAAATAAACTTTCACCACCGTGACTGTCCGAGACCTCCGCGTACTGAGCCCAACATCAGAAATTAGAAAGGTACCTAAAAGGGGAAACAAAAGAGGGGCTGAGCTACTCGAGCTCAGTGTGAGAATAAAACCAACTGACTACAGTAACAGAAGTAGGAAGCTATAAAGCAGTTCATAAACGAAACATACGTACAGTGCTATACAAAAACAGTTGGTACGTGCTTAACAGATGTATCAGCAGACCGCAATATTTGGAGCATATTAACAACACACTCAGATACACCGTCATTATAACTATTTAGTCATAGTAATGATTTAGTCAGGTAGTTATCATCAAATAGTCCAACACGTAAAACTGTCAAATGGATAAACAAATCGTACTTGCAGAATCATACAGTAAACCTGAAACAGAAGTCTTGACAGATAGTAACGGTCCACACGTATCAAATTACATTCAACCTCAAGTTCTATACAGTCAGTTGGATATAATCAGAGTTTAACAATTTCACATAAGCACAAGTGCCTTTCAGTTGAATAGTACAATCAAATTGTCGTAATCACAGAACAGTAAATACGATGCATATGAATGCGGTTGAAATGCATAACCCACCCATCCAGCCAACACACCTCTCCTTTCATCCCTACACTTGCTGTGGGGTTTAAAACACCCACCCATCCCTACACTTACAAGCTGTACCGAATGCGACACATATCAGTATAATGCAGCTGAGCTGCCAGTCAATAGGCTTAAGAGCCTTTAAGTAAGTTAATGACCCTCAGGGTATTGGGACTGCCCACGACCCTCTGGGAATTGAGGCTATCAGTAAGTAGGTAAACTACCAATCTATATATATAAATCACGCAGCAAAGCTAGCGTATAAGCTGTATAGTGCCATGCAGTAAACCATGGTACAGACATGTAGTATGAACTGCCAGATCAGATAAGGGTACGTAGCATAGCTAATGTACATGCGGTACAGTGCAATGCAGTAAACCGCTATACTAGTAAATTGCAGCTGAGCTTCCAGATCAGTCAATAGTACGTAGCGTAGCTAACGTATATGTTATACGATGCAGGGCCGTAATCCGCTATACAGTCCAATTGCAATAAAACTACCAGTTTAGTCCAGTTACAGTCTTCCTTCTTTTCAAAATCCCACCTAGACACTTTATGCACATCAAAGTGTGTATGCATTCAAACGTATAGAAGCGAACAACAATTTCAGACAGTCATTCAAAAGCAGCCAGTTATAGAATCAGACATGTGCTCACTCATAACTCGAATCTAGAATCAAGCTTATCACATAACCAATAAAAAATACACACATATCAAGCCCAGATCAGAGTCGTAATCACCCTCAGTAAGGCTTAGTCGAGGGGTGGAAGACACAGAGTTGCAATTGCAATTAAATTCAACCTAAAAACATTATTTGGTGAGATAGGGCCATACGCCCATGTACTCCGGCTGTGTGGAGCAATCTAGGCTATGTGGGGGGTCCAAACGCCCGTGTGAAGGGTAGCACATGGCTGTATGACATAGGCATATACCCGTGTGAAGTAGGGACACGGCCTTGTGGATAGGCCGTGTAACTCACTATTCAATTTCACTAAAATGAAGTGCAAGCTAGACACGATTATATGAGATCTCACACACCTGTGTGCCCACCAGACATGGCTGTGTGTCTAGAACACATGCCCGTGTGGGATCCCTAAATCCCAAAATCAGCTACGCGGCCGTGTGGCCAGACCTTGTGACTCCAAATCACTAAATCCCTAATTCCCAAATCCACACGCCCGTGTGCCCAAGGGACACGACCATGTGAAAATCGACAAAATCCCCAAGTTGGCCACATGACCCTATGACACCCAATTTCGCCTTAAAACTCTTGTTCTTATATCCACACGGCCGTGTGCCTCGACATAGGCTAGTGTGGCCTCGGGGTAATCACGAAATGACCCTAAAACAGCCTCAAAATTGCCATTTTAGCCACCAGAACTGACCATATATCAAAAAGTGATGATTTCCCATCATTTCCATCGACTAAGAACCCAAAACCAAAGGGTTAGCATATGGTTAAGAAAAGCTGAAAGTAAAGATTCGCAGAATAAAATAAATAGATAAGAATTGTAGATAAGGTTCGAATCCTGCAGCTGTTACGCAGACATAGACTTCCAATCACGGATTCGATGACAAGAGATGAAGCCCTTCAACCACCACCGACTAAGGTCAATTTTGCAGAAAAGAAAAGACTAGGAAGAAAAGCCAAAAGAGAGGAAGAGGGAAAGAACGTGAAGATAAAATAATAAAATAGAAAATATAACATAAAAAGAAAAATAAAAATCCTAACTAAATATCATAAATAATGAGAAGTCATAATCGTAAAATAAAATAAAATGTTTTTGCAAAATCTCGTACTAAGACTTGAACTCGCCTCCTCAATGTCCCTATGCTCAAACTCAAAACCTTCAGGCCTAAAATTCGGGGCGTTACAATTCACCCTCCTTAAAGAAATTTTGTCCTAGAAATTTTCAATGAACAGAACAGTCGTATAACGTAGACTACATCACTAAACTTCTGCTGTGCACTCTAATCCCAAAACACTATCGTACTTAATCTAAAGTTAAGACCTCACTTACTCACCGAGAACACTTAATCACTGAAGCGGATAGATTTTGTACACACACAATTTCTATACTCCAATCAACACATCCAAACATTTACTAGCATAGCTGACTTAAAATCCTCGAGGGCACTCTCGAATCCGATACTCTTTAGACCTGCATCTAAGACAAGCCCTTCACTTCTTCCAACAATCGCCCGGATGGCGCATTTTACAATACTCGCAAGACGGTACGCTCGTACCATTACTGGTAGTACCTTTATTATCACTTAGATGTATTCTACCAGGCTTTGCAAAACGAGGCTCTAACCTTGAGGAACCACGATCTATCTTCTTTCAACAGTCTATGCACCTAGCTTGAAGCGTCTCACCAATCTCTTTTATCCTAGCCTCGAATACTCCCTCTAGGATTTCCCTCACTACTCGAGTCAGTGCCTCAATATCAAGCTCCAGGTTAACGCTACCCAAAGTTGGCAGACTCGTATTAACCTCCATCTCTTGAACAATCACATGTTTTAGAGCAGTAGATGACTCTTCGCAATCCTACTTACTTTCAGAATCCATATCAGCCTTCTATCCAACTTAGGACATCTACACTTTCAGAGAGTATACACACAGTAAGTACAAAAATCTAAATTTCAAGTATCACTGTTTCGAACTTCTACCTGGACCAGCACCGGAGTCTCAAATAGTTCATTTTCGAAAATCACTTTCAAAACACAAGCCATTTAAACTTTTGTGGTACGATTCTTCAAATATTTTTCAAAATCAATTATTTGTGCCAAATCCATGAAGTAAACATGTAACACCCCTAACCCGTATCCGTCGCCAGAAGGGTTGCGAAGTATTACGAAAAACAATTCATGTACGAACTATTAAACAAAACAGAATGCAAAGTAATCAACTTATTGATACTTACAACTAAACAACCGAATTCTCATGCTATTAATTTATCAAATAGAAACACTACTTCAGCATGTCTCACACTCATTTAAGTATCATAAAAGAATTCACTATTCATTTGGTAATTTACCTTCCTAGCCGGATCCATGGTCATTTATACATCTTATGATCCCATCTTCTAAATACAACTTAAGTATTTGATTTATTTAATAGTGATTCATTTAAAATCAAAAGCTGATTCATAAAATCATACATAACCACGTTTGAATTTCTAACACTTAGGCTATAATCGCATGGCCATTTATACAAAAGAGTATTTACAACATCAACATTCCCAAAAATAAAGTCTATACATGCCAAAATATCAAGCTCAAGACTAACAAAATGAGATACCAAAATTTTGCTGACAGGTGTGATGACTTTGATGACGGTTTTGAGTTTACAACGGATCAAAAGAACCTATTAAGAAGCAATTAAACACACCAAGTGAGTTTTTCAACTCAGTAAGTTATAAGCAATACGATATAACAACTTGTTTGATAAGATGCAATGAAAACTAATGAACAACCATTACAATTAACACTTCAAGAGACATTTAGCTCTCTTACTCTTGATAAGCAAATACTCCTTATAGTATTCATTCACAACCTTAGGGTGATTAGTCGGGAAATTTTGCGCCCCTCATTTGTTCCAAATTGCACTCGTAGTGCCCTTCCAAAACTGCACACATGGTGCCATTCATACCCACACTCATAGTGCCGTTTACATCCGCACACATGGTGCCATTGAACCCGCACATATTGTGTAATTTAGCCCGCACATAATGTGCCATTTAACCCGCACGTAATGTGCCATTCAACCCGCACGTAATGTGCCATTCAACCCGCATATATTGTGCAATTCAGCCCGCACATAATGTGCCATTTAACCCGTACATAATGTGCCATTCAACCTGCACGTAATGTGCCATTCAACCCGCACGTAATGTGCCATTCAATCCGCACGTACTGTGCCATTCAACCCGCACATAATGTGCCATTTAACCCGCACATAATGTACCATTCAACCCACACATATTGTGCAATTCAGCTCGCACATAATGTGCCATTTACATCCATCTACTAAGTTAATCAAATTCGAATATGCTATTACAAATCTATCAAGCAAGCAAGATGTATAGTTATATAATTTCAAGAATAATTCTTTCATGATATATACACTCCATTTAGGTATAAATAACTAAGCTCATAGTGCTTACACACTTACCTTAAGATACAATGGATTTGCTTCTACGGTTACTCGATAATCTTAGTCTTTCCTTTGTCTGACTCTCCCCTTTGATGATCTTGAGCTTAAAAAGAAAATCAAGACATTTCATTTAATTAGATTTCCAAATCCATTTTCGTTTCTCGTTACAACATATGCATATAGCCATTCCTAGTTCCACATTTATATTCAGCAACAAAGCATAATTACATCACTATTCAAATTAATTATCACTCAATATCAACTCAATGTCTTAAATCATTTAAATTTACAAACAATCACACATAAATAAAGAAAAAGACCATTCGGCATTCTTTATCTTAATCATAGAAATTTCATATTCTAATCCATTTAAATTTCTTATACGATCAAGTACTTCTTTTATCAATACATCTACCACCAATTTAGACAACATTCATAGTACATATATGTATATATATATATTCGACCCCTTTTAATACTAATTATGTAAGTCTTCATAAAGTCACAAAAATCCTCTTCCAAACATTTGCATTCGGCAAATTGGACCTAATCAAACAAGAAATTGATTTCTTATTCACCGATTAAACTCATTTTTTTTTATACTAAGGGCATTCGGCAAGGTCATTATCCAAATAAAATTTCCAAGACATTAATTTGTACATCAAATTTCCAATTAGTTCCATAGCCGATTTCCTTCAAAGATTACTAAATGCACATCATTTACTCAACTAACCATCTATGCTCACAATCATTTATTTTATTTTTAAAACACCAAAACTTAGCCACTTCTTCCAACTCCTACCATGGCCGATTATAATCACATAACTACATCCTAATATAGAGTTCATACACTAAATATCCGATTACCATTCATGTAAACAAAAATATGACCTTCCTATATGGAAAATCAATCAACTAAGACCACAACAAATCTCTATTACAAATTGAGGAATGAAATTAACTCTCATTTCAAAACTTTCTCTCAATGGCCGAACACATAAATCACCATCAATTCAAGAATTAACACATGGGCAAAGTAAAGAGCTTAAAATCAAATCCAATATCACAAAATTACTAACAACGCCATTCAATTCATACCTCAATTTTGCATAATAAGTGCCGAATGCTTTGAAGGTTATCTCTTCTATTCTTTCTCTCATTTTCGACTAAGAGCGAACAAGATGAACCAAAGAAAAAAATGTTTTTATTTCCTATTTCTATTTTATTTAGTTTTAATTTCACACCACTTATAATTTAATAATAAATTTTGCATGTAATGCTTATAATCATTACAATGGCCGGCCACTATCCTTATTTTGGGTAATTTGACATGCAAAAACCCCCTATTTAATTCATGTACAATTTGGTAATCCCACATTCTTCCTAGTACATTTTTACTTTAATCACATAAGTCCTTTTCATGTTTTCAGATTCATAGAAATAAATTTTGAATATGAAATTTTCACACAAGTTTCCTCACTATTTAATGACATAGAATATGGCATAAAAATATTTTCGTGACTCGGTTTTGTGGTCCCGAAACCATTTCCCGACTAGGGTTAAATTACGACTGTCACAAAACATAGGCCGAGTTTTTACAAACTTGGCTCTGATACCACTAAATGTAACATATCAAACCTAGCCTAGAAGTCTAGACTGAATTTGGAATGCTACATTGATCACCAAAGTGATCGTGGAAAAGTTTTACAAAACAAGTTATCACATCTAATGGGATATTCAATTGCTTGAAAATCATTTAATAAAAATTATGTATAAGTTTAATAAAAAGTTGGAATTCAATAAATAAGTAAAAATTTAAAACTAAAAACTGCAGCATAATGTTAAAAATCTTTACATTCCCAAAATAGTTAATTTAAACATAAATCAAAAAGTGGATCCAAAATAAGCTTTTTCCATCGTCACTGTTTGAGACCTCTGCATACCGAGCCCAGCATCAAAAATTAGAAAGGTAACTGAAAGGGGAGACAGAAGAGGGGGTGAGCTACTCGAGCTCAGTGTGAGATTAAAACTAACTGACTACAGTAACAAAAGTAGGAAGCTATAAAGTAGTTCAGAAACGGAACATACATACAGTACTATACAGAAACAGTTGGTACGTTCTTAATAGACGTACCGACAGACTGCAATATTTAGAGCATATTAACAATACACTCAGACACATCGTCATTATAACTATTTAGTCACAATAACGATTTAGTCAGACAGTTATCATCAGATAGTCCAACAGGAAAAACTATCGAATGGATAAATAGATTGTACTTGTAGAATCAGACAGTAAACCTGAGACAGAAGTCTCGACAAACAGTAATGGTCCACACGTATCAAATCACATTCAATCTCAAGTTCTATTCAGTCAACCGGATACAATCAGAGTTTAACAATTTCATATAAGCATAAGTGCCTTTCAGTCGAACAGTACAATCGAACAGTACAATCAAATAGTCGCAATCACAGAATAGTCAATAAGATGCATATGAATGCACATGAATATGTGTATGCGGTCAAACATACAGAACGAAACAATAATTTTAGGCAGTTATTCAAAAGTAGTCATTCACATCCAGTCAGTCAATTACAGAATCAGACATGTGCACACTCATAACTCGAATCCAGTATCAAGCTTATTACACAACCAATCACAAATACACACATATCAAGCCCAGATCAGAGTCATAATCACCTTAGTAAGGCTTAGTCGAGGGTTGGAAGACACAGAGTTGCGATTGCAATTAAATTCGATCTAAAAACATTATTTGGCGAGATTGGACCTCACGCCCGTGTGCTCCGGCCATGTGGAGCAATCCAGGCTGTGTGGAGCAATCATAGCCATGTGGGGGACCAAACGCCTATGTGAAGGGTAGCACATGGCCGTGTGATAGAGGCACATGCCTGTGTGAAGCAGGGACAAGACTTGTGGATAGGCCGTGTAACTCACTGTTCAATTTGACTAAAATGAAGTGTAGGCCAGGCACGACCATGTGAGGGCCTCACACACCCGTGTGCCTACCAGGCACGGTTGTGTGTCTAGAACACATGCCCATGTGAGATCCTTAAATCCCTAAATTAGCCACACGACCATGTGGCCAGACCACGTGACTCCAAATCGTTGAATCCCTAATTCTCAAATCCACACCCCTGTGTGCCTAAGGGACATGGCCATGTGAAAATTGATAAAATCCTCAAGTCAGCCATACGGTCGTGTGGCCAAGTCATGTGGCACCCAATTTCCACCTAAAACCATAGTTCCCAAATCCACTCAGCCTTGTGCCTTGGCACACATTTGTATGGCCGTCAGGGTGATGACGACACCCCCTTAAAATAGCCCCAAAATTGTCGTTTTAGCCACCAGAACAGTCCCTAACCTTTACCCTATCTGCATATATAAAAAAGTGATGATTTCCCATCACTTCCATCAACTAATAACCCAAAACCAATGGGTTAGCATACGGTCAAGAAAAGACAAAAGTAAAGATTCACAAAACAAAATAAATAGATAAGAACTATAGATAAGGTTAGAATCCCACACCTGTTACACGGACAGAGACTTCTGATCACGGATTCAACGAAAATGAATGAATCCCTCCAACCACCACCGACTAAGGCTGATTTTACAAAAGAGAAAAGAGCAGGAAGAAAAGCTTAAAGAGAGGAAGAGGGAAAGAACATGAAAACAAAAGAATAAAATAGAAAATATAACATAAAAATAAAAATAAAAATAAAAATCCTAACTAAATAACATAAATAATGAGAAGTCATAATCATAAATAAAATAAAATATTGTTACAAAATCTTGTACTAAGACTCAAACCCACAACCATGAGGTTCACTAACAATCACTCAATGACCAGACCAGCAGGCCCATTCTTATCACTAAGGTGCAAAACTAATCACTTATGTGCAAACTCCTCATTATCCCTATGCTGAAACTGAAAACCTCCAAGCCCAAAATTCGGGGTATTCCAAATGAATTGTCGAGTGTCTCACGATCCCTTCTGACTTGCACAGTTCATTAAGTTCATCAGAATAGAACTACATTATCTGTCTGGAGGTGTTTTATCTATTTTCCTATCTGTTTCTCAACCATAGGTTTCCAAGACTTGAATGCGGAAAACACATCACTTTTTTGCTTTAGGAAAAACACCCAAACTTTTTTGGAAAAATCATCAATAAGAGTTAGAATATAATGAGCTCCACCTCTTGAAAGCACTTTGGATGGTCTGTAATAACCTAAACCCAGCCCAGACGTCACGGTCGAATCTGGCGTGTTACATCAAAGAGTCGTAAAAGAAACGAAATTGTCGGTAAAAGTTCATTCTACGATCAAATCTTCATGTCAAAAAGTTTCCCAAAATTTAGACTTGTTGGCAAAAATCTGAATTTAATTTAAAACCTGTCTAGTTTTTATTGCATGTGAAAATTCAGTAAAATTTGTTATTACACTCTAAAACCAATTTTAGAAAAAGTATTTGCCTTATTTATTATTGTGGGTTTCTTAATCTGATTAAACCATGAAAGCTTCTCTAGTTGAAAATCTTAAGGTTAAAAATGCGTGTTTTTCTTTGAAAACATTTATTATTTTGAAAACTTGATTTCCCTATTCAAGTAGTTTAAAGTGCAAAATCCAAAAGTCCAAATAAAAGTTAAAAAAAAAACCCCAAAATGGCCTTATTACAAAATTAACCCAAATATAAAATCTTTGAATAAATAAAGTCATAAGTAAATTATTTGCAATTGTGTGGCCTTCTCCGAGCCCCTCATGGCTCCAAATCACCTAAGGCTGAAGATTACCTGCACAATTAAAAATAGGGTGAGTTTGCGAAAACTCAGTGTGTAACCCACTATCAGTCTAACAGTAAACAGAGCATCGGATACAGTCTGGGCCTGATCCCTATTCAGTAGCAGAACAGTTTGGGCTTTAGCCTTATTCAGTAACAGTGTAGGCCTAAGCCCAATACAAAGTTAATACAGTACAATAATGCAACCCATCCTAATCCAACTAGCACACCACTCATACCAACCAACACACCATGTGGGGATAAAATCGACCCACCCAGCTAGCACACCAATAACGCAATGAAGTTGCTAGCAGTAATAGCATAACAAAGCTACTAGTGACAGTAAACGTGGCAAAGCCACTAGAATCAGAAAATACGTGGGAAAGCCACTATACAGTACTTCCTCCATATCACAATCCCAACCCCATGCAGAATGTCGTGACATAAATATTACGTATATGCAGTATATCATACTCGGAGTCAATCATATAAACATCACACATACATTAATCAACCTACCACTAAGGGTAAAACGGTCTTTTTATTAGTTAGAGGTAAAACAAAAATTCTACTCCTGAGGGGTATTCTGGTCATTTTACTAATTATGGGGTCTCGATATAGATAACGACCCTTTAGAAGGTCTACATTCATCTCGAACAACTCAGATGGTCTAAGTAGTCATAACGGTGTAAATGTGCCTAGGGCCCATTACTTTGCCTAAGTGGGCGTACATGCTTTTGTGGCCCATTTAACCCAAATTCAGTCACGGCTATCTAATTTACAAAGCCTAGTCTAGTAATTGTCACTTATCGTGGATTTTATCCGTGTGAGGCCTACTAGCCTATTGGGCCCACAGGGCCCATTTTGGCCTAATGAGGCCCATAACGACCCAAGTCCAAGAGAATGCTCGTGACAGCCTCTACAGTCTATCGCCCATGATCTATGGGCTCTGTTCACCACACTAGTGTTCGCACGCTCGTGAGGCCACAAATGCCGAAGTTTCAATTTTCTAGCTTTTGCCGATTCACAGTAAAGAGGGGTGTGAATACACACCTACTTTACAAAACGCAAGACCACTTCACGAGCACCACACCTAGAACTAAGTAGCGTATCCAATTAATCAACTGTCAAAATATCTAACGCTTATTTATTAACACCAATCCAAAATCGGCACTATTACCTTTTCAATTGAATGGAAACTAGCCTATTTCTCCTAGATCGTTGGCTAAAATCAATCGCTCGCCCTTTGCTGAATATCTGAACCATATACACAAATCTTATTAACAGAATTGCTCTACTTAGAGATCTTAAAAACATAAATGTTGCCTCAAAGAAACACTTACCATATTTGGCCATCACCTAAAAGGAAAAACTAAGTATTTACCTTAACATAAGACTGAGGGAAAAGATCTAGGTTGCTTCAATAACACTTGCAAACCCCTTCATCCCTTGTGAAGACCGATTGTTAAAGAACACCTACAAGGCCGACTAAAAAATAGAGTGAAAAGATGAGAGGTTCGACTTTTAGAAGACAACGTAAAAGGGGAAGGAAGAAAAACACTTACCTAAGTTCAACCTTCGACTTCCTAAAAAGAGGATGCTTGACAGAGGAGATATTCAGCTTATGAGTGAACAAGAGAAGAGTAGAGACAGACAGAGAATGGGGAATTGGTTACAGTGGAATAAGAAGAAAAAATGGAGGAACAAAATGAAAACAACAGTAGGAGAGGGATGTTAGTTTTGGTCAAGAATGCAAGGGATATTGTGAGAAGAAGAAAAGCGATTGAAGAGGAAAAGAAATAATAATGTAGTCGACTATGGCTGAGAGAGACAAAGAACACAGGTTCGGCCAAATACCAAGAAAGAATAATGTTGAGAACAAGAAGAAAAGAAAAAGGCACTTGAAGAAAACCAAGTAGTAAAGAGTTATCAAAATCTGTCCAAATGGTCACACTCAAAATCAGTTATACTTTCAAAAAGAAGGAAAAAAACAAAGTACTAATTCGGCACTAAATGCCCAAAACTGAAACCACATAAAGAATAATACTCCCAAGCTCTCAAAATTGCCAAAACATGCACACCCACCACTCCTTAGCTAAACTTTGCACACTCAACTTACCCATTCAGCTACAACTCTCCCTTGCTTAGAATTCCTTGATTTTCTCCACAATTCTCTCCCATTATCCCTCCTTGATATCCTTCACAACGTACTCCAAGACCAGTTCAAACTCTCACTCAACAGAGTTTGAATCCACTTCAAACACTTGCCATCTCATGGAGCAAAATAATTATCCCTTCTCTACCATGGGATTCGAACCCAAGCTCTCACCTTAGCCAACTCACGCCCTTTACCACTTAGCTTCTAGGCTTTTTGTGTCATAAATCCTTCACATATAAATATGAGGCCTAAATGTTAACATCCAGATTCGCTTAAGAGTAAACAATTTAAAATTTTGCAAAAGACTAGACTTGAACCCAGGCTTCTCAAATACCCCCAAACACACCAAATCATCTAGCTAACACACAAAACATGCAATTTCTGTCAGTTCATGCAAAAAAAGAGACCCCATATTTTGCGGCGTTACAACTCTACCCCCTTAAAGAAATTTTGGCCTCGAAATTTAACTGGTCAGAAAAGGTAAGGGTATTGCCGTCGCATCACCTCCTCAGGCTTCCACGTGGCTTCTTCTGAACCGTGATTACGCCAAAGCACTTTGACTAGTGCGACAGATTTCTTTCTCAGTACCTGAACATCACGATCTATTATTTCTACTGGTTCTTCCTCGAAGGTCAAATTAGGCCTAACCTCGATCCCCTTAACTGGAACTATGTGCGAGGGATCAGAGTGGTATCACCTTAGCATGGAGACGTGGAACACATCATGAATTCGTTCTAATTTTGGAGGCAACTCGAGTTGATAGGTGACTAGTCCCACACGCTTTAGTACTCGATAAGGTCCAATAAATCTAGGGCTCAGCTTACCCTTCTGTCCAAATCTCAAGATTTTCTTCGATGTTGAGACCTTTAGAAAGACATAATCCCCCATAGAGTACTCAATCTCCTTACACTTTAAGTCTGCATAAGACTTCTGCCTATCAGATACTTCCTTTAACTGATCTCGAATCAACTTCACGTTTTCCTCGGTATTAGAAACTAACTTTGGCCCCAGAACTAGCCACTCCCCCAACTCAGTTCAACAAGTAAGAGTACAACACTTATGACCATATAATGCTTCGCACGGTGCCATATGAATACTAGATTGATAGCTATTATTATATGTGAACTCCGCTAACAGTAAATAGTCTTCCCAGCTTCCTTGAAAATCAATTACACAGCTTCTTAGCATATCTTCCAGAACCTAAATCACCCTTTCTGATTGACCATCTGTCTGAGGGTGGAATGCAGTATTGAAGTCCAGTCTGTTACCCATAGCATCATGTAACTTCTTCCAGAATCGTGATGTGAATCTAGGGTCTCTGTCAGATATGATAGATACTGGCACCCCATGCAATCTGACAATCTCAGTCACATACAACTTAGCCAGTTTCTCCAATGAGTAGCTAGTACGGACTAGTATGAAAGGAGCAGACTTAGTCAACCTGTTTACAATAACCCATACCGAATCCTTCTTAGTAGGCGTCAGGGGTAGCCCACTCACAAAATCCATGGTTACTCTTTCTCACTTCCAGAGTGGAATCTTAACTGGCTGTAGTAACCCAAAAGGTAGTTGATGCTCAGCGTTAACTTGCTGGCATGTCAGACACTTACTCACATAATCAGCAACTTCATGCTTCAGTCCTAGCCACCAATACAGTTCATGCAGGTCTTGACACAACTTGTTCCTGCCAGGATGTATAGCATATCGACTACCATACGCCTCTTGCAGTATCGACAGTCTTAAGTCAGAGTCCTTCGGAACGTAAGCTCTCCCCTAAAAACATAATACCCCTTAACTTTTTAGCCCAAAATCAGAAGTCTCTACCTTTTCAACGTAACACCCTTACCCGAGACCGTCGCCGGAGTCGAGCACGAGGCGTTATTGGACTTATCTTACTAATTCAGGGAATAAAAGTTTACTTGTTTAAAATTAATTCGCTCACATTCACCCAATATCCCTAAAAAGGGCCCTCGAGACCCTAAATCATGCAATTGAAATGGTTCGGGACCAAACCAGGAACATTAAAAATTTTCTGATTACTTACGCAAATCAAAACAATTCATTTGCACTATTTATAATAAAACTATCCATTTGCGTAATAGTCACTAAATTAATTATAACTCGAGTTAGAAACTCAAAATTTAAATCCGTAAATTTTCTCTGAAACTAGACTCATATATCTTCTTACCATAATTTTTCCAAAATTTTTAGTGTGGCCAATTATTACATTTTATTAGTTAAATGTTCCCCTATTTCATAGTCCCACTGTTGTAACCTCTCTTTACTAAAAATAAATTATCTCATAGTACAATTTTCATTTAGTGTTTCCACTTGTTTCTAATGAAAAGAGACTCACTAAGGAATCTATACATAAAAATTATGACTCATAATTATTTTTATAGAATTTTTAGTGAATTTCTAAAATCAAAACAGGGGATCACGAAATCCCTCTGAACTGGTCTTACAATAATTTAAATATCTCACAATGCAGACTTCCTTTGCTTCCTTTGTTTTCTCTATTTCTTTCCTATGAAAATAGACTCAATAAGATTTAATTCTATATCTCATTCACCATTTAATTCCATTTCTACAATTTTTAGTGATTTTTCAAATTCACGTCATTGCTGCTGTTACAAAACTATTTCATGACCAACTTTTCCTCCTTCATCATTTCTTTGCATAAACAATCATTTAGGCATGCATAACATCAAAACATGTTCTTAAGTAGCGATTTCAATAGCTAATCATCATCAAAAATTCAGATACCATGCTTAAATCATATCATAAAGACATACACACCAAATGGCCAAGTCCCTATACATGCCATAACTCAAAACATTTCAAATTACAAAATACCGATATAGCCTTTAATAGTGTAAGACGAATTCCGACATCCTTACGATCCTCGAATTGCTTGGCTACACTATAAAAGAGAGAAAGGAAAAGGAGTAAGCTACAATTCTTAGTAAGTTTACAAGTAAATAAATGTCAACATTCACCAAGTATAAATATACTCATATTATACCATCAACTAACAAAATCTTTACTTTACTTCTCCACTTACTCTTTAACTTTCCTGTTTATTATTCCTTTACTTGAACTTTCTTGTAACATAACTTGTATATTAGCCCAATGAAGCATTTGGAATACTCATGATACTTGGGTTTTCTTGCCTAGTAATAGCCTGCCAATGCCATGCTCTAGGCATGGGCTTACATGGGATGTTCCCTGTCCTGCCAAAGCCATATATCTGATATGGACTTACATGGGGTGTTCCTCAACTGTCTCAACCTGCCAATGCCATATGTCTGATATGGACTTACATGGGATGTTCCTCAACTGCCTCAACCAGAAATGTCATGACATTCCATATCCCATACATTCCTAAGGTTCAAACGGGCTTTCTGATACTTTTTCTCTGTTACGTCATCTTTGATTCAACTTTAATATAAAATATTGAAATATTTCATTTATTTACCGTAAACTTACCTCAGTGCAAAATGCGATCAACTTGATAACTTAACCTTCTACCTTTTTCTTTCCTCGGTCTATCCCTAAATTTCGTTCTTATTGATTATAGAGCTTGGAAGCTTGAAACAAACCCTAGCTATGGAGACAATATGAGTTTCAGCCCTTGAAGAAGATGATAGCAATTTTGCCATCTTTTTCTCTTTTAATTCATTTTAATTACCGAATGACTAAAATACCCTTCATTAAAAGCTTTTTTTATTTCTACCTATGTATGTCCATTTTTGTCCATGAAAACCTAATGGTATAATTACCATTTAAAGACCTCTACTTCAATTATGCTCTTCAATTAAATCCTTTAACATCTGGAACTCATATTTATCAACTTTTGCAATTAAGCCCTAATAGACAAATTAGACATGCAATTCATAAAATTTTCTATCAATACTTTAACACATGCATCTAATTACTCGGTAAATCATTAAAATTTATCAGAATTAAACTTTTCTATCTCGAATTCATGGTTTCACAACCACTATTCCGTTTAGGCCCTATTTCAAGATGTTACATTCAACCTGTCAGAAACGAGAAACCAGTGATTCATCTAACAGCTATTTACCCTTAATTTGCTCAGTCCACGTCGGTCTCACTTGAAGTTCAGCCAACAAGCTACCATTATCAAACAGGCTGAGATGAGCAAACATTGCTTTCAAATCGGATACAGCCCTAAGGCTTAGTGCGTCAACTACCATGTTAACTTTACCAGGGTGGTATTCGGTCGAACAGTCATAGCCCTCAAGCAGCTCTATCCATTTTCGCTGCCTAAAATTCAACTCCTTTTGAGTAAGGAGGTACCTGAGGCTCTTGTGATCCGTGTAAAAAATACACTTCTCATCGTATAAGTAAAGCCTCCAGATCTTTAGCGCAAACACCACCGCGGGTAACTCCAAGTCGTGAGTAGGGTAATTCACCTCGTGAGGCTTAAGATGACGAGACGCGTATGCCACCACCTTACCATCTTGCATTAGCACACAACCTAATCCAATGTGCAATGCATCACTATAAATAGTGAATTCTTTCCCAGACTCTGGATGTATTAAAATAGGGGCCTCAGTCAAAACTTTTTTCAGTTTCTCAAAACTTTCCTGCTGCTTATCAGTCCAATTAAATGGTATCCTTTTATGCAGTAACTTCATCAAAGGTGCAACAATTAGTGAAAACCCTCCAACAAAACGTCTGTAATACCTAGCCAGACTTAGAAAAGTTTGAATTTTAGACACGGTCTTCGGTGGTTTCCAATCCAATACGACTTCAATTTTATAAGGATCAACTCTAATCCCCTCAGTAGACACTACATGACCCAGAAACGTCACTTCTTGCAGCCAGAACTCGCACTTGCTGAATTTTGTGTACAATGGCATTTCCCTCAGAATTTGCAGAACAATTCAAAGATGCTCATCATGAACCTCTTCGGTTCTCGAATACACCAATATATCGTCTATAAACACCACTATGAACTGGTCCAGATAGGGTTGGAACACTTGGTTCATGAGGTCCATAAAAGCTGTCGGTGCATTCGTAAGCCCAAACGGCATTACTAGGAACTCGTAGTGCCCGTAGCAAGTCCTAAATGCAGTTTTATACACATCAGCCTCCTTAAACCTTAGTTGATGGTACCCAGATCGGAGGTTGATCTTGGAGAAAACCGAAGCTCCTCTAGGCTGAACAAAAAGGTCATCAATCCTTGGCAGGGGGTACTTGTTCTTGACAGTCAGTTTGTTTAATTGCCGATAGTTAATGCACATACGCATAGACCCATCCTTCTTTTTCAAAAATAGGACCGGTGCTCCCCATGGAGACACACTAGGTCGAATAAATCCTCGGTCCAGTAGTTCTTAAATTTGAGCTTTTAATTCCACTAGCTCCCTTGGCACTATCCTATAAGGGGCGATGGACACCGGAGCTGTTCCCGGCAGAAGCTCAATTCTGAATTTGACCTCACAGTTTGGAGGTAGCCTAGGGAGCTCATCAAGAAATACGTAAGGAAACTCCTTAATAGTTTTGATATCTCCAACAGAAGGACCTTTAGAATCAGAATTGCTGACATATGCTAAAAACGCCTCGCAACCTTTGCGAACCAGTTTCTTAGCCCTTAATGCTAAAATTACATTAGACAGATAATCTCCTCAGTCCCCTATCATAGTCACCTCCTTATCATCAGTAGACTTCAACACCATATGCTTAGCAGCGCAATCCAAATTTGCACGGTGTTTCACTAGCCAATCCATGCCCAAAATAAGATCGAATTCGCTAAATGATAATTCCATTATATCTGCCGGAAAGACAACCCTTTGAACCTCTAAGGGCACATCTCTAAACAATTTATTTACCCTAACTGACTGTCCCAAAGGATTTATCATGGTCACCTCACTAATAGTATTTTCAAATTGAAAACCCAACGTCCCAGACACAGTGCAAGCAACATACGAGTGTGTAGACCCAATATCAATTAAAGCAATGTATGGTACATTATGAATTAAAAACAAACCAGTTATGACATCAGGGGTGTCACCATCCTCTCGTCAATGAGCAACATAGACCAGCACTGGTTGTCTCGCCTCGGTGTTACCAGCACCTCTGCCTGGTGCTCCATGACCTCGTCCAAAATTGTTTCCACCTTTGGCTTGCCCATGACCCCTCGGTGGCTGCTGACCACCTCTAATTGGCTGAACAAACCTCTGTTATGCAGCTTGCATCTGACTCAGCCTTTGAGGACAATTCTTAACTTGGTGATCCATCGATCCACATCTGAAACACGCCTCAATCCTTTTCCAGCACTTACCCAGGTGAGATCTCTCGTAATCTGCACAAGGCTGTGGTCTAATAGCAGTAACAGTTACTGCTGGAACTAGTCTGTCAAATCTGGCTTTCTTAACAGGCCTTCTAGAAGAACTGAGGGCCCTGAATCCCTCCTATTTCTGCCCTTATCTTTCTCACGATTCTGGCGCTCAGAGTGCTTCACATCCTCAGTAATTTTTTCCTTTTCCACCAGGGCGACAAAATCTCGCTCCCTCTGTGGAGTTATCAGCACACGTAACTCATCTTGGAGGCCATCCTCGAACTGCAAACAACGTTCATACTTAGTTGCGACAATCTGACGAGCATACCGACTCAATCGCAAGAATTCTTCCTCACACTCTACCACTAACTTACTCCCCTGGGTTAGGCTTAGAAATTCCTTTCGTCGGGCGTCCACATAACTTGTGCCATGTATTTTCCTTGAAAGGCCATCTTAAAGAAATCCCATGTCAAACGGTCGGCCTGCGTACCCTTTCTCACGGCGAACCACCACTGGTAGGCCTTGTCTCACAGTAAGGACACTGCTTCCTTTAATTTGTGCTCTACAGTGCAGTCAAGGTCATCCATTATCTATTCAGTAGCCTCCAACCAGTACTCTGCTACATTTGGGGCTACACCAGACACACTCCTGAAGATTTCTTCTCCATTCGATTGGAGTCATTCAAAAATTGACCCTCGGCTCACTGATCCAGTACTCGCTCCAATAACCCTCTCTAGAACGTGGAGCATTACTTGGGATAGAGCATCATCCCCAGCCGCTCAGTCATGAGACCTCGTCTCTATTACTAGTGAGGCGGGTGCCTCCCTGACAAGCATATGACCTAATGCTGAAGACCCTGCTCTAGCACTTTCTTAGCCTCTATCGCGACCTCGTGTACCCCTTTCGTGAGTACCTATTGTGCTCATATTGATATACGCTTAACCTGTTTTAGAAGTTTTATGAATCAGTTCTTTATTCCAGAAATTATTAACAGATATTTTATGAGAAGGCAGTAGTTATAGTTTTGTTTTCGCAGATCGAGATCCCCCTACAGTTTTTAGTTTTCTATAGTCTCAATTTACTCTAACCTAAGAGTTTCACAGTACAGTCCTACTATCCAAAGTAGTTTCTCAAAAATACATTTTAGTCTAGAACAGTAAATAGTGTCAGAGAACTTATAGATTTGGCGCCAGAGACTCGGTGTGCCACACTTCCAATAACTATATTTCAAAACAACTCAAATTCTTTAAAATCATCTTTTTCAAAATCAAATTTTTAAAAAAATTTCAAAAACCCATTCCACAGTCGAGTTTTGCAACTTGTCTCTAATACCACTAAATTTAACACCCCAAACCCGGCCCAAACATCACTGCTGAATCTAGCGTGTCAGATCAAAAAGTCGTAAAAGAAATGAAATTGTCGGTAAAAGTTCATTCTGCGATCAAATCTTCTTCTTAAAAAGTTTCCCAAAATTTAGACTTGTTGACAAAAACTCGAATTTAATTTAAAACCCGTCTAGTTTTTATTGCATGAGAAAATTTGGTAAAATTCGTTATTACACTCTAAAACCAATTTTAAAAAAAGTAGTTGCCTTATTTATTATTGTGGGTTTCTTAATATGATTAAACCGCGAAAGCTTCTCTAGTTGAAAATCTTAAGGTTAAAAATGCATGTTTTTCCTTGAAAACGTTTATTATTTTGAAAATTCGATTTCCCTATTCTAGTAGTTTAAAGTACGAAATCCAAAAGTCCAAATAAAAGTTAAAAAACCCAAAAATGGCCTTATTACAAAATTAACCCAAATATAAAATCTTTGAATAAATAAAATCATAAGTAAATTATTTGAAATCGTGTGGCCTTCTCCGAGCCCCTCGCCGCTCCAAATCTCCTAAGGCTAGGGATTACCTGCACAGTTAAAAACGGGGTGAGTTTGTGAAAACTCAGTGTGTAATCCCCTATCAGTCTAGTAGTAAATAGAGCATGCAGATACAGTCTAGGCCTGAGCCCTATTCAGTAGTAGAACTGTCTGGGCTTTAGCCCTATTCAGTAATAGTGTGGGCCTAAGCCCAATACAGAGTTAATATAGTGCAATAATGCAACCCATCCCAATCTAACCAGTACACCACCTGTACCAACCAACACACCATGTGGGGATAAAATCGAGCCACCCAGCCAGCACACCAATAACGCAGTAAAGCTACTAGCAGTAATAACGCAGCAGCTGCTAGTGACAATAAACGTGGCAAAGCCACTAGAATCAGAAAATACGTTGCAAAGCCACTATACAATACTTCCTCCATATCACAATCCCAACCCCATGTAAAATGTCGTGACATAAATATTACATATATGCAGTATATCATACTCAGAGTCAATCATATAAACATCACACATACATTAATCAACTTAGCACTAGGGGTAAAATGGTCTTTCTATCAGTCAGGGGTAAAACAGAAATTCTACCCCTCAGAGATATTCTTTTCATTTTACTAATTGTGGGGTCTTGGTACAGATAACGACCCTTTAGAAGGTCTAAAATCGTCTCAAATGACTCAGATGACCTAAGTGGTCATAACGATGTAAATGGGCCCAGGGCCCATTACTTGGCCCAAGTGGGCCCATATGCTCTTGTGGCTCATTTACCCCAAATTTAGTCGCGACTATCTAATTTACAAAGCCTAATCCAGTAATTGTCACTTACCATGGATTTCATCCGTGTGGGGGCCCACTAGTCGCTTGGGCCCACTAGCCCCTTAGGCCCACACGCCCCGTTTTGGTCCAATGAGTCGCATAAAGACCCAAGTCTATGAGAACGCTCGTGGCGACCTCTACAGTCTATCACCCATGATCTATGGGCTCTGTTCACCACATGAGCGTTCGCATGCTCGTGAGGCCACAAATGCCAAAGTTTAGACTTTCTGGCTTTTCGGCTTTTGCCGATTCACAGTAAAGAGGGGTGTGAGTAAACACCTGCTTTGCGAAACGCAAGATTACTTCATGAGCACTGCACCTAAAACAAGGCAGTGTATCTAATTAATCAACTATCAAAAGATCTAACGCCTATTTATTAACACCAATCCAAAATTGACACTATTACCTTTTCAATTGAATGGAAACCAGCCTATTTCTTTTATATAGTTGGCTAAAATCAATCTCCTGCCCTTTGCTGAATATCTGAACCACATACAAAAAGCTTATTAACAGAATTGCTCTACTTAGAGATCTTAAAAACATAAATGTTGCCCCAAAGCAACACCTACCATATTTGGCCATCACCCAAAAGGAAAAACTAAGTATTTACCTTAATAGACGATTGAGGGAAAAGATCTAGGTTGCTTCAATAACACTTCCAAACCCCTTCACCCCTTGCGAAGACTGATTGTTAAAGAACACCCACGAACCTGAAACATCACAAGAACTTAAGGCCGATCGAAAAATAGAGTGAAAAGATAAGAGGTTCGGCTTTTACAAGACAACACAAAAGGTGAAGGAAGAAAAACACTTACCTAGGTTCAGCCTTCGACTTCTCAAAAATAGGATGCTTGAAATAGGAGATATTTGGCTTATGAGTGAACAAGAGAAGAGCAGAAAGAGACAAAATGGGGAATTAGTCACAGTGGAATAAAAAGAGAAAATGGAGGAACAAAATGAAAACAACAGCAGGGGAGGGATGTTAGGTTCGGTAAAGAATGCAAGGATATTGTGCGAAGAAGAAAAGCGATTGAAGAGGACAAGAAAGAATAATGTAGTCGACTATGGCTGAGAGAGACGAAGAACTCGGGTTCAGCCAAATACCAAGAAAGAATATTGTTGAGAATAAGAAGAAAAGAAAAAAGCACTCGAAGAAAACCAAGTAGTAAAGAGTTACCAAAAACTGTCCAGATGGTCACACTCAAAATAAGCTACACTTGCAAAAAAAAAAGGAAAAAACAAAGTACTAATTCGGTACTAAATGCCCACAACCTAAACCACACAAAGAATAATACTCCCAAGCTCTCAAAATTTCTGAAACATGCACACCCACCACTCCTTAGACGAATTTTGCACACTCAACTTATCCATTTGGCTACAACTATCCCTTACTTAGAATTCCTTAATTTTCTCTACAATTCTCTCCCCTTATCCCTCTTTGATATCCTCCACAACTTACTCCAAGACCAGTTCAAACTCTTACTCAATAAGGTTTGAATCCACTTCAAACACTTGCCTTCCCATGGAGCAAAATAATTATCCCTTGTCTATCATGGGATTCGAACCTAGGCTCTCACCTTAGCCAACTCACACCCCTTGCCACTTAGCTCCTAGGCTTTTTGTGTCATAAATTCTTCATATATAAATATAAGGCCTAAATGCTAACATCCATATTCCCTTAAGAGCAAAAATTTAAAATTTTGCAAAAGACCAGACTTGAACTCAAGCTTCTCAAATACCCCCCAAAACACTCAAATCATCTAGCCAACACACCAAACATGCAATTTGTGTCAGTTCATGGAAAATAAGAGACCCCATATTTTGGGGCGTTACATGGTCCCCAAAGATCAGAATGAATATAATCCAACGTTCCCTATGTAATGTATTCGTCTAGTGAATCAAACTCTCTTTTGCTTCCCAAAAACGTAGTGCTTATAAAACTTTACTTTGCAAATTCCTTACCCATCAGGAAGTCACATTTTGCTAAATTCTGCTATGCCATTCTCATTCATATGCCCTAGGCGCATATGCCAAAGTCTAGTAATATCATCATCTGACAAGGAAGAGGAAGCGACAATTGCATCACCAATAATCGTAAATTCTGCAAAACATATAACTTGGTAGTCTTTCTCTACCCTTTCATCATAAGGAGGGAACCTTTAGAAATCTTCAAAACCCCACTTTTAGCTGTGCATTTGTACCCTTTTGAATCAAAAGTACTCAACAAAATTAAATTTCTCTTCAATTTTGGAACATGTCATATGCCACTAAGAGTTTTGACAACTCTGTCAAACATCTTTACTTTAATCATTCAACCACTTATGATTTTATACAAAGCATTATTTCCCATCAAAACAACACCTTTAGACACTTTTGTAAGTTGTAAACTAATCCCAATTAGGACACATATGAAAGGATTCACTCATCTCTCACTTTAGAATTGTTGACAGAAGTGATTAGAAGTTCACCATCGTGGTAGTCTTCTACAGCATTAGGTTTACCAGATTTTTTCGGTGTTTGCTCTTTTGATTCACAACCTCCCTTTTGATCTTATTCTGTAGCTTAAAACATTCAGATTTAATGTGCCCCTTCTTCTTACAAAAGTTATAAGTTTTACCTCTATTTGAAGACTTCAATCATCCCTTAGATTTAACGCAAGAATTTTGTTCATGTGTCCTTCCACGATCATCATCAACATTTCGATCTTGTTTCCATGAATAATAAGACCTTCTCCCTCAGTGTAATAGCCCGAATTAAGTTCGAGTCAGAATAATGGTTACGAGACCACAAATCAGATATTAGAATATATGTTTTGTGATTATTTTAAGGTCTATGGTGTGATTGCATGATTGTGTGAAAATCTCATGAAGAAATTTTATGAGTAAGGGATTAATTTGTCGTTTAGGAATAAATTGCAAAAATTTCAAAATATGAGTTTCTAGAAGATTTAAGGATGAAATAGCATTAGAAAATTTATTAAAGGTCCTTATTTAGTAAATATACCATATTATGGCATGATGGACGAAGCTACCCAATGAAGGAAAATTTTCCAAAGAATGCCATTAAGGGCATTTTTGGTCATTAGGTAAATTAATGTAATAAAAAGGGAAAAAGAAGCAAAAATCTTGTCCATCTTCTCCAAGGGGCTGTGGAAACTTAAGGGCTCTCCATAACTAGGGTTTCCTTCATTATCAAGCTCAAAAGTAAGTGCAATCTAGCCCCGTTTTTAATGTTTTTCGTATTTTTAAAATCCTCGTAACTTAATTAAGCTATTTCTGCCACTAATTTGAGCTAGGGTTTATGTTTAAAAATACACCCATGCATGACAAGCATGTATTTGGATGTCTAGTGGTAGAATATGAAAGTTTAAAGTGTAGTAAACATCTTTTTTCTAGATGATTTTTCATGAAAAACCCTAATAGGGACCAAATTGTAAAGGTGGTAAAACATGTAGTAAAAGTGTAAATTGATGAAAAATGGGGGCTATTATGAGTGCATATAAGGTTCGACTAGGCTTGGGTAACTAAGAAAATAAGTGCATTTCATTTTACGAGCCTAGGGACCATTTTAAAAATATGTAAAAGTTTAGAGGCAAAATTATAATTTTTGCCAAAGTATGAATTATGGGTTATTTAGCCAATGTGATTATTAAATGAGTGTAAGTTGTTATTTTAGATCAAGAAACACGAAGCCCAGACCAAAACCAGGGAAAGAGCAAAGTGGTGGACTAAATCGAATATCCATCCACAACTTGATTCCGAGGTAAGTTGTGTGTAATAAATTCAATGTTTTGATAATATGTATTTTTTGTATGATGTGTGTAATATACCTTGTTCCCAAGAAATTATTGATAAGATTTCGATAAAGAAATGATAGTTATTATATTGAATCCCGGTTAAATTTTAAGGATACGAAGGATACTGTAGTCATGACATAAGATTTAGAATGTCCCATAGAAGACCATGTCTGGGACATGGCATTGGCATCAATTTGTAACCCCATGTAATACCATGTCTGGGACATGGCATTGGCATCGACATGTGGTCCCGTATAAGACCATGTCTAGGACATGGCGTCAGCACCGAGTTAAGATCCCTTGTAAGACCATGTCTGGGAGATGGCATTGGCATCTAAGAATGATCCGTATAAGACTATGTCTGGGACATGGCATCGTCATCAGCTTACGATCTCGTGTAAGACCATGTCTAGGACATGGCATCGACATCGATGTGAGATCCCGTGTAAGACCATATCTGGGATATGGCTTTGGTATCGACACATAATCCCGTGTAAGACCATATTTGGGATATGGCATTGGCATCTTACCATGAGAATGACATTTTGAGTATCCTTCGATAATCTGAGTGATTTAATGGGAAAATCATTTAAGTTGATATTTATAACGAGAAAGACTAAAGTTATGTGATGAGTGATACAGGTGTATATGAGAAACTCACGTGAAATGTAATCGAAATGATATGAGTATGTCAGTAAAAAAGAGCATGAGTAAGCCATGTTAATGAGTAAAGATATTTATGTGATATTCATGATACCATATTTGGACGTTAATTCATGAATTATGTTTGTTACTTATTTCATGCAACTTACTAAGCATTTATGCTTACTCCCTTTCTTTTCCTCTTCTTTGTAGTATTGCCAAGCTAGCTCGGGGATTAAAAGGGACGTCAGAGCTCGAAGTTACAATATCAAACATTTTATTTTGGTATAGTAAAGTTTAATAATTTTGAGTATGGCATGTATAGAACTTGGCCTTTTTGTTATATGTCATATTGGTTAGCCAAATGTGTTGGCTATTAATGTTACTTGAATCTTGTTGTAAATGGCCAGTAGAATTGGCCAATATTGACTAAGTTATACTTAGGCAATGTGGATGAAATTCATGATAGTGCAAGATTGCATCTCTAAGTAGAGAAATGAATAATGAGAATGCATGATAAATGTAATGTGTTGTGGCATGCGAATGCCTTAACTGTAGGTATTTAGAGGTGTACTGATTCCATGTTATGTGATATTGAAATTGGCCTTGTGTTTGGTTAAGTTTCAGGGTGGCAAAGGGCTTGGAAAATAGCCTATAATTGTCTAGATGGGTAGGCACATGGGCGTATGTCTAGGCCGTGTGACACACACGGTCAGCCCCATGGGCGTGTTGATTGGCTATGTGTCATCTGCACTTAAATTATGCAAAACAGAATGTCCATTAATAAAAACACGGGCAGAGACACGGCCATGCATCTCAACTGTGTGAAGGACACGGCCTAGCACACGAGCATTTAGCTTGGCCGTGTGCCCCTAAAGGTTTGCTAACGTCATAAACAGAATGTCAAGGTTTTCACTCACTGGCTAAAACACGAGCGTGTTATGGCTTTGCGAGGGACACGGGCCATGGACATAGGCATGTGCTAGGCTGTGTGAAAACCCCTGTAGGTTTGAAATGAAAAATAAATTCAACATGAAATAGGGACACGGGCATGTGTGACCACACGGCCTGTCCATATGGGCGTGTCCCATCCCACACGGGTATGTGGCCCTGTTTTGAGCAAAAATTTTCCAAGTATCCGAAAGTTTCCAATTAAGTCCCGAACCATTCCCGATGTATGTTTTGGACCTCATAGGCCCATGATAGGGACATTAAGAGAAGGAATGAAAGGTTTTAAGTTCTAATGAAAATTATTGCCCTACTTTGTAAAATCAAGCATGTTTAAGTATGGTAATGCCTCATACCTTCTCCCGGCGCCGGACTTGGGTAAGGGGTGTTACATTTAGTGGTATCAAAGCTAGTGTTTAGTCGATTCTAGTACTAACCTAGCATATGCACGAGTCTAGCTATACATACCATACCTATGTGTATATGTAATATGATAGTGTGACGACTCATGACGATTTAAAATGTGCTTTTTTATAGTACATGGATCCCGATCGTGCTGTGGCAGATGATGTAGAAAGTAATTCACTGGCTCCGACTAAAGGGACATGCTAGCTAGAACTGAAAATAGACCAACAACTGTGAGTCAGGGAGGAGAGGCTCGAGAAGCCTTTTTCCAAATGATGAACGAGTGGTTCACAAAGTTCATTCGAACGAACCCAGCTGCTCAACAACAAGTTCCACCCCTCCAAACCCTCAGCCTACCCCTGTAGCTCCCCAAATAGTAGAGGTGGGAAGACGAGAAAAGCCTCCAGTTGATAGAATCCAGAAACAAGAGGTCGAAGAGTTCTAGGATAATAAAGATGACAACCCAGAAAGAGCTAAATTTTGGCTTTAGAATACCATTAGGGTATTCGATGAATTATCTTGCACAACTAAAGAGTGGATGAAGTGTGTTGTGTCCCTCTTACGAGATTCAACCTATTAGTGGTGGAACACCCTTGTGTTAGTTGTCCTAAGGGAAAGAGTTAATTGGGAATTTTTCCAAGAAGAGTTCTGAAAGAAGTACATTAGACCAAGATTTATTACTAAAAAATGCAAGGAATTTTTAGTATTGAAGCAAGGTCAAATGACCGTAAAAGAATACGAGCGTAAGTTTATGAGACTCAACAAATACGTTAGAGAATGTGTATCCACTGAAGCCATCATGTGTAAAAGTTTCGAAGACGGATTAAATGAAGATATCTGACTACCAGTTGGAGTTCTAGAATTAAAAGAATTTGTGGTGCTAGTGGATAGAGCTTGCAAGGTCGAAAAGTTGGCCAAGGAGAAAAGAAAAGTTATGAATAAGTCCTGTGACTTGAGAAAGAGATAGTTGGGCAAGTCATTCCAATCCTTATCCAAGAAATCAAAAGAGTTTGCTACTCGATTAACTACTTTAGTGGGGTTTTCAAATAGAGGTAAAGGTAAACAGTACTCAGTCTCTGAAGCTCAGACTACTTCAGTTGCAAGTGTTGGTAATGCTCGACCTAATAGGATAGAATGTCCCTAGTGTAGCAGATGCCACCTCGGTGAATGTCGAGCACATGAGAGAGCTTGCTTCAAATGTGGTTCTCAAGACCACTTCATTAGAGAGTGCCCTGAGATGGTTGAAAAACATAGAGATCAGAGTGTGAGATCGGGTAATGCTCCCTCTAGAGGTAAACCCCAAAGAAATTCAGGAACTGGGACGAGTAGTATAGGTGCACCAAGAGAACAGGGTATGAGATTTGAGGGTAGAGTAGCCAGAAGGACATACGCCATTTATGCTTGCGAAGAGGCATCATCGCCCGATGTGTTTACAGGTACATTGTCTCTTTATGAAACTCATGTTATTGCTTTGATTGATCCAGGATCTACCCACTTTTATGTTTGCATGAAATTAGTATCTAGTATGAACATTCTCGTAGAGTCCCCAGAAATTGTGATGAAAGTATCAAATCCATTAGGCAAATGTGTACTAGTTGACAAAGTATGCAGAAATTGCCCATTGATAATTAAGGGTCATTATTTTTCGGCTAACCTTATGCTTTTGCCATTTGATGAATTTGATGTAATTCTGTGTATGGATTGGTTAACTACTCATGATGTGATAGTGAGTTGTGGAAGGAAATTTATTGAATTGAAATGTGAAAATGGTGATATTCTTCGAGTTGAAGCAGATGAATTGGATCGATTGCCTATAGTGATTTCTTTTATGTCTGCTCAGAAATGTATTAGAAAAGGATATGAAGCTTGTCTTGCTTTTGTGATGAATACAAAAGAGTCTGAGTTGAGAATTAAGTCGTATCGGTAGTTTGTGAGATCGAGATGTATTCCCAAAAGAATTGCCCAGATTGCCTCCGGTTAGACAGGTTGAATTTAGTATTGAGTTAGCTCTTGGTATTGCACCTATTTCAATTGCTCCATACAGGATGGCTCCAACTGAGTTAAAGGAATTAAAGGCTCAGTTGTAAGAATTGACGGATAAAGGTTTTACAAGACCGAGTTATTCTCCATGGGGTGCTCCTGTATTATTTGTGAAAAAGAAAGATGGTTCTATGAGGTTGTGCATAGATTATTGACAACTTAATAAGTTGACTGTATAGAGCAAGTATCCTTTGCCAAGGATTGATGATTTGTTCGGCCAATTGAAGGGAGCCATAGTGTTCTCCAAGATAGACTTAAGATCCAGATATTACCAGTTAAGAGTTAAAGAGTTCGATGTGCCAAAGACTGCATTTCGGACAAGATATGGTCATTATGAATTCTTAGTCATGCCTTTCGGGTTAACTATTGCCCCTGTCGTGTTTATGGATTTAATGAACCATATCTTTCAGCCATACTTGGATAAATTTTTTGTAGTTTTTATTGATGATATCTTAATTTATTCTCGTGATAAGAAGGAGCATGTTGAGCAATTGAGGACAATTTTGCAAATTTTACGAGATAAACAGTTTTATGCCAAGTTTAGCAAGAGTGAGTTTTGGCTTACAGAAGTTGGATTTCTGGGTCATATTGTTTCATGTGATGGGATTATAGTTGACTCGGGAAAAATTTTGGCTATTATTGAATGAAAGCCGCCGAGGAATGTATCCGAGGTCAGACGCTTTTTGGGCTTGGCTGGTTATTACGAAAGGTTTGTTAAAGGATTTTCCATGATTGCTACCCAATGACAAAGTTGGTACAAAAGATTTTAAATTTGAGTGGACAGAAAAATGCTAGTAGAGTTTCGAGAAATTAAAGATGCTATTGACTAAAGCTCTTATATTAGTACATCTGGAACCCAGAAAGGAATTCGTGATTTGTAGTGATGCGTCCTTAAATGGATTGGGCTGTGTACTTACGTAAGAAGGCAATGTGATAGCCTATGCCTCGAGACAACTGAAGCCACATGAGAAAAATTACCCAACACATGATTTAGAGCTGGCCACCATAGTTTTTGCATTGAAGATTTGGAGACACCATTTGTAAGGTGAAAAATGTGGAGTACTTGATGACACAAAAAGACTTGAACCTACGACAGTGAAGGTGGCTTGAATTATTAAAGGATTACGAGTTGGTAATTGATTACCACTCAGAAAAACGAATGTTGTTGCAGATGCATTAAGTCAAAAATTGCTATTTGCCTTGAGAGCTATGAATACACAGTTGGCCACAACCGATGATGGTTCGGTCTTAGCAGAGATGAGAGCTAGACCAATGTTTATTCAAGAGATTACTGAAGCTTAGTCAAGTGGCAAAGAATTGCAAGATAAGAAAGATCAGTGTGAATTAGGTATCGATTCAAATTTTCAGATTGGTTTCAATGGTTGTGTAAAGTTTCAAGACCGAATTTGTGTACCAAAAGATGATGAGCTCATTTGGAGAATTTTACATGAGGCACATAGTAGTCGTATGTCCATTCACCCCGACAGCACCAAGATGTATAATGATTTCAAGAAATGGTATTGGTGGCTGAATATGAAAAGAGATGTTTCCGAGTTTGTATCGAGATGTTGATTTGTCAGCAGGTGAAAGCAGAACACCAAGTACCTTCCGGTTTATTATAGCCCATCATGGTTCCCAAGTGGAAATGGGACTGTATTACCATGGACTTCGTACAGGTTTGCCATTGACACTGAAAAAGAAAGATGTTGTTTGGGTTGTGGTTGATAAGTTAACAAAGTCCGCTCATTTTATACCAGTATGCATGGATTATTCACTTGATAAGTCGGCTAACATGTATATTTCTGAAATAGTGAGACTACACGGAGTACCTTTATCGATCATTTTGAATAGAGATCTAAGATTCACGTCATGATTTTGGAAGAAGTTGCAAGAGACTTTAGGTATGAAGTTGAACTTTAGTACCGCTTTCCATTCACAAACCGACGGTCAGTTAGAGAGAGTAATTCAAATACTTAAAGATATGCTCCGATGTTGTAACACTCTTTACCCGTATCCGACACCTGGATAGGGTACGATGCGTTATCTTACTAAATCACATGCAACCCTTCAACTTACACTCATTGAAATGTGTCCCAATTTAAAACTTTTTCAAACAATGTCCTATGGACCTTCATATGGGCTTACAAGGCCTAAAACATGATATAGAAATGATCTGGGACCATTTCAGGCACTTAGGAAACTTTCAAGAAAATCCACTAAAAATAGGGTACACACCCGTATGGAAGGGCAACATGCCTGTGTGGTCTCTAGACATGGCTGTGCTGATGTCCCGTGTGCCTTACACAGCATAAGCACCTAGGATCACGTCCGTGCCCTTCATCTGTGCGAATTTATTTTCTTACTTTGAACCTACAGGGGTTTTCACATGGCCTGGCACACACCCATGTGCTCAGCCCGTGTCCCTCAAATGGCTAGGAGACTCCCGTGTCGCAGCCCGTGTGTAAAAACCTTGACATTCTATTTCTGACGTAAGTGATCACACGGCTGTGGCACATGCCCATGTGCTTCGCCGTGCCCTCTACACGGTTGAGACACACGGCTGCGTCTTAGCCCGTGTGTTTACTGCTAGGCATTTAATGCAACAAATTCAAAGTAGAGGGGACACACGACCTAAGTATACGCCCGTAGGGTAGACCGTGTGTCACACATGTCCTAGACACACGCCTGTGTGTCTACTCGTGTGGAAAAAAATAGGCTATCTACCAAGCCTCCTTGCCACCGTGAAACAAGATCAAACACATCCAAGCATACCAAGACTCCAATACTCAACCAATAGCCATAATTTGACATCCACACAACTTAATATAATCCACAAACCATGCATTCAATCTATTACTACTAGCACATACAATTGCTCATGCTAAATTCTCATTCTTGAAAACACTATCATTGCATTTGATAACCAATGGTAAATATTATCCAATAACTTTGGCCTTATACAAAATGGAGTATTTTAAAGACAAGCCAACATATTTGGCTTCAAAATAATATGACACTTAACAAAAGAATAAATTCCTATACATGCCATATTCTCAAAATGCTAAAGCTAACTATACCAAGTGCTTGGGATGATAGTGTAAGCGGAGCCTTTGACATACTTTGATCCACGAGCTAACTGGGCGGCACTATAAGAAAATGGAAAGGAGAGGGGTAAGCATATAGCTTAGTAAGTTGAATGCAAACATTGTCAACAATCTACCATGAATTAACATGTTCATAACAGACCAACATTCACTCATAAACATGAATGATTAGGGGCATAACTTACTCATCATCATTCTTTTAGTAGTCATACAACATAAGATTGAGCTCATTTCGCATACATGATATACAAGTACTTGTACCACTCACAATAAGGTCATTATTTCTTTTAATTACCCACACTGCAAACTTTTTCCCATGGAACTCAGTGGAATAGGAGAGGATACTCAATAGCCTCAAACGTAGGTTAAGCACCGATGCCATGTCCCAGACATGATCTTACACTGGCTCACATGTTGAGGCAGATGCCATATCCCAGACATGGTCTTACATTGGCAACATCTCGAGCTGATGCCATGTCCTAGACATGGTCTTACACTGACTCTCTCATATCGAGGCTGATGCCATGTCCCAGACATGGTTTTACACTAGCTCTCGTATAGCCCTAGTCTCATGGCTCAATTATCCAATCTATTCCTATGGTTCCATTAGGAAATTTACCACATCAACCTCATTATATCAATTGCAAAGGTATAATCATCATCTTATGTAATATCAAAGTCAATGTATAAACATAAAATAAAGTTGAAATATTTACATCCAACTTACATCGATATACAAAAAGGTGGTAACTCGACTAATCTCAATCAACGAGCTTGGCCTTCCCCTAGTCTAAGTTTAGGTCTCGTACTTCTTGATCTAAAATGACAAAATTTCACTAATTTACTCACTATATTAATTTAAACAAATTCAAGAATCATAATTTGGCAAAATGACCATTTTGCCCAGACTTTGGCAAAATGACCATTTTACCCCTAGGCTTGAAAATCAATTTTTATCGAATTTCCTTATTAACCAAGCCCAACCGAATCTTTTTCACTCTTATGACAACCCCAAATTCTCATTATTTTACACAAATATCAACAACCTATCAAACTTTAGAAATTAGTCCAATTTAGGTGTTTTCCATGAACCCCCTTTTACAAAAGTTATTTATTTAACAACCTACATTCATTTTCCTTCATAAAATTCAAGCAACCAACACTTATTCATTCATGTCAAAACTTTAAACTCTTAACCATTTTGCAAAATACACCCCTCAATAGGTAGCTCATGCTACAAGGGTCCTTAAAATGCAAAAATCATCAAAGAAACCATTAAAATCACATACTTGTGAGTGTTTAAAGTTGCTAAAATTTTTGAGCTTCCAAAACCACTCTCATGGCTGCTAGTTTCAGTAGGGATGAAAAAGAAAATATGAAGCCTTATTTATTTTAATTTATTTTTATTTCTAGTAAAAAATGGTTCACCTAACCTAATAAAAATAAACTTTTGACTTTTCTTTGTCTCTATGGACTCCTATTGCCATCCATGCCTTTTCTAAATGCCTAATTTCCCTTTAAACAACCCAAATTTTGATTCTCAAGCTATTTAACACATTTTACTAATAACTCACAACTTTTACCTTTTATGTGATTTAGTCTTTTTTAGCAATTAAGCCTTCAATCGCGTAAATTAATTCACCAAAATTTTCATGCACCCTCGAGTAAGTCATTTCAAAATCACTATTCTGACTAAGCCTAATTTCGGGCTGTTACAGATGTTGTGTATTGGAATTCCAAGGTAGTTGGGAAAAGTACCTACCTTTGGTTGAATTTGCCTACAACAATAGTTTTCAGTCGAGTCTGAAGATGGCACCTTATAAGGCATTGTATGGGCGTAAGTGCCGAACACCTTTGTATTGGACTGATCTCAAAGAAAATCAAATTCACAGGGTCGATTTAGTCAAGGAAACTAAAGAAAAAGTAAAAGTGATTTGAGACTAATTGAAAGCTGCTTCTGACAAACAAAAGTCGTATGCTGATTTGAAATGAAAAGAGATCTAGTTCCAAGTTAGGGATAAAGTATTCATAAAAGTGTCTCCATGTAAGAAAGTTCTCAGATTTGGCTGAAAGGGCAAACTAAGTCTGCGTTTCATCGGACCATATGAGATCATTAAAAGGATAGGACGGTAGCTTATTGGCTAGCCTTGCCATTTGAATTGCAACAGATTCATGATGTATTTCATGTGCCCATGTTGCGATGCTACTGATTAGACCCTTCACATGTGATTACCCCGATATAGGTTGAGATTCAACTGGACATGACTTATGGTGAAGAGCCTGTTAAGATTTTGTCTTGGAATAGTGGTTGCGAGACCACAAATCTGATATTAGAATATATGTTTTGTGATTATTTTAAGGTCTATGGTGTGATTGCATGATTGTGTGAAAATCTCATGAAGAAAATTTATGAGTAAGGGATTAATTTGTCCGTTAGGACTAAATTGCAAAAATTTTAAAATATGAGTTTCTAGAAGATTTAAGGATGAAATAACATTAGAAAATTTATTAGAGGTCCTTATTTAGTAAATATACCATTTTATGGCATGATGGACAAAAATACCCAAGGAAGGAAAAATTTCTAAGGAAGGCCAATAAGGGCATTCTGGTCATTAGATAAATTAATGTAATATAAAGGGAAAAAGAAGTAAAAATCTTGTCCATCTTCTCCAAGGGGCTACTGAAACTTAAGGGCTTTCCATAGCTAGGGTTTCTTTCATTTTCAAGCTAAAAAGTAAGTGCAATCTAGCCCCATTTTTAATGTTCTTCGTATTTTTAAAATCCTCGTAACTTGATTAAGCTATTTCTACCACTAATTTGAGCTAGGGTTTATATTTAAAAATATACCTATGCATGACAAGCATGTATTTAGATGTCTAGTGGTAGAATATGAAAGTTTAAAGTGTAGTAAACATCCTTTTTCTAGATGATTTTTCATAAAAAACCCTAATAGGGACCAAATTGTAAATATGGTAAAATGTGTAGTAAAAGTGTAAATTGATGAAAAATGGGGGCTGTTATGAGTACATATAAGGTTTGGCTAGGCTTGGGTAACCAAGAAAAATAAGTGCATTTCAATTTACGAGCCTAGAAACCATTTTGCAAATATGTAAAAGTTTAGGGGAAAAATTATAATTTTTGCCAAAGTATGAATTATGGGCTATTTAGCCAATGTGATTATTAAATGAGTGTAATTTGTCATTTTAGAACAAGAAATACGAAGCCCGGACCGAAACTGAGGAAAGAACAAAGTGGTGGACTAAATCGAATATCCATCCACAATTTGATTCCGGGGTAAGTTGTGTGTAATAAATTCAACGTTTCGATAATATGTATGCAACAGCCCGATTTAGGGGCTAGTCGGAACAATGATTTCGGAATCACTAATCCAAGGATTGAGAAAATTATTTTTATGTTATTATACGAATTATAATATGATTATGAGGGTGCATGAAAATTTTAGTGAAATAATTTTAGCGTTTGCATGCCTAATTTTGAAAAGGGGCTAAATCACATAAAGGTAAAAGTCGTGATTTATTAGCCAAAAGTGTTAAAATGCTAGAGCATTAAATTGGGGGATTTTAAAGGGAAAATAATCCCTCCTAAAAGAATTAGCCGGCCATGCCTAGTAATAGGGGGCAACAAATAAGTTTGAAAAGTCAAAATTGATGGCATTAGGTAACTTGATTTGGTAATAAAATAAATAAAGAAAAGTTATCATTTTTTTCATTTCTCCTTTTTCCTTCACTGAAATGGCAGCACAAATGGGGGTTTTGTGAGCTTCAAATTTCAGCCATTTTCTCTCCTTGCAAGTAAGTGATTTTTGAAGCATTTCTTGAATATTTTTGTATTTTTGGAACCCTTATAGTATAAGCTTTCATTTGAGGGGTGTATTTAGCATTTTGGTTGAAAGTTTTGAAATTTTCCATGAATGAATAAATGATGATTGTTGAAATTTTTGAGAAGAAAATGAGATATTGTGGTTAAATAAACAACTAGGTGAGGGAAATTTCATGAAAAACACACCAATTGGACCTAGTTGTAGAAGTTGTAAAATAAGGAGTAATTGTGTGAAATAATGAGAAATTGGGGTAGTAATGAGAATAAAAAGAGTTGATTAGGCTTGATTAATGAGGAAATTTGATAAAAATCGATTTCCAAGCCTAGGGGCAAAATGGTCATTTGCCATGAGAGTAAGGGTAAAATGGTTATTTTGCCAAAAATGTGAATTTTGATTGTCCAAATTTATTTTGTAATTAAATGAGTGAATTTCATCATGTTAGATCAAGAAAATCGAGAAAGTGCGTGGTTAAAGACAAAAGAGAATAATTAGCCGAAGTTGCGTTTGAGGTAAGTCCGTATGATTAAATGAGCATGATATTTATGCTATTGTTATTATACTTGAAAATCTATCTTGTCATGATTGTATTAAAGTTTATGTTGATAATATTGTATATAGGAAAGTGATGTCAAATGTAAATGATATTTATGTGTTGATTGAATGCTTGGAGATTTGATGGAATGTGATATTCCATTGAAACGAGTAAGTTGTATGTAAATAATACAACTATTTTGCTAATGTATGTGTTGAATTGTATTTGAATTAACATAGCATGAATTGCTTGATTTTGGAATTGAGAAAGTATGATGATAATAGAGATAGTGATATTCCTGTTCGAACCTAGGAAATAAGTTGATATTCATGCCATGATGATTGGGTCACTTGTGTGAGCTAGTGTAAGACATGTCTGGGACATGCATTAGCCACATTATGAGAGCCAGCATAAGACCACGTCTAGGACATGGCATCGGCATTGAGACGAGAGCTAGTGTAAGACATGTCTGGGACATGCATTGGCCTCAAGATGCAAACCAATGTAAGAAATGTTTCGGACATGCATCGGCTACGAGATGTGTCAGTGTAAGACCATGTATGGGACATGGCATTGGCCTCGATTTTGATAGCCAGTGTCAGACCATGCCTGGGACATGGCATCAACTTGACGGATGAGCTAGTGTAAGACTGTGTCTGGAACATGGCATCGGCATTATACCTTATGTTTGAGGCTTAGTGAATATCCGATGGCCTTCCGAATGGTTCAACGGTGAGAGTTACGATTTAAGCTAAATGAGAAAGGTTATGATCATATTGTGAGTGGTACAGGTACTTACATGAATTTGATGAGATGTGAATTCAATTAATGTTATATGATTGGTAAGGAATGAATATGAGCATGTTGAGTAACACAGGTATGTATGCCAAGCTCATGAGTAATGATTTCAGTTTATGATGCACATTTAGTGAAGATGTAAATAGGTAACTCATGATTATGAGAATTATTTTGTGATGACCTTGTAATTATAGGTCTATACTTATGATGTATGAATATGTAACCTTACCAATGTGGTGAAAATGAATTAATATGGTGTGATGTACGTAGTATTGTTAATTTACACCAAAGCAGTTTTGGACAATAACCATAGTCCAACTTTAAAAATCTACCAAAAATTTTGAAAATTGAGTTAGAGGCTGAATAAAATATGAAATTAAAGCCTAATGAGTCTAGTTTCACATAGAAGAAATGATGTAAGCAAAAGAGTTTAGATTATGAAATATTTTAGTTGTTGTGAGATAGAGTCAGAATGACTTCGAAATCCCCTGTTCTAATTTGAGAAAATCATTAAAAATTGTACAAAAATAGTTATAAGTTATATTTATATGCTTAGAATTATTAATGAGTCTATTTTCAAGAAAAATGGACGAAAACATCATCTGAGTCCTGTATTCTGAGATAATTAATTTTTAGTGAAGAGGGGTCAGAACTATCAGACAACAAAAAATGGTAAATTTAAGGAATAAACTGTACTAATTGGCTAAACCAAAAATTCTGAAATTTTTATGGTAAGAAAGTACATGAGTCTAGTTTCAGGAAAAATTAGCAGAACTTAATTTGGAGTTCTGTAGCTCCAAATATAAATAATTTAGTGATTGTGACTTGAGAAAACAGCTTGACTGGAACATGAGTAAGAATGCAAATAGGATTGTATTACCCTGAAAAACAAGTTGATAAGTTGCTTATTATTTTCATACGGTCTTACTAAGCTATAAAGCTTACTTCCTTTCTTTCCTTTTCTTTAGTATTGGCAGGTTAGCTCGGAGTTGGAGATCGTCGGAGGTAGCGTCACACTATCAATTTATCAAGTCGGAGTACTAATAAACCTCAATTGATTCCGTGTGAGTGGCATGTATTAAAATTCAGTTTTGGTAATATGTATTTGTATGATTTGGCCAAATGTGTTGGTTTATTTCACTTTATTATATAAGGCCATGAGATATGGCTCACAATGGTTAAGTTAGGAATAATTGAGGGTAAGATATGTGTCTATGAATTGCATAAGAGTATAAATATTTAAGAGTAACAAGAAGGGGCTTGGAAAATAGCCTAAGTATCGGCCACACGGCCAGAGACGTGGCTGTGTGTCTTGACCATGTAGAGGACACGGCCTTGAACACGAGCTTGTGCCAGGCCGTGTGAAAACTCCAGTAGGTTCGATGTTTGAAATAATTCCACACGGGCTGTTGGCACGACCTTGTTGGAAGTCTACACGGGCGTGTGGAAACATCACACGGGCGTGTGAAGTACATTATTATATTGCTCGTAGAAATTTTCTTGAGGCCCAGATTAACTTTGAATTACTTTTAAATTATGTTTTGAGCCTCGTAGATCCACATTAAGGAATGTAAGACAAGTTTCAAAAAGTTTTAAATTAGAAACAAGTTTGCAAACTGTAAAATGTGTGTTTGTCAGCGTTTCAGTTAGGTAACGCCTTGTACCCTATCCCGGCATTGGATACGGCAAGGGGTGTTACAATATATTTACTGTATGATGTTGTGTGAAATATACCTTGTTTCCAAGAAATTATTGATGATATTTCGATAAAGAAATGATATAGTTATTATATTGTGTAACACCTCAAACCCGGCCTGAATGTTATGGCCAAATCTGACGTGTCACATGGACTTACGACTGACTAGGTTTTTTGCCTAAGGTGACTAAAGTGATTTTCGTGAAACAGTGGTTTAGTGAATAGACAGTTATTAAGTCTTTAGGTTATCTATTTGTTACGTTTGTTGTGCTTTCAAACCATTCCTTAAGTTTGAAAAAAACTCGTGCGGCCTATAACTAGTAGTTTCGACGAGGTATAAATATAACCAATAAACAAAACCATAAAAGGAAAAGAAATTTTAAGAGCGGCCTTATTACAACTTAAAACCTGAAATGATAATCAAAATAATTGAAATACTGAAGAAAAAGTGCGATAGATCAAACTATAGAACATGGCCACTCCGAATCCCTCACAGCTCCAAGTCTGCTATGGTTGGGAATTACCTGCAAGGATGAAAATAAGGGGTGAGTTTGGGAAACTCAGTGTGTACAATAACCCAACCATAGTCCAAATCAGATCAAGCCTCAGAGTCAGATTAATTTGGGCTTTAACCCATTACAGAAATCAGAATGAAGCCCATACGCCCATAACAGATACAGAATAGATATATCATGCATACAGAAACCCAACCCATATCCATCCATATACACCCTCGTACCAACCTTACACCATGTGGGGAGACTACTCGACCCACCCATCCGCTACACACCACAAAATTTGCAGCAAGGCTGCTAGAACAGATATTGTGACAGAGTCACCAGATCAGATATTGTGACAGGGCCACCAGAACAGATATATGTGGCATGGCCACCAGAAACAGATATTTGTGGCATGGCCACTAAAACACTTCCTCCATCAAAATAACCCATATCCCATGCAATATATATACATGTCATGGCATACAACATACAAAATCAGAATATCATGCATTTCAGTCAAGATTAACCCTAGGGGTATAATGGTCATTTTGCTCCTAGGGGTAAAATAGGAATTTTCATACTTAGGGGTATTTCAGTAACTTTATTACTATAGGGTTTTCATGCATATTACAGCCATTAACGTTTTTCACCAAATCACTTACCGAGCATTTTTACCGTATTGGGCCCGTTGGCCCACTAACCCGATTTCGGCCTATTAAGCCCAAATATACCGAAATGTTCGAAATAGCATGCGAAGTAATCTCACCGCTTGCGATTCTGGTTCTAACCATCAAATGAGTGTTCACACACTCATAAATCTAAAAGTGCCAACCTTTCGGTCACTTTTGGTCACTTTTCGGTCAAATATGACCTTTGCCGACTTAGTCTATAGAGAGGGTGTGATACACACCTATTTACTGCCGGAACATTGACGGGATCCCCACACGTAAAGCCTATAATCATTCACTATTGCGTTAGTTTAATAATCGACAATACCAAAGCATTAACCTCCTTACCACAATCGGCCAACATAGCCTAAGTCCCTAAAGTTCTTACCTTTCTGCCGAATATGGACTAGATCTTGATGTTCGACCGTGATAGCCTCCCAAATCCTATGCTGTACAACCCCCTTGACCACACTAGTGCATACAAAACCAAAAGAAAGAGGCCAATAGGCCCTTAGTACAAATCGATAGCCACCCCTAAGGGGTTTCGGCTTTTTTGCCTTAAAACATAAACTATCGAAAAAACACAAGATTTGCATACTTACCCCAAAATGTTACACTGCCAAAGAAGAGTTCTAGATAACGATCTAATCCTGATCTACTGTAGCTCCTATCACAAACACGAGAAGAGAAGGGTATAGTTAAGGATTCGACTCCTGAAGTACCCTAGTGTAGGAAAGTTTCGATTTTCAAAAGAAAAGAATTGAATTTGGCCACAAGAGATTTCGGCTATGGGGTTGTAGGAGTTTTTAATAAAGAACAAGAAGTAGAGAAAGAGAAGAGTGGTGATGAGAAGGTAGATTCGGCTATGGGGAAAAAAATCGGCAAGGAGTACTCAAGATTTCGGGATTTGGTTCAAAAAGGTTTTGGCAAAAAGGAGGAGTCGGCAATGGAAGGTTTGTACTAGACTTCCGGTTCACAAGGTGAAGAAAGGGATACAGATGAAAGAAGAAGAAGATGAGAGGAAAGAAGAGAGAAAAAGAGAAGTGGATATTTGGTTTGGCAAAGAAAACGATACAAAGAGATTTGGAGGCTTGTGTTTCGGCTTTTACCAAAATGAAAGGAAAAGAGAGCAACCCTAAGCACATTAACTATTTTCAGCAAACCAAAGGAAGACTAAACCGAACTCTAAAAGAAATGCTACAAAACGAATACGGCACCAACATCCCTAATGCCGAAATTGCTGCCTCAAAGACCTAGCCAAAATTGCCTACACTAGAGACCCCTGGCCGGCCAACTCTTGCTCCTCAAGAGTCCATCATTCGGCCAAAACGTCTTTCCTTAATCAGCTCCTAAATTTCCTCCCCTTATCCCTCATCAACTCACTCCTTTGAACCATTCAAACTCTTCCTGATAGAGTTTTACCCAAAGTCCACCACTTAACTCTCCTGTACATAAAATAATTCCACCCTTTGCTAACCTTGTGACTTGAACCTTGGCTCCCCCCTAACAAACACACGCCACTTTAATGGCACCCTAGTGGTGTCATTTAGCCACTCTGCTTGTAACACTCCTAACCCATATCCGTTGCTGGAATAAGGTTATGAGTTATTACCTGACTGTACAAAACTTCTAGAAGGTCAAAGATACTTACCAGACATAAATTATCAACAATGCAAACATGTCTTATTGATTTTCCATAAGAGCTCTTATAAATTTCCAAAATGACTCACCATCAAAGCATAACCGAATATCTTAATAACAAATTAACTATTATCAAGTTATAACTAAAACATTTTACCACATTAGTTCAATTATAAGGCTTTACTAAACAAAATGAGCAAGCCATCTTCGCATGGCTATAATATAAACAAATTCGAAATATCATTCTACTTATAGTCTATCCTATACATGCCGTAAACCATATTGATAAACAATCTTCTTAACTCACATAATGACTCGATAGTGTGATGATATCATCAGCCCTTCCAACTCGAGCTAAAGTAAAAACCTATAAGAAATGGAAAAGAGAACATGGAGTAAGCTTCAATGCTTAGTAAGTTTTAAGCAATGCAAACAATTAGTTTACTTATAGATCGGTTATTCAATTTTCAAGAAATCATTCCTAGATAATTGCCATTTTGGCCAAGTATCTATGAACATAATACATATTTAGCAAATTCACCTCACTTAAATCTGAACTCAATTAAAACCAAATATTGAAATAACAAATAAGATCATAAGAAATCGAAAAGCATCTCATTAACAAGTTTTAACAATGTTTGCAAAAAAATCATAAATTCACTACAAGCTATCTTCCTAAGCAACAGTCACCATATTATTTATAACTGGAGCGACAAAACTCCAAATCAAGTGCTGTTAATTTTCCCTGAAAATAGACTCATATATGTTCCATCCATCAAATTTTCAGAATTTTTGGTTTGACCAATCAATACCATATTTTTATTGAATTTTCCCCTATTTCACTATTTGAATATTCTAACCACTCTTCACTACGAATCAAATTTCTCATTATACAGAATTTGAAATATGTTATCATTTATTTCATTTGAAACTAGACTCATTAAGAAGTCTAAGCATATAAATTTTATCTTATAACCATTTTTGTACAATTTATAATGATTTTCCAAAAATAGAACAGGGGACCTCAAAGTCATTTTGACTCTGTCCTACACCACTTCAAATATCTCATTATCGAAAATTCTTTTGCTTACACGGTTTCCTTTATAAGAAACTAGACTCATTAAGATTTCATTACATAATTTATTCAGCCTCTAATTCAACTCCCACAATTTATGGTGATTTTCCGATATCACGTTACTGCTACTGTCCTAAGCAGATTTATTAAAATTTAATCTTCCACCCATTCTTTACATTCATTATTATTTAAGATGTATATCACCAATGAATCTCATATAACTTTTCACCATAACCGAATACACACATACACATATGACATTTTCACAGATGCTTCTCATTTCTCATTCATGATTCAATTCCGATCAATCTAACATATAAAAGTATATAATACATACTTGACCAACTTAATGTATTGAACATATTCAGTTGTGGTTTTTATCACGAATTCTCATAACCTTAATCTTTGCTCAAATAACTAGCATTAAGCCTGCTAGGTTTTAAAACTCGAGTACATATCATCGACACTAAGCCTACTAGGCACGATGTCCGAACATATCACCGCATAAAGCTTGCTAGGCACGAAGCTCGAACATATCACCGGTATAAAGCCTGCTAGGCACGAAGCCCGAACATATCACCGGCATAAAGCCTGCTAGGCACGAAGCCCGTACATATCACTGGCATAAAGCCTGCTAGGCACAATGCCCGAACATATCACCGGCATAAAGCCTGCTAGGCACGAAGCCTGAACATATCACCGGCATAAAGCTTGCTAGGCACGAATCCCCGAATGATGCTGTACAATAACCAATTCACAAAGTTCTATTCATATTCAATCACATATTATTAAATTCCACATAGCATATTACACTAATAATTCATATGCCACATTCGGTTATATGTACATAATTTACACTTTAACATTGTATTACAACTTCCTTTTTGGCCATAGCATATATAATTCACTGTACATTCAATTTTTATATAAATAGCACAATAGCACCACATACACAAATCATACTTTTTAACTCACTTTTCTAATAGCCATTCAATTAAAATTCCTATAAACAACTCATTTCACATTTAATTCATTAAAGTAAATACAATAGGTCAAAATTCTACTATTACACATATTTCATGTCACCTTCAATTATATGCTAAGTTTGATTACTCAAAACTTACCTTGGTATAATTTAAACGGTTGCGGATCAGCTACTCAATTACTTTCTCTTTTCCCTTATCCGACTTTGGTCCTCTATGCTCTTGAGCTAAATTAAACAATTTAATTTATATTAATCCTTATTCATGTATCTCATTTGGTTATTACACGTTCATTCAAAACATGAAGCACATAGACTTCCATAGCCACACACATTCGGCCGAATATATCACAAACATAAAGACCTTAATACTAAACTTCAACATTTAACAAGCTCATTTATCATCCATCAATTAAAGTGTACCTACTTCAATCAATTCATTAAGCCTTGCTTAAGATAATTTAACCAACCTTTAAATTATAATCATATTAATAGATACATACTACTCAAACCATTTAATATCACTTAATAATCCAAAGCCGAATGTTCACCATTCAATATCTTATTTCTAGATTTGGTTAAACATATACAAACACCAAAACTTTACTTTTAAATTTCAAAGACTATCAACCCAATTCATATAACAATAAACTCACTATTAAAACCTCCCAAGTACATTATTCATGATATCCAAACATAAATAGCCGAAAATAAACATTAACTAAGCATTTGAACCATTTTCACATTTGGCACTTGCTCTATAAACATTAAAAAATTTTAACACCATCACATGGCACCCATGGTCGATTATCCCACACCAAAACATACATTAAAGCATCATTTCTTTAATCACAAAAACACTTTAGCCGAATATCATGCTTGTTCAAACCATAACAATTTTAACTTTACAAGGTTCAAATTCCCTTAGCATTAATCTTCCATACCAAATCTAACAAAAATATCACCAAAGAAAACATGCATCCATGGCTGATTATTCATGACAATACCAAGCTAAAAATTTATTCAAGGCTAAGTAAAGGACTTAGCAACCATCTAGATTCACTAAAATTTCAAAAGTAAACCATGAACATACCTTAATTTCCAATATCAAAGAGACCGAATGTTTAAGCTTCAACCTTCTCTTTTTCTTTTCCATATTCGGTTTAACAAGAAAGAAAAGATGAACCAAAAAAAAAGTTTTCATTTTCTTTCTTTCTTTATTCAACTTTTCTTTAACTTAATTATTATTTTTTAATTATTTGTCCCACCATATAATTTAATAACATTATAAAATTGTTTATCATGCTTATAATGATGACCTTGGCTGGCCACTTAATGAATAATGGGGGATTTGACATGCAAATCCCCATGTTTTAAACTTTGCCAAATTTGGACACTTCACTTCAACCTATAACATTTACAAAGTTTCACACATAAGTCATTTCTAATTAATTTCACATCTTATTTACAAAATTAAAGCATGAAATTTTCACACATAATACTTCACATATAATCAGCATAGAGAAAACCATTTAGAAAATTTTTCAACTCGGTTTTGTGGTCCCGAAACCACTTCCCGACTAGGGTCAAATTAGGGCTGTTACACTGCCAAGGGCTCTTTTGTGATCCATTCTGCTCACTTAATCTTAAAAGCCCTCTTCACTAGAATCCCCTTCTCTTTAAAACTAAAATTTATTAAATCCGCTGGGTTTCAACCTAAGCTTGGGCCTATTAGAAGCCCACTAACATATTAGAACATAATTTATATAGTTAGAACACAGAAATTTAAGAATTAACCAAAAATCACAGAAATCCCAAAAAGTCCCGAAAATTAGGGCGTTACAACTCTACCCTCCTTAAAGAAATTTTGTCCTCGAAATTTACCTGATCCAAACAATTAAGGGTACTGCTGACGCATTGCCTCGTTTTGCTTCCAAGTAGCTTCCTCTCTGCCATGATTATGCCAAAGCACCTTTACTAATGGAACCGACTTTCTTCGTAGAACCTTAATATCTCGATCCAGAAACTGTACAGGCTCTTCCTCGAAAGTCAAACCAGGCTGTACTTCAATCTCTGCAACTGGCAGAACATGAGTAGGGTCAGAATGATATCGCCTTAACATGGATACGTGAAAAACATCATGAATTCTGTCTAATGCCTGAGGTAATTCCAACTGATAAGCCACTGGACCTACTCGCTTAAGAACCCAATAAGGCCCAATGAACCGCGGACTTAACTTGCCCTTCTTACCAAACCTTAATATCTTCTTCCAAGGAGAAACCTTCAAGAAAACCATATCACCCACTAAGTACTCAACCTCTTTATGCTTCAAATCCGTATACGACTTTTGCCTATCAGATGCTTCTTTACACTGATCTCTATTTACCCTGACCTTATCTTCAGTCTCTGCTACCAACTCAGTTCCAAGAACTTGCCGTTCACCCAATTCGGTCCAACAACTAGGTGTACGACTCTTATGTCCATATAGCGCTTTATATGGTGCCATTCGAATACTAGCCTGATAACTGTTGTTGTAAGGAAACTTTGCTAACGGTAAATAGTCCTCCCAACTACCTCAGAAATCGATGATGTATCCCCTCAACATATCTTCCAAAATCTGAATAACCCTTTTTCGACTGACCATCAGTCTAAGGATGAAAAGCTGTGCTAAAGTTCAGCGGCGTACCCAACGCTTCATGCAGCTTTTGCCAGAACCGCGATGTGAACCTAGGATCTCGATCAGAAATAATCGATGCTGGCACTCCATGTAGACTCACAATTCCTGCCACATACAGTTGGCTAACTTCTAAAGTAAATAATCAGTGTGGATAGGTATGAAATGAGCAGATTTGGTCAGCCTATCCATAATTACCCAAATCGAGTCCTTCTTCATCGGGGTCAAGGGTAATTCACTCACAAAGTCCATGGTTACCCTCTCCCACTTCCAAAGTGGTATCTTTACTGGTTGTAGAAGTTCGAAAGGTAGTTGATGTTTAGCTTTCACTTGTTGACAAGTCAGACATTTTCCCACAAACTCCGTTACTTCTCGTTTAAGTCCAGGCCACCAATATAGTTCTCGCAAGTCGCGATATAACTTATTTCCTTCAGGATGCATAGAACAAAGTCCTCCATGAGCTTCTTTCAGGATTGACTGCCTCAACTCAGAGTCCTTCAGAATATAAACTCTCCCTTGAAAACATAGGACTCCATCATTGTTCAGTCCAAACTCAGAAGTTTCCCCATTCTTAACCTACTAGAATCGAGAAACTAGAGACTCATCCTTCAACTGCTTTTCCTTAATCTCATCAACCTAGGTTGGCCTTACTTGCAGTTCTGCTAATAGACTGCCATCGTCATACAGACTCAGACGAGAAAACATTGCTCTCAAATCAGATACAGCTCTACGACTTAGGGCATCAGCCACCACATTAGCTTTGCCTGGGTGGTACTCGATCGAACAGTCATAATCCTTAAGTAACTCTATCCATCTTCGTTGCCTAAGGTTCAGCTCCTTGTGAGTCAGCAAGTACTTAAGACTCTTATGATCCATGTATATGATACATCTTTCTCCGTATAAGTAATGTCTCCAAATTTGAGTGCAAAAATTACTGCTGCCAACTCCAAATCATGAGTAGGATAGTTTACTTCGTGAGGCTTGAACTGCCGTGAAGCATAACCAACTACTTTACCTTCTTGCATCAACACAAAGCCCAAACCCACATGTGATGCGTCACTATACACAGTAAAGTCCTTCCCAGACTCTGGCTGAATTAATATAGGTGCCTCGGTCAGAACTTTCTTCAACTTCTCAAAAGCTTCCTGCTGCTTCTCGGTCCAAACAAATGGTACTCCTTTCCTTATAAGCTTTGTCAGTGGTGCTGCCATTACAGAAAATCCTTCAACAAACCTTCTATAGTACCCAGCCAAACCCAGAAAACTCTGTATTTCTGATACCGACCTTGGTGGCTCCCACTCCGGAATCGCTTCGATCTTTCAAGGGTCCACCCTGATCCCCTCAGCAGAGACAACATGCCCTAAGAAAGTTACCTCCCTCAACCAGAATTCACACTTACTGAATTTCGCATAAAGCTCCTTCTCCCTTAGCGCTTGCAGTACAATACAGAGATGCTCATCATGCTCCTCCTCAGTTCCAGAATTACTAGAATATCATCGATGAAAACGACTACGAATCGATCCAAGTATGGCTGGAATACTCGATTCATCAGATCCATAAATGCTGCAGGTGTGTTCGTCAGCCCAAATGGCATAACCAAGAACTCGTAGTAACCATACCAAGTTCTGAATGCCGTTTTGTGAATATCCACCTTCTTGACCCTTAACTAATGATATCCAGATCAAAGATCTATCTTGGAGAATACCGAAGCTCCTCTAAGCTGGTCAAACATATCGTCGATTCTTGGCAGAGGGTACTTATTCTTAATTGTCAGTTTGTTCAACTGCCGATAGTTGAGGCACATCTGCATCGTCCCATCTTTCTTCTTTATGAACAACACTGGTGCTCCCCACAGAGATACACTCGGCCTAATAAAGCCTCTACCCAACAACTCCTGAATCTATGCTTTCAGCTCCACTAACTCCTTCAGTGCCATCCTGTACGGTGCAATGGATACCGGTGCCGTTCCAGGCAACAAGTCAATTCCAAACTCGACTTCTCGATTTGGAGGCAAACCCGGAAGCTCTTCTGGGAAAACATCTTGGAATTCCTTAACGGTTCTAACCTTATCACCATCAAACCCTTAGTCTCCGACTAACTTACTAATGCAAAATAGGCCTCACAACCCTTACGAATCCACTTCTTGGCTCTCAATGCCGACACCACATTAGACAGATAATCCCTTCGCTCGCCTATCACCATAACCTCCTCATCCTCCATGGTCTTTAACATCATTCGCTTGGCAGCACAGTCCAGAGTAGCCCTATGCTTAACAAGCCAATCCATCCCCAAGATGAGGTCGAATTCTCTGAATGGTAGCTCCATCAGATCTCCAGAGAAAATCTTACCTTGAGTTTCTAAAGGCACGTCTCTATACAGTTTGTTTACCCAAATCGAGTGACCCAAAGGACTTAGTACAGATACCCCACTCATGGTCTCTTCGGAGCACACCCAGTGACCTAGATATGGCACATGCAACATACGAATGGGTAGATCCAATATCTATCAACGCAGTGTATGGCATACTAGAGATCAAGAACGTACTAGTTATGACGTCAGGTGCATCTTCCTCCTCTCGACAACGAGCTACATACACCAACGCTGGTTGACGAGCCTTAGCATATCCAGCACCCCTACTAGGTGCTCCTCGTCCTCGACCATTTCCATTACCACCTCTACCTTGTCCACGTCCTCTAGGAGGTTGTGGTCTACCTCTCACTAGTTCAACAACTCTCTGATCTATAACTTGAACCTGATATGGTTCCTGAGGACAGTCCTTAACCCTATGCTCCATAGATCCACATCGGAAACAAGCACTAGAACGTTTTTGACACTCACCCAGATGTATCTTACCACAACTCCGACAACCTTGCGGTCTAACAACATTCATCGGTATCGCTCGAACTGGCTCTTCCACTTTTGCTCTTTTAACATTTCTATTGACACCATCTGAAGGTCCTAAATCTCTCTGAAAATGGTTCCGATCCTTCTCACGATTCTGTCTTTCTGTACGCTTCACTTTCTCAGCTATCTTAGCTTTTTCCACTAAAGTAGCAAAGTTGCGCTCCTTCTGCGGAGCAATCAGCACCCTAAGCTCATCTTTAAGACCATCCTCGAAGCGCACGTTACGTTCATACTCTGTAGCGACTATCCCAATAGCATACCGGCTCAGCCTCAGAAACTCAGCCTCGTACTCAGCGAACTGTCTTACTCCCTTGAACTAGATTCAGAAATTCTTTCCTGCGGGCATCCACATAACTAGCCCCAACATACTTTCCTTTGAAGGATGTCTTAAACAGCTCCCAAGTCACCCTATCAGCTGGAGTTCCATCTCTCACCGTGGGTCACCACTGATAAGCCTCATCCCACAGCAACGATATGGCTCCTTTCAGCTTCTGCTCTACAGAACAGTCCAAATCATCCATAATCCACTCTGTGGCCTCTAACCAGTATTCAGCCACATTCGGGGCTACACCAGATACGCCCCTAAAGATCTCTGCTCCATTAGCCTGGAGTCACTTAGAAATAGATCCTCGAATTTCGTTTCCTATACTTGGCCCAGCAACCTTTTCCAAAACTCGGAGCATTACCTAGGATAAAGCGTCATCCCCAGCACCTCGATCATGAGACTCTACTTCCGTTGCCGATGGTACTGGCGCATCTACTACTGGCACATGTCCTGAAGATGAAGATTCAGCATGAGCACTACCACGACCACGTCCATGGCCTCTTTCACGAGCTGCTCTCGTACTCATTTCGAATTATCTGATTATGAATTTTATGCATCAGTTAAAAATTTCAGTGTTTATCACAGATGTTTTATGAATTGACAGTAATTCAGAGTTTGTTTTCTTTCGCAAAATTGTAGCCTAGCTACAACCTTAGTCTACTTATAAGAATTTCCATAGTTTCAGTATCACCCTAACTAAAGTGTCATAATAGGGTCATATAACAGAATTTTAGAAACAATCAGAAAAATTCAGAAAAATTTACAAACTTGGGGCCGGAGATTCGGTGTGCCACCTTCTTGAAAACCAATCTTAGCAACCAAATTTAATTTTTTTTTAAAATCATTCATTTGTTGAAAGAAAATCTTAAAAATAATTTTGAGAACAAATTCTTAAAACGATTTTCAGAAATTTTTATTTTACCTTACTTTAAAAGAACTTCCGTTTTTAGACCTGTTCCACAGCCGAGTTGTTGCAACCTGGCTCTGATACCACTAAATGTAACACCTCAAACCCGACCTAAACGTTATGGCCAAATCTGACGTGTCACATGGACTTACGACTGACTGGGTTCTTTGCCTAAAGTGACTAAAGTGATTTTCGTGAAACAGTGGTTTATTGAATAGATAGTTATTAAGTCTTTAAGTTATCCATTTGTTACGTTTGTTGTGTTTTGAAACCATTCCTTAAGTTTGATAAAAAACTCATACGGCCTATAACTAGCAGTTTCGACGAGGTATAAATATAACCAATAAACAAAACCATAAAAGGAAAAGAAATTTTAAAAGTGGCCTTATTACAACTTAAAACCTGAAATGATAATCAAAATAATTGAACTACTGAAGAAAAAGTGCGATAGATCAAACTGTAGAACACGTGGCCACTCTGAATCCCTCACAGCTCCAAGTCCGCTACGGTTGGGAATTACCTGCAAGGATGAAAATAATAGGTGAGTTTGGAAAACTCAATGTGTACAATAACCCAACCATAGTCCAAATCAGATTAAGCCTCAGAGTTAGATTAATTTGGGCTTTAGCCCATTACAGAAATCAGAATGAAGCCCATAGGCCCATAACAGATACAGAACAGATATATCATGCATAAGAAACCCAACCCATATCCATCCATATACACCTTCGTACCAACCTTACACCATGTGGGGAGACTACTCGACCCACCCATCTGCTACACACCACAGAATTTGCAGTAAGGCTGCCAAAACAGATATTGTGACAGAGTTACCAGATACAGATATTGTGGCAGGGCTACCAGAACAGATAGATGTGGCATGGCCACCAAAAACAGATATTTGTAGCATGGCCACCAGAACGCTTCCTCCATCAAAATAACCCATATCCCATGCAACAGATATACATGTCATGGCATACAATATACAGAATCAGAATATCATGCATTTCAGTCAAAATTAACCCTAAGGGTATAATGGTCATTTTGCTCCTAGGGGTAAAACAAGAATTTTCATACTTAGGGGTATTTCAGTAACTTTATTACTCTAGAGTTTTCATGCATATTACATCCATTAACATTTTTTAACCAAATCACTTACCGAGTGTTTTTACCGTATTGTGCCCGTTAGCCCACAACCCGATTTCGGCCCATTAAGCCCAAATATACCGAAATGTTCAAAATAGCATGTGAAGTAATCTCACCACTTGTGATTCTGGTTCTAACCATCAAATAAGTGTTCGCACACTCATAAATCTACAAAGTGCCGACCTTTCGGTCACTTTCGATCACTTTTCGATCAAATATGGCCTTTACCGACTTAGTCTATAGAGAGGGTGCGATACACACCTGTTTACTGCCGGAACGTTGACGAGATCCCCACACGTAAAGCCTATAATCAGTCACTGTTACGTTGGTCTAATAATCGACAATACCAACGCATTAACCTCCTTACCACAATCGACCAACATAGCCTAAGTCCCTAAAGTTCTTACCTTTCTGCCGAATATGGACTAGATCTCGATGTTCGACTATGATAGCCTTCCAAATCCTTTACTGTACAACCTCCTTGACCACACTAGTGCATACAAAACCAAAAGAAAGAGGCCAATAGGCCCTTAGTCCAAATCGATAGCCACCCCTAAGGGGTTTCAGCTTTTTTACCTTAACACATAAACTATTGAAAAAATAAAAGATTTGCATACTTACCCCAAAATGTTACACTACCAAAGAAGAGTTCTAGATAACGATCTAATCCCGATCTACCGTAGCTCCTATCACGAACACGAGAAGAGAAGAGTATAGTTAAGGATTTGGCTCCTGAAGCACCCTAGTATAGGAAAGTTTCAGTTTTCGAAAGGAAAGAATGGGATTTGGCCACAAGAGAGCTCGGCTATGGGGTTGTGGGAGTTTTTAATAAAGAACAAGAGGTAGAGAAAGAGAAAAGTGGTGATGAGAAGGTAGATTCGGCTATGGGGAAAAAATCGGCAAGGAGTACTCAAGATTTTGGGATTTGGTTTAAAAAGGTTTTGGTAAAAAGGAGGAGTCAGCAATGGAAGATTTGTACTAGACTTATGGTTCACAAGGTGAAGAAAGGGTACGGATGAAAGAATAAGAAGATGAGAGGAAAGTGGAGAGAAAAAGAGAAGTGGATATTCGGTTTGGCAAGGAAAACGACACAAAGAGATTTAGAGGCTTGTGTTTTCAGCTTTTAGCAAAATGAAAGGAAAAGAGAGTAACCCTAAGCACATTAAGAATTTTCGGCAAACCAAAGGAAGACTAAACCTAACTCTAAAAGAAATGCTACAAAAAGAATATGGCACCAACATCCTTAAGGCTGAAATTGCTACCTCAAAGACCTAGCCGAAATTGCCTAGACTAGAGAAAGATGGCCGGCCAACTCTTGCTCCTTAAGAGTCCATCATTCGGCCAAAACGTCTTTCCTTGATCAGCTCCTAAATTTCCTCCCCTTATCCCTCCTCAACTTACTCCTTTGAACCATTCAAACTCTTCCTGACAGAGTTTTACCCAAAGTCCACCACTTAACTCTCCTGTGCATAAAAATAATTCCACCTTTTGCTAACCTTGTGACTTGAACCTTAGCTCCCCCTTAACAGCCACACGCCACTTTAATAGCACCCTAGTGGCGTCATTTAGCCACTCTGCCAAGGGCTTTTTTGTGATCCATTCTGCTCACTTAATCTTAAAAGCCCTCTTCACTAGAACCCCCTTCTCTTTAAAACTAAAATTTATTAAATCCGCTGAGTTTCAACCTAAGCTTGGGCCTTCTAGAAGCCCACTAACATATTAGAACATAATTTATACAGTCAGAACACATAAATTTAAGAATTAACCAAAAATCACAGAAATCCCGTAAAGTCCCAAAAATTAGGGCGTTACATATTGAATCCCAGTTAAATTTTAAGGATATGAAGGATACCGTAGTCATGAAATACGATTTAGAAGGTCCCGTATAAGAAAATGTCTGGGACATGGCATTGGTACCGATTTGTGATCCTATATAAGACCATGTCTGGGACATGGCATTAGCATCAACATGTGGTCATGTATAAAACCATGTCTGGGACATGGCGCTGACACCGAGTTAAAATCCCTTGTAAGACCATGTCTGAGACATGGTATTGGCATCTAAGAGTGATCCCGTATAAGACCATGTTTGGGACATAGCATCGGCATCAGTTTACGATCTTGTGTAAGACCATGTCTTGGACATGGCATCGACATCGATATGAGATCCTGTGTAAGACCATATCTGGGATATGGTTTCGACATCGACATATGATCCCATGTAAGACCATATCTGGGATATGGCATTAGCACCTTACCATGCGAATGACATTTCAAGTATCCTTTAGTAATCCGAGTGATTTAACGGGAAAAGCATTTAAGTTGATATTTATGACAAGAAAGACTAAAGTTATGTGATGAGTGATACAGGTTTATATGAGAAACTCACATGGAATATAATCGAAATGATATGAGTATGTCAGTAAGAAAGAGCATGAGTAAGCCATGTTAATGAGTAAAGATATTTATGTGATGTTCATGATACCATATTTGGATGTTAGTTCATGATTTATGTTGCTATTTATTTCATGCAATTTACTAAGCATTTATGCTTACTCCCTCTCTTTTCCTCTTCATTGTAGTATTGCCAAGCTAGCTTAGGGATCAAAAGGGACGTCAAAGCTCGAAGTCACAGTATCAAACATTTTATTTTGGTATAGTAAAGTTTAATCATTTTGAGTATGACATGTATAGGAACTTGGCCTTTTTGCTATATGTCATATTGGTTAGCTAAATGTGTTGGCTATTAATGTTACTTGAACCATGTTTTAAATGGCCATTAGAATTGGACAATATTGACTAGGTTATACTTATGCAATGTGTATGAAAATCATAATAGTGCAAGATTGCATGTCTAAGTAGAGAAATGAATAATGAGAATGCATGATAAATGCAATGTGTTGTGGCATGTGAATGCCTTAACTGTGGGTATTTAGAGGTGTACTTATGCCACGTTATGTGATATTGAAATTGGCCTTGTGTTTGGTTAAGTTTCAGGATGGCAAAGGGCTTGGAAAATAGCCTGTAATTGTCCACATGGGTAGGCACACGGGCATATGTCTAGGCTGTGTGTGACACACGGTCAGCCCCATGGCCGTGTTGATTGGCCGTGTGTCCCCTGCACTTAAATTATGCAAAATAAAATGTCCAGTAATAAAAACACAGGTAGAGACATGGTCGTGTGTCTCAACTGTGTGAAGGACATGACCTAGTACATGAGCGTGTGGCTTGGCTATGTGCCCCTAAAGGTTTGCTGATGTCATAAACAGAATGGCAAGGTTTTCACGCACGAGCGTGTCATGGCCATGTGAGGGACACGGGCCATGGACATGGGTGTGTGCTAAGCCATGTGAAAACCCATGTAGGTTCAAAATGAAAAATAATACGAAATAGGGACACGGGCGTGTGTGACCACACAGCCTGCCCACACGGGCGTGTCCCATCCCACACAGGCATGTGGCCCTGTTTTGAGCAAAAATTTTCCAAGTATCCGAAAGTTTTCGATTAAGTGCCAAACCATTCTCAATGTATGCTTTGGGCCTCGTAGGCCCATGATAGGGACATTAAGATAATGAATGAAAGGTTTTAAGTTCTAATGAAAATTATGGCCCGACTTTGTAAGATTAAGCATGTTTAAGTACGGTAACACCTCATTCCTTGTCCCGGCATCAGACACGGGTAAGGGGTGTTACACTAAGAGTCGAGTTTAACCACAAGATGCTTCATCTTATCATAGGAGGTAAAAGAATCATAAACCTCATCAACTGTGAGAGACTTGCAGCTATACAAAATCATGTCTTTAAAGGTTGAATAAGGCAGGGGAACGAACAAAGCAGAATCAATGCTAGATCTTCTTTATCATAGTGAACCTCGAGAATTTCCTTAAACACTGTGAAGTGTTCATGCACATACGCACCTTTCTCCAAGCGATGAGCATAAAGACACTACTTCATATGTAGCTTGCTGGTTAGAGTTTTCGACATACATAGCTGCTCTAGCCTTTTCCATAATGTAGCAGCGGTTTTCACCTTCATCATATCCTGCAAAATTTTGTTAGACAAATATAGATGTAATTATGTCAAAGCCTTTTCGATCCTTACACTTCTTCTCTTTATTTTTCAATGTCGAAGGCATCTTGTCTATCCCTAGTAAGGCATCCTCCAAATCCATCTACGTAAGAACTGCCTGCCTCTTAATCTACCACAATGCAAATCTGGTGTTGTGATCCAACAACAAAATTTCATACTTCAACGATGCCATTAACGTGATAGAGATAAACAATCTAGAAAGCTCTGATACTAATTTGTGAAAAATAGAAAATCAATAATGACAATGTATCATAAAGAAAAAGAAAGAAAAAATAATATACAGATTTTTACGTGGAAACCCTTTCGGGAAAAAACCACGGGCAGAGAAGAAGATAATTCATTATGTCAAATTCAAATGATTATGAGAGGAGTACTGTATCTATTTATAGGTGTGTAAAATCATATTCTAATCAAAATAAAATAAAAGTAATGCAATAATGTTAAAACACCTTATTCAAATCAACATTAAATAGAGGAAGTATACTTCTATTCGAACTTCTCTTGCACACTTGTATTTTACCACTTATATTTTACTTAATCATGGATTTGGGTCACATCTCTAACACGGACGGAAGAGTACCTAAAAAAATTCTACAAAAAGAATTATGAAATATAATGTAAAGAAAATAAAATTAAAAAAAAAGAATAAAAAGAATAAGTGTCGATTATGGATGACAAAACATCTAAAAATATTCGGATGAACTTGGGCCTTTAATGTTGCAAGGTTGCATTTTGTCTAAGATGTCGTGATGTTAGGGTGCAACGTCACGACGTCGAGCTAGTTTTTGGCTTCTTATATTTTTTCGAGTCTGTTACTCCATGGTATCTACACCTACTGTGGGAAAATTAAGCACAACTAAGATTTAAAAATAAATAAAATGAATAAAAAATAGAAATGAAACAAAATTAAAAATAGGATGTATAAGTTCTTAAAAAACTGGGGCAGTTCGTGTTACCACAATAGAAGAACTTCTAGCTCGTTCTCAACACTTTGATCAGTCATTTGTTCCATTTTGGATATATATGAACTAACCCTTTTAGTCGATTCCAATGATATTGCCTTATTTTGGACGATGCGACATCCGCATTACAAGCCATTCGGTACCAATCCGTGTAACGACCTAAAAGTTAGTTGTGTCAGGAAAGTACATTCTGGACTCTGATTCCCTAAATCAAATTTATAAATATTTTTATTAAATATTTATGGAGTCATGTTAGAAGTAAATTAAATTTCGGTGTGGAAATTTTATTGAATGAATGTCTATTTAGCGTTTAGGATTAAATTGCTTAGGAAGTAAAAGTGTGATTTATATTTAACTAAAGGTTAAACTATATAATAAAGGGAATTATAAAACAATTTGACCATTTTTCATTTAAATGGATGGTAACATGGTTTAAATTGTTAGCAAAGTGTGTTAAATTTCAATACTTTTTTATGGGATAAATAAGCAAATAAAGAACATAATATAATAAAGTAATAAAACTAGATAGTGGACAAAACCATCGTTTTTGTTTTTCCATTTTCATTTCATGCAGAGTCAAAATAGAGGGGGAAGAAGATACAACTTTTGGCATGGGGGCTGAAATTGTTACAAGCTTCAATTGGTGACTAGATTTTTGTTTTTTTTTTTTTTTACTTTAATTTTATATTTTTGAAAACCCAATAACATGAACTAGCATATCTATGTTGAAATTTGTAGAATAATTGTAGTTAATAGAAATTACTATGGTAGAAAATCTAAGTTCTTAATATTGTTTTGGTAAATTTTTAAAGTCGAAAGTGATGTGAGAGGATTTGTAAAGTCGATTCATGAAATTGTACATTGAGGACTAAATTATGGAAAATTTTAAAAATATGGGGTTAAATTGTTTAATTATGTGAAGTGTAGGGACTATTTTTGGAGGCTGTTCTTTTTGCTGGAAATTTTGGGTTGAATTGCTAAGTTTTAGTGAGCAATTAAAATATTTTGTACCATGAGTTTTGTTACTATTAGCTTTTAAGGAGTTAAATCCTATAAATTAAACTAGCATGGTGTTAAGTTATAAAATTCAAGAATTTAGGGATTTTTAATGAATTATATGTGTAGTTGGTTAGCTATGGAAATTAGATGAAGATGTGATTAAGTTAATTTTGATGTTAATGACTGAGTTGTGTAATTGCCAATTATTAAATATGATTTAAGGGTAATTGATTGAATTGAAATATTATGGTATTCAAATAGAGTAATTGAATTAAATTGTTAAACTTAGATCAAGAGAAGAATACATCGAGTATCAACCGTGCGAAGGAAAAGGTCACCGAGTAGCTATCTCCGATCCTTAGCATCTGTTGTATTTTTATAAGTTCCCAGTCCTAGAACTTGAATGTAATTTACTTAATTTAATTAGATAATTATTAATTATTATTTAACTATGTTCTTAATTGTGTAATTGGATAATTTCTATTGAATGTATATTGATAAGATTATATAATAATATATATAAAATGTGGCATTATAGAGTCAATCAATGAATGATTAGTAGTTAATTGAGGTGAATGTGATATTAAATTATCTGACTAGCACTGGGTGCAATTATTTGCTGATTTATTCGACTAGTGCAAGTCACAACTATTGTCGGTTATTCGACTAACACTAGGCACAATTATTTGTCGATTTATTCGACTTGTGCAGGGTACAACTATTACCAGTTATCCAACTAACGCTAGGCACAATTATTTGTCAATTTATTCGACTAGTGTAGGGCACAACTATTGTCGGTTATCCAACTAACACTGGGCGTAAAATTCTATTACAGTTAATCAGTCAAGCATTGGGTGCTAATAATAGGTTGGTTAATATTGAAAATGTCTGTCTGATCCCTTGATGATGGTTAGTAAATGAAAGATGGCTTGAATTGCATATGAAATGTCAAGAGGGCTTATGGTGCACTATGTGGTAACTACCAATATAAATATATTAGATATGTAGATTGATGGAGTATTAAACTCTTATGTAGCTATTTAAATTATCAATAGTTGATCATTCCTTTGTGTGCAAGTTAGGTACTTATTTTGATTACCGACTCAACATCCTACATCAATCCTGAACTCATTCTTGGTGATGTATTTCTTTTTATATTTCTTGGCATGTACGTAAGATAATGATATTTAAGTAATAGTCTTTTGATATGTGGTCGAACCTAGTAATGGTTACTTGTATAGAATGTCATATAAACTTTTGAGTTATGTTTTGTCTTGAAACAAAAGCTTGTAAATGGTTATGAATGAAATAATCATGCTTGATAGACTTGACTTTTTTGAAGGTGTATGAATGTTGATGTGAATTGGTAAATGTTTTGTATACGGCAACTTGGTGAGATCAGCTATATTTGACTATTTGGTTGAAGTTTGATTGAGTATGAATGAGTTGTTAATGTCATATGCTCTTAACTTGATTATGAAATGGTTAAACTTTGTTTGAGGTGCTTTTGAATGTCATATTAGTTAGGCAATGGATGAATGAAATGTTGGCTTAAGTTTACTGAATTAGTGTGATGTCAATGAGGGCACATTGGTTAGGCACATAAATTGTAGGAAATTGACTTGTTTTGCTTATTTGGGAAGTGTTTTTTTTTTTTTTTTTTTTGCTGGTGTTTATAAGGATGTTTTATGCTTGGTTTGTTATCTAAGATAGGTGTGATTTATGCCTTGTTTAGGAAGCATATTTGGGTACACACGGCCTGAGACACGGGTTGCCACATGGCCTACCCACACGTTGTGTGTCTTCAGTTTTTAGGTGTGAGTACACATGGTCTGGCACACGGTTGTGTGTACCAAAATAGTTTCGAACATAGTCTTGCACACCGTCCGTAACACGACAGTGTGGCCCAACATTGAATACACACACGGGCAGGCACACGGCCTGCGTGTAATAGCCCATATTTGATAAAAATAAAAAAAATTAGTTTCAGGACCACAAATTCGATTCCGAAAGGGAAATTTATTTTAATATTATTTTATGGTATATAGTATGATAGAAATTTTATACGAAAATTTTGTAAAGAAATTTTATTGGTTACATGTCTAATTTGATAAATGACTAAATTGCACAAAGTGCAAAAGTTGAACTCAAATAGCTAAAAGGATCAAATAGCTATAGAATTCAAAACAAGAGATCCTTATATGGTAATTAGACCATTAAAGAAAAGTTAGTAGATATTTTTGATGAATCATCCTGATCGGTAGTGATTTGCATGTGTTGTGCACTACCACAGCTCTTTGTGAGCATCCTGTTACTGATCGGTTGTGATCTTGCATATGTTGCGTACACAAATGCAGCTCTTTGTGAGCGTCTTGATATTCGATCGGTTGTGATCTTGCATATCTTGTGGACACAAACCCAGCTCTTTGTGAGCATCTTGATATTCGATCGGTTGTGATCTTGCATATGTTGCGGACACAAACGTAGCTCTATATGAGTGTCCTATTAGTGCTCGCTTGAACTTCTTGTTATAAGCTATCCAGTGCTTCTTAATAAGTGCTCTATGAAGCTACTTGATAAGTGCTCTTTGAAGCTTCCCGTTAAGTGCTCTCCAGAGTTACCCGTTATAAGTTCTTTGTGAACTTTCTGTTACATTGCTCGGATATGCTTTCTATTACATGGCTCTTTATGAGTTTCTCGGTATGGTTCTTTGTGAACTTCCTGATTATGGCTCTTATGATCTTCTTGATATAGTGCTTGAGAGAAAGTTTTCTGTTTAAGTGCTGTAATGAGTACTCCCGAACATGATTTGATGGATTCTAAATTGTACCCTTCGAGTGTACTACTAGTGTATCCATCGATGTTTTCAATGATTTAACGGGCAAAATTCTAACAGAAAAAGATGTGACTACGAAATGAATTATTATAAGTATTTGTTGGAAGTACATGAAATTGATGATATAAGAAAAATGGAAATTTGAGATGATGATACATGAACAAAGAAATTTATTGATGAATATATTTGTTTATGATTATAGAATTGTACACCTTGAGGGTACTACCCTTATGACATTGATGTTTCGAATGATTAAGTGAAGAAAGTTCCAACATGAAATAATCCAAACTTGATATGAATTATTATGAGAATGTACCTGAAATACATGAATATGATTTGTATGTGAGATATATGAATATATGGCATGAAAAGCACATGAACATGTAAATTAGATTATTGATGAGCCTGTACATGTTTCTTGATATTTGAATGAATTATATGACTAACAAAGATGTTGAGGATGTGTGTTAGGGCTCGTGATCAAATTGATTGAATGTGCCTTGTATGTTAATCTTGAATATAAACGAATGGTAAGTTAATTACCATGTTATGCAAACTTACTAAGCATTATATGCTTATTTTGTTTTATTTTCCCCTATTCTATAGTGATTTGGAAGCTCGTTATATTAGAAGCTCGACAGAGATCACTCACACTATCCATCAGCCTATTTCAGTATATATTGTAAATCTATTACGGTTATAATGGCATGCATAGGTTGATTAACCAATGTTGCCATGTAAATGTTTTGGTTATAATAAGCCATTGGAATGGCTTGTGATGATTATGTTTGACAAGTATAGATGAGGCTATAACATGTTGGTATATGTTTAATTGGTTGGTTAATAATAGATATCATATTGATATGTGGATGATTTAAGCATATTTGGTAAAATATATGAACATAAGTGAAATTGATAAGTATGTAAGTTTGTATATTTGATTTTAAGATGGTAAAGTATCATCTGAGGTGCTTAAGAGCACATTAGTTATATGTGAAAATATATCATACATAAGACTTAGTTTTGACTTGAATTAATTATTTTAAATTGGCTTGTGAACATGTTAAAGTATTGGTATAGGTTGTCGGAAAATTTTGGTTGAGAAATAAGGCTAGGAAATGGCTTCATTTGTCCATACGGGAAGACACACGAATGTGTGTCTTGACCGTGTGTGACACACAGCCTGGCACATGGGCATGTGGTTTGGCCGTGTATCCCCTGCATCTTAAAATTTAGAAACAAAATGCTCAAAATTGATCACACAGGCGTGTGTATCAACCGTATGAAACACATGGCCTAGCACACGGGTGTGTGTCATGGCCGTGTGAAACTTGTACCTAATTTTTGAAAATTAAATTGACCACACGGCCTAGCACATGGGCATGTGGCTTGGCCGTGTTACCCATGCACTTAATTAAATTACAAGTTAGAGAGTTACACGGGTTAGGCACGGCGTGTGCCCTACCTATATGCCACACTACTTGAGACATGGGCATGTCACCTGGCCATGTGAGCCACAAGGCCTAATCACACGAGCATGTGATCGCTGTATATAAGAAAATTTTTGAAATTTTGCGAATAATTCTGTGGGTTTTCGATTCGGTCCCGACTTGTTTTTAATGTACGATATGGGCCTTAATAGCCCTAATAAGGGACTTTATGTTAGATTTCTAAGATGAAAACTGTATGATGTGTAATGTTTATTAATTGTTTTGAAATCTTTGATAATACTCCATAACCTTGTTCCGGTGACGGATACGGGTTAGGGGTGTTACATTGTGACACGGTGACCTTAATTCGAATATGCACATAGGCGGACACACAAGTTGGGACAAAGCCGTGTGTTTTGACTTTAAATGTTCACACGGTCTCGGCTATGACACATGGTTTGGCCACACAACCGTGTGTCACCCGTGTTTAAAATTTTTAACTTTTTCTAACTTTTCAATTTTGTTTTGAATTGACCCAAGAATGTTTCCAATCTATTTTTAGGGCCTTGTAAACCCAGTTTAAGGCCCGTAAATGTATGTTTAATGTGAATGGACTATGTTTTGATAATTTGTAAATTCAATTGAATATATGTTTTGTAAGTAGTTTTAAATGTTTGAAAAGTTATTGTAATACCTCGTGACCTCAATTCAACGACAGAGATGGATTAGGGGCATTTCAATCTACGCCAACCCCAAATCATTTTCTAAGGTATTATTACCTCGAGCTTCCTCCCTTCCATGTCGCATGAATTTTTGGTCACTCGAGCTTTATTTCTTTTGTCAGATGAGAACGAGTTGAACTCGTCAATCTCTTCGATTGCTAACTTGTCTACTATGACTAGAAACTGTATTAGCCCCTTTACACTTTCATTCAAAATCGGTTTAAGTTCTATCTTAGTGGTTACTTCTACTATTATGGTTGTTTCTACGTTAATTGGATCGAAGACCACTTCGATCATATTTAATTCATCCCTATGATCTCTAGTTCTAAACTCTTGTTGACAATTATTGTCTAATTCAGGGTGGTCAATGATAAAATAAGGGTCTTCTGGATAAAGGTTGGGAACATCATACTTGACCACTTCCATTGGAAGTTCCGCCTTAGATATTTCTTGGAGCATTTTCCTCAGTTATTCAATCATGTTTGACATGTTTAAAAATCTTCCAGAATTGAACGGCTCAGCAGTTTCACATGAAGGTATCTTATGTAGATCACAAAGAAATTCATCTGAGTGTTTGGGTATATCATCGTCTTTGTCATACGAATCATAAAGAGGTTCATATGAGTACTCATTGTCCTCACACCCTTTATCATTGCTCCATTAGTTTATCGCGATTCTGTTTGACCAACCTGTTATATAATTCCATTCCTCATCCCAAGAAGTCCATTCATCACTAAACCACCTATAATCAAAATTTTCCAGAATTAAATCGTCTAGTCAACAAGGTGAATAATAAAAACATAAGTAAATAAAATTTGAGATTAAAAATAACACAGTTAATGAAAAAAATTAGTACATTATCTAGTTCATTTGTCTTTTGACTAATATTATTCACAAGTAATTGATTCAATAACAATGATCACTATCACAATCCCCGGCAACGGTGCCAACAACTTGACCACCTCTAAATGTACTAACGTATAGAAAGTGAATACTGTAACTAAATATGTAGATTTGAGGGGTGTCCGCAAGTATATGGGTCAGGTTGTAATATAGTTACGACGAAGTAGGTAAGTAGTCTGAGGATCATACCTCAAAGAATTGTAGTTTGGGGAAGACTATTATCAAACCAATTATGGGAAATAATGACTAATCTACATGAGTCACGAACTGGTAGTGTTAATATGGAAGCAAGATGATAATAATATTAATAAACTAAATAAATTGAATTAAACCTAAATCTACCCCCAAGTTCATGTATTGGCTTCTCCTATTTACCTAATTAATTGTTGATGTAGGGTTCTAATCAATCAACCAGTCGAAACCATAGTAAGATCTTCCGATACTTCCACTAGAATAATGAGTCAGTAAGAACTACTTATCTTCCGACCTCACAATCCAGACCGGTTTGGGTTAAGGTGTTCATGGATAGGCCATACAAATTTTGGGTTAATTCCCACCTAAATAACTTCCTAGGGTTGTCAAGCCTAGGGTTTAAGTTCTTCCTTTCCCAAGCATATGATCTACTAATAAACTTTATCCTTCAATAAATTAATAAGATTAGAATAATGTAAATCATGCGAGATATGGATAAGGCATAAATTGATTCTAATCTTTACACAAACATTCACTTAAACAGTGTTAAAGAAAGAGATATAAAGAATAGAATAAAGGAAAATATATGTTTATAGATTTATCGATGAAAGTGTGGCTCTAAAACAATCCCCACTCGTGGGAGTCTCACTTCAGAATAGGATCCTTTGGTTGCAAGAACATAAAATAGCCTAAGTAAAAACTAAGAATGAAATAAAAACCATAAATATATTTTATGGCTCCCTCCCATTGTGTGTTTTAACTTATTACAATGACCTTTATATAGTCTAAACTCAGAATATTAAAATGCCAAAATTTTCCTTGAAGTACTCAGAGTTTGACTAGGAAAAAAACTCCTAATTTCCCTCCAAAATGCATCTTTCACGTGAAGGGACTTTTTGGGCTGTGTAGGGGCGGTGTTGCAACACAGACCTATAGTGTAACGTCCCCACGCCCAAAACCGTCACCGGAGTCGAGCTTGAGGCGTCACTAAACGTAATTTATCATTTTAAACAACTTTACAAAAACTATTTTCATTTTCGGAATAAACTATCTCCTGCGTCATGGTCGCTCGAAAAATCATATCTCGAGTTACGAAACTCGAAATCAAGATCCGTAAATTTTCCCTGAATTTAGACTCATATATCTATTCACTAATTTTTTTCTAGAATTTTTGGCTGGGCCGATTAGTACAGTTTATTAGTTAAAGTTGCCCCTGTTTCAGAACTTGACTGTACTGACCTTTGTTTACTACGGACCACTTTTCTCTCTGTACAAAACTCATATAATTGTGCCGTTTATCTCTCTTAAAACTAGATTCAATAAGGATTCTAAGCATATAAAATACACCTCCTAATTATTTTTGTACAATTTAGGGTGAATTTTCAAAATTAGAACAGGGGATCCAGAAATCGTTCTGGCCCTGTCTCACTAAAACTCAAATATCTCCTAACCTGTAACTCCTTTACCTATTTTGCTTCTTCCATATGAAAGTAGACACAATAAGCTTCAATTTCATAACTAATACATTACCAAATTCGATTTCTATGATTTTTGGTGAATTTTCAAACTCACGTCAGTGTTGCTGCAATGTTCTGTTTTATGGCTAGTTCCATTTTCATAAAAGCTTCCATGTACTAATTAATCTATTATTCTTTCATGACATCACACATAACCTATATTGGCCATTTCAATGACTCATCATTATCAAGCATTTCCTCAACCAAACACCACCATATCACAAGATTATTTACACATAGTAGGTATATTGCTATACATGCCATTCTAAGTTCTATAAGCCGTTTACCAAAAAGTCCTTCGGATAGTGTGATCGAGTCTTCGACCTATCCCGATTCTCGAGCCGGCTTGTCCAAAACTAAAATGAATAAAAAGGAGGGAGTAAGCATAAATGCTTAGTAAGTTCATATGCAAATAACAAGTAACATAACAAAGTCATTATGCCAAACAACATTAACATAGCATCACCAAAACATATGTCACAATTTTAATCATCATACTTCATCTTACCACATTTTGTTGTTGTGTCGAGTTTCAACCCGAGGGTTAAGTACATACCTGTCCAATATGGCCATTTCTCAATATTACCGAATCGTCACTTACATCTTGAGTGCCTTTCCATTTCACTTGAATTTTACCCGTTGAACACATTGGAATACAACTCGGATACACGGATCATTTGCACATAAGTGCTGAATATGTAATCAATCAATCATGTAACCCGCCCATAAACGAACTCGGACTCAACTCAACGAGCTCGGGCGTTCGCATCCATAAGCGAACTCGGACTCAACTCAACGAGCTCGGATGCCTAGTTACATCTCACGAACTCGGACTCAACTCAACGAGTTCGGACATTCGCACCCATAAGTGAACTCGGACTCAACTCAACGAGCTCAGGTGCCAAACCATCCTAGTGACATGTCACTTGTATCCTAATCTATTCCCAAGGTTCAAACGGGATTTTCCTCAATCACATATCCTTGCCTCTTCCACAGAATACCGAAACCAATACTCGGTAGCAATTTATATTTAACAAGTAGCACATATAATTTGCATATTGTTCAAAAATAACCACAAAGCATATATTTCATGATAAAAATCAGCATATCATATAAATAGCATCAATTAACTTAAAAATAACAATTATGTTACATTATTTACACATGAACTTACCTTAGTACCAAAATACAACGATTTTGCAATTTAGTCCGTAATCTTTTCTTTTCCCCGATTGAGGTCGATTCCACGTCTTTCTTGATCTAAAATAACACATTTAGCTTGTTTAATATTCACATTTTAAAATTAGACCTTAATTCAAATTTTGGAAAAATTACAATTTTGCCCCTAAACTTTTGCATATTTACACTTTTGCCCCAAAGCTCGGAAATTTACTTTATCACAAATTCTTATGTTTTAAGACATGCTGATCATTTATTTACCATTAGAATTCTCAAATTCCCACTAAAACACATACTTATGAACAATATGTATTTTTACCGATTAAGCCGTTTTACTCGTTTTTGCTCAAAACCGAGTAGCACAAGTTATCTAACATAACTTAAAACCTCATATTCTATCATAAAACATCAAAATACACAAATTTCACCTATGGGTATTTTTCCAAATGTGAACCCTAACTTAAAATAATGCTAACATAAGCTTTATCAAGCTACCGGGATCTCAAAAACGTAAAAATCTTTAAAAACGGGGCTTAGATGCACTTACTATGAAGCTTGAAAGTTGAAGAAACCCTAGCTATGGAGAGAGCAAGTTTCGGCAGCAACCAAATGAAGATGATAACAATTTTGTGTTATTTTTCCCTTTTAATTCATGTTAATAACCAAATGACCAAAATACCCCTCCTTACTAAACTTTCAAAAATTCCTCCCATGTCCTAATTTGTCCATGAACTTAAAATTGGTCTAATTACCATTTAAGACCTCTTAATTAATATTTCAAAGCAATTTCATACTAAAAACTTCTAGAATGCAAGTTTTACAACTTATTCGATTTAATCCCTAACTCCAAATTAAGCACTTTACGCTTAGAATTTCTTCACGAAATTTTCACACCATCATAAAATCATATCATAAACATCAAAATAATTATAATATAATTATTTCTACCTCGGATTTGTGGTCACGAAACCACTATTCCGATTAGGCCCTAATTCGGGATATTACAACTCTCCCCCCCTTTTAAGGATTTTCGTCCTCGAAAATCTTACCGGTAAACAGATGTGGGTATTGTTTTCTCATAGTTTCCTCGGGTTCCCATGTAGCCTCTTCTATCCCATGCTTTTGCCACAACACTTTCACAAGAGCAATACTTTTGTTTCTTAGTTGTTTGACCTCTCGAGCTAAAACTTTTATCGGTTCTTCTTCATAGGTCATATCTGGTCGTAATTCAATTTCTGTTGGTGAAATTATATGCGAAGGATCCGAGCGATACCGACGTAACATAGATACATGGAACACGTCATGAATTTTCTCTAACTCAGATGGTAATGCTAACCGATAAGCTACCGGTCCAACTCTTTCAGTTATTTCATACGGCCCGATAAAACGCGGACTTAACTTACCCTTCTGTCCAAATCTGAGGACTTTCTTCCACGGAGACACCTTTAAAAATACCTTATCACCAACTTGAAACTCGATTTCTTTTCGTTTCAAATCTGCGTAAGATTTCTGTCTATCCGAAGCAGCTTTCAAACAATCTCGAATTACCTTCACTTTTTCTTCGGTTTCTTTTATTAAATCAACCCCATAGATCTGATTTTCCTTGAGTTCGGTCCAATACAAAGGCGTCCGACACTTACGACCATACAATGCTTCATAAGGTGCCATTTTCAAACTCGTCTGATAACTGTTATTGTAAGCAAATTCCACCAACGGTAAATATCTCTCCCAACTTCCTTGGAATTCTAATACACAACATCGAAGCATGTCTTCAAGAATCTGAATTACTCTTTTTGATTGCCCATCAGTTTGTGGATGAAAAGCAGTACTGAAATTTAACCTTGTACCTAACGCCTCTTGTAACTTTTGCCAAAACCGTGAAGTAAATCTCGGGTCTCTATCTGAAATGATTGACAATGGTATTCCATGTAGTCTAACAATTTCTCTAACATACAATTCAGCTAACTTGTTAAGAGAATAATCCGTACGTACCGGAATGAAATGAGCCGATTTAGTTAATCTGTCAACTATTACCCAAATGGCATCCTTCTTTCCTGGAGTCAACGGCAACCCTGAAACAAAATCCATAGTAATCCGATCCCATTTCCATTCAGGAACCATAATAGGCTGAAGTAATCCTGAAGGCACTTGGTGTTCAGCTTTCACCTGTTGACAAATTAAGCATTTGGACACAAATTCTGATATATCTCTTTTCATTCCATTCCACCAATACATTTTCTTCAAATCATTATACATTTTCGTACTACCTGGATGAACTGTCAAATAACTACTATGTGCTTCCTGCAAAATCTTTTGAATTAATTCTCCGTTCCTCGGTACACAAATCCGATCTTTAAACATCAAGCAACCATCAGGACCGATTCTGAAGTCTGACTCTGTATCAACCTCACATTGCTTTCTTTTGGCTTGTAAGTCTTCATCACTTTTCTGAGCTTCACAAATCTCTTGTAAAAACATCGGTCTTACTTTTAGTTCGGCCAGAATGGAACCATCATCTGACATTTCTAATTGAGCGTTCATAACTTTTAAAGCAAACAACAGTTTTCTACTCAAAGCATCAGCAACTACATTTGCTTTTCCTGGATGGTAATCAATCACAAGCTCGTAATCTTTTAATAACTCCAACCATCTTCGCTGTCTCAAATTCAAGTCCTTTTGTGACATCAAGTATTTAAGACTTTTGTGATCGGTATATACTCGACATTTCTCACCATACAAGTAATGTCGCCAAATCTTCAAAGCAAACACCACTGCAGCCAACTCTAAATCATGAGTAGGATAATTCCTCTCGTGAGGTTTTAACTGCCTCGAAGCATAAGCCACAACCTTTCCTTCTTGCATCAATACACATCCCAAACCATTTAGAGAAGCATCGCTATATACCACAAATTCTTTACCTGACTCGGGCTGTATTAACACTGGTGCCTCTGTTAGTAACTTTTTCAATTCTTCGAAACTTTGTTGACATTCTTCCGTCCACTCAAATTTAACATCTTTTCGAAGTAATCTAGTCATAGGAGCGGCAATTATAGAAAATCCATTCACAAACCGTCGATAATATCCGGCTAGCCCCAAGAAACTTCTAACTTCGGTTATATTCTTCGGTGGCTTCCAATCAACAATAGCTGAAATTTTACTGGGATCAACCCGTATACCATCACCCGAAACAATATGACCCAAAAATCCTACTTCCCGAAGCCAAAATTCACTTTTACTAAACTTGGCATATAACTGCTTGTCTCGCAAAGTTTGCAAAACTATCCTCAAGTGTTCAGCATGCTCTGTCTCATCTTTCGAATAAATCAAGATATCATCTATAAATACCACAACAAACTTGTCCAAGTATGGCCGAAATATTCGATTCATCAAATCCATAAACACGGTAGGAGCATTTGTTAATCCAAACGGCATAACTAAAAATTCATAATGACCGTACCTTGTTCTAAAAGCAGTTTTAGGCACATCCGACTCTTTTACCCGCAGCTGATAATACCCAGATCTCAAATCAATTTTTGAAAACCATGTTGCTCCTTTCAGCTGATCAAACAAATCATCAATTCTTGGCAACGGATACTTGTTTTTAATTGTCACTTTGTTTAATTGCCGATAGTCTACACACAATCTCATCGAACCATCTTTCTTTCTCACAAACAACACCGGAGCACCCCAAGGCGAAAAACTCGGTCTCACAAAGCCTTTGTCTGTCAACTCTTGCAACTGCGACTTTAATTCTTTCAACTCTGTTGGTGCCATTCTATACGGAGCAATCGAGATCGGAGCTGTTCCCGGCATCAAATCAATACCAAACTCTACTTCTCTAACTGGGGGCAAACCCGGCAATTCTTCAGGAAATACATCTGGGAATTCACATACAATCGGCACTGATTCCACTTTCTTTTCAATTTCCTTTGTATTCAACACATATGCTAAATAGGCTTCATAACCTTTTCTCAAATATCTCTGAGCTGCCATTGAAGAAATTACACTAGACAATGCCTCTGATTTATCTGATTCAACCCGCAGAGTTTCGCCACTTTCACACTTTAGCTCAATAACTTTCTGTTTATAATTTACTATGGCATCATGCAATGTCAGCCAGTCCATACCCAAAATAACATCAAACTCATCAAACGGCAACAACATCAAGTTGGCCGGAAAGTAATAACCCCGAATCATTAAAGGACATTTCTTGCATACTTTATCAACTATAACACATTTGCCTAACGGGTTTGACACTTTAATCATAAATTCTGTATTCTCAACAGGTATATTCATGCTAGACACCAATTTCATGCATACATATGAGTGAGTAGAACCGGGATCAATTAAAGCAGTAACATTAACATCATAGAGAGAAAATATACCGGTGATCACATCGGGTGAGGAAGCATCTTCACGAGCTTTAATAGCATAAGTTCTAGCCGGAGCCCTTCTTTCAGATTTAACTGCTGCATCTCTGGCTACATTCTTGCTACTTGCCTCGCTCCCAGCTTTTCTTGGATACCTTCCTCGCGAATCTGCACCACTAGCTTTTATATTCTGAAATTTTTCTTTTTCAATTCTCTCTGGGCAGTCTCTAATAAAATGATCCGGAGAACCACACCGGAAACATTCGTTTGCTCTGCACGGACCAAAATGATTTCTGCCACACCGCTGACATTCGGGTTTAACAAATCTCGTGTTCCCTACACTGGCTGTCGAAGTAGTTTGGGACTTTGGACCCACATTTTGCTTCTTAAAATTCCCATAGGATTGTCCAGCTGAAACTTGGGAACGAGGATTCATATTTCTTGACTTTCCGGATTGCTGTGAGGGTGCATTTGTCATTGGTCTTTTCTTCCAATTTCGTGTTTCAGATTCTGCTTTTTTCTTCTCTTTAAGTAATTCTTCAGCCTTGCAAGCTCGATCGACAAGTACCACCATTTCCTTTAATTCAAGAATCCCAACAAATACTTTAATTTCTTCATTGAGCCCGTCTTCAAAGCGCCTACACATCTTGGCCTCGGTAGGAACATATTCTCTAGCATACTTACTTAGTCTGACGAACTCTCCTTCATATTCAGTGACTGTCATACTACCTTGCTTTAGCTCAAGAAACTCTTTACGCTTCTGATCAATAAATCTTTCACTAATGTATTTCTTCCGGAACTCATCTTGAAAGAATTCCCAAGTTACCCTCTCTTTCGGTACCACGGAAATCAGTGTCTTCCACCAATTATATGCTGAATCTCTCAACAAAGATATAGCACATTTCAAACATTCCTCAGGTGTGCAGGACAATTCATCAAATACCCGGGTAGAATTCTCAAGCCAGAACTCTGCTTTTTCCGCATCATCATCTACATTAGCTCTGAATTCTTCGGCCCCGAGCTTACGAATTTTATCAACTGGAGTTCTTTGGAATTTCATCGTACCCACATCTAGAGACATCTGGGGCACAGGTTGAGGAATTGGGGGAGGTGGGGGAGGTCGTACATTCGGGTTCGTACGAACGAACTCCGTGTACCATGCACTCATCATTTGGAGAAAGGCTTCTCGATCCCTTTCTCCTCCCTGACCAACAGTAGGTGGTGGGTTTTCAGTCGGCGCTGCCCCTTCAGCCGGAGCTGGCGCATTACTCTCTACTTCATCAGCCACAGCTGGATCGGGATCCATTTACTATAAAAAAAATCATTTAAAAGGTCAGAAGTCGTCACACTATCACAATATACACATATGGCATGTATAGCAAAATCCGTACATAAAACACGTTAGTCCGAGAACCGACTAAACCTGCTCTGATACCACCAAATGTAACGTCCCCACGCCCAAAACCGTCACCGGAGTCGAGCTTGAGGCGTCACTAAACGTAATTTATCATTTTAAACAACTTTACAAAAACTATTTTCATTTTCGGAATAAACTATCTCCTGCATCATGGTCGCTCGAAAAATCATATCTCAAGTTACGAAACTCGAAATCAAGATCCGTAAATTTTCCCTGAATTTAGACTCATATATCTATTCACTAATTTTTTTCTAGAATTTTTGGCTGGGCCGATTAGTACAGTTTATTAGTTAAAGTTGCCCCTGTTTCAGAACTTGACTGTACTGACCTTTGTTTACTACGGACCACTTTTCTCTCTGTACAAAACTCATATAATTGTGCCATTTATCTCTCTTAAAACTAGATTCAATAAGGATTCTAAGCATATAAAATACACCTCCTAATTATTTTTTTACAATTTAGGGTGAATTTTCAAAATTAGAACAGGGGATCCAGAAATCGTTCTGGCCCTGTCTCACTAAAACTCAAATATCTCCTAACGTGTAACTCCTTTACCTATTTTGCTTCTTCCATATGAAAGTAGGCACAATAAGCTTCAATTTCATAACTAATACATTACCAAATTCGATTTCTATGATTTTTGGTGAATTTTCAAACTCACGTCAGTGTTGCTGCAATGTTCTGTTTTATGGCTAGTTCCATTTTCATAAAAGCTTCCATGTACTAATTAATCTATTATTCTTTCATGACATCACACATAACCTATATTGGCCATTTCAATGACTCATCATTATCAAGCATTTCCTCAACCAAACACCACCATATCACAAGATTATTTACACATAGTAGGTATATTGCTATACATGCCATTCTAAGTTCTATAAGCCGTTTACCAAAAAGTCCTTCGGATAGTGTGATCGAGTCTTCGACCTATCCCGATTCTCGAGCCGGCTTGTCCAAAACTAAAATGAATAAAAAGGAGGGAGTAAGCATAAATGCTTAGTAAGTTCATATGCAAATAACAAGTAACATAACAAAGTCATTATGCCAAACAACATTAACATAGCATCACCAAAACATATGTCACAATTTTAATCATCATACTTCATCTTACCACATTTTGTTGTTGTGTCGAGTTTCAACCCGAGGGTTAAGTACATACCTGTCCAATATGGCCATTTCTCAATATTACCGAATCGTCACTTACATCTTGAGTGCCTTTCCATTTCACTTGAATTTTACCCGTTGAACACATTGGAATACAACTCGGATACACGGATCATTTGCACATAAGTGCTGAATATGTAATCAATCAATCATGTAACCCGCCCATAAACGAACTCGGACTCAACTCAACGAGCTCGGGCGTTCGCATCCATAAGCGAACTCGGACTCAACTCAACGAGCTCGGATGCCTAGTTACATCTCACGAACTCGGACTCAACTCAACGAGTTCGGACATTCGCACCCATAAGTGAACTCGGACTCAACTCAACGAGCTCAGGTGCCAAACCATCCTAGTGACATGTCACTTGTATCCTAATCTATTCCCAAGGTTCAAACGGGATTTTCCTCAATCACATATCCTTGCCTCTTCCACAGAATACCGAAACCAATACTCGGTAGCAATTTATATTTAACAAGTAGCACATATAATTTGCATATTGTTCAAAAATAACCACAAAGCATATATTTCATGATAAAAATCAGCATATCATATAAATAGCATCAATTAACTTAAAAATAACAATTATGTTACATTATTTACACATGAACTTACCTTAGTACCAAAATACAACGATTTTGCAATTTAGTCCGTAATCTTTTCTTTTCCCCGATTGAGGTCGATTCCACGTCTTTCTTGATCTAAAATAACACATTTAGCTTGTTTAATATTCACATTTTAAAATTAGACCTTAATTCAAATTTTGGAAAAATTACAATTTTGCCCCTAAACTTTTGCATATTTACACTTTTGCCCCAAAGCTCGGAAATTTACTTTATCACAAATTCTTATGTTTTAAGACATGCTGATCATTTATTTACCATTAGAATTCTCAAATTCCCACTAAAACACATACTTATGAACAATATGTATTTTTACCGATTAAGCCGTTTTACTCGTTTTTGCTCAAAACCGAGTAGCACAAGTTATCTAACATAACTTAAAACCTCATATTCTATCATAAAACATCAAAATACACAAATTTCACCTATGGGTATTTTTCCAAATGTGAACCCTAACTTAAAATAATGCTAACATAAGCTTTATCAAGCTACCGGGATCTCAAAAACGTAAAAATCTTTAAAAACGGGGCTTAGATGCACTTACTATGAAGCTTGAAAGTTGAAGAAACCCTAGCTATGGAGAGAGCAAGTTTCGGCAGCAACCAAATGAAGATGATAACAATTTTGTGTTATTTTTCCCTTTTAATTCATGTTAATAACCAAATGACCAAAATACCCCTCCTTACTAAACTTTCAAAAATTCCTCCCATGTCCTAATTTGTCCATGAACTTAAAATTGGTCTAATTACCATTTAAGACCTCTTAATTAATATTTCAAAGCAATTTCATACTAAAAACTTCTAGAATGCAAGTTTTACAACTTATTCGATTTAATCCCTAACTCCAAATTAAGCACTTTACGCTTAGAATTTCTTCACGAAATTTTCACACCATCATAAAATCATATCATAAACATCAAAATAATTATAATATAATTATTTCTACCTCGGATTTGTGGTCACGAAACCACTATTCCGATTAGGCCCTAATTCGGGATATTACATATAGTGTTGCAACATCGGCTTTAGTTGTCACAACATCAAAGGGTCGTGTCGTGACATCTAGGGCAGTTTTGTTCCAGATCTTGTTTTTAGCTTCAATCTTCAATGTTGAGATATCAATGTATTGCTGTCGTGACATAAGCATCAGTTTCAACCCGAATATACATCTTTAGCTCCTGACTTGACCTACAAGCCTGTGTAACCTTATTTAGATATATAAAATGTAATAAAAACTACTAGAAAGCATAAATTACTACTTTAAGTATGAAAACCTAAATATATACTAAGATGTTTTGATTTAACTATTAAACAAAGTAAAGTTATGTGCAAAAATGATATAAATAATAGTGTAATTCATGGTAGATCAGCTCTGTTTGTTCTTAGGTTAGGATTAATTTAATACTCACGTCCCTTGGGTATGATCCTCGAAGTACTCACCTATTTTGTTGTAACTATATTACAACCTAACCCGTATACTTGTGGACACCATCTATTTGATATATTTTGTGGAGGATTCTTACTCTGTAGGTTGGTACGTTTGGAGGCAGTCAACAACTAAAGAAAATAGAGTTTCCAATGCAAATTCTAAGGTTCTATATTCCATATTTTTTGGTATTGATATGCAAGAGTCCAAACATATTTCCAAGTTTGAGACTTTAAAAAGGCAATACTTTGAGCTGTAGGAGTTTTTTATGCTAAACTGTACGACCTATTTAGTAAGGCATTCACCCTTGGAGAAGAGTACTCCAACTCAAAACTGGTGAAAAAAGTTTTAAGGTCATTACCTGAAGGATTCTCAATTAAAGTGATTGCAATTAAAGAGGCCAAAGATCTAGATAGCTTGAAGATTGATGAGTTGATAGAGTCTTTACAAACTTTTAAGTTGAATTTGGATGAACCTAAGGGGGTTAAGTCAAAGGATGAAAGAAGCATTACACTCTAAGTTGCTAATAAAGTGCTAATCCCAATGCCTCTACAACAGAAAAACTTTAAGAGCTGATTGCTTTGCACACTCATAACTTCAATTAAGCTTTTAAGAAGCAAGCTAGGAGGTTTAAGATATTTGAAACATCAAATAACACTTCTCAGTGGTGGAAAAGATTTGATTTAAAAATGATTTTCTATTATAGCATAAAATAACAAAAATTGAAAACCAAACCAATTTGTGATATTTATAACAATAATTTTTCCCGAAAAGTATCTGTTCTTTGTGCGAGATGAATCCTAGATGTTTCGACTTTCAACTGAATGATCATCTCTACTATTCTCATACCATGACTCCCTTTGAGTGTGGGCTCGAACAATTACAAATCGAATAGAATTGGAAATAATTTTCTTACTTTTAGTAGGAAAGTAAACCTCTCTCTTAATAGAAATCAGTAGAATTATTGTTCCCAGAAAATATAATTTATACATAGAAATAAATTCTGACTAGTTTTTGGTAGAATAAAAATATTGTAAACTAATGTGTTAATAGCTCTACCAATACTATCTATTTATGGGGAGAGATAGAAAACTACTAGTTGAATCAGTAGAATGAAAATAATACTTATCTGATAGAAAAGAAAAGTCCATTAGTTCTACTAGAAGAGAGGGGCAACTAGCCCTAATTAATTATACTAGGGTTGCTACTCCTCATACATATTATGAGGGATTTTAGGCCTGTCCTGTATCAAGTCCAACTATGTGTGCTTCCTAGACTTTTAACCCAGCACTTTATAATTTAATACAACTCAAAACATGTTTTCTATTTCCCAAAAAAAATGTTATTTATTAAATTAATTTTAATTTTTTAATTTTTTAAATTAAATAATTTTCTCAACTTAATTCTAATTTCGTAGATGCCATGAAAACTTTACCGTAAAATAATATATTAGAAAATATATTTAATTTCGACATTCAATGGATTCATGATGACCAGTTAATTTAATTTTATTTTTGAACTTCAATTATTTACCTAAATAATAATTTGAAAAACTTAAATTAATTCTTCTAATGCCATTTCCATACTTAGTGAGAAACCACATTCATTTTTAAATGTAACTCATTTTTCTAACTTTATCATTTTTATATATTTCTGTTCACTTGATTTTAAATATAATTTATTTATGGCTTCAACGAGCTAGTGGGGGACCGATTGGACATATGTAATTATGACTCAAATGATTAAGTTCCAAATTTTCGCTTATTAATTATAAACTCTTTTAGCCATGAAGTCATTCCACTATAGTATCGTGATTGAGCTCTCCACAAATAGATGTCATTGTGAAGGCCGCTCGATTAGTACTAATCCAATGACTAAGTGTATTACCCACATAGGATATCCTTAATATCTTTAGGATAAATCCATTCTCCCAATATGATCTTATTTTATCTTATGCTAACAATTACACCTTCCTTCATGAAAAGTCAATTACGATCAAATAGTAATTAAGCCATTTATCACAAAGACAAATGATCTGTAGCTCGTTTACTTTTAATCTATCATGTAATGCCAATGAGTGGATTTTATTTTCCCATTTCTTGGACTATGAATTTCACCATTGTGAATGATGCCATTGTTGGGAAATGTGTCTATACTATAGTAACCATGTAACTATTTTCTATTTATTTGAACGATGAATAAATAAATAAAGTTAATTTCACATTTCACTGTTATGTCTTTTGCATTTATATCTTTCATATTTTGTATGCATAACAAAATTGTGACAATAAAATATTAGCTCATTGATTGTCTAAAGCTCAAATTGAAGATAAGTGGCATTGTAAAGAATGTTTACATTGCGAGAAAGATAACTTACTTCAGTAGATAATCTAAATGAGTCTGTAATCCCATAAAAGAATAGTGGGCATTCATTTGATTCACATACTGAGAAGGATTATTATGTTGTCTACAATTCAAATTGGGGAGATGGCTAGTATTGGCTATCGAAGCTGTTGACTCTATGAGTAAAGACATAGATGTATTCATTGGTAGAATGATACAATGGATAGGACCGAAGATGAATTAATATTGAATTTGTTTGTGAATTAATTCACTTGTGACATTCATGGTGTGATTTACCTAAATCCTGAGTTAGTCACTAACCATGCATATGCAACTCATGTGCTTTGATATAAGTGGAGGTTTATGCTCTAAAGATGATAGAGCCTTAGTCGGTATGTTGGGTATATGACTTGTGTATGGCATGGCTTTTTAGCAACATTGGAATTCATAGCTCAATTAAAGAGTTAATGATATCCTCTCATTGGCATTTTGTGGATTGATAAATATGGAATATAGCCACGGGTTGCTAGTTCTCAATGAGCAATTTATCATTTGTTGACAGTGATAATTTGTTGCTAAATTCTTCTTGCTGGTATTAATAGAGTATAATGTTCATTATTCCTCCTTGCATGTGTGTTATGTTGTATTCTTTTAATTTTGTCAAGTATGTCTTAAACCCACATGCGAGTCAATTATTGTAAGAAATACTATTTCATGCACCTTTATACGTTTGCAACCCCCAACATACACGTGAATTCTCTATAGTGATAACCTTACCATTTAACGAACCTTATAAAAATGTGAGAACCCTTATATGAACAAATCCATTTGTTGCGAAGCTTTCATTGTATGCAAACACAGATACATTTGTTTATGTATGAACTTAGGAAGTATGCAAACCTTTGATATTTTATGAACCCTTGCATTTGCACGAACTCATGAATTATGTTTTTATTTGAACTCATGTGTTACTTTGTTACACGAACCTATGTTGTAAGCTGTATGCAAACCTTAATAATAACTTCTATGAACTTTTACTTATGTTTGAGTATGCATACTGTAACAGCTCGGTTTTAGCCAAATTGGAACAATAGTTTTGAAACTACAAATTCGATGTTCTAAAATTATTTTAATATTATTTTATGTGTTTACAACATGTTAGTAAGTATTTGTGAAAGTTTTGTGAATTAATTTTACCGATTGAGTGTTTAATTTGATAAAAGGACTAGATCGCGTAAAATGCAAAAGTTGCATTTTATTAGTTAAAAGTGTTTAAATACTATAAGATATTAAATTAAAGGTCCTTATTATGTAAATGGACCATGGATAGTGGGGTTGGACATAAATAGTCTTATATTTGATGATTTAAATGTTTATGAACCAAGGTTAAATTAGTAATTATGTAAGTTAAGGTTAGTAAAATAAAACAAGACAAATTTGAACCCATTTTCTTCATCTGCCTCACCAAAATTAGGAATGAAAATAAGGGTTTAAGAACTGTGAGCATTCGGCACACTCCTAGCTTGATTAAGGTACGATTTTAGCTCAATTTTTGATGATTTCTATGTTTTTGTGATAGTTGCATCGAGTACTAGCTAGCCCAGGGACTATTTTGCAAAATTGCTTAATGTTTTGAATGTTTCCATTGATGAATACTTGAGCTCTTGAATGTTTGATGATGAAAAATGAGTATTTGTTGATAGATTATCATATTTTGTAAAGTGATTTTTAATGAAAATGCGATTTAGGGATTAGATTATGAAATATGTAAATTGAGGGGTTGAAATGTAAAATAAATTGAAGTTTTGAGCTGCTAGGGACATATAGGTAATCCAACCAAGCATGGGTTTTGTTGAATTGTGAATTTTGTGTTTTTTTGTGAAATAAGGACTAAATTGTTATAAATGTGAAAGTTTAGGGGCTAATATGTAAATAAGCCTAAATGTGTGTTTTGGATTAAATGGAATGAATGGTTGATTAAATTAGTTAATTTTAAATATATTTAGATCAAGAAAAGAAGAATTCGAAGTTAGATCGGGGGAAAGGCATGATTATTGAATAGTCGAGCCGATTTGTTATTTCCACACCCGAGGTAAGTTCGTATGTAAAATGTATCATTTTAATAATGGTTAAATGCTTTGATATTAATTGAAATGTGAATGAGAAATTATAAATGTGTTTGGCGATGATTTGGTAATATGTTGGCACTAAGTGTGCAAGGTCAAAATAGCTACGGCTAAATAATTGGCACTAAGTGTGCGAGACTAAGATAACTTCGGTAAAATATAGTGGCACTAAGTGTGCGAGATCGGTATAGCTTTTTTTATTCATTTAGCACTAAATGTGTGAGTTTTCTAAATATCTAAAGATTTCCGAATGGGTTAACGTATTAGGCAAAGAGGTGAATAAGTAATAGATAATTACGAGAAAGTATAGGTACGTACGAAACCTATGTGGTTATTATTGTGGATGAGACTGGATGGAATTATATATGAGTAAGTAGTGATTATGAGTAAGAACTGAGTAATGTTATGGGATATAATAGATATTGCTTAATCGATTAAATGGTATTGAATTGATGAGTTAATTTTATTATCGTACGAGCTTACTAAGCTTTAAAGCTTACTGTGTTTAATTTTCCCTGTTTTATAGTGGTTTAAATCTAGCTGGGATCAAGGAATTGTCAGTGACTCTATCACACTATCCAATTATCAATTTGGTACTTTTGAATTTATGTTTTGAGTATATGGCATGTGTAGGGACTTTGAGTTATTTTGGTACATGTAGCCATGAGAGTTGGCTTGTAAATGATGTATATATATTTTGATATGTATATATATAGTCATGTGTGATGGCTTATTTTGGGTTGTTTTGGTTGGCTTGATAAGGTTATAATGCTTAATGTTTATGATGCCTTGTGATATGCTTAAATTGGTATGTTTGGCTTGGTTGTTTTGATGATGATTTTGGAACACCCCTTACCCGTATCCGACGCCAGGACAAGGTACGAGGCGTTACCTTACTAAAACACATGCAATTACTCAAACTTAAATCACCGAAATGCGTCCCAATTTAAAACTTTTTCAACATTAATCCACGGTCCTTCATATGGGCCTACGAGGCGTAAAACATGGTTTGGAAACAACCTAAGACCGTTTCAGGCACTTAGGAAACTTTCAAGAAAATCCACTAAAAATAGGGCACACGCCCGTGTGGGAGGACAACACGCCTGTGTGCCCTTCTGACATGATCGTGCTGATGGCCCTTGTGCCTTACACAACCTAAGTACCTATGGAACACGCCCATGCCCCTCGTCTGTGTGGATTTAATTTCTAACATCAAACCTATAGGGGTTTTCACACGGCCTGGCACACGCTCGTGTACCCAGCCCGTGTCCCTTACACAGCCATGACACGACCGTGTCGTGGCCCGTGTACAAAAACCTTGGCATTCTGTTTCTGACGTCAGCAATCACATGGCTGTGGAACACGCCCGTGTGCTTAGCTGTACCCTCCACACGGTCGTGTCTCAACCCGTGTGTTTACTACTAGGCATTTAATTCAAAATTTCAAGGTGTAGGGGACACACAACCTAACTACACACCTGTGGGGTAGACCGTGTGTCACACACAGCCTAGACACATGCCTATGTGTCTACCCGTGTGGACAAAAATAGGCTATCTACCAAGCCTCTTTGCCACCCTGAAACAAGACTAAATGCATACTCCATCATACCAAAACTTTTATGCTAAACCAATAGCCATAAATTGGTATCCCAACATATTCATATAAATCAATCCAACCAATATGCATAATTCTACTCTTTGCACACACATTCATGAATAACATCATCATTTCCATATATTAACTTCCAATAGTAGCCATCATTCATGGCATTACACAAAAGAATCAATTTCTAAGACAAGCCAACACATTTGGCCCAAAGTAATATGACACTTGACAAAAGAATAGAGTCCTATACATGCCATATTCAAAATGATTTAAACTAACTAAACCAAGTGCTTCAATGGATAGTGTGAGCGATGACTCCAACGTTCATTGATCCTCAAGCTATTTAGGCAGCACTATACGAAAATGGAAAGGAGAGTGGTAAGCATAAAGCTTAGTAAGTCATAAGTAAATAAAAGACAACATAGTTATCATGTAAGTCGTACTCTCAACACATTATGAACTATGCACTATACAAAGAATTAGCACAACTTGACTTACTCGTTTTCATCCATTTCTAATTATATAACATGCTAGTAATCTCACATTTTATGCATTGCACTTAGGCACCTGCAGCACTTGCAAAAATCATCACAATATCTCTCACTTCAACATTATCTCTAAGGTTTCCCGTTAAACTATTTAAAATACAAAAAGATAATCAATGAGTCACAAATATAGGGTCTCGAGCTGATGCCATGTCCCAGACATGGTCTTACACTAGCTCACATGTCTAGGCCAATGCCTTGTCCCAAACATGGTCTTACACTAGCACTCCTCGATTTGTGCTGATGCCATGTCCCAGACATGGTCTTACACTGGTTCCTCCATCTTGGTGTTGATGCCATGTCCCAAACATGCTCTTACACTAACACATAACGAGGCCGATGCCATGTCCCAGACATGGTCTTACACTAGCTCTCGTATCAACCCTAGTATCACAACATGAATATCCAAGCTATTCTCAAAGTTGAACGGGGCTCTAATGCATATTTCTCATCTTTTCATGACTAAACGTCATTATTCGACAATTCATGTTCAAATAACCATTCTCATACATAGCTCAATCCACAAGGCATTTTCTTATGATGAAATAATGATTTCATGCATAAAAATTAAAATGCTGCAGTATTTACCTACAACTTACCTCGATATACAAAATGGAGGTGACTACTCGGGTTAGTCGATTTGCTTGGCCTTCCCCCGGTCTAGGCTCAGATTTTGTAAATCTTGATCTATAACAATAAAAATTGACTAATTTAATCACCAATTTAATCTAACTCGTCAAAAATCACAATTTTGGCAAAATGACTATTTTGCCCTTATACCTTTGCAAAATGACCATTTTACCCCTAGGCTCGAAAATTGATTTTTATCGAATTTCCTTATTCACCAAGCCTAACCATACTCTTTTCACTCTTATGGTATGTAATATCCCGAAAATTTCTATCATTGATATAGTAAAATAAAGAAATAAAGAAATAAAAAGAGAAATTTTGAGTTATATCAACAAAATCTATGTAGGAAGTGATTATGATGTATTAATCCAAGAAAGGACTAAATCGTAAAAGTGAGAAAAGTTTTGTGGCCCAAGAGTAAATACTTAAAATTTAAGGGGTTAAAGTGTAAATATGAAAATTTGAAGGACCAATAGTGCAAATATTTTAAGGGTAGAATAATCTAGAAACTAAGGAAAATTGATGAATTAGGACTAAATTGAATAGGTGAAGAATTATGAGGGACTAAATTGTAATTTTACCAAATTAAGTGATGACTCAAGGATGGAATTTTAAAAGATCATAAAAGGTAAAATGGTCAATTGGAAGAGAGAGAAATCTAGAAAGTAATGATTACATTGATGATATTTTATAATTATATAATTAAATAATTATTATTTTATTAATATATTAATAAGATATTTTATTATTTTATTATTTTATTTAGTCTATATATATGTGTATGTGTGGAAAAAAAAAAAAGAAGAGAAAAGAGAAAACCACCACCCCTTTTCCATGCAATTCACGTTAGGAGAGAAGAGGGGAGAAAGAAAGTTTGGCTTTCTTTACAATTTGGTCTTTCCACCAAAAATTAACCATTTTCACCTAGAAATCAAAAGAATTTCCATAGCTACCGAAGGAGAAAAATGTTAAGGAGGCTATGAGGAGTTAGAATATCAAGTTGGATTCAAGAAATAGAAGCTGGAGGAGAGAGAAAGTGAAGTTAAAGTTTGGAAACAATAAAACAAGGTAAGAACATCAAGATTTCCATGTATTTTTAAGTTTAATATTATTGAAAAAGCATGTAAATGATGTTAATGTAGAGTTTCCTTATATATGATTCTATGTTCTTGATATGGTAGTGAAGAGAAAATAAGATAAAGTGATGGGAAATGGTGTAGAGAAAGAAAATAAGGGTGATATAAACTTAATAATTAATATCTTGCACTAAAACAGTTTTGGACAGCAGCAGTAAGCTAAATTTGAAAAATCACCAAAAATGGTAGAAACTGATTTAGAGGTTGAGTAAGATATGGAATTAAAGCTTGTTGAGTCTATTTTCATATAAAAGAAACAGAACAAGTAAATGAATTCTGTATTCTGATATATTTATATTTTTGTGAGACTGGTTCAGAATGATTTTGGGATCCTCCATTTTGACTTTGGAAAATCACCAAAAATTGTATAAAAATAATTAGGGACTTAAATTTGTGTATTTGAAATCCTTAATTAGTATATTTTCAAGAGAAATAAGTGGGAACATCATCCGAGTCTCGTACGAGGAGATAATTAAATTTTAATGAAGAAAGGTCAGAACAGTTATACAGCAGAACAGGGATAAATTTAAAGAATAAACTGTACTTATTGGCTAAACAAAAAATTCTGAAAATTTTATTGTAAGAAGATATGTGAGTCTAGTTTCAGGGAAAATTAACGGATCTTAATTTGGATTTCTATAGCTCAAGATATAAATAATTTAGTGATTATGATGCAGGTGGACAGCTTGAATGTTCACATATAAGTAAATAGTGAAATTATTGATAATGTTACTTATAAGCATATTATATAAATTAAGGATGTGGAATGGAGAGGAGGAGGAGGAAAATATGTATGAATATTCAGTTAGCATGACTAATTTGTATGTTTTAAGCCCAAGGACTAAATCGAATAAAAGTAAAACTTTATGGGTAATTTTGTAAAAATGTTAGAAATGATCAAATTACATGAAATGGATTATTTTATTATTTAAATTGAAAATTTTAAATGAAAATTGTTAATTTAGTTCAAGATCGGGGGAAAACATGTTTTAAGGATTAAATTGAAAAGTGTTGAAATTATGGAAAATTTTGATATTTTATAGAATTTATGGGCTCTCATTAATATGTATGATGACAACGGATGGAAATAAGGATTAAATCATAAGAATTTATTTTTCTGAGCCTAAGGGTAAAATCGTCATTAATTAAAAGTTTGGGGGCCAAATGGTAATTTTGCCTAGAGCATTAATTGAATGTATTAGAATATGGAATGAATGAAAACAATGGTCAAATTTATTTATAAAGATCCCAACAACTCAAATGCGAGACTTGAACGTGAAAAAGAAAAGATATTGGATTAATGAATTTATAAACACGGACAAGCAACGAGGTAAGTTCGTGTAACTTGAATTGTATTTTTAAACACTTGAAATATGTGGTTATGTGATGAAAATATGATTTGAATGATCAATGCATAACAATTGATGAAATATTGATAATACTCGATATAAAAAGAAAGTAAATCCCGGTTGAATGGAATGGATTTCGATGGATCATTGGAAAAGGAATTGACGGTAAAAAGGATCTAGCCCGGACGGGTGATCCTATTCCGATGTAGCCCTCCCGAAGAATACAGGAAAAAGGATTAAGCCCAGAAGGGTAATCCTAATATCAGCCCTCCCGAAGCATATATGGGAAATAAGGTTCGCGGGAGTGTGCTGGTGGCTCTCCCGAAGAATATATGTGTATAGGCCCTTCTGAAGAATACATGGGAGCTGAGGTTCGCGGAAGTGTGCCAAGAATTGAGGTTCACGGGAGAGTGAGGTTCGCGGGAGTGTGCTTACTGAAATGAAATGTGTAAGACCATGGTTGAAAGATACCATGGCAACAAATTGAGAAAATGATAAGACCATGGTTGAAAGATACCATGGCAATGAATAAGACCATGGTTGAAAGATACCATGGCAACACATGCATATGAATTGACGGACCCGGAATTGTACACTAAAAGTGTACTCTTGTATAAATTGACGGTTAATGAGATTGTACACCAGGAGTGTACTATTGGATATCCATCGAAATTCTGAGAAATTCAACGGGATAAATATAGAAGATGGTAAACACATAGCTAAAAAGGGTAAATGTGAATTGATGGATTACGGATTTGCATATTTTAAGTATACTATATGATTTTAACTATCGATATTCCGATAAATTCAGTAGATAAGAATCCTGACCAGAAAAGGAAATATGTATATAAAAAAGATTTGTACATATATTCCTGAAGTACATGAAAAAAAAAAATGACAGTGATACTGGATATATGGAAATATAAGATGATGATATTTGTACATGGAATTTATTGATGAATATATGCATCCATGATTATAGATTCGTATACTTTAATAATATTAATTGTATGACGATGAAATTTCGAATGACTTAATGAATAAAGCCCTGACATGGAAATAATTTAAGCACGAAACAATAATCATGAAATTGAACTTGAAATACAAGAAAACGATATTTATTCGATATTTTAAAAAATATGACATGGAAAATACATGTATATGAAACTTACTTGATAATTATGCATGTTCAAGATTATGAATTGTCCCGGAATAAATATATACAAAATTCATGAAAACAATGATACATGAAATTTTGGTATAATGAATGATTTATGTTTTGAAGAAATGGCAAGAGAATAATATGTATCATATTATATGAATATGTGGCTATCTTTAATATGCTGATACATGAAAATTGGGTAAGCCGTAATAAGTAATAATCTCAAGTATGATATGTTGATACAATGAGTTTATCGATTCTAAAATTATATGAAATATATTCAAGTATACTAATGACTGTTGTTGTTGACGCTTAGACAAGTGCCAAGCTATCGGTTAAATGGTAATATGTTTATTATTTGATACGTCAAAAGGGAAAATGATCAAATGAAAATATACATGTGTTTATGGAAGAGTGGTAAAATTTAAGTTGTATAATTTCTTATAAAATTAGTTATCATTTGATAAAAAAAATAAAAAAAAGTTCTATAAACTCCGGTAATACCTCGTGACCCTATTCCAATGATGGATACGGGTTGGGGTGTTACATGGTAACATAAAATTCCTATTATTTCACACACTTACTCTTTATTTTACAACTTTACAACTAAGTCCAATTTAGGTGTTTTCCATGAACACCCTTTTACAAATGTTGTTTATTTAACAACAATGACTCATTTTCTTCCATAAAAATCCGGCATTCAACACTTATACATTCATGGTGAATCTTTAAACTTTCAACCATTTTGCAAATTAGTCCCCTCAATAGATAGCCCATGCTACAAGGGTCCAAAAAATGTAAAAATCATCAAGAAAAGTCTTGAAAATCACTTACTTGGAAGGGAACTAAGTGGCTGAAAGTTTAAGCTCCAAAAACCCCAAAAATGGATGTTATTTTCGACAAGTAAGAAGGAAAATTGAAAAAGATGAAGCTACCAATTTTTTTTATTTTATGACTAGTTAAATTGGTCACCTAATACCACCAAAATTTTACTTTTCTTGTTTCTTTGTCCCTATGGCCAGCCATGCCTCATTTAATGGCCTATTTGCACTTTAAAACTCCCAATTTTAGTTCTTTAGCTATTTAACACAATTTACTAACAAATCACAACTTTTGCCCCTTATGCGATTTAGTCCTTTTTTGCAATTAGGCCTTCAATCGAGCAAATTAATTCATCAAAGTTTTCATGCACCCTTATAAAAATACTATAACACATAAAATAATGCTAAAATAAATTTCTCTAACCTCGGTAAGTGATTTTGAAATCACTATTCCAACTAAGCCCAGATTCGGGCTGTTATAATTCTCCCCTTTAGGGATTTTCGTCCCCGAAAATCTTATCATTAAAAAGGTTCGAGTACTGATCTCTCATTATTTCCTCTAATTCCCATGTACCTTCCTCGACTCCATGTCGATGCCATAACACCTTCACTAATGCTATGCTCTTGTTTCTCAATTCCTTAATCTCTCGAGCCAAAATCTTAACGGGCTCTTCACCATAGGTCATATCTAGACTTATCTCTATCTCTGCCGGTGAAATCACGTGTGAGGGGCCTGAGCGATAGCGGCGCAACATGGATACATGGAAAATGTCATGAATGTTTTCTAGCTCAAGTGGTAAGGATAATCGGTAAGCTACCGACCTAATTCTCTTGGTCACCTCATAAGGTCCAATAAAGCGTGGACTTAACTTGCCTTTCTACCAAAGCGAAGGACTTTATTCCACAGGGAAACTTTCAAGAACACTTTATGCCTAACTTGAAACTCAATCTCTTTTCTTTTCAAATATGCATAGGATTTCTGTCTATCCGAGGCAGCTTTCAAGCAATCTTGAATTGCCTTAACCTTTTCTTCGATCTATTTGACCAAATCAGCCTCGTGTATTAGATTCTCTTTAAGTTCCAACAATATAAGGGCGTTCTGCACTTGCACCCATACAAAGCCTCATAAGGCTCCATCTTAAAACTTGACTGATAATTGTTGTTGTAGGAGAATTCAACTAGTGGTAAGTACTTCTCCCAACTGCTTTTGAATTCGAGAACACAACATCGCAACATGTCATCAAGAATCTGAATCACCCTCTCTGACTGGCTGTCAGTCTGCGGATGGAAAGCTGTGCTAAAATTTGATTTTGTCCCTAAGCCTCTTGTAACTTTTTCCAAAACCGAGATGTAAATCTCGGATCTCTATCCAAAATTATCGACAAGGGCAATTCGTACAACCTCACTATCTCGAAGATGTACAATTGGGCTAGTTTCTCAAGTAAGTAATCCGTACGAATCGATATAAAGTGAGCCGACTTTGTTAGTCTATCCACTACTACCCATACTGAATCTTTCTTCTTTAGTGACAAAGGCAGCCCTAACATGATGTCCATGGTAACTCGGTCCCATTCTCACTCAGGAACCATCACCGATTGAAGTAAACCTGAAGGCACTTGGTGTTCTACTTTTACTGGCCGACAAACTAGGCACTTGGAGACAAACTCTGAAATGTCTCTTTTCATTCCCAACCACCAATACATTTTCTTCAAGTCGTTATACATTTTCACACTGCCTAGGTGTATGGACAAGCGACTACTATGTGCCTCTCGCAGAATCCTCTGAATAAGCTTAGCATCCTTAGGTACACAGATTCCATCTCGATACATCAAACAACCGTTGGCATAAATTCTAAAGTCTGATTCATTTTTTGTCTCACACTTAGCTATCATAGTTTGTAGTTCCTTGTCACTTTTCTAAGCTTCAACAATCTCTTGCAAAAACATCGGTCTGGCTCTCAACTCAGTTAAAATCAAACCATCGTTGGTCATTGACAACTGAGCATCTGTAGCCCTTGAGGCAAATAGCGACTTCTGGCTCAATGCATCAGCGACTACATTTGCCTTTCTGAAGAGGTAGTTAATTATCAACTCGTAGTCCTTTAACAACTCTAGCCATCTTTGTTGCCATAGATTCAACTCTTTTTGTGCCATCAAATACTTTAAGCTTTTGTGGTCCATAAAAACTCGGCATCTCTCGCCATACAAATAGTGTCTCAAAATCTTCAATGCGAACACGATGGCGGCCAACTCTAAATCATGGGTTAGGTAATTTTTCTCGTGTGGCTTTAGTTGCCTCGAGGCATAGGCTATTACCTTGTGTTCTCGCATGAGCACACACCCTAATCCATTTAAGGATGCATCGCTATACACTATAAATTCCTTTCCCTGTAACGCCCTAATTTTCGGGATTTTTCAAGTTTCTGTGATTTTTGGGGAATTTTTAAAATTTTGGTGTTCTTGATATTGGAATTGAGTTTAAATGTGTTAGTGGGCCTTTAGAAGGCCTAAGCCTAAGTTAAAACCCAGTAAAATATCAAGTTTAGATTTTAAGTGAATAGGAGACCTGGTTAAGTAGGCTTTTAAGAAAAACTTCGTAAATTATGACACAAGAAGAGCTTTGGCAAAGTGGCAAGGTGGCGCCACTAAGTTCCTAAAAAAGTGGCACCTGGGAAGGAATTAAAGGTCCAGGGTTCAAGTTGCAAGGTAAGCGTATTGTTACTTTTTAATTTTTAGGCATGTGTCGGGCATGTGATTACTTAAATGAATTTCAGCAAGGGCCTTAGGGAGGTTGGGCCGATTGCTTTGTTAGTAATTAGGTTTAGTTTATTTTATTTTCTTTTTCTGTCATGACAAATTAGGGTTAGCCACCTAAAACCTTTCACTTTCATTAAACCTTCTCTAAGTTTTCACAAAAGCCGGAAAACGCAGATTCCTTCTCCTCTGTGCCGATTTCTTTTTCCTCTCCTTCTCCTCCATTCTTTTCTTCCTTTTTGCTTTCTCTTCTAGCCGAAACCTTCTTATCACCTTACTCACCTTCTCTGTCAATCTCATCCTCCTCAAAACCACCATAGCCGATTGCCATAAAAGCCAAAATCCCAAAATCTTACTTCTTGTGTCGATTTCTCAAAGCCAATTCCTTCTATTCTTTTCATTCCTTTTGACTGAATTTCATCTTCTCTAAACCCTTAGTACCTGTCGGCAATACTACTCCAAAGTTATAGCATCAAATCATCATCTTCTTCACCAATCAAAAAGCTGAAATTGCCATAACCATAGGAGCTCATAGCCGAAACTTCAGATCTCTTGGATTCGAGTTCTACTATTGTTTAGGTGCTAGATCTACAATAGATCTGAGTAGAAACAGAAGGGAAATCAGTGGTAAGTGCTCATTAACCCAGATCTATAAGTTATTTTACAATTTAGAAAAGCCGAAGTCCCTAGAATCTAGGGAGGCTGTCGATTTGGGCACAGGGCTCTAAGGGTCATTCATCAATGATTTCTTTTGGTGAATAGAATGTTCTAGAGTCGTTTGATTGAAGGCTTGGACAAGTGGATCGACTAGATCTAGATATAGTCCTTGATTTTCGGCAAAGGTAAGATTTTGAAGGCTTTAGGGGCATTGGCTGAATATGGGTAAGGAAATATTGGGATTGTTTGTTGTAGTTTTGCAATCTAAGAATTGTGGTAATTGATTGTAGGACATCGTGGGGGATCTCAGTAGCAGTCGTCGCGAAACAGTTGTGTATCGAACACCCTCTCATAGTTCAATTCAATAAAAGCCGAAATGCCGAAATTCCAGCATTTCGTGGGCTTGTGAGTGTGCGAGTGCTCGCAAGATGTTTAGGAAACGTTAGACCTAAAATTGCAAAGTGATAAGCTAGTCGTGTGTGAAATTTCGTGCACTTCGGTAATTGGGCCTCGATGGGCTGAAAATGGGCCCAATGGGCTTACGGGCCCGTATGGGTGTAAATAGGTAAATAATGTGTATTGATAGACTGTAGGTTCAAAATCATTTAAACTGATAAATTGATCATTAAATTTGAACTAAATAGGCTTAATTTGCTAGTAGACACTATAGGGCCTATCAGGGGTTTAGGGTCCAATAGCTAAAACTGATAAACTAAGTTAAATAGACTTTTGCAAAGACGGATGAATTATTAGTGATTGTAATATGCATGAAAACCCTAAAAACTGATAGAATTGCTGAAATACCCTTAGAGGTGGAAAATTACTATTTTACCCCTAGGAGCAAAATGACTGTTATACCCCTAGGGCTAAGTTTGAGCAAAAAGCATGATTATACTGTTACTGTTTTCTGCATGCCTTGACATTATTATCTATTGCATGGGATTAGGATCTTGATGGAGGAAGTACTAAAAGTGGCTTCTCTACGTACTGGAGGCTTTGCTTCAATTTACTGTTATCTGAGCAGCCATGCTGCAACTGTGGAGTGTAGGGCTTGGTGGGTTGAGTTATTCCCCACATAGTGTGTAGGGCTGGTACAGGTGGAGTGTAGCGATTGGATTTAGGCTGGGTTGGGCTTGCATATATGATTATATCTGTTCTATTCTGAAATGGGCCTATGGGCCATACTGTTATCTGAAAAGGGCTAAGGCTCAGTTTACTATAACCGAATAGGGCTTCGGCCCAGTTAAAAACTGAGACTGATTAGGGCTTCAGCCTAGTGGGCTTGAGCTGATTTTGGCTAGATGGGCTTTCCTTACACACTGAGTTTTCCAAACTCACCCCCTTTCTTTCCATCCATGCAGGTGAGCCCTAGTTGGTGGACTTTGAGCTGGGAGGGATTTGGAGTGGCCACGAAGATTTAAATTTCTGGTTTCCAATTATTTCATTTTATTATTTATTTAGATTATTTTATTTTATTTTGGTTTCTGGGTTGTAATAAGGCCGCTCCATTTATTTTGGGTTTTTAATTCTTTACATATTTTAATTTGTTTTAACTTAAGAATAATATTGTTTAAATTATTTTTAAAATCGGACTTACTTGTTTTCAAAATAACACGACAAACGAACGTTTTCCAAACCAAATGCACTTTCCAAAAGAGTATCAAAAGTCACGTTTTAAACAAACCCTTCACGATCAGTAGTAATTAGGACATTTATTAAGCAAATCGGGAATTTCTCCTAAAATAACAACCACGGCTTTGGGAAAGCTCACCCTAATCTTAGTAACTAGGTAACATGGCTAGATGTAGGTGATGTGACACACCAGATTAGGCCATAACGTCTGGGCCGGGTTTGGAGTGTTACATTTTGTGGTATCAGAGCCTGGTAGCAACAACTCGGCTGTGGAACAGGTCCAAAAAGATTTTCAAAAGTTTTTAAATTTAGACCCAAAAAGGGTATTTTTGGAATCGATTTTTGAAAAAAATTAAGAAAACATTTTTCAAGCTAGTTTTCTCCAAAATATACATGTTTTAAAGGTTCGATTATGAAAAGTCTTGAGTTTTCTGAAATCTGAGAAACTGAAGAAGTGGCACACTGAATCCTCGGCACCAAGTTTGTAAGTATTCTTGCTTTATATACTGTACTGTACTGAAACAACACTGTAGATAGAACTGAGACCCTGCTATGATACTATAGTTAGGGTAGAACTGAAAACTGTAGAGACTGAGACGGTAGGGAAACTAAACCCTAGAAAAATTACGACTGTAGCTAGGCAACGTATTCGTGAAAACAACTCTGAAACTCTATCTCTACATAAGACATTGGTAATAAATAACTGAAATATTAACCTACTGTCATAAAATTCTAAATTAGATAAGACGATATGAGTACGAGAGTTGCTCGTGGATGAGGCCGAGGACGTGGCCGAGGTAGTGCACAAGCTGGATCTTCATCCTCGGAGCATATACTAGCTGGTGGGGCACGACCACCACCGGTAGCTAAAAATGGGCCACACGATCGGGCCGCGGGGGACGACTCTCTGTCCCAAGCTATGCTGAGGGTTCTGGAAAGGGTGGCTGGAGCTAATGTCGGGCCTATAAATAGAGGGTCCATTTCTGAGCGACTCCGGGCTAACGGAGTAGAGGTTTTCAGGGGCGTATCTGGAGTACCCCTGAACGTAGCTGAGTATTGGCTGGAAGCTACGGAAAGGATTGTGGACGACCTGGACTGCTCGGTGGAGCAAAAGCTAAAGGGAGCAGTGTCTGTGTTGCGGGATGAAGCATACCAATGGTGGATTACTGTGAGAGAGAGTACCCCAGCTGAGCGGGTAACCTGGGAATTGTTTAAGAAGGTTTTCAAGGGAAAACCCGTCGGAGCCAGCTATGTGGATGCTCGTAGGAAGGAATTTCTGAACCTGACCCAGGGCGGTAGGTCAGTTGCTGAGTTTGAGGCGGAGTTTCTAAGGTTGAGCCGATATGTCAGCAGAATTGTTGCTACTGAGTACGAGCGCAGTGTTCGCTTTGAAGATGGCCTCAGGGATGAACTAAGGGTGCTGATAGCGCCGCAGAGAGAGTACGATTTTGCTGCACTGGTAGAGAAGGCTAAGATAGCCGAAGAGGTGAAGCAAGCTGAACGAAAGAACCGCGATAGGGATCGAAATCAATTCAGGAGAGATGCTGGACCAGTTGGTGGTGCAAATCAGAACGTTAAGAGAGCTAGGGTGGAGGTGCCGATTTGAGCAGTTCTGGTAAACACGGTTAGACCACAGCCTTGTGGAGACTGTGGTAGAGTACATCTGGGGGAATGCTGGAAACGTACTGGGGTATGTCTTCGTTGTGGGTTGGATTAAAGATTGTCCTAGGAGGCGCCTAGACTCAAGTTGCTGAACAACGGGCAGTGCAACCTGTTAAACCAGTGTGAGGTGGACCGTCACCGCCAAGAGGGTGTGGACAAGGTCAATGTGCTAATGGCCGTGGACGTGGAGCACCTGGCAGGGGTACCGGTAATGCGGAGGCTCGTCAACTAGCTCTGGTTTATGCTGGTCGTGTCGAGAGGAGGGTGATGCACCTGACGTAATAACTGGTACGTTTTTAATCTCTAGCGTACCTTATACTGCTCTGATAGACGTGTGATCAACCCATTCATATGTTGCATGTGACATTTCAGGGACGTTGGGTGTGCACTCTGAGGAAACTGTGAGTGAGGTAACTGTGATAACTCCTCTAGGTCACTCGGTTAGGGTAGATAAACTCTTTAGGGAGGTGCCTTTAGAGACTCAAGGTAGGATCTTCTGTAGAGACTTGATGGAGTTACCATTTGGAGAGTTCGATCTGATCTTAGGAATGGATTGGTTGACTAAGCATAGGGTAAGTTTGGATTGTGCAGCTAAGAGGATAGTGTTAAGGACTATAGAGGATGAGGAGGTAATGGTTATCGGAGAACGAAGGGACTACTTGTCCAATGTAGTTTCAGCCTTAAGGGCTGAAAAGCTAATTTGCAAGGGATGCAAGGCGTATTTGGCTTTTGTAAGCCAAACTGAAACTGAGAATGTGATTGTGAAGAAAGTCAGAATTGCTAGGGAATTTCAAGACGTTTTCCCAAAGAAGCTACCTGGATTACCTCCGAACCGAGAGGTCGAGTTTGGGATTGATTTGTTGCCTGGAATGGCTCCAGTGTCCATCGCGCCCTATAGGATGGCACCAAAGGAGTCGGTGGAACTGAAAGCTCAAATCCAAGAGTTGTTGGATAAAGGCTTCATTAGAATGAGTGTGTGTCCGTGGGGAGCACCTGTGTTGTTTGTGAAGAAGAAGGATGGGACGATGCGTATGTGCATCGATTATTGCCAGTTGAACAAACTGACGATAAAAAACAAGTACCCACTGCCAAGGATCGATGACCTGTTCAATCAGCTTAGGGGAGCGTCGGTATTTTCCAAGATTGATCTTCGATCTGGATATCATCAACTAAGGGTAAAGGAGGTGGATATTCACAAGACAGCATTCAGGACTCGATATGGTCACTACGAGTTTCTGGTTATGCCATTTGGGTTGACGAACGCACTTGCAGCTTTTATGGATCTGATAAATCGAGTGTTCCAACCTTACTTGGACCGATTTGTGGTCGTCTTTATCAACGATATTCTGGTATATTCAGAAACTGAGCAGAAGCATGATGAGCATCTCCGTATTGTGCTGCAAGTGCTGAGAGAGAAGCAACTCTATGTGAAGTTCAATAAGTGTGAATTTTGGTTGCGAGAAGTGACTTTTCTGGGGCACATTGTTTCTGCTGAAGGAATTAAGGTAGACCCTAGGAAGATTGAGGCAGTTCTAGAATGGAAGCCACCAAGGTCAGTATCAGAAATCTGCAGTTTTCTGGGTCTGGCAGGCTATTACAGAAGATTCGTAGAAGGATTTTCTCTGATTGCTACACCGTTGACGAAACTGTTAAGGAAAGAAGTAGCATTTGTTTGGACTAAGAAACAACAAGAGGCTTTTGATAAGCTGAAAAAAGTATTGACTGAGGCACCAGTGTTGATTCAACCAGAGACTGGGAAGGACTTCAGTGTGTACAGCGATGCGTTACATGTGGGATTAGGATGCGTACTGATGCAAGAAGGTAAGGTAGTCGCTTATGCTTCGCGATAGCTGAAGCCTCATGAAGCGAATTACCCTACGCATGATCTAGAGTTGGCCACAGTGGTCTTTGCATTAAAAATTTGGAGACACTATTTGTATGGAGAAAGGTGTATTATCTATACAGATCATAAAAGTCTAAAGTATCTGTTGACTCAAAAGGAGTTAAACCTTAGGCAACGAAGATGGATAGAGTTGCTTAAGGATTACGATTGTTTGATTGAGTACCACCCGGGCAAGGCTAATGTGGTGGCTGATGCATTGAGTTGAGTGTTGTTGCTGATTTAAGAGCTATGATTGCTCGTTTGAGTTTGTACGATGATGGAAGTCTGTTGGCGGAGTTGCAAGTGAGACCTACTTGGACTGAGCAGATTAATGAGAAGCAGTTGAAGGATGAATCATTAGTTCCTCAATTTCAGCAGGCTGAGAATAGGGAGAATTCAGATTTTGGACTGAATACTGAAGGAGTTCTTTGTTTTCGTGGAAGTGTTTGTATTCCAAAGGATTCTGAATTGAGGCAGTCGATTTTGAAAGAGGCCCATGGTGGACCTTGTGCCATGCATCCTAGAGGGAATAAGTTATATAGAGATTTGCGAGAGGTGTATTGGTGGCCTGGTTTAAAGAGAGAGGTGACTGAATTTGTTGGGAGATGTCTGACGTGCTAGCAAGTTAAGGCTGAGCACCAACTGCCTTTTGGGTTACTTCAACCGGTGAAAATTCCACTCTGGAAGTGGGAGAGAGTAACTATGGATTTCGTGAGTGAGCTACCTTTGACACCCTCCAAGAAAGATTCTGTGTGGGTGATTGTGGATAGGTTAACGAAATCTACCCATTTCATACATGTCCATATCGATTACTCATTTCAGAAGTTGGCCAAGTTGTATGTGGCAGAGATAGTGCGACTGCATGGGGTGCCAGTTTTGATTATTTCTGATCGAGACCCTAGGTTCACATCTCGATTCTGGCAGAAGTTGCATGAGGCGTTGGGTACACGATTGGACTTTAGTACTGCTTTTCACCCTCAGACAAATGGACAATCAGAAAGGGTTATTCAGGTTCTGGAGGATATGTTAAGGGGTTGTGTCATCGACTTTCGAGGTAGTTGGGAGCACTACTTGCCATTGGCGGAGTTTGCATACAACAACAGTTATCAAGCGAATATTCAAATGGCTCCATATGAGACACTTTATAGGCGAAGGTGTCGTACGCCTACGTGTTGGACGGAGTTGGGAGAGCGACAAGTTCTTGGACCGGAATTAGTGGCAGATACTGAGAGTAAAGTTAAGTTAATAAGGGATCGATTAAAGGAGGCCTCTGATAGACAGAAGTTGTATGCGGATCTGAAGTGTAAGGAGATTGAGTTCACTATTGGAGATATGGTTTTCTTGAAGGTTTCACCGTGGAAGAAGATTTTGAGGTTTGGCAAGAAAGGCAAACTGAGTCCGCGGTTTATAGGGCCTTATCGTTTCTTAAGCGAGTAGGGCCAGTTGCATATTAGTTGGAGTTGCCACCAGAGTTGGACCATATCCATGACGTTTTCCATGTGCCCATGCTGCGTTGATATCGATCAAATCCATCACACATTATACCAGTGGAAGAGATTGAAGTTAAGACTGATTTGACCTTTGAGGAGGAACCTGTACAAATTCTGGATCGAGAGGTTAAAGTTTTAAGAATGAAGTCAGTTTCGTTGGTAAAGGTACTGTGGCACAATCATGGAATGGAACAGGCTACTTGGGAGCTAGAAGAGACTATGCGTCAACAATACCTACAATTGTTTGGATCAAGTAAATTTCAAGGCTGAAATTTCTGTAAAGGGGTAGAGTTGTAATGCCCGGATTTTTGGGATTTTTCGGGTTTCTGTGATTTTTAGGGAATTTCTAAAATTTTGGTATTCTGCATATTGGAATTGAGTTTAAATGTGTTAATGGGCCTTTAGAAGGCCTAAGCCTAAGTTAAAACCCGGTAAAATATCAAGTTTGGATTTTAAGTGAATAGGAGACCTGGTTAAGTGGGCTTTTAAGAAAAACTTCGTAAATTATGACACAAGAAGAGCTTTGGTAAAGTAGCAAGGTGGCGCCACTAAGTTCCTAAAAAAGTGGTGCCTGGGAAGGAATTAAAGGTCCAGGGTTCAAGTTGCAAGGTAAGCGTATTGTTACTTTTTAATTTTTAGGCATGTGCCGGGCATGTGTTTACTTAAATGAATTTTGGCAAGGGCCTTAGGGAGGTTGGGCCGATTGCTTTGTTAGTAATTAGGGTTAGTTTCTTTTCTTTTTCTGTCATGAAAAATTAGGGTTAGCCACCTAAAAGCTTTGACTTTCATTTAACCTTCTCTAAGTTTTCACAAAAGCCAGAAAACGCAGATTCTTTCTCCTCTGTACCGATTTCTTTTTCCTCTCCTTCTCCTCCATTCTTTTCTTCCTTTTTGCTTTCTCTTCTAGCCAAAACCTTCTTATCACCTTACTCATCTTCTCTGTCAATCTCATCCTCTACAAAACCACCATAGCTGATTGCCATAAAAGCTGAAATCCTGAAAACTTACTTCTTGTGCCGATTTCTCCAAGCCAATTCCTTCTATTCTTTTCATTCCTTTTGACTGAATTTCATCTTCTCTAAACCCTTAGTACCTGTCGGCAACACTACTCCAAAGTTATAACATCAAATCATCATCTTCTTCACCAGTCAAAAAGTTGAAATTGCCATAACCATAGGAGCTCATAGCCGAAACTTCAGATCTCTTGGATTCGAGTTCTACTATCATTTAGGTGCTAGATCTACAACAGATCTGAGTAGAAATAGAAGAGAAATCAGTGGTAAGTGCTCACTAACCTAGATCTATAAGTTATTTTACAATTTAGAAAAGCCGAAGTCCCTAAAATCTAGGGAGGCTATCGATTTGGGCATAGGGCTCTAAGGGTCATTAATCAATGATTTCTTTTGGTGAATAGCGTGTTCTATAGGTGTTTGATTGAAGGCTTGGACAAGTGGATCGACTAGATCTAGATCTAGTCATCGGTTTTCGGCAAAGGTAAGATTTTGAAGGCTTTAAGGGCATTGGCTGAATATGGGTAAGTAAATATTGGGATTGTTTGTTGTAGTTTTGCAATCTAAGAATTGTGGTAATCGATTGTAGGACATCATGAGGGATCTCAGTAGCAGTCATCGCGAAACAGGTGTGTATCGAACTCCCTCTCATAGTTCAATTCGGCAAAAGCCGAAATGCCAAAATTCTGACATTTCATGGGCTTGTGAGTGTGCGAGTGCTCACAAGATGTTTAGGAAATATTAGATCTGAAATTGCAAAGTGGTAAGTTAGTCGTGTGCAAAATTTCTTGCACTTCGGTAAATTGGGCCTTGATGGGCTAAAAATGGGCCCAATGGGCTTACGGGCCCATATGGGTGTAAATAGGTAAATAATATATATTGATAGACTGTAGGTTCAAAATTGTTTAAACTGATAAATTGATCATAAAATTTGAACTAAATAGGCTTAATTTGCTAATAGACACTGTAGGGCCTATTAGGGGTTTAGGGCCCAATAGCTAAAACTGATAAGCTAAGTTAAATAGACTTTTGCAAAGGCGGATGAATTATTAGTGATTGCCATATGCATGAAAACCCTAAAAACTGATAGAATTACTGAAATACCCTTAGAGATCTATTTTACCCCTAGAAGCAAAATGACTGTTATACCCCTAGGGCTAAGTTTGAGCGAAAGGCATGATTATACTGTTACTGTTTTCTACATACCTTGACATTATTATCTGTTACATGGGACTGGGATCTTGAAGGAGGAAGTACTAAAAGTGGCTTGTCCACGTACTGGAGGCTTTGCCTCAATTTACTGTTATCTGAGCAGCCATGCTGCAACTGTGGAGTGTAGGGCTGGGTGGGTTGAGTTATTCCCCACATGGTGTGTAGGGCTAGTACGGGTGGAGTGTAGCAGTTGGATTTAGGCTGGGTTGGGCTTGCATACATGATTATATCTGTTCTGTTCTAAAATGGGCCTATGGCCCATACTGTTATCTGAAAAGGGCTAACGCTCAGTTTACTGTAACCGAATAGGGCTTCGGCCCAGTTAAAAACTGAAACTGATTAGGGCTTTGGCCCAGTGGGCTTAACCTGATTTGGGCTGGATGGGCTTTCCTTACACACTGAGTTTTCCAAACTCACCCCCCTTTTTTTCCATCCATGCAGGTGAACCCTAGTTGGTGGACTTGGAGCTGGGAGGGATTCGGAGTGGCCATGAAGATTTAAATTTCTGGTTTCCAATTATTTCATTTTATTATTTATTTAGATTATTTTATTTTATTTCGGTTTCTGGGTTGTAATAAGGCCGCTCCATTTATTTTGGGTTTTTAATTCTTTACATATTTTAATTTGTTTTAACTTAAGAATAATATTGTTTAAATTATTTTTAAAATCAGACTTACTTGTTTTCAAAATAACACGATAAACGAACGTTTTCCAAACCAAATGCACTTTCCAAAAGAGTATCAAAAGTTACGTTTTAAACAAACCCTTCATGATCAGTAGTAATTAGGATATTTATTAAGCAAGTCGGGAATTTCTCCTAAAATAACAACCACAGCTTTGGCAAAGCTCACCCTAATCTTAGTAACTAGGTAACATGGCTAGATGTAGGTGATGTGACACACCAGATTAGGCTATAACGTCTAGGCCGGGTTTGGGGTGTTACATTCTCAATCCCGATTGCACCAACACTTGGGCTTCGGTCAACAAGGCCTTTAACTTCTCAAAACTCTGCTGGCATTTTTTCATCCACTCAAACTTAACATCTTTTTGAAGTAGCATCGTCATTAGAGTAGCAATCATTGAAAACCCTTTGACAAATCATTGATAGTAGCCTGCTAGGCCTAAGAAACTCCTAATCTCTGTTACGTTCCTTGGCGATTTCCACTCAACAATAGCTGATACCTTGCTCGGGTCAACTCTGATCCCATCTCCTGACACAATGTGTCCCAAGAAACAGACATCTCGTATCCAAAATTCACTCTTGCTGAACTTGGTGTACAACTGTTTATCTCTCAGAGGGACAGTCCTCAAATGCTCCGCATGCTCACCCTTATCAGGAGAATAGATGAGTATGTCATCAATGAAGACGAAATTGTCCAAGTAGGGTAAAAAAATGTGGTTTATTAAGTCCATGAATACTGCAAGAGCATTTTTCAAGCCAAAGGGCATGATAAGGAACTCATAGTGGCCGTACCTCATTTTTGGCACATCTTATTCCTTGACTCTCAACTGGTAATACCCCGACCTCAGGTCTATCTTAGAAAACTCGGTTACTCCTCTCAACTGATCGAACAAGTCATTGATCCTTGGTAAAGGATACTTATTCTTTACAGTGACCTTATTGAGTTGATGGTAGTCTATGCAAAATCTCATCGAACCATCCTTTTTCTTAACAAATAAAACTGGCGCTCCCCAAGGAGAATAACTCGGTCTCACAAAACCCTTATCCGTCAACTCTAACAACTGGGTCTTCAATTCCTTAAGTTCCGTTAGAGCCATCCTATATAGAGAGATTGAGATAGGTGCCATACCAAGAGCCAACTCGATACCAAACTCTACTTCCCTATCTGGAGGTAATCAAGGCAACTCTTCTGGAAACACATCCGGGTAATCGCATACCACTGGCGCCGAATTAATTTTCACTTTTGACATTTGGGTATTTAGCACAAAGGTAAGATATGACTCATACCCTTTTCTCAAGTACCTCTGAGCCGTCATAGAATACATCACATTAGGTAGACCATTAGATTTACCTGATTCAATCCGGAGAACATCATCATTTTCACATTTTAGCTCAATAAATTTCTTTCCATAATTTACCACTACATCATAGGCAATCAACCAGTCCATACCCAAGATTACATCAAATTCGTCAAACGGCAATAACATTAAGTTAGCCGGGAAGCAATGACCTCTAATTGTCAAAGGACAATCCTGACACACTTGGTCAACTAGCACATGCTTGCCTAGTGGGTTTGACACCTTCACTACAAACTCGGTTGACTCAACTAACATTCTCATTCTAGACACCAATTTCATGTAAATATAGGAATGAGTAGAACCTGGATCAATCAACGCTATATAGAAATGCCATGGATAGAAAAGGTACCCGTAATCATGTCGGGGGACAAAGCCTCTTCACGGGCACAGGAAGTATAGGTCCTCACAGGTGCTCTACCCTCGGACCTCACAGCAGCATTCTAGGGGCTCCTCGGCTACTAGCCCAACTACTAGGGTTCTCTGCGGTCTACCTCTCGAAGGAGCACTATTCGCTCGAACCTCTTCCCTTTTATTACCCTCATCCATCTTAGGACAATCTCGGATGAAATGATCAAGTGAGCTGCACTGGAAACAACCTCTTTCATTTCCTCAACACTCACCGAAGTGTCATCTACTGCACTATGAGCACTTGGGTCTATCAGGTCGAGCACTACCAACGCTCGCAACAGAGGTAGTCTGGGTGTAACACCCCAAACCCAGCCCAGACGTTATGGCCAAGTCTGGTGTGTCACATGGACGATGACTTAGACTTCATTCTTTAATTAATACGGTTAGGGCGAGTTTGCAAAATTGTTTTTTAAGAGTTTAGAGAAACCGAGTTATTTGCTTCGTGAAAGTCCTATCCACTACTAATTTAGAGTTTATTTCTTCAAACAATCTTGTTTTGTCATTAGGTGATCCATTTGATGCGTATGATATATTTTAAAATTGTTGATTAATTTTGGAATAAAAACCCACGCAGCCTAGTTCTATCAATTTTAAACAAGTAATAATTTAATAATTAAAACCAACATAAAGAAAAATAACCCATGAGCGGCCTTATTACAAATTTAAAAACCCAAAAGAAAATAAATTAAAGAAAAATACTGAAATAAGATATTTTGAGTAAAATTTAACCAAGTGTAGTCTACATGGCCATTCTAAATCCTTCTAGCTCCAAGTCCACTAAGTTTGGGGCTCACCTGCATAGATGAAAGGAAAGGGGGTGAGTTTGGAAAACTCAGTGTGTAAGCTAAACCCAACCAGAGCCCAAATTAGCTCAAGCTTAACTGGGCCTAAGCCCTATCCATATTCAGGATTAACTGAGCCTTAGCCCTATTCAGTAAATAGTAATTAACTGGGCCTTAGCCCTATTTAGAAATTAGTGTGGCCCTTAGGCCCATTACAGTAACAGAACAGTAATTATGCATGTATGCAAAGTCCAGCCCAATCCAGCCCTACACACCAACTGTACCAGCCCTACACACCACCTGTACCAGCCCTACACACCATGTGGGGAATAACTCAACCCACCCAGCCTACACACCACAGTCGCAGCATAGCTGCTTAATCAGATAACGTGGCTAAGCCACTAACAGTAAAATGAGGCAAAGCCCCTAACAGTAAACATGGCATTGCCACTTAGCACTTCCTCCATCAAAAATCCAATTCCATGCAACAGTATAATATGTCATGGCATACAGTGAACAGATAATATTTAGTATGCATTTCAGTCAATTTAACCCTAGGGGTATAATGGTGTTTTTGAACCTAGGGGTTAAATAGTAATTTTCCACCCTTAGGGGTATTTCAGTAAATTTAACAATTTTTAGGGTTTCATGCTCATTACAATTGTTAACAGTCCAACTGTCATCTAAATAGCTTATTTAGCCCACTTTATCAACTTAGAGTTATCGGGCCCTAAAACCCCCTAATGGGCCCTATAGTGTCCACTAGCCATTACGGCTCACTAAGTCCATACTTTATGTTCGTTTTAGCAGTTTCAACACTTAGATTATCAGAATTCACTTACCGCTCGTTTTCACCCTTATGGGCCCATAAGCCCATTGGGCCCAAATTCAGCCCCTCAAGGCCCAAATCTATCAACGTGCATGAAAATATGCACATAGCACTCTTATCGCTTGCGATTACCGATTCTACCGTTTTAACCGACCGACGAGTGTTCACACGCTCGCAAGCCCTTGAAATGCCAGAATTTCGACATTTCAGCTTTTCAACTTTCGCCGATCTAATCTACAAGTGGGTGTTGATTACACACCTGATTTGCAAGATTTGCAGGAATCCCTCGAACGATCAACCTACAGCAGTTTACTATGACATTAGCCTATAATCCAATGTTATTAACCGAATCGATACCATAGAAATACCACAATATTCAGCCATCCTTACCCAAAACTGATATCCACTTACCCTTACTGAGATCTACTACTAGATCTAAATCTAGCTCGCCTCCACGACCCTAGCCTCCACTGCTCCTTGCTAGATCACCCCTTTCGCGAACTAATACACAAAAGAACCGAATAAAAAGACTAGTATTAACCTTAGCCAAAATCTACAGCCACACTAGAAGTTTAGGGGTTTTTGGTTTTTCTTGAATCACAAGATACTGAATGAAAAGGGGTTTCAATTACTTACTAAGAGAATGGATCCAAGAGATATAAAAGGCTCAGTTCCTGAATCACTATGGATATGGAGGTTTCAGCTTTTGTATGAAGAAAAAGGAGATTAGAGGTTTATGTAATGGAGAGGAAAAGATGTCGACAGAGGTTAGGGGGTTGTGAGGTTCGGCTAATTGAGTCAAAGAAAATAATGGAGATCCGGCCACTGAGGGAAATTGTCACAAACTTGTGTATCTCGGGATTTTGGCTTTCAAGAAGTCAGCCAACCAAGGTTCTAATTGAATCAACAAGATGAAAGAAGAGAAGAAAGGAGTAGATTCGACTTTTTAGAAGAAAAGTGAAGAAATAAGAGGAGTTTGGTTTACTTGCACAAATCGGCAAAAAGAGAGGGTGTATGGATCTTGTTTTCGGCTTTTAAAACATAAGAGAAAAGAAGAAAGAAAAAAATGGAATGAAAGTGCTCTCAAGATCCTATACCTATTCGGCAAACCCCAAAAGAATGACCCAACACAATCCCTCAAAGAAATAAGAGGAGAAATCGGCACACTCCTTCCCAAAATGTCGACAAAGCAACCTCTAGGGACCCTAGCCGATTTGCTTCCCAAGAGACCACTATTCGGCCAACACCTACCTCCCTTTCAAAACTCCTAAAATCTCTCCCCTTATCCCTACATGATCATGTTACATGAGCACATCAAACTCTTCCCAACAGAATTTCACTTAGAGTCCATCACATGTCTTGCACATGCATTAAAAATAAAATACCACCTTGCTAACCATGAGACTTGAACCTTGGCTCTTACATAGGCTCCACACGCCTCCATTGTCTTCTAAGTGGCTTTACATTACCATCCTACCACTGGCTCACTTGTGTCTTAATTTACCAACATTTTCTTAAGAGCCCATTTACTCAAAGCCCCTTCTCCCTTAAGTCCAAGATTTTAAAATTCTACCAGGTTTTAACTTAAGCTTGCGCCTTCTAAAGGCCCACTAACACACCCAAACATAATTTAGCATAACTAGACAAACAAAATTTTAAGTTCACACAAATTCACAAAAATCCTAAAAATCCTGAAAATTAGGGCGTTACACTGGGCTTTAGACGTCATATGTTGCTTACTCTTGTTCTTACTCGAGAATCCCACTAAAGTATTTGATTGGGTAGCAAACTCTCTCAATCTCTTAGATGAGGATTGATGCGATTTCCCCATCTACCTTTTCTTTGAGTCATAGTGTGACAGCCTTAAAACGGCCCTAGTCGGAATGTGGTTTCGGGACCACAAAACCAAGGCATAAAAATAATTTAATAATTATTTTGATGCCTATTGTATATGCTAAATCATGTGTGACATTTTAGGTGCTTCAATTTAGTATTAAAATTTTGAATTTCACCTAAAAGGGCTAAATTAAGAACTTTGAAAATGTGCTAGGCAAAGGTGTGATGACTAATAATTACATGCATGCAAAATAAGGGATTTGCATGTCAAATTACCCACTTTTATGATAATGGATGGTAATGATGAGGTTTTGGCATTTTGTGATTTGTAGCTTAGTTATGTATTAATATAATAAAAGAAATTAATATTTAGTTATCATAAAAATAAAAGATAAAATAAATAATAGAGATTTTGGGTGAAAAAAAAAAAAGAAGGTGTTCATCTTTTTCTCTTCTCCATAGCCGAACCTCAAGGAAAGGAAATTGAAAATTCTTCCTAGTTGATTCGGTCATTGCTTAGCCAAATTGGGAGGTATGTTCATGATTTTTGCTTTTGAAATTTGGGGAATCAAAGATGGATGCTAAGTTATTTACTTAGTCTTGAATAAAATTTGAGTTGGTTGTGCCATGGATAATCGACCATGGATGCATGTCTTCTTTGTTGATGTTTTGTTAGATTTTCCTTGTTTTGAAGATTATTACTAAGGGAATTTGAGCTTTGTAAACATGAAATCCTTCTGTGATAGACAAGATGTAATATTCGGCCATATGAGCAAGTGTGGGGAAAATTGTGCTTCCCTTGATGCTTGTGTTAAATAATGAAATTTGGGTGTTGCTTGAGCTAGTTTAAGGGTCCTCTCCTTTGCCCATTATGGAATTTGTTGAGCTTGGAAGAAGTAGGCATTCGGCTATGTCAAATTAGGCTAAGGAATTGTTAAATTGAAGTCATGAACTTACTAAAGCTTGCCAATGAACCTTATGGTGTTATATGCATGGAATATTAAGTTGAACTTAGAAGATTTTGGTGTTGTGGGATAATACCGAACCTAAGAGCATCCGGTTCTATGAGTATAGGATTTGTCTTGTTCTTGAGTAGCAATTTGGTAGTATGCTTGATATGTAGTTTAATGAAAATGATTTAAGGTTAATAGAAGTTAAATTGGATGTGGCGAGCTTCTTAAATTGTTTGACCGAAACCTACTAGTGATTTGAAAATTATGAAGCATGTTAGTTTCGGTTGATTAGTGATGTAATAAGGAAAGGGATGGTTTGATTTTGATTTATAAGTGAAGTTTAAGACCTTATGCATTTAGTCTTAGCATGTGAAGTAAATCAAACATACTTCTTTTGTGATTGAACTTTGAATTGATGGAAGTATGTGTTATGTATAAGATTGAATGCTACAAAATGTTAGTTAAAGTTTAGGAGGTGGAATTGAATAAAAGTCCATGCTTGGACATATGGCCGAATGGCCTTAGTGTGTATGCATATGGAATTGGTAGTTAGACAAATAGATTAATTTGTGCTTGTGGGAGTTTCTTGATTAAAGAAATGACCTAATCGGCCATGTGCATAAATTCTTTGATTTTTTGTTTAATAATTGGTGCCTTAAAAGTGGTATATTAATTAATATGAGTATGAATTATGTATATTTATGTTAAGGTCAATGACTTCTCTAAATGTTACCTTATGTGAATAAGAACTTTAAAAAGTGAAATCGTATAAATCTGCTGGGTATAGCAGCAGTAACGTGATTTGGAAAAATCACCATAAATTGTGGGAGATGAATTAGAGGCTGAATAAATTATGTAATTAAAGCTTAATGATTATAGTTTCTTATAAAAGAAACCTTACAAGCAATGGACTTGCCGATAAAAAGATTTTTAAAGTTGTGTGAGACAGTGTCAGAATGACTCCGAAATCCCCTGTTCTGTTTTTAGAAAATCACCATAAATTGCATAAAAATTGTTATGAGGCAAAATTTATATGCTTAGACTCTTAATGAGTCTAGTTTCGAATGAAATAGGCTAGGACATGTTTCGAATTCTGTACAAGGAGAAATTCAATTTGTAGTAAAGAGTTGTCAGTTTAGTCAAACAGTGAAATAGGGGAAATTTTAAGAAAATTCTGGTATTGATGCCAAATCAAAAATTCTGGAAATTTTATGGATGGAAGATATATGAGTCTATTTTCAGGAAAAATTAACGGCACATCATTTGGAGTTTTGTAGCTCCAGTTATAAGTAATTTATTGAATGTTGCTCAGAAAATCAGCTTGTTGCGACTTATGATATGTATGTGAAATGACCGAATGTGTGTGTGTGCTTGCAATGAGAAGTATATGCATGTATTATTTGAGTATAAGTGAAAATTGATTAATTGAGATATTTGAATAAGGATTAATAAAAATAAATATTTTATTTAGCTCAAGAGCATAGAGGGGCAAGTTCGGATAAAGGGAAGGCTAAAGTGGTCGAATAGCTAACTCATAGTTGCTCGAGAAAGTTCAAGGTAAGTTTTGAGTAATTGAATTTGATATTTAATTTAAAATGTCATGATATACATGCTGATAGTTGAACGATGTCCCATTGAGAAAGAAACCTTATTCATGTTTGCTATATAGCCGAATGGCTCGTAGAGAAAGGGACCGAAATTGGGATTTGAAATGCATTGCTTATGTATGTTTGATCATTGGGCCGAAAGTCTAGAAAAGAAGAGTATACATGAATAAGTTTTGAACTATATATATTTATGATATAAAGTCGAGGAGCATGTTATGTTTGTATGCAAATGAATTGATTGAATTACAAGTGCGATCTTGCTATGTGAAACTTGGCAACATGTGAATATATATATGTATGAGAATTTGTGATGTGAATCCGGGATTAAGTCCCACTGACTATATGTGGAGACTATGTCCGGGTTAAGACCCGAAGGCTATATGTAGAGATGATGTCCGGGTTAAGACCCGAAGGCTATATGTGGAGATTATATCCGGGGTAGAGACCCGATGGCTATGTACAGAGATTTTACCCGAGCTAAAGGTCTCGATGATGATGCGAGTAAAGTCTAAGACTAATGGTCTTCAAGGTAACGATTGCTAATGAATGCGCTTAAAGTGTTAAGTTATACAGGTATGTACCCTAAGCTTATACGCAAGCTGGTTTTTGGACCGAATACTAAGGTCATTATGCGATTACATATGTGTGCATGAAATGAGACTATTAATATGGTCAATGTACAATTGGTCAATGCAAAATGTTATGTGAAATTTTGTGACATGTTTATGTTTACATGAGTTTACTATAAGTGAAAGCTATCTACTTTCGTATATGATGTGAATGTGTTGATTGGTTAAAGGGTGACTTACCTAAAAGAGGAGGGAAACAAAAATACGAACAACTATGTTATAATTTGATGTTATATCTGTTGTCATTGCTTAAAACTTACTAAGCATTGTAATGCTTACTCCGTTTACTTTGTTTCCTCTGTTTTATAGATCTCATTTTGGAAGCTACGGACTCGAGGATTGAAGCTTTAATCACCTACACTATCGCTGTTATTTTGGTACATTTGATATTTATTTTGGATCAATGGCATGTATAGGCTAATCTCCTTTTTGTTGAACCAAATTACCCTTTTGAGTTGTAATTATTCTAGCCATGCGAAAATGGCTTGATTAGTCTTCGAGTTTGATTATATGTTTGGATGATACTCATATGATTCGATGTTGTGGCATGATATTTAGTTAGTACCCAATATGCAATGAGTTTCTAATATGGTGTTCGGTTATTGAAAAGTTTGATTTAGCCAAATTGTTAGTTGCCACATGGTAGAAATACGCTAGCATGCTTATAGAACGAATTTAATGAGATATGATGTACTGACCGAACCTATTTACAAGTGATATATTCGACTATAGAACTCAATGAATCTATGTCTAGCGTGTAACTATGAACCTCGGTAGGTTGTAGTTAGATATGTAATACTTTAATACCCTATTCCGGCGACGGACAGGGGTGTAGGGTGTTACACATAGGACGCCATATTAGCCTTTCTCTTCTCCTTGGCCAGCTCTTCGGCCTTGCACGCTCTCTCAACGAGCACCACAAACTCTCGAATCTCTAAAATACCCACCAACAATCAGATGTCCGTATTTAAACTATCTTCAAATCGCTTACACATGGTGGCTTCGATAGAAACGCACTTACGTGCATACTTGTTGAGTCTTACGAACTCGCGCTTATACTCGGTAACTGTCATTCGACCTTACTTTAATTCAAGGAATTCTTTCCTCCTCTTGTCAATGAACCTTTGACTAATACACTTTTTTCAGAACTCTTCTTGAAAGAACTCCCAAGTTACTTATTCTCTCAATATCACTGACACAAGGGTGTTCCACCACTGGTAGGCTGAGTCTTGTAGGAGTGATACTGTAGACTTTATACACTCCTCTGATGTGCACAACAGCTCATCAAATCCTCAGTTGGTATTCTCCATCCAGAACTCTGCTCTCTTTGGGTCATCGTATTTATTCGCCCAGAATTCCTCAGCCCCACTTTTTCTAATTCGGCCAACTAGGGGTTTTACTTTCCTGCCCAATTCTGCTCCTAGAGTAGTTACTGGGGCATGCTGATAAATCAGAGGAGGTAGGAGAGGTGGAGTGTTCGGGTTCACATGAACGTACTCCGTATACCAAGCATCCATCATTTACAGGTAGGCTTCTCTAGCCCCTCCGCCCTGACTCATCGTCATAGGCCCCGTTTCAACTAGCGTGATCCTTTCAGTGGGAGCCGGCGTGTAACAGCCCGAATTAGTGGATAAATAGAAAAGTAGTTTTGAAACCATGAATCCACAGTCTAAAATATTATTCTAATTAAGTTTTGATGTTTATTTGGGTACTTAAATGTTTATGTGAAAATTTGATAGATGAATTTGTTGTTTACATGTCCAATTTGGTAGATTGGACTAAATTGCAATAGGTGAAAAATATGGGTTTTGTTTCATAAAAGTACTTGATTGAATTAGGTTTTTAAATTTGAGGTCCTTATATGGTAATTAGACCATTTTAGTTTAGTTTGGACAAAAATACCCAAGGAAGGGAGGAATATAAAAGGTTTTAATAAAGGGCATTTTGGTCATTAGTTAATAAAAGAAATAAAAAGCAAAAAATGAGGCCAAAAAGTGTCCATAATTCTTCTCCTTGGCTAAATATTTGGGTGAAGCCATAGCTAGGGTTTCATCAAATTTCAAGCTTGATTGTAAGTGATTTCTAGCCTCGTTTTTAATTTTCTTCGTATTTTTGGAATACTCGTAGCTTGCTCTAGCTATTTCTACCATTATTTCAAGCTAGGGTTGATGTTTAAAATTTTACCCATGTATGACATGCAAGTAATTTGATGTCTAATATTGGAATATGAAAGTTTAAGGTGTGGTAAACTATGATTACTAGGTGATTTTTCATGAAAGTCCCTAATAGGGACCAAATTGTAAAGATAATAAATAGGGTGGAAAAGGTATAAATTGATGAGAAATGTGGGCTGTTTTGAGTGCCATTGAGATTTGGTTAGGCTTGGATAACTAAGAGAATAGATATATTTCAATTTCCGAGCCTAGGGACTTAGTTGTAAAAATTAACAAAGTTGGGGATAAAATGGTAAAAATTGTCATAGGATGATTTTGGACTAAATTGAGTAATGTGTGTATTAAACGAGTTAAATGTGTCATTATAGATCTAGAATACCAAGGAATCAACCTTGACCGAGGCAAGGGCAAGGTTTCAGATTAATTTGCAAATTATCGCATTTTATTGTTGGGGTAAGTTTATATGTAAGTAATACGTCAATTTTATTTGCACAATAACAATTTTGATGTATGCTATGAAATATTAATATTGGTAAATTTTCTATGATTTCTAAAAGTGTTGGAAATGTGAGTCCCGATTGAACCTTTAGAAAAACAGGAGATACGGATAAAATGTAGCTATCTCACATGGATGATAAGGTGAGCTTAACCATGTGTACACGAGAGCTGCGGACCAAAGATAGATATGTCATATGTGTGATAAGGTGAACTTCACCATGTGTACATGAGAGCAATATTTATGTAGCTAGGTTACATGGGTAGATCCAAGGGACTAGACACCATGCATACACGATAGTTAGGAGAGGTAATGGCTATGTCACATGAGTGATAAGGTGAGCTTCACCATGTGTACACTAGAGCCGATTTATGTGTTGGTTGAGCTGGGAGTTGAAAATCCACCGAGTATCAAATGTTAATCTGAAGAGTTCAATAGGAAAACTTACAAAAGAGATTTGGTGTGGTAATATGATATGTAAGTGCAGGTGCATTCTTTTAAGCAAGTGTAATTGTGGAAAATTGCATGTGAACTTGAGTAGTGGAAAATAATATGCATGATTTGTATGGGAATGTTGGTAAGATTAGGTGGTAAGTTGGTGTGTGAGGGATAACCCTTGGTAATGCTAAATATTGCTATGACATTAACTATTTACATATAGACTTACTAAGCTTTTAAAGCTTACTCCTTTCTCTTTTCCCTTGTTTTATAGATTCAATCGAGCCAGCTCGGGATTGGGACATGTTAGAGGATCACCCACACCATCAACATTTTCTTTTGGTATAGTGAAATGAACCCTTTGAACTATGGCATGTATAAGGACTTAATGGTGTTGTAAATGTTAAGTACGATTGGTGACCATGTGGGTATATGTTCCTTTTTGTGTCATTTTGTAACTAATGCCATGTGAAATGACAAATGTAAATGTTAGTTTATATATATATATATATATACACATATCTTTATGAGAAATTTCATGAATTAGTTGGTGTGCATGTGTGGATATGTATTAGTGTATGTTGTTAAACCATCAAATGTGGCCATTTAGATGACTATTAATGTCATGATGTATGGTGGTGAAAATGGTATAAGTTTGTGCTTGTTTTCAGGGTGGCAGTTGGCTTGAAAAATAGCCTATAATTGTCCACACGGGTAGACACACGGATAGACAGACGACCAGCCCCATGGGTGTGTGGATAGGCCGTGTGTCACTTGCAGTTGAATTTATGAAAATTAAATGTTTTGTAATAAACACATGGGTTGGAGACACGGCCGTGTGTCTCAACCGTGTGATAGACACGACCTAGCCCATGGGTGTGTGGCTTGGCCGTGTGACGAATTTTTTACGATGACGTCATAAATAGAATACCTAGGAGTTTTCACGCGAGCTAAGACATGTGCGTGTGCTTGGTCGTGTGATGGACACAGGCACAAAGCACAGGCGTGTGCTCAGTCGTGTGAAACCCCTGTAGGTTCGAATTGAAAAATAATTCAACACGGGCTGAGGACATGGGCGTGTGCGACCACACAGCCTACCCACACGGGTGTGTCCCTGTCTTACATGGGCGTGTGCCCTGTAATAGGTCAAATTTTCCAAAATTTTTTTGAGTTCTCGGACTACTTCCAAACCATGTTTCGGGTCTTGTAGGCCCACTTTAAGGGTTGTACGATATAATATGAACAAGTTTTCAATTGAAACAAAATTTTATGATTCGGTTGTGTTTGAATGGTTGTGATATTGTCTGGTAATGCCTCGTGCTCAGGTAAGGGATGTTACACTCAGTGGTATCAAAGCTATGGTTTAGTCAGTTTTCAGACTACCGTAGTGTTGTGGATGAGTCTAGCTATACATGCTATGGATATATTACGATAATGTGGTGACTCCTGATATAGTAATGGATCCCGAACAAGCTGCGGCTGATGATGCTGCTAGTAACGCGCTGGCGCCCGCGCAAGGGACCGCGCTGGTAGAAAGTAGAAATAAAACTCTGAGTCAAGGAGACGAGGCTCGGGATGCCTTTCTCCAATTGATGAATGACTGGCATACTGATTTTTTTAGAGCACATCCTAATGCTCAACCCCCTCCTCCCCTACCTGTAGCATAACCGTTCCCCGTAGCCCCACAGGGTGTTGATATGGTAAGGTTGACAAAACCTCCAGTAGATAAAATTTGGAAACAAGGAGCCAAAGAGTTTAGAGCTAACGTCGACGATGATCTACAAAGAGTGGAGTTTTGGCTCGAGAATTCCATCCGAGTATTTGAGAAATTATCTTGTACACCTGAGGAGTGCCTAAAATGTGATGTGTCCTTGTTGAAAGATTCGGCCTATTGTCAGTAGAAGACATTGATATCAGTGGTCCTGAGGGAAACAGTGACATGGGACTTTTTCTTGGAAGAGTTCCAAAAGAAATACATAAGTCAAAGATTTATTGATCAGAAACGGAAGATGTTCCTCAAGTTGAAGCAAGGTAAGATGACTATGGCAGAGTATGAATATGAGTTCGTTAGACTTAACAAATATGCACAAGAGTGTGTTTCTACCGAGGCGATATTGTGTAGAAGGTTTGAAGATGGGCTCAACGAGGATATCAAACTGTTGGTGGGAATTCTAGAATTAAAAGAATTTGTGGTGTTGGTTGACAAAGCATGCAAAGCCGATGAGCTAAATAAAGAGAAGAGAAAAGTAATTATGGAAGCTCGAGATGCCAGTAAGAGACCGATGAGTAAGTCCTTTCAATCTCAATCAAAGAGGTCTAAAGAAACGAATCTTTGAATGACAGTTTCAATTGGACAGTCACATCGAGATTGAGGTAAAGCATATTCTGGTTCTAAAGCCCAGGCTACATCGATTGCTAGTGTGGGTAACGTAAGGACTGATAGACCTGAGTGTCAGGACTGTGGTAGACGACACACATGTGAGTGTTGGGGAATTAATCTGGCTTGTTTCAAATGTGGTTACATAGATCATTTTGTTAGAGATTGCCTTGGGAAAGTGGGAGATGAGAAATTTCAAGGTGTTAGACCGAGTCACACTACTAGTAAGGGTAAACCGCCAAGGAACACTGGAGGCGGAACCAGTGCTAAAAGCATAGCGAAGGATATAGCTGTGAGATCTGAGACGAGGACACCGGGTAGAGCTCATGCTATGCGAGCTCGGGAGGAAGCATCATCTCCGAATGTAATTACCGATACATCTCACTTTATAATACTGATGTTATTGCATTAATAGACCCAGGCTCCACTCATTCTTATATTCGTGAAAAACTAGTGCATAGTAAGACATTGCTTATTGAGTTGACTGAATTTGTTATTAAAGTGTCGAACCCATTATGTGACAGACTTAAAACGACCTTAGTCAGAATGTGGTTTCGGGACCACAAAACCGAGGCACAAAAATAATTTAATAATTATTTTGATGCCTATTGTATGTGTAAATTCATGTGTGATATCTTGGGTGCTTTAATTTAGCATTATAATTGTGAATTTCACCTAAAATGGCTAAATTATGAACTTTGAAAATATGCTAGACAAATGTGTGATGACTTATTAATGCATGCATGAGAAATAGTGGATTTGCATGTCAATTTGCCCACTTTTATGATAGTGGATGGTAATGATGAGATTTTTGGCATTTTGTGATTTGTAATTTAGTTATAATATTAATAATAGAAATTAGTAATTGGTTATCATAAAATAAAAGCTATTATAATCTCATGAAATAAAAGATAAATTAGTTTAATAATAGAAAAAGGGGGGTGATAAAAACAAAGTTCTCATATTTGTTCTTCCTTTTACCGATTTGAACAAAAGAAAATTTTAAGAAGAACACCCAAGGCATTCGGTCACTTGGTTGAAGACTAAGGTATGAGTTCATGAGTTTTTCCTTTGAATTTTGAGAGTTTAAGGTGATTTTCGAAGCTCCTAACACAACCCATGTGAAGATTCTTGTGTTTGTGAGCATGAAGTATTCTTATGCTATGTTTTGAGTGTGTTATGTTTTTTTTAAAATAGAAATTGATAAATGGTGTTTTAATGGACTCTATGATGTTAAATTGCATGTAAATTGAAATTTGTGAACTCAAATTGTTTAGATTGAAGTTTTGAATGGTTTAAAGGTCTAAGGGGCATTCGGTTCTTTGAATTTTGTGAATGGTTTTGTTTTTGATTAGCAATTTGGTTATTAACATGATATTTAGCCTAGTGAAAATGACTTAGGGTGAATAGATGCTAATTTTGATGTGGTGAGCTTCTTAATTTGTTGACCAAAACCTACTAGTAATTTATAAATTTAGTGAAGTATGTTGGTTTCGGTTAATTAGTATATGACAAGGAAAATTTTGCTTAGATATTGAAATTGAGCTTATAATGGCCAAATGTAACATGTATAGGAATGGTGGTGTGATAGTAAGGTTATTGAAAGAATTAAATTGATTTAAAGTGTATTTGTCAAATGTGAACTAAAATGATGGCTTGTGAGTATGGAACTCGGCAAGATTTAAAATTTATTAAAGAATGCTTAGAGTTCCAAATGAGTGTTAGATAAATATTTAGATGTTAAAAATCAACGAAATTGAGAGTTGTAAGTTTAATTGTGATAAATTATGCTTTGTATGATTTAAATTAACTAAGAGAAGTATTAGTCCATTCGGCAATTGTAGATAAATTGTGAAGTAGTGCGCAACATTTGTAGTACTTGCTTAAAATGGTTTGGTTAAATGCTTGTGACATGAAAAGAATTGAGTTTGCAAATTGTGAGCTAGTAGGTATAATTAATGGTTGTTTATTGAGGGATGAGCATTTGGCCATGGTGTTTTGGGTATGGAATAATGTTTTGATTTTTGTACCCGGATGAAGAAAGTGCTATATGCGGCCTTAGTAAATAAGAGAATAATTGAGCTTGCTAATTGATATGTTCTTTTTTGTGTTATCCAAATTAGTTGTAAATAAGATATTGGGCTACATTTAGTGAAAGTGCTGAATGGATATGATAATGTGAAGTGCAAAAAGGGTATGTGAGAAGAGTGAATTTGTATAAATCTGCTTGATACAGCAGCAGTAACGTGTCTTGGAAAAATCACCATAAATTGTGGGAGCTAAATTAGAGGCTGAATAAATTATGCAATTAAGCTTAATGAGTCTAGTTTCTTATAAAAGAAACCGTGTAAGCAAAGGAATTTCCTATAGAGAGATATTTAAAGTTGTGTGGGACAGTGTAAGAAGGACTCCGAAATCCCCTGTTTTGTTTTTAGAAAATCACCATAAATTGTATAAAAATTGTTATAAGATAAAATTTATATTCTTAGACTCCTTAATGAGTCTAGTTTCGAACAAAATAGGCAAGGACATATTTTGAATTCTGTACAATGAGAAATTTGATTCGTAGTGAAGAGTGGTCAGTATAGTCAAACAGTGAAATAGGGGAACTTTAAGAAAATTCTGGTATTGATTGGCCAAACCAAAAATTCTGAAAATTTTATGGGTAGAAGATATATGAGTCTATTTTCAGGGAAAATTAACGGCACTTCATTTGGAGTTTCGTAGCTCCAGTTATGAATAATTTAGTGAATGTTGCTTAGGAAGTCAGCTTGTAGTGACTTATGATATATATATGTGGTTGGCCGAATGTGCGTGTGTTCGCTATGAGAAGTATATGCATATCTTATTTGACTATAAGTGAAAATGATCAATTGAGATGTTTGAATAAGGATTAATAAAAAATTAAATATTTTGTTTAGCTCAAGAGCATAGAGGGACAAGTTCGGATAAAGGGAAGGCTAAAGTGGTCGAATAGCCAACTCATAGTTACTCGGGAAAGTTCAAGGTAAGTTTTGAGAAATTGAATTTGGTATTTAATTCTCAATGCCATGATATACTTGTATGATAAATGTATGATGTCCCATTGTCCTTACCATAATAAGGTTAATGAGAAAGAAACCTTAGACATGTTATGTAGCTGATTGGCTAATAGGGAAAGAAATTGAGATAGGAGTTTGAAATGTATTGCCCATGTATGTTAGCTTATTGAGCCGAAAGTCTAGTAAATGGAGTATACATGTAGGATTTTGCATGACAATTATGACATAAAGTCGAGGGGCATGTTATATGTTAGTATGTGAATGAATTGATTTAATTGCGCATGTGTTTTATGCTATGTGAAATCGGGTAATATGTGAATAAAATGTATGAGACTCAGTGATGCGAATCCGGGCTTAAATACCCGATGACTATATGTGGAGATTATATCCGGGATTAAATACCCGATGACTATATGTGGAGATTATATCCGGGCTTAAATACCCGATGACTATATGTGGAGATTATATCCGGGCTCAAATACCCGACGACTATATGGGGAGATTATGTCCGGGCAATGGCCCGATGGCTATGTGCGAATATTATATCCGGATTATGATCCGCTGGCTTTGTGTGGAGTTTTATCCGAGCTAAAGGTCTCGATGATGATGCGAGTAAGATCTAAAACAAAAAGACTTCGTAGTAACTATTGCTAATGAATGCGCTTAAAGCGTTAAGCTGTACAGGTATGTACCCTAATCTTATATGCAAGCTTCATTTGGACCAAAACCATAAGGTCAGTATACGATTGTATATGTGAGTATGAAATGTGACTAATAATATGGTTATAGTACAATTGGTCAATGTGAAAAGTTATGTGAAATTGGGTAATATGCCTTTGTTATATGTGCTCACTTTCGAGTGAAAGTTTAGCTGCTTATTGAGTTTTATAAGAAGGTGCATACATATATAATCGGCTAAGGGGTGATATACCCAAGAAACTTGAAATGAAATTGCGAATGGCTATTTCTTTTACTTGATATGTTTACCTGTTTACATTGCTTAAAACTTACTAAGCATATAAATGCTTACTCTGTTTATTTTTGTTCCTCTGTTTTATAGATCTCCTTTTGAAGCTACGGACTCGGGGATTGAAGCTTTAATCACCTACACTATCGTCGTTATTTTGGTATTTTCGATAGTAAATTTTGAGAACATTGGCATGTATAGGCTAATCTCCTTTGGTTAAACTGAATTATATTTTGTGTTGTAATTATCCTAGCCATGCGAAAATGGCTTGTTTAATCTCTAAGTTGAATATATGTTTTTGATAAAATGTTATGCGAATTGATACTTTAATACGAATAGGATTGCTTACTACCTAAGAAATTCAATTGTACTTAGAGATTCTATCATACCTATTGGTAAGTAGTCACTTGTAACTATGATAGCGCTTATATAGTGATCGAATGTAATAGGGTTGCACTAGTTGAAGCATTTGAAAGGTAGATTGTTCGGAAATAGAATTTAAGTAATTCATTAATCGTGATAAAATGTACCATCAAATCTATGTCTGATATGTATCTATGAAACTCAGCAAGTTACGTTTAGTTTTGTAATACCCCGATATCCTACTCCAGCGACGGACAGGGGTATAGGGTGTTACACATTAGGCAAATTTATATTGGTAGATAAGGTTTGCAGGAATTGTCCTTTGATGATTCAGGGTTACTGTTTTCTGGCTAATCTGATGTTTTTTCCATTTGATGAGTTTGATATTATTTTGGGCATGGATTGGTTGACATTACATGATGTTAAGGTAAATTGTAGACAGAAAACTCTTGAGCTGAAATGTGAAAGTGGTGAAATTCTATGGGCTGGAACAGATGAGTTGAGTAAAATGCCGATTGTGATTTCTTGTATGTCTGCTCAAAAATGTATGAGAAAAGGGTGTGAAGCATATTTAGCATATGTATTGAATATTGAGGTGTCAAATTTGAGTTTTGAATCTATGCCCGTAGTTTGTGAATTTCCAGATGTGTTTCCAGAAGAGTTACCCGGGTTACCTCATGTCAAAGAAATTGAGTTTGCTATTGATTTGTTACCTGGGACTACACCTATTTCCATTGCTCCGTATAGGATCGCTTCGATGGAATTGAGAGAGTTAAAGGCTCAATTGCAAGAGTTGACAGAAAAAGGATTTGTGAGACTGAGTTTCTCTTTTTGGGGTGCTCCTGTATTGTTTGTAAAGAAGAAGGATGGGTCGACGAGGCTTTGTATTGATTATAGACAGCTTAATAAGGTGACTATCAAGAACAATTATTCATTACCGAGAATTGATGATTTGTTCGACCAATTAAAGGGAGCAATGGTGTTCTCTAAGATTGATTTGAGATCTGGTTATTTCCAATTGTGGGTTAAGGAATCTGATGCATCGAAGATTACTTTTAGAATGAGGTACGACCATTATGAATTTCTTATCATGCCTTTCGGTTTAACTAATGCACTGGCTAGGTTTATGGATTTGATGAACTAGATTTTTCGGCAATATTTGGACAAGTTTGTAGCGGTGTTTATAGATGATATATTGATTTATTCTCAGGATGAGTCAGAGCACGCTGAGCATTTAAGGACGGCACTACAAATTTTGAGAAAGAGAAGTTATTTGCTAAATTTAGCAAGAGTGAGTTTTGGCTCCATGAAGTTGGATTCTTAGGACATATAGTTTCAGGTGATGGTATTCGGGTTGACTCTAATAAAATTTTGGCAATTGTTGATTGGAAACCTCCAAAGGATGTGACCGAAGTTAGAAGCTTTCTAGGTCTAGCTGGATATTACCGACATTTTGTCGAGGGCTTTTCTATGATTGCTTCTCCTATGACCAAGCTGCTTCAAAAGGATGTAAAATTCGAGTGGACCGAAAGATGTCAACAAATTTTTGACCAATTGAAAGCTAAATTGACTGAGGCACTAGTTCTAGTACAACCCGAGTCAGGTAAGGAGTTTGTGATTTATAGTGATGCGTCACTAAATGGCCTTGGTTGTGTACTTATGCAAGAGGGCAAGGTGGTGGCTTTTGCTTCGAGGCAATTAAAACCACATGAAAAGAACTACCTGACACATGATTTAGAGTTGGTTACTATCGTCTTTGCTTTGAAGATTTTGGCGCCATTATTTGTATGGTGAGAAATGTCAGATTTTTACCGACCGTAAAAGTTTGAAATACTTGATGAATCAAAGGAATTGAATCTGAGACAACGGAGGTGGCTTGAATTATTAAAGGACTACGAGCTAATAATTAAGTATCATCCCAGAAAGGGAAATGTGGTTGTGGATGCTTTGAGCAGAAAGTCCTTGTATGCTTTGAAAGCCATGGGCACGAGTATGACATTGTTTGATGATTGTTCTATATTAGCCGAGTCGAGGGCTAAGTCATTGTTTCTACAGCAGATTTCTGAAGCTCAAAAGAATGATGATGAATTGCAAGACAAGAGGGTTCAGTGCGAGATGTATGGTAACTCTGATTTTTGAGTTGATTTGGATAATTGCATGATGTTTCATGATAGAGTTTGTGTTCCTAGAGATGTGGAATTGATTCAAAAAATTTTACGTGAGGCACATAATGGTTGCTTATTTGTGCACCCTGGTAGTACCAAAATGTATAATGATTTAAAGAAACTGTATTGGTGGTCGGGCATGAAAAAGGACATTTCAGAATTTGTGACAAAGTGTCTGATCTGCCAATAAGTGAAACAGGAGCATCAGGAACCTTCGGGTTTGCTTCAACTAGTAATGGTTCCCGAGTGGAGATTCAATTTCAAATTGGTGATAAAGTATTTTTAAAGGTGTCACCATGGAAGAAAATATTGAGCTTTGGTCGGAAGGGCAAATTAAGTCCACGTTTCATTGGGTCGTATGAAGTTGCAGAAAGGATAGGGCCAGTGGCATACCGTCTAGCTTTACCACCAGAATTGGAAAAGATACATAATGTGTTTCATGTGTCAATGTTAAGATGGTATCCTTCAGATTCTTCACATGTGATTTCAATTACGGTTATTGAGATTCAGCTGGATATGACCTACGAAGAGGAGCCGATTAAGATTTTGGCTCGAGAGGTTAAATAGTTAAGAAACACGAGGATAGCTTTGGTGAAACTGTTGTGGCAAAGAGATATGTCGAAGAGGCTACGTAGGAATCGGAGGAAACTATGAGGAAATAGTACCCAAACCTATTTACCGGTAAGATTTTTGGGGATGAAAATCTCTAAAGGGGGAGAGTTGTAACAGCCCAAATTAGGGGCTAAATGGAAAAGTGGTTTCGAAACCATGAATCCACGATCTAAAATATTATTCTTATTAACTTTTGAAGTTTATTTGGGCACTTAAATGTTTATGTGAAATTTTGATAGATGAATTTGTTGTTTGCATGTCTAATTTGGTAGATTGGACTAAATTGCAGTAGGTAAAAATTATGAGTTTTGTTTCACAAAGGTACTTGATTGAATTAGGTTTTTAAATTTGAGGTCCTTATATGTAATTAAACCATTTTAGCTTAGTTTGGACAAAAATGCCCAAGGAACGGTGGAATATCAAAGGTTTTTAATAAAGGGCATTTTGGTCATTAGTTAATAAAAGAAATAAAAAGGGAAAAATGAGGCTAAAAATTGTCCATAATTCTTCTCCTTGGCTGAATATTGGGGTGAAGCCATAGCTAGGGTTTCTTCAATTTTCAAGCTTGATTGTAAGTGATTTCTAGCCCCGTTTTAATTTTCTTCGTATTTTTGGAATACTCGTAGCTTGCTCTAGCTATTTCTACCATTATTTAAAGCTAGGGTTGATGTTTAAAATTTTACACATGTATGACATACAAGTAATTTGATGTCTAATAGTGCAATATGAAAGTTCAAGGTGTGGTAAACTATGATTACTAGGTGGTTTTTCATGAAAGTCCCTAATAGGGACCAAATTGTAAAGATAATAAATAGGGTGGTAAAGGTATAAATTGATGAGAAATGTGGGCTGTTTTGAGTGCCATTGAGATTCGGTTAGGCTTGGATAACTAAGAGAATAGATATATTTAAATTCCTGAGCATAGGGACTTAGTTGTAAAAATTGACAAAGTTGGGGGTAAAATGGTAAAAATTATCATAGGATGATTTTGGACTAAATTGAGTAATGTGTGTATTAAACGAGTTAAATGTGTCATTATAGATTGAGAATACCGAGGAATCAACCTTGACCGAGGCAAGGGTAAGGTTTCGGATTAATTTGCAAATTATCGCTTTTTGTTGTCTAGGTAAGTTTATATGTAAGTAATATGTGAATTTTATTTGTACATTAACAATTTTGATGTATGCTATGAAATATTAATATTGGTAACTTTTCTATGATTGCTGAAAGTCTTGGAAATGCGAGTTCTAGTTGAACCTTTGAAAAAGTAGGAGATACGGATAAAATGTAGCTATGTCACATGGGTGATAAGGTGAGCTTCACCATGTGTACACGAGAGCTGCGGACCAAAGATAGCTATGTCACATGTGTGATAAGGAGAACTTCACCATGTGTAAATGAGAGCAATATTATATGTAGCTAGTTCGTATGGGTAGATCCAAGGGACTGGACACCATGTTGACACGATAGTTACAGGATGTAATTGCTATGTCACATGCGTGGTAAGGTGAACTTCACCATGTGTACACAAGAGCTGATTTATGTGTTAGTGGAGTTGGGAGCTGAAAATCCATTGAGTATCTAATGTTAATCTGAATAGTTCTGTAACACCCCTTACCTGAGTTTATCACTTTACCCGAGCATGAGGCATTACCAAACAATATCACGTCTAATCATACAAACTCAAGCCATAAAATTTCGTTCCAATTTTAAATTTTTACATACTATATCATACGATCCTTAAAACGGGCCTACAGGGCCCAAAACTTACTTTGGAAATGGTCCGAGACCAAACCAAAAACTTAGAAAATTTTGGAGAATTTGCCTTATTTTAGGGCACATGCCCGTGTAAGATAGGGGCACGCCCGTCTGGGCAGACTTTGTCACACACGCCAGTGTCCCCTACCCGTGTAAAATTTTTGAAAAATTATTTTCATTTCGAACCTACAGGGGTTTCGCACGGCCGAGCACATGCCCGTGTCCCTAGACTGTGTCCTACCACACGACCTCGGCACGCCCGTGTAGCTCCCTGTGTAAAATACTTGGGACATTCTATTTATGATGTTAGCATACCAATTTGGTCACACAGCCACGGGACACGCACATGTGACCACATGTGACGTCCTTAAGCTTTGAAAATTACAAGTAAGGTTCACATGCCCAACACACATGGCCGTGGGGTTTGGCTGTGTGGCCCTAAGTTAGGCTATATTCCAAGCCATTCCTTGCCCCAAAACACATACAAACACTACCATATTTGACACCACATATCAACACATCTTTAAATGTCAAAATATCACCTAGCATACTATGAATTATCTCAAAAGACATATATAAACTATTATCATCATTGGCCATGTCACATGGCCTTGTTTACAAAATGACTTCTCAAATGAACTTTGCCCACATTATGGCTAAACCAACGTGACACCTACAATTCCACTAAGTCCCTATACATGCCATAGTCCAAGAGTTTGTGTCATAATACCAAAAGATTTTGTCGACAATGTGGGTGATCCTCTGACTCGATCCGATCCTGAGCTAGCTCGACTGAATCTATAAAAAAAAGTAAAAGAGAAAGGAGTAAGCTTCAAAAGCTTAGTAAGTCTATATGTAAATAATCAACATTAAGACAACATTCAACCACAACAAGGATGTCTCTCATATACCAACTTACCACCCAAAACTTACCAACTTTCCCATACAATTCATACACATTATTTTGACCTATTTAAGTCCACATGCACTATCACAACCACATGCATTTTTCCATAATTTCACGTGCCCAAAGATTACACCTGCACACACATATTGAACCGTCACACCAATTCTCTTTAGTAAGTATTCCCATTGAACTCTTCGGATTAATGCTCTATACTCGGTTAACTTTCCCATCAAGATACCACCAATTCATAAGTTCGGCTCTCGGGTACATATAGTAAAGATCACTTTATCACCTATGTGACCTAGCCATTTAGTCTCATAGCCGTCATGTGCACATGGCGAAGATCACTTTATCGCTCATGTGTCTTAGCTACATAGGGTATTGCCCTCATGTACACATGATGAAGGTCACTTTATCATCCATGTGACATGATCATTAAGTCCCAAAATCCTCATTTGCACATGGTAAAGGTCACTTTATCACACAAGTGGCTTAGCCATTGAGCTCCTTAGCTTCTAGGTCTACATGGTGAAGGTCACTTTATCACACATATGGCTTAGCCATTGAGCTTCTTAGCTTTCGGGTCTACATGGTGAAGGTCACTTTCTCACACATATGACCAAACAGTATTTTACTCGTATCGCCCGTTATCCCGAAAGTTCAACTGAAAACTCTCAATCCCAACTCAACCAAACATCATAGCAAATTATCATCGTCAACAATTCATCATAACCATTAAATATCATTAATGCATAATTAAAACAATTAAATTACTCATATATAAACTTATCTCGATAACAAAATATGATAATTTGCAATTTAGTCTGAAACCTTGCCCTTGTCTCGGTCAAGGTCAATTCCTCGATCTTCTCGATCTATAATGACACATTTAACTTGTTTAATACACACGTTGTTCAATTTAGTCCAAAATCATCCTACAATAATTTTTACCATTTTACCCCTACTTTAAGTCCTTAGGCTCGTAAATTGAAATGTATCGATTTCTTTGATTACCCAAGCCTAGCCGAATGTCTATAGCACCCAAAACAGCCCATATTTCTCATCAATTTATACCTTTACCCCTCAATTTCTCAACTTTGCAATTTGGTCCTTTTTAGGGACTTCCATGAAAAATCACCTAGAAATCATAGTTCACTACACCTTAAACTCTCATATTCCACCATTAGACATCAGAATACTTGCATGTCGTAAATGGGTAAATTTTTAAGCATCAACCCTAACTCAAAATAAGGGTAGAAATAGCTAGAGCAACTTACGAGGATTCCAAAAATACGAAGAACATTAAAAACGAGGCTTGAATGTACCTTAAACCAAGCTTGAAGTGACCAAAACCCTAGATATGGTTGGCTTCTAAATTTCAGCACCAAGAAGGAGGATGGACACCGATTTTGACTTCTTTTTCCTTTTTTATTTCTTTAATTATCCAAATGACCAAAATGCCCCTCATGCCCTTCTTTAAAATTTTTCCCTTCCATGGGTATTTTTGTCCAAACAAGATTAAAATTGTTTAATTACCACATACAAACCTCTAATTTAAAAACCTAATTCAATCAAGTACCTTTATGAAATAAAACCCATATTTTTCAACTATTGCAATTTAGTCCAACTTACCAAATTGGACGTGTACCCAACAAAATTCACTGACCAAAATTCCACCTATTTATCCAAACAATCAATAAATATCAAAACTAAATTGAAATATTATTTTAAACCCCAAATTCATGGTTTCAAAACCACTTTTCCGTTTAGCCCCTAATTCAGGCTATTACAAGTTTAACGGGAAAACTTACTAAAGAGATTTGGTGTGATAATATGATATGTAAGTGCAGGTGCATTCTTTTGAGCAAGTGTAATTGTGGGAAATTGCATGTAGGTGCAAGGTTGCTTGTGAACTTTGTTAACTATTTACATATAGGCTTACTAAGATTTTAAAGCTTACTCTTTTCTCTTTTCCCTTGTTTTATAGATTCAGTCGAGCCAGCTCAGGATCGGGACATGTCAAATGATCACCCACACTATCAACATTTTCTTTTGGTATAGTGAAATGAACCCTTTGAACTATGGCATGTATAGGGACTTAATGGTGTTGCAAATGTTAAGTAAGATTGGTGACCATATGGGTATATGTTCCTTTTTGTGTCATTTTGTAATTAATGCCATGTGAAATGGCAAATGAAAATATTAGTTTATATATATATATATATACATATCTTTATGAGGAATTTCATAAATTGGTTGGTGTGCATGTGAGGATATGTATTAGTGTACGTTGTTAAACCATCAAATGTGGCCATTTAGGTGATTATTAATGTCATGTTGTATGGTGGTGAAAATGGTATAAGTTTGTGCATGTTTTCAGGGTGGCAATTGGCTTGGAAAATAGCTTATAATTGTCCACATGGGTAGACACACGGGAGTGTGTCTAGGCCGTGTGCGACACATGGCTAGCCCCATGGGTGTGTGGATAGGTCGTGTGTCCCCTACACCTGAATTTATGAAAATTAAATATTTGTAATAAACACAGGGTTGGAGACACTACCGTGTGTCTCAACTGTGTGATAGACACGACCTAGGCCACAGGCGTGTGGCTTGGCCGTGTGACAAAGTTTTTGCGATGAGAATACCCAGGAGTTTTTACACGGGCTAAGACACGGGCTTGTGCTTGGACGTATGAGGGACACAGGCATAGAGCACGGGCGTGTGCTCGGACGTGTGAAAACCCTTGCAGGTTCGAATTGAAAACTAATTCAGCACGGGTTGGGGACACGGGCGTGTGCATGTCTCACACGAGCGTGTGCCCTGTAGTAGGTCAACTTTTCCAAAATTTTTCTAAGTTCTTAGTTCGATCCTGGACCACTTCCAAACCATGTTTCGGGCCTCATAGACCCACTTTAAGGGTAGTCCTATATTTTATGAACAAGTTTTCAATTGAAACGAAATTTTGTGATTCAATTGTGTATGAATGGTTGTGATATTGTCTGGTAATGCCTCGTGCTCGGGTAAGACGGTAAACTCGGGTAAGCAGTGTTACACGACGCGTTACTCTCTACATCATCCGCCATAGCTCCTTCAGGATCCATTACAATATGAAAAATACAATTTACAATTGTTAGGAGTCATCACACTATCATATTACAGTTTATGGCATGTATAGCTAGACTCAAACACAAGCTAGGTTAGTCCTAGAATCAACTAAACCATAGCTCTGATACCAATAAATGTAACACCCCTTACCCGTATCTGAAGCTGGTAGGGTATGAGGCGTTACCTTACTAAAACACATGCAATTACTCAAACTTAAATCACCAAAATGCGTCCCAATTTAAAACTTTTTCAACATTAATCTACGGTCCTTCATATAGGCCTACACGGCCTTAAACCATGGTTTGGGAACAATTTGGGACTGTTTTCGGCACTTAGGAAACTTTCAAGAAAATCCACTAAAAATAGGGCATACGCCCGTGTGGGAGGGCAACATGCCTATGTGGCCTTTTGTCATGGTCGTGCTGATGGTCCGTATGCCTCACACGGTCCAAGCACCTAAGGAACATGCCCGTGCCCCTCGTCCGTGTGGATTTAATTTCTAATATTGAACCTACAGGGGTTTTCACACAGCCTGGCACATGCCCGTGTGCCTAGCCCGTGTCCCTCACACAGCCATGACACACCCGTGTGCCCAACCCATGTGCCAAAACCTTGACATTCTATTTTTGACATCAGCAATCACACGGTCGTAGCACACACCCGTGTGCTTTGTCATGCCCTCCACGCAGCCATGTCTCAGCCCGTGTGTTTCAAGCTGCAGAGGACATACGGCCTAACTACACGCCCGTGGGGCGAACCGTCGGTCATGCACGGCCTAGACACACGCCCGTGTGTCTCCCCGTGTGGACAAAAATATGCTATCTACCAAGCCTCTTTGCCACCTTAAAATAAGACTAAATGCATACTCCATCATACCAAAACTTTTATGCTCAACCAATAGCCATAAATTGGCATCCCAACATATTCATATAAATCAATCCAACCAAGTATGCATAATTCTACTCTTAGCACACACATTCATGAATAACATCATCATTTTCATATATTAACTTACAATATTAGCCATCATTCATGGCATTACACAAAAGAATCAATTTCTAAGAAAGCCAACACATTTGGCCCAAAGTAATATGACACTTGACAAAAGAATAGAGTCCTATACATGCCATATTCAAAAAGAATTACACTAACCATACCAAGTGCTTCAATGGATAGTGTCAGTGATGACTCTAATGTTCATTGATCCTTGAGCTATTTAGGCAGCACTATAAGAAAATGGAAGGGAGAGGGGTAATCATAAAGCTTAGTAAGTCATAAGTAAATAAAAGACAACATAGTTATCATGTAAGTCGTACTCTGAACACATCATGAACTATGCACGATACAAAGAATTAACACAACTTGACTTACTCGTTTTCATCCATTTCTAATTATATAACATGTTAGTGAGCTAATATTTTATGCACTGTACTTAGGCACCTGCACCACTTGCAAATATCATCACAATATCTCTCACCTTAACATTTTCTTTAAGTTTTCTCGTTGAACTATTTAAAATATGAAAGGACATTTAATGAGTCACCAACATAGGGTATCGAGCCAATGCCATGTCCTAGACATGGTCTTACACTAGCTCACATGTCAAGGCCGATGCCATGTCCCAAACTTGGTCTTACACTAGCACTCCTCGGTCTGTGCCAATGCCATGTCCCAGACATGGTCTTACACTAGCACATGTCGAACTGACGCCATGTCTCAGACAAGATCTTACACTGATTCCTCCATCTCGGTGTCAATGCCATGTCCCAAACATAGTCTTACACTAGCTCCCGTATCAACCCTAGTATCACGACATGAATATCCAATCTATTCTCAAAGTTCAACAGGGCTCTAATGCATATTTCTCATCTTTTCATGACAAAACATCATTATTCGACAATTCATGTTCAAATAACCATTCTCATATATAGCTCAATCCACGAGGCATTTTCTTATGATGAAACAATGATTTCATGCATAAAAATTCAAATACTGCATTATTTACCTATAACTTACCTCAATATACAAAATGGAGGTGACTACTCAAGTTAGTCGATTTGCTTGGCCTTCCCTTGGTCTAGGCTCGGATTTTGTAAATCTTGATCTATAACAATAAAAATTTGCTAATTTAATCACCAATTTAATCTAACAAGTCAAAAATCACAATTTTGGCAAAATGACTATTTTACCCCTAGACCTTTGCAAAATGACCATTTTACCCCTAGGCTCAAAAATTGATTTTCATCGAATTTTCTTATTCACCGTGTCTCTACCTGTGTCTTCAATTTTGAGCATTCTGTTTCTCAAAATTAAGGTGCAAGGGACACACGGCCTAAACACATGTCCGAGGGGCTGACCGTGTGTCACACAGGCCTAGACACACGCCCTACCCGTGTGGACAAAATATTGCTATTTACCAAGCCATTTTGCCACCCTTTAATGTACATAGCTACACAACAAAACATAACACCAACTATCCACAACTAAGATATTAACACATCATTTATGAAAGATATCATCATATGAATATATGTATAATCAATATTGGCCCATTTCCAATGGCCCTATACAAAATAATCATCAAACCAAAATAAGCCAACATATTTGGCCAAATCAAATATGACACATAACAAAATGACCAAGTCCTCCTATACATGCCATACATTCAAAATGCTAAAATCATCAATACCCAAAATGAGAGTTGATAGTGTGATTCGAATCTACGACAATCACTATTTTGAGCTAGCTTAGCAACACTATAAAACAAGGGAAAGAAGAGGGGGAGTAAGATATATAGCTTAGTAAGTTCATATATAAATAATAAGCATCATAACTACACAATTATCATGCAATTCATACAATGAGAGATGGCATATTTGTCATTAAAATTCCATAGGTATAACTTACTCAATCACAATCTTTCCAAGAGTTCATCACTTATAGTATTCGTACTTGTGAGTTTTACGTATATAACTGTACAAAATCTAACATAGCAACACACACTTTCACATATTTGACATTTCCCGTTGAACACTCAGAATATTAATGGATACTCGGAAATTTGCATATAAGTACCACATATGTAGCCGAGCTATCTCATATTACATAACACACATAGGCTCACAATCAAACTATTCATGAGCCTGCACACACAAGCTATCGGTCCAAAACGTAGCTACCTAGTACTGCTCACACAAGCTGTTAGGTATCCACAACAAATACCGGAATACCAGACACTGGTAAGACGTATGAGACCAACACCCGAAATCACATAAACGTGCATATACACATAGGTTCCTAATGACATGTCACTCGTATCCTATTCTATTCCTAAGGTTCAATCGGGATTTCTCTCTTGTCGAAACTTTGTCGAATATGTCCAAAAAGTCGATCACACAATTTATACAATAATAAAGTATTAAAACATAATATAACGATGCATTATTTACATACAAACTTACCTCAATACAAAAATAGTTGAAATGGACATAATCGTCAAATACTTTGTTTTTTTTCCCCCGATCTAGGTCCGAACCTCATTTCTCTTGATCTATAATAACAAATTTAACTTATTTAATCATCGCATTATTTAACTCGACCCAAAAATCACACTACAGCAAAGTTAAATTTTTTCCCTTAATTTTTTAATTATTTACATTTTAGTCCCTAGGCTCGTAAAATGAATTTCTTCATTACCTAAGCCTACCTGAACCCTTTTCATGCACATAACAGCCCACATTTTCCATCTATTCACATATTTCTACACACATTTTCCAACTTTTACAAATAGGTCATTTTTGACATTTTTACCAAAAATCACTTAGCAAAAGTCATTTATCACACATCTAACATACATTTTCTACCATCAGACATCAAAATACATGCATGTCTAACATGGGTAAAATTTTAAACTTTGATAATACTTCAATTTAGTCCTTAGAAAGACTAGATTAGGTTACGATGATATTAAAAACGTAAAAATCATTAAAAACGGGGCTAGGATGGACTTACAATTGAGCTTGAAAAGCTTGGCCAAAACCCTAGCTATGGAGACCTTTCAAATTCAACAAAAGGGACTAAATTGGGCAAGATGATATCTTTAAGTTTTTTAATTTTGTCTTTATTTACCAAATGACCAAAATGCCCTTAATGCCTAACTTTGAAATTTCACCTACCCTTGTCCATTTTTTTTCATCCTATGATATAATGGTCTAATTAGCATTTAAGGACCCTCAATTTAAGAATTCATTTCAATTAACCACCATAGCTTCAAGAACTCACATGTAACCCCCCGAACCCAGCCCAGACGTTATGGCCATGTCTGGTGTGCTACATCACCTAGACTATCCTACGCCGCCCTATTTACTAAGTCCGATGGTGACTTTTAAAAAGTAATGCTTGACTTTTTTGGAAATTCCTATTTTAATAACTATTCAACTTAATCCCTAATTCATTTGTTAAGCGATTCACTTTAACCTTATTATCTTACTTCGTCTCTTGTAATAACAGGTTGGTTAAGAAAACATTTGTTTAATTTTCGAAAACAATGTGTAATTGTGGATGAAATAAAATAGTTGAAAGTCCCAAATAAAAACAGATATAGTGGCCTTATTACAACCCATAACAAGATAAAACCAATAGTAAAAGTAATTAAATTAATAAACCAAAAATATGAGTTCAGTCTTCGTGGCCACTCTGAATCCCTCCCAGTAACCAAGTCACGATCTAGGGCTCACCTGCAAGGATGGAAAGAGAAGGGTGAGTTTGGGAAAACTCAGTGTGTGCAGAACCCATCCAAAGCCCACATCGGCTCGAGCCCACTGGGCCTGAGCCCTAACCAGTCTCAGTCAGATACTGGGCCAAAGCCCTATTCAGATAACAGTTTGGCCCATAGGCCCATAACAGTACAGTACAGTACAACAGTATGAGTGCAACCCAATTGAGGAGACTACTCAACCCACCAACCGCTACACACCACCCGTACCAGCCAACACACCATGTGGGGAATAACTTGACCCATCTAGCCCATACACCACAGTCGCAGCATGGCTGCTCAGATAAATAGTATACGAGGCAAAGCCCCTTTCAATAATAGTACGAGGCATAGCTCCTTTCAGTAACGTGGCAGTGCTACTCACACTTCCTCCATTATAAAACACAACCCATGCAACAGATACATATCATGGTATGCAGTAACGGTAGCAGTCATATCAAGCAGTACAGTCGATTTTAGCCCTAGGGGTATAATGGTAATTTTATACTTAGAGGTAAATCAGTAATTTCTTACCCTATGGGTATTTCAGTAATTTTATTCTCTTATTACAGTTTTTATTATTATTACAGCCACTACTATTACAGTGGTTATTATAGAAACTCATTTAATTCAGTTTATCAGTTTTAGCACTTAGGCCCTAAAACCCATAATGGGCTCTACCATGCCATTTTAGCCCCTTAGGCCCATTTAAGCCTTAATTTCCAATCCATTATCTTGTTTTAACAGTTTTTATGCCTGTAATCCATATTATTGCCTTTAGACCTATTTTTACCCAACTGGGCCCAAATTGCCCATTGGGCCTATATTCGGCCCACCGAGGCCTAACTTACCGTAACGCCCAAAATTTCGTGGTTAGCCCGCTTGACAGTGCCGATTCCAAAACCATCCTTCTCCTACCAACTTGAGAGTGTTTGCACGCTCACAAGCTCTCGAAATGCCAAAATTTTGGCATTTTGGCTTTTCGACTTTTGCCGATTTGAGCATTGAAGGGTGTTCGAAACACACACCTGTTTTGCAGTTCCACTGACGAGATCTCCTATGCGACAGTTCCTACAACCCAATATCTACTCGATTAATCAATAGATCTATGAAAAACCAAAACCACAATCCCTTACCACATTTGGCCACACCCTTAATGGCCATGAAAACTTACCTCTGACGATTTAGGTGCACTAGATCTAGATCTGGTGATACCGATGCCTTCAACTCCTTGCTTGATCACCTTCCTCACTAACTATCACTCAAAAAGAATAAAAATACCACTTTGAATTACTAAAAGTCCAAATCGACAAGCCCCCTAACTTTAGGGACTTTAGGCTTTTCCAAAACATGAGATAATGTACAGATCTGAGGTATTAATCACTTACCAATGATTTCTCTTTGATTCCTATGCAGATCTGATGTAAATCTGACCCTTAAACGTTAGTAGAACCCTTATCTCTGAGATTTGCTAATTCGGCTATCTCCCTAAAACTATGGTGATTTCGGCTTTTCAACTAGAGAAGAAGATGGCGATTTGGGCTATGAGTTTGAGTGATGGTGTCGACAATGATGTGGCTCAAGGGGATGTAGTAATCGGCCACAACAGGTGAAAGGAACAGGGGTAATTTGGCTTAGAAAGATTCGGCAAAAGAAAGAAGTTTTCGGGATTTCTAGCACTTTGAGCAATCGGCTATGGTTGATTTTGAGAGGGATGAAAGCAAAAGAAAGAGTGGATCTGAGTAGGGAGGGTATTCGGCTAGGGAAGAGATCAAAGAGGAAAAAGAAAAGTGAAAAAAAATAATGGTAGAGGTGAAGAAGAAGAAATCGGCTAGAAGCTTTCTAGGGAGGCAAGTTTCAGCTTTTCTGACAGTAAAAGAGAAGATTAATTCCTAAGGTGGCTAACTCTAATTCTTATGACAGAAATTAGAAAAAGATATAACCCTAATATCACACTTGAGTAATCGGCCCAAGTCCCTAAAAGCCCTTGCCGAAATTCACTTAAGTTAGGCACATGCCCGACACATGCTTAAAAATTAAAAAGAACACTACGCTTACCCTGTAACTCGAACCCTTGTCCTTGAATACCCACTTAGGCGCCACTTTTTTAGGAGCTTAGTGGCGCCGCCTTGCTACTCTACCAAGGCTCCCTTTGTGACATATTTTACACGGTTTTTCTTAAAGGCCCACTTAACCAAGTCCCCTTTCACTTGAAAATCCAACTTAATATTTTACCGGTTTTTAACTTAAGCTTGGGCCTTCTAAAGGCCCACTAACACATGTACATACATTTTCAACCTTCAGAACACCAAAATTTTAAAATTTCACTAAAACTCACAAAACCCGAAAAATCCCGAAAATCAGGTCGTTACATCACATTTTGCACCTATTACAATTTAGTCCTACTAGGCGATTTAGACACTCTATCGATAAAATTTCTTAACGAAATTTTCACACAAGCATTCAATCATACTATAAACCTTAAATTATTATCACAGTAAATTTTTCTACTTAGGATTTGTGGTCTCAAAATCATTGTTTTGTTTGAGCCTTAAATTGGGTTGTTACATGTGTGTCCCCTAATGATTAATTCAAAATCAAGTCAGTGAGTTACACGACCTAGACACACGAGCATGTGGTTGACCATGTGGCCAAGTCAGCACGTATGCCCTGTTTTAACACAACCTGTGACACGGGTGTGTCTACAGCCGTGTGAGGCACACGGCCTGTTCACATGGGCGTATGACCCCTATAGGTTGGAAAAATTTTCTAAGTTTTCAAAGTTTCCATTTGTGATCGGTTTAGTCTCGAACTTCATTAAAACATATTTAAGGTCTCGTAGACCTTTATAAGGGACAATGTGAATATGTTTGAATGATATTTGATCATGTTTGACTATTGAATGCAAAATGTTTGCTTAATGATGTGATTTGATCGGTAATACCTCTAACCCTATTCTGGTGATGGATACAAGTTAGGGGTGTTACATTTTATTGGTATCAGAGCTACAGTTTAGTCGATTTTAGGACAAACGTAGCGTGTGAGAGTCTAGCTATACATACCATATATAAATTCTATGATAGCGTGATGATTCCTGATATTTTAAAATGTGTTTCCATATAGTAATGGATCCCGATCGAGCTGTAGCTTATGATGTAGAAAGTAATGCACTCGGTCCCACTCAAGGGGCAGTGCCATCTAATTCTAGAGTTATAACGAGTAGCCACGAGGGAGAAGCTAAGCAATCCTTCTTTCAAATAATGAACGAGTGGTTCATGGAGTTCGTTCGAACGAATCTGGCTGCTCAACAACCTTCACCGCCACCAATTCCTCCTCAAATACCTATGATTCCTCAAGTCATTGATCCGATATGTTTGAATAAGCCCCTAGTTAATAAGATTCAAAAATTTGAGGCTGAAGAGTTCAGGGCTACTGTTGATAATGATGCTGAACGAGCTAAATTCTGGCTTGAGAATACCATTAGAGTGTTCGACGAGTTATCATGTACACCCAAGGAATGCATTAAATGTAAGGTTTCACTCTTGAGAGATACTGCATATCAGTGGTGGAACACGTTAATATCTTTGGTTCTGAGAGAATGGGTTACTTGAAAGTTCTTTCAGATGGAGTTCAGAAAGAAATATATTAGTTAGAGGTTCATTGATCAAAAATAGACAGAGTTCCTTGAGTTGAAGCAGGGTCATATGACTGTAACAGAATATGAACGTGAGTTTGTGAGGTTGAGAAAATACATACGAGAATGTGTTTCAACAGAAGCTATTATGTGTAAATGATTTATTGAGGGTAGAACGAAGATATTAAACTTCTAGTTGGAATTCTAGACTTGATAGAATTTGTTGTTTTAGTTGAAAGAGCTTGCAAAGCCGAAGATCTCAGCAAAGAGAAAAGAAAAGCTAATTCAGAGGCAAGAGATTCGAGAAAAAGATTGATGAATAAACATATCAATCTTCGTCAAAGAAATCTAGAGATGCATACAGTCTTTCAGATGTTTCAGCAGAGTATCCGAACAGAGATCGTGTGAAACAATACACAAATCCTAAGGCTTATGTTGCATTGAAATCAAGTGTTGGCAGTGTCAGAAACAATAAACTCGAGTGTCAATAGTGTGGAAGATGGCATTTTGGTGAATGTTGGGGAAAGTATAACAATAACGTTTGTTACAAATGTGGTTCACGAGACCACTTTATTCGAGATTGTCCTGAATTGGCTGAGAAAGATAATTATCAAAATGCAAGATCGAGTACTACAGTGGCCACCAGAGGGAGACCACCTAGAAGTTCTGGAAATGTGAGTGGCAGTCGAAGGGTGACGAAGGACTCAACTATGAGATCAGAGGCTAAAGCACCTGCTAGAGCCTACGCTATCCGTGCTCGTGAGGAAACGTCATCCCCAGATGTTATCACCAACACCTTCTCTCTTTATGACACTAATGAGATTGCATTGATAGATCCAAGATCGACTCATTCGTATATATCTATGAATTTGGTGTGCAGTAAGACTTTACCTGTTGAGTCTACTTAGTTTGTTGTAAAAGTCTCAAACCTCTAAGGTAGATATGTATTGGTTGACAAAGTTTACAAGAATTATCCGTTGATGATTAGAGGTTATTGTTTTTCGGTCGATTTAATGTTTTTGCCATTTGATGAGTTCGACGTAATTTTGGGTATAGATTGCCTGACGGTACATGACGCCATTGTGAATTGCAAGCGAAAGATGATTGAATTGAAATGTTAGAATAATGAGATTATTCGAATTGAATCTGATGATCTGAGTAGTTTGTCAGTTGTGATCTCGTCTATATTAGCTTAGAGATATGTGAGAAAGGGTGTAAAGCTTATCTTGCGTATGTACTTGATACGAAGGTGACAGAATAAAAAATTGAATCAGTTCCAGTTGTGTGTGAGTTTCCAGATGTATTTCCTAAAGAGTTACTAGGTTTACCACCGATCAGAAAAGTTGAGTTTGGTATTGAGTTAGTACTAGGAATAACACCTATATTGATAGCTCCATACAGAATAACCCCGACCGAGTCAAAAGAGTTGAAAGCTCAGTTACAAGATTTGACAGATAGAGGAGTCGCAAGACCGAGTTTCTTTCCCTGGGGTACTCCCGTGTTATTTATGAAAAAAGAAAGATGGCACAATGAGAAAATGTATAGACTACCGACAGCTCAATAAAGTGAAGATCAAGAATAAATACTCTCTGCCACGAATAGATGATTTGTTTGATCAAATGAAATGGGCAATAGTGTTTTCAAAATTTGACTTGAGATCGGGGTATTACCAGTTAAGAGTTAAAGACTCATATGTGTCTAAGACTGCGTTTAGAATGAGGTATGGTCATTATGAATTTCTTGTCAGGTCTTTCAGACTAACTAATGCTCATGCAGTCTTTATGGATTTTATGAATCGAATTTTTAGACTATACCTAGACTGATTCGTAGTTGCGTTTATTGATGATATTTAGATTTACTCTTGTGATGAATCTGAGCATATCGAGCATCTGAGAATCGTATTACAAACTCTATAAGACAAGAAGTTATTTGCAAAGTTCAGCAAATGTGAGTTCTGGCTACAAGAAGTTGGTTTTCTAGGGCATATAGTTTCAGCCGCGGGTATCCGAGTTAATCCAAGCAAGATTTTTGCGATTATAGATTGGAAGCCTCCGAGAAATGTATTCAAAGTCTGTAGTTTTTTGGTACTAGCCAACTATTATAGATGATTTGTGAAAGGCTTTTCGATGATTGCAACTCTGATGATGAGATTACTCTAAAAAGATGTTAAGTTCGAGTGGTCTGATAAATATTAGAAAAATTTTGAACAGTTGAAAGCCTTATTGATAGAAGCACTGGTGTTAGTTTAGCCTGAATCGGGTAAAGAATTTATGATTTTCAGTGATGTGTTGTTAAATGATTTGGGATGTGTTTTGATGCAAGAAGGTAAAGTTATAGCTTATGCCTCGAGACAGTTAAAGTCGTATGAAAGAAATTACTCGACACATGATTTAGAGTTAGCAGCGATTGTGTTCGCGTTGAAAATCTGGCATCATTACTTGTTCAGTGAGAAATGTCATATTTATACTGATCATAAAAGTTTAAAATATTTAATGACTCAGAAAGAATTGAACTTGCTTTAGCAGAGATGGTTAGAATTGATAAAAGACTACAAGTTAGTGATTGACTATCATCAGGGGAAAGCAAATGTTGTTGCTGATGCTTTGAGCCAAAAGTCTTTATTTGCATTACGTACGACGAACACTCAGTTAACCTTGTCTAATGATGGCTCGATTGTAGCCGAGTTGAAAGTGAGACCGTTATTTTTACAACAGATTTGTGAAGCTTAGAAAGTCGATAATGAACTGATAGTAAAATGAGTTCAGTGCAAGTTGATAGCTGATTTAGAATTTCAAATTGATTTTGATGACTATTTGAGACTCAGAAATAGAATATGTGTTTCGAGAAATTCAGAGTTAATTGGGACTATTCTAAACGAAGCACGTAGTAGTCAATTATCTATACATCTGGGAAGAAAAAAATGTATAATGATTTGAAATGGCTTTATTGGTGGTACGGCATGAAAAGAGATATCTCAAAGTTTGTTTCGAAATGCTTGATTTGTCAACAAGTCAAAGCTGAACATCAAGTACTGTCAGATTTACTGCGACCAGTAACGATTCTTGAGTGGAAATGGGACAGAGTGACTATGGATTTTGTATCTGGTTTACCCCTATCTCCAAGAAAGAAAGATTCGATCTGGGTCGTTGTTGATAAATTGACGAAATCGGCTCATTTCATTCCTATACATACAGATTATTCGCTTGAAAAATTAGCTGAGTTATACATTTCCAAGATTGTGAGATTACACAGAGCACCTATTTCTATTGTTTCGGATAGAGATCCGAGATTCACTTCGCGATTTTGGAAGAAGTTGCAAGAAGCTCTTGGTACAAAGTTGCATTTTAGTACAGCGTTTCACCCGTAAACGGATGGTCAGTTTGAGCAAGTTATTCAGATGCTTGAGGATATGTTACGTTGTTGCATTCTTGAGTTTGAAGGTAGTTGGAAGAAATATCTACCGTTGATTGAATTTGCTTATAACAACCGCTTTCAATTGAGCATCAAAATGGCACCATACGAGGCTTTCTACCGTCGTAAATGTCAAACACCATTGTATTGGATCGAGCTTAGTGAGGATAAGATTCACGGGGTTGATTTGATTAGAGAAATAGAAGAAAAATTGAAAGTAATTAGCGATAGCTTGAAAGCAACTTTAGATAGACAGAAATCATATGCGGATTTGAAACGGAAAGATATCGAGTATCAGATTGGAGATAAAGTATTTTTGAAAGTCTTACTGTGGAAGAAAATACTCAAGTTTGGATGAAAAGGGAAATTGAGTCCGCGTTATATCGGACCGTACGAGATTATCGAGCAAATTGGGCCAGTTGCTTATCGACTATCCATACCGTCTAAGTTAGAAAAAATACATAATATGTTTCACATATCGATAATTCGACATTATCGATCCAATCCCTCACATGTCATTTCACCGACCAAGGTTGAAATTCTATCTAATATGTCATATGTTTGAGGAACTGATCTGAATTCTAGCTCATGAGATCAAGAGCTAAGAAATAAGAAAATCACATTAGTGAAAGTATTATGGCATCGGCACTGGGTCGAAGAAGCTACGTAGGAACCCAAAGATGCTATCAGAAATCAATACTCGAACCTATTCACTGGTAAGATTTTCAAGGATGAAAATCCCTAAAGGGGGAGAGTTGTAACAGCCCGGTTTTAGCTAAACTGGAACAATGATTTTGGAATCACAAATTTAATGTTGAAAAATTATTTTAATATTATTTTATGTATTTATAGCATGTTAGTAAGTATGTGTGAAAGTTTCGTGAATTAATTTTACCGATTGAGTGTTTAATTTTATAAAAGGACTAAATCGCGTAAAATGCAAAAGTTGCATTTTATTAGTTAAAAGTGTTTAAATGCTATGAGATATTAAATTAAAGGTCCTTATTATGTAAATGGACCATGGATAGTGGGGTTGGACATAAATAGCCTTATATTTGATGATTTAAATGTTTATTAGCCAAGGTTAAATTAGTAATTATGTAAATTAAGGTTAATAAAATAAAAAAAAAACAAATTTCAACCCATTTTCTTCATCTTCCCCATAGAAATTGGGAAAGAAAATAAGGGTTTAAGAAATTTCAGCATTCGGCACACTCCTAGCTTGATTAAGGTATGGTTTTAGCTCGGTTTTTAATGATTTCTATGTTTTTGTAACCGTTGCATCGAGTTCTAGCTAGCCCAGGGACTATTTTGTAAAACTGCTTAATGTTTTGAAAGTTTTCATTGATGAATACTCTAGCTCTTGAATGTTTGATGATGAAAACTGAGTATTTGTTGATAAATTATCATATTTTGTAAAGTGATTTTTAATGAAAATGTAATTTAAGGATTAAATTGTGAAATATGTAAATTGCGGGGTTGAAATGTGAAATAAATGAAAGTTTTGGGCTGCTAGGGACCTATAGGTAATTCAGCCAAGCATGGGTTTTGTTCGATTGTGTGAATTTTGTGTTTTTTTTTTTTGAAATAAGGACTAAATTGTTATAAATATGAAACTTTAGGGGCTAATATGCAAATAAGCCTAAATGTGTGTTTTGGATTAAATTGAATGAATGGTTGACTAAATTAGTTAATTTTGAATATATTTTGATCAAGAAAAGAGGAATCCGGAGTTAGATCGAGGGAAAGGCAAAATTATTGAATAGTCTAGCCAATTTGTTATTTCCACACTCGAGGTAAGTTTGTATGTAAAACATATCATTTTAATGATGTTTAAATGCTTTTGTATTAATTGAAATTTGAATGAGAAATTATAAATGTGTTTGTAGATGATTTAGTAATATGTTGGCACTAAGTGTGCGAGGTCAAAATAGCTACGGCTAAATAATTGGCACTAAGTGTGCGACACTAAGATAACTTCGGTAAAATATAGTGGCACTAAGTGTACGAGATCGATATAGCTTTTGTTATTCATTTGGCACTAAGTGTGTAAGTTTTTTGAATATCTAAAGGTTTCCGAACGGGTTAATGTGTTGGGCAAAGAGGTGAATAAGTAATAGATAATTACGAGAAAGTATAGGTACATATGAAACCTATGTGCTTATTATTGTGGATGAGGCTCGATGGAATTATATATGAGTAAGTAGTGATCATGAGTAAGAATTCAGTAATGTTATGGGATATAATAGATACTGCCTAATCGATTGAATGGTATTTAATTGTTGAGTTAGTTTTATTATCGTACAAACTTACTAAGCTGTAAAGCTTATTGTGTTTAATTTTCCCTATTTTACAGTGGTTTAAAGCTAGCTTAGATCAAGGGATCGTCAATGACTCTATCACACTATCCAATTATCAATTTGGTACTTTTGAGTTTATGTTTTGAGTATATGGCATGTATAGGGACTTTGAGTTATTTTGGTACATTTAGCCATGAGAGTTGGCTTGTAAATGATGTATATATATTTTGATAAGTATATATATAGTCATGTGTGATGGCTTATTTTGGGTTGTTTTGGTTGGCTTGATAAGGTTATAATGATTAATGTTGATGATGCCTTGTGATATGCTTAAATTGGTATGTTTGGCTTGGTTGTTTTGATGATGATTTGGTTAGTTAAGTTGTGGTGAATAAATGCTTAAGAAATGTTGCTATGCCATGATTTTAGATGTTAAATTGATTGATTATTTGGTAAGTTAGGTATATGTGAATTATAGCAGATGAACCATATTGTTTTGACATATAATTAGTTTAGTAAATGGTTTTGAATTGAGATTTGGAATTGATGGATTTATAATGGTATGAGTTGTACTTTTGGTTGATGATTTTGGCTTCTTATTTGTGTTATGAATTAATACCATTTACCTTTGTAGGTATGTTTGATTTGGGGTGGAAAATTGGCCTTGCAAATGGCCTATTTTTGTCCACACAGAAAGAGACACGGGAGTGTGTCTCAGGCGTGTGCAATACACGGTCATGGTACACAGTCGTGTGTCCCTTGATGATTAATTAAAAATCAAGTCAGTGAGTTACACGGCCTAGACACACGAGCGTATGGTCAGTCATGTGGCCAAGTCAGTATGTATGTCCTGTTTTCACATCACCTGTGACACGGGTGTGTGTATAGCAGTGTGAGTCACACGGCCTGTTCACACGGGTGTGTGACCCCTATAGGTTGGAAATTTTTTTTGAGTTTTCAAAGTTTCCATTTGTGATCGGTTTAGTCCCGAACCTTCATTAAAGCATATTTAAGGTCTCGTAGACCTTTATAAGGGACAATGTGAATATGTTTGAATGATATTTGATCATGTTTGATTATTGAATGCAAATGTTTGCTTAATGATGTGATTTGATCGGTAATACCTCGTAACCCTATTTTTGCGACGGATATGAGTTAGGGGTGTTACACGTACCTTAAAATACCCTGTTTATTTCTTTCATGACCTTAAGGAAACTAACTAAACTCTTAACCATTAGACTAACTCACTTGCTTGCTCACACTCCTACAACAATTATTTTAAAAACATGGTGTAACCTTTACTGAGGTTTGAAGCAAATTTGCACCAAATAGAAATTAATGAGAGGGAAGGGATTCAAACTCAAATAATCAATGATACTTGTATATTGACAAAAGTGTCAAGTTCATCTTAAAAAAAAATTTTGGCATGACCACTCTCAATTCATTAACCCAATTTCAACTAACCAAATTTTTGGGATGTGACAACTTTTTCCTTCTTAAAAAGAATTTTGTCCTCGAAATTCCTATTGTCAAGCCAATTCACTTATCCATAAAATTCATAACTCTTCTTTCTAAACTAACCACCATGCTTCCGCTGCGCAACTCTGATTCCAATGTGGTTCTTATACTTCAACTTAAATCTCCAATGGATTTCCTATTTACTTACACGGATTATTTCAAGGGACTCTATAGAAATATCACTAACGATTTCTTCATTCCTAAATTCTCAGTTTCACATATACACTATTAACAACAAACATTTAAGTAGTACAAATTCTTAATCAATGCAAGGTACAATTAGAATGGATTGTAAAAGTACCTTCATTAATTTCAAATGTGTCTCAACACTCTCGATGCCTAGTAGCATAAACCAATCTCTGATTCTGTTTGAGTCAAAGTTTACATTTAAATAGGATGACTTCATAGACATAACACAATGCTCCATGAACCCACTTCTCAAGCATGTTCCTAACTTTTCCAATACTTGTTCGAATGGCGTTTAATACAATACTTACAAACAAAAAAATTTCGTTGATCCAATAGAATTAGCTTCCAGAACATTCTGTTGTGGTTTGTCATTTCTGGCCCACTTCAATTGCCACAAATTTGGGTCAATATAACAAGATTTCCTCTTATTTCATACTTCATTTTTTTCCTTTCTCTCGCATTCCAACCACTTACTCCCTCCTAATATCTTGTTCTTCTCAACCGTAATCTCGAAACCCCTTTCTAAAACTCCTACCGTTGCTTGGGATATTGCATCATCCCTAGTCTCTTGATTTTTTCCTTTAGCAGTACACGCACTAACGATGTCATTTCTCTTAAAGTAAGGCACAAGTTCTTGAAAAAGATAACGAATAATCTTGAGCTACTCGACATTGCGCACTGCAAAATCACATACCACGAGTTCGTATATCTCGGGTTTTCATATTGTTTTCATGAGTCTAAAATTTTATATTAATCTATAGTTCAAAAACAAAATCATAGCTTTAATTTGAGCTGCGGATCTCACTCTGGAGACAGAAATCCCCACATTAATAGCAGGTCTGATTCTAGTGTTGAATAGATTGGTGGATAAGAATATTTGTCCATCTATAATGGAAATCAGATTAGTAGGAATATATACCGAAACGTCTCCCCACTGGGTCTCAACTATTGGTAAAGCAGTCATACTTCCTTCACCTACTAAGAAATTGACTTAACGGCTCTTTCCAAAAGGCATGAATGCAAATAAAAAAAATCTCCTGGATAAGCTTCACGACTCGACGGTCTAGCAACGTTGAAGCAAAACAAATGGGAGGAACGGAGGCAAAGAAGGAAGTCCGAAAATGAAGATGGTGGTGGCTCGGTTGGCAAGGGGTGGTGAAGGAGCATGGAGGAGGTGTGGCAAAATGGGGAGAGGAAAAGAGAAAAATGAAACAAAAGGTGAGATACACCTCGTCTAGGTTCAATAAACGGCACATACAACAATGGTGAAGAAAAATGGCATGCTGAGAAGACAATGGAGCAAAAAGTGGATTATGGAAAGAGTTTAAGGAATGTTGACTAACCAAGAAAGGAAAAAATCTTTCCCATGCATGACAACTAGCTTGGACAACAAAAGGGTGTTGACCATACTAAAATGGGCAAAAATTAAATAAAAAATTTTAAAAAAATGTAGAGACTTGAACCTATGACTTTAAGGAAACTAATTGAACTCTTAACCATTAGACTAACTGACTCATTTACTTGTTCACACTTCTGTGTGACACTTACTAAAGTTTGAAGTAAATTTACACCAATTAAAAATTAATAAGAGAGAAGGGATTCAAACTCAAATCATCAAGGACAACTCCACCACTACTCAATCACTATACTTGATACTTATATATTGACAAAAGTGTCAAGGTCATCTTAAAAGAAATTTCGGGCGTGACCACTTTCGGTTCATTAACTCAATTTCTATGAATTCGATTTTTGAGATGTAACATAATTAATATACTTTATTATTTTAATAAACTATTTAATATTATAATTTTATTTTAATAATAAATATATAATATAATTTATAAATATTTAATAATAAATGTTTTAGAGTATAAAATTAAAATATAAATATTTTAATTATATAAACTAAAATTATATATCAATTTTAATTTAATATGTTAGAATCATAAATAATATCTAATATAAAAGTAGAACTGTAAATCAGGATCTATCATGCCAAACCATAAAAAATAAATCAAGAACAAAACTAGGTACAGAAGTGTACTTAAATTCATTAATTTCTTGAAATCTACAAATCTTAGGTTTTTGATATTTCAAATTAGCACACAAATAATCTAAAGAATGTACCTCTCTCTTTTCGAAACTTAGCTTATATGTAATTTAGGGACCATAACTCTAATATATATATAACTTTGGCACATTAGCCCTAATTCTTAATAGCCCATCATTAATTAGAAATTGGTTAGAACTTAATAGCCCTAACTCTTATATTTTATTTAATAATTAAAGTCCAATACGCCTTCACCAAATTAGATCACTTTTAATTTGGGCTAACCTATCATGATAGTAAATAATAACATGTAATTACCCTTATTATATATGTGATGTCCATATTTTCCAACAATCTCCCACTTGGACCACATATATATACTAATTACTCTATAATTACATGTCACTATATAACCTTATGAGCTCAAAATTTTACTATCATACCCAAAAGGTATTTCGAACAATCTCGTCCATTAATTATGTTAACATAGAACCAAGGCGACTTTCATTACATATATTATAACTCAATCCATCCATAATCATGTATATTAACACAACGAAATGACATAGATCAAGTATGGATGTGTAGCATGGAAATTACATGCGATATGATCTAAACATGTCTATTTCCAACTGGTCCTTCTTAAACCTTAGTGAGATCAAACCTTACTAAAATCAGAGTGTGAATAAACCAAATAAACTTTATTTTTGCAGAAAATAAACTTAATATCCATAAACTAAAATAATTGAAAATGTGTTTAACATAAAAGCATTTAAAAGTACAAACTCCCACTAAAACCAAATATCCTTAAATGACATTACACCCATATGAGCAGTGTGCTCTTATAAAACCTTAGGTGTAGTCCCTTAGTAAATGGATTTGCAATCATGGTGTTTGTCCTAATATGCTTTATAGGCACCTAACCACTTTGAACTTTTACTTTAACAACCAGGAACTTAAAGTCAATGTGTTTCGACTTTGATGTGCTTCTGTCGCTATTAGAATAAAAGACTACAATTTGTTTTCACAATTTGCACCTCAGTGACAAAATGTTGTATCCATATTCCATCAAAATCAAAGTTCGTATATCTAATGATCTATAACTGATTAGACCTCTGATAAGTGAGCATGTAATTTTTTGTTCTCTGAAAATACCTTATAATCCTCTTGGATGCTACCCAATGGTCCAAACCAGGGTTGTTTAAAATATTGTTTAACATCCAACAATGTACACAATATTCTAATGTATACAAACCTGAACATACATTGACTTCCCACTGCTAAAATGTAAAAAAATCTTATGCATTTTTGTAATCTCAAAATCATTCTTAGGGTATTGATTGAGACTATACTTATTATTGGCAAGCAGTATGTCATTAATATATAAAACCATATATAGAACCTTACACCCACTAAACTTATGGTATATACAATTATCGATAAAATTCATCTCTAAATTGAATGAGATGATCATTTGGTAAAATTTGTAATACTATTGACGAGAAGTATGTTTAAACCCATAGATGAAGTTCTTTAATTTGCAAATCATTAACTTTGCATCATCAAACACAAAGTTTTTTAGTTGCACCATATAAATGTATGATCAATGATACCATTGGAAAACCATTAACTTAATATTCATATGATGCAGCTTAAGGTCAAATTGTTCCACTAAAGCCATTATAAACCTTTCTCTAGTGGACCTTTTTAATCACATTCGTTCTTGAGGTTGTTGAGTTTGTTCTTCTAGAACAATTACCTTATCTTGAATAGGGAGTTGTTCAACATTGTCTTATTGAGGTTCTAGATTCACTTCTTAATCAATGATAGGTATGAGAACTTAAACATCATCAAAAGTGATAGTAGGAATTGAGTAAGAATTCAAGTCCTCCTTAAAAGCAACGTTTCTAACTTTATTTCTCCCTCCAAACTCAACATCCTAAAAGAATGTTGCAATTCTTGTATAAAAAATAACTCGTGTGGGGCCCACATCCCGTGGGCCCACACGACCCAATTCAGCCCAATACGGCCCAACCCATGAAATTGCTCATGGCTGGCCTTGTTGATCATATGCCCATGTTTAGTCACGTGGCTTACCTATACGGGCTTAAGCACACCCGTATGGCATCAACGTTCACTTGTTCTGGCTTTTGGCAATTTCTATAATCAAAGTCGTGTCTATACACACCTGGTTACAAAAAAGCGCACTCAATCCTTGAGCCCTACAAACCTAAATTCCATCGTAAACAACTGGTTAGTTGCATGTCCAACAACCCTAACAACCCTACTCGAAGCGCTTAAATAATACACCGTCATCCACTTACCTTAACTAAACAACCGAAGCTTGCCCACTTAAACAGTCGAACCTGAAAGGTCACGAGTTACTGCAATCCAACCGAACCCTTGTTAACAAGACAAAACACTTACCCAAACGAGTGCATACAAGGTACTCCATTCGAAATAAGAAAGTAAGCACCTAAACAACAATTAACTCGATCGCTCTAAGAAAAGTACACTTACCAATTACAATGTGCAAGATTAACAACCAATCCAAAATACTTAACAAAAAACCGAGAAGGAGGAAACAAACGGTCCTGAAGAGGAGAAAGGTTTGGTAATATAGATAAGAAAGAGAGGCATGGATAACAGAAAAGGTTCGGCTAAGAAGAGCAATATGGGGAAAACTCATCCACAACGCAATATAGTAAAAGGAACCGAACAAATATTCAGCAAAGAAAGAGGAGGAAAAGACTGGCGTAAAAACCAAATGGAAAAACTGAAAGAACAAAGGTCCACCGGAACACACACTTCACAAATTCTACAAGAAAAGAAGAAAGAAATGAAAAAGGGACAATAGAAGAAAATTCGGCTAAGAGAGAAAATGTTTTCAGAAAATTTTTTAGAGAGAAAGACCAAGCAGAAAACTAAAACTGAAATTTTGAGTAATCCACACTTCAAATTTGGCACAACTCTCCCACTACACTCAAATTCCTTCTTTTTCTCCCCAAAATCCTCAACTGATATCCCACTTATCCAAATCCCCTCACAACCGAAAATCCCCCTAATATCCTCCTAAATATTCGGCCACACACCGCACACTTCTTAACCACTCAGTGTTTCAGTCAAATTCCAACACCCACATAGCACAAGTAATAAAAATAATCCCTTGCTTGCACAAGTACTCGAACCCCAAACCTTTTGCTCATTTACACTCCACTTAACCACTAGACCAGCATGCCTATTCTAACAAATTTTACGAGCATTTATTAATAAGCCTACTGATTAGAGTTAGGGGTTTATTCAATTTAAAACAAAATTTTGCCCAAGCTAATGCTTGAACCCAAGACTTCACATACAGTCCCAGAACACTTAACCACTGAAGCAGACAGATATGTGTTACAAACATACGAGAATAAAATAAAAGATTTTCGGGGCATTACACTTTTCCATTCATTGAAATTAGTCCCATTAAGTATGGGTATAGAATTTATATTAGCAAATATTGTGACAGTAGATGATGAATTAGCTAAATATAAAACAAAAAATATATAAAAATAAGCTCACATCAATTTTCATAAATAAACAATAAATTTAGGATAATGGTTAATCTCATCTCAAGATACCAAACACAATATTAATATCAAATCTTTGGATAATAATATTAATAATAAGCGGTACTCTCATTGTAGCAATCAAACATTGACAATAAATTATGTCAAACAATGAATTTATCTTTGGACTAACATATTGCTCACATAAAGTACTTTATAATTGTCACACATTTATCACCACAGATGTTGAAATTCTGCCAAATATTAACTTACCTTTGGGTCAATTAATAAACACATGAATCACAAAAACGTATAATTGTCTTGATATTTTAAATAAAATAATCTACACAAAAGAGGTCGCTTTGATGGCATTTTGCTCCTCCTCAAACACCAAATCTACCCTCACCTCAATCTCCTCAACAGGGATAATGTGCGTGAGATCAGAGCAGTAACGCCTTAACATCGAGACGTGGAATAGATCATGAATGCGATCCAACTCCGAAGGTAACTCTATCTGATAAGCGATGGGTCCCACACTCCTCAGAATCTAGTACGGCCTGATAAACCTAGGGCTCAGCTTACCCTTACGACCAAACCTTAAAACATCCTTCCATGGCGAGACCTTGAGAAATACTAAGTAACCCATAAAATACTCTATATCCTTTCATTTCAGGTCTGCATAGGACTACTGCCTATCAGATGCCACCTTCAGTCGATGCTGAATTAATCTGACCTTATCCTCAGTTTCAGAAACCAATTTCGAACCTAGAACACGTCGCTCACCCAACTCAGTCCAACATAAGGGAGTGCAACACTTACAACCATACAAGGCCTCGTAAGGTGCCATCTGGATGCTAGACTGGTAGCTGTTATTATACGTAAACTCTGCTAATGGCAAGTACTCCTGCCAACTACCTCGGAAATCAATAACGTAGCCCCTAAACATATCCTCTATTACCTAAATCACCCTCTTTGACTGACCACCTGTTTGAGGATGGAAAGCAGTACTGAAGTCCAACCTTGACCCTAGAGCCTTATGTAGTTTCTTCCAGAATTGAGACATGAAGCGAGGATCCTTATCAGAGATGATTGAGACAAGAACCCCATGCAATCTCACTATTTTAGATATATAGAGCTTAGCCAATTTCTAAAGAGAGAAGTATGTTCTAACCGAAATGAAGTGGACAAACTTGGTCAATCGATCTACGATGACTTAGACAGAATCCTTCTTAGTGGGTGTTAAGGGCAAACCACTAACGAAGTCCATTGCTGCTCGCTCTCATTTCCATAACGGTATCTTAACCTGCTGCAGCAAACCTGAAGGTAACTGATGCTCAGCCTTAACCTGCTGACAAGTTAAACAGCGAGCAACGAAGTCAGTAACCTTACGCTTCAACCCTGGCCACTAGTATAACTCTCGGAGATCTCGATACATTTTATTTCTGCCAGGATGCATAGCATAAGGGCTACTATGCGCTTCCTTTAGAATCTACTGTCTTAAAACCTCACCATCCGATACAGAAATCCAACCATGGAAACAAAGTACCCCATCACTGTTTATCCCAAAATCAGTAATGCTACCACTCTCAATATGACGGAACCACAACTCAATAGACTTATCCCCTAATTGTTTACCTCGAATCTGTTCCATCCAAGTCAGTTTAACCTGAAGTTCCACCAACAAACTCCCATCATCGAATAAGCTAAGTCAAGCGAACATCGCTCTCAGATTAGTTATAGCCCTACAGCTCAATGCATCGGCCACCACATTGGCCTTGCCAGGATGGTACTCAATGGTACAATCATAATCCTTAAGCAGCTCAACCCATCTATACTGCCTAAGATTCAACTCCTTCTAAGTGAGGAGATATTTGAGGCTTTTGTGGTCAGTGTAGATGATACACTTCTCACCATACAGATAGTGCCTTCAAATTTTCAGAGCGAAGACTAAGGCAGCCAGTTCCAAATCATGAGTCAGATAGTTCACCTCACTCGTTTTAAGCTGACATGAGGCATAAGCTAGCACGTTACCATCTTACATCAGAACATAACCCATACCCACATGCGACGCATCGCTGTAAACCACAAAGTCTTTGCTAGACTCAGGCTGTATCAAAATAGTAGCCTAAGTTAACATAGACTTGAGCTTCTCAAAACTCTCTTGTTGCACACCAGTCCAGATAAAAGAAACTCCCTTGCGCAGAAGCTTAGTCAACGGAACTGCGATCAAGGAGAACCCTTCCACAAAATGCCGATAGTAACCCGTCAGCGCAGAAAACTGCAGATCTTAGACACATTTATCGGCTGTTTCTAATCCAACACAGCCTCAATCTTACGAAGATTGACTCGGATCCCCTTAGTAAAAACTACGTGTCCCAAAAAGGTCACTCATGTAGCCAACACTCACACTTACTGAACTTCACATATAGTTGTTTCTCACAAAGAGTCTGCAGTACCATTCTGAGATGCCCATCGTACTCGTCCTCAGACTTAGAATACACCAGGATATCATTAATGAATACCACCACAAAATGGTCTAGATAGGGCTGGAACACTCGGTTCATTAAGTCCATAAATGCCATTGGTGCATTAGTCAAACCAAAGGGCATAACTAGGAACTCGTAATGGCCATATCAAGTCCTACATGCCATCTTATGCACATCAGTCTCCTTAACCCTCAACTGATGGTATCTTGAACAAAGATCGATCTTGGAAAACACAAAAGCCCCTCTGAACTGGTCAAATAGATCATCTATCCTCGAAAGTGGGTACTTATTCTTAATCGTTAGCTTGTTCAGCTGTCGGTAGTCGATACACATCCTTATTGTCCCATCTTTCTTCTTCACAAATAGAATAGGTGCCCTCCACGGAGACACACTAGGACGAATAAACCCACGATCTAAAAGTTCTTGAACCTAAGCCTTAAGTTCCTTAAGCTCCTTCGATGCCATTCTGTAGGGGGCGATAGACACTGAAACTATACCCAAAATGAGCTCAATCTCGAACTCCACTTCTCGGCTTGGAGGCAAACTTAATAGTATCTCAAGAAAGACATCCGAAAAATCCCTTATAGTTCTGATGTCCTTAACCAAAGAGTCCCTAGAATTAGAAACACTAATGTAGGCCAAAAATGCCTCACATCCTTTCTGCACCAACGTTTCTGCCACCAACGTAGAAATCACATTAGTTAGATAGTCTCGATGTTCTCCAATTACCGCTACCTCGTTGTCCTCCTCGGTTCTCAATACAACCCTTTTTTTCACACAGCCCAGACTCACTCGATGCTTAACCAACCAATCTATTCCCCGAACCAAATCAAACTCCCCAAACGAAAGCTTCATCAAATCAGCCAGAAACACTGTCCCTTGGACCTCTAACGGAATGTCTCTATATAGTTTGCTAACTCGAATAGATTACCCTAAAGGACTCACAACAGTCACCTTACTAGAAGTACTCTTCACCGGAATCCCCAAACTTTTAGACACAGTACTAGCTACGTATGAATGCACAGAACCTATGTCTATCAATGCAAGATAAGGTACATCAAATATTAAAAATGTATCAGTGATGACGTCCGAAGCATCTTTTTTTCTCATGGCGATGAGCAGCATAAACAGTGCAGGCTGTCTCGCCTCAGTATGTCCAGCACTTCTGCCCAGTGCCATCTGTCCACGACTCATGTCGTTACCACCACTAACCTGTCCACGACCCCTAGGTGGTTTCTAAACTACCCTCAGCGGTTGTGCAGTACCAGAACCTGAAGCTTGCATCTGAGCGGCCCTCAGGGGACACTCTGAACTCGGTACTCAATAGACCCACATCTCAAACATGCCTCAGTTGTCCTCCAACATTTGCCCGAATGGCGTCTACCACAATGCCCACAAGGTAAAATCTCAATAGGTGCAACAAGGAACTCTAATTGGCCCATTAGAGCTAGCCTTTTTTTTAGGCCTCAGTGCAGAGCTCGAGGGCTCCTAATCCTTCTTACTCTTTCCTCTCTCCTTATTCCAGTTTTGGCACTTAGCGTGCTTCACTTCCTTGGCTATCTTTGCCTTTTCTACCAGTGCTGAAAAGTTATGCTCCCTCTTCGGAGCTATCAGGACTCTCAAACTATCCCTGAGTCCATCCTCGAAGCGGACACAATGCTTATATTCAATTGCCACCATGCCTTGCGCATAGCGACTTAACCTCAAAAACTCGGCCTTATCCTCGACCATTGTAAAGTCCCATTGTGTGAGATTTAGGAACTTACACCTCCTAGCGTTGATGTAGCTTGCCCCCACATGTTTACCTTAAAAGTTCGTCTTGTAGAAATCCCAAGTCAATCGGTTGGGCTGAGTACCCTCCTTAATTGTCAGCTGCCACTGATATGCTTCATTGCAAAACAATGAAACGGCCCCTTTCAACTTTCTACTCAGGTGTAAAATCCAGATCATCCATGATTCTTTCCATGGCCTCCATCCAGTATTTGGCCACATTAGGGGTGACTCCAAGGACACCCCTAAATAGCTTAGCCCCATTTGACCGGAGTCGTTTCGTAATCGACCCTCGGCACCCAGATCCAGTGTTGGGCCCAGAGACCCTCTCTAATATCCTCAACATAGCCTAGGACAATGCATCATCCCCAGCTATGTGATCTTGAAACCCAGTCTGAGTCACAGGTGAAACCAGCGTCCCACTAGAATCCAAATTAGGCATGTTGCTAGATGACGAGGACCCATCTCGAGCCCCTCTTTGGCCTCTAGTACCCCGTCTGCAAATACCTCGTGCACTCATCGTAGTTTAAAGTTTATCTGTATTAACAGTTTTATGGATCAGTTACAGTTTTGATATTTAATAGCAATGTTTATGTAATGCAGTATCAGAAGTTCAAAGTTGTTATCGCAACTTGCAGTCTTTTATTAGTTTTCCTACAGTCTTAGAGTACACTAACTAAAGTGTTTCAATATCATCTACAGAGCCATAATAGTTTTTCAGATTACAGAATACTTACAGGATCGACGTCGGAGACTCGGTGTACCACATACCCAATCAAATCATTAAAAACCATTTGTAAATCAGTTTTTTTTTGAAACCATACTTTTAAAACCCAAAATCCACAGTCGATTTTGCAACCTGGCTTTGATACCAATAAATATAACACCCCAAACCTGGCCTAGATGTTATGGCCAAATCTGGCGATGTCACATGGAATGGAATATGAAAACGAGATGACAAGTTTAAAATTGTTCCATTTAATTAGCTTTTTATCTTAATCTGAAGTAAAACGCGTCTGCTTGTTTAGTTAAAATCATTTCTTTTTAGCGGAAGCTTTGGTAACCATTTATTTTAAGAAAATTGTTTCTATTTAATGCAATCTTGGTTTTTCAAATTTAGAAAAAAAACATATTTTGTTGAGATCAAAGTTGTAAACCATTAAAGCTAGTAAAATCCCCAAAATTGAAAACAAGCAGTCCAAAAAGTCCAATTACATAAAAATTACCCAAATAACAATAAATTAGAAAACTACTAGGAAACAGTTTTTAATTACATGTGACCACCATCGAGTCCTCCGCTGCATTGAATCGTCAAGTCTGGGGATTACCTATATAGATCAAATAGAAAAGGGTGAGTTTTCGCAAACTTAGTGTGTAATCCCCACAGAAAACATGCACAAAAATTAATATCAGAAACAATCATGTATAGTCTGGGGCCTGAGCCCATCACAGATTCAGTTCGAGCTTTAGCCCATACAGAACAGTCTCAGATATACATTAGGGCCTTGGCCCATCTCAGAAATGACATGCACTACCAGAAATCAGTATTTTTACCCATCAACTTTCACACCATCTCTGACCATCCCTACACACCATGTGGGGTTTAAAATACCTACCCATCCCTGTACACCATATAGGGTTTATAATACCCATCCAACCCTACACACCATACTATACCGAATGCAGCACATTATAAAAAATATGCAATTGTACTGCCTGATAACAGGCTTTAAAAGCCTTATAGATACTTTATTCAAACTCCAACAACCCACTCCGATGCAATGCAACATACCATACGTGACATGTAAATAGGCTAATACCAGAACATACATTCATTTCAGTACAGAAATCATGCTCAGTCAGACATCATATAATCAGATCACATAATTAAGAGGTCTAAGTAATGATTACTGACCCTACAGTAGGTCCACAGTTGACTTGGGTGACCCGTGCAACCTTATAGAATTTTTTAGAAAAATAGGCTCACATGCCTATGTTGCCTACCGTGTGGCCCAGACAGCCCAAATTGGCCTTGGCTGTGTAGATCACACGGCCTGGCCTAGATTCTCACACACCCGTGTGGACTACTAGTATGGACTCACATGCTCGTGTAGCCCACACGACCCAATTCAATCTAGCTTGTGTGTCGTGCACGACCTATCCAGCCATTACACGATCGTGTCCTTCATGCACTGCTTGGCCTCATCAATCACACGACCGTGTCCCCTCACACGACCTACCACACGGGCGACCGCATGCCAGTGTAGCGTCGACGGATTACTTTTTTAGCTTTTCACCGAACCTCGTTTTCTACATTTTGGGTACACATCCGGTATAGTTTGATGCTAAAATAACTCTCGAGCTTTTCGAAACCTAGAAGATTTAGCAACTAACTAACGAATTTCGACAATAACGAACCAACAAAAACTCGACTTACCACCACCAAATCATACACACCCTCGAGTTATATCGAACAATCATGATTTCCAGCCTCACCACCTTCTCCTAAATGCAGAATTCACCATTTAGTTACTAACTCCAATCATTACCAAACCCAAATCGAAAGAATTAGAGATGGGAGAACAACTTACCAACAAACAAGGAATGAACACACCGTAACGATGAAACCAACCACAGAAATCAAGTGAATTTTCCAAAAACAGAGAGAGACAAATGAAGGGGAAGAAAAAGAAAAACGTCAAAAATTTTTTACGGAAACCAAAATTTTGGGGAAAAATGAAAAAGAAAATTCTGAAGAAGACATAACCACTACTTATTTTCCTCTTACAAACCCACTAAGCTACAACCACTCTAGAGTCCCCACTCTACCAAAATTCTTGTCCATCACCAAGCAAAAACAAGACTCCCTTGCCCACACAGAGACTTGAACACAAGACTTCCATCACACGAACACTTAACTTAACCAGTAGACCAACACGCCCATTCTGATATAATTCTACCAACATTTAATTAAAAGCCTACTGACTAGAGATAGGGCTTTATTCATAAAAATACCAAAATTTGCCCAAGTCAAGGCTTGAACTTGGGACCTCATACACAGACCCAGAACACTTAACCACTGAAGTAGATACAGATTTGTGTTATAATTTCACCAAAACATAAACATAAATTTTAGGGCATTAGAAATACTAGAAAAATATTTTCAAACCAATAAATCTCAAAAACAAAATCATAATAGTTGGCATATCCCACAATTCATATAATAAACCATATCATCATAATTTAACCTAATATTTGGAACCATAAGATGCCAAAACCTAATATTATAGAACCAAACTTAAAACCAAATTATTTATATATGTATAGAGTTGACATGAAATTCCACCAAAGCACCTATAAAATTAAATATATAACCATAGCAAAAAAAAAAAATTTTAACAACTTCAATGATATCCATCAAAACTTAATTTCACCAATTAAACTATAAAATATATCTTATTGAATAATAGTTATAAACACATATTGTAATGACCCAAAATTCACGAGCATCAGAAAAGTACAGTACTGGCCTCCATCTCAGTAAACCGAACTTGTAAATAATTATTAGAAATACCTATGAGTCTAGTAGTTTGTCTAATTAGGTTAATTGAGTAAATTTAGCTTAATTAAGAGAAATTAGGAAAAAAGAGTAGATTGAGTAAGGGATAAAAATTAAATGGTAGATCAAAATAAAAATAAGGGGGTTGAATATTAAAGTGGGCGGCAAAACATGTTAATATCTTAGATATTTTAGATTTTTATTTTTTAAATATATGATTTAATTATAAAATGTTTTATTAAATTAATTATAAACATTGTATGATTAAATAGATTAAATTAAAGCCAAATGTATGGTAATAAAGTATACATGTGTAAAAATTATATTTGCACATTTATATTTTAAATATCTAAATTACTTATAATTTAAGTATAAGATATTTTATAATTAATAATTATATTATGAGATTTTTATATAATAAATAAAATAAAATCATGACAAATGTATGGTGATGATAAGCCCAAGTGTATTAATTAAAATAAATATAATTGTAATATATATTTAATTACTTTAAGATATTTATTATTTATTATTATACTAGTATTATATTATAAAATTAATTAAATTAGGACAAGTGTAAGGTGATGATTTAATACAAATGTATAAATAAAAATATATACATTTGTAATACTATATTTAATTAGTAAATAGATATTTATTATTTATTTATTATTAAGTTAAAAGATATTTATTAATTGAATATTTTTGTCTAATAAACAAATTAAATGGTGACAATTGTAATATGAGTATTTATTATTAAATAGATATTTATTATTATTATTATTATTATTATTATTAACTAATATATATATATATATATATATATATATAAGATATAAATGAATAAAGAAACAAAAGAAAAGGGAAAGAAGAAGAAAGCATTCGAAAGTGGGAGAGAAAGAAAGAAAGAAAAGAAAAGGAGAAAATTAAGGTTTAAAAGCTTGAAGTTTAATTTGGTAAGTTAATTAAGCTCTTTTTACTTAGTTTTGATGTTTTGGAAGCTTTAAAACAAAGTTTTGTTGAAATTAAGTTGAGGCTTTGGAAGTTCTTAGGTTTTTGAATATATTTCATGTTGAGCAAAATGATGAATTAGGGGTTTAATTGAATGAATTTTAAGTTAGAATTGGATAATGGATTAAATTGTAAAAGAAGCCATAAGTTTTACATAGTAGGGACTAAATTGAAAGAATTTTGAAATTAGGGATTTATGATGAAATTTTAATAGACATGTATAAGTTTGGTTGAAATTTAAGTAGAAATGAAGTATGAACTGAGTTAGGAAAGTAGATAAATCTAGTTAGGACTAAATTGGAAATTAATGTATAAATTGAATAGAAATCCAATTATTTATTGTAAATTAGTGCTATAATTAATAGTGTAATTATTTTAATTTTTGTAGCCAGCAAAGAACCCGAGACATCAGCGCTAAAAGGAAAGGAAAAGTTATCGCGGTTTGTATTACTATAATTCAAATTATTTTTATTAAATGTTAAATTTTTAATTCTATGTATGGTAGGTAAATTATGAGGTAAGTATTATTATGGAATTAAAAAGGGAACTGAATTGATGATGGATAAGTATTGATATTGAATTGTATATTGATGAAAAGTGAAATTGAATTGATCTGTAAATGAATTGAAAGTGATATTGAATTGAGAAAGTGAATCGAATACCCTATTAACTAGTCGAGCTAAGTCAGAGTATAGTTGGCATGCCATGGGATTGGAAGAGTTCAGGGATTCTTCGACCTCGAGTCGATGAGACACTGGGTGCCACTATATTTCTTCGGATAGATTCGAAGAGGTACGGGTACCAACTTTCTTCGGCTTTGTCGATGAGACACTGGGTGTCACTATATTGCTTCAAACTATTCGATGAGGCACTGGGTTCCATTCTAGTGTGTTTGGTTGGATCTGTGTATCTGCCAAAGTCTGGGTTTGTTAATAAGGTGAAAACTGAAATGATAAATTTAAATAAATTTGATTGACCGTATTATTGAAAATATTGAAAGAAATGAAAAAGTTAAATTGTGAATTGAAATTGAGATTGGAAATGGAAGGCATGAACTAGATGTTGATGTAGTGAAGAAAATTGAAGCTTATGATATTTGATTGAAATTGATAAATAGCTGAAATTGTGTTACTATTGTTAATGAATGAAAGTTTAAGAATGAGTTAATATTTGAGAAACTCAATTGTTACATGTTTAATATTTATATTTCATTATAGTAATACCACTGAGTAAACTTATACTCAGCGTACGGTTGTTTCCTTACACAGGTTGTAGAAATCAAGGGTCCAGGTTTGGCATCCAGATCAATCCCGACTCTAGAGACAATTTGGTGATGTAATCCTCTTTTAAGGCAAAAGTGGCATGTACTAGGTGTTGTTAAAGTTACTTGTATATGTGTAACGCCCCAAAAAGTTTTTATCGTGTTTTTATGACACAAATATCTAACTGCTTTAGTGGTTATGTGCTCTGGGAATGTCTAAGTAGTCTTGGGTTCAAGCCTTGACTTGAGCAGAATTTTATGTTTTTAAATGAATAAAGCCTTGCCCTTGTTCAGTAGGCTTTTAATTAAATGTTGCTAAGTTTTTAATAGAATGGGCCTGCTGGTCTGGTGGTTAAGTGGTGTGTTGTTGTGTTGGAGGTCTGGAGTTCGAATCCCTGCACGAGCAAAGGAATTATTTTTTCTGCTTATGCCATTTGGGTGTTATGGTTTGATCAAAATTCTACAGTGGAATGAGTGGGGAGTTAGGTGGAGCGATTTTAGGAGTGAAATTAAGGTATTGAGGGATATTGTCACGGATGGTTTGTGCAAGTGTACACGGTCGCTCAAGTAAAAAGTAAGTATAAAGAGTTATCGTCTCCACAGGGATTGTATTAGTGCAAAGGCAATTAATTATAAAATTATATCAGCAATTCTGTGAATAAAAACTCAATTTGTTTGGTCGTGAAGGTTTAAAAGAATTAAAATAACTAGATGCAATGATCCCTGATGCAAATTATCCTAAGTATACAAGTATATGAATGAAATAGATTTTAGCAAATTTAACACGATATGCAACAATTCTAACATAAATAAACTAGACAATTGCTTTAATTAAACTTAATTTATTTTCAACATGCTTAATAATATTCGGAAAAACATTCCATGGCAACTCGACCTTTCATGAATTTGAAAACTATTTTAGGATTTCTTAGTATTCATGTGAAGTAACAGGGATGGATTAAGGTATGAAACAATTTAATCACACAAATCTAAAAACTATGTAGATAATAGAGCTGTACTAGGGATGTTATGCAACCTGTAATTTAATCGGTTTAAGGATCTAAATTGAGCATGCACATTTCAATTATGCGTCCATTAGCCGTCATCTGGTTAGGATCGCTCAGCTAATTCAGGCGCATTTCAATCACGTATGAACAAAATACGGACTTGATTTTAATTGAAAACATGATCGATTGAGGCACAAACATTTTAAGCAAGAATCAAACAAATATTATTTAATTAAAATAATCATCCTAACTTAAATAAATTTAAGCTATCATTGTTGAAAACAAGAACAAAGAACTCATACCAAACATTTAAATCAACTTTAAGATAAGAAAGATTAAACCTTATTCAGACGGCTGTCACCCAAGACTTTGAATGGCGAGAACTCCTTCGACTCTTGCTTACTCCTTTGCTGATGGCTCTTCGAGGTGCCCAACCAAGGTTTCTTGATAAGCTAAATAGTTAAAACCCTTTTAGGAAGGATGGTGGATGGTGTGGAGAGAAGAGAGAGTTGAGAGAAAATGAGAGAAGAGAAGAGAATGGATGAATGAGGGATGATTTGAGAAGTAGGGTGAAGGGTCTTATTTATAGGTGAGGTTGGGGTGTGAGTTTACTAAAAATGGAAGTGTTCATCCACTTCAAATCCTTCCAAGTGTGGCCGGCCATATATGTAGGTAAGGTGGCTGATTTTTAGCTTGATTCATGTGCCACATCACGCAATAGCAAGACTCAGTCTCTGGTGAATCTTCAGGTAAATCTTCGATTCCTTTAAATCTTCAAGGACTTCATGCAATTAACCCAAATATTGATTTATTAACCTCCATGTGCAGCCGAAATTAGGGGCTAATTTAGTCTAATTGGGAAGGCTTTGTAATTGAATTTAAGCTCTCCCACCTGTCTGAAAATAACAGAAAAATCAGGGGACCAAACAATGCAAATTAACCACTTTAATTAATTAATTTTACTTAATTAATTAAGCCCAATTTTATTAATGAAACATATAGAAATAATTTATTAAATATAAATTTATATTTTATTATTAAATTAAATCATGCATGGCCCACTTTATAACTTAAAAATATAATATGCTCAAATTAATATAAAATAAGCCATTTTATGCATGAAAAATATATAATAAAACATAAAATTACATTTTAATAATTTCCATGTCTTAATTTCATTTTTCCACATATTTCGTTAATTTAATAAACAATTACTAAGTTTTAGCAATAAAATTAAGCAAAAAGGTGATCAATTATATAGGAAAAATCCTATATATTTTCCCATTTACACACCCCCAAACTTAAATTATTGCTTGTCCCGAGTATTGTTTATGCACAACACCAAGTTTTGCTAAGGCAAATTTAGCAAAGAATGTGAGTAGCATTAATCCTTGTCCCATAATCATGCTTCAATAAATTCATGCTCATAGATCGTCTTCATTAATAATTACCTCATATGCACACATTAGAGAGTTTCATACTAAGTTTCAAGATATGCCAACATGAATCATGATATGCATGCATGCTATTGTCCAAAATAATATTCTTCATTCAACATAATTTCTCGTCAATCAAGCAAAAAAATCGTAAGGCTTATTTATGCTCTTCATATGTTGAACTTAGTACTTCCTCTCCACTAATGTAGGTGACATAATCATCAAATCAATAGGTCTTTCATAATGTTGTAATGGGGCTCAGTTGAAGGTAGGGATTTTAAGAGATGGGAAATTTTGATTTCAAAATCTTAACCTTTAACTTTGTCTGGGACTTGTAATTCAACCTTCTTCTTCAAGTGAACCTTTGGAACACCCCCAAACTTATTTTGAACCTATGCTCATATGTTTTTCTTTCTCGAGACTGAGCAAACTTTTCCTCGCTCTGTTGTGTTTTTTTTTTAAGCATGAGCACAAACATCTTCTAAACATTTAAACATTGACTACCAAGACCACTTAGGTTAAGATGGGTGTACAAAATTGGGATAACTTTCCAAAGATTGGAACATGGCTTGTAATATAGGTTCATTGCAATAAACAGGCCATTAAGCTCAAAATATTGGTTTCAAGGGTCAAATGTTGCAAGGTTGGCTTTGAAAGGCTCAAACGTTCCAAAGAAATGGAGCCTATATCATTTTAGATTTTTATATCTCCTAGGATTTCGCCTCAAGAAAGTCACTGAGTCAATTCTAAAGATATAAACCCACATGTATGTCTAATCTCAGAAGAAACTAAGTTTTCGTGGCAAACATTACCTACGGCTAAGTTCATACAATTATTCCATTCTTCACAATAACATACAATCACTTAGATAAAATCATCATTCACGCTTGCATACGCACTATCTTATTAAAAAGAATTCTTGAAACATTCATTTATTAAAGCATACTTATGAAAAAATTTGATTGAAACAACAAAAAGAACTCGTGCAACCTATTTGCCTCACCCTCTTTAAAAAGAAGCAATGCCCTCATTGCAAAAACAAAGTAATGAATGAAAATTGAACACTAGGTAGGGTTGAAAAAGAAAAAGAGGTGAGTCATTAAGACTGCTTAAATACCAAGTCTTTCTTCATAACCCAATCCTAGACATGTTCATTCTCATTACCATATTACTTAATCTTTTTCTTTCTAAAGAAGTATTTATTCATGCTTGCTAAGTTTTATTTTGCAAAAATTAAATCCTAAATACTAAAGAAATAAGTTCTTAGAATAAAATAAAAGACAAGAATCCCCCCTTTTTATTTGCTGACTCATTCCTTTTGTCTTCCGTCCATGTCTCGAAGATATCATCTGGGAACTCAGGCACAAAAGTATTAGAGATATTCTTAAAGGTGTTTCGAATTGAATCATCTCTAATTTTTGCATATTTCCAGTAAGTTTGTTGTTTTTTGTGCATGAACTTGCACATATCCATCATAATTGACAACTCCGATTTCTTTGAAGTACTTGCATGAGTTGGTATTAGAGTTACAAATTTGGGTTCAACACTTGGCTTAACTGGTTCTTCTTCTGACTCAACCCTAGGTTTAGGGCTTGTAGATCCTTCAACTGGGTTAGGACCTATTGGATCTATTTTAGATTCTTCTTCTTCAGAGTCTGTAACTGAGTTAGGTTCAGTTTCAGCTGCATTTGTCGACTCTTCTGTTTTTGGCTCAAATGGCTCTACTTGCTCACCTTGGTTCAGCTCCTGCACCCTTCCTACTAGTCTCTCAAGGTCATGAATTGTAATGCACCCTTGAACATATTTCCCCTTCAGATTCGCTTCTGTTTTCACACGGGCCTGTAAGCAAAGTGAAGTGATTAATGCTGGGAAACAAGCACTTCCTTTCTTCTTTTTAAAATACTCAAAAATCTCTTTGAGAGTAATTTTCTCAACATTAATGGACTTTTTTGTCAAGAAAGCATATAACAACAGCATCTGTTCCATCGAGATAGTGGAACTATGTGAGATAGGCATAAAACTATAGCGAACAAAGTGAAACCATACCTTTGCTACTGGTTTCAGGTATTCCCTTCAGCAAGAATGGCTCTCATACTTTCTTATAATCCATTGGGATCCCGGATTTGTCACAACATTAAGTACTTGTTGAAGTAAATCCCAATTGATGTTGTTCATCATAGGATAGTACTCATCTTCTTCAACATCAGGTGAATTGAACAAATCATTGATAGATTTAGAAGTAAGAGGTACCTTTTTTCTTCGAACGGTAACCTCAGTAGCATCTTGTGTAGTCAAACTTGCATAAAATTTTCGAACTAGTTCATCATCAGGAAGTGATCCAGCATCACAGAATCGTTCCCACTTGAGGGCATTGATTACTCTTCTAATCGGCACAAAAACAACCTTCACATCATTACTCTTTAAGTTGAAACCTTTTTCCGGCATCATGGGTTGATGCTTGAAAATTGAATCAAACCTCTCTTTCACCTCTTTGTCGATCACAATTGGATTTTCTAGAGTAGTCTTTGACGATCTAGTTCTTTTGCGAGACATGGTCCTTTTTCCTAAAAATTAAGCAAAGTTTCGACAAAAAAGGGAGAAAAGGATCGACAAGGTGATGGGATTTGCTATGGCAAACCTTGCGACGGTGACGGAATTGTGGTAGCAATGACGACGTGCGGTAGCGACTTGGGTTTGCGGCAGCGATGGGAGTGACTTGTGGCGGCAATGCCAATGCTTCGGCAAACCTTTTTCGGCTGCACTAGGGTATTTTGGCTAGGGGAAAAGAAAAAGAAAAATAGGGATTTCTTTAGGGATTTGAGGCTAACAACACAAGAAGAGAATTTCGGGATTTTTTTAGGCTAAGCAATTTGCTTAATGGATGTGAAAAGAAGTAGAATTAAGAGGGGTTTATATAGCAAAAATTAGGGCAACATGTAGCACAATTTTAGCCACATTAGGGTTACTTGGATGATTCCAATCTCCTTAGACAGAATTAATTAAATGTCCTAAATTAAGAAAATAAATTTTAATTATTTATTTATTTACAAAACAAATTTATGAAAAATCAAGGGTCTGTTAATTTGAACGAGGATTCAACTCGCTCAACTTCACTATCCCAATAGTGTTTGAGACGTTGACCATTAACTTTAAACGTACCTCCGTGATTATCGTATAATTCAACAGCTCCATAAGGATAAACTCGATAGATGGTGTAAAGTCCTCTCCATTGGGATTTCAGCTTCCCAGGAAATAACTTCAGCCTTGAACTAAGCAACGACACCTTCTGACCTTCCTTAAACTCGCGAGGCTGTATGTGACTATCATGCCATCTTTTTTATCTTTCTTTACACATTTTGGCATTCTCATAGGAGAGCAACCTCAACTCTTCCAACTCATCCAATTGTAACATCCTTCTCTCACTGGCTTGCTCAGGATAAAAATTTAACTTCTTCAAAGCCCAGTGAGCTCTGTTTTCCAGCTCTAACGGCAAATGACATGCCTTCCCAAAGACTAACCGATAGGGAGTCAACCCTAGCGAAATCTTGAATGCTGCACGATAGGCCCATAATGCTTCATCGAGCCTTCGAGACCAATCTTTTTTACTAGGGCGTGCTACCTTTTCAAGGATGCCTTTGATTTCACGGTTCACTCTTTCAACTTGCCCATTGGATTGGGGGTGATAAGCAGTAGCAATCTTGTGCTTAACATCATACTTGTCAAGCAACCACTAAAGCCATTTGTTCATGAACTGAGAACCTTCATCACTAATAATAGCTCTTGGTGTCCTAAATCGTGTAAACACATGCTTATGCAGGAATCGCATGACTATTTTAGCATCATTTGTAGGGTATGCTTCAGCTTTAACCCATTTGGATACATAATCCATTGCAACCAAAATGTACCTGTTTCCATACGAAGAGGGAAACGGGCCTAGGAAGTCAATACCCCATACGTCTAATAATTCAATTTCCAAAATATTTGTTAATGGCATCTCATTCCTCCTTGATATATTTTCGGTTCTTTGGCAATTATTGCAGTTCTTCACATAAGTGTAAGCGTCTTTAAATAATGTAGGCCAAAAGAAACCTGCTTGCAAAATCTTGGCTGTAGCACGTGAGCCACCAAAGTGTCCCCCACTTGGAGATGAATGGCAATGATATAAGATCTCAGCAATCTCACTTTCAGCTACACACTTTCGGATTATGTTATCTGCATATAGTTTGAACAAAAACGGATCCTCCCAAAAATAACACCGACTATCATAAAGGAATTTCTTCCTTTGTTGGTATGTCATTTCTTGAGGAATTATTCCACATGCAAGATAATTGGCAAAATTAGCAAACCAAGGAGTCTCATGAATTTGACTTACCTCAAATAGATGTTCATCTGGGAAGTTCTCATTGATTGGCACATGTGATTGAGTTGCCTCATCTTGCTCTAACCTTGACAAATGATCAGCTACTTGATTCTCGACTCCTTTTCTGTCTTGGATCTCAAGGTCAAATTCTTGGAGCAAAAGTATCCAATGAATTAGCCTTGGTTTTGTATCTTTCTTGGTGAGTAAGTACTTAATGGCTGCATGGTCAGTAAATACCGTAACTTTGGTACCTATAAGATATGAGCGAAATTTGTCAAAAGCAAAGACTACAGTGAAGAGTTCCTTTTCGGTTACCATATAGTTGAGTTGGGCTCCGGTCAAAGTTCTGCTTGCATAGTAGATAGGGTGGAAGACTTTGTTTCTTCTTTGACCCATCACAGCTCCAACAGCATAGTCACTCGCATCGCACATTAGCTCAAAAGGTGAGCTCCAATAGGGTGTAACAATTATTGGGGCTGAGACTAATCATTTCTTCAGATCTTCAAAAGCTTCTAAACACACTTTGTTGAAATCAAACATTGTATCTTTCTCTAACAAAAAACATAGTGGTTTAGAAATTTGCAAAAAATCCTTGATAAACCTTCGGTAAAACTCGGCATGGCCTAAGAAACTTCTAACTCCTTTCACATTGATTGGAGCCGGTAATCTTTCAATTACATCCACCTTTGCTCTATCAACTTCAATTCCTTTCTTTGAGATTTTATGTCTCAAGACAATCCCTTCCTTAACCATAAAATGGCACTTCTCCCAATTAAGGACAAGATTTGTCTCTTCGCATCTCTTTAGTACCTTAGCTAAATTACTCAAGCAATTATCATAAGTGTTACCAAAAAAAGAAAAGTCATCCATGAAAACTTCAACAAAATTTTCAACCATATCAGTGAATATTGCCATCATGCATCGTTGAAATGTTGCAAGTGTGTTACATAAACCAAAAGGCATTCGCCTAAAAGCAAACGTACCGTACGGACAAGTAAATGTTGTCTTATGTTGGTCTTCCAGAGCTACAACTATTTGATTGTATCTCGAATATCTATCCAAGAAACAGTAAAATTTCTTACCTGCCAGTCGATCTAACATCTGATCCACAAAAGGCAATAGAAAATGGTCATTCCGAGTAGCTTTATTCAGTTTTCTGTAATCAATACAGATCCCCCACCCAGTAACAGTTCTCGTTAGAATCAACTCGTTACGCTCATTTTCAACAATTGTGATCCCCCTTTTCTTCGGCACACACTGCACCGGACTTACCCACAAACTATCTGAAATAGGATAGATGATTCATGTATCAACTATTTGATTACCTCCTTTCTCACCACTTCCTTCATAACTGGATTAAGTCTCCTTTACCCATCAATTCGAGCTCTTTCACCCTCCTCTAAAATGATTTCGTGCATGCAGAAAGAAGGGCTTATACCTCGAATGTTAGCTATGGTCTAACCAATTGCTTTTTTGAATTTCCTTAGAACAGTAATTAGTCGCTCCTCTTGATCTTCCATTAGGTCTGCTGAAATAATCATAGGCAAAGTAGAATAGTCACCTAAATAAACGTATTTCAAATCGAAAGGAGTACCTTTAGCTCGAGTTTAGGTGGTTCATCGATTGACAACTTGGGTTGAATAAATTCTCTGACTTCTAACTCCAACGGCTCAAACCGTGTGGTCTAAATAAACTTCCTCGAATTGGCCTCCATCAAAGCCATGTTTTCTTCACTTTCTTCATCCTCCAATGGGTCAAACTCTAAGGCTTTCTCTAATGGATCTTTTTTACAATTTCTTTCCATAGACACCAAGGTCTCTATTTCTTCCATAACTGAACACTCTTCTGCTAGATCAGGAAATTTTATCACTTTCAGAATGTTTAAAGTTACCTGATCGTCTTGAACTCTTATAGTGAGTTTGCCTTTCTGTACATCAATTAACGTTCTTCCCGTGGCTAGGAATAGTCTTCCAAGGATGACCAGCACTTCCTTATCTGCTTCAAAATCTAAAATAATGAAATCAGCAGGAAAAATAAATTTATCAACTCTTACCAAAACATCTTCGATCTTTCCTTCGGGGTAGGCTATAGATCGATTTCCTAGCTAAAGCATCATAGTTGTAGGTCATACATCACCTAATCCTAGGTCAAGTTGATACTTGCTCCTAAGTCACACAAAGCTTTACCACTATAAGATTCACCGATGTTGCAGGGTATTATAAAGCTTCCCAGGTCCTTCAACTTCTGTAGCAACTTGTTCTGCAGGAACGCACTGCACTCCTTTGTTAAAGCAACAGTCTCATACTCACTCAGTTGTTTCTTTTTGGATAGTATATCCTTCATAAACTTCACATAGTTTGGTATTTGTTCTAAAGCCTCCACCAATAAGATGTTGATGTGTAGCTGTTTCAGAACATTGAGAAACTTCTTGAACTGCACCTCATGTTTCTGCTTATGTTGCTACAATCTTTACGAATATAGAGGTGATGGAACTTTAGGTTGGATCGGACAACTCTTCTGAGTAGATAAATCTGCATCCAAAGAAGATGTTAAAGTATATGAATTTAGTAAGTTAGGATTTACCTTGTCAGACTTGGCAGATTTTGACTCTTTTGGTATAGGAATTTCAACAGCTGGTTGTCTTTCCTCTTTCCTCATAGGATCATCTTCAACATCAATCACTTAGGGCTCTAAAACTTTACCACTTCGTAAAGCCACTACCTTGATATGCTCTTTACCTAAGTTTCTTGGATTTTCAGTATCGCTTAGCAAAGTTCCTTGCGATCTATTGCGAAGCTCTGTAGCTAACTGACCCATTTGGTTCTCCAAATTCTTTAGTGTTGCTACTTGGCTCTAGATCAAAGCGTCATTCTTCGCCATGTATGCCTTTAATAAGTTCTCCAAACTGTTTGATGACTCAACTTGGGCTGGCCTTGGAGCTTGCTGAATATACCCTTGGGATTGGTTGGGTTTCTACTGCATAAAGTTGTTCGGTCCATTTCCTTGGTTGCTCCAAGAAAAGCTAGGATGGTTACACCATGAAGAATTGTAGAAGTTGGACTGGGGTCCTTGTCCACTCCTATTTTGCTGCTGGTCCCCCACATAGTTTATTGACTCGGGATTTAACGGACAATTCTCAAAAGAATGTCCCTCCCCACAATATACATAGGAAACTAGTTCAAATGGACTTGGTGGCTGAGCTACAAAATTATTAGAGTTGTTAGTGGTAAACTGTTTCAACGTCAAGGAGATAGACGATACCTGAGCTTATAATAAAGTGAGAGCATCAACTTCATGAACTCCAGCTACACTTCTTCTTGAAGCTGTACGATTTGTTGGTCATTGATAGTTGTTGCTTGTGATCCTCTCGATGATCTCATAAGCCTCATTATAAGACTTAAACAAAATTGCACCATTCGCAGAAGCATCTACCATCAATCTCGTATACGCATTGAGACCATTATAGAATGTCTCCAATTGGATACAATATAGAATCCCATGATGAGGGCACTTGTGAAGTAACTCTTTGAATCGCTCCCAAGCCTCATACAAAAACTCGTCATCTACTTGCTGGAAAGTTGTGATTTCATTCCTTAGTTTAGCATTCTTGCTAGGCGGGAAATACTTAACCAAAAATCTCTTTGCTACTTCTTGCCATGTAGATATGGAACTCGGTGGCAGAGAATTGAGCCATGGCCGTGCTTGATCTCGCAACAAGTATGGGAACAACTTCAGCCTCAGTGAGTCATCAGCCACACTGGCTATCTTGAATGAATCACTCACCTCCATAAACAATCGAAGGTCGAGATGTGGATCTTTTGTGGGCATACCACTGAACTGGCCCACCGTTTGTAGCATTTGACACATCACTTGTTTCAATTTGAACTGGGTTGCCTCAATATCTGGCCTTCTAATTCCTAGATTCAACTCATTGAAGAGTGGCACAGTGCATTGTCTGATGCATCGGTCCCTATCATCAGCGATGAGGATGGGATTTCATAGATGACAGACTTCATTACCTTGGTCTCGATTTTGATTTGTAAGGTCCATCTCATTTTTTCTTTGGGTTATTCGTTCATGTCTTCTTTCTCTAAAGGTTTGCTCGATTTTAGGGTATACGGGGAGTAAATTGATAATCGGATCTATGCTCATAAACTCCTGAAAGAAATTTACAAAATTAAAAAGAATAAGTTGGTGATGTTAGAAATAAACCAAATTGAAAAATAAATAATTTCACAAAAAATAACTCTGGCGACAATTAACAATATCCGACAACGGCGCCAAAAACTTGTAACAGTTGGTTTGTGCAAGTGTACACAGTCACTCAAGTAATAAATAAGTATAAAGAGTTATCATATCCACAGGTATTGTATTAGTGCAAAGTCAATTAATTATAAAATTATATTAGCAATTCGGTGCATAAAAACTCAATTTGATTGGCAATGATGATTTAAAAGAATTAAAATAACTAGATACAATGATCCCTGATGCAAATTATCCTAAGTATGCAAGTATATGAATGAAATAGATTTTAGCAAATTTAACACGATATGCAACAATTCTAACATAAATAAACTAGGACAATTACTTTAATTAAACTTAATTTATTTTCAACATGCTTAATAATATTCGGAAAAACATTCCATGGCAACTCGACCTTTCATGAGTTTGAAAACCATTTTAGGATTTCATAGTATTCATGTGAAGTAACAGGGATAGATTAAGGTATGAAACAATTTAATCACACAAATCTAAAAACTATGCAGATAACAGAGCCGTACTAGGGATGTTATGCAACCTGCAAATTTAATCGGTTTAAGGATCTAAATTGAGCATGCACATTTCAATTATGCGTCCATTAGCCGTCGTCTGGTTAGGATCGCTCAGCTAATTCAGGTGCATTTCAATCACGTATGAACAAAATACAGACTTGATTTTAATTGAAAACATGATCGATTGAGGCACAAACATTTTAAGCATGAATCAAACAAATATTATTTAATTAAAATAATCATCCTATCTTAAATAAAATTAAGCTATCATTGTTGCAAACAAGAACAAAGAACTCATAGCAAACATTTAAATCAACTTTAAGAAAAGAAAGATTAAACCCTATTCAGACGGCGGTCACCCAAGACTCTGAATGGCGAGAACCCCTTCGACTCTTTCTTACTCCTTTGCTGATGGCTCTCCGAGGTGGCCAACCAAGGTTTCTTGATAGGCTAAATAGCTAAAACCCTTTTAGGAAGGATGGTGGATAGCGCGGAGAGAAGAGAGAGTTAGAGAAAATGAGACAAGAGAAGAGCATGGATGAATGAGGGATGATTTGAGAAGTGGGGTGAAGGGTCTTATTTATAGGTGAGGTTGGGGCGTGAGTTTACTAAAAATGGAAGTGTTCATCCACTTCAAATCCTTTCAAGTTTGGCCGGCCATATATGTAGGTAAGGTGTCTGATTTTTAGCTTGATTCATGTGCCATATCACGCAGGAGCAAGACTAGGTCTCCGGTGAATCTTCAGGTAAATCTCCAATTCCTTTAAATCTTCAGGGACTTCATGCAATTAACCCAAATGTTGATTTATTAACTTCCATGTGCAGCCAAAATTATAGGCTGATTTAGTCCAATTGGGACGGCTTTGTAATTGAATTTAAGCTCTCCCACCTGTCTGAAAATAACAGAAAAATTAGGGGACCAAACAATGCAAATTAACCACTTTAATTAATTAATTTTACTTAATTAATTAAGCCCAATTTTATTAATGAAACATATAGAAATAATTTATTAAATATAAATTTATATTTTATTATTAAATTAAATCATGCATGGCCCACTTTATAATTTAAAATATAATATGCTCAAATTAACATAAAATAAGCCATTTTATGCATGAAAACTATATAATAAAACATAAAATTACATTTTAATAATTTCCATGTCCTAATTTCATTTTTCCACATATTTCATTAATTTAATAAACAATTACTAAGTTTTAGCAATAAAATTAAGCAAAAAGGTGATCAATTATATAGGAAAAATCCTATATATTTTCCTGTTACAGATATCTAGTAGTTTCTTTTTTTCAAAATTCGGTTCTTCCTTTTCTTAGAAAAACTCTGTCGTTTCTTCATTTTTTTCCTTTACTGCCGATTCCTTTTCCTTTTCCTTTTCATTTGCCTAAGCCGCCTTTCTTTTTCCTCTTTCTTGCTGCTGTTTCCCTTGTTTTGATACTTCTTTATACTTCCAAGTTTCTGTCTATTTTTATTCGGCTTTTGGGGCACATTATCAGTATGTGTCAATTTTTGTTGTTATTAACATTTCTGAAAACTTTCTAAAGAGGATTCTTTTACTGTTATGAGTTATTCTAGAGACGATAGATCATTCCCAATTGACGAATTAAAGGCGTGGGTTGCTCATTTCGCTCAAAGGTAAGAGTTCGGTTAAAGTGTTAGAAGTATGCCTTTCATTTTTAGACAATTGATTATTGATTTAGGTGTATAATAGAGTGTTATACTGGTCAATTAATAGGTCTTGGGGTGCTCAAGAGTGCTTTTGCAAAGAATCAGAACCAGGTGTGTACTCAATTGCACAAGAAACATGATTCGGTGAAAGCTGAAATAGCATTCTGTTGAAGCCACATGGGTGTGTGGTCGCTCGTCTGTAAGCCGTGTGACAGAACACGAGTGTGTGTTTGACAAGCCAAGCCATGCACGCAAGACACTCGCGCATAACACGGCCGTGTGGTGGTCGGTGAGGCCGTGTGCGAGACACAGGCTCTACCAGTTGGGCTGTGTGGGCCACACGGGCTTATGGGCCCATACTGGTAAACCACACGGACATGTGGGATTCTAGGCCAGGTCGTGTGATTCATACAGCCAAGGCCAATTTGGGTCGTGTGGGCCACACATGTGTGTGGGCCTACACAAGCAGGCCACATAGGCATGTGAGCCCATTTTCACTTATTTGTTGCTAAGGATGTATGGGTCGCCCAAGACGACTATGAACCTACTGTAGGGTCGGTAAGCTTATTTAAACCCCTAATTGAATGAAATAACTGAATGATTATTATATCCATATATGATATCTATATATATGTATGATTTTATATTGAACATGCTGTTAATACTGTACTGAATACATGCGTAATACCATGATTTGGCATGACATGACTGTATGATGCATTGTATGGGGATGGTTTGATATTGATCGGAGGAAGTGTACTGAAAGGCTTCGAGCTTAATTTACTAGCAGCACACTTTCAAATTACTGTCTAGTGCCGCATTCGGTACTTTTTGGAATGTAGGGATGGGTGGGTTAATTATATCCCCACATGGAGTGTAGGGTTGGACAGAGATGGTGTGTGGAGGCTGGTTGGGTAGGATTTGTGATTGCATATCTTTTACTGCCACTGTTACTGTGATGGGCTAAGGCCCTACTACATGACTAGTTTTATACTGAGACGGGCTAAGGCCCAAACTGGACGGATACTGATACTGGAAAAGGGCTTAAGCCCAGACTGTAATTGTCTATTTACTATATGTTATTTGTATAGGGATTACACACTAAGTTTATGTAAACTCACCCCTTCTGTTTAATCTGTATAGGTAATCCCAGACATAGGCAAATCGGTGCGGTGAAGGACTCAGCGGTGGCCGCACGCATTTTTAAAACTGTTAATTTCTTATTTATGCTTTAAATTTTATTTGGGTATTTTATTGTAAATATAGCCTCTATGAATTTTTTTTATTTGGGGTTTTTATTCGGTTATGGATTATAACTGCTAGTTTTTAAGAAAACTCGAGTTTTCAAAAAATCATACTTTTTAACAAAATACTCATAAATACGCAAACTATTTTAAAAGCTTCCGCATTGACTAATGTTTTGAAAACTTACGACTGAGTAAATCACACGATTTTAGAATTAATAGATAATTACGAAGTGTTTCTAAACGGAAAATGTTTTAAGCAAAGTTATGGTTTTCAAATACACTACCATGTGACATCGCCTGATCCGGTCATAGCGTCCAAGCCAGGTTTGGGGTATTACATTTAGTGGTATTAGAGCCAAGTTACAAAACTCGGCTGTGGATTTGGGTTTTTATTACATGGTTTCTGAGAACTGATTTCTAAATGTTTTTACTGAATGTGTGGTACACCGAGTCTCCGGTGCCGATCCCGTAAGTCCTCTGAACTGTTATCTATTTATTAGCTGAAAATGCTATAGATAGTATGTACCGAAACTACTGTACATAGACTGTACTAAAAACACTCAAGATAGTGTGTACTGATACTATAGTAAGATTGATAGACATTGATTGACACTGCGACGAACGAAACAAACTTTACACTTTTGATATTGTTCTTATAAAATATCTGTTAATAAACACTGGAATTGTAAACTGATGCATAAAACTATTAACATAGATAAAATGCAATAGACAATGAGCACTAGAGTTATTCGCGAATGGGGTACAAGAGGCCGTGGTAGAGGCCGTAGAAGTGCTTGAGCTGGTTCCTCATCATCTGGCAACTTGCCTAATTTGGATACTAGTGAGACGCTGGCTTCACCTGTGACTGAGACTAGGTGTCATGATCGAGCGGCTGGGGACGACGCACTATCTCAGGCCATGTTAAAGATCTTAGAGAAGGTCGCTGGGCCTAATACTAGAGCTGGAGGCTGAGGTCGGCTACAGAACGACTCCGATCTAATGGAGCTGAGCTTTTTAGGGGTATTGTTAGAGTTTCCCCTAATGTGGCTAAGTACTGGATTGAGGTCACAAAGAGGATTATGAATGATCTGGACTGCACCCCCGACTAGAAACTAAAGGGTTGTATCGCTGCTACGTGATGAGGTATACCAATGGTGGCTCACTGTTAAGGAGGGCACTTAGCCCGATCGACTAACTTGGGAGTTCTTTAGGATCACTTTCCAGGGAAAGTATGTGGGGGCCAGTTATGTGGATGCCCGTAGGAGAGAGTCCCTAAATCTGACTTAGGAGATAGATCAGTGGCCAAGTATAAGGCTGAATTTTTAAGATTGAGCCGCTATGCATGAGGTATGGTGGCAATTGAGTACAAGCAATGTGTTCGCTTTGAGGATGGCCTCAGGGATAATCTGAGGGTTCTGATAGCTCCACAGAGGGAGAAAGAATTTGTTGCACTAGTTTATAAGGTGAAGATCGCCAGGAAGTGAAATACGCTGAGCGCCAGAACCGAGAAAGAGGTAGGAGCAAGAGGGATTCGGAGCCCTCGAGTTCTATTCAGAGGCCTAAGAAAAAGGCCAGAGTTGATTGGCTGATCAGTGTTGGGGCTCTTATTACTGCTACTAGACAACCGCCTTGTACTGACTGTGGCAGACGCCATCAGGGCAAGTGTTGGAAAAAAACTGGGGCTTGTTTAAGGTGCGGTTCATTAGAGTACTATATTAGAGAGTGTCTACAGAGGTCCAATCAGATGCAAGCTCTGGGTACTGGTATTACACCACCACCGAGAGTAGTTCTGTAGCCACCGAGAGGCCACGGTCAGGCTAGAGGTGGTAATGGTTTGGGCTGTGGTAAGAGAGCACCGAGCAGAGGTTCTGGGAATACTGAGGCAAGGAAGTCAGCTTTAGTTTATGTTGCATGTCACCGAGAAGAGAGAGATGCTCCAGACATCATCATGAGTATGTTCTTTATTTATAATGTACCTTATACTACATTGATAGATATAGGATCTACTCACTCCTATATAGCTTGTACTATGACTGAAAACCTGGGTATCTTGATTGAGAGCACTACAAGTGAGGTGACTGTACTGAGTCTGCTGGGATAATCAATAAGGGTGAATAAGTTGTTTAAAGACATTCCTTTAGAGATTCAAGGTGCTATTTTTTCTAGCTGATCTAATGGAATCGTCTTTTAGAGACTTTGATCTAATACTGGAAATGGACTGGTTGGTTAAACACCGAGTGAGCTTAGATTGTGCCACAAAAAAAGTCGTACTGAGAACTAAGCGGGACAGTGAGGTAGTCGTAATTAGGGAACGTTGGAACTACTTATCGAATGTGATTTCTACATTGAGGGCGAAAAAGTTGGTTCACACAGGATGTAAAGCGTATCCAGCCTACATCAGTGTTTCAGATTCTGGGGATTCTTTGGTTATGGATATCAGGACAGTTAAGGACTTTCTAGATGTTTTTCCTGAAGAGTTACTTGGGTTACCTCCGAATATGAAGTAGAGTTTGGGATTGAGCTCATTCCTAGTATAGCTCCAGTGTCTATTACTCCTTATAGAATGGCACCGAAGGAGCCTGTGGGGCTTAAGGCTTAGATTCAAGAGTTATTGGATCGTGGGTTCATCCGCCCAAGTGTGTCTCCGCTGGGAGCACCAGTTCTGTTTGTGAAAAAGAAGGATGGATCCATGCATATGTGTATTAACTACCGACAATTGAACAAGTTGACAATCGAGAATAAGTATCCATTACCAAGGATAGATGATCTGATTGACCAATTTCAAGGCTTTGGTTTTCTCCAAGATTGACCTATGATCAGGATATCATCAGTTGAGGGTTAAGGAGACTGATGTACGCAAGACATCATTTAGGACTTGATATGATCATTACGAGTTCTTAGTGATGCCATTTCGATTGACACATGCATCAGTAGCTTTCATGGGTCTGATGAACCGAGTCTTCCAACCCTATCTTGATCTGAGCATGCCGAGGAGTTCACCAAGCTTGAGCAAGGAGCTGAATCCATTGATCATGCTTGGACCAGCTCAATAGGTGTTCCTTGCAGTTTATTGCAAGCTAAACTTTATTTTTAATTAATCTCATCTTAGTTAATAATTAAGTTGCTGAAATAACTTACTGTTAATCTGTTTTTTTAAGTTTATTAATTAAGCTAGTTAAGTGTTTAATGTGTTTATTAAATAAGTTTATTAATTAATCTTATTAAGTTGTTTTTGGCTGAATGTTAATTAATGCTTGTAGGTGACTATTCAGTTGGAACCAGTTATATCAGTTATGAACATGGACAACACTAAAGGGGAGCATTATGCACCATTTAATTCGAGCCTATTCCTCTTCGCCAAGGAGCTGTTCAAGAATACCAATGGACAAAGGAGTGTTCACACATGGCCATTCAGTTCATGAATCTTTTTCACATTCCATAACCGATTGCCTCTTAATGTTCACTCCATGGTCTATTTGTGTGCCTAAAAATGTCATCAATGTTGCTGGTGTCTATTCAGATACCCAAGGGAGAATTTAAAACTTATTCTAAAACTCTTTGGCTGCTTAGGAATGAATTCTTCCAGCCTAAGCATTCAAGCTCATTAAATCAGCTCATTTAAGTTGAATCCAAGTGACTATTCAGCTAGGTATTAGTTAGCATTATAAATACTTTGTAATCAGCTTGTTTTAGATGATTTTTTTGCCAAATTTTATAAACAAGTGTTCTTTTGGGAGGTTTCTTCCTCTTTATTTCGTTTGAGTCTCGATTTGACTTATTTAGCTTGCTAGTGGCGTCAATCCGACTATTTCCTGAACTTATCACCATCCTTGGTGTGGCGTTCATCCATCTCAATATACCTTCAATTCCTACCTCTTTAGGTAATGGGTCAAGGTCCATCTACGTTCATCATCTTTCACCTTAATCGATATAACTCCTGGGACAATACTCTTTATAGTATTGAATCTTTCTTGAAGCTTGAGTTCTATTTTCCATTCCACCCAATTTATCAAATATTCTTTATTTCTTTTGTTAGCCAAACCCATCCATAAACATTTAACGAACTTTTTGAACCCATATTTCATTATTATTTCCCATATTTAGCTGATTCAAACACTTCAAAGAATTTGAAATGATATTTCTTGTTGACGATCGGGCATTAAGATCGACTCAACTCCCAACACCGAGCTGGATTGCATCATTTGGTATCAGAGCTATTAAAACGAGGAGTACCGACTTTCGTATTCATCCCGAAGTAGGTTCATGAAAAAAATAAGTTTCAAACAAAAAAACTCGAAGTTTAAAAACAAAAAAAAAAGTCTTGAAGTTTTTGTTCAATTATTCTATTGTATTCCCGATCAAGCAAAGTTCTTTTCAACTTTCATCTACCACCCTAAATGCCACATTAAAACCAAAATTCATTTTCTTTCAGCCTACTTTCACCTTATACAATATAACCCTTGTAACCACTTCAAAACCAACCCCCTAGACAGCAAATAAGTCATAAGAGATGAATTATGAAATCACGAGAGAAAGAAGTGAGTGGTAAAGGGAAAGAGTGTGTGAGTGCTTTAGAGAGAAGAAAAAGCCTAAAAAAACGAGTGTAAACATGAGCGAGAGTGGTAAGTCATTTATTTCCTTTCCGAGTGATTAGTGAGATTTTTGTGGTGAGGTTTTTAAATTTCTATATCAAGAAGCCCGCAGCGGAATATGGCGGATAGAGCCGAAAGGCAACTTGTTTGAAATGTACCAGACTTGAATCTTCAAACCTTATTGCATGAGGTTGAACATTTATTTGACCGGAAACTTGAACCAATTCAAGAGAGGTTCGACCATATGGAAGGAAGAGCTCAACAAGAAAGGACTCCCTTAAGTCCACCGAGAAACCGAGGCTGACGACGAGTCCAAGATGATGAGTTACCCAAACCTAGTGAGGCCAAAAGTGATCAAGGTTCAAACATAAGTGATCGGCGGAGAGGACAATGCAACCAAGACCAAAAAGAACAAGAGAGACACGACGATGATCTTAAAAACATCAAATTGACGATTCCTCCTTTCCAAGGCTGTTCGGACCCGAAGGTGTATCTCGAGTGGGAATAAAGATAGAACTCGTGTTCGAGTGCCACAACTACTCCAAAGCCAAGAAAGTCAAGTTGGCCGCAATCAAGTTCTCTGATTATGTTATGATATGGTGGGACTAACTTACCACGAGTCAGAGGTGAAATGGTCCACGACCCATCAGCACATGGGCCAAAATGTGATGCGTCAAAGGTTCATTCCCTCATACTATCATCGTGAGCTCTACCAAAAGCTCCAAAACCTTACCCAAGGGACGATGAGCATAGATGTAATATCCCGAATTAGGGCCTAATTGAAATAGTGGTTTCATGACCACAAATCTGAGATAGAAATAATCATTTTATAATTATTTTGAGGTTTATGATATGATTGCATGATTGTGTGAAAATTTCGTGAAGAGATTCTATGCATAAAGTGCTTAATCTGAAATTAGGGACTAAATCGAATAAGTTGCAAAACTTGCATTCTAGAAGCTTTTAGTATGAAATTGCTTTGGAATATTAATTAGGAGGTCTTAAATAGTAATTTGACCAATTTCTAAAATTTTGGACAAAAATGGGCTTGTACATGAAAAATTACAAAGAAAGACATTAAGGGCATTTTTGTCAAATGGTAAAGGTGTTAAATTGAAATGTGTTTTATTTATATTTTTATGGTTTACATTTTTATGAAATTATTTTATAAAAAAATTTTGTACGAAAATTTTGACGTTTGGGCACTCAATTTAGTCAAAAGGACTAAATTGTAAAAAGTGCAAAAGTTGAGTTCTATTTGTTAGAGGTGTCCAATTGTTATGAAAATTTAAATTGGAGGTCCTTAAATGGCAATTAGACCATTGGTTAATTTATTGGACAAAAATGGACATGAAATGGGTGGAAAAAAAATATTTTTAAGTTAGGGGCATTTTGGTCATTTAGTGATTAAATGAATTAAAAATCAAATTAAAAGCCAATTTTTGCTCATCTTCTTCCTCAAGGCTGAAAATAGCATGAGAAACCATGGCTAGGTTTTTCAAGCTTCCAAGCTCGATTGTAAGGCCGTTCTAGCCTCGTTTTTAATGATTTTTATGTTTTTGAAATCCCGGTAACATGATTTCTCTATTTCTACCATTTATTTGAGCTAAGGTTTGATTTCAAAAATTGAACCATGTTGAATAATTGTGTATTTTGATGTTTTATGATAGAATATGAGGTTTTAAATTATGTTAAACAACTTGTGCTACTCGGTTTTAAGTAAAAACAAGTAAAACGGCTTAATTGGTAAAAATACCTATTGTTCATAAGTACATGCTATAGTGGGAATTTGAGGTTGCTGTTAGTAAATAAATGATCAGCATGTCCTAAAACATAATAATTATGGAAAAAGTTTAATTTTCGAGCTTTGGGGCAAAAGTGTAAATATGCAAAAGTTTAGGGGCAAAATCGTAATTTTTCCAAAGTTGGAGTTAAGGAATATTTTGATAAATGTGAGTATTAAATAAGCTAAATATGTTATTTTAGATCAAGAAAGGCATGGAATCGACCTTGATCGAGGAAAAGAAAAGATTATGGACTAAATTGCAATATTTCTATATTTTGTACCGAGGTAAGTTCATGTGTAAATAAGGTAACATAATTGTTATTTTAAGCAATTTAATGTCATTTATATGATATGATGTTTATTATTATGAAATATTATGCTTTGAAAATAATTATTTAGTAATATGCAAGTTATGTGAGCCGTTTGATAAATGTGAAATGCTACCAAGTATCGGTTCCAACATTTCAAGGAAGACAACCAAGAGGTGCGATTGAAGAGAATCCCGTTTGAACCTTAAGAATAGATTAGGATACAAGTGACATGTCACTAGGATGGTTGAGTTCCGAACTCGTTGAGTTGAGTCCGAGTTCGTGAGATGTAACTAGGCATCCGAGCTTGTTGAGTTGAGTCCGAGTTCACTTATGGATGCGAACGCCCGAGCTCGTTGAGTTGAGTCCAAGTTCGCTTATGGGCGGGTTACATGGTAGCTTGGCTACGTAAATTCCGTAGGCTATTGAGTTGTCTAGCTACGGATATGACACTTATGTATGTGAAATCCGTGTATCCAAATTATATTCCGATGAGTTCAACGGATAGATTTTTAAATGAATAATGAGAACGCCTAAACGAAAGAGGTATGTTGGAAAGTATGGTGAAAGAGGAAGTTGGACAGGTATGAGCCTAAATCTCGAGTTGAGAACTTGGTAAGACAAGATTGTGGTAAGATAGCAAGTATACTTGTAACATGAATGTCTTAGTGATATTAATGCAATTGATGTTAATGTTGAATTGCATGATTATGTTACTTGTTATTTGCATGTGAATTTACTAAGCATTTATGCTTACTCCCTTCTTTTCATTCATTGTAGTTTTGACAAGCTAGCTCGGAAATCGGGAAGGGTCGAAGGAACGATCACACTATCCGGGACAATTTGGTATAATGGCTTGTATTTTGAATATGGCATGTATAGCATTATAATCATTTTGTGTGAATAACCTTATGATGTGGTGATGGCTTGATAAGGAAATGCTTGAAAATGATTAGCCATTGGAATGGCCAATCTAGATCATATTTGGTGTCATGTATGTTTAATGTGCTACTTAGTCCATGAAAATCCATAAAAAAGGTGAACTTTGTTATAAAACAGAATTTTTCAACAGCAGTGATGTGAGTTTGAAAAATCACTAAAAATAGTAGAGACATGATTTGATGGTGAATAAAATATTAAATTGAAGCTTATTGTGTCTATTTTCATATGGAAGAAACGAAACAGGTAAAAGAGTTGTATTTTATGAGATATTTGGGTTTTGGTGGAACAGGGTCAGAGCAATTTCTGAATCCCCTATTATGACTTTAAAATTTCACTAAAAATTGTACACAAATAATTAGGAGTCATAATTTATATGAACAGATTCCTTATTGAGTCTAGTTTTAGTAGAAATAAATGGCATAGTCATTAGAATTTTGTAGAGGGAGAAAAGTGATTCGTAGTAAATAGAGGTCAAAGCAGTCGAACACTGAAACAGGGGAAACTTTAACTAATAAACTGTACTAATTGGCCCAACCAAAAATTCTATAAAAAACATAGTAGATAGATATATAAGTCTAATTTCAGGGAAAATTTATGGATCTTAATTTCAATTCGGAACTCGAGATATGAATTTTTTAGCGACTGTGACGCAGATGAACAGCTTATTACGAAAGTTAGAATAAATGATTTAAAGTTCTTTAAGTGATAAATTAAGTTTAGTAACACCTCAAGCTCGACTCTGGCGACGGTCTCGAGTAAGAGGGCATTACAATAGAAGATTATTATAAGGAGATGGAAGTTGCCATGATCCGTGCGGATGTGCAAGAAGATCGCGAGGCGACCATGGCACGATTTTTAGCCGGACTTAACTGCGACATAGCCAATATCGTGGAGCTTCAGCATTATGTAGAAATTGTTGATATGGTGTGTATGGCCATTAAGGTCGAGAAGCAAATCAAGAGAAAGGGCTTTGATCGAGGTTACTCCACTTCCAACATTTTCAAATTGATCCAAGACACGAGTAAGAATGATTTAGTGAACCAAACTAAAAAGCCAACGGTGCTGGTAAAGACAACTAAGCCCATGGCCGAATCCAGCAAAGGCAAGGCTGTTGAAAATTTTCAAAACCAATCAAGAGACATTAAATGTTTTAAATGTCTTGGAAGGGGACATATAGCGAGCTAATGTCCAAACCGGAGTGCAATGGTACTTCGACCCAATGGTGACATTGAATCGAAGGAAGAAAATGAAAAGAATGTAAATGAGGCTGATACAACCACTGATGATGAGGAAGAATTGGAGTACGTGGTTCAAGGCAAGATGCTCATTGTAAAAAGGAGCTTAAGTGCACAAAGCACTAGAAGTGAACCGCAACGGGAAAATCTATTCCATACCCGATGTTATGTTCAAGGTAAGGTATGTAGATTGGTCATTGATGGTGGGAGCTGTACAAATGTTGCAAGTACACTAATGGTGGAAAAACTTCCTTTGCCGACTACCAAACACCCGAGTCCATACAAGCTGCAATGGCTCAACGAAGGTGTCGAGTTGAAGGTGACTAAGCAAGCCCTTGTTTCATTTTCGATTGGAAAGTACCATGACAAAGTTCTATGCGACGTGCGACGTGGTACCTATGCAAGCGGGGCATTTCTTATTGGAAGGACCATGGAAGTTTGATCAGAGGGTCAAACATGATGGATTTACAAATCAATACACCTTCAAGCACCATGGTAGAAACGTTACTTTGGCGCTTCTATCGCCAAAACAAGTGTTGGAGGACTAGCAAAGATTGAAATGATCCATGGAACAATTGAGAGAAAAAGAAGAAAATAAAAATGAGAAAGATAGAAAAGAAGAAAAATCAAGAGAAAAGAAAACAAATTGTGAGGAAAACACGAGTGTAAAAAAATAAAAAGAAAATAAAAGAGAAATGAGTGAGAAAAAGAAAGGTGTTTTGACTAATCAACATATTCAATGTGTTTGTGTTTTTCCATCATTCTAGGTTAATCCGAGTAAGGAGCTTCGACTTCACTACTGTAATATCCCGAATTAGGGCCTAATCGGAATAGCGATTTTGTGACCACAAATCTGAGATAGAAATAATTATTTTATAATTATTTTGAGGTTTATGATATGATTGCATGATTTTGTGAAAATTTCGTGAAGAAATTCCATACGTAAAGTGCTTAATTTGAAATTAAGGACTAAATCGAATAAGTTGCAAAATTTGCATTCTAGAAGTTTTTAGTATGAAATTGCTTTGGAATATTAATTAGGAGGTCTTAAATAGAAATTTGACCAAATTTTAAGTTCATGGACAAAAATTGGACATGGGGGGAATTTTTGAAAGTTTAGTAAGGAAGGGCATTTTGGTCATTTGGACATTAAATGAAATAAAAAGGGAAAAATAACACAAAATTGATTATCTTCTTCATTAGTTGCTGCCGAATGCTCCCTCTCTCCATAGCTAGGGTTTCTTCAATTTTCACGCTTCATAATTAAGAAAAACGAGATTCAAGTCGGGATCGAGGGAAAAACAAAGTTTACGAGGAATAGGTTGATTGTCGATATTTTGGTATCGAGGTAAGTTCATGTGTAAATAATGTAACATAATTGCTATTTTAAGTGATTTAATGTTATTTATATGATATGATACTTGTTATTATGAATATTATGCTTTGTGAAATATTATGTATTGGTATGAAAAGTATGTGATTAAATTGATAAGTATGAGATGCAAGCAACGTATTGGTTCCGATATTCCGAGGAGAATGACTGGGAAATGTATGATTGAGGAAAATCCCGTTTGAACCTTGGGAATAGATTAGGATACAAGTGACATGTCACTAGGATGGTTGGGCATCCGAGCTCATTGAGTTGAGTCCGAGTTCACTTATGGATGCGAATATCCGAACTCATTGAGTTGAGTTCGAGTTCGTGAGATGTAACTAGGCATCCGAGCTCGTTGAGTTGAGTCCAAGTTCACTTATGGATACGAACGCCCAAGCTCGTTGAGTTGAGTCCGAGTTCGCTTATGGGCGGGTTACATGGTTACTTGATTACATATGTGGCACTTATGTGCAAATTATCCATGTATCCGAGTTATATTCCGATGTGTTCAACGGGTAAAATTCTAGCGAAATGGAAGAACACTTAAGAGGCAAGTATCATTTTGATAAGTGCTGTGAAATGGATACTTTGGATAGGTATGTACTTAACCCTCGGGTTGAAACTTGATACAACATCAATAATGTGGTAAGATGACAATTGATGATTAGAAATGTGATATATGTTTTGGTGATACCATGCTAGTGTTGTTTGGAAGAATTGCTTTGTTATGTTACTTGTTATTTGCATGTGAACTTACTAAGCATTTATGCTTACTCCCTCCTTTTCATTCATTGTAGTTTTGGACAAGCCGGCTCGGGAATCGGGATAGGTCGAAGGCTCGTTCACACTATCCGAAGAACTATTTTGGTAAAATGGCTTGTATAACTCAAATATGGCATGTATAGCAATATACTTGTTTGTGTAATTAATCTTGCGATATGGTTGTGGATTGGTTGGGAAAATGCCTAATAATGATTAATTCTTGGAATAGTTAATTTAGATCATGTATGAGACCATGTATGTTCAAAGTGTTAATAGTTCATGAATTTCCATAGAAAAGTGAAAATTTGTCATAAAACAGAATGTTGTAACAGCAGTGATGTGAGTTTGAAAAATCACTAAAAATAGTATAAACTGAACTAGATGATGAATTAAATATGAAATAGAAGCTTAATGTGTCTACTTTTGTATGGAACAAGAGAAATAGGTAAAGGGGTTATATGTTATGAGATATTTGAGTTTTAGTGAAACAGGGCCAGAGCGATTTCTGGATCCCCTGTTCCAACTTTGGAAATTCACTACAAATTGTAAAACAATAATTAGGAGGTGTACTTTATGTGGTCAGAATCCTTATTTAGTCTAGCTTTAATAGAAACAAACGTTATAGCCATATGTATTTTTTACAGAGAGAAAAGTGGTTCGTAGTAAGTAGAGGTCAGTGCAGTCGAGTTTTGAAACAGGGGTAAATTTAACTAATAAAATGTACTAATTGGCTTGACCAAAAATTCTAGAAAAACAATTAGTAGATATATATATGAGTCTAGTTTTAGGGAAAATTTACAGATCTTGATTTCGAGTTTCGTAACTCGAGATATAATTTTTTTTAGCGACCATGACGCAGAAAGCCAGCTTGCTACGAAAATTTAATTAGTTGATTTAAAATTTAAAAAGTGATGAAATAAGTTTAGTAACACCTCAAGCTCGACTCCAACGACGGTCTCGGGTAAGAGGGCATTACATTTGGTTGTATCAGAGCAGGTTTAGTCGGTTCTCGGACTAACATGTTTTATGTACGGATTTCGCTATACATGCCATATGTGTATATTGTGATAGTGTGACGACTTCTGACCTTTTAAATGATTTTTTTATAGTAAATGGATCCCGATCCAGCTGTGGCGGATGAAGTAGAGAGTAATGCGCCAGCTCCGGCTGAAGGGGTAGCGCTGACTGAAAATCCACCTCTTACTGTTGGTCAGGGAGGAGGAGAAAGGGATCGAGAAGCCTTTCTCCAAATGATGAGTGCATGGTACACTGAGTTCGTTCGTTCGAACCCGAATGTACAACCTCCCCCACCTCCCCCAATTCCTCAACCTGTACCCCCGATGCCTCAAGGTGTGGATATGATGAAATTTCAAAGAACTCCAGTTGATAAAATTTGTAAACTAGGGGCTGAAGAATTCAGAGCTAATGTGGATGATGATGCTGAGAAAGCAGAGTTCTGGCTTGAAAATTCTATCCGGGTATTTGATGAACTGTCTTACACACCGGAAGAATGCTTGAAATGTGCAATATCTTTGCTGAGGGATTCAGCCTATAATTGGTGGAAGACATTGATTTCTGTGGTACCGAAAGAGAGAGTAACCTGGGAATTCTTTCAAGAAGAGTTTCCGAAGAAATACATCAGTGAAAGATTTATTGATCAGAAGCGTAAAGAGTTTCTTGAGCTGAAGCAAGGCAATATGACAGTCACTAAATACGAAAGGGAGTTTGTCAGATTGAGTAAGTATGCTAGAGAATATGTTCCTACAGAGGCCAAAATGTGCAGACGATTTGAAGACGGGCTCAATAAAGACATCAAGGTATTTGTTGGGATTCTTGAACTAAAAGAAATGGTGGTACTTGTCAATCGAGCTTGCAAGGCTGAAGAACTACTTAAAGAGAAGAAAAAGGTAGAATCTAAGACACGAAATTGGAAGAAAAGACCAATGAGCAATGTCCCCTTACAGCAACCCGAAAAATCAAGAAATATGAATCCTTGTGACAGCCCTATTTTGACCGTAGTCGGGAAGTGGTCTCGGGACCACTAAACCGAGTCATAGAAATAATAGAATATAATATTCTATGTCTGAATTATGTGATAAACATAGGTGTGAATTTTTGCATGTTTGAATTTGACAAATTAATGTGATTGTTAAACTAAAGGACTTGTGTGAGAAGAAATTTTATTATGTGTGGCTAAAATTCAAGAAAGAATTTTATAAGGTTACAAATTTAGGGACTTGTATGTCAAATTAGCCATTTGACATTTACTGGCTGGCCAACCTACATCATGATGCCATTTAGATTGTTTTGTTTATTCATTTTTATTTACTTTTATGAACATATGAATATTATATGCATAAAATGAATTTAAAAATAATATTAAGAGATATTGGGAGGAAAAACCAAAGTGGGAACATTTTCTTCTTCCTTTTTGCTGTGAATTGAGAAGGAATAGAAGCTTTTGAAGCTTGAGGCTTTCGGTCACTCTTAAACCCTCATTAAGGTATGAAATTCATGTTAATTTCTCAATGGCTAGAACATCTCTTAACTAGCCCATGTTTTGATTTTGAATTTGATGGTATCTTGAGCATTCGGTAATGTAGAAGCTTCATGGAAATGGTTGTGGCTTCATTTGTTATTTTCTTTGGAATTATGGATAGGGTGATTGAGTTAGTAAAATGTGCATAGCTATGGATATCTTGTCAAAGGGAATCGGCTATTGTGCTTGGGTGATTTGAATTTGCCGCATAGTAATGTATTAGATTATTAATATGGTATTTGGGATGAATAAATGCCTTGGGAAATTTGATTAGATGATATCTTGTTAAGAAGCTTGTGAACTAAAATCATAATTTGTGTTTTGTGGCCTAAAATGGCTAAGGACCATTCGGTTATAGTCTTTCTTTTTAAGAAGAAGACTAAATTAAATATATGTGTGTTTAGTTATGGCCGAATGTACCAAGAATGAATTAATAAATGATTATTTTGGTTTAAATTGCTTTAATGAATTTGATTAAAAGATTATTAATATTCGGTTGTGTATGAATTTTGGTTAAATGAATAGAAGTGAAATTGGAAGTGAAGTACATTTGGCCATTGAGGTGAAGGTGCAAATTGTGCTTAAATTTAGAGATTTATATATATGTGTATCTTGTAAAGTATGGCATTAAATTTTGTAACAATGTAATTATAGGTGTTTTGGTTATGGCCGAATGGGATTTAGAAATAAAATAAGGTACTTGTGCAATTTTGAAAGGACACATTCGGTTATGTGGATTAGTGATTATGCTTGTGAACCAGATAAATATATATATCTAATGTATAGGTGAGTGCCGAATGGCTTCAACTGTGATATTGTATATTTCGCTAGTCAATGATTTAGTTGTGATGTAAGATGAAAATACATTGGGCCGAATGTATATGTATGTATGTATGTATGTATGTGCGTGTGTGTATATGTGTGGTAAAGAGACTATATTTGCATCCCTTGTCTTGATCAAGTAAAGAGGATGAGTGTTTAATGAAATTCAAATTTTGTTGTATCAAATTAAGCTCAAGAGCATAGAGGGACAGCATCGGATAAAGGAAAGGCTAAGGTGACGGAATAGCTGACTCGTAAATGCTCGAGAGGACACGAGGTAAGTTTTAAGTATTGAAAACCTAGTATGTGAATTAATTTAACATGATGTACGTGTTTAATTACTCATGTGAATGATTCGTTAAAATAAGTTGTCTATGACCGATGTAATGAGGTAGTGAAACGGTATTATAGCTGAAAGACCATTAGACATATGAAGGTTTTAGAAAACAATTTGATATGTGACTTGCCTAGATGCCTATTGACCGAATATAAGTGCTATGCTATGTATTAATGTGTAAATGGGGCAAATGAATGATAACTTGTGCCGAACTATGTGAAGAAAAATATGTGGTGGATCCAAATATATATATGTATCTGTGCTTTTATCTGGGTTGAACCCCGAAGGGCATACATACTAGAGTTTTATCCGGGTTGAACCCCGAAGGGCATACATGCCAGAGTTTTATCCGGGTTGAACCCTGAAGGACATACGTGCCAGAGTTTTATTCGGATTAAGTCCCGAAGGGCCTACGTGCCCGAGTTACATCCAGGATAAATCCTGAAGGGCATTTGTGCTAGTGATTCATCCGGGCCAAGTCCCGAAGAGCCTTAAGGCTAGTGTTATATCTCGGGCTAAGCCTGAAGGCAGTTATGCTAGAAATATGAAATGTGGGCCTTAACAGTTGTATGAAATAAGTTCATTACTTAAAGTAACCAGGTACGTACTATATACTAATTGTGAACTCGTTTCGGTTTAAATTATGATATGAAAATTGAGTACGACCAAATCTGACCTTTGTTTAGAGTAGTAATATTGGGCATGATGCTTAACTATTGTACATGAAATTGAATCTGTGGTAATGTGTTAAGACTGGTTTGAGCATACGAATGTGTTTTGATTGAAACATAAGGAGATAAGTCTATGTGAATATATAATCCTATATGAATTTAGCGGTGTAACCGAATTAGTTATGTATGACCCAATGCTAGAGCTTGTTTTGTATGCACTCCTAATAGGGGAAAAATTAGCCTTTGATACTTACAGTTAAAGATTGATATAGATAAATGCTTGAAGTACTATGCTTTAATCTTTGAATGAGTTTTTTTTTATGGCTTAAAACTTACTAAGCATATGAAGGCTTACTCTATTGCTCTTAATCTTCTATTTTATAGATCTCGTTCGTTAGCTACAGTCTCGGGAATTTTGCGTTCGAAGTCGTCTCTACTATCAAAGCCCTGTTCGGTATTTAAATAGCCAAACTGTTGTGAATGGCATGTATAAGTTACATTTTGTGGTTGCTAAACGAGAAACTTTCATTTTGATGTTGTAATTAAGCTTAGCCATGCGAAAATGGCTTCCCAAGATGCTTTTTACCTACATGTGGTTTAAAGGTTGGTAAATGTTAATATTAGATTAAATTGATGATGAATATATGGTTTTGTTCATATAAGTATAATTTAGATATGGAATCCGATATGCCTTAAACTACTATCCATGAGTGTTTATAACATGCTTGTATAGTGAAGTTGTGTTAACTTATATGGATGTCGGGTAATGCCTCTTGACCCTCCAGCGACGGGTACGGGTCTTGGGGTGTTACATTTTAATTGGTATCAGAGCTATGGTTTAGTCGATTCTCAGACTACCGTAATAAGTATGCGTCTAGCTATACATGCCATTTAGTGTTATTGTGATAGTGAGATGACTTCTAACATTTGAAATGTGATTTTTGGTATAGAATGGATCCCGAACTTGATCGAGCCGTAGCAGACGATGTCGAGAGTGTGGCGCCTGCTCCCGCGCAAGGGACAGCGCCAAATGACTCTCAGCCAAATATCAGTCATCGAGATGATGACACGAGACAAGCCTTCTATACAATGATGAGTGATTGGTTCGCTCAATTCCTTAGATCAAATCCGGCTGTTCCACAACCCCTGCCTCTGAATACTCCGCTCCCAACCTACGTAGCCCCTCCTGTGACCGATCTGGTGAGATCGAGTAAGCCTCCACTCGACAAAATTAGAAAATATGGGGCTAAAGAGTTCCGGGCTACCCCCAGTGATGATGCTGAGCGGGCCGAGTTTTGGCTCGATAACACCATCCGAGTATTCGATGAGTTATCCTGTACTCCCGAGGAGTGTCTAAAATGTGCGGTATCTCTGTTACGTGACTCTGCATATTACTGGTGGAATACTCTGGTTTCTATTGTTCCAAAAGAGAGAGTCATCTGGGTGTTTTTCCAAACTGAGTTCCGTAAGAAATATATCAGTCAGAGATTCATCGACCAGAAACGGAAGGAATTTCTTGAGCTTAAACAAGGTCAGATGTGAGTAACTAAATACGAGAGAGAGTTCGTGCGACTCAGCTGTTATGCCCGCGAGTGTGTATCCTCCGAGGCTATTATGTGTAAACGTTTCGAGGACGGATTAAACGAAGATATCAGATTGATCGTGGGAATTCTAGAAATTAAAGAGTTTGTCATGCTAGTCGAGCGAGCTTGCAAAGCCGAAGAGCTCGGTAATGAGAAAAGAAAAGCTGAAGATGGAGCTAGAGAGTTCCGTAAGAGATCTGCAGGAAAGTCTATTCAGCAATCGTCCAAAAAGATTCGAGATGACTCGGGCAGATCCAGGAATACTTTGGGTTTTTCTAGACGTGATCATCATCGACCTCCCGTGAGTTCGCGAGTTACTTCTATCGCCAGTGTTGGAAATGAACGTTGGGACAGATCTGATTGTAAATGTTATGGTAAATGGCACCCGGGGAGTTGTAGACATCATGACCACTCTTGCTTTAGATGTGGATCTGCCAATCACTTTATCAAAGACTGTCCGAAAGTTGATGAACGCACTCCTGATCCGAGTCAAAGACATAGTGGTACGGCTGTACGGGGTAGACCACCGCGGCGTGGAGGAAATACTAGTAGTAGTCAAAGAGGGACTAGAGACACTGCAGTCAGATCCAAGGCTCGAGCACCTGCCAGAGCGTATGCTATTCGTGCCCGTGAGGAGGCTTCTTCTCCGGATGTTGTTACCGGTACTTTCACTCTCTTTAACACTGATGTTATCACTCTGATTGATCCTAGTTCGACCCATTCATATGTATGTGAAACTTTAGCTTCCAGTAAGACTCTTCCTGTTGAGTCTACTGAGTTCGTAATTCGAGTGTCAAATCCTTTGGGTCGTTGTGTTCTGATAGATAACGTATGCAAGAAATATCCCCTAATGATTTGAGATTTCTATTTTCCGACATTTGATGCTTTTACCCTTGATGAGTTTGATGTTATTCTCGGAATAGATTGGTTGTCTGTGCATGATGCGATAGTGAACTGCAAGCGAAAGACTATTGATTTGCGATGTTTGAATAATGAAATAATCCGAATTGAGTCCACTGAATTAAACGGGCTACCTGTCGTAATCACGTCCATGTCGGCTCAGAAATACATGAGAAAGGGCTATGAAGCGTATCTGGCCTATGTATTAGACGACAAAGTATCCAAGCGAGAACTTGAGAATGTGTCGGTAGTATGTGAGTTTTCGGATGTGTTTCCCGAAGAATTGCCGGGATTGCCACCAATCAGAGAGGTCGAGTTTGGTATAGAATTAGTTCCAGGTACGACTTTGATTTCGATTGCCCCATGCCGTATGGCACCTACCGAACTAAAAGAATTGAAATCTCAGCTGCAAGAGTTAACAGACAGGGGTTTCACTCGACCGAGTTTCTCACCTTGGGGCACGCCAATTTTGTACGGGACGATGAGAATGTGTATCGACTACAGACAACTGAATAAAGCCACCGTAAAGAATAAGTATCTGTTGCCCCGAATTGACGACCTATTTGATCAGTTGAACGGAGCTTCAATATTTTTGAAGATTGATCTGCGATCCAGTTACTACTAGTTGAGAGTTAGAGATTCTGACATGCCGAAGACCGCATTCAGAGCGAGGTATGGACACTACGAATTCTTAGTGATGCCGTTTGGGCTCACTAATGCCCCTGCGATTTTCATGGACTTGATGAATCGGGTGTTTAGGCCGTATTTGGACCGTTTTGTAGTGGTGTTCATTGATGATATTTTGATTTACTCTCGCGATGAGATCGAGCATGCCGAGCATTTGAGACTTGTACTTCAGACTTTACATGATAATCAATTGTATGCGAAATTCAGTAAGTGCAAGTTCTAGTTGCACGAGGTTAGTTTTTTGGGACATATAGTATCTGCTTCTGGTATTCGAGTTGATCCGAACAAAATTTCAGCTATTCTTGACTGGAGACCCTCTAAAAATGTTTCCGAGGTTCGAAGCTTCTTAGGACTTGCTGGTTATTACCGACGATTCGTCAAAGGGTTCTCGATAATTGAGACACCATTGACGAGATTGCTACAAAAAGATGTCAAGTTCGAGTGGTCTGATATGTGTCAGCAAAGGTTTGATAAGTTAAAGACTCTATTAACGGAAGCTCCAGTGTTAATTCAGACAGAATCTGGCAAAGAGTTTATAGTTTATAGTGATGCATCTCTGAACGGTTTAGGCTACGTTTTGATGTAAGAAGGTCGGGTGGTCGTGTATGCTTCCAGGCAGTTGAAACCTCAAGAGCGAAATTATCTGACTCATGATCTTGAATTAGCTGCTATCGTTTTCGCTCTGAAGATCTATCTGTTCGGCGAGAAATGCCACATTTTCTCCGATCACAAAAGTCTTAAGTATCTGATGACTCAAAGAGATTTGAATTTGAGGCAAAGGTGGTGGTTAGAATTGCTTACAGACTACGAGCTCATTATTGATTATCACCCAGGAAAAGCGAATGTAGTTGCAGACGCTTTTAGCCAGAAATCATTATTTTTCTTAAGAGCAATAAACATGTATTTAACCTTGTCGACAGATGGTGTGTTGATAGCCAAATTATTAGCAGAGCCAGTGTTGGTACGACAAATTTGTGAGGCTCAAAAAGTCGATGATGACTTGATTGCTAAGCGAGCTCAAGGTAATTTGGGTGCGAATATAGAATTGCGAATAGATGAAAATGATTGTTTGAGATTTAGGGACCGATTGTGTGTTCTGAGAAATTCTGAGCTAGTTTCGACGATTTTGAATGAAGCCCATTCTAGCCGAATGTCAATTCATCCGGGAAGCACGAAAATGTATAATGACTTGAAACGACAATATTGGTGGCATGGTATGAAACGGGACATCTCTGATTTTGTATCTAAGTGTTTGGTGTGTCAGCAAGTAAAAGCGGAACATCAGGTACCTTCGGGATTACTCCAGCCGATCCTAATACCTGAATGGAAATGGGATCGTGTTACAATGGATTTTGTATCTGGTTTACCGTTAACGCTAAGCAAGAAAGACTCCATTTGGGTTATTATGGACAGACTAACAAAAGCAGCTCATTTTATCCCGGTCCGTACAGATTTCTTACTTGATAAGCTAGTGGAATTGTACGTCTCTCAGATTGTACGATTGCACGGTGTGCCGACTTCTATTGTTTCAGACCGAGACCCCCGATTTACTTCGCGGTTCTGGAAGTAATTACATGAGGCATTGGGTACTAAGCTCCATTTTAGCACCGCTTTTCATCCGCAGACTAACGGTCAATCCAAACGGGTTATTCAGATACTCGAGGACATGTTGAGATGTTGTATTCTCGAGTTTAGTGGCCCGTGGGAAAACTATTTGCCCCTGATTGAATTTGCATATAACAATAGTTTCCAATCTAGTATTCAGATGGCACCGTATGAAGCTCTCTATGGTCGAAGATACCGTACACCCCTATTTTGGACTGAGCTTAGTGAGAATAAGATTCTCGGGATTGATTTAGTCAAAGAAGCAGAACAGAAAGTGAAAACAATTCGTGACAGTTTAAAGGCGACATCCGATCGTTAGAAATCGTATGCGGATCTGAAACGTAAAGATATCGAGTATCAGATTGGTGATAAAGTGTTTTTAAAAGTTTCACCTTGGAAAAAAATGCTCAGATTTGGTCGTAAAGGCAAGTTGAGTCCGAGATTCATCGGACCATACCAGATATCAGAACGGATTGGGCTGGTTGCTTATAGGCTGATTTTGCCCCCCGAACTCGAAAAGATCCATAATGTTTTTCATGTATCGATGCTTCGTCGTTATAGATCCGATCCCTCACATGTGATTAGTCCATCAGAAATTGAAATTCAGCCCGATTTAAGTTATGAAGAAGAACCGATTCGTATTCTAGCACGCGAGGTGAAAGAATTACGAAACAAAAAGATTCCACTAGTAAAGGTGTTGTGCCTCAAGCACGGGATTGAAGAAGCGACTTGGGAGCCCGAGAATGCTATGAAAGAACGATACCCAAATCTATTTTCTTGTAAGATTTCCGGGGACGAAAATCCCTAAAGGGGGAGAGTTGTGACAGCCCTATTTTGACCCTAGTCGGGAAGTGGTCTCGGGACCACTAAACCGAGTCATAGAAATAATAGAATATAATATTCTATGTCTGAATTATGTGATAAATGTAGGTGTGAATTTTTGCATGTTTGAATTTGACAAATTAATGTGATTGTTAAACTAAAGGACTTGTGTGAGAAGAAATTTTATTATGTGTGGCTAAAATTCAAGAAAGAATTTGTATAAGGTTACAAATTTAGGGACTTGCATGTCAAATTAGCCATTTGACATTCAGTGGCTAGCCAACCTACATCATGATGCCATTTAGATTGTTTTGTTTATTCATTTTTATTTACTTTTATGAATATATGAATATTATATGCATAAAATGAATTTAAAAATAATATTAAGAGATATTGGGAGGAAAAACCAAAGTGGGAACATTTTCTTCTTCTTTTTTGCCGTGAATTGAGAAGGAATAGAAGCTTTTGAAGCTTGAGGCTTTTGGTCACTCTTAAACCCTCATTAAGGTATGAAATTCATGTTAGTTTCTTATATTTTTGAGAAATTGGAATGGCTAGAACATCTCTTAACTAGCCCATGTTTTGATTTTGAATTTGATGGTATCTTGAGCATTCGGTAATGTAGAAGCTTTATGGAAATGGTTGTGGCTTCATTTGTTATTTTCTTTGGAATTATGGATAGGGTGATTGAGTTAGTAAAATATGCATAGCTATGGATATCTTGTCAAAGGGAATCGGCTATTATGCTTGGGTGATTTGAATTTGCCGCATAGTAATGTATTAGATTATTAATATGGTATTTGGGATGAATAAATGCCTTGGGAAATTTGATTAGATGATATCTTGTTAAGAAGCTTGTGAACTAAAATCATAATTTGTGTTTTGTGGCCTAAAATGGCTAAGGACCATTCGGTTATAGTCTTTCTTTTTAAGAAGAAGACTAAATTAAATATATGTGTGTTTAGTTATGGCCAAATGTACCAAGAATGAATTAATAAATGATTATTTTGGTTTAAATTGCTTTAATGAATTTGATTAAAAGATTATTAATATTCGGTTGTGTATGAATTTTGGTTAAATGAATAGAAGTGAAGTTGGAAGTGAAGTACATTCGGCCATTGAGGTGAAGGTGCAAATTGTGCTTAAATTTAGAGATTTATATATGTGTATCTTGTAAAGTATGGCATTAAATATTGTAACAATGTAATTATAGGTGTTTTGGTTATGGCCGAATGGGATTTAGAAATCAAATAAGGTACTTGTGCAATTTTGAAGGGACACATTTGGTTATGTGGATTAGTGATTATGCTTGTGAACTGGATAAATATATATATATATCTAATGTATAGGTGAGTGCCGAATGGCTTCAATTGTGATATTGTATATTTCGCTAGTCAATGATTTAGTTGTGATGTAAGATAAAAATACATTGGGCCAAATGTATATGTATGTATGTATGTATGTATATATGTGCGTGTGTGTATATGTGTGGTAAAGAGACTATATTTGTATCCCTTGTCTTGATCAAGTAAAGAGGATGAGTGTTTAATGAAATTCAAATTTTGTTGTATCAAATTAAGCTCAAGAGCATAGAGGGACAGCATCGGATAAAGGAAAGGCTAACGTGACGGAATAGCTGACTCGTAAATACTTGAAAGGACACGAGGTAAGTTTTAAGTATTGAAAACCTAGTATGTGAATTAATTTAACATGATGTACGTGTTTAATTACCCATGTGAATGATTCGTTAAAATAAGTTGTCTATGACCGATGTAATGAGGTAGTGAAATGGTAATATAGCCGAAAGGCCATTAGACATATGAAGGTTTTAGAAAACAATTTGACATGTGACTTGCCTCGATGCCTATTGACCGAATATAAGTGCTATGCTATGTATTAATGTGTAAATGGGGCAAATGAATGATAACTTGTGCCTAATTATGTGAAGAAAAATATATGGTGGATCCAAATATATATATGTATCTGTGCTTTTATCCGGGTTGAACCCCGAAGGGCATACGTGCTAGAGTTTTATCCGGGTTGAACCTCGAAGGGCATACGTGCCAGAGTTTTATTCGGATTAAGTCCCGAAGGGCCTACGTGCCGGAGTTACATCCAGGATAAATCCTGAAGGGCATTCGTGCCTATGATTCATCCTGGCCAAGTCCCGAAGAGCCTTAAGGCTAGTGTTATATCCTGGGCTAAGCGCGAAGGCATTTATGCTGGAAATACGAAATATGGGCCTTAACAGTTGTATGAAATAAGTTCATTACTTAAAGTAACCAGGTACGTACTATATACTAATTGTGAACTCAATTCGGTTTAAATTATGATATGAAAATTGAGTACGACCGAATCTGACCTTTGTTTAGAGTAGTAATATTGGGCATGATGCTTAACTGTTATACATGAAATTGAATCTGTGGTAATGTGTTAAGACTGGTTTGAGCATATGAATGTGTTTTGATTGAAACATAAGGAGATAAGTCCATGTGAATATATAATCCTATATGAATTTAGCGGTGTAACCGAATTAGTTATGTATGACCCAATGCTAGAGCTTGTTTGGTATGCACTCCTAATAGGGGAAAATTTAGCCTTTGATACTTACAGTTAAAGATTGATATAGATAAATGCTAGAAGTACTATGCTTTAATCTTTGAATGAGTTTTTTTTATGGCTTAAAACTTACTAAGCATATGAAGGCTTACTCTGTTGCTCTTAATCTTCTATTTTATAGATCTCGTTCGTTAGCTACGGTCTCGGGAATCTTGCGTTCGAAGTCATCTCCACTATCAAAGCCCTGTTCGGTATTTAAATAGCCAAACTTTTGTGAATGGCATGTATAGGTTACATTTTGTGGTTGTTAAACGAGAAACTTTCATTTTGATGTTGTAATTAAGCTTAGCCATGCGAAAATGGCTTCCCAAGATGCTTTTTACCTACATTTGGTTTAAAGGTTGATAAATGTTAATATTAGATTAAATTGATTATGCATATATGGTTTAGTCCATATACGTATAATTTAGATATGGAATCCGATATACCTTAAACTACTATCCATGAATGTTTATAACATGATTGTATGAGTGAAGTTGTGTTAACTTATATGGATGTCGAGTAATGCCTCTTGACCCTCCGGCGACGGGTACGGGTCTTGGGGTGTTACAATCCTCGTTCCCAAGTTTCAACTGGACAATCATATGGGAATTCTAGGAAGCAAAATGTGGGTCCTAAGTCCCAGACTACTTCGGCAGCTAGTGTAGGGAATTCAAGATTTGTTAAGCCCGAGTGCCAGCAGTGTGGTAGAAATAATTTTGGTCTGTGCAGAGCAAATGAATGTTTCCGATGTGGTTCTCCGGATCATTTTATTAGAGACTGCCCAGAGAGAATTGAAAAAGAAAAATTTCAGAGTACAAAAGCAAGTGGTGCGGATTCAAGAGGAAGGTATCCAGGAAAAGCTGGGAGTGAAGCAAGCAGCAAGAATGTGGTCAGAGATTCAGCAGTTAAATCTGAAGGAAGGGCTCCAGCTAGAACTTATGCCATTAAAGCGCGTGAAGATGCTTCCTCACCCGATGTGATCATCGGTATATTTTCTCTCTATGATGTTAATGTTACTGCTTTAATTGACCCTGGTTCTACTCATTCATATGTGTGCATGAAATTGGTGTCTAGCATGAATATACTTGTTTAGAACACAGAATTTATGATTAAAGTGTCAAATCCATTAGGCAAATGTGTTATAGTTGATAAAGTATGCAAGAAATGTCCTTTAATGATTCGGAGTTATTACTTTTCGGCCGACTTGATGTTGTTGTCGTTTGATGAATTTGATGTTATTTTGGGTATGGATTGGTTGACATTGCATGATGCTATAGTGAATTGTAAATAGAAAGTTATTGAATTAAAGTGTGAAGATGGCGAAACTTTGCAGGTTGAATCAGATAAATCAGAGGCATTGTCTAGTGTGATTTCTTCAATGTCGGCTCAGAGATATTTAAGAAAGGGTTATGAAGCTTATTTAGCGTATGTTTTGAATACAAAAGAAATTGAAAAGAAAGTGGAATCAGTGCCAATTGTGTGTGAGTTTGCGATGTATTTCCAGAGGAATTACCGGGTTTACCTCCAGTCAGAGAAGTAGAATTTGGTATAGAGTTGATGCCGGGAACAGCTCCGATCTCGATTACTTCGTACAGAATGTCACCAGCAGAGTTGAAAGAATTAAAGTCACAGTAGCAAGAGTTGACCAACAAAGGCTTTGTGAGACCGTGTTTTTCACCTTGGGGTGCTCCTGTATTGTTTGTGAAAAAGAAAGATGGTTCTATGAGATTGTGTGTAGACTATCGGCAATTAAACAAAGTGACAATCAAGAACAAGTATCCATTGCCAAGAATTGATGATTTGTTTGATCAGCTGAAAGGAGCGACGTGGTTTTCAAAGATTGACTTGAGATCTGGGTACTATCAGCTGCGGGTAAAAGAGTCAGATGTGCCTAAAACTGCTTTTAGGACAAGGTATGGTCATTATGAATTTTTAGTTATGCTGTTTGGGTTAACAAATGCTCCTGCTGTGTTTATGGATTTGATGAACCGAATATTTCAGCCATACTTGGATAAGTTTGTTGTGGTATTCATAGATGATATTTTAATCTATTCAAAAGATGAGACCGAGCATGCCAAGCATTTGAAAATAGTTTTGCAAACTTTGAGAGATAAGCAGTTATATGCCAAGTTTAGTAAAAGTGAATTTTGGCTACGAGAAGTTGGATTTTTGGGTCATATTGTTTCAGGTGATGGTATACAGGTTGATCCCAATAAAATTTCAGCTATTGTTGATTGGAAACCACCGAAAAATGTAACCGAAGTTAGGAGTTTCTTGGGGTTAGCTGGATATTATCGATAGTTTGTGAATGGATTTTCTATGATTGCTGCTCCTATGACTAGATTACTCTGAGAGGATGTTAAATTTGAGTGGACGGAAGAATGTCAACGGAGTTTCGAAGAATTGAAAAAGTTATTAACAGAGGCACCAGTGTTACTGCAGCCCGAGTCAGGTAAAGAATTTGTGGTATATAGTGATGCTTCTCTAAATGGTTTGGGATGTGTACTGATGCAAGAAGGAAAGGTTGTGGCTTATGCTTCGAGGCAGTTAAAACCTCACGAGAAGAATTATCCGACTCATGATTTGGAATTGGCGGCGGTGGTGTTTGCTTTGAAGATTTGGCGACATTATCTATATGGTGAAAAGTGTTGAGTATATACCGACCACAAAAGTCTTAAATACTTGATGTCACAAAAAGACTTGAACTTGAGACAGCGAAGATGGTTGGAGTTATTGAAAGATTACGAGCTTGTGATTGACTACCATCCGGGAAAAGCAAATGTAGTTGTTGATGCCTTAAGCAGAAAGTTGTTATTTGCTTTGAGAGTTATGAACACTCAGTTGGAAATGTCAGATGATGGTTCAATTCTAGTCGAGTTGAAAGCAAGACCGATGTTTTTACAAGAGATTTGTGAAGCTCAGAAAAGCGATGAAGGCTTGCAAGCTAAAAGAAAGCAATGTGGGGTTGATACAGAGTCAGATTTTAGAATCGGTTCTGATGGGTGCTTGATGTTTAAAAATCGAATTTGTGTACCGAAGAATGAGGACTTGATTCAAAAGATCTTGCAGGAAACACATAATGGTTGTTTGTCAATTCATCTGGGTAGTACGAAAATGTATAATGACTTGAAGAAAATGTATTGGTGGAATAGAATGAAAAGGGATATATCGGAGTTTGTATCCAAATGCTTAATTTGTCAATAGGTGAAAGCTGAACACCAAGTGCCTTCGGGATTACTTCAGCCTATTATAGTTCCTGAATGGAAATGGGATCGGATTACTATGGATTTTGTTTCAGGGTTGCCATTGACTCCAGGAAAGAAAGATGCCATCTGGGTAATAGTTGACAGATTAACTAAGTCGGCTTATTTTATTCCGGTACGTATAGATTATTCTCTTAACAAGTTGGCTGAACTGTATGTCCGAGAAATTGTTAGACTACACGAAATACCATTGTCAATCATTTCGGATAGAGATCCAAGATTTACCTTGCGGTTTTGGCAAAAGTTACAAGAGGCATTAGGTACGAAGTTAAATTTCAGCACTGCTTTTCATCCACAAACTGATGGACAATCAGAGAGAGTAATTCAGATTCTTGAAGATATGCTCAGATGTTGTGTATTGGAATTTCAAGGAAGCTGGGAAAGATATTTACCGTTGGTAGAATTTGCTTACAATAACAGTTATCAGACGAGCTTGAAGATGGCACCTTATGAAGCATTGTATGGTCGTAAGTGTCAGACGCTGTTGTATTGGACTGAACTCAAAGAAAATCAGATTTATGGAGTTGATCTTATAAAAGAAACTGAAGAAAAAGTGAAAGTGATCCGAGATTGTTTAAAAGCTGCTTCGGATTGATAAAAATCTTATGCAAATTTGAAACGAAAAGAAATTGAGTTTCAAGTTGGTGATAAGGTATTTTTAAAGGTGTCTCCATGGAAGAAAGTTCTCAGATTTGGAAGGAAAGGTAAGTTGAGTCCACGTTTTATCGGGCCGTATGAAACAATTGAAAGAGTTGGACCGGTAGCCTATCAGTTAGCATTGCCATCTGAATTAGAAAAGATTCATGATGTGTTCCATGTGTCTATGTTACGTTGGTATCATTCGGATCCTTCACATGTGATTTCACCGACAGAAATTGAATTACAACCGGACATGACCTACGAAGAAGAACCGATTAAGATTTTAGCTCGAGAGGTCAAACAACTAAGGAACAAAAGTATTGCTCTTGTAAAAGTATTTGGCAAATGCATGGAGTAGAAGAGGCTACATGGGAACCCGAGGAAACTATGAGAAATCAATACCCACACCTGTTTACCGGTAAGATTTTCGAGGACGAAAATCCTTAAAGGGGGAGAGTTGTAATATCCTGAATTAGGGCCTAATCGGAATAGTGGTTTTGTGACCACAAATTTGAGATAGAAATAATTATTTTATAATTATTTTGAGGTTTATGATATGATTGCATGATTGTGTGAAAATTTCGTGAAGAAATTCCATGCGTAAAGTGCTTAATTTGAAATTAAGGACTAAATCGAATAAGTTGCAAAATTTGCATTCTAGAAGTTTTCAGTATGAAATTGCTTTGGAATATTAATTAGGAGGTCTTAAATAGCAATTTGACCAAATTCTAAGTTCATGGACAAAAATTGGACATGGGGGGAATTTTTGAAAGTTTAGTAAGGAATGGCATTTTGGTCAGTTGGACATTAAATGAAATAAAAAGGGAAAAATAACACAAAATTGATTATCTTCTTCATTAGTTGCTGCCGAATGCTCCCTCTCTCCATAGCTAGGGTTTCTTCAATTTTCAAGCTTCATAATCAAGAAAAACGAGATTCAAGTCGTGATCGAGGGAAAAATAAAGTTTACGAGGACTAGGCCGATTGTCGATATTTTGGTATCGAGGTAAGTTCATGTGTAAATAATGTAACATAATTGCTATTTTAAGTGATTTAATGCTATTTATATGATATGATACTTGTTATTATGAATATTATGCTTTGTGAAATATTATGTATTGGTATGAAAAGTATGTGATTAAATTGATAAGTATGAGATGCAAGCAACGTATTGGTTCTGATATTCTAAGGAGAACGACTGGGAAATGTGTGATTGAGGAAAATCCCGTTTGAACCTTGGGAATAGATTAGGATACAAGTGACATGTCACTAGGATGGTTGGGCATCTGAGCTCGTTGAGTTGAGTCAGAGTTCACTTATGGATGCGAATGTCCGAACTCGTTGAGTTGAGTCCGAGTTCGTGAGATGTAACTAGGCATCCGAGCTCGTTGAGTTGAGTCCGAGTTCACTTATGGATGCGAACGCCCGAGCTCGTTGAGTTGAGTCCGAGTTCGCTTATGGGCGGGTTACATGGTTACTTGATTACATATGTGGCACTTATGTGCAAATTATCCATGTATCCGAGTTATATTCCGATGTGTTCAACGGGTAAAATTCTAGCGAAATGGAAGAACACTCAAGAGGCAAGTATCATTTTGATAAGTGTTGTGAAATGGATACTTTGGACAGGTATGTACTTAACCCTCGGGTTGAAACTTGATACAACATCAATAATGTGGTAAGATGACAATTGATGATTAGAAATGTGATATATGTTTTGGTGATACCATGCTAGTGTTGTTTGGAAGAATTGCTTTGTTATGTTACTTGTTATTTGCATGTGAACTTACTAAGCATTTATGCTTACTCCCTCCTTTTCATTCATTGTAGTTTTGGACAAGCCGGCTCGGGAATCGGGATAGGTCGAAGGCTCGTTCACACTATCCGAAGAACTATTTTGGTAAAATGGCTTGTATAACTCAAATATGGCATGTATAGCAATATACTTGTTTGTGTAATTAATCTTGCGATATGATTGTGGATTGGTTGAGAAAATGCCTGATAATGATTAATCCTTGGAATAGTTAATTTAGATCATGTATGAGACCATGTATGTTCAAAGTGTTAATTGTTCATGAATTTCCATAGAAAAGTGAAAATTTGTCATAAAACAGAATGTTGTAACAGCAGTGATGTGAATTTGAAAAATCACTAAAAATAGTAGAAATGGAACTAGGTGATGAATTAAATATGAAATTGAATCTTAATGTGTCTAATTTCGTATGGAAGAAGCAAAACAGGTAAAGGGGTTATATGTTATGAGATATTTGAGTTTTAGTGAAACAGGGCCAGAGCAATTTCTGGATCCCCTGTTCCAAATTTGGAAATTCACTACAAATTGTAAAAAAATAATTAGGAGGTGTACTTTATATGTTCAGAATCCTTATTGAGTCTAGTTTTAATAGAAACAAATGATATAGCCATATGTATTTTTTACAGAGAGAAAAGTGGTTCGTAGTAAGCAGAGGTCAGTGCAGTCAAGTTCTGTAACAGGGGTAACTTTAACTAATAAACTGTACTAATTGGCTTGACCAAAAATTCTAGAAAAAAATTATTAGATAGATATATGATAGTTTTAGAGAAAATTTACGGATCTTGATTTCAAGTTTCGTAACTCGAGATATGATTTTTTTAGCGACCATGACACAGAAAGACAGCTTGCTACGAAAATTTAATTAGTTGATTTAAAATTTAAAAAGTGATGAAATAAGTTTAGTAACACCTCAAGCTCGACTCCGGCGATGGTCTCGGGTAGGAGGGTGTTACAACTACCTTTCCTAGGAAAGAGGGTTTACGTTGGTTGAAAAAGGTAACACTCCCAACGATCCTAGTACATCTATGCCAAAAGGTAAGCAAGGTATGATTTCCAAAGATTTTATGACATCTCAGTTTCATTTGATTGATGGTGAAAATTTGGTTGATGATTTGGTCTTTGAAAGGGAACTGTATTTTGACATGGTTAATTGCCATTCCTTAATTGTTGATAATATATTTGTTTTGAATGATGGCAATGAGAGTATCACTATTGGAAATTTTGATGCTGATGAGATTGTTAACGAAAGAATAGTTATTAGGCATTTGCAAGGTTAGAATGTGCAAAATAAAGAATCATATAATCCCATCCATTTGCTTGAAAATGGTGAACAGGTGCAATTCTTGAACTGTTTTACGAAACTCAACGACTTAAACAAGGATGTATGGTTGAGAATTAAGACATATGAACGTTTGAAAATATACATGTCTAAACTTCCTTTGATTCGTTTGTTTGATGAAACTTTGTTTGGTGATGGTGTATCAAATCAGCTTGGTTGTACAAAATATGCATGTTTGAGTTAATTTAATTGAGTGAGATGTGGAGTAAGTGCTTGTTTGAATGAATTATTCATGCCTTCTAAATTGGTTCCTATGCATATTCTATTGCCGAGTAGGAAGATCTATTTTGAAAAGTTAAGTCCTATCTATTATCTTACATTCGACAATCGAACAATCGCTCGAGTATGTATCAAAAATTCAAAAGGGGTTTGCATACTTTTCACTCATCATGTTTTTAATCCTTTTCTTAATGAAGATGATATTATTTCCTTGTGTCAAGTTGCAAATTCTCTTCAGGTTTTTGTGAGACTATTCCTTCCATTTTATTGACGAGCCAAGTAAGAATATATGCTATAAAGTGAAGAAATGACTCGACTTGAGGGCAAGTTGTTTTGAAGAGGGGGAATGATGTGAGCACGCCCTAGAGTTCACCAAGCTTGAGCAAGGAGCTGAATCCATTGATCATGCTTGGACCAGCTTAATAGGCGTTCCTTGTAATTTATTGCAAGTTGAACATTATTTTTAATTAATCTCATCTTAGTTAATAATTGAGTTGATGGGCTAAATTATTGTTAATATGTTTTTTTAAGTTTATTAATTAAGCTAGTTAAGTGTTAAATGTGTTTATTAATTAAGTTTATTAATTAAGCTTATTAAGTTGTTTTTGGATGAATGTTAATTAATACTTATAGGTGACTATTCAGTTGGAATTAGTTATGTTAGTTATGAACATGGACAACATTAAAGGAGAGAATTATGCACCATTTAATTTGAGCCTATTCCTCTTTTCCAAGGAGTTGTTCAAGAATAGCAATGGACAAAGGAGTGTTCACACATGGCCATTCAGTTCATGAATACTTTCACATTCTATAACCGATTGCCTCTTAATGTTCACTCCATAGTCTGTTTGTGTGCCTAAAAATGTCATCAGTGTTGCTAGTGTCTATTTAGCTACCCAAGGGAGAATTTAAAGCTTATTCTAAAACCCTTTGGCTACTCAAGAATGAATTCTTCTAGCCCAAGCATTCAAGCTCATTAAATCATCTCATTTAAGCTGAATCCAAGTGACTATTCGGCTAGTCATTAGTTAGCATTATAAATACTTTGTAATCAGCTTGTTTTAGACAATTTTTTTTTGCCAAATTTTATAAACAAGTGTTCTTTTGTGAGGTTTCTTCCTCTCTGTTTTGTTTTAGTCTCAATTTGACTTATCTAGCTTGCTAGTGGCATTAATCTGACTATTTCCTGAACTTATCACCATCCTTGGTGTGGCGTTCATCCATCTCAATATACCTTCAATTCCTACCTTATTAGGTAACGAGTCAAGGTCCATCTACCTTAATCATCTCTCACCTTAAGCAATATAAGTCCTGAGGCAATACTCTTTATAGTATCGAATCATTCTTGAAGCTTGAGTTCTATTTTCCATTCCACCCAATCTATCAACTATCCTTTAATTCTTTTGTTAGCCAAACCTATCCATAAACGCTTAATCAACTTTCTGAACCCATATTTCTTTATTATTTCCCATTACTTAGCCGATTCAAACACTTTGAATAATTTGGAACGATATTTCTCGTTGACGATCGGGCATTAAGATCAACTCGACTCTTAACACTAAGTCGGATCACATCATATCTAGATCGGTTCATGGTGGTATTTATTGAGGACATACTGGTGTATTCGAGGACTAAGGATGAGCACGATGAACACCTCAGAGTGGTTCTACAGGTTCTGCGAGAGAAATAACTGTACGCCAAGTTCAGTAAATGTGAGTTCTGGTTACGTGAAGTAATGTTTCTGGGACATGTGGTTTCTGCTGAGGGGATTAGAGTCGATCCTCGAAAGATTAAGGCAGTCTTGGATTCGAGGCAGCCTAAGACTGTATCCGAGATTCATAGTTTCTGGTACTTGTAGGTTATTATCAACGATTTATAGAGGGGTTTTCACTGATTGCTGTGCCCTTAACTAAGCTACTACGTAAGGGTGTGTCGTTTATCTGGACTGATGTGCAGCAAGAGAGCTTTGAGAACCTCAAGACTCTACTGACTGAGGCCCCTATTTTAATATAGCCAGAGTTTGAAAAAGAGTTTACTGTTTATAGTGATGCATCACATGTCGATTTTGGATGTGTGTTGATGCAGGAGGGTAAGGTGGTAGCCTATGCATCTCGTCAGCTTAAGACTCATGAGGCGAATTATCTAGAGGCATTATCTAGAGGCATTATCTGTATGGTGAGAAGTGTATCATCTACACTAACCACAAGAGCCTCAAGTACCTCCCCACTCAGAAGGAACTAAATCTTAAGCAGCGGAGATAGATTGAGCTACTTAAAGATTACGACTGTACGATTGAATACCATTCTGGTAAGGCCAATGTGGTGGCCGATACACTGAGCTGTAGGGCTATGAATGATCTGAGGGCGATCTTTGCTTGCCTCAATTTATTTGATGATGGTAGTCTATTGGTCGAACTTCAGGTTAAACCGACGTGGATTAAGCAGATTAAGGGTAAGCAGTTAGAGGACGAGTCTTTGATTATTTGCTTCTGGCAGGTTGAGAGTGGGAATACTATGGATTTTAGATTAAATAGTGAAGGGGTACTCTATTTCTGTGGGAGAATCTGTGTACCAAATGATATTGAATTGAGGCAGTCTATAATAAGAGAGGCGCATAATAGCCCTTATGCTATGCATCCTAGCGGGAATAAGATGTACCAAGACCTTTACGAATTGTATTGGTGGCCAGGTCTTAAGTGTGAGGTTACCGAATTTGTGAGTAAATGTTTGACATGCCAATAGGTTAAGGCTAAGCATCAGTTACCTTCGGGTTTGTTGCAGCCAGTTAAGATTCCACTTTGGAAGTGGGAGAGAATGACTATGGACTTCGTTAGTGGGTTACCCCTAACACCCACTATGAAGGATTCTGTATGGGTCATCGTAGATCGATTGACCAAGTCCACCCATTTCATACCGATTTATACTGACTACTCTCTGCAGAAGCTGGCTAAACTGTATGAGTCTGAGGTAGTGAGACTGCATGCAATACTAGTTTCGATCATTTCTGATAGGGATCCTCGCTTCACATCTCAATTTTGGAAAAAGTTACATGAAGCTTTGGGTACAAGGTTGGACTTCAGTACTACGTTCCATCCTCAGACAGATGGTCAATCTAAGAGGGTGATTCAGATACTGGAGGATATGTTGAGGAGTTGTGTCATTGACTTTCGAGGCAGTTGGGAGGATTACCTGCCACTAGCAGAATTTGCTTATAACAACAACTATCATTCTATCATTCAGATGGCACCTTACGAGGCACTATTTGGTCGTAAGTGTCGCATTCTCTTATGTTGGACTAAGTTGGGCGAGTGACGTGTTCTGGGCCCTGAACTGGTTTCTGATACTGAGGATAAAGTTAGATTAATTCAAGACCGACTGAAAGCGGCATCAGACAGACAAAAGTCCTATACGGATCTGAAGCATCGAGAGATTGACTATTTTATGGGGGACTTCATTTTTCTCAAGGTCTCACCATGGAAGAAAGTATTGAGGTTTGGTCACAAGAGCAAGCTAAGCCCTAGGTTTATTGGTCCTTACTGTATTCTTAAGTGAGTGGGACCAGTTGCCTACCAGTTGGAGCTACCTCTAGAGTTGGATCAGATACACGATGTTTTTCACGTCTTGATGTTGAGGCACTACCGCTTTGATCCCATGCATATTGTTCCGGTTGAGGAGATCGAGGTTAGACCAGATTTGACCTTTGAGGAGGAGCCATTTTAGATATTGGATCGTGATGTGAAGGTTTTGAGAAGAAAGTCGATTCCACTAATCAAAATTCTATGGCGGAATCATAGCACTGAAGAGGCCACGTGGGAGCTGAAGGATGTGATGCGTCAGCAATATCCTCATCTATTCTGATCAAGTAAAATTTCAAGGCTGAAATTTTCTTTTAGGGGGTAAAGTTGTAATGCCCCAAAAAGTTGTTTATTTGATTTCATGTTTTTATGACCTAAATATCTTACTGCTTCAGTGGCTATGTACTCTGGGAGTGTCTGAGTAGTCTTGGGTTCAAGCCTTGACTTGAGCAGAATTTTATGTTTTCAAATGAATAAAGCCTTGCTCTTAGTCAATAGGCTTTTAATTAAATGTTGGTAAGTTTTTAACCGAATGGGCCTACTGGTCTATGGTTAAGTAGAGTGTTGTTGTGCTGGAGGTCTAGAGTTCGAATCCCTACACGAGCAAGGGAATTATTTTTACTGCTTATGTCGTGTGGTTGTTGTGGTTTGACCAAAATTTTGTAGTGGAATGAGTGGGGAGTCAGGTGGAACAATTTTAGGAGTGAAATTAGGGGATTGAGGGATATCTAGTAGTTTCTTTTTTTCAAAATTTGGTTATTCCTTTTCTCAGAAAAACTCTCTGTTGTTTCTTCATTCTTTTTCCCTTACTGCTGATTCCTTTTCCTTTTCATTTGCCTAAGCCGCCTTTTTTTTCCTCTTTCTTGCTGTCATTTCCCTTGTTTTGATACTTCTTTTTACTTTCAAGTTTCTGTGGATTTTTATTCGTCTTTTGGGGTACATTATCGATAAGTGTCGATTTTTGTTGTTGTTAACATTTCTGCAAACTTTCTAAAGAGGATTTTTTAGGTATTAAGAGTTATTCCAGAGATTATAGCTCATTCCCAATTCACGAATTAAAGGCGTGGGTTGCTCATTTCACTCGAAGGTAAGAGTTCAGTTAAAGTGTTAGAAGTATGCCTTTCATTTTTAGACAATTGATTATTGATTTAGGTGTATAATAGAGTGTTATACTGGTCAATTGATAGGTCTTGGGGTGCTCAGGAGTGCTTTTGCAAAGAATCGAAACCAGGAGTGTACTTGATTGCACAGGAAATGTGATTCGATGAAAGCCAAAATAGCATTCTGTCAACACCACATGGGTGTGTAGTCGTCTGTGTGGTAGGCCGTGTGACGAAACAAGGGCGTGTGCTCAATGAGCCAAGCCGTGCACGCATGACATGGGCGCATGACACAACTATGTGATGACTAGCGAGGTCGTATGCGAGACACGAGCTCAACCAGTTGGGCCATGTGGGCCTACACGGGTAATCCACATGAGCGTATGGGATTCTGGGCCGAGTCGTGTGATTCACATGGCCAAAGCCAATTTGGGCCGTGTGGGCCACACAGGCATGTGGGCCCACTTAGGCAGGCCATATGGGCGTGTGAGCCCATTTTCACTGATTTGTTGCTAAGGATGCATGGGTCACTGAGACGATTATGAACCTACTATAGGGTCGTAAAGCTTACCTAGACCCCTAATTGAATGAAATGAGTGAATGATTGTTATATCCATATATGATATGTATGTATATATGTATGATTGTAGATTAAGCATGTTGTTAATATTGTACTGAATACATGTGTAATACCATGATTTAGCATGACATGACTATATGATGTATTGCATGGGGATGGGTTGCTATTGATCAAAGGAAACAGAATGGCCTCGAGCCTAATTTATTGGCAACACAGTTGCAAATTACTGTCTAGTGCTGCGTACAATACTATTTGGAGTGTAGGGATGGGTGGGTTGATTATATCTCCACATGGAGTGTAAGGATGGAAGGAGATGGTGTGTAGAGGCTGGTTGGGTAGGATTTGTGATTGCATATTTGGGTTTAAGCCCAGACTGTGATTGTTTGTTTACTGTATGTTATTTGCATGGGGATTACACATTGAGTTTACGTAAACTTACCCCTTCTGTTTAAACTGTACAAGTATTCCCCAGGCATAGGCAGATCGGTGCGGCGGAGGACTCAACGGTGGCCACATGCCCTTTTAAAACTGTTAATTTCTTATTTATGCTTTAAATTTTATTTGGGTATTTTATTGTAAATATGGCCTCTATGAATTTTTATTTTTATTTGGAGTTTTATTCGGTTATTGATTATAACTGCTAGTTTTTAAGAAAACTCGAGTTTTTAAAGAATCATACATTTTAACAAAATACTCACAAATATGCAAGCTATTTTAAAAGCTTTCGCATTGAATAACATTTTGTAAACTTACAACTAAGTAAATAACATGATTTTAGAATTAATAGATAATTACGAAGAGTTTCTAAATGGAAAATATTTTAAGCAAAGTTACGATTTTCAAATACACTACCATGTGACATCGCCTGATCCAATCATAGCGTCCAGGCCGAGTTTGGGGTGTTACAATATGTTTTGTATTTTGGTGTTTAAACTAATGAAATGGTATGAAAATTTTGTATGATATACATGGTATAATTGGTGCTAAATTTAGAATGGAATGAATGAAATTATAAGTTAATTTTTTTATGGTAATATGAATGTTCATAGAGTAAATTATCAAATTAATGTTATAGGTATGATTCTAATACGATTAAATATGAAATTGTATTGGTTGAAATATTGGTTTTGGATTGGTCTCTGTTTGAAATTGCAGGGAATGTTAGATATTTATAAAGGGACTTAATTATTAAATTATGCTATATATGTTATTTATTTATGAATTATTCATAAGTTGTCTGGTTTGTCTAGTAATGCTCCATAACCCTGTTCTAATGACGGTTTAGGGTTAAGGGGTGTTACATTTAGTTGGTATCAGAGCTATCAGGTTTAGCCAATTCTCAAACTAAATCAAGCTCGAAAATTGAGTCTAGAGGTACATGCCACTGTCGAGTCAAAACTGAGTCAGGAATTGGATGCTGACCTATTTGTTTGTTTCTATTTTATAGATTAAATATGTTAGATTAATAGATAAATGATACTGACCAAGAAATGTACACTGGAGATGAAGAATCATACAGATTAGATGAAACTGAATCGGTAACACCTAGTATAAACTTAACGAGAAATCAACCTCCTAGAGTAGATAGGGGAAATTATAGAGATGATCCTCATTTATTAAGAGTAATTGTCGATGCTTTACAAAGAGTAGTGGGGACTGCTCCTACTACGACCTCCACAGCTACTCAAAGATAAGCCCCGATAAAAGAATTGAGAAAATATGGTGCCACTGATTTTTTGGGTTTGAAAGGTGTCGATCCATCTGCAGCTGAAAATTAGATGGAATCTACTAAAAAAGTTTTGCAACAATTAGAGTGCACTCCCCCAAGAATGTCTGATCTATGCTGTTTCACTACTACAAGGAGAAGTGTATCTATGATGGGAATTTGTAATTCGACATCTACCAGCAGAGCAGCTAATATGGGAATTATTTCAAAAAGAATTTTAGAAGAAATATGTCGGGTAGTTGTATATTGATGATAAAAAGCAAGAGTTTTTGATGTTAAAACAAGGTGATCTGTCAATTGTGGATTATGAACGGGAATTTTCAAGACTCAGCCGATATGCTTCTGAATTTATACCAACAGAGGCCAATAGTTGCAAGAGGTTCTTACGGGGACTGAGAGATGAAATCAGAGTACAGTTAGTGTCACACCGAATTACAGAATTTGTAGACTAGGTGGAGAGAGCAAGGATGGTGGAGCAGGCTTTGGGTTTGGATATAAAACTCGAAATAGTTAGATTGACTGGGAAACGAGCTGACACTACTAGTTTAAATCCTTTACCAAAAAGATTACAAGAATCCAGAGGTGGTTGAAGGCCAAGTTTTAGATCTGGCCAAAGTGAAAGAAGCCGAAGAAAACAAACGACAATATTTACCGGTACTATAAGAGGTTCATCCTGGGAACATTGTGGGAAAAAGCATTTGGGTGAATGTTGGAAAGTGACTGGAGGTTGTTTCCGCTATGGGTTGACAAAGCATTTTGTTAAAGATTATCTGAAGAATAAAATGTTACTCCTATCACATCACATATCAGTGTCTACTACTCAAGGCAGAGGTTCGGGCAGAGGTCATTCGGTATCCAGAGGTGGAGGTATTCGAAGGAACAATGATATAATTACCCAGCAGTTAGAGGCCAGAGCACCTGCCAGGGCCTACGTAGTTCGAACTCGAGAGGAAGGCAATGCCTAAGATGTTGTGTCAGGTATATTTTTATTGTATTCTGAGCCTGTTTATGTTTTGATTGATCCTGAATCTTCACATTCTTATATTAATTCAAAACTAGTTAAGTTAGGGAAATTAAAATCTAAGATGTCTAGAGTTTTAATAGAGATGTCTACTTCTTTGGAACAAATTGTGTCTGTGAGCCGAGTGTGCCGAAGATGTCCGTTGATAATCCGGGATAAAATGTTTCCTGAATATGGATAGGTTGTCTGAACATGGAGTGATATTTGATTGATATAAAAAGAGGTTCAGTTTTAGACAGAAGATGAAGATAAAATTGAAGTATATGGTATTCGTATTAGTGGCTTAACACGTATCATTTTGGCGATAAAAGCCAATAAATTACTTTAGCAGGGTTGTACGGCATATTTAACTTATGTTATTAATTCTGATTCAGATGGGAGTCTGATGGCCAAGTTAAGAGTTAAACCAGTGATATATGATCAGATCAGGACAGCCCAATTAGAAGATGACAAATTTATAAAGAAAAGAGAAATGGTACAAAATAGTATGATGAAAAATTTCAGCATTGATGAACATGATTGTTTGAGGTTTCAACATCGAATTTATATCCCAGTTGTTTCTGAGTTTAAAGAGTTGATTGTCCAAATGGCACATGATATCGCTTTTCCTTTGCACCATGGTGGAACAAAGATATATTGTGACCTATGAGAATTGTATTGGTAGCCAGGGATGAAGAAAGATATAGTTGAATATGTTAGTAAATGCCTGATTTGTCAGCGGGTAAAAGTAGAACATCAGGTACTGACAGGTCTGCTTCAGTTTATTAGTATTCTTGAGTGGAAATGGGATTGCGTTACTATGGATTTTGTTACAGGATTACTATTATCAGCGAGTAAAAAAAAGAATGCTATATGGGTAATTGTTGATCGACTTACAAAGTCAATTTATTCTATAGCAGATAGAATCGGTTGGTCGTTACAGAAGATTGATGAGGTTTATGTTCGGGAAATTGTAAGATTACATAGTATTTTTGTGTCTATAATTTTCAATTGGGATCCACGGTTTACCTCAAGATTTTAGTGGCAGTTACATGATTTTTTGAGTACTCGACTTAATTTTAGCACGGCTTTCTATCGCAAACTGGAGGCCAGTCTGAGCGGGTAATTTAGATATTAGAAGATAAGTTTCAAGCTTACATTATTAATTTTGAATCAGGTTAGGAACGTTATCTGCCATTAGTTGAATTTGTTTATAACAATAGTTTCCAGTCTAGCATTGAAATGTCTTCGTATGAAGCTTTATATGGTAGAAGTGTAGATCACCTATGTGTTGGACAGAATTGAACGAAAGAAAAGTGATTGGACCAGAATTAATTCAAGAAATAAAGAAAGCAATTAAGAAAATCAAAGACAGATTGAAGGCAGTTTTCTATAGACAAAAGTCTTATGTAGATTCGAAACTGCGGGACATAGTATATTCTTTTGGTGATAAAGTGTTTCTTAAGGTATCACCTTGGAAGAAAATTTTGAGATTTGGTCGAAAAGGAAAATTGAGTCTTCGTTATATTGGGCCTTATGAAATAGTAGAAAGAATTTGACCGATTGTCTACCGATTAGCTTTGCCTCTAGAATTGCAGAAGATTCACGATGTTTTTCCGTGTTTCTATACTTCGGAGATATAGATTGGATCCTTCTCATATTAGTCCTACTGCAGACATTCAGATTCGATCAGATTTATCTTATGAAGAAGAGCATATTCAGATATTAGCTCGAGAAGTGAAATAGTTCAAAAATAAAACAGGTTCCTTTACTGAAAGTGTTATGGAGAAATCATAATGTCGAAGAAGCAACTTAGGAACCGGAGGACACTATGAGAGCACAATATCCTCATCTCTTTTCAGGTAAATTTCGAAGACAAAATTTATTAAGGTGGGAGAAATGTAATGACCCAAAATTCACGGGCATCGAAAAAGTACAGTATCTGGCCTCTGTCTCAGTAAACTGAACCTGTAAATAATTATTAGAAATACCTATGAGTTTAGTAGTGTGTGTAATTAGGTTTTAATTGAGTAAATTTAGCTTAATTAAGAGAAATTAGGAAAAAAGACTAGATTGAGTAAGGGATAAAAGTTAAAAGGCAGATCAAAATAAAAATAAGGGGGCTGAATAGGAAATTTCACCTATTTATTAAAGTGGGGCGGCAAAACATGTTAATATCTTAGATATTTTAGATTTTTATTTTATAAATATATGATTTAATTATAAATTGTATTATTAAATTAATTATAACATTGTATTATTAAATAGATTAAATTAAAGTCAAATGTATGGTAATAAAGTATACATGTGTAAAAATTGTATTTGTACATTTGTAATTTAAATACTTAAATAGCTTATAATTTAAGTATAATATATTTTATAATTAATAATTATATTATGAGATTTTTATATGATAAATAAAATAAAATCATGACAATGTATGGTTATGATAAGCCCAAGTGTATTAATTAAAATAAATATAATTGTAATATATATTTAATTACTTTAAGATATTTATTATTTATTATTATAATAGTATTATATTATGAAATAAATTAAATTAGGACAAGTGTAAGGTGATGATTTAATACAAATGTATAAATAAAAATATATACATTTGTAATACTATATTTAATTAGTAAATAGATATTTATTATTTATTATTATTAAGTTAAAAGTATTTATTAATTGAAAATTTTTGTATAATAAACAAATTAAATGGTGACAATTGTAATATGAATATTTATTATTAAATAGATATTTATTATTATTAACTAATATATATATATATATATATATATATATAAGATATAAATGAATAAAGAAACAAAAGAAAGGGAAAGAAGAAGAAAGCATTTGAAAGTGGGAGAGAAAAAGAACGAAAGAAAAGAAAAGGAGAAAATTAAGGTTTAAAAGCTTGAAGTTTAACTTGGTAAGGTAATTAAGCCCTTTTTACTTAGTTTTGATGTTTTAGAAGCTTTAAAATAAAATTTTGTTGAAATTAAGTTAGGTTTTTGAACATAGTTCATGTTGAACAAAATGATGAATTGGGGGTTTAGCTAAATGAATTTTAAGTTAGAATTGAATAAGGGATTAAATTGTAAAAGAAGCCATAAGTTTTACATAGTAGTGACTAAATTGAAAGAATTTTGGAATTAGGGATTTATGATGAAATTTAATATACATGTATAAGTTTGGTTGAAATTTGAGTAGAAATAAAGTATGAATTGAGTTAGGAAAGTAGATAAATCTAGTTAGGACTAAATTCGAAATTAAGGTATAAATTAAATAGAAATCCAATTATTTATTGTAAATTAGTTCTATAATTAATAGTATAATTATTTTAATTTTCGTATCTAGCAAAGAACCCGAGGCATTAGCACCAAAAGGAAAGGAAATGATATTGAGGAGTAATCGAAAAAATCACGGTTTGTATTACTATAATTCAAATTATTTTTATTAAATGTTAAATTTTTAATTATATGTATGGTAGGTAAATTATGAGGTAAGTATTATTATGGAATTGAAAAGGAAATTGAATTGATGATGGATAAGTATTGATATTAAACTGTATATTGATGAAAACTAAAATTGAATCTATTCGTAAATGAATTGAAAGTGATATTGAATTGAGAAAGTGAATCGAATACCCTATTACCTAGTCGGGCTGAGTTGGATATAGTTGGCATGCCATAGGATTGGAAGAGTTCAGGGATTCTTCGACCTCGAGTCGATGAGACACTAGATGTCACTATATTTCTTCGAATAGATTTGATGAGGTACTAGTACCAACTTTCTTTGGCCCTGCCGATGAGACACTGGGTGTCACTATATTGCTTCGAACTATCCGATAAGGCACTAGGTACCATTCTAGTATATTTGGTTGGATACATGTATCCTCCAAAGTCCAGATTTGTTAATAGGGTGAAAAACTGAAGTTAGAATTTTAAATAAATTTGATTGACTATACTATTGAAAATATTGAAAGAAATGAAAAAGTTAAATTGTGGATTGAAATTGAGATTAGAAATGGAAGGCATGAACTAAATGTTGATGTAGTGAAGAAAATTAAAGCTTATGGTATTTGATTGAAATTGATAAATAGCTGAAATTGTGTTACTATTGTTAATGAATGATAGTTTAAGGATGAGTTAATATTTGAGAAACTCAATTGTTACATGTTTAATATTTATATTCCATTATTGTTATTATAGTTTGAATTATAGTAATACCACTGAGTAAAATTATACGCAGCGTACGGTTGTTTTCATATGCAGGTTGTAGAAATCAAGGGTCCGAGTTCAGCATCCAGATCAATCTCGACTCCAAAGACAATTTGGTGATGTAATCTTTTTTTTAGGTAAATGTAACAGCCCAAATTCAGGCTTAGTCAGAATAGTAGTTTCGAGACCACAAATCTGAGGTATAAAACTACATTTTAGGATTATTCTTAAGTTCATGATATGATTGCATGTAATGAGATTAAACCATGAAGGAAATTCAATGAAATAGGGATTAATTTGTCTTTAAGGGCAAAATTGCAAAATATGAAATTTTGGAAGGTTTAAGTATGAAATAGGATTAGATCAAATTTATTTAGTATTATTCTATGTGTTATGGTATTTTTATGAGAGTGCATAAAAAATTTCGTGCATTAATTTACGCGATTAAAGGCTTAATCGTGAGAAAGGACTAAATCGCATAAAAAGAAAAAATTGAGATTACTAATGAATTTGGGTTAATCGACTAGAGGACAAAAATTTGAATGTTTTATAGGGCAAATAAGCCCATTTAATTGAGCATGGCCTGCCAAGAGAAGAAAATAGGGGAAGAAAAGTCAAAGATATAGGCCTTAGGTGACCAAAATCATAAAATAATACCTAGGTTGCCTAGCTTTCATTTCCTCTCCCATTTTAGTCTTCTCCTCAACGAAAATATCAGCTCCTTGGGGGTTTTTAAAGCTCAAATTTCAGCTAAGTTATTTCTCTTGAAAGTAAGTAATTTCTATGGTCTTTCTTAAAAATTTTTATATATTTGAAACACTCATGGTATAAGCTTTTATTGAGGGGTGTATTTAGCATTTTAGTTGGGAGCTTAAATTTTTTCCATGGGTGTGTAGATGTTATTTGTTGGAGTTTATGAAAGAAAATGAATATAGGATGCTTAATAAATAACTTTTGGAAATGGGTGTTCATAGAAAACACCTAAATAGGACTTAATTATAAGTAAATAAGTTGTTTTGGTAAATGCATGAATAATGAATATTTGAAGTTTTCATATGCATGAAAGGGCTTAGATAGGCATGAGAAATGAGGAAATTTGATAAAAATTAATTTTTGAGCATAAGGGCAAAATGGTCACTTTGCCAAAGTCTAGGGGCAAAATGGTCAAATTGCTAAATTACGAATTAGAGGTTGTCCGAATTAATATGATGATTAAATTATTGAATTTTATTTATTATAGATCAAGAAACTCGAAGCCAGAATCAAAATCGGGGAAAAAATAAAGTGGTAGACTAAGTCGAGCACTCATCATATTTTGGACCCGAGGTAAGTTGTATGTGATAATTTAGCATTAATTATTATGGAACTTTTACAGTGATTTGCTATGATATCTATGGCGATGCTATGAAATTATTGACATTAGTTTTCATTAAGAATTAATGAGGAGATAGTAGAATGTTAATGAATATGGAGGATACTGTTGTCATACCATGAGGATTTGTAGGTCCCGTATAAGACCATGTCTGGGACATGGCATCGGCACCAAACATAGATCCCATGTAAGACCATTTTTGGGACATGACATTGGCATCGACACGAGGTCTCGTATAAGACCATGTCTAGGACATGGCATCGGCACTGAGATGAGATATAGATTCTCGGTAAGACCATGTTTGGGACACGACATGGGTATCTAAGAAAGATTCCATATAAGAGCATGTTTGGGACATGGCATCGGCATTATATGAGATCCCATATAAGACTATATATGGGATATGGCTTCGGCATCAGTGTGAGATCCCATGTAAGACCATATTTGGGATATGGCCTTGGCATCTTAACAAGAGAATGGCATTACGGTTATCCTTCAATATTCCAAGTATATTAATAGAGAAAGTATTCAAGTTGATTAAGTTAATGAGAAGGACTCAAGTTTATGATGAGTGTTACAGGTACCCTCAATTAAGATACGAGGTAATGACAATATAAGTAACAAGATTGACTAATTCTCGAAAATGAGCAAGGTATGAGATTGAGTTAATATTGAGGTGGTGTAAGTCATGAGTATTAATAAGAAATTAAATGAAGTATCAAATACCTTAAAATTTAGTTATGGTTGTTGATTATAATTGCTATTTTTATTTCATGCAGCTTACTAAGCAATTTGTACTTACTCCCTCAATTTCCTGTTCCATGTAGAAATCTCGTATTAGCTCAGGAATTGTCAAAAGTCGGAGCTCAAAGTCATACTATCAAGATTTCCATTTTGGTATAGTTATGTTAGTCATTTTGAATATGGCATGTATAGGCCTTTAGTCATTTTATTGCATGATTCATGCTAGTTAGCCAATTGTGTTGACCATTTGTACTTATAAGTTTCATTTTGTAAATGGCTTTTGGAATTGGCCTAAAACCATTCAGGTTGCTTAATGAAATGAGATAAATTTACATGGAATTTGTACAAAGTTGCTTAGTAGTATATGCATCCATTTTGGACATGAATTGGTTGATGTATGAATACATATTTAGGGGCATTTAGATGAGTATTGGTGCTGTGATGTGATATATGAAGATTGGGGTTATGTTTGAGTGTGTTTCAGAGTGGCAAAGAGCTTGATAAATAACCCTATATTGCCCACACGGGTAGGGACACGGGCGTGTGTCTTGACCGTGTGAGACACATGGGCTGCACACGGGTGTGTGGCTCGACCGTGTGTCCTTTGCACCTTGCATGGACAGAATTAAATGCTATCAGTATTCTCCACGGGCATGAGACATGGACGCATGTCTCAACTATGCGAAGGACACAACCAGTACACGAGCGTGTGCCACGGCCATGTGAGTGATGATGTTAGAAACAAAATACCCAAGTTTTTGTACACGGGCCATAACACGGGCATATGAAGGCCATGGGAGGGACACAGGCATGCGCCAGGCCATGTGAAAACCCCTGTAGGTTGATGTTAGAAATTAAATCCACACAGGCAAAGGGCACGGCATGTCCCTAGCGTGCTTATGTCGTGTGAGGTACACAGGCCATTATTACAGCCATGTCTAGGGGTCACACAGGCATGTTCTCTCTCACACGAGTGTGTGTCTTATTTTTGCTAGTTTTTGAAGAAATTTTCTTAAGTGCACAAAATGGTCCCAGGTTAGTTTCGAACCATGATTAAGGCCTCGTAAACCCATAAGAATGCTCGTAGGACAATGTTTGGAAAAGTTTTAATGGGGACACATTCTCATGAGTTTAAGTCAAAGGTTTACATGAGTTTTAGTATGGTAATGCCTCATACCCCACTCCGGCATCAGTTATGGGTAAGGAGTTTTACATTTAGTGGTATCATAGTTAGTGTTTAGTACGGTAATGCCTCATACCCCACTAACCTAGCACATGCATGAGTCTAGCTATACATGCCATACTTAAGTATTTGTGTGATATGATAGTGTGACGACTCTTGACAACTTAAATGTGTTTTCTTATAGCAATGGATCTTGCCCAAGCTACGGCAGACGATGTAGAAAGTAATGCACCCACTCCCACTGAAGGGATAGTACCAGTTGGGATCGAGGATAGACCAACTACTATGAGTCAAAAAGGACATACTCGAGAGGCCTTCTTCCAAATGATGAGCGAGTGGTTCATAGAGTTTGTTCGAATGAACCCAGCCACTCAACAACAAACTCCACCCCCTCCAAATACTCAATCTACCTCGGTAGCTCCTCAAATTGTAGAAGTAGGAAGATGTGAAAAGCCCCCAGTAGATAGAATCTGAAAGCAAAAGGCAGAGGAATTATAGGCAACTAAAGACGACGACTCAGAGAAATCTGAGTTTTGGCTAGAGAATATCATCAGGGTATTCAATAAATTATCTTGCACTACGGAGGAATGCATGAAGTGTGTCGTGTCCCTCCTACGAGATTCCACCTATTAGTGGTGGAACACCCTTGTGTCGGCGGTACCAAGGGGAAAGGTTAATTGGGAATTTTTCCAAGAAGAATTTCGTAAGAAATACATCAGTCCGAGGTTTATTGACCAGAAGCGTAAAGAATTTTTGGAACTGAAAGAAGGCCGGATGTCGGTAACAGAATACAAGAGAGAGTTTGTAAGATTGAGTAAGTACGATCGAGAATGCGTATCCACTAAGGCTATTATGTGCAAGAGGTTCGAGGATGGATTGAATAAAGACATCAAGATGTTTGTTGGTATCCTCGAGTTGAAAGAATTTGTGGTATTAATAGACAGAGCTTGCAAGGCTAAGGAATTGGCCAAAGAAAAGAGAAAGGTCGAGATGGAATCTCGTGATTCGAGAAAGAGACCGTTCGACAAATCATTCCAATCTTCTTCTAAGAGATCAAGGGAATATACTTTACAGTCAATTACTTCAGTAGGATTTTCAAGTAAGGGCAAGGGCAAGAAGAATCTAGTCTCCAAAACTCAGACTACTTCAGTTATGAGTGTGGGTAATACTTGGCTTAGTAGACCCGAGTGCCCCCAGTATGGTAGGTGCCATACCGATGAATGTCAGGCACATGAGAGGGCTTGTTTCAAGTGTGGTGCTCAAGACCATTTTATAAGAGAGTGCCCTGAGATGGTTGAGAAAGTTGGAGATCAGAGTGCGAGATCGAGAAATGCTCCCTTCAGAGACAAACCCCAGAGAAACCCGGGTTCAGGAGCGAGTAGTAAAGGTTCTCTAAAAGATCAACTACAAGACTTGAGTGCAGAGCACCAGCGAGGACTTACGCCATTGGTGCTCGCGAAGAGGCGTCATCACCTGATATAATCACGGATACATTTTCTCTCCATGAAACTCCTATTATTACTTTGATAATCCAGGATCCACCCACTCATACATTTGCATGAAACTAGTCTCTAACATGAGTATACCAGTAGAGTCTACGAAACTTGTGATAAGAGTCTCTAATCCCTTAGGCAAATGTGTATTAGTAAACAAAGTATATCGAGATTGTCCTTTGATGATTAGGAGTCATTATTTCTCGGCTAACCTCATGCTCCTACCATTCGATGAATTTGATGTAATCCTAGGCATGGATTGGTTAATCACACATGATGTGATAGTAAATTGTGGTAGGAAGTTTATTAAACTAAAACATGTAAATGGTAAGACTCTTCGAGTAGAGCCAGAGGAATCCAAAAGGTTGCCTATAGTGATTTCTTCTATGGTTGCTCAGAAATGTATTAAAAAGGGGTACGAAGCTTACCTTGCCTTTGTAATTAATACAAAAGGGTCGGAATTGAAAATTAAGTGGGTGCCAGTAGTTTGCGAGTATAGAGATGTCTTCTTAAAAGAGTTTTCCGGACTACCTCCAGTTAGAGAGGTAGAATTTCATATAGAGTTGACTCTAGGTACCGCGCTTATCTCTATTACTCTTTATAGAATGGCTCTGACTGAGCTAAAGGAATTGAAGGTTCAACTACAAGATTTAACAGACAGAGGTTTTGCAAGATCGAGTCATTCTCTGTGGGGTACTCCCGTTTTATTCATGAAAAAGAAATATGGTTCTATGAGGTTGTGTATAGATTATAAGTAGCTTAACAAGGTTACATAAAGAACAAGTACCCTTTGCCAAGGATCGATGATTTATTTGATCAGTTGAGAGGAGTCACAGTGTTTTCCAAGATAGACTTGAGATCCGGGTACTATCAGTTAAGGGTTAAGGAGTCTGATGTGCCTAAAACTGCATTTCGAACAAGGTATGGCCATTATGAATTTCTTGTCATGCCATTCAGTTTGACTAATGCCCCAGTAGTGTTCATGGATCTAATGAACCATATCTTTTGGCCATACCTAGATAAGTCTGTTGTGGTTTTTATTGATGACATTTTAATTTATTCTCGCGATGGAGCCGAGCATGCCGGGCATTTGAGGACAATATTACAGACTCTGCGAGATAAGCAGCTTTATGCTAAATTCAGCAAGAGTGAATTTTGGCTGAAGGAAGTTGGATTTTTTGGGCCACATCATTTAGGGTGATGACATCCGAGTTGACCCAAGCAAAATCTTGGCAATTATTGAATAGAAGCAATCGAGAAATGTATTTGAGGTCCGAAGTTTCTTGGGTTTGGGTGGCTACTACTGAAGATTTGTTAAGGGATTTTCTATGATCGCCACTCTAATGACGAGATTGTTGTAAAAAGATGCCAAGTTCGAGTGGAACAAAAAGTGCCAACAAAGTTTCGAGAGGTTGAAGACGTTGTTAACCGAAGCTCCTATTTTAGTACAACCAAAACCAGACAAGAAGTTTGTTATCTACAGTGATGTGTCCTTAAATGGATTGGGTTGTGTACTTATGCAAGAAGGCAAAGTGATTGCCTATGCCTCAAGACAATTGAAGCCCCACGAAAAGAATTACCCGACTCATTACTTAGAATTGGCCGCAATAGTGTTTGCGTTAAAGATTTGGAGGCATCATTTATATGGTGAGCAATGTCGGGTCTTTACCAACCATAAAAGTCTCAAGTACTTAATGACCCAAAAAGATTTGAATTTGAGGCAGCGATAGTGGTTTGAGTTGTTAAAGGATTATGAGCTAGTTATCGACTACCACCCAGAGAAAGCAAATGTTGTAGCCGATGCTCTTAGTTGGAGATCGCTATTTGCCTTGAGAGCTATGAATGCACAGCTAACAGTAACTGATGATGGGTTGGTTTTAGTAGAAATGAGAGCTAGGCCAATGTTCAACCAAGAGATTTGTGAAGCACAGTTAAGAGACGAAAATTTGCAAGCCAAGAAAGCCCAATGAGAATTGGGTACCAATTTAGACTTTCAGACCGATTCGGATGGTTGCCTGAAGTTTGGAGGCCAGATTTGTGTACCAAAGGATGATGAGTTAATTCGAAGAATTCTTTATGAGGCACATAGTGGGTGCATGTCCATCCACCCCGGTAGTACCAAGATGTACAATGATTTGAAGCAATGTTATTGGTGGCCGAGCATGAAAAGAGATATTTCTGAGTATATAGCAAAATGCTTAATTTGTTAGCAAGTAAAAGCAGAACACCAAGTGCCTTCTTGTCTATTACAGCCCATCATGGTTCCTGAGTGGAAGTGGGACCGTATCACCATGAATTTTGTAACAGGTTTGTCATTGACACCGAAAAAGAAAGGCGTTGTTTTGGGTTGTGGTTGATAAGCTTATGAAGTCAGCCTATTTCATACCAATACGTATAGACTACTCATTAGATAAGTTGGCTGACATGTACACTTCTGAGATTGTGTGACTTCATGGAGTACCATTGTCGATAATTTCAGATCAAGACCCAAGGTTCACATTGCGATTTTGGAAGAGATTACAAGAAGCTTTGGGCACAAAGCTAAATTTTAGCACTATTTTCCACCCCCAGACCGATAGTCAGTCGGAGAGAGTGATACAGGTGCTTGAAGATATGCTCAGGTGCTGTGTTTTGAAATTTCAAGATAGTTGGGAGAAGTACCTACCTTTGGTAGAATTCGCCTATAATAATAGTTTCCAGTCGAGTTTAAAAATGGCGCCTTATGAGGCCTTATATGGGCGTAAGTGTCGGACACCTTTGTATTGGACGGAGCTTAAAGAAAATCAAATACACGGGGTTGATCTTGTTAAGGAGACAGAGGAGAAGGTGAAAGTGATTCGAGGCTGTTTGAAAGCTGTGGCTGATAGAAAAAAGTTGTATGATGATTTGAAGCGAAAGGAAATTGAGTTCCAAGTCAGGGATAAAGTATTTTTGAAAGTTTCTCTTTGGAGAAAAGTCCTTAGATTTGGTCGAAACGGCAAATTAAGTCTGCGTTTCATTGGACCCTATGAGATCACCAAAAAGATAGGACCGGTGGCCTATCGACTAGCCTTACCGTTCGAGCCAGAAAAGATCCATGATGTATTTTACGTATCCATGCTGCGACATTACCGATCAGACCCTTCTCATGTGATTACCCTAACAGAGATTAATATCCAACCGAACATGACCTATGGCGAAGAACTGATTGAGATTCTAACTCGAGAAGTCAAACAACTAAGAAACAAAAGTATTGCCCTTGTAAAGGTACGATAGCAAAGGCACGGTGGCAAAGGCATGGGGTAGAAGAGGCAACATGGGAGATTGAGGAAACCATGAGAGACCAATATCCCAACTTGTTTAATGGTAAGATTTTCGAGGACGAAAATCCTTAAGAGGGAAGAATTGTAATAGCCCAAGCTTAGTCGAAATAGTGGTTTAAAGACCACAAATTTGAGGTATAAAAGTACATTTTAGGATTATTCTTAAGTTTATGATATGATTGCATGTAGTGAGATTAGACCATGAAGGAAATTTTATGAATTAGGGATCAATTTGTCTTTAAAGGCTAAATTGCAAAATATGAAATTTGGAAGGTTTAAGTATGAAATAGTATTAGAGCAAATTTATTTAGTATTATTCTATGTGTTATGGTATTTTTATAAGAGTGCATGAAAAATTTTGTGAATTAATTTACGCGATTAAAGGCTTAATCGAGAAAGGACTAAATCGCATAAAAAGCAAAAGTTGAGATTACTAATGAATTTGGGTTAATCAGCAAGAGGACAAAAATTTGAAGGTTTTAAAGGACAAATAAGCCCATTTAATTAAGCATGGTTGGCCAAGAGAAGAAAATAGGGGAAGAAAAGTCAAAGATATAGGCTAATGTGACCAAATCATAAAATAATACATAGGTTGCCTAGGTTTCATTTCCTCTCCCATTTTTAGTCTTCTTCTCCACAAAAATATCAGCTCCTTGGGGGTTTTTAAAGCTCAAATTTCAGCTAAGTCATTTCTTTTGAAAGTAAGTAATTTCTATGGTCTTTCTTAAAAAATTTTACATATTTGAAACCCTCATGGCATAAGCTTTTTATTGAGGGGTGTAGTTAACATTTTGGTTGGGAGCTTAATGTTTTGCCATGGGTGTGTCAATATTATTTGTTGGAGTTTTATGAAAGAAAATGAATATAGGATGCTTGATAAACAACTTTTAGGAATGGGTGTTCATAGAAAACACCTAAATAGGACTTAATTGTAAGTAAATAAGTTGTTTTGGTAAATGCATGAATAATGAAGATTTGAAGTTTTCATAAGCATGAAAGGGCTTAGATAGGCATGAGAAATGAGGAAATTGATAAAAATCAATTTTCGAGCATAAGGACAAAATCGTCATTTTGCCAAAGTCTAGAGGCAAAATGGTCAAATTGCCAAATTATGAATTAGAGGTTGTCCGAATTAATATGATGATTAAATTATTGAATTTTATTTATTATAGATCAAGAAACTCGAAGTCTAAATCAAAACTGGGGAAAAAGTAAAGTGGTAGACTAAGCTAAGCACTCATCATATTTTAAACCTGAGATAAGTTGTATGTGCTAATTTAGCATTAATTATTATGGAACTTTTATAGTGATTTGCTATTATACCTATGATGATGCCATGAAATTATCGAAATTAGTTTTCATTAAGAATTAATGAGGAGATAGTAGAATGTTAATGAATATGGAGGATACAGTTGTCATACCATGAGGATTTGTAAGTCCCGTATAAGACCATGTCTGGGACATGGTATCGGCACTAAATATAATCCCATGTAAGACCATATCTGGGACATGGCATTGGCATCGACACAAGGTCCTGTATAAGACCATGTCTAGGATATGGCGTCGACACCGAGATGAGATATAGATTCCCCGTAAGACCTTGTCTGGGACACGGCATGGGTATCTAAGAAAGATTCCGTATAAGACCATGTCTGGGACATGGTATTGGCATCATATGAGATCCCGTATAAGACCATATCTGGGATATGGCTTCGGCATCAATGTGAGATCCCATGTAAGACCATATCTAGGATATGGCCTTGGCATCTTAACAAGAGAATGGCATTACGGTTATCCTTCAATAGTCCAAGTATATTAATAGAGAAAGTATTCAAGTTGATTAAGTTAATGAGAAGAACTCAAGTTTATGACGAGTGTTACAGGTACCCTCAATTAAGATATGAGGTAATGATAATATACGTTATGAGACTGACTAATTCTCGAAAATGAGCAAGGTATGAGATTGAGTTAATATTGAGGTGGTGTAAGTCATGAGTATTAATAAGAAACTAAATGAAGTATCAAATACCTTAAAATTCAGTTATGATTGTTGATTATAATTGTTATTTTTATTTCATGCAACTTACTAAGAAATTTGTGCTTACTCCCTCAATTTCCCTTTCCATGTAGAAATCTCGTATTAGCTCAGGAATCATCAAAAGTCGGAGCTCAAAGTTACACTATCAAGATTTCCATTCTGGTATAGTTATGTTAGTCATTTTAAATATGGCATGTATAGGCCTTTAGTCATTTTGTTGCATGATTCATGCTAGTTAGCCAATTGTATTGACCATTTGTACTTATCAATTTCATTTTGTAAATAGCCTTTGGAATTAGCCTAAAACCATTCAGGTTGCTTAATGAAATGAGATAAATTTACATAGAATTTGTGCAAAGTTGCTTAGTAGTTTATGCATGCATTTTGGACATAAATTGGTTGATGTATGAATATTTAGGGGTATTTAGATGAGTATTGGTGTTGTGATGTGATGTATGAAGATTGGGGTTATGTTTGTACGTGTTTCAGGATGGCTAAGGGCCTGGTAAATAGCCCTATATTGCCCACACGGGTAGGCACACGGGCGTGTGTCTATACCGTGTGAGACACATGGGCTACACACAGGCATGTGGCTCGACCGTGTGTCCCCTGCACCTTGTGTAACACCCTCTTACCCGAGACTATCGCCAGAGTCGAGCTTGAGGTGTTACCAAACTTAATTTATCACTTAAAGAATTTTAAATCATTTATTCCAACATTCGTAATAAGCTGTCAATCTGCGTCACAGTCGCTAAAAAATCATATTTCGAGTTCCGAAAGTCAAAATTAAGATCCGTAAATTTTTCCTAAAACTAGACTCATATTTCTATCTACTATTTGTTTTCTAGAATTTTTGGTTGGGCCAATTAGTACAGTTTATTAGTTAAAATTTATCCTGTTACAGAGTTCGACTGCTATGACCCCTGTTCACTACGAACCACTTTTCTCTTTGTACAGAGTTTAAAATACTATGTCGTTTGTTTCTCTTAAAACTAGACTCAATAAGGAATCTGTAAATATAAGGCATGACTTCTAATTATTTTTGTACAATTTTTAGTGAATTTCTAAAGTCAGAACAGGGGATTCAAAAATCGCTCTGACCATGTTCCATCAAAACCCAAATATCTCATAAAATAAAACTCCTTTAGCTTTTTTGTTTCTTCCATATGAAAATAGACACAATAAGCTTCAATTTCATACCTTATTCACCACCTAATTCTATCTCTACTATTTTTAGTAAATTTCCAAACTCACGTCATTGCTGCTATAAGATTCTATTTTATAGCAAATTTCACCTTTTTATGGATTTTCATGGACTAAATAGCACATTAAACATACATGACACCAAATATGATCTAGATTGGCCATTTTAATGGCTAATCATTTCCAAGCATTTTCTTACCAAACCATCACCATATCATAAGATTATTTACACAAAATGATTGTAATGCTATACATGCCATACATCAAAATACACAAGCCATTATACCAAATTGTCTCCGGATAGTGTGAACGTTCCTTCGACCTTTCCCGATTTCCAAGCTGACTTGTCAAAACTACAGTGAATGAAAAGGAGGGAGTAAGCATAAATGCTTAGTAAATTCACATGTAAATAAAAAGTAATATAATCATACAAATCAACATAAACACTAATTACATAAATATCATTATAACATTCATGGCACAAGTATACTTGCTATCTTACCCCATTCATTTCTTACCAAGATCTCAACTCGAGATTTAAGCTCATACCTGTCCAATTTCCTCTTTCACCACACTTTCCAACATATCCCATACGTTTAGGTATTCTCCTTATTCATTTAAAAATTTACCCGTTGAACACATCGAAATATAATTCGAATACACAATCGTATACACATAAGTGTCTTATCCGTAGCTAGACAAACTCAATAGCCTACGGAATTTGTGTAGCCAACCTACCATGTAACTCGCCCATAAGCGAACTCGAACTCAACTCAACGAGCTCAGAAATCAATCATCTTAGTGACATGCCACTTGTATCCTAATCTATTCCCAAGGTTCAAACGAGATTTTCCTCAAAATTTATATTTTTGGTCGTCTTCCTTGAAATGTCGGAACCAACACTCGCTAGCATTTCATGCTTATCAAGCTAATCACATACTTTGCATGTCAATAAATAATAAATCACAAAGCATAATATTTCACGATAATGAGTACCAAATCATATAAATAACACTAAATTACTTGAAATAATAACTATGTTACTTTATTTACACATGAACTTACCTCGATACAAAATGTTAGAAATCGAGTCTATTTCTCGTAAACTTTGTTTTTCCCTCGATCACGACTCGAATCTTGTTTCTCTTGATCTAAAATAACACATTTAGCTTATTTAATAATCACATTTATCAAAATGATCCTTAACTCTAACTTTGTCAAAATTATGAATTTGCCCCTAAACTTTTGCATATTTACACTTTTGCCCCAAAGCTCGGAAATTAAAATCTATCCCAAATTCTTATGTTTTAGGACATGCTGATCATTTATTTACTAACAGCAACCTCAAATTCCCACTATAACATGTACTTATGAACAATAGGTATTTTTACCGATTAAGCTGTTTTACTCGTTTTCACTTAAAACCGAGTAGCACAAGTTGTCTAGCATAATTCAAAACCTCATATTCTATCATAAAACACCAAAATAAACAAATTTCACCTGTGGGTATTTTTCCAAATATGAACCCTAGGTTGAATTATTGCTAGCATAAGCTAGATTGAGCTACCGGGGATTCCAAAAATATAAAAATCATTAAAAACGGGGCTTGGATGCACTTAATATGAAGCTTGAAAGTTGAAGAAACCCTAGCTATGGAGAGAGGTAAGGTTTGGCCAAGGCTTGAAGAAGATGAACAAAATTTGGCCTTAATTTCCCTTTTAATTCATTTTAATTACCAAATGACCAAAATACCCTTAATGTCTTTCTTTGAAAATTTTCATGTACAAGCCCATTTTTGTCCAAAATTTTAGAAATTGGTCAAATTTCTACTTAAGACCTCCTAATTAATATTCCAAAGCAATTTCATACTAAAAGCTTCTAGAATGCAAGTTTTGCAACTTATTCGATTTAGTCCCTAATTTCAAAATTAAGCACTTTACGCATAGAATTTCTTCACGAAATTTTCACACAATCATGCAATCATATTATAAACCTCAAAATAATTATAAAATAATTATTTCTATCTCGAATTTGTGGTCACAAAACCACTATTCTGATTAGGCCCTAATTCGGGATATTACACCTTGCATGGATAGAATTAAATGCTATCAATATTCTCTACGGGCATGAGACACAGCCGTGTGTCTCAACCGTGCAGAGGACACGGCCAGCACATGGGCGTGTGCCACGGCCATGTGAGTGATGACGTTAGAAACAAAATACCCAAGTTTTTGCACACGGGCAACGACAAGGGCGTGTCAAGACCGTGTGAGGACGGGCTGGGCACACGGGCGTACGCCAGGCCTTATGAAAACCCCTATAGGTTGATGTTAGAAATTAAATCCACAAGGGCAAAGGGCACGGGCGTGTCCCTAGCGTGCTTATGTCGTGTGAGGTGCACTGGCCATTAGCACAGCCATGTCTAGGGGTCACACGGGCGTGTTGCTCTCTCACATGGGCGTGTGCCCTGTTTTTGCTAGTTTTTGAAGAAATTTTCTTAAGTGCACGAAATGGTCTCGAGTTAGTTCCGAACCATGATTAGGGCCTAGTAGACCCATAAGAAGGCTCGTAGGACAATGTTTGGAAAAGTTTTAATTGTGACACATTCTCATGAGTTTAAGTTAAAGGTTTACATGAGTTTTAGTACGGTAATGCCCCATACCCCACTCCGGCATCGGTTACAGGTAAGGGGTGTTACAGTAAAAGTGGCATGTACTCCAAATTGTATAAAAGCTTCATATGCACAACTACTTATGGAAATTCATATCCCCCATATAACAATATAACAAAACTCAAATCTATTATTCTTAATACTCGAAACATAGATTTCATAGATATTACCATAGATAGTCAAAATTAAAAAATTGATTCTAATGGTTTAACACATATTATTGCAATTGAAGAATAACAATCAAACCAACTTTCGTGAAATCAAGAATGCACAGATTCTTAGTTTTGGAAATTCTAGAATAATAAGTTTACTTAATTCCCTATTATCAATTAACAATGAAGGAAGATTGAAGCATAATTGAATCTAGAGAATCAACAAATAATAATTGAACCTGTATGAATACTCAAAATATATATGTCTGCAATTTCTTTAAAATATATAATAATCGACTAAAGAAAAAAGAAACAGCCTGCATTCAATGCACTTCAAAACCAAATTTGATTCTTGTTTGTTTTATTACAAAAAAAAAAGTATAACACAAGCAAAGCCTTTATATATATATATATATATATATATATATATATTAAAAAAAACACCAAAGTAATACTGCTGAAACATTAATAATATATTCATATTTTAAATTCAATTGTAGGCTTTAATTCCATTAAAACTTATCCTGATTCTTTCGAGATTCAAAACTTTTTTTTAACAAATTTTCCCTTTAAAACCAATACCTGTATAGTTTAAATTTTTTGACCGAAAGTAAAAAGCCATGATAAATTCATATTAATCCAAAAATTCAACATTCAACGAAAATCACATTAAAAATAGCCCTACAAAGATTGAATCATAATCAATCAAAACCAAAAAAAATATATCTAGAATTTCAAATATTCAACATTATATATAATTGAAATATTATATTTATAAAATCTGAAAAACAAATCAATCCAAAATAATAGAAAATAAATTTGTTCTCAATGATTCAACATGACGAGGTTTGAATACCACTTGTTAGAACCGTAAATAATATCTAATATAAAATTAGAACTGTACCTAAATTCATCGATTTCTTGAAATCTACGGATCTTGGAGTTTTGATTTTTCAAATTAGCACACAAGTAATCTAAAGAATGTGGCTCTCTCTTTTCTAAAAATGGGATATTAGAAAAGTTAGTTTGTATGTAATTTGGGGGCCATAACCCTTATATATATAATTTTAGCACATTAGCCCCAATTTCTAATTAATGATGATTCCTAATTAGCTCATCATTAATTAGAAATTGATTAGAACTTAATTACTAAAGTATCTGCACATATTTGACTTATATTTTATTTAATAATTAAAGCCCAATAAACCTTAACCAAATTAGATCACTTTTAATTTGGGCTAACCTATCATGATAGTAAATAATAACATGTAATTACCTTTATTATATATGTGATGTCCATATTTTCCAACATAATATGTTATTGTATACATGAATTTTAATTTGTTGCAATTATAAACGTGAAACTTTAATTGTAGTTCAAATATATACTTGAAACTTTAATTTTGATTTAATCATATACATTTTAAAAAATATATACATCAATTTCTTTTTATAGTAGATAAATATAATTATTTATATATGTAATATATAAATATAAAATGATGTTATATCAATAATTGTGTTAATAATTTACAAAAATTGGATCAAATCAAAATTTTATGTATAAAATTGTATAAAATTAAAGTTCATGTATACGATTACACATCAAATCATAATTGATGTATAATTTTGTTTTTTATCAAAAAAAATCATTTAAGTTTATTTGGACTTTTTATCAATAAACTAGAATGTACTTTGGTTATCTTGATAGGGGTGGTTCGTGAGTGAGATGGAAGCGGGAAACGGAGGTGGCAACAGAAATAAAGGAGGGCTTGGGTTTAGATTGATAAAGGGAAGACAAAAGCCCGAGTCAGAATTAGGTTCAGAAAAATAGGCTTAGGCCAGTTTCAAAAGCTCGTTACTATATAAAATATTAATAAAAACGTAAACATACATTTTTATATTAATATTTATATATTTTTATATTTAAATTCAATTTTAAAAATATTTAAATCGAATTAAGCTCATTCTAAGTTGGGACGGGCCTAGTCCGCTGAGTTCTTAGACAGTTCTAGCTAATGCAGATTTTGATAGAGAAATAAAAGTTAGTTACTTTAGATTTTACTTTAAAACGAATTTTCAAATCTAAATTTAATCTAGACCTAAAATTTTGTAAATCCAAACTCATATTTTTGTTAAGATTTTAATTCTCTAAATATGATTTGACAAAATAATAGTACACAGCTTTTAACTCATTAGACATCGATTTGAGATAATTGGGACCATTTACCAGCACACCTAACACATATCTGAAATAAATTTCAAGTAAATGTCCGCTTTTTCGGTTAAAAAAGAAAAAGAACTTCTATCATAGCATCAGCTATGGTTCTACATCAATCTAAATTGTATTAATATCTAATATATATATATACCCATATAAATCATATATCTATTTCAAACACTCTGAACCCAAATCTAAGTACATAAAACAAGCAAAAACAAATTGCAATTTCCAACGCATGAACCAACCTTGGCATGGCTCAATCCTAATAAACCCGAATTAAGGGTATGAAAAAGGATTTTTCTTTGACCCAAAAGAAGAAAAAAATAACAGCTAAAAGTAACACTGAAATCAACAGCCATTTTTCATTAGTAGAACTTTGTCAATGGTGTTTGGTCATCTGGGCTCATTGTTCATTTGCAATGATCCATCCTTCATCAATTTCAGACTCAGATTGTTGAACCTCTCTCGAGAATATTGCCTTGAAGCTTTTCTCCAATCCGTACCAGCCTTCATCATCACTGCAAACTCGTCATAACTTATTCTCCCATCCTGCAGTACATCCATCAAATATACTTTCAGCATGGTTTCATATGCATGGGAATGAATTTACACTACTCGGGTTTCAGAAAAATTAATAAAAGCTTTGAAGTGACAATGATATGTTTTCAACTTCTTCCCGCAATGATTCACAGCATCAAGTATGTTAAGATTAAATGAATTTAGGAGAGAGATTATGGTTGTTTTCTCATCTTCCTTCCCGGTTTAAAAGCTACAAGCTTAAACTGAGTTTCGGGCTTATTCAGTATTTATCCTACTTGAGATGTGATAGGAATATGAACATCTGGGAGAAAAAAAAATATGCCAAGGGAGCAAAAAAGGGAAAATCTGTCTAACCTTGTCTGTATCCACATCATGCATGATGGCGCTAATGACTTCTTCACTGTTTGTTTCAACTTCGTCGGATAAGGCATCTCTTAGTTCCTCAATCTCAATATAACCACTTTGGTTTCTGTCGAAAAACTCAAAGGCCTTTTTAAGGTGCTCGTCATTGCCCATCTTTCTCAAGTGAACTGAAATGGCAACAAACTCTCCGTAGTCCAGATATCCATCTTTATCTACATCGCCCTGTGAAGAAAAACATTAAAAAATAAATTTTTAGTCAGTTACTCTTCTTGCAAGCAGTTGGATAATCTTCACAATGCACATGTAAAGTTCTAAAACGAGATATGACAATGACCACAGAGATGCAAACATAAGAGAAATCATATTGACCCATTGATTTCTATAAAACTAGATTAGGGTGGAATATTGGCTCGGTAAAAGAGCGAACAGTTGCACTAAGAAACTGATAGCATAATGGTTACACATTTACATGTCTGTGCCGCCAAATATCAATGACAAAACAAAATATAATGCAAGCTTAGGTTAGAACTTACGGCTTCCATTAGTATTTGAAGATCTGCATCAGGAATGGTATGACCTAGTTTATGCAACCCAACCCTTAACTCATCAATGTTAATCTTGCCTCTATTGGCAGTATCCATCAATTGGAATCCCTCTTTTATGCCTGCAACTTCTTCCACAGAGAGATGCTCAGCTATTACCTGTCAGTACAAGATTTCCAGATAAGCAAAAATGGGGAAAAAAGGTTAACAAGCAATGAGTGGAAACTTTATTCAGGTTCTATTGCCCAACAAAAAAATCAGAAGCATTACCTTGAGAGCTCTTTTCTTGAGCTTGTTCATTACAGAGAACTGCCTGAGCCTTGCCTTCACGGTCTCACCCAAGGAAACATTTGGAGCCTTCTTCGCATTTTGCAACCAAGGATGATCTGAAGCAAGAAACAATTTGATTTAGGATTCACATATATAGCAAAACAATTTTGCTAATAAACTTCTACTGGAAACTACTAAAAATTTCAACAGAAAACCCATATCATTAGAACTAAAACCTACCTAGTACTTCCTGAGCTGTAAGTCGTTGCTTAGGATCAGGATTGAGCATCTTCCTCACAAGGTCTTTTGCATTCTCAGAAACTTTAGGCCAAGGATCCCTCTTAAAATCTATAACAGAGCGAATAATTGCTTGCGCAACTCCTTGTTCAGTTTCTGCATAGAAAGAAGGAAAGTCAGAGAGGAAAAAGAGACGGAATAAAAATGTAAGATGAAAACAAACAAAAATATATAAGGAAGGCATATCAAATTCCATCAGTATTTATCACAGATGGTGGAAATAGGAATAATTGCAAAAGTGAAGGAAAAATTGTGTAAAAAATGAATTCAATTGGGAAGGGGTGGAGCATTGCAGTTCTTTATTACAATTCCCATTTCCCAAACAGCGATTCTTTAACTATAAATCAATACGAACCTGCCCAGAAAGGTGGGACACCACAAAGTAAGATGTAAAGGATAACACCGGCACTCCAAACATCAACTTCAGGTCCATAATTTCTTTTCAGCACCTCAGGAGCCATGTAGTAGGGGCTTCCAACTATCTCGGTAAATATTTCACCTGCAAGGGGAAATATTTAAATTTCAATAGATAAACATAGAAGGATGAAACTAATAGGTGAAAACTTAAACCAAAGGGCAAAAAGGTTTTTGATATTATGTTTGTAAAATGGCATTACCTGGTTTAAAGAACACTGATAAACCAAAGTCAATCGACTTCAATTCCGCTGTCTCTTTTTTATTTGCAAACAGAAAGTTCTCAGGTTTGAGATCTCTGTGCATCACACCATGCTTGTGGCACATCTGCAACAACAAAAATGCACAAATATTAACTTAAGATCATAATTTACGCCATAGTGAAACAAAGTACACATACTAGGAGAATATTGAGAATCTAAACAGAACTGAACACCCTAAAATTCAGGTCCAAGCAAGCATTTGAAACCCTAAATTTTGTGTAGCATTTCAGTTTAATCACTTCAAGCAACTAGTTTAGCAAGTCATTTGAAACCCTAAACTTCTACATTCATGAGATAAGAAAAGAAGATTCAAGATCAACTAAAAGGTATAGGAATAAACACAAAAATAAGGGAAAGAAAATACCTGAACAACTTCAACAATGGTCTTGGTGACAGCAGCAGCAGCTCTCTCAGTGTAATGACCTCTTGCAACAATCCTATCAAACAACTCACCACCTTCACACAACTCCATAACCAAATGGACTGCATTGTCATCCTCGTAAGTATCCTTCAAGGTAACAATATTTGGGTGGTGAGGCAAATGCTTCATAATTTCAACTTCCCTTCTTACATCCTCAATGTCAACGGCAGTCCTTAGCTTCTTCTTTGATATTGATTTGCATGCAAAAGTATCCCCTGTTTCTTTGTCTGTACAAAGATATGTGATCCCAAATTCACCACGCCCAAGCTCACGCCCAAGTTCATATCTTTGCTCAATCTCTCTCCCAGTTGGATCATTTAGAACAGTGAGCTTACGGCCTCCGTTGCCATGGTGATGTTGACCATAATCAAGAGAAAATGGATTTTGCTTCTTTTTTCCTTTCTTCTCCTTCTTCTCATGAGAAGCTGTTGTTGATGGAGTCGCACAACAATTTCCCATGAAATAACCCAATAACTTAATCTAAGATCTTTTCTGGTTTTTCTTCTTGTTGTTGAAATTGGTTTTTGAATTTAAACCCAAAGCAGCCAAAAAGAAAATCAAAAGATGAACTTTAAGACCAAAAAAAGGAGGAAAAAGAAGGCTCTGCTGTCAAAGATCCAGGCTTTGAGATCTAATAACTCTTGTTTTTTTTCAAATAGACAAATAAAAGAAACTCTCCAAGAAAGAGATAGAAACCTTGCTTCTGGATTTTCAAGAAAATTGAATTGAGGAACCAAATGGAGAAAAAAGAAGAAATAAATAAAGAAAATTTGGGTAAAAGATTTTTATGGGAAATTAAGCAACGAAATGAAGGAGAAATTGAGGAGTGAAAAATATAAACATAAAGAAGGATTTTCTTTTACACACACACATATATATATATTCAAAACCGTGTTAAATTGAGAAGAAGAAGAAGAAAGAGTCACCAACCACCCTCACCATGGGATTTGGAAGAGAGAGAAGAGCTTCAAAGTTGTTCTATTTCTCAGATACTTCCTTCAGAATCCTCTCTTTGTTCAATGTTTTTTCTCTCAACGAAAAGTCAAAACTACCCTTACTCCCTTCAACAAATCTTTCAACTCTAGTTAAGAAAAGTCGTTTGATATTAATAATATTCACCTAATATTAAACTTCAAATTTACCTTTTAAAGATCCTTAACAAAATCCGAAACTAATTTCTGGAGACCAAAGTCAAGCTCTGTGTAGATTTTTGTTTATCTCATAATAACAGGAAAGAACAAATTATGCAAAAGTTAAAATATCTCATAACTACTTATAATCTGAATTTAATTAATGTATTTTTATTTTTAAGAATTTAATCTCTTTATTTTTCAAATCTCAAAATTTAAGTTCAATAAATTTAACAATGTTAACATTTGAATATGAATTTTAAAATTTTATAAGTATTGAGATTTATAGCATATTTTAACTTATGCAAAATTATTTGTACACATATTTCTTTTGTTAAATTATGGTCCAAGTCTCCATTTTTTTTTTTGTACATTTAGAATTGGGACAATATAAATTTTGGCTCTTGAACTTATTAAATTGGTTTACTTTTATACCTGTATTTTTTTCTCACTTTGGTACATGAACTTGACAACTAAATCATTTTGATCCCTAAACTTAAATTTTTTTTTCAAGATTTAATAATGTGACTAGATTGGATTGAGACCCAAAAATTTCAATGCTACATCGAATATTGTTCTAAGAACCGTGTTCAATGAATTTTGAGAAAATTCATAAATGAGTAACACAAATTGGATTCATAAGGAACAAAATTGATATTGAAGATGGAAATCTATGTAGGTAATTGCGGGTGTGAAAAATGTAAAAATAGGAGCAAATTGTAAATTTTGGAAAAGTTTGAGGATTAAAATGTAATTCAAACAAAAAGAGAAAATGTGAACTATTGTTTATTTTTTGACATGGGAATAACTAGCAATGTGTATAGTAATATGATGGAGATCATTTTAGACTAACTTGGGAAAGATTTGAAAGTATATGGACTAAATTATAAATTTTCTATTGTATCGAGAGAAGATTAAAAGTGTAATTTTTATCATCCAAAGAAGAATTAAATGTGAACTATAATATTTGAATTTGATACATTCTTATTATTGTGGAGAAATTGTGCTAACAAGTACAATGATAATTTTTTCACTCAAAGACATTCTTATCTTTTCGTAAGTATTTATTATTAAAAATACTATATTATGAGATATTAAATTGTTGAGATCAATTTTTAGCTATTGGATTGAATTATAACATAAATGTGGACCACACATTAGTGTTGAATTTGACTTATTTGACTTTAACCAATTTTAAATAGTGGATTAAATGAAAAGAAAAATAGATTTTTCGCGTCTCTTCTTCTCAATTTCGACAACAGCTATGGGGGAGGATCAACTCTCCTCCCATGACCATATTTTCGTCTTTCATTTCGAAGTGAAACCCCTTCAAAAGCAAAACCCACGTTTCTTTCATCAAATCTTGATAATAATAATAATAATAATAATAATAATAATAATAATAATAATAATAAAGAAAACACCATTTTTCATTGTTTTTCATCAATACCATCTTCATTCAAGACCTAAGGTTTCAAGTGGCTAGTGAACTAAAGTTTGATTCTAGTGAGAGAAAGATTCAAGAAGGTAGGAAACATGTTTTTCTCCATTTCCTCCAACCATATTTAAGACCTTAATGCATAGAAAGTGTGTTGAGCATGGTTTAATAAGTATTTGTGTTTATGTTTTGGGAGAAATGAAAAAAAAAAAAAAAAAGAAAGAGAAAGAGATTCCAATCATAGAAAAATGGGATGATGAAGGATTGAAGGAGAAAAGTGAACTTTAATAACCTTGATTTTAGGTCATTCAAGAGGTAAGTACTCTTAGATTTAACTTTATCATTAATAATATTTATGAGATGGAATAGTTAATGAAATAAATATTGGAGGTAAATTGTGAGAGACCATGGCTTGTTATAATGGTATAATTGGAAAAAAAATGGTAATAATGATAAGCCTTGATTAATTTGTATAATATTAAGCTACTAAGGTCTTGTAAAAATTTGAATGCCATGGTATAATGAGAACCTTAAAAGCTGGTATTAATTGGAGATGTCAATAAATAACAATTTGATATAGTGAAATAAAACAACGTTAAAAGTGGAAATTGGCTTCATGTCTTATAATATCATAAAGTGGAAAAAGTGAAAACATTTATTGATTATTTAAGTGGAAGTAAATTTGTGGTGTAATACACCTAGTTGAAATGTGAAATTGTGAAGCCGCAGATTGAGCATGTAAAAGTGATTTTGATTATATATGTCAACTTAATATTATTATAAAAGTGCCTATGTCATCAATCGTTGGTAGGCTATCGACACCTCCAAAAATAAATCATGTTCGAAAAAAAAAAAGAAAAACAAACTTGAATAAGGGGGTTTAAAGTTTAAACTGGGATAAAAATTAATAGCAAATTATATGGTTAAAATAATAAGATTTAAAGAAATTCAAGGTTTGATAAAAAATCTAGTCAAGGGAAATTACAGTTTTAAATTCATGATTGATCATTGACTTTGCAAATAATTTTATAAATTTCTTGAATAAATTGGTTATAGCTACTCGAAAGGCTCTAATAACCTAATCTCTCCTTAGTTTCACGGTTATTAAAGAGACGCTCAAATGATTACTTCTCTTATTAATAAATAGTCCCGCGGAAAAATTCTTAGGATTTAACTTACTAACAACCTTATGATTTAAAGGACTCAATTCTAGCCAATCGTCTCACACCAAAATAGATAATTTAAACTAGATTCTATACCTTCATAACCTAATTTATTCACCACATGGATTAAAACGTTCCCACAATTACGAATGAAAAGACCCTAATTGGTTGTATATTAAATTGAAGAATTGAAGAGTAGCTAGTTCATACAATTCTCAAGTCAATAATAATATGAAGAACATAAGATTTAAAAATATTCAAGAATCTAAAAGCATGAAGAACAATAATCTCACACTTTAATGAATCCAAAACCTTGATAAAACCCTTGATTAGAATGAAGAATTCAACAATCCATGAAGAGAAAAATAATAGCAGAAGAAAATGTGAAAGTTTTATTCATTGTTTTTCGTGCCTAAAGCCTCTTTAAATACCCTTTAGAATCTCATAGAAAATATTTCAAAATAAAATTTTAATTTAAAATATCTCATAAAATCCTAATCAATCCCATAAAACAAGACTTTGAAGAATTCTTCCAAAAAGATAGTGGTTTGTTGAAAATTGTAGAAAAATCATGAAGCTTTGTTTCTCCAAGAATAAGCCGTGGGCATGCCTTATTCTTCGACTTTTTTTGCCCGTCTTCTTAGTCCACAAAATACCCAAACTTTATTTTATCCCTAAAAACCTCCATATGGTTTCCAATTGACTCCAACTCTCTTTTTATCCTACAAAATACAAAATTCAACCAAAAGATGAGTTTACAAGCATATTAGAATATCAAAACAAATGGGAAACTTCTTAAAATATAAGTAAAATTACACTATAACAAATTCCCCCACACTTAAACAATACTTGTCCACAAGCATGCAAATGTAACACCCCTTACCCGTATCTGATGCCAGAACATGGTACGAGGCGTTACCTTACTAAAACACAAACAAACACACTCTTTCGGTTCATAAAACTTCGTTCCAATTTAAAAAATTTTCAAACTTTGTCTAACAACCCTTAATATGGACCTATGAGGCCTAAAACTTGTTTAGAAAACCATTAGAAACCAATTTGAATGCTCAGACAGCTTTCAAGAAAATCAACTGAAAATAGGGCACACGCCTGTCTGAATGGGCAACACGCCTGTGTGGCCTTTAGACCTGGCCGTACTGAAGGCCCGTGTGGTTCACATGGCCTAAGCACATAAGGACACGCCCGTGCCCCTCGTCCGTGTGGATTTATTTTCTAATATCGAACTTACAAGGATTTTCACACTGCCTGACACATGCCTGTGTGCTCAGCCCATATCCCTCACACGACCATGACACACCCGTGTAGCTGCTCGTGTGCAAAAATCTTAACATTTTGTTTCTAACATTAGCAACCATTTAAGGTCACATGGCCGTGGCACACGCTCGTGTGCTAGGCCATGTCTTCCACACAGTTGAGACACACGACTGTGTCTCAGCTCATGTGTTTACTACTGGGCATTTAATTTTACCAATCCAAGGTGCAGGAGACACACGGCCTAGACACACGCCCGTGTGTCTACCCCGTGGACAAAATAAGGCTATCTACCAAGCCTTTTACCACCCTAAAACAAAGTCAAACACATACCAAAATATAGCAAGTCCCCAATACTCAACCAATGGCCATAATTTGGCATCCACACATATTTACATAAATGATCCAAACATGCAGTCAATCTATTACTCCTAGCACATACATTCTGTAACACCCCTTACCCGTACCTGACACCAGACAGGGTTCGAGGCGTTATCGGACTTAAACAGCAACATTCATACAAAACCGAACCAAAATTTTTAGTTCAAATTAAAACTTTTCACATTCCATCTTAAAGTCCCCAATATGGGCTTACGATGTCTAAAACATACTTTAAAAATAGTCCGGGACCAAACTGAGAACCTTTGAATCGGATAGCAAATTTCACAATTTGGAGAGTCGCACGCCCGTGTGGGCAGGTCGTGTGGTTACACACACCCATGTGGCTCAAGACACGCCCATGTCCTCCACTCGTGTAACTCTCTGTTTATGACGTCATCGTTCACTTAGGGTCACACGGCCAAGTCACACGTCCGTGTACTGGACTGTGTGCTCAACACGACTAAGACACATGGCGTGTCTCTACTCGTGTAGTCAAGAAATTGGCTATCTTCCAAGCCATTCTCTACCCTATCATGCCCATACTTGAGCATAACTTCAGATGACACATTTTTATGACCTAACAAAGCTACCAAGACCTCTATCACAAACTTAACCAATTGTAACATTTATTTTACTCAACCATGAAATACATCTTCGTAAGCTTATAGCATAACAAATTTATTGGCCACCTCGAATGGCATTACACAACAATGAACTTCAAAATCATAGGCCAATATTCTAGGCTAACTCATAATAACATGTATACCTAACCAAATTCCCTATACATGCCATAACCTTAAGTATAAAATCATCGATACCTAAATTATACGCTTGATAGTGTGATGAATTCTCCGGTGGCTTCCAATCTATCCTGAATACATTACAAACACAGAAAATAACGAAGTAAGCTTTAAGCTTAGTAAATATGTATGTAATATCAAGCAATTGATTAACTTGCTTTTAGCAAACCTCATTACATGATCTCAAAATAATACCATCATTATTATATAAATTTTCATTATTCATCTGTACTCATCTCAAGTTATTTACTCAAGTCATAGTCACTAAATTATTTTTATCCGGAGCTACGAAGCTCTAAATTAAGATCCGCAAATTTTTCATGAAACTAGACTCACATATCTTCTCACCATAAAATTTCCAGAATTTTTGGTTTAGCCAATCGATACAGTTTATTCTTTAAAGTCTTCCTTGTATCACTATCTGACAGTTCTGACCCCTCTTCACTAAAAATTAATTATCTCATAGTACAGAACTCAAATGACATTACCATTTGTTTCTCTTGAAAATAGATTCATTAATAAATTCAAGAATATATATATTTTATCCCTTGATTATTTTTGTAAAATTTTTAATGAATTTTCCAAGTCAGGATAGGGGATTCCGTATTCATTCTGATCTTGTCTCACTAAAATTCAAATATCTCATAATATGAAATTCTTTTGCTTATCCGTTTCTTTTATAAGAAAATAGACTCAATAAGATTTCATTTCATACTTCATTCAACCTCTAATTCAATTCACACCATTTATGGTGATTTTTCAAAGTCACGTAACTGATGTTGTCTAATACTGTTTGACAGTTAATTCCACTCTTTCATGATTTCATTGTTTTAACTTCTTTTAAAACATACATATTATAAATCGACTTTATCACAATCTCATACATCCTAAGTATTGACCTATAATCACAAGGTCATCATAAAGTCATTCTCATGTGTATAACTTACTCATTTACAACCTTACTATATTCCTCATACACATAACACGCACAGAGCCCATATATTCTCATAATCAATCCCAGTACTTAATCATCACAACCACACTTACAACTTCACTTAATCATATGCTTAATATACAATTTAACATAATAATCCATACACGGTAATTCGCACATAGCCACCACATTTCAGTATAATAATCTATTTACGATAATTCGCACATAGCCACCAATATCAACAACTCACTATGTTTTGCACTTAGCTCACCGATATTAATAGAAGCAAGGTGGTTCGCACTTAGCCCACCCACAAGTACATGCTCTCGATGGTATCGCACATAACCCATCATTAATCACATTTACATGGTGGTATCGCACACAGCCTACCTTATAGACTCATGATGGTATCACACTTAGCCCATCAATAAAAAATTTACTCGGTGATATCGCACACAGCTCACTGGTAATGATAAACACACGGTGGTATTGCACTTAGCCTACGACAATAATAGATATATGGTGGTAATGCACACAACCCACCTTTATGATCAATGCTATTTTATTCTCAATCTCACATGAAACCATAACTCGATGCCATAGCGTAGCTATGGTCTTACACGATTTCATTCAATCACACCTGACCATGACTTATTCATGGTTCTTTCCGTCATTACATCTTTTAATACCGAACAAAACTATTCAACTTTACATTCGGTAGTCTCAAACATCGGATTATCATTATACCACAAACAATATAATTACATTTATGATTTATTCATCAATTTAACAATTAAATATTTATGTTTACATACGCACTTACCTTGTCACGAAAACGGCGATTGGACGAAGTCACCGATTCCTTTGATTTTCTCCTGTTCTGAGTCCAAACCTCGTTTTTCTTTATCTAAAATATCACATTTGACTTATTAAATTATTATACTATTTAATTCAATCAAAATTCATACTATGACAAAATTACATTTTTGCTCCTAAACTTTATTATATTTACACTTTTGCCCCTAAGCTCGTAAAACGATTTTCATCAAATTTCTTCATTTCCTTAGCTTAGCCGAACCTTTATTACTCTTATAGCAGCTCTTAATTCCAATTATTTCACATAGTTACCATCTATTTTACAACTTCTACAAAAGGGTCCAATTTAGGTGTTTTCATGAAAAATCCTTTCACAAATGTTGTTTATTTGACAACCAAGATTCATTTTCTTCCATAAAATTTCAGCAAACAACATGAATACTCTAATGGAAAAACCCTAGACTTCCAACCATTTTGAAAAATAGTTCCCCCATTAGCTAAATTAAGCTTTAAGGGTTCCAAAAACACAAAAATCATTAAGAAAGGCCATCAAAATCACTTACTGGCAAGAGAAATAGGTGGCTGAAAATTTGAGCTCTTAACCCCCATGTTTGCTGCCATTTTCGGTGGGGAAGAAAGAAATGAAAAAGATGAAGCCTTTTTGTTTATTTTATTTTATTTCTAGTCAAAATTAGCCACCAAATTTCACCTAATTTTGATTTTTCAAATTTTTTGTCTCATTGGCCGGCCATCACGATAAAATGGGCCTATTTGCCCTTTAAAAACCTCTACATTATGTTCCTTAGCCATTTAACACCATTAGCTAGTAAAACAAAACTTTTGTCTTTTATGCGATTTAGTCCTTTTTCGCAATTAAGCTTCCAAACGCTAAAATTAATTCACCAAAATTTTCATGCACCTATATAATTATGCCATAACACATAAAATAATATTAAAAATAATTTGCTTCAACTTCGGATTTGTGGTTCCTTAACCAATGTTCTGATTCAGCCCAAAATTGGGCTATTACACATTCACTCATGCTAATTACTCATTCCTGAAAACATCATCATTTGCATTTATAAACCGATAGCATTTGTTAGCCAATGTATATGGCCTTATACAAAAATGTAGTATCTCAAAATAAGCCAACACACTTGGCCTAACATAGAATGACACTCAACTAAGACTAGTCCCTATACATGTCATTTCTCAAAAGTAAAAGAAACTAACTATACCGAATGCTTTACATGATAGTGTGAACGAAGCCTGCAACGTACTTTGATTCACGAGCTAGCTAGGCAACACTATAAGAAAATGGAAAGGAGAGAGAGTAAGCACAAAGCTTAGTAAGTTGCAAGTAAATAAATAACAACAATTTACCATGCTATAACATACTCTCAACACATCACAATTTGTGCACGATATATATAAAAAAGGGCGACAAGCATAAATTTTTCTCTTTTATTAATCATACAACATACTATTGAGCTCACATTTCATACATTTCATTTAGGTACCTACATCACTCACAAGGTCATCATAATATCTCTCGATCTTAATACTAACTTTAAATTTCTTGTTGAACTATTTAGAATACAAAAGGATATTCAATGAGCCTCAAACACAGGGTATCAAGCCGATGCCATGTCCGAGACAGGGTTTTACACTGGCTCACATGTCAAGTCGACGCCATGTCCCAGACATGGTCTTACACTGATTATCATGTATTGAGGCTGACGTCATGTCCAATACATGGTCTTACACTGGCTATCCTCTATCCGTGCCAATGCCATGTCCCAGATATGGTCTTACACTGACACATTTCCAAGCCAATGCCATGTCCCAGACATGGTCTTACACTAGCTTGCCTGTTGAGGCTGATGTTATATCCCAAACATGGTCTTACACTAGCACTCGTATCAACGCCGATGCCATGTCCCAGACATAGTCTTACACTGGCTAGCACAATCGGTGTCGATGCCATGTCCAAGACATGGTCTTACACTAGCACTTGCATATCCCTAGTATCATGGCAAAGAATATCCAATCTATTCCTACTGTTTAACCGGGCTTTATCACATAATTTTTTTCATCAATGCATTACCCAAATTCACATTTACTCATTTTATGCAAATTAGATAATCTCATGCATAATAATAGAAAAGTTGTATTATTTACCTACAACTTACCTCGGTATCCAAAATGTGAATAACTTCTAGGCTTAGTCTGTTTGCTTGGCCTTCCCCCGGTCTAGGTTTGAGTTTCATACTTCTTGATCTAAAATGAATAAAAATTTACTAAATTAATCAATATATTAACTAAGACAATCCAAAATTTATAATTTGGCAAAATAACCATTTTGCCCATAAATTTTTGCAAAATGACCATTTTACCCCTAGGCTCAGAAATTGATTTTTATCGAATTTCCTTATCAACCAAGCCTAACTGAATTCTTTTCACTCTTACGGTAGCCCACAATTTCCACTATTTCATGCAATTACTACACAATTTATCAACTTTACAACTAAGTCCAATTTAGGTGTTTTCCATGAACTTGACAAAAGTTGTTTATTTAACAACCTACATTCATTTTCCTTCATAAAATTCCAGCAAACCACACAAGTGTTCTCATGGAAAAATTTTAAACTCTTAACCATTTTGCAAAATAGCCCCCTCATTAGCTAGATGAAGCTTTAAGGGTCCCAAAAGTACAAAAATTTATCAAGAAAACCATCAAAATCACTTACTTATTTGAGGACCAAATGGCTGAGATTTTTGAGCTTTAAAAACCCCCCACTTTGCTAAAAATTTCGATGGTTTGAATAAGAAGAAAGAAAAGATGACAACTTTCTTCTTTTGTTTTATTTTATTACCTATTAAATCACCTAACACCACCTATTTTGACTTTTTAATTTCTTTTGTCTCCTATGGCCGGCCATGCTTCTTATTAGGGGTCTATTTGCTCTTTAAAAAACCCCCAATTTTGGTCATCTAGCTTTTGCCACATTTTTCTAATAAAACAAAATTTTTGGCTTTTATGCGATTTAGTCATTTTTCACAATTAAGCTCTCAATCGCGTAAATTAATTCACCAAAATTTTCATACACTCATATAATTATGCTATAACTCGTAAAATAATATTAGAAATAATTTATCCGATCTCATGTTAGTGGTTCCGAAACCACTATTCTGACTACCCCTTGGGCATTTTCGTCCTCGAAAATCTTACCAGTGAATGGTTTAGGTATTGGTCTCTCATAGTCTCTTCGGTTTCCCACGTGGCCTCTTCGACTCCATATCAATGCCATAATATTTTTACAAGTGCTATGCCTTTATTCCTCATTTTCTTGACCACTCGGTCTAAAATCTTAACCGGTTCTTCACTGTAGGTCATATCTGGACTTATTTCAATTTCTGTCGGTGAGATCACGTGTGAAGGGTCAGAACGGTAGTGACGTAACATCGATACATGAAACACATCATGGATTTTCTCTAACTCACAAGGCAAGACTAATCGATATGCCACCGGTCCAATTCTCTCATTCACCTTATAAGGTCCAATAAACCATGGACTTAATTTGCCTTTCCTATCGAATCGAAGGACTTTCTTCCTCGAGGACACTTTCAAAAACACTTTATCCCTGACTTGAAACTCAATCTATTTTCGTTTCAAATTCGCGTAGGATTTCAGTCTATCTGAGGCGGCTTTCAAGCAATCACGAATTACCTTAACTTTCTCTTTAGTCTCTTTTACTAAATCGACCCTGTGTATCTGATTCTCTTTTAAGTTCTGACCAATACAAGGGCATTTGACACTTGCGCCCATACAAAGCCTCATAAGGCGTCATTTTAAAACTTGACTGATAACTATTGTTGTAGGCGAATTCAACCAGTGGTAAGTACTTTTCGCAACTTCCCTGAAACTCAAGGACATAACACCGCAACGTATCTTCTAGAATCTGAATCACCCTTTCAGACTGACCATCAGTCCGCGGGTGGAAAGCCGTACTAAAGTTCAGTTTTGTCCCCAAAGCTTCTTGCAGCTTCTTCCAAAACCGTGACATAAACCTCAGATCTCTGTCCAAAATGATTGATAAGGACACTCTGTGCGTAGTCTCACTATCTCTGATATATACAAATCGACTAGTTTCTCAAGTGAGTAGTCCGTACGAACTAGTATGAAATGAGCCGACTTTCTTAGTCTATCCACGACAACCTCTGAAATGTCTCTTTTCATTCCCAACCACCAATACATTTTCTTCAAGTCATTATACATTTTCACGCAACCCGGGTGAATAGATAAGCAACTACTATGTGCCTTTCGCAAAATCCTCTAAATAAGTTCATCATTCTTAGGTACACAAATCCTATCCCGGTCCATCAAACACCCATTAGTACTAACTCGAAAGTCTGATTCACCACTCATCTTGCACTAAGCTATCTTGGCTTGAAAATCCTTGTCATTTTTCTAAGCTTCGATAATCTCTTGCAGAAACATCTGTCTGGCTCTCATCTCGGCTAGGATCAATCCATCATCACTTACGGTCAACTGAGTATTCATGGCCCTCAAGGCGAACAATGACTTCCTACTCAAAGTATCGGCGACTACATTCGCTTTTCCAGGGTGATAGTCGATCATCAACTCGTAATCCTTAATCAGTTCTAACCATCTCTGTTGCCGCAGGTTTAGCTCCTTTTGAGTCATCAAGTACTTTAGACTTTTGTTATCGGTGAATACTCAGCATTTCTCACCATACAAGTGGTGTCTCCAAATCTTCAATGTGAACAAGATGGTTGCTAACTCTAAATCGTAGGTCAGGTAGTTTTTCTCATGTGGCTTTAGTTGTCTTGAGGCATAGGCTATCACCTTGCCTTCTTGCATGAGTACACACCCCAAACCATTTAAAGATGCATCACTATGCACCTCGAATTCTTTTCCCGGTGGTTACACTAACACTGGGGCTTTGGTCAACAGAGCCTTTAGTTTCTCAAACTCTGTTGGCACTTTTCTGTCCACTCAAACTTAACATTCTTTTGAAGTAGTCTCATCATCGGAGTAGCGATCATTGAAAACCCTTTAACAAATCATTGGTAGTAGCTCGCTAGGCCCAAGAAACTCTTAATCTCTGATACATTTCTTGGCAGTTTCCACTCAACAATAGTCAAGCTTTTGCTCGGGTCAACTCTAATCCCATCTCCTGACACAATGTATCCTAAGAATCTGACCTCTTGTAGCCAAAATTCGCTCTTATTGAACTTGGCATACAACTGCTTATCCCTCAGGGTTTGGAATACAGTTCTCAAATGCTCCGCATGCTCATTTTCGTCACGTGAATAAATAAGTATATCATCAATGAATACTACGACAAACTTGTCCAAATACGGTCGAAAAATGCGGTTTATTAAGTTCATAAATACTACAGGGGCATTTGTTAAGCCGAAGGGCATGACAAGGAACTCATAGTGGCCGTACCTCGTCCGAAAGGTAGTTTTCGGCACATCATGTTCCTTAACTCTCAGCTAGTGATAACCAGACCTCAAGTCTATTTTAGAAAATACGGTGGCTCCCCTCAGTTGATCGAACAAGTCGTCAATCCTCGGCAAAGGATATTTGTTCTTAACTATAACCTTGTTGAGCTATCGATAATCTATGTATAACCTCATTGAACCATCCTTCTTCTTCACAAATAATACCGACACACCCCACGGGGAGTAGCTCGGTCTAGCAAAACCCTTGTTTGTTAATTCTTGCAACTGTACCTTTAATTTCTTCAACTCAGTCAGGGCCATCCTATATGGAGCAATCAAGATAGGTGCCATACCAAGGACCAACTCGATACCAAACTCAAGTTCCCTAGTCAAAGGTAATTTGGGTAAGTCTTCTGAAAATACATCTTGGTACTCACAAACCACTAGCACTGTCTCAATCTTTACTTCTGTCACTTGGGTATTCAACACAAAAGTAAGATATGACTCATACCCTTTTCTCAAGTACTTTTGAGCTGTTATACAATACATTACTACCCACAAGCCATCCGGTTCACTTGATTCAACTCGAATAACATCCCCGTTTTCACATTTCAGCTCAATAAATTTTTGCCCACAATTTATTACTACATTGTGAGCAATCAACCAATCCATACCAAGGATTATGTCAAACTCATGAAACAATAATAACATTAAGTTAGCTGGAAAACAATGACCTCTAATCATCAGGAGACAATTCCTACACACTTGATCAACTAGCACATGTTTGCCTAGTGGGTTTGACACCTTTACCATGAATTCAGTAGACTCAACTAGCATTTCCATTCTAGACACCAATTTCATGCAAATATAGGAATGGGTAGACCCCGGATCAATCAAAGCTATCACAAAAATGTCATAGATAGAAAAGGTACCCGTAATCACATCGAGAGATTAAGCCTCCTCGCGAGCATGAATAACGTAGGTCCTCGCAGGCGTTCTACCCTCTAACCTCACCGCGGAATCTCTAAGGGCACTTCTACTATAGCCTCACTACCCGGGTTCTTCGGTGGTCTACCACTTGAAGGAGCATTACTCTCTCTCGCATCTTGCTTTTTATCCTTTTTATCCAACTCAGGGAAATTTCGGATGAAGTGATCTAGTGAATCGCACTTGAAGCAACCTATTTCATTTCTTCGGTACTCGCTGAAGTGTCGCCTACCACACTGCGAGCACTCAGGTCTATTTGGTCGAGCATTACCCACACTGGAAACAGAAGTGGTCTGGGCTTTGGACGTCGTATGCTACTTATTCTTGTTTTTGCCTAAAAATCCCATTAAAGCATTTGATCGGGTGGTGAACTCTCTCGATCTCTTGGACGAGGACTGATTTGATTTTCCCATTTGTCTCTTCTTCGAGTCACGAGACTCAATATCCACTCACCTCTTCTTTTTAGCCAACTCTTTGGCCTTGCATGCTCTATCAACGAGTATTATAAATTCTTTCAACTCAAGAATACCAACTAACAACTGGATGTCCTCATTCAGACCCTTTTCAAACCTTCTACACATTATGGCTTCTGTGGAGATGCGCTCCCATGCATATTTGCTAAGCCTTACAAACTCGCACTCATATTTCGTCGCTATCATTCGGCCTTACTTTAATTCGAGAAATTTCTTCCTCTTCTAGTCTATAAACCTCTAGCTAATGTAGTTCTTACGGAACTCCTCTAGAAAGAATTCCCAAGTCACTCACTCTTTCGGTACGACTGACACGAGAGTATTCCACCACTGGTAGGCTGAATCTCACAGAAATGATACTACACATTTCATGCACTCTTCAGATGTGCATGATAACTCATCGAAGACTCTAATGGTATTCTCCAACCAAAATTCTTCCCTCTCTGGGTCATCATCTTTGTTTGCCCAAAATTCCTCGGCCCAGTGCTTTCTAATCCTATCCACTGGAGGTTTCCCTCTTCTAACCATCTCTACTCCTTGAGGAGCTACAAGGGCAGACTGAGGAATCGGAGGAGGTGGGGGAGGTGGAGTATTCGGATTCACTCGAATAAACTCTATGTACCAAACGTTCATCATTTATAGGTAGGCTTCTCCAGCCCCTTCGCCTTGACTTATCGTCACGGGCCTAGTTTCAACTAGCACGGTCCCTTCTGTAGGAGCCGGTGCATTACTCTCTACATCATCCGCCATAGCTTCATCAGGATCCATTTACTATATGAAAACATGATTTGGAATCGTCAAGAGTCGTCACACTATCATATTACAATTATGACATGTATAGCTAGACTCGTACACAAGCTAGGTTAGTCCTAGAATTGACTAAATCATAACTCTGATACCACTAAATGTAACACCCCTTACCCGTATCCGACGCTAGAATAGGGTATGAGGCATTACCTTACTAAAACACAAGCAAACACACACTTCCGGTTCATAAAACTTTGTTCCAATTTAAAACTTTTTCAAACTCTGTCTAACAACCCTTAATATGGACCTACGAGGCCCAAAACTTGTTTAGAAAACTATTCAGAACCAATCCGAGTGCTCAGACAACTTTCAAGAAAATCCATTGAAAATAGGGCACACACTCGTCTGAATGGGCAACACGCCCGTGTGGCCTCTAGACCTAGCCGTACTAAGGCCCGTGTGGTTCACATGGCCTAAGCACATAAGGACACGCCCGTGCCCTTCATCCGTGTGGATTTATTTTCTAACATCAAGCTTATAGGGGTTTTCACACAACCTGGCACACACCACGGTGCCCAGTCTGTATCCCTCACACGGCCATGACATGCCCGTGTCGTAGCCCGTGTGCAAAAACCTTGACAATCTGTTTCTGACATCAGTAACCATTTAATTTCACAAAGCCGTGGCACACACCCGTGTGCTAGGCCATGTCTTCTACACGGTTGAGACAAATGGCCGTGTCTCAGCCCTGTGTTTACTACTGGGCATTTAAATTTACCAATCCAAGGTGTAAGGGACAGACAGCCTAACCACAAACCCGTAGGGCTGACCATGTGTCACACATGACCTAGACACACGCCTATGTGTCTACCCGTATGGACGAAATAAGGCTATCTACCAAACCTTTTGCCACTCTGAAACAAAGTCAAACACATACCAAAACATATCAAGTCCCCAATACTGAACAAATGGCCATAATTTGGCATCCACAGATATACACATAAACGATCCAACCATGCATTCAATCTACTACTCCTAGCACATACATTAACTCATGCTAATTACTCATTCCTGAAAACATCATCATTTGCATTTATAAACCGATAGAATTTGTTAGCCAATGTCTATGGCCTTATACAAAAATGGAGTATCTCAGAATAAGCCAACTGTAACGCCCCTAACCCGAATCCAACACCGGATTAGAGTTACGGAACATTACTAGAGTTACTGATGGATTTATCAAATATTTTATTTCATCTAACATTTATATTTCGAACCACTTAAAATTAGACATATTTTCCCCCAAACATATTTATTTTTCTCGACATATTTTATTTGGATTTATTATTCGTCTCAAAGGTAATCACATATTTACATGTCATGATAAATGTCATTTTTCTTTCCATATTCCAGTCTCGTATTTGAGTCATCCGGATTTTTATAATAAATTTGGTCATCATTTTCATTTATTCTATATTCTAATACATTCAATTAATGATCTAGGAAAAATTACCATTTTGCCCCTAAATCTTTAATTAATGACGATTTTACCCTTAGGCTCAGAAAAATAAATTCTTGTAATTTAATCCTTATTTCCAGCCATTACCACCATACATATTAATAACAGCCCATAAATTCTATAAAATATCAAAATTTTACATAATTTCAACACTTTTCAATTTAATCCTTAAAACATGTTTTTCCCCGATCTTAAACTAAATTAGTAATTTCATTTGAATTTTGAAATTTAAATAATAAAATAATCCATTTCATGTAATTTGATCATTTCTAACATTATTACAAAATTTCCCATAAAGTTTTACTTTTATTCTATTTAGTCCCTGAGCCTAAAACATGCAAATTAGCCATGCTAGCTGAATATTCATACATATTTTCCTCCTCCTCCTCTCCATTCCACATCCTTAATTTACGTAACATACTTGTAAGTAACATTATCATTAATTTCACTGTTTACTTATGTGTATATTCAAAGTTGTCCATTTGAGTCATATTAACTAAGTTATTTATATCTTGAGCTACAGAACTCCAAATTAAGATCCACTAATTTTCCCTGAAACTAGACTCACATATCTTCTTACCATAAAATTTCCAGAATTTTTGGTTTATCCAATTAATACAGTTTATTCATTAAAGTCTCCCCTATTACACAGACCGACAGCTCTGACCTCTCTTCACTAAAAATCAATTATCTCATAGTACAATTTTCATATAGTGTTTTTGATTGTTTCTAATGAAAATAGACTCACTAAGGAATCTAACCATATAAATTATGTCCCATAAATATTTTTTTACAAATTTTAATGATTTTTACAAGTCAGAACCGAGGATCCCGAAATCATTCTGAATCAGTCTCGCAAAAATATAAATATCTCAGAATACAGAATTCATTTACTTGTTCTGCTTCTTTAAATGAAAATAAACTCAACAAGCTTTAATTCCATATCTCACTCAACTCCTAATTCAGTTTCTACCATTTTTGGTGATTTTTCAAATTTAGCTTACTGCTGCTGTCCAAAACTGTTTTAGTGCAAGATATTAATTACTAAGTTTATATCACCCTTATTTTCTTTCTCTACACCATTTCGCATCACTTTATCTTACTTTCTCTTCACTAACATATCAAGAACATAAATCTATATATAAGAAATCTTTACATTAACATCATTTCCATGCTTTTTCTATAATATCAAACTTAAAAATATATTGAAATCTTGATGTACTTACCTTGTCCCATTGATTTCAATCTTTAGCTTGATTTTCTCTCTCCTTCAGCTTCTATTTCTTGAGTCTAACTTGCCATTCTAACTCCCCATAGTCTCCTTAACATTTTTCTCTTTCGGTAGTTATGGAAATTCTTTTGATTTCTAGGTGAAATTGGTGAATTTTTGGTAGAAGGACCAAATTGTAAAGAAAGTAAAACTTTCTTTCTCCCCTCTTCTCTCCTAACGTGAATTGCATGAGAAAGGGGTGGTGGTTTCTTTTCTCTTTTTTTTTCCACACACATTCATATATATAGACTAAATAAAATAATAAAATAATAAAATATCTTATTAAAATATTAATAAAATAAAAATTATTTAATTATATAATTATAAAATATCATCAATGTAATCATTACTTTCTAGATTTCTCTCTCTTCCAATTGACCATTTTACCCTTCATGATCTTTTAAAATTCCATCATTGAGTCATCACTTAATTTGGTAAAATTTCAATTTAGTCCCTCATAATTCTCCACCTATTCAATTTAGTCCTAATTCATCAATTTTCCTTAGTTTCTAGATTATTCTACCCTTAAAATATTTGCACTATTGGTCCTTCAACTTTTCATATTTACACTTTTAACCCTCAAATTTTGAGTATTTACTCTTGGGCAACAAAACTTTTCTCATTTTTACAATTTAGTCTTTTCTTGAATTAATATGTCATAATATATTTCCCAATAACATAACTCAAATTTCCTCTTCTCGTCACTTTATTTCCTTATTTTACTATATCAAGGATAATATTTCACTGTAGGAATTTTCGGGGTGTTACATTTCTCTCCCCCTTAAAATAAATTTCGTCCTCGAAATTTTCTTGTTTTCTTTTGATCATGAACTTCATTATCTTTATAATTCTATAGTTTCTTGCTTCATATATTTATCCAATTGATCATTTATATTCATTCTCTATATTTTCATTTCACAATTTATTTTTAATTCAATATTTTCAAACATGAATTAGAGATAACCCCTTACCTTGTAACGAAAATTGTTTACCTTTTTAACAGATGCTCGGTAGATTAAACAGATCACTTAGAATATATAGAATAGATATAGAAGTGTATTATTATGTACTATTAATCAGAGAACACTTGGTGAGTACCAACATACTATTATCAGCGAATGTGCTAGAGTCCCTTTTGCATTTATATCTTCTCTTTCTTCAATAATCTTTGTCATGTATTTCATATATCACTTTCTAGTTCCAATTTCACTTTCAATTCATTCACAACTCAATTTAATTTCATTTTCTCATCAATATAAATTCAATACTAATATTTATCCATCACTCAATTCAATTTCCATTTAATTCAACAATAACACTTACCTCATACTTCATTTACTATATACATAATTTAACATTTAACATTTAATGATAATAAATAATTTGAATTATAGTGATACAACTGTATACTGAGTATGTCTATATTCAGTGGTATTACCATAATTCAAATTATAAAAACTATGATAAATAATAGACATCAAACATGTAACAATATAAGTCATATGCGTTAATTTATATTTAATTTCATATCTAAACAGAAATCTTTCATCAAATGGCATCATATATCACCTATATTATCTTTAATCAAATCATGAACCTTTGGTTAAAGCTTTTAAATCTCATATCTCAATTTCAATTTACATTCCAACTCATAATAAATAATTTCTTTCAAATTTCACAAATCTACTATAATATGCCCAATTATGATAGTTATATTCAAATATTTTTGCAATTTATTCACTAATTCCATTTACAAGTATAGTCATCAAAAATTTCATATCATTCAGTTTACTCAAGAAAATAATTCGGAAGAAATTTTTCAGTTAACCATCCTGTAAATACCTTATTTGAATAAATCAATTTTCCTATAATTAACTTCTTTCTTTAGTAGTAGTATTGTATATCCCAAGTAATTTTCAAAAATCTAATATCTCTATCCAGAACCCATCTTCACTTATTAACTCATTCTCAGTTTTGACTGCATTATCAATTGCTCAACTATTGAACTTTTTCACTTTTACTGTTTTGAACTTAATCAATATAAATCTCATAAATTTCATTGAATATAAATTAATCAATATAAAGCCTCATAATTTAATTTTCATGTATTTTCACTTAATCGATTTCCGGTTGACCTCATCGGAATATAATCAGATACAACGGAACGCATGCATATAAGTGTTATGCTCGCGGCTAAACCAAAATCAATAGTCCACAAATATGTAGCTCAAGCTACCATGTAACCCGCCCATAAGTGAACTCGGACTCAACTCAACAAGTTCAGGCGTTCGCATCCATAAGTGAACTCGGACTCAACTCAACGAGTTCGGATGCCTAGTTACATCTCATGAACTCGGACTCAACTCAACGAGCTCGGGCATACGCATCCATAAGTGAACTTGGACTCAACTCAACGAGTTCGGAACTCAAATATCCTAGTGACATGTCAGTTGTATCCTCATATATTCCTAAGGTTCAAACGGAAAATCTTTCTCTTCAACTTTTAATAATCTCATTCATAGTCTACGTCAATTTGCAATTTTCATTAAATAATCAGTCTATAGGCAACCGCATCTTATATGTTAACAAAATATAACAACATAAAAAGAATCGATAATTTATTTTCGTACAAACTTACTTATTTCATTTATTCGACCAATGCACATTTCAGTTAATCACATATATTCTTAATTCAATACATTTCATTTTACCTTTCAATAACAAATATTCAAATTTCACAATAATCACTTATTCATATTTATCAAGTAGCTCACATAATTTGCATATTATAACCACAAAGCATAATATTTCATGATATTAATCATCATATCATACAAATATCATTAAATTACTTAAAATGACAATTATGTTACCACATTTACACATGAACTTACTATACACATAAATTTAAATGTAACATTTATTCATATCTTTACGAGTTCCGACTCGTCATAATCAACTTTTACTCATATATTCGAATATTGGTTTCAACATTATTGGGATTAGCTCGGTTGGAATAGAACCTTTATCTTTAAGTAAAATAAATCTCATCAGGGTTGGAAGATATCATATTATCTTATCATAGGTTACATAGTTGCATGTATTTCTAGACTTCTCATATACTACATTCAGTCCGAGAACCGACTAAATATTAGCTCTGATACCACTAAATTAACGCCCCTAACCCGAATCCAACACCGGATTAGAGTTACGGAACATTACTGGAGTTACTGATTGATTTATCAAATATTTTATTTCATCTAACATTTATATTTCGAACCACTTAAAATTAGACATATTTTCCTCCAAACATATTTATTTTTCTCGACATATTTTATTTAGATTTATTATTCGTCTCAAAGGTAATCACATATTTACATGTCATGATAAATGTCATTTTTCTTTCCATATTCCAATCTCGTATTTGAGTCATCCGGATTTTTATAATAAATTTGGTCATCGTTTTCATTTATTCTATATTCTAATACATTCAATTAATGATCTAGGAAAAATTACTATTTTGCCCCTAAATCTTTAATTAATGACGATTTTACCCTTAGGCTAAGAAAAATAAATTCTTGTAATTTAATCCTTATTTCCAGCCATTACCACCATACATATTAATAATAGCCCATAAATTCTATAAAATATCAAAATTTTACATAATTTCAACACTTTTCAATTTAATCCTTAAAACATGTTTTTCCCCGATCTTAAACTAAATTAGTAATTTCATTTGAATTTTGAAATTTAAATAATAAAATAATCTATTTCATGTAATTTGATCATTTCTAACATTATTACAAAATTTCCCATAAAGTTTTACTTTTATTCAATTTAGTCCCTGAGCCTAAAACATGCAAATTAGCCATGCTAGCTGAATATTCATACATATTTTCCTCCTCCTTCTCTCCATTCCACATCCTTAATTTATGTAACATGCTTGTAAGTAACATTATCATTAATTTCACTATTTACTTATGTGTATATTCAAAGCTGTCCATTTGAGTCATATTAACTAAGTTATTTATATCTTGAGCTACAGAACTCCAAATTAAGATCCGCTAATTTTCCCTAAAACTAGAGTCACATATCTTCTTACCATAAAATTTCCAGAATTTTTGGTTTATCCAATTAATACATTTTATTCATTAAAGTCTCCCCTGTTACACAGACTGACAGCTCTGACCTCTCTTCACTAAAAATCAATTATCTCATAGTACGATTTTCATATAGTGTTTTTGATTGTTTCTAATGAAAATAGACTCACTAAGGAATCTAACCATATAAATTATGTCCCATAAATATTGTTTTACAATTTTTAATGATTTTTTACAAGTCAGAACAGAAGATCCCGAAATCATTCTGAATGAATCTCACAAAAATATAAATATCTCAGAAAACAGAATTCATTTACTTGTTTTGTTATATGAAAATAGACTCAACAAGATTTAATTCCATATCTCATTCAACTCCTAATTCAGTTTCTACCATTTTTGGTGATTTTTCAAATTTAGCTTACTGCTGCTGTCCAAAACTGTTTTAGTGCAAGATATTAATTACTAAGTTTATGTCACCCTTATTTTCTTTCTCTACACCATTTCCCATCACTTTATCTTACTTTCTCTTCACTAACATATCAAGAACATAAATTTATATATAAGAAATCTCTACATTAACATCATTTCCATGCTTTTTCTATAATATCAAACTTAAAAATATATTGAAATCTTGATGTACTTACTTTGTCCCATTGATTTCAATCTTTAGCTTGATTTTCTCTCTCCTTCAGCTTCTATTTCTTGAGTCTAACTTGCCATTCTAACTCCCCATAGTCTCCTTAACATTTTTCTCTTTCGGTAGTTATGGAAATTCTTTTGATTTCTAGGTGAAATTGGTGAATTTTTGGTAGAAGGACCAAATTGTAAAGAAAGTAAAACTTTCTTTCTCCCCTCTTCTCTCCTAACGTGAATTGCATGAGAAAGGGGTGGTGGTTTCTTTTCTCTTTTTTTTTTCCACACACATTCATATATATAGACTAAATAAAATAATAAAATAATAAAATATCTTATTAAAATATTAATAAAATAAAAATTATTTAATTATATAATTATAAAATATCATCAACGTAATCATTACTTTCTAGATTTCTCTCTCTTCCAATTGACCATTTTACCCTTCATGATCTTTTAAAATTCCATCATTGAGTCATCACTTAATTTGGTAAAATTTCAATTTAGTCCCTCATAATTCTCCACCTATTCAATTTAGTCCTAATTCATCAATTTTCCTTAGTTTCTAGATTATTCTACCCTTAAAATATTTGCACTATTGGTCCTTCAACTTTTCATATTTACACTTTTAACCCTCAAATTTTGAGTATTTACTCTTGGGCAACAAAACTTTTCTCATTTTTACAATTTAGTCTTTTCTTGAATTAATATGTCATAATATATTTCCCAATAACATAACTCAAATTTCCTCTTCTCGTCACTTTATTTCCTTATTTTACTATATCAAGGATAATATTTCACTGTAGGAATTTTCGGGGTGTTACACCAACACACTTGGTCCAACATAGAATGACACTCAACTAAGACTAGTCCCTATACATGCCATTTCTCAAAATAGAAGAAACTAACTATACCGAATGCTTTACTTGATAGTGTGAACGAAGCCTCCGACATACTTTGATCCACCAGCTAGCTAGGCGGCACTATAAGAAAATGGAAAGGAGAAAGAGTAAGCACAAAGCTTAGTAAGTTGCAAGCAAATAAATAACAACAATTTACCATGCTATAACATAGTCTCAACACATCACAATTTGTGCACAATATATATAAAGAACGGCGACAAGTATAACTTACTCATTTTTCTCTTTTATTAATCATACAACATACCATTGAGCTCGCATTTCATACATTTCATTTAGGTACCTACGCCACTCACAAGGTCATCATAATATCTCTCGATCTTAATACTAACTTTAAATTTCCCATTGAACTATTTAGAATATGAAAGGATATTCAATGAGCCTTAAACATAGGGTATCAAGCCGATGCTATGTCCCAGACATGATCTTACACTAGCTCACATGTCAAGTCAACGCCATGTCCCAGACATGGTCTTACACTGACTATCATATATCGAGGCTGACACCATGTCCCAGACATGGTCTTATACTGGCTCTCCACTATCTGTGCCGATGCCATGTCCCAGACATGGTCTTACACTGACACATTTTGTAACACCCCTTACCCGAGACCATCGTCGGAGTCGAGCACGAGGCATTACCAGACTTACCTTACTAGTTTGGGGCATAAAAATTTTCTTTTAAAATTAATTCAATCACATTCATCCAATATATCCCTAAAATGAGCCCTCGAGGCCCTAAACATGCAATTGGAACGATGTGGGACCAAACCGGGAACATTTAAAAAAATTTTTCAATTACTTACACAAATTAAAACAATTTATTTCCCTGTTCATAATAAAACTGTCCACCCGCGTAGTAGTCATTAAATTAATTTTAAATCGAGTTATGAAACTCAAAATTTAAATCCGTAAATTTTTCCTGAAACTAGACTCATATATCTTCTTACCATAATTTTTTTCAGAATTTTTTGTTTGGCCGATTAGTACAGTTTATTAGTTAAATGTCCCCCTATTTCGTAGCCTAGTGGACCTGACCTCTCTTCACTAAAAATCAATTATCTCATACTACAATTTTCATTTAGTGTTTTCACTTGTTTCTAATGAAAACATACTCACTAAGGAATCTATACATATAAATTATGACTCATATTTATAGTTGTAAAATTTTTAGTAAATTTCTAAAATTAGAACAGGGGATTACAAAGTCCCTCTGAACTAGTCTCACAAGAATTTAAATATCTCAGAATATAGACTTCATTTACTTACTCTGTTTCTTTGCTATGAAAATATACTCAATAAGATTTAATTCTATATCTCATTGACCATTTAATTCCATTTCTACAATTTTTAGTGATTTTTCAAATTCATGTCACTGCTCCTGTTCCAAAACTGTTTCATGGTCAACTTTTAGTCTTTCACAATTTCTTTACAGAAACTATCATTTAGGCATACATAACATCAAATCATGTTCTTAATTAGCCATACAATAGCTAATCACTATCAAGTATTCACATGCCATTCTTTAATCGTATCATAAGGACATACACATAAAATGACCAAGTCCCTATACATGCCATAACTCAAAACATTTCAAATTACAAAATACCGAGATAGCCTTTGATAGTGTGAGACGAACTCTTATGTCCTTATGATCCCCGAATTGGCTTGGCTACACTATAAAAGAGAGAAAGGAAAAGGAGTAAGTTGCAATGCTTAGTAAGTTTACAAGTAAATAAATGACAACATTCACCAAGTATAAATATACTCATATTATACCATTAACCTTCAAAATCTTTATTTTACTTCTTCACTTACTCTTTAACTTTCCTGTTTATCATTCCTTTACCTGAACATTCTTGTAACATAGCTTGTATATTAGCCCAATGAACCGTTTGGAATACTCAAGATACTTGGGTTTTCCTGCCTGATAATAGCCTGCCAATGCCATGCTCTAGGCATGGTCTTATGTGGGATGTTCTCTGTCCTGCCAATGCCATATATCTGATATGGACTTACAAGGGATGTTCCTCAACTGTCTCGACCTACCAATACCATATGTCTGATATGGACTTACATGGGATGTTCCACAACTAACTCAACCCAAAATGTCATGACATTCCGTATCCCATACATTCCTAAGGTTCAAACGAGCTTTCTGATACTTTTTCTCTGTTACCTCATCTTTGATTCAACTTGGAATATTCTCAGAGAATAAATGTATATATTCTGGAAATTAACAACATTAATATAAAATATCGAAATATTGCATTTATTTACCGTAAACTTACCTCGATGCAAAATACGATCAACTTGATAACTTAATCTTCTACCTTTTTCTTTTCTCAGTCTATCCCCAAATTTCATTCTTCTTGATCTATAATTAGCAAATTTAGCTTATTTAATACTCACATTTATCAAAACAGTCCTTAACTTTAACTTTGGCAAAATTATGATTTTGCCCCTAAACTTTTGCATATTTACACTTTTGCCCCAAAGCTCAGAAATTAAACTTTTTCCCTAATTCTTATATTTTAGGACATGCTGATCATTTTCCCTTAATGGAAACATCAAATTCTCTCTCTAACATGTACTTATGAACATTAGGTATTTTTACCGATTTTGTCGTTTTACTCGTTTTCACCTAAAATCGAGTAGCACAAGTTTTACATAATTTAAAACTTCATATTCTATCATAAAACATCAAAATAAACACATTTCACCTATGGGTATTTTTCCAAATATGAACCCTAGGTTAAATTATTGTTAGAATAAGCTAAATCAAGTTACCGGGACTCCAAAAACGTAAAGAACACGAAAAACGGGGCTTAGAATCACTTACTATGGAGCTTGGAAGCTTGAAACAAACCCTAGCTATGGGGAACCCTTGACATTCAGCCTAATGAAGAAGATGATAACATTTTTCCATCTTTTTCCCTTTTTAATCTTTTTAATTACCAAATAACTAAAATGCCCTTCATTAAAACTTTGGTTATTTCTACCTATGTATGTCCATTTTTGTCCATGAAAACCTAATGGTATAATTACCATTTAAGTACCTCTACTTCAATTATGCTCTTCAATTTAATCCTTTCCTATCTAGAACTCATATTTATCAACTTTTGCAATTAAACGCTAATAGGCAAATTAAACATGCAATTCATGAAATTTTCTATCAATATTCTAACTCATGCATCTAATCACTTAGTAAATCATAAAAATTTATCGGAATAAACTTTTGTATCTCAAATTCATGGTTTCGCAACCACTGTTCCATTTAGGCCCTTTTTCGGGATGTTACACATATCCAAGCTGATGCCATGTCCCAGACATGGTCTTACACTAGCTTGCCTGTCGAGACCGATGCCATGTCCCAAACATGGTCTTACACTTGCACTTGTATCAACGCGATGCCATGTTCCAGACATGGTCTTACATTGGCTAGCACATATCAGTGTCAATGCCATGTCCCAGACATGGTCTTACACTAGCACATATCGGTGTCAATGCCATGTCCCAGACATGGTCTTACACTAGCACTCGCATATCCCTAGTATCATGGCAAAGAATATCCAATCTATTCCTACTGTTCAACCGGGCTTTATCACATAACTTTTCTCATCAATGCATTACTCAAATTCACATTTATTCATTTTATGCAAATTATATAATCTCATGCATAATAATAGAAAAGTTGCATTATTTACCTACAACTTACCTTGGTATCCAAAATGTGAATAACTTCTCGGCTTAGTCTGTTTACTTGGCCTTCCCCTGGTCTAGGTTCAGGTTTCGTACTTCTCAATCTAAAATGAAGAAAAATTCGCTAATTTAATCACTATATTAACTAAGACGATCCAAAATTCATAATTTGGCAAGATAACCATTTTGCCCCTAAAATTTCACAAAATGACCATTTTACCCCTAGGCTCAGAAATTGATTTTTATCAAATTTCCTTATCAACCAAGCCTAACTGAATTCTTTTCACTCTTATGGCAGCCTACAATTTCCACTATTTCATGCAATTACTACACAATTTATCAACTTTACAACTAAGTCCAATTTAGGTGTTTTCCATAAACTTCACTTCACAAAAGTTGCTTATTTAACAACCTACATTCATTTTCCTTCATAAAATTCCAACAAATCACACAAGTGTTCTCATGGAAAAATTTTAAACTCTTAAGCATTTTGCAAAATAGCCCCCTCATTAGCTAAATGAAGCTTTAGGGGTCCCAAAAGTACAAAAATTTATCAAGAAAACTATCAAAATCACTTACTTTTTTGAGGACCTAATGGCTGAGATTTTTGAGCTTTAAAAACCCCCACTTTGCTGAAAATTTTGGTGGTTTGAAGAAGAAGAAAGAAAAGATGACAACTTTCTTCTTCATTTTATTTTATTACCTAATAAGTCACCTAACACCGCCTATTTTGACTTTTCAATTTCTTTTGTCTGCTATGGCCGGCCATGCTTCTTATTAGGGGTCTATTTGCTCTTTAAAAACCCCCAATTTTGGTCATTTAGCTTTTGACACCTTTTTCTAATAAAATAAAACTTTTGGCCTTTATGCGATTTAGTCCTTTTTCACAATTAAGCTTTCAATCGCGTAAATTAATTCACCAAAATTTTCATGCACTAATATAATTATGCTATAACTCATAAAATAATATTAGAAATAATTTTTTCGATCTCAGTTAGTGGTTCCTAAACCACTATTCCGACTAGGCCCAAATTCGAGCTGTTACATTCAAAGTCTCAAATTCTAATAGTCAAGTAAAATAAATGAAAACAAGAAACAAGTTGTTCATAGAAGATGTCCTTACAAACCAACACAAATGAATAATCATCTCATCAATTTTTTTAAATAAAAATGAAGTAAGATTTGACACACTCACTATTGATTCCCTTATTAATGCTCAAAGTGTTCATGTTATTGTCAACCCTTAAGTCATAACATAAAAAAAAATGTTTACCATAGGCTTGCAAATATATCACATCTCAACCACTAGAGTTAGAATTGGATGCAAAGATCAAAAGGTCTGTTATTGTAATGGGCCTTGGGTTAAGATCTAAAAAGAGAGACTTTTTAGGCTTATTGATCAAAGAAATACATATACTTTTTACCTGAAACTTGACGTTATTTTTTGACCCAAGCAATAAGGAAGTAGCCAATGAAAAAGACAACTAATTAACCCGAGAATCTCACCATGATATATAAATTTTGTTTTTTTTTTGTTATTTTTTGTGTGAGAAAGTAGAAAAAGATCTCGAGATACTTGTAGCAATTACTATTCATTATTTTTCTCTCTTTTCTTTTTTTTCCCAAAAGGTAGCTTGAGTTTAATGCGTTTCAAGTAAGGAGATTAATGTAAATCCTTTGATCTGAGTATGAACATAGGAAATCAACAAAAATGGTCAAACTAGCTTATAATGCGACTAATTTCCAAACAAAGGCTAAAGCTCAAATTGTCTTCTATTGGTCAATACCAAGGTTGGCTTTTTAAGCTCAAAATGGTTATTCCTAAATGCCCTTTTCATTTCAATACATTCCAAATTCCGAGATGTGGTCTCAGTATGAATAACAATGCAAGTTCTAGAAACATCTAATTATGCTTGACAATCACCCTATGAAAAAAAAAATAAACCATATAATGGTGCATGCTTATTGGCTTAAATAACTCACAAAAAGGGTTAACTTTTTTGTCAAATCTTACGTCACTTCTCATTCAATTAATCAACAAAGAAAATTATTCACCAGTTAATAGCAAAAACTCAACCATTCCCAATCTTGAATCCTATTACTTTCTCAACTTGACTCAAAGGATAGATATCATCAGCTAAGCAAGAACCTAAGCAAACTTTTTTTTTCAAACTTGAGGTCAATAGAGAAAGTAACATGAAACATATTAGAAGAAGGCAAAAAATCCTATTACTAAATGCACAATCAAAGACTCTCTCCCATACCAAGATCATACATTATCCTTAATATAAAAAAATGGATGTACATGGATCAAATAGTTATGAGAGATAAGGAAAAGAAGCTCCATTGAGGTCCATGAGCATTAATTCATGGTAGATCTAGTTCATTGAGTTGAGAGGAGAGTAAGCTGCCAAAAAATCTAGAATCGCTGTGCAATGCAAGATTTCGCATGAGAGTGGCCTTGGCAGGAGGTTGAGTTTGCTTGATACTATTTCCCGAGCTTGGAATGTTCAAAAAGTTACTTAAATGAGGGATCATCTTGAATAGGTTCTAAGGATGGTGGAAACCTTGACCTGAAGTACTTGAATGTTTTAAGAAATTGAATTATAGAGGAACTCAACCCGCTTAAACTTGACAAGTAACTCAAACCTTGGTATGGTAGAAGTCGCCACACCCCTAGATGGGTTATGAGATGATAAGACAAAGGGTGAATGCCACAAACTTGTAAAAGTTTGATAAGTTCGGTTAAGAACCGAGAGAGAAATAATTCTCACAAAATAAATTTTTATATTCAAAGATAGCGTGTCTCTGAAAATGTTCTTTTTACATGGTTTTTATAGGCCCTTAAAATTGCCATTCAAATTTCAGCATAAAATGAATTTACACTAACATAAATACATTCACACCTAACATTTAAGTTGTTCACACTAAAACATCAATGTGTTCACACTTAATGAAGTAAATTCGTTTCATGCTTGATGTTTGATGCATGCTTGGCCGAATAAATTTGATGTCTCTTCACTTGGGCATTCATGCGTTCTTAGCTAGGAAATATTTGTCCAATTCAATGTAGGTGCAACCCTTTAATTTCCATAAATCCCCCTTGGCCGAATGGAGTTTGCATGGCTCATGCATCACTTAAATTGACGCTTTAATGTACCTTGAATACATGAAAGGGTAGCATAAATCTCTTAAATCCTTCCCCCATTTTGGTTAATGTATGTGCTAGTTTAATGGCCAATTTAATGAGATTCATCTCCCTTTTTTGTTCATGAACTCTTCCTTATTAAGGAATGCATGAAGGTATGCACTTGGCCCTCCCATATGAAAGGTCTCATGTATCTTCATAATGGCTTGAATGTGTTGGTCCTATGAGTGTTCGTTTTGCATGCATTAAACATTAAAGTAGGTCCACCAAATGGTCATTTACAACACATATAAATAGGTGTTAGAACATGGCAAATAATCACAATTCCAAATATACCAAAAACCTAAAACGTGACACTCTCAACAAGTTAACTTAGATTCTAGACTTTAATCATGAAAACATTACACACTCAAAACCTAATATTAAGCAACATAACTATAATGACACACTTAACACATAAATGTAAATAACAAGTTGTGGATGAATGAAATACAAGTTAACTTGACACCTAACATGTTAAATAAGGAAACATGGAAATATCAAATAAAACACTCGTTTGATGAATCTCATTTTAGTTTTGGGCCCCTCGAGCTTGGGCCAATCTTGAGTTTTTCTTGATGAGTTGCATGAGGTGACTAGAATCACATCATTGCTGGTCCTTCTTGTTGGGTTTTAAACTACTCAACATTCTAGATGCAAGAGGGTTGTGCTTCATGATTGTTTGAAAAATTTCTGGTGTAAATTTTGTGAGGGATGGAAGTTCAAAGTTGTAGGCTATTTGTGTAGAAGGATTTTGGGTAAAGTGGCTTGAGCGGTTGGGATTCTTTTTATTAGTAGAGTTTGCTCTATTTCTTTCTTTTTTTAAATGAAGCAAATAAGAGAAAAAATGTTGGGGAATTCATTTTTTTTGGCAAAAGAAGTTTAAGAATAAGTCATGGGCACACATTATTTTAGGGTTTCTTCTATGATAAAAAATGTTGTACTTCTTAATATTCAACAATAATAAGGTGTGGGCATGGCTTATTCTTGAATTTCTTTTGTGAACAAAAATTTTATACTTACTGATGTTTTGCAATAATAAGGTGTGGGCATGCCTTATTCTTGATTTGCCCAAATCTGCCATCCTTCTCAATCTTACCTAAAAAGAAATCAAACATGAAAAATATATGAAATTAATAAGAAATCCCATGGGTTACCTCCTTGAAGCACCTTTTTTTAACGTCTTTAGCTAGATGTGACTCCTTTTTCACTTATTGTATTTTGGACATTCCAATTGGATCGATTTTAACTCATTAGTTTGAAAACCTTCATAAAAATGCTTTAAATGATGATCATTGACCTTGAAGATTTTATTGGTGTCCAGAATTTGAATTTCTATTATACTACGAGAAAACACGTTAGTGATAACAAAAGGCCATATCCATCTAGAGCAAAAGTTTCCAAGAAATAATTTCAAATGAGATTTATAAAGCAACACATTTTGACCAAGATAGAAATTTTTCCTAGAAATCATTTGATCATGGAAGGCCTTTGTCTCTTCTTTGTAGATGGATGCATTTTCATATGCATCTTTATGAGTTTCTTCCAGCTTTTGCAAAACTTGAATAAGCCTCTCTTCTTCAGTTGTACCTAACTTGTTGGATATAATCACTGGTAGAGTTTTCTTCTGTCTCAAAAATGCATTTTTCAAGTGGTTAGGAAGAAGCTTCAAATCAAGTTTTGGTGCTTGCACAATTTAAGGTAACAATTTATTATTAGAAGAAATCAATTCTATTTTTGGCGTTTCATGACTGACAGCTTTGAGAGATTCTAATTCATGAAGTGTTCCTTTCAAATTGGAATTTATCACAGAACCTTCCTCAATTTTTGCTAATTCTTCAAGTTTGTAGCTCTTGTTGAGGATCACTTTCATGTTATCTCCATCAGTCATTTCATAGACTTACTCCACCAAAGGGTCAATGACATCTAAAGCAAACAATGAACATGCATTATTAGGATATTTCATGGCATCATGTATGTTGAATTTGATAACTTCCTCATTGTGCACATTAGTTATTACTTTTGATGTTTCCAAAAATGGCCTTCCTAACAAAATCAAGATAGGAATAGAAGAGTTTTCTTCTTTCATGTCTATGTCATAGAATTTGCAAGAAAAACTAGCCCATAAACTCGAAGCAAAACATATTCCAAAACACCGATTGGATACACATGTGATCAATCAACAAGTTGGATAACTACTCCAATTTCTTTTAAAGGACCCGTTCTACTAGCAGAATAAATAAAATGGGGCATAACATTAATAAAAGCACCTAAATCCAATATAGCAATTTCAATTTTAACATTTCCAACTCGATATGGGATAGTGAAAGTACCTGGATCCTTGGATTTTTTAGGGAGTTTCAGTGGGAAACTTATAGATACATCTTCCACCCGTTCTTACCTTTCCATTGCCATTGAGTTTCTTCTTTTTGGCGCACAACTCATTGAGAAATTTTGCATATCGAGGTACCTATAATAGCATCAAGTAATGGGATGTTTACCTCCACTTTATGGAAAGTCTTAAAGATTTCCTTTTCTTGAGTATGTTTCTTGGTTTTGGCCAATCTTTGAGGAAAAGGAGGTGGCATCACCAATTCCTTTGACATTTTATCGAAGGAATTTAGATGTGTCAATTCTTTTTTCGTTCCTTCCTTCAAAATTTGGCTACGCGTTTTCGTTTCCAGCAAATCTTTGTTAGAGTATGCCCAAGGACCAATAATGACATGATTGTAATTACATACTCATTTTACCTCGTTATTAATATTAAGAATTTCCATTTTTATTTTAGTTTCTTATTCTATACATAAAAATAAACTGATTAATAATAAAGTCCTAAAAAATAATATGATTGTTCTTAAAAAGTCCTTAGTCAAGCATTATTGTAAGCTTGGACAATAATAATGCACTGAGACTAACGTGTAGTTAATTGATGACAAAGTATTGTCATTGACATAGAGATGTCAAAATCAATACATGAGTATGTGTTAGAGAACAACATACTGGATTGACTCGCTATCAATATGTTTCTTGGATTATTAGTATGTTATTGAATGAAATTTTAATTTTCTATAGTCTATATCTCTATAATTTTTGAAGTATTAAATTGAATTTTTATAATTTTAGGGGGGCTAAAGTGCAGTTTTACCTTTACTAATTTAAAATTTTAAAAAAATTTATAGGGCCTAAATGGCAATTTTTCATTTTAGGGGGCCGGGGCCCATACCAGCCCCCTAGAATCGCCTCTGGTCACAAACATTACTCATAGTGATTACTATGTATATGATTCTTAGACTTGAGATTATCATTGTCCCAACATCGTGAGTCATATATTTTGATATAGTCAAACGTTTACCATAATAGGTTGTACTATAAAGATTGATGTTGGATGTACCACAATCCATATAGTGGGATATGATTGATCAAGATACGATTTATCCCTTCTACATAATGGAAGTAATATCTTGGGCCACTTGATGGAGTGAGACTAGAAATGCATAGCCATGCTTAGATAAGTTGATATGAGATATCACACTTATCTGTTTAACATAGTCCACTTAGATTATCAAGAAAAATGAGATTGGACTATATAACTGTGACTATACCCTGACTTGTGTCCAATCTAGATATAAAGGATAAAAGGGTATGATGCATAAAAAAGGTTTATCACAAAAAGGTTATGTCAAATCACGACTTCTTATAACTTGGGTAGCAATGATGCGTTGCTAGATGCCACTCATTTCTTGTAACATAAAAAATGTTCTAGTATTACTACAAACATTACAAAAACCTATAGGGTCACACTAGACACCACTTATTGCTTGTAACATTAAAAATGTTCTAATATTACTACGAACGTTATAAGAGCCTACAGGGTCACACCTTATGGTTAAAGGGAACAGACTTCACGCTAATAGAATAGGCATATACCCTCCTAAATATGATATGGCGTATTCTTATAATTGGCGGATAAGTATCACCTAGGGGACAATTTTGCCTGGCAGATAGTATTGTCCGGTAAATAGTATCGCCCAACAAATAATATCAGTAACACCCTAACCTGTATCTGTCACCGTAATAGGGTTACGAGGCATTACCATAATTTACAGAACATTTTCAGATAAACTAAGGCAAGCACTATTCACTTTTTGGATTTAATCATAATGTCCCTAAAATGAACCCTCGAGGCCCAAACATGAATTAAAAACGATTCAGGACTAAATCGAAATCTTAGGGAATTTTTAGCAAAATTTTAAAATTTTTCTCACATAAAGGAGTCATATGCCAGTGTGGTATGAGACACGCCCTTGTAGTTAGGCCGTGTGGCTTACACCCCCGTGTCCCTAACCTGTGTAACTCTCTAACTTGTAACCCATGAAGAAATTGAAGTCACATGGCCAAGTCACATGCCCGTGTGGCTAATTTAATTTTCACAATTTAGGTGCATGTTTCACACGGCCTAGTCACACACCCATGTCATAGGCCGTGTACCTCACATGGCTGAGACACACACCCGTGTCTCTGTCCGTGTGCTCAATTCTGAGCATTCTATTTCTCAAACTTAAGGTGCAGGGGACATACAGCCAAAACACATGCCCATGTATTAGGCTGTGTGTCACACACGACCAAGACACACGCCCATGTGTCTATCCGTATAGACAAAAATAGGCAATTTAAGGCCACTTTTCTCACCCATACAGTTTCAACCTGCACATTAACTCATTTATATACCAATATAGCCCAACCAATCAACCAAGTCAAGTCGAAATATGCATTATATATGATTTAGCATATTCAACATATTAAGTTATATTACATACTTAATCATTCAAATCTTACTTACTCAATTCAAACTATTTCATTACCAACAAGTCCCTATACATGCCATATAAATCGTAAAATATATGGAATAAACATCTACTGAGCAATCTGGATAATGTGATTTATCAGTAATGATTTGACCATCCGAACTATGTCAATCTACAAAGAACATTAACACACAAGAATAAGCTTATATAAGCTTAATAAGTTCATAGACTGCTAAAATTAGATCTTAGTGAACATGCCATAACAATTTATTAAACATGAAATTCACTAATACTTCCTGCCAATCACAAATTCACATGATGAAACCACTTAATTGAGCTCAATATTATCAACTTCCTATATTTTCTCATGATAATTACTTATATCACTTACCAATTCTCGTCAAGATAGAGAATGTCTTACGGAATTGAGTACTTCATTTTCTCGGTGCCATAGTCCAACTATGGTCTTACACATATTCACATGTTCACATATCGATGCCATAGCCCAGATATGATCTTACACGGAATCACATAATCACAAACCAATGCCATAGCCTAGCTATGGTCTTATACGGAATCACACATTCGCACATTGATGCCATAGCCTAGCTATGATCTTAAACGGAGCACAAATTTGCACACCGATGCCATAGCCTAGCTATGGTCTTATACGAAATCACATATTCGCACATTGATGCCATAGCCTAGCTATGGTCTTATACGAAATCACATATTCGCACATTGATGCCATAGCCTAGCTATGGTCTTATACGAAATCACATATTCACATATTTCCATGGTCTTACCATGGTCCTATTCGTTAATTCATCTTTTATCATTTGACAACAGTACTCAACCTTGCATTCTACGCAATTTGAACTTTTAATTCAAATTTTCATACTTTGACAATATTCACAATTCAATAATGATCATATGAACTAATACATCATATTATTCATAAAATTTGCAAATAATCATTAAAATTTAGTCATATGAACTTACCTGGGCTAATTTGTAGAAGTTGTAATAGTTTAAAGACTATTATGCTATTTTCTCTTTTCTTCGATTGTTGTCGGGTTCTTGATCTATAATTATAAAATCATTTATTTATTAGCATTTAATTTCATTCTACTCTACTTCACAATTTATGCCCTTAAATTTTTGAAATTACACTTTTGCCCTAAACTTTATAGTTTTTACAATTTAGTCCTTGATCAATTAGCCCATCAATCGAGCTAATTTTTTTCAATTAACACTTTATCTAACCATTATTGGTCATTTCTCAACCTTTGAAATTCAAAATTTCAACACAACCCTAATTTCAAAATCTTTCACAATTAGGTCTTAAATATCAATTTCTTTTTAAATTACTTAATAAAATCGTTGCATAATAATATTAAAGCTTCAATTTCATGTTAACTCATCAGAAAGTTTCAATACTTATCCATGGAAACTTTCAAAATCACTCACAAAATAAAAAAAAAAACTAATGAATTCAATAGTTGGACCTAGTTGTAAAAGTATCAAAATCACAAAATTACAAGAAATAATCAAGAATTGAACTTACTTTTAGCACGAGCCTGAAAAACCAGCTTAGAAAAGCTCTCTATTGGTGTTTTTGGCTTAAGAAAGATGAAGAATTTGCTAGAATTCTTTTAATTGAGATTTTTATTCATTTATTTTAGCAAAATTTCCAATTTTGCCCTCATACACCACATTTTAGATTTTTTTCATATCTATGCTGCCTCATCCATTTCATTTAGGCATATTTATGCCTCAAGTCCTTCTTTACTCTTCTCTTATGCTATTTAATCACTTTTTCTTTACTTAGTATGTTTTGCACCGTTTTCAATTTAGTCCTTTTTATTTAATTAACTATCAAAACATATAAATTTTCTAACGAAAATTTAACACTAAATCACTAACACTCCGTAAAAATTTATAAAAATATTTACGACTTAGTTTATAATATTGAGGTCTTGATACCTCATTTTTGACCCAATTTACCTAATAATTTCTTTTAAATCACATAATTCACAAATTTAAAAATACTTCTATATCCACACTTAAATTATAAATTATTAATGAACAGATTTTCTAACTTTCTCATCGGATTTAGTAATCTTGAATCACTATTCTGACATCATTGAAAATTGGGTTGTTACAGTATCGCCTAACGGACAATATTGACTAGATAATAGTATTGCCTGGTGCATAGTATAGCTTGGCGGATAGAATTACATGGGAAGTAGGATTGCTTGGCAGATATGATTTGCAACATCTTTCAAAATTAATATTTATGGAAGTTAGTCTTTTCGTGAAAGAATATAAATTCAATATCTTCCATGATTTTCTCTGTAAAGTAAAAAGGGGAACTATTTCATTTTAATATATGATATTAATAAATTGAATATAATCTTTGATTATGTAGGAGTCAATAAGTAAGAAAGAAAAATTCAAAGGGTTTAGTAGCCGTGTTTGAATTCTTTCTGAAATTGTTCAAAGAGTTTTCCTATTCGTAGTTGACTAGGTGGACTACGTAACTGAGACACTTTTGTTGCGACTTGGATTGGCATCGTTAAAGGATTCCAACCAACAATGTTACACACTATTTTAGTTTGAAAAGGTATATTTTTTGCCCTATTTCAACCTAATTCATTCCTCATTCATGTACCCGTGGTTGATGATTGCTAGAATGATTTTTTGATATGCCACAGGGTGTACCACTAATCTAACATTCTTTACCACTTCTCAAAGTAATCACATTTACATTTTTCTTTAGATTGACAATAGTTTGCGAAGGTAGCTTACCTTAAGATTCCAATTGGCTAAGAGATAAGGCAAGTTGACTTTCTTAATTTTACAGATTTTTGATGTTTGCCTTGGTATCTTGATGGAATTGCTACGTGCTAGTAGTAAGAGAATGGACTATTTCTTTAATGGACATTCTTTGATGATAATTATTGATGAGATGACTCATGAGACGATCAATGTTGAGTTTGTGGGGGATTGTATGGCTTTGTACCATAGCTAAAATTCGAGTGATCCCTCCACCCCGGATTAAAGGGGTTTGAGTAAGGATCATACCTCCTTTAAGGTGGGCTATAAAATTCACCAACCATATTGGCAATCTTGGTTGCACCCTCTTGAAGTGTGGGACACATATTTGTTGGGTGCCCATTGCTCGTGCAAATACCACAAGCTTTCACTTGTTATACGTTACCCATTGACATTTGTTGCATAAGAGAGGTAAGATCAGAAATTTGACTTTGAAGAGCAGAGATGCTTATCTCATTCACTCGTCTAAACGTGGTGTATTGCAAGCGAAATTGTTGTGAATTAGCGACCATAACATTGATGAACTCCCTAGCATCTCTAGGAGTTTTGCTAACAATTGCTGCACCACTTGCTGCATCCGTCATCTTCCTTTCCATGGGTAACAACCTCTCATAAAAGTATTGAATGAGAAATTTTTTAGAGATCCCATGTTGAGGGAAACCCGTACACAACTATTTAAATCTTTCCCAATAGCTGTAGAGTGTCTCAGTGTCTCTTTGTTTAATGGCACAAATCTCTCTCCGTATGTTAGCAGCTCTTGAGGTAGGAAAATACTTATCAAGGAAAAGCCTCACCATGTCATCCCATGTGTTAATTTGTAACACCCCAAACCCAGCCCAGACGTTATGGCTAGATCTGGTGTGTCACATGGACAATTGATACCACTTTGATCTTTTTAATAATTGTTATGTTGGCTTTAGCAAAACTATATTATCCTTTTTAAATTAAGAAACTTGTATTATCCTTTTTAAATTAAGAAACTTGTCAAGTTTATAAAACCCTATCCACTACCAATGAAGTTTACTTTTAAAAGATCTTATGGTTGAATCATCGTTATTAGGTTACCCATTTGTCACGTCTCGCGCGTTTTGAAAACGTTTGTTAAGTTTGAAATAAAACCCGTGCAAACTAGTCTAGTGTTTTAAACAAGTGATAAATAAAAATAAAAGAAATACCAAAATAAAAATACGAGCCGCCTTATTACAACTTAAAACTCGAAAATTAAAGAATACTAAAATAAATTAAATTTAGGAAATATTAAACCGAAAAATAATTCACGTGGCCACTCCGAATTCCTTACAGCTCCAGGTTCTCTATGGTTGGGGGTCACCTGCATGGATGGAAAAGAAAAGGGGGTGAGTTTGTGAAAACCCAGTGTGTAAGCTAACCCAACCAGTACTAGAGATCAGTTCAAGCATAGACTGGGCCGAAGCCTTATTCAAATACAGTATAATCTGGGCCTTAGCCCTATTCAAAAATCAGTGTGGCCTTGGGCCCATTATAGTAACAGATCAGATTATCATGATATATGCATGTATGCAAAGCCCAAACCCAATCCAGCCCTACACACCACCCGTACCAACCATACACACCATGTGGGGAATAACTCAACCCACCCAGCCCTACACACCACAGTCGCAATAGAGCTGCTTAAACAGATATCGTGGCTAAGCCACCAGAACAGTAATACGAGGCAGAGCCTCTAAGCAAAATACGTGGCATTGCCACTTTTAGCACTTCCTTCGTAATAATATCCCAACCCATGCAAATCAGAATATACATGTCATGGCATACAGAATATCAGATATGGTAGCATGCAAATCAGTCAACTTTACTCTAGGGTAAAATGGTAATTTTCACCCTTTAGGGGTATTTCAATAATTTTGCTAGATTTTAGGGTTTTATGCTTACTACAGTCTACTAACCGACCTAACATCATCCGAGCGACTTAATTAGCCCATTATGTTAATACAGAGTCATCGGGCCCTAAAACCCCTAATGGGCCCGACGGAGTCCACAAGCTACTATGGCCCACTAAGTCCAAATTTCACATATATTTTAGCAGATCTAATATCCAGTTTACTAGAAAATACTTACCGCATATTTTCACCCATATGGGCCTATAAGCCCATTGGGCCCAAATTCGGCCCTCCGAGGCCGAAAACCACCAAAATGTACAAGAACGCACACAACAGTTTTATCGTTCGTGATTACTAACTTTACCATTTCAAACTGACCCACGACCGCTCGCACACCTGCAAGCCCTTGAAATGCCAGCATTTCGACTTTTACCGATATAGTCTACTAGAGGGTGTCGATTACACACCTGTTACGAAGTATGCTGGAATCCCTCGAATGATTAATCTACAACCGTTTTAACCATACATCAACTATAATCCAATTGAACAATTAATACCACTTAACACACCTATTCAGCCAACATTAGAGCATCACCAACACTTACCTTTGCCGAATCTAACCACTAAATCTAGATCTAGATTACCTCAACGCGCCTAGCCTCCACTGATCCTTGCTAGATTGCTCATTTACTGAACTAACACATGTAAGAACAAAAGAAAAGGCTAGAATAGGTGTTTAACCAAAAAGGGGTCAAAATTGATAGCCACCCTGGAAAGATAGGGGTTTTCGGCTTTTCTTAAATCACAAGATTACGAGAGAAGGGATTCGAATACTTACCACCAGGATTCCCTAGATCAATTTCACGATTGCTAGATGCTATTTCCACCCCTCTAATCCCAGATCTACCCTCAACTTAACCAAATCCCAAGAATAGATCAAAGAGGTTGAACGAATTCACAGAGAGAAAAGAGAAGGTTTCGATTTGAGAAGAGATCACTAGAGAGAATTAAAGTTTCAGTTTTTGGGAGAAAAGAAGATGAAAGAAAAAGAGAAGAGGTTGGGAAGAGATTTTGGTTTGCTTCCAAGTAAAGATGAGAAAGGTTTGGTCAAGGGAGAAATTGGCTAGAGACTTATTTGTTTCGAGTTTTAGAGATATTTGGCCAAGGTGATTCTTGATAATAGATTTCTACTAATGAAGGGAAGAAGAGAAAGAAGAAGAACTAGATTAGGTCTTATGGTAGTCGGCCACAAGAAACTTTAGGGATTTTGGGTTTTTTTGCTTTTGAAAAGTAAGAAGAGAAACAAAAGAGGGTAGGTTTGGCCAAAAGGAAGAAATCGGCAAGAGGGGAATGGTGCTTAAAATGTTCAGCTTTACTGACTAGAGAATAAAAGAGATAGAAAGAATGAAAGAACCTAACCACTATACCTATTCGGCAACCAAGAAAAGGACCAAAACAAATCCCAAAAGAAAACAACCAAAGGCAATCGACACACACACAACAAAAGCCGAAAATGCAAATGCCTAAGGTCTCTAGCCAAACTTGCAATTCCAAAGTCCCCTAGTCGGCTGACTCTTACCCCTTTCTCAAATTTCTTAAATTTTCTCCTAGATAACCTCCCCTTATCACTCCTCACCCAAGTCCATGAGCACTTTAAACTTTTTCCTTCAGTATTTCACTTGGAGTCCACCACTTACCATGCACAAGCATAAAAATAAGACAACACTTGCTTATCAAGGGATTCAAACTTCAGCTCCCTCACAAGCCTTGACACGCCACCTCTTTAAGCTCTAAGTGGCGCTACCTTGCCACTTTACCACAGGCCTTCTTGTGTCTTAAAATCGCAATATTAATTTAAAAGCGCAACTAGCTTAGGTTTATTCTCCCCTAAGGCCCAAAAATAAAAATTTGCCAGACTTTAATCTTAACCTTAGGCCTTCCAAGGGTTCACTAAAAACACCCAACACATCACTATAGCACATCAAGCCAAGCAAAATTTAAATCCAAGAATAAATTCAAAAACCTGAAAAATTAGGGCGTTACATAATTAATACAGAAGGCAAGTAGAACAACCAATCCTTTGTGTGGTTGGCTAATGAAAATGAAAAGGCACCTAGTTTTTTTATCTTCTATGATGCCTTACGATCTCATGCTCGAACAAACTATAAGGAACTTCTTCAAATGTTTGTGAGGAGTTTCATTCTCAAGTCCACAAAAGGTTGGGAGTCAATTGATAAGTCTGGACTTGAGTTCAATGGCACCTTTGGATCATGATAATTAAGGCACAATGGTTTCTGCGTGACATTCAGTGCATTCAATTGTCACAAAGTTTGCTCATCCATGAGTTCTCCTTCTTTTTTAAAATTTCTAGTTGAATGAATTGATTCTTCTTCTTCTACAGTTCCCAAAAGAGGAAGTGAGGATGAAGAAACTCATTTGTGATCCGCAGCCTTTTTTCTTAATTGAGTTGCATTTTTCTCAATTTCAAGATCAAATTGAAGTTCACCTATACGTAAAGAACAAGGCAAAAACATAATAAGGTAAATGGAAATTAACTTAATTGGAATCATTCCCCGGCAATGACGCCAAAATGTGGTAGGCTTTTGAGACCTCCAAAAATAAATCCTGATCGAAAAGAAAGAAAAACAAACTTTCGTAGAGTGATAAGTAAGGTCGAATCCACAACAAGTGGATTAGACTAATTCCTAGAAAATAGATGAGAAAATAAAATTGAGGGGGTTTTAAAGTTGAAACTGGAATAAAAATTAATAGTAAATAATGTAGTCAAAATAGTAAGATTTAGAAAATTTAAGGTTTGATAAATATCTAGTCAAGGGAAATTACAGTTTTTAAATTCATAGATTGATCATTGACTTTGGAAATAATTTTCTAAAATTTTTGAATAAATTGGTTATTGCTACTTCAAATGCTCTAATAGCCTAATATATTCTTAGTTTCTCGGTAATCAAAGAGATGCTCAAATGATTACTTCTCTTATTGATAAACAGTCTGGCAGAAACACTCTTAGGATTTAACATACCAACAACCTTATGATTTAGAAGACTCGGTTCTAGCCAACCATCTCACACCGGTGTCGATAATTTGAAGTAGATTCTACATCTTCATAACCTAAGTTATTCACCACATAGGTTAAAACCTTCCCACAATTACGGTTGAGAAGATCCTAATTGGTTGTATGTTAAATTGAAAACTTGAAAAATGACCAGGTCATACAATTCCCAAATCAAAAATAATATGAAGAACAAAAGATGTAAAAATATTCAAGAATTTAAAACCGTGAAGAATTTTCCTTGATAAAACCCTTGACTAGAATGAAGAATTTAACAATCCATGAAGAGAAAAATAATAGCAAAAGAAATGCGAAAGTCATGTTCATTGTTTTTCATTCCCTAAAGCCTCTTTAAATACCCTCCAAGATCTCCTAGAAAAGAGTCTAATATAAATTTTTAATTTAAAATACCTCTTCAAATCCTAATAAATCCCATAAAAGAAGACTTTGAATAATTCTTCCAAAAAGATAATGGTTTGTTGAAAATTGTAAAAAATCATGTAGCTTTGTTTCTCAGAACATAATTTGCCCATCCTCTTAGTCCACAAAATACCCAAACTTTATTTTATCCATAAAAAGCTCTATATGGCTTCCAAGTGATTCCAACTCTCCTTTTTTCCTACAAAATACAAAATTTAACCGAAAGATGAGTTTACAAGCATATTAGGACATCAAAATAAATGGGAAACTTATCAAACTATAAGTAAAATTACACTCTAAAAATTGTGAAAATTGGAATATATTTGAAAGTGTTGATAAAATGAATTGCGCTTTGTAAATTCAGTCAAATAGTTAGGATGCAGTTGGGATGAAAATAAGGACTAGTGTATGTGTGCCTTAGAACAACGATGTGTATTTGGAACGACAGTGTGATGTGATGGCTTTTAGCCAAAGCATAAAAGTGAATGGTCTCGTTTTTCATGTGTATGTGTATGGTGTTAGGTTGGATGCACTTTCTTTGCAATATGTTTGGAGTAAGGTTGGGTTGTCCAACATGTCCAAGAGTATTTTACTAAGATTTACTAAGGACGAAGCACTTAAATTTGACTAATAAGAACTATAAATGAACATGTCTTGATAAAATTGAAACAAAAGAGGCATTACTAAGTGTTTATAGTTTTCATGAAAGAATTATAAATATGCCATGTGATAAAATGAACATGAATGTAGTAATTTGGTTAACCGTGAAATGAATGACCAATTGAATACATGTGGACCTAAAAGTGAATGAAAAGAGATTAACTAGAAAATTACGTAAATGAGAAATTTGGAATGAATGCTTAATAAGTGAGAAAAAGCTTTAAAGTATTGAGAACCACCGTAAGTGTATAAAGTGATTAATGAGATGAAACCTTACTTAGATGTCTTAGGCCTTAATGCAGGAATCTCTTCTTACTTTCTCAATCATAAAGACAATCGTCATTACCTACTTCCCTTATTGACAAATAGCTTTAAGAACAAAAGAGACCCAATTCTAAGCAACAAACATACAATCGTATTTTATTTAAGTTAGATCGCATGCCCACACTATAGAAATAATCATGCAGTCGTCACAAATATTAGAAATCGATTGATCGATTAATTATCGAATTGAAAAATCAATCATTCTACGCTATCAAATACTAGTTGAATATTTAACAAACATGAAAATTTGTAATTAAACTAGAAGGCATGCAAATACTAAAGAGAAAAGAAGGCTTAAAAGCAATTCAATCTCACGAACTTTGTAGAATCAAACTTTAAATATTACTTCAACTAGAAAAGAAGACTTTAGCAAGCCATAAAGAAAATAAAACACAAAATTAGAATAAATTTCAAGCCCTGTATCCCAACCTAATAATGTTTATTTATAGGAAAACTAATACAATAAATAAAATACAAAAGTGCCATAGAATACATAAATTAGAATTTTTCTAGGTTTTTCAGTAATTTTTGTGTCAAACTTTTAGGATATTTTTGGTGCCTTCTTGACATTTTTTAACTTAATTCATAAATAAATTTAGCTATATCTTTCAATTCTCTTTGAATAGGTATATTATGGGCCCAACATGGAGGTTTGTAGCTCAAGTTATGAGCAAAACATTGAAACTGCACTATGTTAAGAGTCCAAATTGCAAAAAACTTGTCAAAATAAACTTTAAACTCCTTTTTCTTCAATTATTCCATCAATCCATAAAAAATAAAATATAAGCATAAATCATGTAAGTAAGAATATAAATAGCATAATTAAAGATAATAAATATCACAAATAATTAGAAAACTACGCACTTATCAAATTCTCCCACACTTGAACCATGCTTATGCTCAAGCATGAAACTAATGAGAACAAAAATGCAAATACAAGTGCATATGCGATCTAAGGAAGTATTTAACTCAACTTTACAATTAAGAATATTGTTATATACCAATGGATCAAGCTGACATGCTTTCATGAACACATGCAAAATTATATATAGTAAACAAAATATAGTAGTAACAGTAATTTATACAATTAGGAAAAATAGAAACAATAGACCTTCCTGCTTGTGTGTGGTTGTCTTCCCTAAGATTATGCTATGTATAAGAGATTAGAAAAAAAAAATAAAAAGAATATTTTCAAACTTCATCATGCTTTCGAAAGTCATTAGGTTTCCAAAATCCATAATTTGAATCGAGCATAAAGTATCGGATTTCTTTTCCTTCAACTTCACCATAAAAAAATTTCTTAATTAGCATGAGATAAAAGAATAATTCAAACAATGATGCAATTAATCTTATTTTTCTTACTCTTTTTTAAAAAAAATTTAGGATGATTACCTTTGAACGCAAGTGTATATAACAACCCAAGCACCTACCCTGAATTACTCAGTTAATTAAACTTAAACATTCTTCGAATTTACTTATATCTACATCAGTGCAGTATACTAGAAAACACCCAACCTTTTGATGCGAAGGTAAATGACAACCAAGCACCTACCTTTGGTTACTGAGTTGGGCTAGTAGTTCTTTTTGAAGCTCATAAAGTAGATAGCGAAGTCATCAATTCTTATGCTCATTGACAAAATTATCCAATTAAAGCACATTTATCAATATTCAATCCAATACTCTAGCTTTAAACATATCAGAATTTCATCTAGATCATTCTTTGTATGCATGCTTCAATCCATATTATTCATTAAAAAAAATCTAAAACTAATTAAAAAAACATATCAATGGAAAATAATGGTGAATTAAGACCATATGAAACATATTTTGTTCTAGCAAACATCCTAGCAATAGAAATTAATGTTGCAAATTCTATAAAAAGTAAACATTTAGGTTTCAAAATTATTCATTAAAATAAATTTACAAATCTCAACATCTCATCGAGTTAAGATTTCATGCAAACTACATGCATTATGCAAAAATTTTATAAAAAATATTATTAACTAAAAATTCATGCAAACTATATTGACTCAAATCCCTTACACTTAAATTAAACATTGTCCTCAATGTTTCAAAAATAAGCAAAGAATTAGGAAACTTCCTTATTTATGCACTCAGAAAATATAGTGAAGTAGACTTATCCTTCGTTCCTTTCAAAGCTTCAGTGAATTGTTCTATTAAGTGGGATCATTCTCAGTGTAGTTCAAGAATTAATTTTGTAGTTGCATTTATCTCTCTTGTCCATTTGTTTAAAAAATAATTCTAACAACAACAAGGATTTAATGAGAAAAAATAAACTAGTCACTACCTTAGTAGGATCTTCTGATCTTTCACTAACATAACGAGTCAATAAGAACTACTTATCTTTTGACTGCACAGTACAGACTAGTTTAGGGTTAAGGTGCTCACGGATGGGCAATACCAATTTTGGGTTAGTGCCCACCTTGATCATTTCTCAGGATTGTCAGCCCTAGGGTTTGTTTCATGTTCTCTCTTTCTTGAATAGTTGATTCATTGAGTAACCCTACAAAGCAATTAGTAGATTATACCTTCACTCACTAATCCCCCATAGAAGGATTAGTTTGTCATGGTGTTCATAAACAATATATAATCGATATAAAGAGAAAGCATGCTAATTAAATTGACAAAATAGAGTAAATGAAAGAGATTAATTGTATTGATATTAAGCGTAAATCAACAAAGTTGAATGATTCCACAATCCTAATCTCTTGAAAGAAAAAAATGAACAAATAAACTAAACTCTAGAAACATAAGAAAGAAAATGAAACTAAATCTTAAAGAAAGAAACTAGGTTAATGAAAAGGGGAAGTAACATGTGCCAAAGGAGCCTATTTATAGCTTTCAAGTGGCCGTTGTCGTTAACCTTAGGTTAGTTGACATTCTCGAGCTTTAAATTCAATTTGCAGACCAAAACTGTAACAGCCTAGGTTAGACCTTAGTCGGAATAGTGGTTTCGAGACCACATATTCGAGTCAAAAAATAATTTAATATTATTTTTGTGTTTAAATTATGTGAATTAATGTCTATGAAAATTTCGTGATTTAATTTTATCATTTGTGTGGAGATTTATGAAAAAGGACTAAATCGCATAAAATGTAAAGATGGTATACTCAATGTTAATGTGTTAAATTTGTAACACCCCTATCCCAAAACCATCGTCGGAATAGGTAAGGGGCATTACCGGACTTGTAACTCAGATCAGATCAGTAAAATTTTGAACTTTACAAACACAATACAGTTCTATAATCATTCATCCAATCATGCTTTAAAGCTCATATAACCATACACACATTCATTTAGGACCAAATTGAAAACATGTGTAAGATAGGGAGTACATTGAGAAAACTTTCAAGTTAGGGACACACGGCCGTGTCCCTAGCCCGTGTACATCAACGCGGTCATGCCCTACAAGACACGCCCCACACACTCAGCCCATGGTTGAACCTGTCTAACCCCACACGGTCACTAGACACGCCAGTGTCCAGTCCGTGGCCAACACTGTCAACTACCACACGGCTACCAGACACACCTGTGTGTCTAGGCTGTGTACAAGACTACCTAAAATCTGTTAGGTGCAGGGTTTACATGGCTGAGTCATACGCCTGTGTGCTCAGACCGTGTGGCACAATGTAAGCTTGGTTTAAGCCATTCTTACCACCCAAAATGGGTCAATTCCTACAAGCAACACATAGCCATACTAGCCACAAAATTTCATGCTCAAATAAAACCATTCATCACCATATAAACATATGCCAAATACATGCCATTTTATACCAAAACATTCCACAACTCCATAGCTAATTAATCAACATCACTACTTCTCATATTCATCACATATCTTACCATATAAACACTTCATGTAAAACATTCAAAATGGATTTAAACACATACAAAACAAGCTACATCTCATAGCTTGAATAGATACCAAAACATAACACATTCATCATCAAAATAGCCATATACATTCATTTAACAACTAGCCTATACATGCCATGAACATTTTCATTTACAAAGATTCAAAAGTACCAAAAGCTTGATGGATAGTGTGATAGCAAGTCTCCAACTCGTCCGAAAATCGAGTTAGCTTCCGAATCTATAAAACGAGGGAAAAGTAAACGGAGTAAGCTTTAAAAGCTTAGTAAGCTCGTATAACATAGAATTAAACTTACCAAACATTAGAGATAAGCATATAACTAATGTCAACCGAAGTTGTAAACTCATATTGCCTACTCATCAATCATACACAAGTTAGTACTTATAAAACCTTGTGATCATTCATTCTCTCAATGGATCATTCACATAACACAAGCCTTTACTAATTACTTATGACATATAATTCATGTAATTCATACATATAGTTCATATAAATCATGTAGCTCATGTAACTTGTAATTCATATACATTTTTTATCGTCATGTGACATGTATCGGTAATTGCCCGTTGAACCTTTAAGAACATCGAGGGATACCCGGGTGATACACACACAGTGTATAAACATATAACCTGTAATCCGTCAATGCATCATGTATGCTCTTTTGAGCCTGTAACGGTAAGCCGGGCTGAACATGTGATCCTGAAGGATCAACGGTAAGCCCGTAGGCTGAATGGTAAGTCCGAAGACTGAACATGTAATCCCAAAGGATGAACATATGGCTCATGAGCTGTGGTGAGTCTGCAACAAATGCTGGAGCTCAAACCACTCTGTAGCCCTAGTGACATGTCACTTGTATCCTACGACTTTCTACGGTTCGAATGAGACTCAGTAATCATTTGGACATATAACCAGTTTGCATATCTATTCATTATTTCACATATATCCCATATAAGATTCAACATATACCAAACAGGCAAACTTGAATCAATAATTCATTATGCATTCATATAGTATTAAAACAACAATTATAAACTTTAACCAGTTCGATTCTAATTATACAAACTTACCTTGATTTCCCGATATCTACTCGTCAACCTTTCGTTTTCCCCGATCAAGTTCCGGGATTTGATTGTCTTTATATATATTAATACAAATTTAGCTAGTTAATCACCTATACATTCAATTTAGTCCAAGAACATGTATTTGGCCTATTTACAAATTAGCCCTTAACTTTTTATACTTTAACACTTTAGTCCTAAATTCACAAAATAGCAAATTACACATCAAAAACTTCAATTTATCAAAACCGAATATTCATATAGTCATTTAGGCACATAACTTTCATTTATTCACATCTCTAACCACATAATTTCTATTTCTTTACAAATAAATCCTTGAAACTCATTTTCATCCAAAATTACCTTATAAAACTTGTATATTTCAAGACATCTATCAATAATTCACCAAAAACTATTAAAAAAATGGATTCATCAATGACATTTTTTCAAAAACATGAAGAAATTTAGAAATTGAGGTACGGGTCAGCTAGTATACAAAGCAATGATCTCAAAAACATAAAAATCATCAAAAACTAGGATAAAACCATACCTTAATTGAACAAAATGCTTTGGCTAAATGAAAAGCTCCAAGCCCCTTTTTGTTTTGTTTACAATCGGTGAAAGAAGAGTAATGAAATGAAGCAAATTTTATGTTTTATTAAACCATTATAACATATAATTATAAAATACCTTTTATAACCTTAATAAAACTATTTAAAAACCATGCATTTAAAGGCCACTACCGTCCATGCATTATAATAAGGGTAAATTTCATTTTAGGGACTTCTAAATATAAAGCCAAGGTCATTTTAGCCTTTTATGCAATAGAACTCCTATTTATCGCTTTATGCAATTTAATCCTTTTTACCGAATTAACTATTTAAACAATAAAATTTCTAGATGAAACTTTCACACAATACATTTATCATGCTGTAAAACATATTAAAGCAATAAAAATAATATTTTAACTCGGTTAAGTGGTCCTGAAACCACTCGTTCCGATTAGGCTCTAAAATGGGCTGTTACAAAATTTTTATGATTTGAATTGTTGAAAGTCCTTATAAGATTAATATGCCAGTATTAAGTTAGTGGAAATTTATGTCCATGAATTATATGATATTATAATTGTTTCATTAAAGGCATATTTGTAAATTGATAAATAAAAGATGAATTAATAAAAAAATATGTTAAAATAAGCCATTTATGTTCATCCATTGTCAAAAATATAAAGGAAAAAGAAAGAAAAAGAGCAAGTAGGGTTTGACACCCATTTTTGCTAGATTAAGGTATGTTTTTCTTCGATTTTTGATGATTTTTATGTTTTTGTGATCGCTGCTTAGATTTTACAAAGCCCATGCCGTAATTTTAGAGTTTGATTATGATTTTGATAAATTCCATTGTTGATTTTGTGAGCTTTGAAGTGTTAATTAGTGAAATATGAAAGTTATGTATTGGGTTAACATATTATGTCTTTGTATTTTTGATGAAATTGAGTGATTTGGGCTAAATTGTGAAAATAGTATTTTGAAGGACTAAAATATGAAATTTATGAAATATGTGGGCTTGATTAGACTAAGGGAAGATTCGACTATGAATGAAAAGAAAGAAATTATGTGTATTTGATGATTTTGTGAAATACGAACTAAATTGTCAAAATGTGAAAATGTGAGGGCTAATTTGCAAAATGCTCTAATAATGTGTTTTTGTATTGAATTGATTGAGTGTGAGATTGAATGAGTTAATTTTAATTCGTATAGATCAAGAAAAGCAACATTCAAATTTGGATCGCGGGAAATCGAAAGTTGACGAATAATCGACTCAATTCGACTTATCACACTCGATGTAAGTTAAATGCATTGATATCGTATGAATTGTGATGAATGAAATTTTGGATGAGATGGAAATAATGAATGTGATGTTAAAAATGTGGATAGTGATGGAAATGAAATATGAGAGAGCTCGGTTGAACCGTAGGATTAGTTTCGGAATGCTAGTGACGTGTCATTAGGTTATGAGTTGGCTACGGGCCATGATATCAGCACCACAAGTACGAGAAATACCTTGATTTGGCTATGGGCCATGGTATAGGTATTGTATGGGTGTTACCTTGAGTTGGCTACGAGCCATGGTATAGGTACTCCGAGATAAGTTACCTTGATTTGGCTACGGGCCATGGTATATGTACTTATCGATCGAAATATTCATGTATTTGATTCCTACTTCGAATAGTTCAACGAGCGAGTAAAGATTGGGAATGAATAAAAGAGGCTAGTATAAATTGAACAGTTACATACGATATCAATACAAGATTTATCGAAATGAATTAATGAGATGCATTGAGAAAGGCTTATTGAGTTGTATAAACCATGTTATGAGACATGGTTAAAGGTTTGCAGTATTATATATATACTTGATTTGAAATCATGTAAATGGATGATTTACAATTGAATTTATTTATCGAATTACTTACTTGTGAACTTACTAAGCTCTAAAGCTTACTTGGTGTGTTTATTTCTATTTTATAGATTATCAAAGCTACTAAAGGCTCGGGAATTGTCAAGGATCATCATCGCACTATCTGAATATACTTGGCACCTTTTGTGGTTGTAAATAGCTAAGTATGGCATGTATAAGTTAGGGGTATTTTGAATACATTTTGAGTTGTATATATGTTATGCCAAGTGATTTGGCTAACTTATAGGTTGTGAACATGCTTAGATTTGGTTTGTGTTTTATAATGCATATATGGCCTATTTGTAAATGGTCATTTTGGTATGAATCAAGTAGTGATTTTGTTAAGTTGTGGGTATGAAATGAAATGGTTTATGATGAGTTATATAGTATGTGTTTAATATGATTGTAACTTGTGATTTGGTATGAATTGGCATGGAAATTGAATACGGAATTGGTTGAGTATATTATGAATAGAGTGAAGTATGTTTTGGATTGGAATTTGGCTAAATTGCTTGTTTATTTGTGGCTTATTTGATACTTATATGATGCTTGTAGGTATAAGAGAAATGGGGTGTGAAATGTGGCTTAAACCAAGCCTATTTTCATGCCACACGACTTAAGTGCACGGGCATGTGTCTCGACCGTGTGACCCCTGTTTTGAAGCTAATTTTGTAACATCCAGAAATAGGGCCTAAACGGAACAGTGGTTGTCAAACCACGAATCTGAGATAGAAAAATTTATTCCGATTAATTTTTATGATTTACCGAGTGAATAGATGCATGTGTTATAATATTGATAGAAAATTTCATGAATTGCATGTTTAAATTACCTATTAGGGCTTAATTGCAAAAGTTGATAAATATGAGTTCTAGATAGAAAATGATTAAATTGAAGAGCATAATTGAAGTAGAGGTCCTTAAATGGTAATTAGACCATTAGGTTTTTATGGACAAAAATGGACATACATAGATAAAAATAACCAAAGTTTTAATGAAGGGCATTTTAGTCATTTGGTAATTAAAAGGAATTAAAAGGGAAAAAGATGGCAAAATTGTTATTATCTTCTCCATAAGGGCCGAAACTCATGTGCCTCCATAGCTAGGGTTTCTTCAACTTCTCAAGCTCATAATAAGTGATTCTAAGCCCCGTTTTTAATGTTTTTTTTTTTACGTTTTTGGGGTCCCAGTAACTCAATTTAGATTATTCTAGCAATAATTTAACCTAGGGTTCATATTTGGAAAAATACCCATAGGTGAAATGTGTTTATTTTGATGTTATATGATAGAATATACGGTTTTAAATTTTGTTAAACAACTTGTGCTACTCAGTTTTAAGTAAAAACGAGTAAAACGACATAATCAGTAAAAATACCTAATGTTCATAAGTACATGTTAGAGTGAGAATTTGATGTTGCCATTGAGGGAAAATGATCAACATGTCCTAAAACATGAGAATTAGGGAAAAAGTTTAATTTTCGAGCTTTGGGGAAAAAGTGTAAATATGCAAAAGTTTAGGGGAAAAATTGTAATTTTGCCAAAGTTAGAGTTAAGGACTGTTTTGATAAATGTGAGTATTAAATAAGCGAAATTTGCTAATTATAGATCAAGAAGAACGAAATTTGGGGATAGATCGAGGAAAGAAAAAGGTAGAAGATTAAGCTGTCAAGTTGATCGTATTTTGCATCGAGGTAAGCTTACGGTAAATAAATGCAATATTTCAATATTTTATATTAATGTTGTTAATTTCCAGCATATATACATTTATTTTATGAGAATATTCCAAGTTGAATCAAAGATGAGGTAATAGAGAAAAAGTATCAGAAAGCCCGTTTGAACCTTAGGGATGTATGGGATACGGAATGTCATGACATTTTGGGTTGAGATAGTTGAGGAACATCCCATGTAAGTCCATATCAGACATATGGCATTGGTAGGTTGAGATAGTTGAGGAACATCCCATGTAAGTCCATATCAAATATATGGCTTTGGCAGGACAGGGAACATCCCATGTAAGACCATGCCTAGAGCAAGGCATTGGTAGGCTATTATTTGGCAAGAAAACCCAAGTACCCTTAGTATTCCAAACGGTTCATCGAGCTAATATATAGGCTATGTTACAAGAAAGTTCAAGTAAATGAATGATAAATAGGAAAGTTAAAGATAAGTGGAGAAGTAAAATAAAGATTTTGTTAGTTGATGGTATAATATGGGTATATTTATACTTGGTGAATGTTGTCATTTATTTACTTGTAAACTTTCTAAGCATTGTAGCTTACTCTTTTTCCTTTCTCTCTTTTGTAGTGTAGCCAAGCCAATTCAGGGATCGTAAGAACGTCGGAGTTCGTCTCACACTATCAAAGGCTATCTCGGTATTTTGTAATTTGAAATGTTTTGAGTTATGGCATGTAGAGGGACTTGGTCATTTTATGTGTATGTCCTTATGATACGATTAAAGAATGACATGTGAATACTTGACAGTGATTAGCTATTGAATGGCTAATTAAGAACATGATTTGATGTTATGTATGCCTAAATGATAGTTATGCAAAGAAATTATGAAAGAGTAAAAGTTACCCATGAAATAGTTTTGGAACAGCAACAGTGACGTGAATTTGAAAAATCACTAAAAATTGTAGAAATGGAATTAAATGGTGAATGAGATATAGAATTAAATCTTATTGAGTCTATTTTCCCAGGAAAGAAACAGGTCAAGCAAAGAAAGTCTATATTCTAAGATATTTAAATTCTTGTGAGATTGGTTCAGAGGGATTTTGTGATCTCCTGTTCTAATTTTAGAAATTCACTGAAAATTGTAAAAAAAGAATTATGAGTCAAAATTTATATGTATAGATTACTTAGTGAGTCTATTTCCATTAGAAACAAGTGGAAACACTAAATGAAAATTTTACTATGAGATAATTGATTTTTAGTGAAGAGAGGTCAGGTCTGCTGGGCTGCGAAATAGGGGAACCTTTAACTAATAAACTATACTAATTAGCCACACCAAAAATTCTAGAAAATATGGTAAGAAGATATATGAGTCTAGTTTCAGGGAAAAATTATAGAGTTAAATTTTGAGTTTCGTAACTCGAGTTATAATTAATTTGGTGACTATTACACAGGTGGACATTTTTATTATGAACAGTGAAATAAATTGTTTTAATTTGCGTAAGTAATTGGAAAATTTTTAAATGTTCCCGGTTTGGTCTCGAATCGTTCCAATTGCATGTTTAGGGCCTTAAGGGCCCATTTTAGGGATATATTGGATGAATGTGAATGAATTAATTTTAAAAGAAATTTTTAATGCCCCAAACTAGTAAGGTAAGTCTGGTAATGCCTCGTGCTCGACTACGACGACGGTATCATGTAAGGGGTGTTACAAATTTGGGCAGTATGACACACGGGCTGGACACACGGGCATGTCTAGTGATCGTGTGGCCAATTCAGGATAACACACAAGCTAGACACACGTGTGTGTCTTGTGATACTATAACCTAGTTAGTGTTGCACACGGGCTAAGGTAAGATTGAGGCACGGTCGTGCAGAGTACATGGCTTAGCCACACAGGCGTGTGCGCTGTTTTAGAGGAAAAATTCTCTAAGCCTCACAGAGGTTTCAAATGTTATCAGTTTAGTCTCGACCTCTTTCTAATGTATGATTAAGATCTCGTTGACTTTCTAAAGGGACTTAGTGATAATGTATGTTTGTGAATGGAGATGATGTGATGATAAATGATAAATGTTTGTGAAGTGATTGTATAGTGATGTGTATTGATTGGTAATGCCTCGTAACCCTAGTCTGGTGATGAATACGAGTTAGGGGTGTTACAAAAACACCTTTTTTTGTGTTTAATTTTCGTATAAGAGTCGATGTCGCAACACACCAGGACCTATGTCGTGACATAGGAACTAGTATGCTCATTTGTAGCCATGGGGTATGTCATGACACCCTCAATTTGTGTCGTGACATCGAAGGCAGACTTGAGTTTTCTTCATTCTGTTCCCTATGTTGCAATATCAAACCTCTCATGTTGTGACATAGCGTACAATATTGACCTAAAATGCCTTCTAATGGTCTCATGCACACTTACAAAGTACGTTAGCTCTCCCTTAGGCCTCATTCAGCCGTTAAGGTAAATAAAAGACTCAATTTGCACATTTTTTTGAATTTGAGTAAAACTAAAGAAACTTAACTAAAATGTAATGAAAATGCTTGTATTCAGGCTCGTTAAGTGTGAAAGCTAGTTTAATCTACTACACCAAATTATGATAGATCAAATTCCACTAGTGTGGAATAATGCTACATAATGCAAAAGTCCTATACCCAACATACCAACTTTCAGTTTCTTATCTATTTGAACTTAGGCTTTCATTTACATCAAAGTATATGAGTCACACATACATAGTCCACCATCCACTCAGGATTAAGGTATACCGCACTATGAATGTCACAAGTGAATAAATTCATAGATGGATTTATGATCCATTCTACCTGGGTCCTATCTAATGTACTGTCAGTTTAGTCAGTCATATCTATGTCTCTATCTTTTTAGAGTTATCCGCTCTAATACCCAATAATAAGAGATCTCCTAATAGGATTTAATAGATGACATATATTAGTCTTTCAATTGGTTTGCTCATTTTTTGTTAGACCAAGGACATGTTTAGGTTATCTTCTAATATAAGTTGTCTTTCCGTCTTAGAATCCGACCACGTAATACCACTTAGTATTAGTCAAACCGTTAAATAACCAATGAGCCAATATTTACTTCCATTTTATTTTGCTTGCAAAAAAAATTATTGAGGAAAGTATACAAAGGATATTAATGTAATTAATGAATATTTTATTAAACCAATTTGTTTGAAAAATATAAGTATACATAGGCAAAAATACTACAGTAAGAGAACTAGATCCCAAAAATACAACTTGATTTTATCATTTGCCACTTCTAACTAGGAACTCCTCTCGGTCTCATCCTAAATGAGGAATTGCCATCTAAGTTTTCCTTTGGTCTCATAGGCATGTGGTTCTCCTCTTAGTCTCACCACTCGATACAATTGTATCAAATTCTCGCTGAAAAGATTCTCATTTCAGTCTCGTTTATCAAGTTTTTCCATTAGATTCATCAATTTTAATGTATTCATAATATTAATATAATTGAACAAACTATCAACCAAAATCATGAAGAGATATATAGATTAGTAATTAATGTTACCATACACCATTGAGAAAATCTTACACATCATAAAGATGAAAACCCACACAAACTTTTTAAAAAAACACTTAAACAATAATAAAAAATAACATGAGCTAAGAATGCTCATTTATTAGGAATGATTAGACTTATCATTAAAGCTTGATTAATCTATAGCCAAAATACCTAATTATTTTATTGAAATAAAATAAAAACCTTAATCTTTAAAAATAGAAAATAAATGAAAAAAATGTGCACACTCTATTCTATTCTCCTATCTAATTGTTCTTGGTTGATTAAAAAGTAATATTTATAGTAGAAAATTATTAAAATGATCAGTTACACATTTTCCTATAGTAAAAAAACCATTAAGGCAAATGAGATCCGCTTTTCCCCTTGATTGCACTTTATTATTTCAACATGTTTTTTCAGTTGCAGGCTCAATATTGTGACATTTGGGTTGGATGTGTGACACTGCACGGTCTTCTTGGCGAGGTGGAAGTGTGGAGGTTGGATGTCAATCGAGTGAGGTCGTGACGTGAAGAGTCAGAGACCTTGGTGTTGCAACACTAGCTTCTGGAGGTTGAAACATTGAGAGTTAGAAAACTTGGTGTTACAACATTGGCTTTTCGAGATTGCAACACTGGAGCTTCGTACTTGCTTCCTTCCATCTACTTCTTTGGTTTAGCCCAACAAATTTCTTAGCAAAATGTTAAGCTCAAATATCGAAGTAATTGATGTTTCTAGTCAATAAAACACGAAAAACAACTTTGAAACACATTTAAAGTAAATTCTAGCCTAAATACAAAAAATCTACAAAAAGACTTAAAATATCACATGAAAACAAGCTCCTTAGGTGAAAAAAAAACTTAATTTGTTATATCAAAATAACACGTATCAAAACCCCCACATTTAAGTCATTATTTTTCCTAAAAACAACATGTAACACACAATAATACGACCCTTGAATTATATTAAACAATAAGATACACAACAATTGAATATTGAATTTGTAAAAGACATTTCTCACATGCCACTTAAGATTGATACTTAGTTAATTTAAGTACTCTTACAACAAATGTACCTAGTTCACTAAGTTAAAAAATGAACAAACATAAAAGCAATTTAGTGAATAAGTACTCAATTGTGTTTTCCATCAACATATTATATATGATACATGATAGACATAAAATACGAATTTAAAGTATCCATTACTCTAATCATAAGCAAGTTAAGAAAATCATGTAAAGGAAATAATTAGGTCACATTGGTCTTCTAGGCTTGTAACATTTTGAGGCTTAGGATGGTTCAAATTCAAACAAGAAGATAGCTCAAAATGGTTTCATGCACTAGAAATCCCAGAATTTAATAGTTTTAACTGATGGTAGAGTTACCATTTCACGTAATTGAATGTTTGGGTGCTATTTTGTGTTTAAGTGATTGTATGTGCAATTCAATATGTGCATGACTATGTTAATAGACTAAAGAGATAAAGATTGAATGTGCATGAATGAATGAAATGGATACTCCTTCCTTGGTGCACAAGCTCCGTATTCTGAATGGTGGAAGAGGGGAGAATGGAGGTAAATCAGTGATATGTGAATATGATGGGAGAAATGAATGGAGAAAATGAAATGATATGTGATATATCTTTGATAGGGAGTGTAAATGAAAATCGAGATTTGTAAATGACCCCAACCTTACAGGGGAACACGTAAGTGTTTGAATTAACATGGAGGATTTCAGAAGTTCAGTTGGATAAATGAAATACTAGCTGTATGGAGCAATACCATGAATATGAAACTGTAGCTCTTTATAGCATTATTTTTTATTAGAAGCTAGCACAAAGAAGGGTGTCTAAATATCTGTGAGTGTACTGCTTGTAAACTGTTCTTAAATGTATAAATACCTGCCAGTGAATTATGCTTAATTGCAATTCCATTTAGATGTAGATAGTATCTTCCAAAGGGTTAGGTTTAGTTATGATGAGTATTTGTATGTGAACTATATTTACATATATTTATGGATCGAATTATTAATGTATGTATGAACTATGCTTGGGTGCGAATTATCCCTATAAGCTGACTACATATGATAGTCATAGTGAGTAGTTTATATAGGATGGTAGCATGCAAACTAGTCTCAGATGAGATAGTATCCATCTGCTGTAACAACTTGAATTAGGGCCTAGTTGGAATAGTGGTCTCGAGACCACAAGTTCGAAGTAGAAAAAAATATAGTTCATGATTATTTTTGAGTTTATGGCATACTTGCATGATATTGAGAAAATTTCATGAAGGAAATTTTATGAAATAGTGATTAATTTGCCCTTGGGACTAAATTGCAAAAGATGCAAATTATGAGTTTCTAGAAGGTTTAAGTATGAAATAGCATAAGAGAAATTATTAGGAGTCCTTATTTGGCAATTAGACCAATTTTTAGCATGACGAACAAAAATGCCCATGGAAGGGAACAATATCAAAGAAAGGAAAGGGCATTATGGTCATTTGGTTAGTTAATGAAATAAAAAGGGAAAATAAGTAAAAAATTGACTCATCTTCTCCATGCAAGTGCCAAAATCTCTAAGGACTCCATAGCTAGGGTTTCTTTCATATTCAAGCTCCAACTAAGTGACTCCAAGCCCCGTTTTTCATGCTCTTCGTATTTTTGAAATCCTTGTAGCTTAATCTAGCCATTTCTACCACTAATTTGAGCTAGGGCTCACATTAAAAAACATAACCATGCATGGCATGCAAGTAAATTGATGCCTAGTGGTAGGAAATGAAAGTTTAAGGTGTAGTAAACACCTTTCTCTAGGTGATTTTTCATGAAAGTCCCTAATAGGGGCCAAATTGTAAAGTATGAAAATGTGTAGTAAAAGTGTGAAATTATGAGCAATGTGGGCTTTTATGGACACCAGTAAGTGTCGGCTAGGCTTGGGTAGCCAAGAGAATAAATACATTTCTTTATACGAGTCTAGGGACTATTTTCCAAATATACAAAAGTTTAAGGGCAAAATTATAAATTTTTCCAAAGTGTCCATTATGAGACATTTAGTCAATGTGGGTGCTAAATAAATTAAATTTGTTATTTTAGATCAAGAAACACAAAGCCCAGACCGAAATTGGGTAAAAAGTAAAGTCGCAGAGTAAACCGAGCATTCGCCCACATTTTGGACTCGAGGTAAGTTGAATGTAATAATTTAGCTTGCAAGTTATGTAATTTCATTATGATGAATTTTTTATGAAATTGTGACAATCCATGAAGACACGGACATGATTTTTGTAAGAGTTATGTCAAAATCTATGATATTGATTTGTTGAAGAAATGTATAAGATTCATGAAATTATGATGTGGAATTTTACCAAGAAATGATGAAAACACGAAAAGAGAAGTTGCATGCAAATTTAAATGGTATGAAGGATACCGTAATCATGTCATGAGTATTGTAGGTCTCGTATAAGACCATGTCTGTGACATGGCGTCGGCACGGAACTGAGATCCCATGTAAGACCATGTCTGGGACATGGCATTGGCATCGAGATGTGATCCCCTGTAAGACCATGTCTAGGACATGGCATCAGCATCTGAGATAAGGCCCTGTGTAAGACCATGTCTCGGACATAGCTTTGGCAGCTAGAGGATATAAGGATCCCCTGTAAGGCCATGTCTGAGACATGGCATGCGCATCCGATATGAGATCTCGTGTAAGACCATGTCTGGGACATAGCATCGACATCAGAGTATGATTTCCTGTAAAACCATGTTTGGGACATAGCATCGACATCAACGTGTGATCCCATGTAAGACCATGTTTGGGACATGGCATTGGCATCATTTCATGAGATTAACTTAAGGGTATCCTTCGGTATTTCTGAAAGAATTTTTAAACGAGAAAAGTATTCAAGTTGATAAGTTTCAAGAGAAAGGCTAAAGTTTCATGTTGAGTGTTGCAGGTATATACGAGTAAGTATGAGTAATTGAAAGTACATTGTTATGAGAAATACAACATGAAAAGCATGAGTAAGTATATGATTGAGTAAGCCATGAGAATAAGTAAGAAACTACATGAAATTCATGATACTTATTTGAGTGATATTTCATGATTTTGTTGCTATTTTATTCAAGCAACTTACTAAGCATTTTTTGTGCTTACTCTTTCCTTTCCCTATTCCATGTAGACTTGTTGTACCAGCTCGAGGATCATTAAAGTTGGAGCTCAAAGTCACACTATCAAGCCACTTTGGTATAGTATAGTTAGTTCTTTTTGATGTATGGCATGTATAGGAAGTTTGATCATTTTGTTAAGTGTCATTTTGTGTAGTCAAGTAGTGTTGTAATGGGCTTTGGAAATGGCCTAATATTGCGTAACTCATATTTTATACAATGAAGATGAAATTCATAAATGTACAACCTTGCATGTTTAGGTATAGTAAAGTGTATGAGAATGATATGTACGTTGGTATTGGGATGCCTTAATTTTAAGTATTTAGAGAGTATGTTATGCCTTTTTATATATTATGGAAATTGGCTTTGTGTTTGGTTGTGTTTCAGGATGGCATAAGGCTTGGAAAATAACCTATTATTGCCCATATGGTTGGGCATATGGGCATGTGCCTAGGCTGTGTGTGACACACGATTAGCCTCAAGGGGGTGTTAATAGGTCGTGTGCCCCTTGCATCCAATTTAGTTAAGTCAATATAGAACATTGGCTAAGCACATGGGTGTGTGCCTTAGCTGTATGTAATTGTGATGATTATAGTGTTCAAGTCAGGATGCTCTACGGGATGTTCACACGGGCGTGTGCCCAAGCCGTGTCAAAACCCCTGTAGAAAATAAAATAAATTAGACACGGGCTAGGGACATAGGTGTGTGAGACCACACGGCCTACCCACATGGGTGCGTCCCCTCCCCCAAGGGCGTGTGGCCTTATTTTAGGTAAAAATTTTCTAAGTGCCCGAGAGTTCTCGAATAAATCCTGAAACATTCTTGATATATGTTGCGGGCCTTGTAAGCCTATGATAAGGTCATTAAGAGAATGAATGATAAGTTTTAAAAGGAAGAAAAATTTTATAGCCCAAGATTTCAAGATTTAGTATGATTCATAAGGTAATGCCTCGTACCCCATCCCGGCGTCGGACTTGGGTAAGGCGTGTTACATTTAGTGGTATCAGAGCTAGTGTTTAGTCAATTCTAGGACGAACCTAGCACATGTATGAGTCTAGTTATACATGCCTTACTTATGTACTTATGAGAACTGATAGTGTGACGACTCCTGACGGTTTAAATGTGTTTTATTATAGCAAATGGAACTCGAATGAGGTACGATAGATGATGTAGAAAGCAATGCACCAGCTCTCATAGAAGGGATGGCTCTAGTTAGAACTGAGAATAGGCCAGCTACTGTAAGTCAGGGAGGAGAGGCTCGAGAAGCCTTCTTCCAAATGATGAATGAGTGTTTCACTGAGTTCGTCTGAGCAAACTTGGCCACTGAACACCAAGCTCCACCCCCTCAATTTCCTCAATCTACCCCAGCAACTCCCTAGATAGTAGAGGTAGTGAGGCAAGAAAAGCCTCTAGTTGATAGAATTCGAAAACAAGGGGCAGAAGAGTTCCAGGCTATTAAGGACGATGACCCAGAAAGAGCTAAGTTTTGGCTAGAAAATACTATCAGGGTATTTGATGAGTTATCATGCACCGCTAAAGAGTACATGAAGTGTGTGATATCTCTTCTACGAGATTTAACCTATCAATGGGGGAACACCCTTGTGTCGGTTGTACCAAGGGAGAAGGTTAATTGGAAATATTTCCAAGAGGAATTCTGTAAGAAGTATATCAGTCTCCAGATCATTGACCAGAAGCGTAAAGAATTTCTAGAGTTGAAGCACGGTCAGATGACCATAACTGAGTATGAGCGGCAGTTTGTAAGACTCAGCGAGTATGCTTGATAATGGTGTCTACTGAAGCCATCATGTGCAAGAGGTTTGGGATGGTGTAACACCTCAAACTCGGCCCAGACATTACAGCCAAGTTTGGTGTGTCACACCAACGATGGATTGAGATATATTCTTTAGTCATTACGATTAGGGTGAGTTTTGCAAAACCATTATTAAAGTTTGGAATGAAAATCCAGGTTTGGTTTGAGAATATCCTATCCACTACCAGTTTAATGTGTATTCTATTACAAGATCTTGTTTGTCTTTCTGTTATCCATTTGATACGTATATTTCATTTCGAAAATGTTGATTAATTTTAAATAAAAACCTACGCAGCCTTAATCTACCCCTTTTAAATCAAATTATAAATAAAGATACAAAAACTGAATTAAAAATACTTAAGAGCGGCCTTATTACAAAATAGAAACCAAAAAGAAAATAATTTTAAATGAAATACTGAAAATAAAATAACTTAAGTGAAAACCACCATATGCAGTCCATGTGGCCACTCCGAATCCCTCCAGCTCCAAGTCCTTTAGTCTGGGGCTCACCTGTATAGATGAAAGGAAGGGGGTAAGTTTGGAAACTCAGTGTGTAAAGTAAACCCAACCAGAGCCAAAATCAGTTCAAGCTTACTGGGCCTAAGCCCTATCCAGTTTCAGTATTAACTGGGCGATAACCCTATTCAGATTCAGTATTAACTGGGCTTAGCCCTATTCAGTAATCAGTGCGGCCCATAGGCCCATTACAGTGACAGTACAGATATTATGCATGTATGCAAAAGCCCAGCCCAAATCCAGCCCTACACGCCACCCGTACCAGCCTTACACACCATGTGGGGAATAACTCAACCCACCTAGCCCTACACACCACAGTCACAGCATAGCTGCTTAATCAGATAACGTGGCCAAGCCACTAACAGTAAACGAGGCAAAGCCCCTATCAGTAAACGTGGCAATGCCACTTAGCACTTCCTCCGTCAAAACCCAATCCCATGCAACAGTATAACATGTCATGACATACAGTAAACAAATTTAATTTAACATGCATTTCAGTCAGATTTAACCCTAGAGGTATAATGGTCATTTTGCACCTAGGGGTAAAATAGTATTTTTCCACCCTGAAGGGGTATTTCAGTAAATATTCCAATTTTAGAGTTTTCATGCTTATTACAGTCATTAACAGTCCAATTCTCATCTAAGTGACTTATCTAGCCCATTTACCAACTTTAGAGCTAATGGGCCCTAAAACCCCTAATGGACTATTTTGGCCAACAAAGCCCAAAATTTATGTCCAGTTTAACAGTTTTAACACTCAGATTATCAGAACACGCTTACCGCTCGTTTTCACCCATATGGGCCCGTAAGCCCATCAGGTCTAAATTCAGCCCCTCAAGGCCCAAATTCACCAACATGCACGAAATTGCTCACACAACTTCCTTACTATTTATGATAACTATTTTTACTATTTTAACCAACTCACGAGTGCTCGTACGCTTGCCAGCCCACGAAATGCAGGAATTTCGGCATTTTGGCATTTCGGCTTTTACCAATTTAGTCTACTAGTGGGTGTTCGTTTACACACCTGATTTGCGATTACTACAGCGAGATCCCCCACGTGATTATCCTACAATTGGTCACTCAAGATAGTAGACTATGAATCGTTGATAATCAATGTAACCACTACTTTACCATATTCGACCATCAACACTTTAGGCCCTTGAATACTCACCTTTGCCGAAACTAATGACTAGATCTAGCGTCCAATGCTCCTTGTTAGTCTGCCCCTTTCACGAACTAAAACACATAAAACCACATAAAAAGACTCGCATTACTCTTTACCAAAATCGACAACCTCCCTAAAGTGTTTAGGTATTTTTGGTTTTTCTTAAATCCTGAAATAACAAATGGAAAGAGGGTTTCGATAACTTATCGTAGATCTTCTTGCCCGAGAATCAACCCAAATCACCTTTCTAATCTAGATCTGATACAGATCTAACTTAAAGTGCGAATAGAGAACAGATCTAGAGGTTTAGATCCCAAATCACTATGAATACGGAGGTTTTGGCTTTTAGTATAAAGAAGAGAAAAGTAGAAGTTGCAATGGAAAAGAGAAGATGTCAATAAGGGTTTTGGGAGTGTGAGGTTCAGCTAAGTGGATTGTAGAAAGAATAGGGTTTCGATCAAGGGAGAAAATGACAACACAACTTCAATTTCAGCTCTTGGGGAAATCGGCTACCAAGGATTTAGAAGGGAGTCAAAGATTTAGAAGGGAGTCTTTACTTTAATTGATGGAGAAGAAAAGAAGAGAAGGAAGAGAGAAGAGATGGATTCAACTCTAGAAGAAAATAGAAAGAAAAGAGAAGAAAGAAAAGAGGAGAGGGTTTGGTTATGGACAAATCGGCACAAGTGACTTGTGCTCATGGTGTCGGCTTCTAGAACAAGGGAGGAGAAAAAGATAGAATGAAGGGGCTCTCAAACCCTATACATATTCGACAAACCCAAAAGAATGACCCTAAACAAACCTGAAAGGTAGGCAACAAGAATTTGGCATACTCTCAAGACCAAAACTGCCGAAATTGCTATCACTAGGGACCTTAGTCGATTGCTTCCCAAGAGACCCCTATTCAACCATCACTTGTTCCCATTTGAAATTCCTAAAATATCTCCCCTTATTCCTCATTGATTCAATCCCATGAGCACCTCAAACTCTTCTCATTAGAGTTTCAGTTGGAGTCCATCACATGCCTGGCACATGCAATAAAAATAAAATGCCACACTGCTTACCATGAGATTTGATCCTTGGCCCTTGCATAGCTTCCACTTGCCACTTTCCTAGGCTTTAAGTGGTGCCACATTGCCACTCTACCACTGATCATCTTGTGTCTTAATTTACCCACATTTTCTTAAAAGCCCACATACTCAAGACCCCTTCTCTTTAAGTGCAAAATTTAAAATTCTACCGTGTTTTAACTTAGGCTTGGGCCTTCTAAAGGCCCACTAACCTACTCAAAGCATAAATTATATAACCAGACAACAAAAGTTTAAGTTCACACCAAAATGGCAAAAATCCCAAAAAATCCTGAAAATCAGGGCGTTACAACTCTACCTCCTTAAGGAAATTTCGACCTTGAATTTTACCTGATCCAAATAGGTAATGGTATTGTTGATGCATTGCCTCTTCTAGCTCCCAAGTGTCCTCTTCTCTGCCATGGTTGCGCCAGAGTACCTTTACCAAAGGAACTGACTTCCTCCTTAACACTTTGACCTCTCGATCCAGTATTTGCATAGGCTCTTCTTCAAAAGTCAAGTCAGTCTTCACATCAATCTTTTCCATTGGTATGACATGAGAAGGATCTGATCGATAACGTCTCAGCATGGACACATGAAAAACATCATGGATTCGATCTAACTCCAGCGATAACTCAAATGATAAGTTACTGGCCCTACTCGTTTAAGAACTTGATAAGGCCTGATAAACCGCGGACTCAACTTGCCATTCTTACCAAACCTTAATATCTTCTTCCAAGGCGAGACCTTCAGGAAAACCATATCTCCCACTGAATACTCAATTTCTTTCCGCTTTAAGTTGGCATAAGATTTTTGCCTATCAGATGCTTCCTTTAACCGATCTCTGATCAACTTAACCTTGTCCTCAGTGTCTACCACCAACTCTGGCCCAAGAACCTGACATTCTCCCAACTCCATCCAACAAGTAGGCGTACGACACCTTCGCCCATATAGTGCCTCATATGGAGCCATTTGAATACTTGCTTGATAGTTGTTGTTATAAGAAAACTCTACCAATGGCAAGTAATCCTCCCAACTACCTCAGAAGTCGATAACACAACCCCTCAACATGTCCTCCAGAACTTGAATAACCCTTTTCAACTGTCCATCAGTCTGGGGGTGAAAAGTAGTGTTAAAATCCAATTGCGTACCCAACGCCTCATGCAACTTTTGCCAGAATTGAGATGTAAATCTAAGATCCCGATTAGAAATTATCGAAACTAGTACCCCATGCAGTCGCACTATCTTCGCCACAAACAACTTGGCCAACTTCTAAAGAGAGTAGTTGGTTCGGACAGGTATAAAATGAGCAGATTTCGTTAACCTATCCACAATTACCCATACTGAGTCCTTCTTGGTATGTGTCAAAGGTAACCCACTCACAAAATCCATGGTTACCCTCTCCCACTTCCAAAGTGGAATCTTCACCGGATGCAGAAGTCCAGAAGGCAGTTGATGCGCAACTTTCACTTGCTGGCATGTCAAACACTTCCCCACAAATTCGGTCACTTCTCGCTTAAGTCCATGCCACCAGTACAACACTTGCAAGTCTCAGTACAACTTATTTCCTCCAAGATGCATGGCACAAGGTCCACCATGAGCCTCTCTTAGAATTGACTGTTTCAAGTCAGAGTCCTTCAGAATACAAACTCTTCCTCAAAAGCACAACACTCCTTCACTATTCAATCCAAAATCAGAAGTCTCATCATTCTCAACTTGTTGAAATCGAAGAACTAATGACTCATCCTCTAACTATTTCTCCATAATCTGCTTAATCCAAGTTGGTCTCACTTGTAATTCTGCTAACAAGCTACCATAGTCATATAGACTCAAACGAGCAAACATTGCTCTTAACTCAGTTACAGCCCTTCGACTCAGCACACCAGCCACCACATTTGCCTTGCCTGGGTGATACTCAATCGAACAGTCGTAATCCTTAAGCAACTCTATCCATCTTCGTTGCCTAAGGTTCAACTCCTTCTAAGTTAATAAATATATGAGACTCTTATGGTCTGTGTATATAATACACTTTTCTCTATACAGGTAGTGTCTCCAGATCTTTAATGGAAAGATAACCGTTACCAACTCCAGATCATGCATAGGGTAGTTCGCTTCGTGAGGCTTAAGCTGTCGCGAAGCATAAGCGACCACCTTACCCTCTTGCATCAGTACACAGCCTAGACCCACATGTGATGCATCACTGTACATAGTGAAATCCTTCCCAGACTCCGGTTGAATCAATATTGGTGCCTCAGTCAATACCTTCTTCAACTTATCGAAAGCCTCTTGTTGTTTCTCAGTCCATACAAATAATACTCCTTTCCTCAGAAGTTTCGTCAACGGTGCAGCGATCAAAGAGAATCCTTCTACAAACCTTTGTAGTACCCTGTTAAACCCGAAAAACTTTGAATTTTCGATACCAACTTTAGTGGCTTCCATTCCAAAACCGCCTCAATTTTTCGAGGATCTACCCTAATCCCCTCAGCAGAAACAACATGACCCAGAAATGTCACCTCTCGCAACCAAAATTCACACTTACTAAACTTTGCATAGAGTTACTTCTCTCTTAACACTTACAGAACAACCCGAAGATGCTCATCATGCTTCTCTTCAGTTTCCGAATACACCAGAATATCGTCAATAAAGACGACTACCAATCGATCCAAGTAAGGTTGGAATACTCGATTCATCAGATCCATGAAAGCCGCAGGTGCATTAGTCAGTCCAAACAGCATCACCAGAAACTCGTAATGACCATATCGAAATCTGAATGCTATCTTATGAATATCCACCTCTTTGACCCTTAACTGATGGTATCCTGATCGAAGATCGATCTTGGAAAATACGGAAGCTCCTCTAAGCTGGTCAAACAAATCATCGATCCTTGGCAGAAGGTACTTGTTCTTTATCGTTAGTTTGTTCAACTGGCGATAATCGATGCACATCCTCATCGTCCCATCCTTTTTCTTTACGACCAGTACTGGTGCTCCCCATCAAGACACACTCGGTATAATAAAACCTCTATCCAGCAACTCTTGGATTTGTGCTTTAAGTTCCACTAACTTCTTTGGTGCCATCCTATATGGTGCGATGGACACTAGAGCCATTCCAGGCAACAAGTCGATTCCAAATTCGACTTCGCGATTTGGAGGCAATCTAGGAAGCTCCTCAGGAAAAATATCTTGAAATTCCTTGATAGTTCTAACCTTCTCCACAGTCAAACTCTTAGCTTCTATCTGGCTTACAAATTCTAAATAAGCCTCACAACCCTTGCGAATCAGCTTCTTAGCCCTTAAGGCTGAAACAACATTGGACAAGTAGTCCATTCGTTCCTCTATAACTATCACCTCCTCATCCTCTGTTGTCTTTAACACCATCCGTTTATCAGCACAATCTAGAGTCGCCCTATGCTTAGCAAACTAGTCGATCCCCAAAATGAGATTGAATTCTCCAAATAGCAACTCCATTAAGTCTCCAGAGAAAATCCTACCTTGAGTCTCTAAAGGCACCTTCTTAAAGAGTTTGTCTACCCTAACCGAGTGACCCAGTGGATTTATCACAGTTACCCCACTCACAATTTCCTCAAAATGCACACCCAATGACCCAGATATATCACATGCAACATACGAATGAGTAGAACCAACATCTATTAAGGCAGTGTATGGCATGCTAGAGATAAAAAAAGTACCAGTTATGACGTCAGGGGCGTCACCCTCCTCTTGGCAATGAACAGCATACACCAATGCTGGCTGACGAGCCTCAACATTTCTAGCACCTCTACCAGGTGCTCCACATCCACGACCATTTCTGTTATCGCCCCTACCTTGACCACGGCCTCTCGGCGGTTGTGGTCCACCTCGCACTGGTTGAGCAACCTCTGTTTAGCAACTTGCGTCTGAGTTGGTCTCTGCGGACAATCTTTAACTCTGTGCTCCTTAGATTCGCATCGAAAACAAGCCTCAATACGCTTCCAACATTCCCCCAAATGTACTTTACCACAGTTCCCACAAGCCTGCGATCTAACTGTATTCACTAGAACTGCTCGGACCGGTTCATCCACTCTAGCTTGTTTGACATTCCTGTTTGTAGCACCCGAGGGTCCAGAATCCCTCCTGAATCGATTTCGATCCTTCTCACAGTTTTGTCGTTCAGTTCACTTCAACTCATCAGCTATCTTAGCCTTTTCCACCAATGCAGCAAAGTCACACTCCCTTTATGGAGCTATCAGCACCCTAAGCTTATCCTTAAGGCCATCCTTAAATCAAACGCTACGTTCATACTCGGTAGCAACTATTCTGCTAGCGTACCGGCTCAATCTAAAAAACTCTGCCTCATATTCAGCAACAGATTTGTTACCCTGGATCAGGCTCATAAATTCCTTCCTTCGGGCGTCCACATAGCTTGCCCCGACGTACTTTCTTTTGAAAGCCGTCTTAAACAGTTCCCAAGTTACCCACTCAGTTGGGGTACTATCCCTCACAGTGATCCACTACTGATATGCCTCATCTCGCAGTAGAGATACTGCTCCCTTCAGCTTTTGCTCCATTGAGATATCCAGATCGTCCATGATCCGCTCCGTGGCTTCCAACCAATACTCAGCCACATTTGGGGCTACTCCAGATATGCCCCTAAAAACTTTCACTCTGTTAGCCCGGAGTTGCTCAGAAATGGATCCCCTATTCACAGTCCCAGTACTAGCTCCAGCAACCCTCTTTAGAACCCTTAACATTGCCTGAGACAAGGTGTAACGCCCTGATTTTCGGGATTTTTCAGGTTTTGTGAATTTTAGTGAAGTTTTAAAATTTTGGTGTTCTGAAGGTTGAAAATGTATGTAAATGTGTTAGTGGGCCTCTAGAAGGCCCAAGCTTAAGTTAAAACCTGGTAAAATATTAAGTTGGATTTTCAAGTGAAAGGGAACTTGGTTAGGTGGGCCTTTAATAAAAAGCGTGTAAAATATGTCACAAAAGGAGCCTTGGTGGAGTGGCAAGGTGGCGCCACTAAGCTCCTAAAAAAGTGGCGCCTAAGTGGGTATTCAAGGACAAGGGTTCGAGTTGTAAGGTAAGCGTAGTGTTCTTTTTTAATTTTTAGACATGTGCCGGGCATGTGACTAACTTAAGTGAGAATTCGGCAAGGGCTGTAGGGGCTTGGGCCAATTGTGCAAGTGTGATATTAGGGTTACATCTTTTTCTATTTTCTGTCATGACAATTAGGGTTAGCCACCTTAGGAGTTATTTTTCTCTTTTCAGTCAAAAAGCCGAAACTTGCCTCTCTAAGAGCATCTAGCCGATTTTTTCATCTTCTTCTCATCTACCATCGTTTTTCCTCTTTTCTTTTCACCCTGTTGATCTTCTCATTAGCCGAACATCCTTTCTACTCAGATCTACTCTTTCTTTCGATTTCATCCCTCCAAAATCAACCATAGCCGATTGTCAGAAGTGCCAAAATCCTGAAATAAAACTCACCTTTGTGCTGAATTCTCTAAACCAAGATTTCTCAATTTTCTTTCGTTCTTTTGGCCAAATCTCACTCCTTCTACACTCTAAATCCCTGTCGACAACACCTACACTAAACTCCCCATACCGAATCATCTTCTTCCTTACCATTCTAAAAGCCGAAATCACCATTAGTTTAGGGAGATAGCCGAAATTTTAGATCTCAGAGATAAGGGTTCTGCTAACATTTAAGGGTTAGATTTACATCAGATCTGCATAGGAATTGAAGAGAAATCGTTGGTAAGTGCTTAACACATTAGACCTGTACATTACTTCATGTTATGGAAATGCCGAAATCCCTAGAGGCTTAGGGAGGTTGTCATTTGGGCTCTAAGACTCTAAGGGGGTTATAATAATTGATTTCTTTGGTGTTAGTGTGACTTGGAGACTGCTGACAAGGGTTGAACTATCGGTGCAACCAGATCTAGGCATTAAGGAGATAAAAGTTGACAAGGTAAGTGTTCTTGGCCATTAAGGGTGATGGCCGGATATGTAAGTGGGATTGTGTGAGTTTCAACTTAGATCTAAGTATTAGTATGATCTGATCTATTTTGGTGATCATTGTAGGAATAAGCACGTGGAGGATTTCGTTGATAGAACTACAAATCAGGTAGGTGTTCTGCACCCCTTCACTGTTCAATTTGGCAAATGCCGAAAAGCCGAAATGCCGAAGTTCCGGCATTTTGAGAGCTTGTGAGCGTGCGAACACTCTCAAGTTGGTAGGAGAAGGTTGGTTTTGGAATCGGCACTATCAGGCGGGCTGATCGCAGAATTTTAGGCACTACGATAAGTTGGGCCTCGGTGGGCCGAATATGGGCCCAATGGGCAAATTGAGCCCATTTGGGTAAAAATAGGTTTAAAGGCAATAATATGGACTGTAGGTGTAAAAACTGTTAAAACAAGATAATGGATTAGAAATTAAGGCTTAAATGGGCCTAATGGGCTAAATTGGCAGGGTAGAGCCCATTAGGGGTTTTAGGGCCTACGGGCTAAGATTGATAAACGGGATAAAATGGACTTCTAAAATGACCACTAATTTAGTAGAGACTGTGTAAATTATGAAAACTGTAATAAGATAGTAAAATTGCTGAAATGCCCTTAGGGTGAGAAATTACCGTTTTGCCCCTAGGTGGAAAATTACCGTTATACCCCTAGGGCTAGAATCGACTGTACTGTTTGACATGACTATTACTGTTGCTGCATATCATGATGTATGTATGTTTGATGCATAGGATTGGGTTTATTATTGGAGGAAGTGTGAGTGGCACTGCCACGTTACTGAAAGGGGCTATGCCTCGTACTGTTCTGAAAGGGGCTTTGCCTCATATATTGCTTATCTGAGTAGCCATGCTGCAACTGTGGTGTATGGGCTGGGTGGGTCGAGTTATTCCCCACATGGTGTGTTGGCGGGTACGGGTGGTGTGTAGCGGTTGGTGGGTTGAGTAGTCTCCCCAATTGGGTTACATTCATACTGTTATACTGTACTGTACTGTTATGGGCCTATGGGCCAAACTGTTATCTGAATAGGTCTTCGGCCCAGTATCTGTTATAGGGCTTTGGCCCAGTATCTGTAATCTGAATAGGGCTTCGGCCCAGTAACTGACTGAGACTAGTTAGGGCTCAGGCCCAGTGGGCTCGAGCCGATGTGGGCTTTGGATGGGTTCTGCACACACTGAGTTTCCCCAAACTCACCCTTTTCTTTTCCATCCTTACAGGTGAGCCCTAGAGCGTGACTTGGATGCTGGAAGGGATTCACAGTGGCCACGAAGACTGAACTTGCATTTTAATTGGTTTATTAATTTAATTACTTCTTACTATTGGTTTTATTTTGTTATGGGTTGTAATAAGGCCACTATACCTGTTTTTATTTAGGATTTTCAACTGTTTTATTTCAACCACAAATACACTCCGTTTTCGAAATTAAACAAACGTTTTCTTAACCAACCTGACATTACAAATGGCTAAGTAGGATAATAAGGTTAAAATAAATCACTTAACAAATGGAATAGAGATCAAGTTGAATAATTATTAAAATAGGAATTTCCAAAAACCAAGCATTGCTTTTCAAAACTCACCATCAGATTTAGTAAATAGGGCGGCGTAGGATAGTCTGGGTGATGTAGCACACCGGACATGGCCATAACATCTGGGCCGGGCTCGGGGTGTTACACAAGGCATTGTCCCCTGTAGCCCGATCATACGGCCCATTCTCAGCTACCGACGACGGTCGTGGCTCCTCAGCTGGCATATGTCCTGATGATAAAGACCCAGCTTGTACACTACCTCGGCCATGTCCACGGCCTCATCCACGAGCTGCCCTCGTACTCATATCGACTTATCTGATTACGAATTTTATGAAATTAGTTTAATATTTTAGTGTTTATTACAAATGTCTTATGCATAGATAGTGTTTCAGAGTTTGTTTTCGTGGAATCGTAGCCTAGCTACAATCTCAGTCTCTATAGTTTCAGTACAACCCTAACTATAGTATCATAGTAGAGTCTCAGTACTATCTACAATCATATTTCAGTACAGTATAGTATAAGAGAGGAAATACTTACAGACTTGGTGCCGGGGATTCAGTGTGCCATTCTACAGAAATTATATTTTAAAAAGCCCAATTTAGTAAAAATTAAAAACTTAAGCTTTTTAAATGTGAACCTTGAATATGTCTTGAAGAAAACAAGTTTAAATAGGGTTTTCTTTAAAAAATTTCCCAAAAACCGATTTCAAAATACCCCATGTGGCCTTAATTTAAAATTTTATGAAAACATTTGGACCCGATCCACAGCCGAGTTGCTGCAACTGGGCTCTGATACCACTAAATGTAACACCCCAAACCCGGCCCAGACATTACGGCCAAGTCTGGTGTGTCACACCAATGATGGATTGAGATATATTCTTTAGTCATTAAGATTAGGGTGAGTTTTGCAAAACCGTTATTAAAGTTTGGAATGAAAATCTAGGTTTAGTTTGAGAATATCCTATCCACTACCAGTTTAATGTGTATTCTATTACAAGATCTTGTTTGTCTTTCTATTATCCATTCGATACGTGTGTTTCATTTCGAAAACGTTGATTAATTTTAAATAAAAACCCGCGCAGCCTTAATCTACCCCTTTTAAATCAAATTAAAAATAAAGATATAAAAACCACATTAAAAATACTTAAGAGCGGCCTTATTACAAAACAGAAACCAAAAAGAAAATAATTTTAAATGAAATACTGAAAATAAAATAACTTAAGTGAAAACCACCATATGCAGTCCACGTGGCCACTCCGAATCCCTCCAGCTCCAAGTCCTTTAGTCTAAGGCTCACCTGCATAGATGAAAGGAAGGGGTTGAGTTTGGAAACTCAGTGTGTAAAGTAAACCCAACCAGAGCCCAAATCAGTTCAAGCTTACTGGGCCTAAGCCCTATCCAGTTTCAGTATTAACTGGGCAATAACCCTATTCAGATTCAGTATTAACTGGGCCTTAGCCCTATTCAGTAATCAGTGCGGCCCATAGGCCCATTATAGTAACAGTAAAAATATTATGCATGTATGCAAAAGCCCAGCCCAAATCCAGCCTTACACACCATCCGTACCAGCCCTACACACCATGTGGGAATAACTCAACCGGCCCAGCCCTACACACTACAGTCGTAGCATAGCTGCTTAATCATATAACGTGGTTAAGCCACTAACAGTAAACGAGGCAAAGCCCTTATCAATAAACATGGCAATGCCACTTAGCACTTCCTCCGTCAAAACCCAATCCCATGCAATAGTATAACATGTCATGGCATACAGTAAACATATTTAATTTAACATGCATTTCAGTCAGATTGAACCCTAGGGGTATAATGGTCATTTTGCACTTAGGGGTAAAATAGTAATTTTCCACCCTTAAGGGGTATTTTAGTAAATATTCCAATTTTATGGTTTTCATGCTTATTACAATCATTAACAGTCCAATTCTCATCTAAGTGACTTATCTAGCCCATTTACCAACTTTAGAGCTAACGGGCCCTTACGGTGTCCAATAACTATTTTGGCCCATAAAGCCCAAATTTTATGTTCGGTTTAATAGTTGTAACACTCAGATTCGCTTACCGTTCATTTTCACCCATATGGGCTCATAAGCCCATTGGGCCCAATTCAGCCCCTCGAGGCCCAAATTCACCAACATGCATAAAATTGCGCACACAACTTCCTTATCATTCGCGATAACCGTTTTTACCATTTTAACCGACTCACGAGTGCTCGTACGCTCGCCAGCCCACGAAATGCCAGAATTTTGATATTTCAGCTTTTCAGCTTTTGCCGACTTAGTCTACTAGTGGGTGTTCGTTTACACACCTGATTTGTGATTGCTACAGCGAGATCCCCCACGCAATTTTCCTACAATTGGTCACTCAAGATATTAGACTATTAATCATTGATAATCAATGTAACCACTACTTTACCATATTCGGCCATCAACACTTTAGGCCCTTGAATACTCACATTTGCCGAAACTAATGACTAGATCTAGATCTAGTCGCTCCAATAGTCCTAGCCTCCAACGCTCCTGGTTAGACCGCCCCTTTCACGAACTAAAACACATAAAACCATATAAAAAGACTAGCATTACTCTTTACCAAAATCGACAGCCTCTCTAAAGTGTTTAGGGATTTTCAATTTTTCTTAAATTCTAAAATAACGAATGGAAAGGGGGTTTCGATAACTTACCATAGATCTTCTTACTAGAGAATCAACCCAAATCCCCTTTCTAATCTAGACCTGATACAGATCTAACTTAAAGTGTGAATAGAGAACAGATCTAGAGGTTTAGATCCCGAATCACTATGAATACGGAGGTTTCAGCTTTTAGTATGAAGAAGAGAAAGGTAGAAGTTGCAATGGAAAAGAGAAGATGTCAAAAAGGGTTATAGGAGTGTGAGGTTCAGCTAAGTGGATTGAAGAAAGAATGGGGTTTCGATCAAGGGAGAAAACAACAACACAACTTCGGTTTTGACTTTTGGGGAAATCGACTACCAAGGATTTAGAAAGGAGTTAAAGATTTAGAAGGGAGTCTTTACTTTAATTGATGGAGAAGAAGAGAAGAGAAGGAAGAGAGAAGAGATGGATTCGACTCTAGAAGAAAATAAAGAGAAAAGAGAAGAAAGAAAAGATGAGAGGGTTGGTTATGGACAAATCGGCACAAGTGACTTGTGCTCACGGTGTCGGCTTCTAGAACAAGGGAGGAGAAAAAGATGGAATGAAAGGGCTCTCAAACCCATACCTATTTGGCAAACCCAAAAGAATGACCTTAAACAAACCCGAAAGGTAGGCAACAAGAATTCAGCACACTCTCAAGACCAAAAATGCCAAAATTGCTATCACTAGGGACTCTAGTCGATTGCTTCCCAAGAGACCCCTATTTGGCCACCACTTGTTCCCATTTGAAATTCCTAAAATCTCTCCCCTTATCCCTCCTTGATTCAATCCCATGAGCACCTCAAACTCTTCTCATCAGAGTTTTAGTTGGAGTTCATCACATGCCTGGCACATGCAGTAAAAATAAAATGCCACATTGCTTACCATGAGATTTGATCCTTGGCCCTTTCATAGCTTCCACACGCCACTTTCCTAGGCTTTAAGTGGTGCCACATTGCCACTCTACCACTGATCATCTTGTGTCTTAATTTACCCACATTTTCTTAAAAGCCCATATACTCAAGACCCCTTCTTTTTAAGTCTAAAATTTAAAAATTCTACTGGGTTTTAACTTAGGCTTGGGCCTTCTAAAGGCCCACTAACCTACTCAAAGCATAAATTACATAACCGGACAACAAAAGTTTAAGTTCACACCAAAATGGCAAAAATCCCAAAAAATACCAAAAATTAGGGCATTATAGATGGACTAAACTAGGACATCAAAATGTTTGTCGGTATCCTTGAGATAAAAGAGTTCGTGGTGTTAGTGGATAGAGCTTGTAAGGCTAAGGAATTAGCTAAGGATAAGAGGAAAGTTGAGATCGAGAATTGTGACTCGAGAAAGAGACCATTTAGTAAGTCTTTCAATCCTCCTCCAAGAGGTCAAATGAATTTACTTCACGATCAGTGACTTCAGTGAGATTCTTAAGCAAGAACAATGGTAAATAGTATTCACCCTCCAAAGCTTAGACCACCTCAGTTGCGAGTGTAGGAAACACTCGACCCAATAGACCTGAATGCCTTCAGTGTGGTAGATGCCACCTTGGTGAATGCCGAGCTCATGAGTGAGTTTGTTTTAAATGTGGTTCTTCAGACCACTTCATTAGAGAGTGCCCTCAGATGGCAGAAAAAGACAAGGATTAGAGTGCAAGGTCAGCTAATACTCCTTCCAGAGGTAGACTTCAGAGAAACTCAGGAATACGAGTGAGTAGTAAGGGCACACCAAAGGAACAGACTGCGAGACCTGAGGGTAGAGCCCCAGCAAGGACTTATGCCATTCACACTCATGAAGAAGCGTCATCGCCCAATGTTATAACGGGTACATTTTCTCTTCACGAAACTTCTGTTATTGCTTTGATAGACCCTGGGTCTACCCACTCGTATATTTGCATGAAACTAGTTCCTAGCATGAGTATGCCTATAGAATCTACGAAATTTGTGATAAAACTATCTAATCCCCTACGCAAGTGTGTAATAGTAGACAAAGTATGTAGAAATTTCCCTTTGATGATTAGGGGTCATTGCTTCCCAGCCAACCTCATGCTTTTACCATTCGATGAATTTGATGTAATTCTTGGCGTGGACTGGTTAACCACTCTTGATGTGGTAGTAAACTGTGGTAGAAAATACATTGAATTGAAATATGTGGATGGTAATACTCTTCGAGTTGAATCAGATGAATCATAGAGTTTGCCTGAAGTGATTTCCTCCTTAATGCCTAAAAGTGTATAAGGAAAGGGTACGAAGCTTATCATGCTTTTGTGATGAATACAAAAGAGTCAAAGTTGAAAATGGAATCAGTACCAGTCGTGTGTGAGTATCAAGATGTATTCCCAGAAGAGTTGCCCGGATTACCTCCAGCTAGAGAGGTTAAATTTGGTATAGAGTTGACTCCAGGTACAAATCCTATTTCTATTGCTCCTTATAGAATGACCCCAACTAAGTTAAGGGAATTGAAGGCTCAACTACAAGATTTGACAGACAAAGGCTTTGCAAGACCCATTCATTCTCCATGGGGTGCTCCTGTATTATTTGTAAAAAAGAAAGATGGTTCGATGAGATTATGCATTGATTACCGGTAACTTAATAGGGTAACTGAAAAGAACAAGTATCCTTTACCAAGGATCGATGATTTATTTGACCAGTTGCGAGGAGCCGCAGTGTTCTCCAAGATAGACTTGAGGTCTGGGTATTATCAGCTAAGAGTTAAGGAGTCCAACATACCGAAAACAACATTTCGAATGAGGTATGGCCATTACGAGTTTCTTATCATGCCATTCAGCTTGACCAATGCCCCAACAGTATTCATGGGCTTAATGAACCATATCTTTCGACCATACTTGGATAGATTTGTTGTATTCTTTATTGACGATATTTTGATTTATTCTCATGATGAAAATGAGCATGCCAAGCATTTGAAGACAATTTTATAGACTTTACGAGATAAGCAACTTTATGCCAAGTTCAGTAAGAGTGAATTTTGGCTTAAGGAATTTGGATTTTTGGGCCACATCTTTTCGGGTGATGGCATCAGAGTTGACCCAAATAAGATTTCGGTGATTGTTGATTGGAAACACCCGAAGAGCATATCCAAGGTCAGAAGCTTCTTGGGTTTGGCCAGTTATTACTAGAGATTTGTTAAGGGATTTGCCATGATTGCCACTCCTATAATGAGATTGCTGTAAAAAGATGTTAAGTTCGAGTGGAACGAAAAGTGCCAACAAAGTTTCGAGAGGTTAAAGACGCTATTGACTGAAGCTCTTATTTTAGTGCAGCCCAAACCGGGAAAAGAGTTTGTAGTCTACAGTGATGCTTCACTAAACGGATTGGGCTATGTACTTATGCAAGAAAGAAAAGTGATCGCATATGTATCGAGACAATTGAAGCCCCACGAAAAGAATTATCCGACTCATGATTTGGAGTTGGCTACAATAGTGTTTGCACTAAAAATATGGAGGCATCATCTATACGGCGAGCAGTGCTGAGTGTTCACAGACCACAAGAGTCTCAAGTACTTGGTGAGGTAGAAAGACTTGAATTTACAGCAACAACGATGGCTTGAGTTACTAAAAGATTATGAGTTGTTCATCGACTATCATCTAGGGAAAGCAAATATTGTTGTGGACACTTTAAGTCAAAAGTCCCTATTTGCTTTGAGAGCCATGAACACACAGTTGTCCCTAACCGATGATGGTTTGGTTATGGGAGAAATAAGAGCAAGGCCAATGTTCATTCAAGAGATTTATGAAGCACAACTAAAAGATAAAGAATTATAAGCCAAAAAAAACTCAGTACGAGTTAAGTACTGATTCAGATTTCCAGATCGATTCAGATGGTTATTTAAGGTTCCGAGATCAACTTTGCGTACCAAGAGATGGTAAGCTTATTTAGAGAATCCTATATGAGGCACATAGTGGCAGAATGTCCGTCCACCCTGGCAGTACTAAGATGTACAATAATTTGAAGAAATGGTATTGGTGGCAGAACATGAAAAGAGATATCTTTGAGTTTGTTTCGAAATGCTTGATTTGTCAACAAGTGAAGGCAGAGCACCAAGTACCCTCTAGTTTACTACAGCCTATCATGGTTCTCGAGTAGAAATGGGACCGTATCACTATGGACTTCGTGATGGGTTTACCGATGACTCTAAAGAAGAAAGACTCTGTTTGGGTTGTGAATGATAAGCTTACTAAGTCAGCCCATTTTATACCTGTGCGTATGGATTATTCACCCGATAAGTTGGCCGACTTGTATATTATAGAGATTGTAAGATTATATAGAGTACCATTGTTGATCATTTCGAATAGAGATATGAGATTCACGTCAAGATTTTGGAGGAAGCTACAAGAAGCTTTGGGCACAAAGCTAAATTTCAGTACCGCTTTTCATCCACAGATTGATGGTCAGTCAGAAAGAATAATACAAGTGCTAGAGGACATGCTTAGATGTTGCATGTTGGAATCCCAAGGTAGTTGGGAAAAGTAACTACCGTTGGTCGAGTTTGCATACAATAATAGTTTCCAGTTGAGTTTGAAAATGACACCTTATGAGGCTTTATGCGGGCATAAGTACAGAACACCTTTGTATTGGACATAACCCAAGGAAAATCATATTCACGGAGTTGATCTAGTCAAGGAAACAGAAGAGAAAGTAAAAGTGATTCGAGACTGCTTGAAAGCTGCTTTCGATAGACAAAAATCATATGCCAATTTGAAACGAAAGGAGATAGAGTTCTGAGTCAGTGATAGAGTATTCTTGAAAGTTTCTCCGTGGAGGAAAGTTCTTAGATTTGGTCGGAAAGGCAAATTCAGTCCATGTTTTTATTGGACCTTATGAGATCACAGAGAGGATAGCGCGGTAGCCTATCGACTAGCTTTACCGCTCGAATTGGAAAAGATTCATGATGTGATGGCTGGATTTGGCATGCTACATTATGGTGCCTTATAGAGAATTAGAATTTGTTAATCAAAACTTGTTGTCAGAAAGGAAAGCTCCTTTGTGATTTTATAAAAAAACCTAGTGAATATAGTTCTTTACTAATATCAAATCATCTTGTCAAAACGATTTCCGTATTAGATGTCATTGATACGCTAAACTGATTTAAATCGCGGAAGCTTTTAAAATCTTGACATTTGAAATGCGTGTTTTTGAAAAATAGTTATTATTTTTTAGAAATCCCGTTTCTTCTAATTAGCAGTTTTAAAATAAGTAAGCAAGAGCCCAAATATAAATTAAATCCCATAAATGGCCTTCTTAAAAAAATAAAACCCGAAACGTAACGATAAATCTAAATAGAACCAAATGTAAATTAACTACAATCGTGTGGCCATCTCTGAGTCCCTCGCAGCACCAAATTGCCTATGGGTGGGGATTTGTAACAGCCCACTTTATACCCTAGTCGGAACGAGTGGTTTCAGGACCACTTAACCGAGTCAAAATATTATTTTAAATGCTTTAATATGTTTTACAGTATGATAGATATATGGTGTGAAAGTTTCGTATTGAAATTTTACTGTCTGATCGGTTAATTTGATAAAAAGGATTAAATCGCATAAAGTGATAAATTAGGGTTCTATTTGGTAAATGGCTTATTTGAGCATGGCTTTATAAAAGGAGGTACTTGCATGACAATTATGCCATTTTTAATTGGAGTGGTTGGTAATGGACCATTATGTCCATGTTTTATAATGTTTTATAATTATTTTACAAAGGTTAAAATAGTCATTTAGCTATATTATATGTTTTAATTAAGAAAAAAAAACATGAAAATGCTTTCATAATTTCATGTTCTTCACCGATTATACAAAAGCAAAAGAAGGGTTTTAAAGCTTTCCAACATTCGGTTATTTCAAGCTTAATTCAAGGTTCGTTTTTTTCCCGTTTTCGATAATTTTTACGTTTTTGAGATCGTTGCTTCGTATATTAACCGACCCGTACCTCAATTTTTGATTTTGATTATGTTTTTGAAAAATGCCATTGATGAATCCTTGATATATTGATAGATTTTGATGAATTATTGTATATTATGTGAGAAAATACAAGAATTTTAAAGTAAACGTTGATGAAAATGAGTTTAAGGATTTATTTGCAAAAAGATAGAATTTTTGAGGTTAAATTTGTGATTAATTAAAAGATATATGCTTGTATAAGCCCCTTGAAGATTCGGCTATGGTAAATTGGGGGGATTGATTGTGTATTTGGTGTTAAAAGGGCTAAATTGCAAAGTGTTGAAAATATAGGGGCTAAATTGCAAATATGTAAAAATATATGTTTTTGGATTGAATTGAATATGTGAGTTAGTAAATAGTTGAATTTGATTTAATTTAGATAAAGACGATCCAATCCCGGAACTTGATCGGGGAAAACGGAAAATAGACGAGTAAATACGGGATTTCGAGGTAAGTTCATATAACGAATTTAATGTATTTATATATGTTCATACGTATTGTTATTTGAAAATATGAAATGCTAGATGATTAAATAGCCTAATGGAATGAGTATATATGAGATTGAAATAGAAATGTTAAATTGTTACAAGTGATAAATTGAATACCGAGCCCCGTTAGAACCGTAGAAGTCGATAGGATACGAGTGACATGTCACTAGGGCTACAGGGTGGTTCGAGCTCCTGCATTTGTTGCGGACTCACCACGTGCTCATGAGCTACAGGTTTATCCTTCGGGATTACATGTTCAGCCTACGGGCTTATCGATTATCCTTCGGGATTATATGTTCAGCCTCCGGGCTTACCGTACAGGCTCGAAAGAGCATATATGACGCATTGACGGATTACAGGTTATATGTGTATACACTGTGTGTGTATCACCCGAGTATCTTTCGATGTTCTTATAGGTTCAACGGGCAATTACCGATACATGTTACATGAAGATTGAATGATATATGTATTACATGTTATATGAGACATGAGAATTACATGGATTATATGGTATAAGTTATATGAAATACATGTACAAGTATTTGAGCAATGATATGATACATGAAATGTTGTTGGTTAATGGCTAGTAGAAATGACCCATATTGGGTGGCAAATTTGGCTTAAACCGAGCCTATAACGTGCCACACGGCCAGGGAACACGGGCGTGCACTTCGACCGTGTGTCCCCTGCACCTTGATGTTTTGGTCAGTTTTGGTACACGGCCTAGACACACGGGCATGTTTGGTAACTTGTAGCCGTATGAAATTTGGCAGTATAGTCACACGGTCTGCTCTGTTTTGTACGCGGGCGTGTCTGGCAGCCATGTGATATTTGACAGTTTCGACCATGGGGTAAGGGAACGGGCGTGCCTAGGCCGTGGGTGACACACGGCCTAACCCCATGGGCGTGTTGGACAGCCGTGTGGGAGAAGTCAGATTCGACCACGGGCTGAAAGGTTTGGGCGTGTCTGGAGGGACACGGCCTTGTGTGAAGAACACGGGCAAGGGGCACGGCCGTGTGTCCCTAACTTTGAAAATTTTGCAAATTTTCTCCTATCTTTTAGTATGTTTCCAATTAGACTTCCAATAGTTATATGCATCCTTTTATGATCAATTGAAGCATGCTCTGATGATTGATGATACGTGATGAATCTTGATTAAAAAGTTTAAAATTTTTACTACTCCGATATATGTTACAAGTCCAGTAATGCCCTTTACCTATTCCGGCGACGGTTACGGGATAGGGGTGTTACATTTGGTTGGTATTAGAGCTACGGTTTAGTCGATTCTAGGACTACCGTAGTGAGTATTAGTCTAGCTATACATGCCATGTACATGAAATGTGATAGTGTGATATCTCCTGACATCCTTTGAAATCTGTTTTATATAGTAATGGATCCGAATCGAGGTTTAGCTGACGTTGTTGAAAGTATTGCGCCAGTACCCGCTCAAGGGGCTGTGCCTTCTGAATCGGGCCCTGCTGTGGCCAATCAGGAAGAAATTAAACAAGCTTTCTTCCAAATGATGTCTGGTTGGTTTAGTGAGTTTGTGCGAGCAAACCCGGCTGCTCCACAACCTCCATCCCCTCCCGTCCCACAACCTAACCCTGATAATGTACGAGTTGTGGATCCTCTGAGATTGAACAGACCTCCTGTCGATAAGATACGGAAGTATGGTGCTGAGGAATTCTGAGCTTCAGCAAGTGATGATACTGAGAGGGCTGAATTTTGGCTTGAGAATACGATCAGAGTTTTTAATGAACTGGCTTGTACTCCTGATGAGTGCCTGAGATGTGCTATTTCTTTGCTTTGGGATTCAGTATATCAATGGTGGAATACATTGACCTCGGTTGTACCACGAGAACGAGTCGATTGGGATTTCTTCCAGACGAAATTCAGAAAGAAATACATTAGTCAACGATTCATCGATCATAAAAGAAAAGAGTTTTTAGAGCTGAAACAGGGTCGAATGTCTGTAACTGAATACGAGAGAGAGTTCGTTCGACTCAGCAAATATGCTCGCGAATGTGTTTCTACCGAAGCAAAAATGTGCAAAAGGTTCGAAGATGGGCTAAATGAAGAAATTCGACTATTAGTCAGAATACTTGAGCTGAGAGAGTTTGTAGTTCTCGTTGATCGGGCCTGTAAAGCCGAAGAACTTGCTAAAGAAAAGAGAAAAGCTGATTCTAAATTCAAAAAAGCTAGAAAAAGGTTTGCGGGAAAACCGTATCAGTCTGGATCCAAAAGATCAAAGGATTTTCATCCTCGTCCTGCTGCTTCTACGGGCACATCTATTCGAGAGAAAAGTGTTAAGACTTCTCATTCGAGACCTTAGACGACTTCTGTAGCTAGTGCGGATAGTGTGAGAATTCTCGGATCAGAGTGCAAGTATTGTAATAGGAAACATTTTGGTGAATGCCGATTGAAAAGCGGAGCTTGTTTTCGATGTGGATCGTTAGATCACTATTTACGTGATTGTCCTGAAAGATCTGTACCTGATAGATAACAGTCGACTAAGACAAATAATGTTGCATCGAGAGGTAGACCGTCGCGAAGTGTTGGGAACCAAAGTGGAAATCGCAATGTGGCGAGAGATGCTAATGTGAGATCTGAGATGCGTACTCCTGCGAGAGCTTATGCAATACGTGCATGCGAGGAAGCCTCATCGCCTGATTTATTACCGGTACTTTTTCTCTCTATAACACTGATATTGTTGCGTTGATAGATCCTGGATCAACTCATTCATATATCTGTATGAAATTAGTGTATGAAAAGAATTTAAGTGTTGAGTCTACGGAATATGTAGTTAAAGTATCGAATCCATTAGGAAACTCTATGTTAGTTGATAAGATATGTAAGAAATGTCCGTTGATGACTCGGGGATATTGTTTTCCGGCTGATCTGATGCTTCTCCCTTTTGACGAATTTGATGTAATACTGGGCATGGACTGGCTAAATGCGCATGAGGCTATTGTGAATTGTCGAAGTAAGAGTATAGAATTGAAATGTCAGAATGGTGAGATTCTTCAGATTGAATCAAATGATTCGAATGAATTACTGATAGTGATTTCTGCCATGGAGGCTCAGAAGTATGTCAGAAAAGGCTACGATGCGTATTTAGCGTATGTGATGAATTCTAGCAAGATAGAATTAAAAATTGAGTCTGTACCAGTTGTTTGTGAGTTTTCAGATGTTTTTCCGGAAGAATTACCGGGTTTACTGCCGATTAGAGAAGTTGAATTTGGTATTGAATTGTTACCGGGCACTACTCCGATATCGATAGCTCCATACAGAATGGCACCGACGGAATTAAAAGAGCTGAAAGCACAGTTACAAGAATTGACGGATAGAGGTTTCGCGAGACTGAGCTTTTCACCTTGGGGTGCTCCCGTATTATTTGTGAAAAAGAAAGATGGAACGATGAGAATGTGTATTGATTACCGATAGTTGAACAAGGTGACAGTGAAGAATAAATACCCTCTTCCGTGGATTGATGATTTATTCGATCAGTTGAAAGGAGCTACTGTATTTTCAAAGATTGATTTGAGATCGGGTTATTACCAGTTGCGAGTTAAAGATTCAGATATACCGAAGACTGCTTTCAGAACACGATACAAACATTATGAGTTTTTGGTCATGCCTTTCGGTTTAACAAATGCTCCGACAGTGTTTATGGACTTGATGAATCGTATTTTCAGACCGTATTTAGACAAGTTTGTTGTAATATTCATTGACGACATTTTGATTTATTCGCGTGATAAGGTAGAGCATACTGAACATTTGAGAACTGTGTTACAAATTCTGAGAGATAAGCAGTTGTTTGCCAAATTCAGCAAATGTGAATTTTGGCTTCGAGAAGTCGGATTTTTGGGTCACATTGTTTCTGCGGAAGGCATCAGAGTATATCCGAGTAAAATATCTGCTATTATAGACTGGAAACCCCTGAGAAACATATCTGAGATTAGAAGTTTTCTGGGATTAGCGAGATATTACCGAAGATTTGTTACAGGATTTTCGATGATTGCAGTGCCGTTGACCCGAATGCTACAAAAAGGTGTGAAATTCGAGTGGACTGATAAATGTCAGTAGAGTTTCGAACAGTTGAAAGCCCTGTTAACAGAAGCTCCGGTTTTAGTTCCACCTGAATTTGGCAAAGAATTTGTTATATACAGTGATGCATCTATTGTTGGATTGGGTTGTGTATTGATGCAAGATGGGAAAGTCATAGCTTATGCCTCCCGACAGTTAAAGCCGCATGAGAAGAATTACTCGACACATGATCTTGAGCTAGCTGCTATAGTTTTTGCATTAAAGATTTGGCGGCATTACTTATATGGTGAGAAATGTAGAATTTTTACCGATCATAAAAGTCTGAAGTATCTGATGTCACAGAAAGATTTAAATATGCGACAGCGGAGATGGCTCGAACTACTAAAAGACTACGAATTTGTAATTAATTATCATCCAGGGAAAGTTAATGTTGTAGCTGATGCGCTAAGTCGAAAGTCTCTGTTTACTCTGTGAGCTTTGAATGCTCAAATGACGTTATTTGATGATGGATCTATTTTAGCTGAGCTAAAGGCTAAACCGTTGATTTTGCAGCAAATTTTTGAAGCTCAAGGGACTGATCCCGATCTACAAGCTAAACGACTTCACTGTGAGTCTAATTCTGATTCTGACTTTTCTATAAGGAGTGATGATTGTTTAATGTTCCGAAATAGAATTTGTATACCGAAAAATAGTGAACTCATTCAGAAAGTTCTGCACGAGGCACATGATAGTCGATTTTTAGTTCATCCGGGTAGCACTAAGATGTATAACGATTTGAAACAGCAATACTGGTGGTTAGGAATGAAACGTGACATATCAGAATTCGTATCGAAATGTTTGATCTGTCAGCAAGTTAAAGCTGAACATCAGGTACCGTCAGGTTTATTACAGCCTATTATGATTCCGGAATGGAAATGGGACAGTCACTATGGATTTTGTATCTGGACTACCTTTGTCTCCGAAGAAGAAAAATGCAATCTGGGTTATCGTTGACAGATTGACGAAGTCTGCACATTTTATACCGGTACGTACTGATTATTCTCTGGATAAATTAGCGGAATTATATGTATCTGAGATTGTGCGATTACATGGTATACCGTTATCCATTGTATCCGATAGAGATCCGAGGTTTACCTCGAGATTCTGGAAGAAGTTTCAAGAGGCTTTGGGAACGAAATTGAGTTTCAGTACGGCATTTCATCCCCAGACCGATGGTCAGTCTGAAAGAGTTATTCAGACTCTGGAAGACATGTTACGGTGTTGTATTCTCGAATTCGAAAGTAATTGGGAGAAATACTTACCTCTGATAGAGTTTGCATACAATAACAGTTTTCAAACGAGTTTAAAGATGGCTCCATATGAAGCTTTATATGGTCGTAAATGTCGAACACCGCTATACTAGACAGAATTGAGTGAGAGAAAGTTACACGGGGTTGATCTAATCCGAGATACAGAGGAAAAAGTGAAAGTGATACGTGACAGTTTGAAAGCAGCTTCAGACAGACAGAAATCATATGCCGATTTGAAACGGAAAGAAATAGAGTTTCGAGTCGGAGAAAGAGTATTTCTAAAAGTATCACCGTGGAAGAAAATTCTTCGTTTTGGCAGAAAAGGAAAGTTAAGTCCTCGTTTTATCGGGCCGTATGAAATTGTGGAACGAATTGGACCTGTAGCTTACCGATTATCGTTACCGTCTGAGCTTGAAAAGATTCACGACGTATTTCACGTTTCAATGCTTCAACGATACCGATCTGATCCGTCTCATGTCATTTCTCCTATAGATGTGGAAATACAGTCTGATCTATCTTACAGCGAAGAACCGATTAGAATTCTGGCTCGAGAAATCAAAGAATTGAGAAATAAGTGTATAGCACTTGTAAAAGTTCTCTGGTGTAAACACGGAATAGAGGAAGCTACATGGGAACTCGAGGAAACTATGCGAAAACAATACCCAAATCTGTTTATTGGTAAGATTTTCGGGAAGAAAATCCCTAAAGGGGGGAGAGTTGTAACAGCCCACTTTATACCCTAGTCAGAAGGAGTGGTTTCGGGACCACTTAACCGAGTCAAAATATTATTTTAAATGTTTTAATATGTTTTACAGTATGATAGATATATGGTGTGAAAGTTTCATATTGAAATTTTACTGTCTGATCGGTTAATTTGATAAAAAGGATTAAATCGCATAAAGCGATAAATTAGGGCTCTATTTGGTAAATGGCTTATTTGAGCATGGCTTTATAAAAGGAGGTACTTGCATGACAATTATGCCATTTTTAATTGGAGTGGTTGGTAATGGACCATTATGCCATTTTTACGTTTTTGAGATCGTTGCTTCGTATATTAACCGACCCGTACCTCAATTTTTGATTTTGATTATGTTTTTGAAAAATGCCATTGATGAATCCTTGATATATTGATAGATTTTGATGAATTATTGTATATTATGTGAGAAAATATAAGAATTTTAAAGTAAATTTTGATGAAAATGAGTTTAAGGATTTATTTGCAAAAAGATAGAATTTTTGAGGTTAAATTTGTGATTAATTAAAAGATATATGCTTGTATAAGCCCCTTGAAGATTCGGCTATGGTAAATTGGGGGGGATTGATTGTGTAATTTGCCATTTGGTGTTAAAACGGCCAAATTGCAAAGTGTTGAAAATATAGGGGCTGAATTGTAAATATGTCAAAATATATGTTTTTGGTTTGAATTGAATATGTGAGTTAGTAAATAGCTGAATTTGATTTAATTTAGATAAAGACGATTGAATCCCGGAACTTGATCGGGGAAAACGGAAAATAGACGAGTAAATACGGGATTTCGAGGTAAGTTTGTGTAACGAATTTAATGTATTTATATATGTTCATACGTATTGTTATTTGAAAATATGAAATGCTAGATGATTAAATAGCCTAATGGAACGAGTATATATGAGATTGAAATAGAAATGTTAAATTGTTACAAGTGATAAATTGAATACCGAGCCCCGTTAGAACCGTAGAAGTCGATAGGATACGAGTGACATGTCACTAGGGCTACAGGGTGGTTCGAGCTCCTGCATTTGTTGCGGACTCACCACGTGCTCATGAGCTACAGGTTTATCCTTCGGGATTACATGTTCAGCCTACGGGCTTACCGATTATCCTTCGGGATTATATGTTCAGCCTCTGGGCTTACCGTACAAGCTCGAAAGAGCATATATGACGCATTGACGGATTACAGGTTATATGTATATACACTGTGTGTGTATCACCCGAGTATCTTTCGATGTTCTTATAGGTTCAACGGGCAATTACCGATACATGTTACATGAAGATTGAATGATATATGTATTACATGTTATATGAGACATGAGAATTACATGGATTATATGGTATAAGTTATATGAAATACATGTACAAGTATTTGAGCAATGATATGATACATGAAATGTTGTTGGTTAATGGCTAGTAGGAATGACCCATATTGGGTGGCAAATTTGGCTTAAACCGAGCCTATAACGTGCCACACGGCCAGGGAACACAGGCGTGCGCTTCGACCGTGTGTCCCCTGCACCTTGATGTTTTGGTTAGTTTTGGTACTCGGCCTAGACACACGGGCGTGTCTGGTAACTTGTAGCCGTGTGAAATTTGGCAGTATAGTCACACGGTCTGTTCTGTTTTGTACACGGGCGTGTCTGGTAGCCATGTGATATTTGACAGTTTTGACCACGGGGTAAGGGAACGGGCGTGCCTAGGCCGTGGGCGACACACGTCCTAACCCCATGGGCGTGTTGGATAGCCGTGTAGGATAAGTCAGATTCGACCACGGGCTGAAAGGTTTGGGCGTGTCTGGAGGGACACGGCCGTGTGTGAAGAACACGGGCAAGGGGCACGGCCGTGTGTCCCTAACTTTGAAAATTTTGCAAATTTTCTCCTATCTTTTAGTATGTTTCCAATTAGACTTCCAATAGTTATATGCATCCTTTTATGATCAATTGAAGCATGCTCTGATGATTGATGATACGTGATGAATCTTGATTAAAAAGTTTAAAATTTTTACTGCTCCGATATATGTTACAAGTCCGGTAATGCCCCTTACCTATTCCGGCGACGGTTACGGGATAGGGGTGTTACAGAATTACCTACACAGTTAAAAGAGAGGGTGAGTTTATGAAAACTTAGTGTGCAATTCCCCTACCAGTCAATTGGTATACCGAATGCGGTAATAGTTTGGGCTAGAGCCTATTCAAAATCAGTACAGTGTGTCCTTGGCCCAATATAGTATCATACAGTACAATAATGCAATAGTGCAACGCAGCCCAATCTAGCCAAGCACACCACCTGTACCACCAACACACCATGTGGGGATTAAATTGACCCACCCAACCAGCACACCAATATTGCAGTTGAGCTACCAGTAACAGTATCGCAGCATAGTTGCTAGTAACAGTATATGTGGCAAAGCCACCAGTACGATATACTTCCTCCATAACAGTATCCGACCCCATGTAGTATGTCGTGTCATAAATCATACGAGTATGCAAAATATCATGCTCAGTAACAGTCATGTTTATATCATAAATACATCAGTCAATCTACCTCTAGGGGTATAATGGTCATTTAAATCTATTAAGGGTAAAATAGTCATTTTACCCTTTGTGGGTATTTTGGCCATTTTACCTATTTTGGGATCTTGGTACATATACTGACCTCTTAGAAGGTCTACAGTCGCCTAGAGCGACTTATATAACCTAAACGGTTATAACAATGTAAATGGGCCCAGGCCCATCACTCGGCCCAAGTGGGCCCACACACTCATGTGGCCCATTTAGCCCAGATTTAGCCATGGCCATGCGAACTACATAGCTCAGTCTAGTATTTCCCATGTGTCGTGGATTATATCCGTGTGGGGCCCACGAGCCTATTAGGCCCACATGGCCCATTTCGGCATAATATGGCCCAAAACTGCCTAAGCCCATGAGAACGCTCATGGTAGCCTCTACAGTCTTACGCCCACGATTCGTGGGCTCGACTTACCACATGAGCTTTCGCACACCCATGTGGCCTCAAGCATCATATTTTTCGGCCTTTTGGGTTTTGCCGGTCTATAGTTGAGAGGGGTGTGATTACACATCTGTTACGCAACCACTCCAAGTTTCTCAAGCACCCAATCTACATTCAATCCAACATACGATCAGTCTTTCAATTATTAGCATTTATAAATGCTAAAACCTTAAATCAAATAATCACTACCTACCTTAACAAGACGATCTGGGATTACTCCTCCTAGATCGCTGGCCAAAAATAATCACGCGCACCTTGACGACCAACTACACTAACGATAGCCCTTGTTAGAAAGAATCAATTATAGATCTGACTTCAATCCAAAGATATTACCTTACAGAGACATAGCCATATTCGGCCTATACCAAAAAGGAAGGTAATATATTTACCTTAACCGAATAATGGGAGAAAAGACTTAGATGGCTTGAAAAACACTTGCGCTCCTTCACCCCTCGAGAACACCTAAGAATCCAATGGATAACACATTATGAGGAAGGAATCACCATACGACAACCCAAGATCAAGAAGGAGGGCATTTGGCTTTAAGAAAAAGAATAAGAAAAGCAATTTTAAACAAAAGAAAAACATTATGAACACCTACCTTTTTACAGAAACACTTGCAAACCCCAAAATAAAGAGAGGAGAAGAGATGACTAATGCGGCCTAAAGAAAAGATAAGCAAACAATGGAGCAAAAGAGATAGGTAGGATGATCGGCTAAGGCTTGGAAAAGCAAAGGAAAAACAAGAGAAGAAAGATGATTTCGGCCAAAATTGATGCAACGAAAAAGAATGCCTTGACAAAAGGTAGCACCAAATGTTCGGCAGTCAAGAGTAAACAAAAAAAAAAACAAAAAGGAAAAGCAAGCCCAAAGGCACCCAAAATTACAATCGGCCTACAAAAACACAAAACTGAAACGAACAAAAGAGTAAAAGTAACACTCTTGGCCGAATCCCTATACTCCAATTACCAATTCGGCACAACCCCCCACTCACTTCCAACTCCTTATTTTTCTCCCATATCTCCTTCTAAAAATCCTCCTCAATCTCTTCATTGATTTGCTCCTAAAATCACTCCCCCACTCCCCCACTCTCAAAGTCTGAATACACCTCAAATACTGGCCGTCCCAAGTAGCAAAATAAATACCCTTTTTATGCTAAGCCAACACTTGAACCTTAGACCACAAGTACACACCACATGCCACTTACCACTAGACTACAGGCTCTTTTTTGTCACATTTTAACCTCAGATGTTCTTAAAGCCTACATGCTAAAGTCAAGGTTCACCTAAGAGAATTTTTTTTTTTTACAAATGCCAGGACTTGAACCTAGGCTTCGCTCACACTCCTAGACACACCCAAAACACTTCAGCCATTAAAGCAAACAACCAATTTGTGACACAACATGCAAAATTACAGCCTTTAAATTTTTAGAGCATTATAGATCGAACCCTTCACATGTGATTACCCCGACAGAAATCAAAATTTAGTCGAACTTGACATATGGTGAAAAACCAGTTAAGATTTTAGCCTGAGAGGTTAAGCAGTTAAGAAATAAAAATATATCACTTGTAAAAGTACTATGGCAAAGACATGGGGTAGAAGAGGCAACATGAGAGCTTGAGGAGAACATTAGGAACCAATATCCCAACTTGTTCACCGATAAGTTTTTTGGGGACAAAAATCCCTAACGGGGTGAATTGTAAAAGCCCGAATTAGGGCCTAGTCGGAATAGTGGTTTCGAGACCACAGATTTGAAGTAGAAAAAAATATAGTTCATGATTATTTTTGAGTTTATGGCATACTTGCATGATATTGAGAAAATTTCATGAAGGAAATTTTATGAAATCGTGATTAATTTGCCCTTAGGACTAAATTGCAAAAGATGCAAATTATGAGTTTCTAGAAGATTTAAGTATGAAATAGCATAAGAGAAATTATTAGTTCTTATTTGGCAATTAGACCAAATTTTAGCATGACAGACAAAAACGCCCATGGAAGGGAACAATATCAAAGAAATGACATAAGGGCATTATGGTCATTTGGTTAATTAATGAAATAAAAAGGGAAAATAAGTAAAAAATTGACTCATCTTCTCCATGCAAGTGTCGAATTCTCTAAGGACTCCATAGCTGGGGTTTCTTTCATATTCAAGCTCCAAGTAAGTGACTCCAAGCCCCGTTTTTCACGTTCTTCGTATTTTTGAAATCCTTGTAGCTTAATCTAGCCATTTCTACCACTAATTTGAGCTAGGGCTCACATTCAAAAACATAACCATGCATGGCATGCAAGTAAATTGATGCCTAGTGGTAGGAAATGAAAGTTTAAGGTGTAGTAAACACCTTTCTCTAGGTGATTTTTCATGAATGTCCCTAATAAGGACCAAATTGTAAAGTATGAAAATTTGTAGTAAAAGTGTGAAATTATGAGCAATGTGGGCTTTTATGGACACTAATAAGTGTCATCTAGGCTTGGGTAGCCAAGAGAATAAATACATTTCTTTATACGAGCCTAGGGACTATTTTGCAAATATGCAAAAGTTTAGGGGCAAAATTATAAATTTTGCCAAAGTGTCAATTATAAGCCATTAGTCAATGTGGGTGCTAAATAAATTAAATTTGTCATTTTAGATCAAGAATCACGAAGCCCAGACCGAAATCGGGGATACCGTAATCATGTCATGAGAATTGTAGGTTCCGTATAAGACCATGTCTGGGACATAGGGTCGGCACCGAACTGAGATCCCATGTAAGACCATGTCTGGGACATGGCATTGGCATCGAGATGTGATCCCCTGTAAGACCATGTCTAGGACATGGCATGGGCGCTCGATTTAAGGTCCTATGTAAGACCATGTCTGGGACATGGCTTCAGCACTGAGAGGATATAAGGATCCCTTATAAAACCATGTTTGAGACATGGCATGGGCATCCGATATGAGATCCCGTGTAAGACTATGTCTGGGACATAGCATCGGTATCAGAGTACGATCTCGTGTAAGACCATGTCTGGGACATGGCATCGACATCAACGTGATCCCATGTAAGACCATGTTTGGGACATGGCATTGGGATCATTTCATGAGATTGACTTACGAGTATCCTTCGATATTTCTGAAAGAATTTTTACACGAGAAAAGTATTCAAGTTGATAAGTTTCAAGAGAAAGGCTAAAGTTTCATGTTGAGTGTTGCAGGTATATACGAGTAAGTATGAGTAATTGAAAGTACATTTTTATGAAAAATACAACATGAAAAGCATGAGTAAGTATATGATTGAGTAAGCCATGAGAATAAGTAAGAAACTACATGAAATTCATGATACTTATTTGAGTGATATTTCATGATTTTGTTGCTATTTTATTCATGCAACTTACTAAGTATTTTATGTGCTTACTTTTTCCTTTCCCTCTTCCATGTAGATTTGCCGTACCAACTCGGGGATCGTTAAAGTCGGAGCTCAAAGTCACACTATCAAGCCACTCTTTTTGGTATAGTATAGTTAATTATTTTTTATGTATGGCATGTATAGGAAGTTTGATCATTTTGTTAAGTGTCATTTTGTGTAGTTAAGTAGTGTTGTAATGGCCTTTGAAAATGGCCTAATATTGCCTAACTCATATTTTATACAATGAAGATGAAATCCATGAATGTACAACCTTGCATGTTTAGGTATAGTAAAATGTATGAGAATTTTATGTATGTTGGTATTGGGATGCTATAATTTTGAGTATTTAGAGAGTGTGTTATGTCTTTTTAAGTATTATGAAAATTAGATTTGTGTTTGGTTGTGTTTCAGGGTGGCATAAGGCTTGGAAAATAGCTTATTATTGTCCACACGGTTGGGCACATGGTCGTGTGCCTAGGCCGTGTGTGACACAAGTCAGCCTCGAGGGGTGTTAATAGGCTATGTGTCCCCTGCATCCAATTTAGTTAAGTCAGTATAGAACACGGGCTGAGCACACGGGCGTGTGCCTTGGCCGTGTGTAATTTTGATGATTACAGTGTTCAAGTCAGGATGCTCCACAGGATGTTGACATGTGCGTGTGCCCAAACCGTGTCAAAACCCTTGTAGGTTGAAAATAAAATAAATTAGACACGAGCTAGGGACATGGGCGTGTGAGACTACACGGCCTACCCACACGGGCATGTCCCCTCCCCCACGCACATGTCCCCTCCCCCACAGACGTGTGGCCTTGTTTTAGGTAAAAATTTTCTAAGTGCCCGAGAGTCCCTGGATAAATCCCAGAACATTCTCGATATATGTTGTGGGCCTCGTAAGCCCATGATAAGGTCATTAAGAGAATGAATGTTAAGTTTTAAAATGAAGAAAAATTTTATAGCCTGAGATTTCAAGATTTAGTATGATTCAGTAAGGTAACGCCTCGTACCCCGTCCCGGCATCAGACTCGAGTAAGGGGTGTTACATCTTCGGAATGTATTTTAAAGGGTATAAAATCTACCGATGGCATGTTTTTCTGTTGCGACTAGTATCTGCATACGAGTTATCACATTAGATGAATCATGGTGTTGGACGAGTTGTATTTGTAGGCGATACGAAACTGATGAAAGCTATGTTTCCGTTTACTTTAAGAATTTATGTGAATTGAAGGAACATGCAATGCTATGGCAAAGACTATGATGTGCAGCTTCTCCTAAGTGTGAATAGGTATTAGTTATTGGGAACACAAAAATATATAGACTTTTCTAGGCCCCTTTTAACCCAAATTCATGTAGTTTCGGTGTAATTCTTATAAAAAATATAATATAGTTATAAAATTATTAAATTGTACTTAAATTATTAACATAGTCAATTTTAACTAATTTTATAATAAATTTTGATTAATTTTGATTTATTTTTGATAGATTCCCACAAAGGGTGAAAATTGGCTTGGTAGACACCGCTAGAAGCGCAAAATCGAGAAGCAATTTTTGAAGCATCAAGGCGAATTAATTTTTTAGCCTAAGATGGTCCAATTTATGAATATTAATTCATAATATAATAAATTTTAATTTTAATCCAATTTATTTTGGGTTAAATTATTATTAATTAAATTATAAAAGGTGGCCAAGTTGTGCTAAATCGAGAAGATCGATCCAACCGAGCAATGCGCTGCCCAAAACCGTCCCACATATGATAGCCCGAATTTGACCCTAATCAGAACAGTGGTTTCGGGACCACGAATTCGAGTAAAAAAATATATAAATATTATTTTTCGTGTTTATTATGTGTGAATTTGCATGTGTGAAAATTTCATACAAAAATTTGATTGTTTGTGTGCTTAATTTAAAAAAAAAGGCTTAATTGTGTAAGTTGAAAACTTGATAGATAAATTTTTTTAAAGGTGGAATTGATAGTGGCTTTTTGATATATAGTAGTTAAGTTGCAATTAGTCCACTAATTTAGTAATGGCCGAATGTACCCTTATTAGAACATGGTTATGTTATTATTACTATAAGGTTAAATAGGTAAATCATGATTAAAAGCTAGTTATTTTATAATAAAGCATAAAAAAAGAAGAAGACATGCATTATACTTTGTTCTTGCCGAATGCTTGAGAAGAAAAAGAAGAAAAATACTTTGAGGTTTCAGCATTTTAGCAAGTTAAATTTTAAGGTAATTTCATGTAGCTTTTGTAAATTTTTAATAGATTTGTGATCCTTGTTTATTTAACTCTAAAGCCCACCTTGAAATTTTTGAAATGGTTACAAAATGTAGGTTCGGCCATGAATGAATGATGCTAAAATTTGAGTTGGAAATTAGAAACTAAAAATAAGTGTAGATGAATATCTTTGATGTGTGGTTTTATATGATTTTGAACTTATAGGGATAATTGTGAAAATAGTGAATTTAGTGGCTAATTTCAAAATTAGTGATTTATAATGGCTGCATCCTTAAGCTTAAGTTTCAGATATACATATACATATATGTGGTTTAAGGCATGTTTTTGGTTAGCCTATAATAAAGTGGTTGAAAGATATTATATAATGCTTACATATTTGGCTAATGATGAGTAAACTATGCTTAAGTAAATATATGAAATGTGTTGCTGTAATTCTGTTTTAAATGTCAGTATGATTAGTCCAAGTTTGATTTTATTTGCATGTGAAACACTAAATGCAACATTACTAAATTAGTTCCTTACATACGGGTAATTAATAATGTAATGACAAATGGTACACATTTATGTTCGGCTAAAGTTAAGTAAATTAATATCTATTCGTAAATGATGTATATGACAGGTCTATATGTGATTATGCTTGTAAAGTCAAGAAATATTAATTGAGTCATGAATGATTGCTTAGTAAATTGAACTATCTTAATGTATGAGTATAGGTATATATATATATTTTTTACATATTCGGTGAGGGAGCCAGATAACTTGGTTTGCTTACGTGAGTGATACTTATTTTAATGTCTTAATATTAGATAAGAGGTTCGGTTAAAAGAACCATTATATTTTGTAAAGTGAAGTGTTAAATTTTGGGAATTTGATTATGGGGTAATTGATAAATAAATCAATACTAAAGTCTGTTTGAGTAGTGAATTGTTTGGTAATACTTCATAAGTATATTCAGTTTATGCATAGCATGACTAAATAGTATTGATACGTATTTTTACCAATTTAGGACGGAATTGTTAATGCGTATATATATATGGGGCTATTGTGTAAATTTTATATTTATTTGATGATTGAGTGAAATAAGTTGATTAATTAATTAAGTAAGTTTAATTTGCTTTCAAATTAGTTTAAGATCAAAAGAGGGCGAATCAAGATCGAGGGAAAACAAAGCTAGTTGAGTAGTCGATATAATCATACGAAAATACCAGAGGTAAGTTTTAAGTAATTAAACATTGATTATATTTGAATATAACATGATATGTATCATGAGAGTTAAAAAAATATGTATATATATATGTATAGCCGAATGGAAATGTGAAATAAAACTAAGGCAGTTGATGTGTATATATGTATATATATATATATATAGTCGAATGAAAGTATAAAATGAAATTATGGCAGTTGGTATATAAAACCGAATGGAAGTAAGGAAACAAGCTTTGATGATTGATATATGTATATTTGTTATATAACCGAATGGAATTATGGAAATAAGCTTTGATGGGTGATTTTTTATAAACAATTGCCGAATGGTGATAACATTGGTTGACATGATCTAGCTAAGGTGTTATTTGTGCCGGTTGTGACTAACGTGATTGAGTTGAAATAGGTGTGGTGTTACCTTGTACCAAATGTGATTTAAAGTGATAGATGGTTCCATTTGTTGTATATTAAGGTAGTCAAATGTGATTTATGATGTGAAGAATATTTGTTATGTTTCAATGTGAATGCCGAATGAGATTTATAAGAGTGAATAATATTGCGATGAGTTAAATGTGATAGCTCAATGTGATTTTAAGTTGGAAATGATAATTCAAAGACTTCGATAGTGTTCTGTTAATGATCGGTAGTGCAAGCTGTGTATTTGTGATATATCAGACTATAAGCCTAGTAAGCATGGTGCCGGTGAGTTTCATCAGACTATTAGTCTAGCAGGCCTTGTGCCGGTGTGATATATCAGGCTATAAGCCTAGCAGGCATGGTACCGATGAGTTTCATTAGACTATTAGTCTAGCAGGCCTTGTGTCGGTGTGATATATCGGGCTATAAGCCTAGCAGGCATGGTGCCGGTGAGTTTCATCAGTCTAACAGGCCTTGTGTTAGTGTGATATATCGGGCTATAAACCTAGCAGGCCTTGTGCCAGTGAGATTTTATCAGGCTATAAGCCTAGCAGGCCTTGTGCCGGTGAGTTTTATCAGGTTATTGCCTAGTAGGTTTATATTGGTGATTTAATTTAAGTCTATCTCTATGTGTTATCTTATTGAGGCAGAAATTAAACAAATAATGTGTCTGAAGTGTTTCTTAATTTGGCCATTCAGGTAAGCATATGTATGCTTATATGGAATTGGCAGATTTAGCTAAATAGCCAGGTATAGAATAACTTGCTACCTATGGAAGATAAAGCAAGTAAGTAGTTTGAATACATGTGATAAATCATGTATAATAGAAATGAAAATATATGTGAGATGATTATGTGTATTCGGTTTTATGATTAAATGATTTTGAATATCAGTAAAATGATTCTTCACTATGTGCATATGTGAGGCCTTGCATATTCGGCAATATAGGTAATATACATATCTGATGTTATATAAAATTTTGTGTATTCGGCCAAATAAGTGATGATTGCATATTAAGTTAAATCTTCTTTTGTGAGCTTTCGTAAATGAGTGGAAGTATATTTGAATGAGTAATGACAATTACATGGTTTGGTAAAATTAGCCATGTAGGCTATCAATACATATGTGCAATATTATATTATGAATCTTGGGTTTGTGTATATGAATAAATGTATGTATGGTGTTTTATGATTATTTGGATTGTAAGTGAGTATAACTATGATCAGATAATATATATAGTCTATGTGAAAATGAGATGTGTTTAATGGCAAGTGACTATAATCAAATAAATTATATGGAAAATGTGATATGGTAACTGTGTTCGTAAATATATGATTCTGGTACATGTGAATTATATATGAAACTCAGAAGTGAAAGGTGATTGTGTATCTAATGATGATATGTGAAACATGTTATAAAGAATGAAAGTAACGTATACAGATGAATATATGTTATATGTACTTGAAAAAAATGACCGTGTGGTCCCATGATTCGAACTTGGGAAATATGAAATAACAAACATGGTTTTGAGATATGCTGATTTAATCTGTAAATGTATATGATATGGATATTAAGACGGTGATACTATGATGCATGGTTTTTAAATATAAATTGGCTAGTGAAGCAATGACATGGTTTGGTTGGTTATATAATGAATTTGTGCAGATTTGATTTATACGATTGAGCTAGCGGTTGTTATTCGAATTCTAAAAGCATAGTTGCATGTTATTGATAAATAAAACAAGTGAAGCTATTTAATGAGGTTATATGAATTAAAGAGTACAAAAGATGTGTAAATGATTGAGATCGTTTAAAATTAAATTTAGTGTTATAGAATCAATTATCATTGAAATGATTTATTTGCTTATGACTTACTAAGCTTTCAAAGCTTACTCTATGTGTTTTTCCTATGTCTTTAGAGCTTCGGAGATTTGCTCTGGTTGGAAGTTAGGGAGACATCTTCACACTATCCAGTTTTCATTTTGGTAAATAAGTGTTTTGAGTTTTGGTTATGTGGCATGTATAGGATAGTTATGAAACTATTCAATTCGATTTGTACATTTATAAGCCATGCAAAAATGGCTTGTTTGTTGTTTGATGTTTTGGACATTTCAATTAATATTATTCATGTACCGAATAGGGTTAGATAAAAATGATGCATAATCGATTATGTATGTTTTATAAGATTCATTAAGGGAACTTTGTTTGATTTAAGGTTTTAAGAAAAATGATTATATATGATTGTTCTGAATATGTGTATACTTTCGGTAATGCCTCGTAATCCTTCCGGAAACGGATTCAGGTTAGGGGTGTTACACCACATACTAACCTAATCAGCTTTAACTTACTATTTGGCTTGCAAAACAGCCCTTGATGTTTCCTTGCATTTGCATTCAAACCCCTCCACTTATCAAGCTTTTGTATATTTGCCCCTAACTAAATTTAGCAAGTTTGAAAGCTTCTAACTTGCCACATGTGTGGCTGGCCATGGGGGGAGTGAATGAATGCTAATTTTTGATATTTTTAGTATCCTATCCAACCTATAAATATCCCATTGGCTGCTCATTTAAAACACACCTATCACATATTCATTCTTCACACTTCTCTCTCATTTTCTCTCTTCAAAACTCTTCCTTTGTTCTCCATTTTTCCCTTCCATTCCCTTTTTGATTTCCCCTCTTGGAAAAGAGCCCTTCAACCACCATTGGTAGTAGTATTCAAGTGCTTATATAAGCCTCAATTCAACAAGAACAAGTGGAGATGGAGGACTGGAGCAAACTAGTCAAGTTTTGGAGAAACACAAGACTTTATTCTAGTTCCCTATCCTTTAATTTTTATTGTTGTTTTTATGAACACATTTATGGATACTTGTTATGTTGATATGTTTAATTTAATTAATATGGCTTAAATTTAATTCGTGTTAGGTTGATTCTATTTCGTCCACTTAAGTTATTAAAATTATATTTGTGTTGTTATAGGTCTTGGTAAATTGTTTGATTAAGTAAAGCCACGATTAAGTTAATCTTGCATTATTGTTGTAAGGTAACTAATGAATTAATTATTAAATCGTGTTGAAATTGTAATTAATGGACACAATACATAATCAGTGCATGTTTAATCATCTAAGGTAGCCGAGGGTTAAATTAGCGATGGTATTAAATAGTACATTAGCCTTGCATAACTGACAAGATTATTGTGATTAAACAATTTCAATGTAGGTATACACTGTTACCTCACTTAATCTTTTATTTGCTTATCTAAATTGATTAATTATTTTAATTGGCATAGTGATATTTCAAGAGATTAGTTAATTTAGTGAGTCTGTATGTGCTATAGTTAACAAATTACCAAGTTGCCGTGAATTATTTCGTAACAACATGAACATTGTTTTAGTAATATTAAGTTAAGAAATGTAATTAATCTAACACAATTATGTCATCTTGATTAAAATCATCTTTTGAAATTGTGCATTGGAACTTTTTATTTTATTTTACTTAGTTAAATTTTAGTTTTTAATCACTTCCTCAAACTCAAAATATTTTTCTTCACCAAAGTGTTTTTTAATTACGTTCATAAATAATTTCTTACATAGTCATTGTGGGTACGATAACTCGAAATTTACTTGTCACTTTATTACTAGCTATGATTGTGTACACTTGCACATTTCCGTCATTTCAGTTATCCACTAGCATGTTGCGAGGGCAGATATATGTATTTGATATCCGCTGACTTGTTGTGAGTGCAAGCTTGAATTGGTAACGTTTGTTAAGCCTAATTATAGGCTTATTTGTAACTTTAATGTTTTGATGTTTTGTCCTATTATGTTCTTGGAAACCCTGAGTTGAATGGTTTCTGTTTATGTGTGGAACTCACTAAGTTTATATTGAACGTACCATGTTTCCTCTTTTCATTGTCATCTTGAAGGGAATTAGCTAGATCGTCACTGTTTTTGTGAGCTTTTCCTTTTCCTTTTCTTTTGTAATATGTACATATTGGACAATTGTCAGACTTGTTCATTTCATGTTTCAATTTGATTATAATCAAACCTAACTGGTTCCTGCCCTTATTCAATTGTTGCGTAAGCAGAATGTATTCTGGCATTTCGCCATGTTTCAAACCTTCATATTGTGAATGATCCTTTTGATAATGTCTTGTTTTATTGAAAGACAAAGAAAAGTATATTACTTATATTCGTCAAATGCCATTAAATATGTTCATCATTTTCTCCTATTTATTTATATAAAATGCCGAGATATAAACCTTTTTTTCTAAATGAAGATATTGTGAACTCTTATCATTACCTTTTGGTCTATTTTGAATTCATAATTTGTCATGCGTCTTTTAAAACCTATTAAACAAAATCATAAAGTACCTATTATCGCGAGCCTTTTTGTGCTTTTAGTAATACCATAGTTTGTCGGCCAACTCGTCGGACTTGGGGTGTTACAATTCTTATTTGCCATCACATTTTCATTTCATTACAAATTAATCTATTTGTGCAATATTAACACTCATTAACTTGAAATGGACTCAGTACAGGTACACGGATTTGTCACCCAGGTTGCTCGAAAATAATGACACAATAATGATATATAGTACCTCAGATTTCCTAACAATGGTTTACTTAACTCAATTAATCTATCACCCTAGGTTGCCCAGAAATGATGACTCTCCTATGACATGCCAACTATATCCTAATCGGCCCGAACATCTAATAGGGTATTCCATTTCTGATTCAATATATTCAATTCAACTTATAATTCAAAAATCTCAAATCAGTCAACATATCATAATTTCATAACTATATAACATATTTCAAAACAAGTCCATGCCAATTAGCAAATATCAAGTAAATTCCAATTTTCATACTTTATTCAGTTTCGTCACTATCTCAGAAATCAATGTCATACATACCAATTCAACTCAAATAGTCATCAATGACTTATGTCAACAATGTATGATGTGAAATGACATGAAAATGTAGTAAGTAAATAAGTCTTGGATTATAGAAATGCAAACAAAAAGTGTAGAGCTATTTGTCAACGATTTTAAATTTTCCTGTAACACCTTTAACCCCTATCCATCGCTGGAATAGGATTTAAGAGCATTACTGAAATTTACAGATCAAATTCAGACATTTCATGTTACTTCACATTCATATCAGATATTAATCTTACTATCACCCACTTGGAGCTAAATGACAGTGGTATAAAATCTTCGATATTTCATCTTCTGCCACTCATCTCCTGATCATCTGATCCGCACACTTCTTAAACAAATATGGCTCTTCCCAGAAATAGTATTTCTCATCATGAAGAAACTTTTTCTTTTGTTGATACGTCTTATCAATCGGCATCAACCCACAAGCTAAGTAGTTTGCAGTATCAGCAAACTAAGGGGTGTTATGGACATGATTTAACTTCAGTATGTGTTCATCTGGAAATGTCTCCTGAAATGGTACAAGTGGAGAATTCCCTTCTTGCGTGTAACACCCCATACCCAAGTTCGATGCCAGGACCGGGTACGAGGCATTACTGAATGTACGAACACATAATCTGTAACGCCCTAAAATATAAGTTTTTAATTTTTGTACCTTGTGGCACAAAATGTATGTTTGCTTTAATGGTTAAGTGATTTAGGAGTGTTTGGGAGTCTCTGAGAAGCCCTAGGTTCAAGTCTGGGCTTGTGCAAAATTTTTGTTTTTCTCACTTGAAGGAACCCTGACTTTAGGTTGTAGGTTTTTTGAATAACTTTGGTTAAAATATGACACAAAAGAGGTTGTTGGTTTGTAGGTAAGTGGCGTGCGGAGTCAGCAGCGGGTCTGAGGTTCGAGACTTGGCATTGTAAAAGAGTGTTTTATTTTGCTACAAGGCGTCATGTGAGTATCTTGGATTGGCTGAATTGGTGTGGTTGCATGGTGTTGAATTGGTCTTTGGGGAGATATTAGTGGAGGGAGTTGTGGTGGAATTTGAATTGGATGGTGGAGTGAACTGGGGATAAGAAAGGGGGATTTGGATAGGGGTTGGTTTGAGGTTGTTGGGGAGAGATTGTAGGAGAGAATCAAGGGAACTGATAGGAGAGGGAGTTGAGTGTCGAATTGGGACTGTGGCACTCAAGTTTCGGCTTTAGAGTGTTTTGGGTGCATTATTTCTAATTTTTGAGACTTGCCTGATAGTTTGTTTCTCATTATCGACTTTCGGCATTTCTTTCAAGTTCCTTTTCAATTTCAGTCAGTTTTTGACTTTGGTGTGCTAAAAGTAGTACTCACTCGGCTCTCTATTTTAGTAACTGGTGTTTGTCAGATTAACCATTGGGATTAACCTTTACTGCCGATTACGCCTCTCTCTCTTCTCTCAACCTTTGCCAATTTGTTCTCTCTTCTCACCCCCTTTTACTTTTCATCTCTAGGCCGAACACAGCTTCTCTCCTCTCCCTCCATTCTTTTTCTCTCAGTTTCTCTCATAGCTGACTTTAGCAATCGATGAGTACTAGATTACTTCTTGTTCTCTCTGTTCCTTCAGTATGTTCAATTTCTTCTCTTCTTTCTAAAACGAATTGTAACACCCCAAACCTGGCCCAGACGTTACGGCCAAGTCTGGTGTGTCACATTGAATTGTTTTTCGAAAACCATGTTTTCATTGAAAACCCTTCTTATTGTTTAGAAACTTATACCGTTAAACTTGTATAAAACCTCAACTTGTATTTGTTTATTTTTTTCAAAACGTGGTTCATTAAAATAATCATTCCCTTTTCAAACATTGTTAACAACTTTGTAAATTTTATGGAAAATTGTGAAAGCTTGTAAACCTTTGTAGTTTGTGGAAACATGTTCTTTTTAAAACAGATTAAGTATCGGAAAATTAGACCTTCTTCGTTATGGCTTAAAGTGAATAGATACTATGCACCAGGTAGGATTCCAGAAAAGAGGAGGTGAGTCAATTAGACTGCTTAAGTACCAAGCTCTCCCTAGATCCAATCCTAGACATGCACAGACCCATTGCCACACTTGAACCTTATGACTTGTCCACGAACAACAAATTAGGTTTAAGTCTATTTAAAATATTTATTTATGAAAATGTTTACGTTGTGGAAGCTTTGCTCTGTTATCGTGTTATTTTGAAAACAAGTAACTTTTATAAAAGCGCGCCTTAGAGCTATCCGATTTCGAAACGATTTAAACAATATCATACTTACGCTGAAAACAAATTAAATAGAGGCCTTGTTACAGATTAAAACCCAAAAGAAGATAAATTAAGAAAATATTGAAATAAATAATTTTAAGAAAATATAACCAAAGGCAGTTCACGTGGCCACTTTGAATCCCTCCCAACTCCAAGTCCACCAATCTAGGGTTCACCTACATGGATAGAGAGAAAGGGGTGAGTTTGGAAACTCAGTGTGCAAAGAAGCCCATCTAGAGCCCAATTCAGCTCAAGCCCACTGGGCCTAAGCCCTAACCAATCACAGTAATAGCTGGGCCGAAGCCCTATTTAGATACAATAAACTGGGCCTTAGCCCTTTTCAGATAACAGTACGGCCCATAGGCCCACTACAGTAACAGATCAGAGATTATCCATGTATGCCCAAACCCAGCCTAAATCCAACCGCTACACTCCACTCGTACCAACCATAAACACTCCATGTGGGGAAACTACTTGACCCACCTAACCGCTACACTCCACAGTTGCAGCATCGCTGCCCAGATAAGGTGGTCAAGCCACTAACAGAAATACGAGGCAAAGCCTCTTTTAGAAAACAGAATGGGCAAAGCCCTTTTTAGATATCAGTACGAGGCAAAGCCTCTTTCAGAAAACGTGGCAATGCCACTTGCACTTCCTCCATCAACAATCCCAAATCCCATGCAACAGATAATCATGATATGGCATACAGTAAACAGAAACAGTAAATCATGCATTTCAGTCAAATTTAGCCTAGGGGTATAATAGTCATTTTGCACCTAGGGGTAAAACTGTAATTTCTCTCCCTTAAAGGGGTATTTCAGTAATTATTCCACTTTTTAGGATTTTACGCATTTAGCAGTCTCATTTTCGTTACAGCAACTTATCTACTCCATTTTAGAAGTTTTTAGTTACTGGGCCCTAAAACCCCTAATGGGCCCTACAGTGTCTACTAGCTACTTAAGCCCATTTAGTACAAGTTTAGTAATCGGTTTACCAGTCTTAGCAGTTTTGGACCTACAACCTACCAGAACACGTTTATCGCTTATTTTACCCATATAGGCCCATAAGCCTATTGGGCCTACATTCAGCCCATCGAGGCCCAAACTTACCGAAGTGCACGAAATTACACACTCACCAACCTTATCGATTTTGATTACAGATCTACCGCTTCCAACCGACCGAAGAGCGTTCGCACGCTCGCTAGCCCACGAAATGCCGAAATTTTAGCATTTCAGCTTTTCAGCTTTTGTCGATTTATACTAGAGAAGGGTGTTCGATACACACCTGTTTTGCGACGAATGCTAACGAGATCTCCCACAGTAACCTACAATCGGCACTACAGTCTTTAGATTACAAAACACTACCAACAAATCTTAAAACTCCTTACCACATTCGGCCATGTTCTTAGCCACTTACCCTTGTCGATCTAGTCCACAAGATCTAGATCTACTAGTTGTTTCAAAACCCTTGCTTCACTGCTCCTAGATCAATATCCCTTAGTCCACCCTACTCATAAAAGAATGATAGCCAATGAATCTTTAACCTTAGTCCACAGCCACCCCCTACTTAAAGGGGTTTCAGCTTTTCTTAAATCCCAAATAATGATTGGACGTAAAAGATTTGAGTACTTACCATAGATCCACTACCCAAGAATGCTTCTAACCCTTCTTTACTCCAGATCTGACGTAGATCTAACCTTGAACGCAAGTAGAGAACGAATCTAGCTATCTAAAGATTCGGCCACCAAGTCCCTGTGACTATGGTGTTTTCAACTTTTGAAGAAACGAAGAACAAATGATTTGAGACTATGGTTTGAAAGGTGTTTGTCAACAGAGACTAAGGGTTTAAAGAGTGTGAAATGTGGCTAAAAGAGATGAAGAAGAATAGAGGTGTTTGGCTAGAAGAAATCGACACCAAAAGTAGCGTTTCGAGATTTCAGATTTTAGTAGTTGATGGGTTTTAGAAGAAAAGAATGGCAGATTCAGTTTTTGAAACAAAGAAAAGTTAAGATAAGTGAGGAGGAGATGTGGTTTCGGCTTGAAAAGAAAGAAGAAGGAAAAAGATTGGAAGAAGAGAGGAGAAGAGAAGGGAGAATTCGGCACAAAGGAGAACTTTTTCTTACTTTTTGACTTTTTAGTACACTACGAGAAGAATAGAACAAGGATGAGAACCCTAGGTGGCTAACCCTAATTCTGCAAGACAGTAAAAAGTAATTAGAACTTACCCTAATGACTATTCAAACCAATGGCCCAACCTCCCTAAAGCCCTAGCCGAATGCCGCTATCCAAATGACCAAATCGGCAAAATTAAAAGTATCACCCGCTTACCTTGTGACTTTAACTCTAGCCCTTAAACTCAGTCTACATGCCACTTTTTTAGGAACTTAGTGGCACCACCTTGCCACTTTACCAAGGCCCTCTTTGTGTCTTAACTTGCTAACTTTTTCTTAAAGGCCCACTTAACCAAGCCCCCTTCACTTAAAATCCAAAATTGACATTTTTGCCGGGTTTAACTCAGGCTTGGACCTCTTAAAGGCCCACTAACACACTTAAACATAATTTTAGTAGCCAAAACACTAAAATTTCAAGATTTCACCAAAGTCACAAAAATCCCGAAAAAATCCCAAAAATCAGAGCGTTACTACTCTACCCCCTTAAAGAAATTTCGGCCTCGAAATTTACCTAATCTAAATAGTTGAGGGTACTGTTGACGCATCGCCTCTTCTGGCTCCCAAGTAGCCTCCTCTCTACCATGGTTACGCCAAAACACTTTGACTAACGGAACTGACTTCTTCTTCAATACTTTAACCTCGTGATCTAGTATTTGCACAGACTCCTTCAATCTCCTCCACTGGTACGACATGTGAAGGATCCGATCTATACCGCCTTAACATGGACACATGAAAGACGTCATGAATTCGATTCAACTTCGATGGCAACTCCAACTAATACACCACTAGCCCTACCCATTTAAGAACCTGATAAGGCCTAATAAACCGCAGACTCAATTTGCCTTTCTTGCCAAACCTCAAGATCTTCTTCCACGGTGAAACTTTCAGAAATGCCATATCCCCAACAACAAACTCGATTTTCTTATGCTTTACATCAGCATACGACTTCTGTCTATCAGACGCTTCCTTTAACCGATCCCTGATCAACTTAACCTTAGTCTCAGTATCTGCCACTAACTCTAGTCCAAGAACTTGTCGTTCCCCCAACTCCGTCCAACACGTAGGCGTATGACACCTTCGCCCATACAATGCCTCATAAGGAGCCATCTGAATACTCGCTTGATAATTGTTGTTATATGCAAATTCTGCCAATGGCAAATAGTCCTCCCAGCTACCACGAAAGTCGATAACACAACCTCTTAACATATCCTCCAGAACCTGAATAACCCTTTCCGACTGTCCATCAGTCTGAGAGTGAAAAGCAGTGCTGAAGTCCAATCGCGTACCCAACGCCTCATGTAACTTTTGCCAGAATCGAGATGTAAACCTAGGGTCTCGATCAGAAATAATTGAAACTGGCACACCATGCAGTCGCACTATCTTCCCCACATACAGCTTCGTCAACTTTTGCAGCGAGTAATCAGTTCGGATAGGTATGAAATGGGCAGATTTCATTAACCTATCCACAATTACCCACACAGAGTCCTTTTTGGAGGGTGTCAATGGTAACCCACTCACAAAATCCATGGTTACCCTCTCCCACTTCCAAAGTGGAATTTTCACCGACTATAGTAATCTAGAAGGCAGTTGGTGCTCAGCCTTAACTTGCTGGCATGTTAGACATTTCCCTACAAATTCTTTCACCTCTTGCTTAAGTCCAGGCCACCAATACACCTCTCGCAAATCTTGATACACCTCATTCCCTCTAGCAAGGTCCACCATGAGCCTCTTTCAGAATCATCTGCCTCAAGTCAGAGTCCTTTGGAATACAAACTCTTCCACGAAAGCATAAAACTCCATCAGTATTTAGTTCCTCCAGAGCCCAGTTCAGCTCAAGCCCACTGGGCCTAAGCCCTAACCAGTCACAGTAATAGCTGGGTCGAAGCCCTATTCAGATACAATAAACTGGGCCTTAGCCCTTTTCAAATAAAAGTATGGCCCATAGGCCCACTACAGTAACAAATAAGAGATTATGCATGTATGCCCAAACCCAGCCTAAATCCAGCTGCTACACTCCACCCGTACCAACCATAAACACTCCATGTGGGGAAACTACTTGACCCACCCAACCGCTACACTCCACAGTTTCAGCATCGCTACCCAGATAAGGTGGTCAAGCCACTAATAGAAATACGAGGCAAAGCCTCTTTCAGAAAACATGGCAATGCCCCTTGCACTTCCTCCATCAGGAATCCGAAATCCCATGCAATATATAATCAAGATATGGTATACAGTAAACAGAAACAGTAAATCATGCATTTCAGTCAAATTTAGCCCAGGGCTATAACAGTCATTTTGCACTTAGGGGTAAAACTATAATTTCTCTCCCTTAAAAGGGTATTTCAGTAATTATTCCACATTTTAGGATTTTACGCATTTAGCAGTCTCATTTTCGTTACAGCAACTTAACTAGTCCATTTTAGCAGTTTTTAGTTACTGGGCCCTAAAACCCCCTAATGGGCCCTATAGTGTCTACTAGCTACTTAAGCCCATTTAGTCCAAGTTTAGTAATCGGTTTACCAGTCTTAGCAGTTTTGGACCTACAACCTACCAGAACACGTTTATCGCTTATTTTACCCATATGGGCCCATAAGCCCATTGGGCCCACATTCAGCCCATCGAGGCCCAAATTTACCGAAGTGCACGAAATTGCACATTCACCAACCTTATCAATTTCGATTACAGATCTACCATTTCCAACCGACCTACGAGCGTTTGCACGCTCACTAGCCCACAAAATGCCGAAATTTCGGCATTTCAGCTTTTGCTGATTTAGACTACAGAAGGGTGTTCAATACACACCTGTTTTGCGACGATTGCTAACGAGATCTCCCACAGTAACCTACAATGGCACTACAGTCTTTAGATTACAGAACACTACCAACAAATCTTAAAACTCCTTACCACATTTAGCCATGTTCTTAGCCACTTACCCTTGTCGATCTAGTCCACAAGATCTAGATCTACTAGTCGTTTCAAAACCCTTGCTTCACTGCTCTTAGATCGATATCCCTTAGTCCACCCTACTTATAAAAAAATGATAACCAATGAATCTTTAACCTTAGTCGACAGCCACCCCCAACTCAAAAGGGTTTCGGCTTTTCTTAAATCCTAAATAATGATTGGACGTAAAAGATTTGAGTACTTACCAAAGATCCACTACCCAAGAATGCTTCTAACCCTTCTTTACTCCAAATCTGATGTAGATCTAACCTTGAACGCAAGCAGAGAATGAATCTAGCTATCTAAAGATTCGGCCACCAAGTCCCTGTGACTATAGTGTTTTCAGCTTTTGAAGAGATGAAGAACAAATGATTTGAGACTATGGTATGAAGGGTGTTTGTCGATAGAGACTAAGGGTTTAAAGAGTGTGAAATTCGGCTAAAAGAGATGAAGAAGAATAGAGGGGTTTGGCTAGAAGAAATTGGCACTAGAAATAGCGTTTCAGATTTCAGCTCTTAGTAGTTGATGGGTTTTAGAAGAAAAGAATGGCAGATTCAGTTTTTGAAACAAAGAAAAGGGAAGATAAGTGAGGAGGAGAGGTGGTTTCGACTTGAAAAGAAAAGAAGAAGGAAAAAGATTGGAAGAAGAGAGGAGAAGAGAAGGGAGAATTCGGCACAAAGGAGAACTTTTTCTTACTTTTTGGCTTTTTGGTACACTATGAGGAGAATAGAACAATGATGAAAACCCTAGGTGGCTAACCCTAATTCGGCAAGACAATAAAAATTAATTAGAACTTACCCTAATGGCTATTCAAACCAACGACCCAACCTCGCCGAATGCCCCTATCTAAATAACCAAATCAGCAAAATTAAAAGTATCACCCGCTTACCTTGTGACTTGAACTCTGGCCCTAAAACTCAGTCTACACGCCACTTTTTTAGGAACTTAGTGGTGCCACCTTGCCACTTTACCAAGGCCCTCTTTGTGTCTTAACTTGCTAACTTTTTCTTAAAGGCCCACTTAACCAAGCCTACTTCACTTAAAATCCAAAATTGATATTTTTGCCGGGTTTTAACCAAGCTTGGACCTCCTAAAGGCCCACTAACATACTTAAACATAATTTCAGTAACCAAAACACTAAAATTTCAAGATTTCACCAAAGTCACAAAAATCCTAAAAAAATCCTGAAAATCAGGGCATTACACGAATGCTCTCTTTTTTTGTGTTCTCTTATGGCTGATTCTCTTCCCATTCCTATCCTTAGTAGTGCCCTATTCGGTTCTTTGAACTTCACGAGGAGTGGAGGGGTTACAGGGGTTACGAAAGTAATCAAACCTTTCTCTCATCTCACGATCAAAGGTAAGTATGTGGGCTAGCTTTCTAAATAATGTTTCAAATGCTTGCTGTTATTCTATAAGTTAATGTTGGGGGATTTAAGCTACTTCTTTTAACGAACCTCCCTAATAAGATCCATTGTTAATGCAGATACTCGGCGAGGAACGTGTGGTCGATTTTAACCAGTAATCTACAAGGAATAAGCCATATATTCATTCAGTCAAGGTTGGTAGTGATTATCGAATTGGGATTAAGTGCTTGTAAATGCTAATGATTAAGAGACTGACGATATGCCTAGAATGAATTGGGTACTCATAGATCGTAGCGCGTAATCACAAACTAGTGTGTGTACTCACACTGTTCTAACCGTAGGATGGCAAAAGCTGAAAAGCCAGAAATATGATATTTGATGCCACATGAGAGTGCGAACGCACGTATGGTGATTCGAGCCCACGAAACATGGGCGTAAGACTGTAGAGGCCACCATGAGCGATATCATAGGCTTAGGTTATTGTGGGCCACATTGGGCTGAAATGGGCTGTGTGGGCCCAATGGACTCGTAGGCCTCACACGGGAAAGTATCCTAGAGATATGGAAATTATTGGGCCCGGCTATGTCGCACACATGGCCAAGCTCATTTCGGGGCTTAGTGGGTTACACAGGCGTGTGGGCCCATATCGGCTGCATAATGGGCCTTGGGCCCATTAACGTTGTTATGATTGCTAAGGTTACACGAGTCGTCCGAGATGACTGTGGACCTTTTAATGGGTCGGTAAGTGTGTTAGACCCCATTTCATGGAAATGACTGTTTTATCCCTATATGGTAAAAATGATCGTTATACCCTTAGAGGTAAAATGACTGATTGGCTCTATGACATGTATGACTATAGTTGAGCAAAACATGTTACATACACATATGATTTTATGACATGACATACTGCATGGGGCTGGGTTGATATTGTCGGAGTAAGTGTACTATACTGATGGCTTTTAAGCCACTCATATTACTGGTAGCTTTGTTGTGATACTGTTTACTGGCAGCCTTACTACGATACTGATTACTGGCAGCTCTGCTGTGATATTGATTAGTGCCGCAACTGGTGTTAATCTTGGTGTGTCTGGCTAGGTGGGTCGATTTTATCCCCACATGGTGTGATTAGTGAGACAGAGTGGTGGGTCGGTTAGATTGGGTGGGATTTCTGTTTGCATTATTGCTCTACTACTGATACTATATTGGGCTTAGGCCCATTTTGTTGTTGCTGTAATGGGCTCAGACTCGAAGTCCTACTGCATACTGTTTTGATAAGGGATTACACACTAAGTTTTTGTAAACTCACCTTTCGATTATCTATACAAGTAATCCCCAGCCTTAGATGGATTAGAGCCGTGAGGGACTTGGAGGTGGCCACACGACTGCATTTGCTTTATATTTGATTCTTATTTACTATTAATTTCGATTTGTGTAATTTTTATGTAATAAGGCCTCTTTGGATTTTATTTTAAATTTTGAGATTTTTACTAGCTTTGTTATAAACTGCTAGATGTAGGAAAAGGATGGGTTTCCAGAAGATAAATGTTTTCTCAAAACACCATGCTTATGTAAAATGTTTTAGAAGCTTCTGCTATTAAATGATATTTTGACAATGTGAACGGTTCTAAAAGTAAATGGCTTCAGGTATGTGAACGGTTCTAAAAGTAAATGGCTTCAGGTAATAAACTTCATTTTCAAAATGGGCGTATCGCTTACTTCAATGAAAGATAAATAAAAAGTAGATTAATGAATAAAGAGAGTTTTTAAAGTGGTTTTATATAATCAACAAGTTTTTTTGATAATTGCACGAAGAGGTCTAATAACGAGCGGGTTTTCAGTGAGAACATGTTTTCGAAAAACACTTCAATATGACATCGTCAGATGCGGCCATAACGTCTAGGCCGGGTTTGGGTGTTACATAATCACTTAATCCAGACATACAATTTCCACGAAAATTTAAAATTTTTTTGATCTTATCCAAGAAACTCATATTAAGGGCCTACGAGGGCCAAACGATACAATGGGTGTAATCTGGAACTTTTCAAACACTTATAAAAATTTAACTTAAAATAGGGCACACGTTCGTGTGGAACAGGGACATGACCGTGTGGGCAGGCTGTGTGATCACGCATGCCCGCGTCACCTACCTGTGTGGATTTATTCTTAATTTATTTTCGATTTTGAACCTACGGGGGTTTTCACACGGCTGAGCACACGCCCGTGTCTTAGGCCGTGTCCTTCACATGGCCAGGCACAAGCCCGTGGCTTAGCCCGTTTGAAAAACTAGGGGTATTCTGTTTATGACGTCATCACAAAAATATTGTCACACGGCCAAGCCACACACCCGTAGGCTAAGCCTTGTCCATCACACGGTCGAGACACATGGTCGTGTCTCCACCCCATGTGTTTACTACAAGACATTTAATTTTCATAATTTCATGTGTAGGGGACACGCAGCCTATTAACACGGCCTTTGGCTGGCCGTGTGTGACGGCCTATTAACACGCCCTTTGGCTAGCCGTGTGTGATGGCCTAGACACACGCCCGTGTGTCTACCCGTTTGGACAATTATAGGATATTTTCCAAGCCAATTGCCACCTTGAAACATAAACCAAAACAAACCAATTTTTCAATACACAATATAACTCAAAAACACATCCAAACACTACAAATTTGGCATCCACACGATACATTTTACCAACCACACACAAGCATAACACATCCGTACCACAGTCCACATATACTTAGTCAACTTTGTACTAACATATTACAAAACTTTAACAAGTATAACTTAACCAAATTTTGGCTCATTTTAAATGGCCAATTACCAATACAATACCAACAACAATGGACCCAAAAAACTATGACATAAAACTTAAACATTGGACCACCTATACATGCCATAATTTCAAGGTTCATAATCAAAATACAAAAATAGTTGTTGATAGTGTTGATGGAATCCTGTTGATCACCGAACCTCGAGCTAGCTTTACGAACCTATAAGGGAAAGGAAAGTAGAAGGCGTAAGCTATAAAGCTTAGTAAGCCTATATGCAAAATTTATGAGTACATAAAATCATATTCCATACAATTTGTAGATAAATTCTCTTAGGATCACATTAGGTTTGAGGATGTCACTTACTCAATAGCCTTACCATATAACACAATACATACATTTAGCACTTAGTATACATGATAATTTTTCATATAACCTGTACATACACATACTCAGCACACGATCAAATCATTTCTCACACAAACATATTCTATCATATCAGTTCGATTAACCCGTTGAACCACGTGGAATACTAAAGGATACTCGGAATAAGGCACAAGTGCCACACATAATGTAGCCAAAGCTACCAATGAATTGTAGCTGAAGCTACCACATAACACATAACACATAACACATGGGGATCAATAATGAGCTATTCACGGGTCTGCTCACACAAGCTGACAGTATAGTTAAAACTACTCAGTGATGCTCACACAAGCTGACAGGTATCCGCAACAAATGCAAGATTACCTAGCCACTGGTAGTCGAACTAAACTAGCACCCAGAATCATATATATACAATCGCTCATTGTCAATAAATCCTAGTGACATGTAACTCGTATCCTATTGATTTCTAAGGTTCAACCAGGACTTTTCTTCATATCGGTTTTAACAAAATATACATTGGACAATTTATAGCAACAATTTAAGTTTCAAAAATTAAGATAACTAAACAAAATAATTCTAATAACTCATTATTTGCATATATGACTTACCTCGGTGCAAAAATGCTAATCTTTTGGATTTAGTCCGACACCTTGCCTTTTCCTCGGTCAAGGTTGATTTCGCGTCGTTCTTGATCTATAACATTAAATTTAACTTACTCAATACATACATTATTCAATTTAACAGAAAATCATCCTATGGTAACTTTTACCATTTTACCCTAACTTTGTCAATTTTTACACTTTAGTCCCTAGGCTCGTAACTGAAATGTATCTATTTTTCTACATTCCCTTGCCTAGCCGACCATATTTCTCTCTTATAATAGCCCACAATTCTCAACATTTCACAATTTATGCACATATTTTACAACTTTTGCATCTTAGTCCCTAAATGCATTTTCATGAAAAATCATCTAGCAAAAGTTGTTTACTACACATTAAACTTTCATTTTCTACCAATAGACATCATAATGCTTTCATGACACACATGGGTAAATTTTTAAACATGAACTCTAGCGTAAAATAGTGGTATAGAAAGCTAGGTCAAGGTACGAGGATCTAAAAAATACGAAGAACATGAAAAACAGGGCTAGGAGTCACTTACTTGGATCTTAAAAAGTTGAAAATCTTAGCTATGGAGTCTCCAATACATTCGGCCAACACATGGGGAAGATGGACAATTTTTTGGCTTATTTTCCCTTTCCATTTCATTTAATATCCAAATGACCAAAATGCCCTTAATGGTATTCTTTGTAAATTTTGTCCATGTAGCCTCTTCTATACCATGCTTTTGTCGTAATACTTTATTAAAGCCACATTCTTGCTTCTTAACTGCTTCACTTCTCAGGATAAGATTTTGATTGGCTCCTTACTATAAGTCATATCCGGCTGAATTTCCACTTCGATTGGTGAGATCACATGTGATGGATCAGAACGATAGCGCTGTAGCATCGATACATGAAATACATCATGGATCTTCTCTAACTCTGTCGGCAAGGCCAATCGGTATGCCACTGGTCTGATCCTCTCCACGATTTCATACAGTCCGATAAAGTGTAGACTCACTTTGCCTTTTCTACCAAATCTCAAAATCTTTTTCCATGGAGACACTTTCAAAAACACTTTATCACCCTCTTGAAACTTGATCTCTTTTCTCTTCAAATCCGTGAATGACTTATGTCGATCAGATGTAGCTTTCAAACAATCGCAAATTATCGTCACTTTCTCTTCGGTCTCTTTAATCAAATCAACCCCGTGAATTTACTTTTCACTAAACTCTGCCAATACAACGGAGTCCGACATTTGCGACCATATAGTGCCTCATAAAAGCGCTATTTTGATGCTCGATTGAAAACTATTGTTGTAAGCAAATTCCACCAAAGGTAGATACTTTTCCCAACTACCTTCGAACTCAAGAACACAACAACGAAGCATATCTTTGAGGATCTAAATCACTCGTTCAGATTAATCATCCGTTTGTGGATGAAAACTGGTACTAAAATTCAACTTGGTACCCAAGGCTTCTTGCAGCTTTTTCCAAAACCTTGAAGTAGATGTCAAATCTCTGTCCGAAATGGTAGAAGTTGGTACTCCATGCAATCTTACAATTTTAGAAATGTACAATTCAGCCAAATTATCAAGCGAATAATCAACATGTACCGAAACAAAATGAGCTAACTTCGTTAATCTATCAACAATAACCCATACAACATCTTTCTTTTTCAGGGTTAACGACAATCCCGTTACAAAATCCATAGTATTCTGATCCTATTTCCATTCGAGTACCATTATTGGATGAAGCAAACCAGAAGGTACTTGATATTTAGCTTTTACTTGTTGGCAAACTAAGCACTCTGATACAAACTCAGAGACATCTCTTTTCATACTAGGCCACCAATATGATTTCTTCAAATCATTGTACATCTTTGCACTACCTGGATGGACAGATAAACAACTATTGTGAGCTTCGTGTAGAATACTTTGTATCAACTTTACATTTTTCGGTACACATACTCTGTCTTGAAACATCAAGCACCCATTCGAATCTATCCGAAATTCTATCTCATTACCCTTTTGGCACTGAGCCCTTTTTACTTGTAACTCACCATCATCTTTCTGAGCTTCACACATTTGTTGAATAAACAATGGCCTAGCTCACAACTCAACCAAAATTGAACCATCATCGGATAGGGCCAACTTTGTATTCAAGGGTCTTAGGGCAAACAGAGATTTTCTACTCAAAGCATCGACAACCACATTCGCTTTCCCGAGATGGTAGTCAATCACTAACTCATAATCTTTCAATAGCTCAAGCCATCTTAGCTGTCGCAAGTTCAAATCTTTTTATGACATCAAGTACTTCAAGCTTTTATGGTCGGTTAAGATACGACACTTCTCACCATACAAATAATGTCACCAAATCTTCAAGGCAAAGACAATGGCGGCTAACTCCAATTTGTGTGTCGGGTAATTCCTCTCGTGCGGTTTTAATTGTCTTGAAGCATACGTTACCACTTTATCTTCTTGCATCAATACACATCTAAGGCCATTTAGGGATGTATCACTGTAAATCATAAATTCCTTACCGAATTTAGGTTGCACTAGCACTGGTGCTTCGGTTAACAATGTCTTCAACTTCTCGAAACTTTGTTGACACTTCTCAGTCCACTCAAACTTAACATCCTTTTGCAGCAACTTGGTCATCGGAGAAGCAATCATCAAATATCCCTTTACGAAATGCTGATAGTAACCAGCTAAACCCAAAAAACTTCTAACTTCCGATACATTTTTCGGTGGCCTCCAATTCACTATTGCTGAGATCTTACTCGGATCTACTTGAATGCCATATCTTGAAACAACGTGACCCAAAAGTCCAACTTCATTGAGCCAAAATTCACTTTTACTAAATTTTGCATACAACTATTTGTCTCGCAAAATTTGCAAAACTTTCCTCAAATGCTCAGCATGCTCGCCTTCATCACGAGAATAAATCAAGATGTCATCAATAAAGACCACTACAAATTTATCCAAGTAATGTCTAAAAATTCGGTTCATAAAATCCATAAACATAGCTAGGGCGTTAGTTAAACCAAAAGGCATTACGAGAAACTCATAGTGTCCATACCTTGTTCTAAAAGCAGTCTTCGGCACATCGGACTCTTTCACCTTTAGTTGATAGTATCTGGACCTCAAGTTAATCTTTAAAAACACCGTTGCTGCTTTTAACTGATCAAATAAATCATCAATTCTTGGTAAAGGATACTTGTTCTTTATTGTCACATTGTTGAGTTGCCTATAGTAGATACAAAGTCTCATCGATCCATCCTTTTTGTTTACGAATAACACAGGGGCACCCCAAGGAGAAAAACTATGACTTGCAAACCCTTTATCTGTCAACTCTTGTAGCTGCACTTTTAACTCTTTTAGCTCGATCGGAGCCATTCTATAGGGAGCTATAGATATTGAGGTAGCCCCTAGCAACAAATCATTAGCCAACTCAATTTCTCTAACAGGAGGTATACTCGACAATTCCTTAGGAAATACATCCGGGAACTCACGAACCACTGGCACTGATTCTACCTTCAACTCAGACTCCTTCGTGTTCAATACATAAGCCAAATACGCTTCACAACCCTTTCTCAAACACTTCTGAGCAGTCATTGACGAAATCAAAGCAAGCAATTCGCTAAACTCATTTGTTTTAACCTGAAGACTTTTACCATTTTCACACTTCAATTCAATAACCTTATACCTACAATTCACTTTAGCATCATGCATCGATAGCCAATCCATGCCCAAAATGGCATCAAACTCATCAAATGGAAATAGCATTAGATCGGCTAGGAAACAGTGACCTCAGATCACTAAGGGACAATTCTTGCAAATCTTATCAATTAACACACATTTGCCTAGAGGGCTTGACACCTTAATCATAAACTCAGTTAACTCTATAGGCAATTTCATTTCATTCACTAATTTCATGCAAATGCAAGAGTGTGTGGACCCAAGATCAATAAATGCAACTATATTAACATCATAAAGGGAGAATGTACCAGTGATCACTTCAGGGGATGATGCCTCCTCCCAGGCATGAATAGCATAGGTTCTTGCAGGCACTTTGGCCTCTGATCTTCCAGTTGAATCTCTAGCTATGCCTCTGCTACTAGCTTCCTCTTTTACATTTCTGGTAGGCCTCCCTCTAGAGGGTACATTGCTCAGTTTAGTGCTCTGAGTAGTTTCTTTTGCTACCATCTCCGGACAATCTTTGATGAAGTGATCTTGATAGCCATATTTGAAGCAAGCCCTGGTGACCATCCAACACTCACCGGAATATCTTTTACCATAGTGTTGACATTCAGGGTTACTTGGCTTGACATTACCAACACTAGCTACAGAAGTAGTCTGAGCCTTGGAACCCGTATTTTGTCTCCCATGATTTCTACCTGGATTTCCAGCTGAAACGGTCAAACGATTTGGCATATTTCTCACTTTCTTTGATGACGGTTGGAATGACTTGCCCATTTATCTCTTCTTCACATCCTCAGTTCTGATTTGACTTTCCTCCTTTCCTTACACAATTCCTCAACTTTGTACGCTCGATCAACGAACACAACAAATTCCTTCAATTCCAAAATCCCCACATATATCTTAATGTTCTCATTTAGGCCGTCCTCAAACCTTTTACACATGATTTCTTCAGTGGAAACACATTCCCGAGCATACTTACTGAGTCGGATGAATTCTCGCTCATATTCAGACACTGTCATGTAGCCTTTTTATTTCTAAGAACTCCTTCCATTTTTGGCCAATGAAGTACTGATTTCTATACTTCTTCCGGAACTCCACTTGGAAGAAGTCCCAAGTTACTCTTTCGGTAGGTACTACCGAGACTAGCTTTTTCCACCACTGATACACTGAGTCTCTCAGAAGTGATATCGTACATTTTAAACACTCTTCGGGTGTGCAGAAAAGTTCATCAAACACCCAGATAGTGTTTTTGAGCCAAAACTCTGCCCTTTTAGGGGCATCATCAACACTAGTTCTAAATTCCTCGACTCCATACTTACGAATCTTGTCAAAAGGAGGTTTATTCATCCTTGCCATTTTCACACCTTGTGGGGCTACCAAGATCGGTTGAGAGATAGGAAAAGATGGGGGAGGTTGGGCATTTGGGTTCACCTGAATGAACTTCGTATACCACTCACTCATTCTATGGAGAAAGGCCTCCCGAGCCTCTTTTCCCTGGCTAGATTCAACATTTCTACTCTCTGGTGGTGCAGTCCCTTGAGTCGGAGCCAGCGCGTTACTTTCAGCGTCGTCAGCTACTGCTGAGTTGGGATCGATTTACTATATGAAAACACAAATTAGGGATTAGAAACCATCACACTATCAATATTCACAATTATGACATGTATAGCTAGACTCTCGCACTAGCTATGTTAGTCCGTGGACCGACTTAACCATAGATCTGATACCACTAAATGTAACACCCACACCCAAGTCTGATGCCGGGATGGGGTACGTGGCATTACCAAACGTACAAACACATAATCACTTAATCCTGACATATAATTTGCACAAAAATTTAAGACCTTTCGATCTTATCCAAAACACTCTTATTACGGGCCTACAAGGCCCGAACGATACAATGAGTGTAATCCGGTACCAAACCGGAACTTTTTGAACACTTATAAAAATTTAACTCAAAATAGGGCACACGCCTGTGTGAAATAGGGGCATGCCCATGTGGGTAGGTCGTGTGGTCACACACGCCCCGTGTCCCCTACCTGTGTGGATTTATTCAAAATTTATTTTCCATTTCGAGCACACGCCCGTGTCTTAGGCCGTGTCCTTCATGCAGTCGGGCACACGCCTATGTCTTACCCCATGTGAAAAACGAGGGGTATTATGTTTATGACGTCCTCGCGAAAACTTCGTCACACGGTCAAGCCACACACCTGTGGGCTAAGCCGTATCTATTGCATGGTCGAGACACACGCCCATGTCTCCACCCGCGTGTTTACTACAAAACATTTAACTTTCATGATTTCATGTGCAGGGGACACACGGCTTATGAACACGCCCGTGGGCTAGCTGTGTGTCACACACGGTCGAGACACACGCCCGTGTGTCTACCTGCATGGACAATTATAGGCTATTGTCCTAGCCAATTGCCACCCTGAAACATAAACCAACACAAACCAATTTTGCCATTACACAATATAACTCAAAAACACATCCAGACACTACAATTTTGGCATCCACACGATACATTTTACCAACCACACAGAAGCATAACACATCCATACCATAATTTCAATGGACCCAAAAGACTATGACATAAAACTCAAACATTGGACCACCTATGCATGCCATAATTTCAAGGTTCATAATCAAAATACCAAAATAGCTGTTGATAGTGTTGATGGAATCCCGTTCACCACCGAACCTCAGGCTAGCTTGACGAACCTATAAGGGAAAGAAAACTAGAAGAGGTAAGCTATAAAGCTCAGTAAGCCTATATGCAAAATTTATGAGTATATAAAATCATATTCCATACAATTTGTAGATAAATTCTCTTATGATCACATTAGGTTTGAAGATGTCACTTACTCAATAGCCTTACCATATAGCACAATACATACATTTAGCACGTAGTATACAAGATAATTTTTCATATAACCTGCACATACACATACTCAGCACACGGTCAAATCATTTCTCATACAAACATATTCTATCATATCTGTCAGATTAACTCGTTGGACCACGTGGAATATTAAAGGATACTCGAAATAAGGCACAAGTGCCACACATAATGTAGCTGAAGCTACCGATGAATTGTAGTTGAAGCTACCACATAACACATAACACATGGGGCTCAATAATGAGCTATTTACGGGTCTGCTCACACAAGCTGACAGTATAGTCGATACTACTCAGTGCTGCCCAGACAAGCTGACCAGTATCCACAATAAGTGCAAGATTACCTAGCCACTGGTTGTCAAACTAATCCAACACCTGGAATCACATATATACAATCGCTTATTGTCAATAAATGCTAGTGACATGTCACTTGTATCCTAATGATTCCAAAGGTTCAACCGGGACTTTTCTTCACTATCGGTTTCATCAAAATACATATTGGACAATTTATAGCAACACTTTAAGTTTCAAAAATTAAGATAATTAAACATAATAGTTATAATAACTCATTATTTGAATATATGACTTACCTCGGTGCAAAAATGCTAATCTTTTCGATTTAGTCTAACACCTTGCCTTTTCCTCGGTCAAGGTCGATTTCGCATCATTCTTGATCTATAACATCAAATTTAACTTACTCAATACATACATTATTCAATTCAACACAAAATCATCCTATGGTAACTTTTACCATTTTACTCCTAACTTTGTCAATTTTTACACTTTAGTCCTTAGGCTCATAATTGAAATGTATCTATTTTTCTACATTCCCTTGCCTAGCTGACCATATTTCTCTCTTATAACAGCCCATAATTCTCAACATTTCACAATTTATGCACATATTTTGCAACTTTTTCATTTTAGTCCCTAAATGCATTTTCATGAAAAATATCTAGCAAAAGTTGGTTACTACACATTAAACTTTCATTTTCTACCAATAGACATCATAATACTTTCATGACACACATGGGTAAATTTTTAAACATGAACCCTAGCTTAAAACAGTGGCATAGAAAGCTAGGTCAAGGTACGAGAATCTAAAAAATACGAAGAACATGAAAAATGGGGCTAGGAGTCACTTACTTGAAGCGTAAAAAGTTGAAAACCCTAGCTATGGAGTCTCCAATACATTCGGCCAACACTTGGGGAAGATGGACACTTTTTTGGCCTTATTTTCCCTTTTTATTTCATTTAATATCCAAATGACCAAAATGCCCTTAATGGCCTTCTTTGTAAATTTTTCCTTCCATAGGCATTTTTGTCCATCATGCCCAAAAATGGTCTAATTGCTAAATAAGGACCTCTAATTTATAATTTCATTTCAATTTCACACTAAAAGCTTCTAGAACTCATATTTTGAAACTTTTGCAATTTAGTCCTATTACTTAATTAAACACTATATCGGTAAAATTTATTTACTAAATTTTCACTTATGCATTCAATCACACAATAGACCTTGAAACTTTATCGAAATAAATTTTTTTATTTTGGATTCATGGTCCCAAAACCACTATTCCGTTTAGGCCCTACTTTGCGCTATTACATTGCAGCTCCAATCTAGACAAGTGATTTGCTACTTGATTTTCTACTCCCTTTTGATCTTGAATTTCTAGATCGACCTCTTGAAGTAGAAGTATCCACCAAATCAGTCTCGGCTTAGCATTTTTCTTGGCAAGTAAATATTTAATTGTGGAGTGGTTCGTATAAACCGCCTCTTTGGTACCTACAAGATAAGATCGAAACTTGTCGAAAGCAAACACAATAGCAACTAACTCTTTTTCTATTACTGTATAATTCAATTGAGCTCTTATTAGAGTCTGACTTATGTAGTAGATGAGATGAAAAGCTTTGTTCCTTCGCTTGTCTATGACAACTCCAATTGTGAAGTCACTTGCATCACACATCAATTCAAATGGCAAATCCCAATCTGGTATGATGATTATGGGTGCCGTAACTAATCGATTCTTCAAATCTTTGAATGTTCTTAAACATTCCTCATCAAACTTGAATGTCACGTCCTTCTCTAATAATTTGCACAAGGGTTTCGCAATTTTGGAAAAGTATTTGATAAATCTTCGATAAAATCCGGTGTGGCCTAAAAAGCTCCTAACACCTTTCACAGATGTTGGAGGTGGGAGTTTCTTAATAACGTCTACCTTTGCTTTATCTACCTCGATTCCATGTCTCGTTATCTAATGGCCTAGAACAATCCCTTCTTGTACCATAAAAGGACATTTTTCATAATTGAGTACTAGGTTTGTTTCTTCACATCGCCTTAGTACCTTAGCTAGATTGGCTAAGCAATCATCATAAGTATCTCTAAATACTAAAAAATCATGCATAAAAACTTCCAAATACTTCTCAACCATGTTAGTAAAAATAGACATCATACATCTTTAAAATGTAGTAGGTGCATTACATAAATCATGGCATGCGTCTAAATGCAAACATATTGTATAGATAGGTGAATGCTGTCTTATGTTGATCTTCTGATGCTACTGTAATCTGATTATACCTTGAGTATCATCAAGAAAACAATAATGTCTCGACCAACGAGTCTATCTAGCATCTGGTCCAAGAACGACAAAGGAAAGTGATCTTTCCTAGTCGCCTTATTTAGCTTCCAGTAATCGATGCAAATTCTACATCCCATAACCATTCTAGTTGGTATCAACTCATTATTCTTGTTTTCAATAACTGTGATGCCTACTTTCTTTGGCACACACTAGACTGGACTTACCCATAAACTATTTGAGATGAGGTAAATTATACCCCCATCTAACCACTTGATAATTTCCTTCTTTACTACGTCCTTCATGATGGGGTTCAGTCTTCGTTGTCTATCAATCGTCCTTTTTTGCCATATTCCAGTATGATTTTGTGCATGCATACAATGGACTAATATCGCGAATATTGGCTATGGTCCATCTGATAGCCTTCTTGAATTGTTTCAGTACAAGGATAAGTTTCTCTTTTTGCTCAGTAGTTAATTCTACGGAAACAATCAAAGGTAGAGGGAAAGAGTTACCTATATAAACATATTTTAAATGTGAAGGTAGTACCTTGAGCTCTACTTTAGGTGGCTCCTCAATTAATGCTTTTGGTTGGGTATAATCCCTATTCTCCAATTCCAAAGATTCAAAATGGGATTGTGGATTAAATCCCTTTTGATTAGCTTCTAGCAAAGCTAAGTCTTCATCCTCCTCTTAATCATTTGGAGGGTCTGATGTCAGAATTTGTTCCAACAGATCCTTAACATAGTTGAGTTCCTTCTCCACTATTAACTCCTCTAAATCGGATACTCTAGAACAATCGTCAATTGTGTCTGGAAATCGCATTGACTTAAAAACATTAAATGTTACCTAATCATCCTGAACACGCATAGTAAGCTCGCCCTTCTGCACATCAATAAGGGTTCTTCCAGTTGCTAAGAACGGTCTTCCTAGGATAATTGGCACTTCTTTGTCTGCTTCAAAGTCTAGAATCACAAAGGTAGCAGGAAAGATAAATTTTCCTACACGTACAATACGTTCTCGATTTTTCCTTTTGGATGTGCTAAGGATCAATCTGCTAATTGAAGTGTAACTGTAGTTGGTCTAAATTCACCTATCCCTAACTTTCTAAATATTGACATAGGCAATAAGTTGATACTCGCACCTAAGTTACATAATGCCTTACAGCAATATGTTGCTCCAATATTGCAGGGTATGGTAAAACATCCAAGATTCTTCAATTTTGGGGGTAGTTTGTTCTAAAGATATGCACTGCATTCCTTCGTCAGAGCTACAGTCTCAAATTCTCCAAGTTTTCGCTTCTTAGACAGGATATCTTTCATGAATTTAACATAATTTGAAATTTGCTCAAGCGCTTCAACCAATGGGATGTTGATATGAAGTTGTTTAAGTACATCTAAGAACTTCTTGAATTGAATATCTTGTTTTAGCTTCTGAAGTCTTTGAGGGCAGAGTGGTGGTAATTTCTTTTCTAGAACTGGTACTAGTTGATTCGTCTTCTGTGGTAATTCTACATCTAACGGAGTTTTTAGTTGATCAAAATTAGCTGGTTCTGAAGTTACCTTGTCGGGTTTTGTAGATTCTGGATATGGTGAAACTGGAATTTCAACACTCGGTTAAACTTCCTCCGAGTCTTGAGCATTAGCTTGCTCCTTTTCAACTTCAATGGTGTTGGGCTCTACTGTCTTTCCGCTCCTCAATGTCAATGCTTTATAATGCTCCATCCTTGGATTCCTTGGATTCTCTGTATCACTAGGTAAAGCACCTTGTGGTCGGTTCCTAAGTTCAGCAACAAGCTAGTCTATTTGGTTTTCCAGATTCTTCAATATAACTGCTTGGCTTTGAATTAAGGTATCATTCTTCGCCATGTATGCGTTCAGCAGATTCTCTAAGTTGTTGGATGGTTCAACTGGAACTGGTTTCTAAACTTGTTGGGGAAAACTAGGTGGCTGGGTCGGTCTAGGTTGGGCGTAAGTGTTACTGGTTCTAGCCCCATGGTTACTTGAAGAAACATTCGAGTGGTTTCGCCACGATAGGTTATAAAAATTGGATTGTAACCCTTGCCTTCCTCGATTTTGGTTCTAGTTACCTATGTAGTACATGGATTCTGGGTTCGATGTACATTCTTCAAACAAATGTCCTTCCCCACAATAGACACAGGCTGTATTCTCAAATTGGTTAGGTGGCTTTGCTACAAAACTATTAGACCTATTAGTAGTAAGATTTTTAAGCATTGAGGATATTGATGATACTTAAGATGCGAGTGAAGTAAGAACATCTCCTTCATGTATTCCAGTAACTCATCTTCCGAACGCTGCTCGATTGGTTGGCCATTGATAATTGTTACTAGTGATCCTCTCAATAATTTCATAAGCCTCATTATAAGACTTATAAATGAGAGCACCGTTACTAGAAGCATCCAATGCCATCCTTGTGTGAGCATTGAGACCATTATAAAACATCTCAAGTTGGATGCAATGCTAGATTCCATGATGAGGGCACTTCCATAATAATTCTTTATATCTTTCCCATGCCTCATACAAAGATTCATCATCTATTTGTTGGAAGTTAGCGATCTTGTTCCTCAACTTAGCATTCTTGCTATGCGGGAAATACTTCATAAGAAATCTTTTTACTAACTCTTGCCATGTAGAAATTGAGTTCGGTGGCAATGAGTTCAACCAGGCTTGAACTCTGTCCCTTAGCGAATATGGGAACAACTTCAATCATAATGCATCTTCAAGTACTCCAGCTAATTTGAAAGAGTCACTCACCTCTATAAATAGTCTTAAATGAAGATGGGGATCTTAGGTAGGCATTCCACTGAATTGGCCCACAGTCTGAAGCATCTGGAACATGACTGGCTTTAGTTCAATTTGTTGTGCCTCTATTTCAGGTCTCCTAATACCCGAATTAAGATCATGAAACACTGGCATGACATATTGTCTTAAGGCTCTATCCCTATCATCAACAATAAGGATAGGATTTTGAGCAAGGTTTGCTCTGTTTCCTTGATTCATATTTTCAAAATTCATCTCCTCGGTCCTTCTTTGATTTGCTTGTCTTCTACGCTGTCAAAAAGTTCGTCCTATTTTGGGGTCTATAGGAAGTAAATCGATAATTTGGTCAATACTCATAAACACCTAAAATAATCACAAAAAAATTAAGTAAGTTAAAATTAAACAGAAAATTAAACCAAAATGTAAAACTAACAAATTCACAAATAATGACTTTTTAAAATAGTCCCCACCAACGGCGCCAAAAACTTGGAACAAGGGAAATGTGCAAGTGTACACAATCACAACAAGTAATAAAGTGACAAGTAAATGTCGAGTTATCGTACCCTCAGGGACTGTAAAAGAATTATTTATAAATGTAGTTTAAAACACTTTGGTGAGGTAAAAATAATAATTTGTTGAAAAGAGTGATTAAAAACTATGGTTTAAAACTAAGTAAAATAAATAAATTAAAGAAAATAAAAATAAAAGTTCTAATGCACGATTTCAAAATATGAATTTAATCAATATGGCTTAGTTGTGTAGATCAATTTCACTTCTTAACTTAGAATTATTAAACCTATGCTTATGTTGTTACGAATAAATTCACGGCAACTCGGTAGTTTGCTAACTTATGAACATACTCACCTACACAAATCCATTCATCTCTTAACATATCCCTATGTCAATTCAATTGATTAAACAGATTCTAATAAGTAAACAAGTTATTGCCCATACATACTCATTAAATTAACTAATCTTTTAAACATTTTCCAATGTCAATTCAGACGATAAATTAATCTTCATAAGCATGTAAACGATTAAGTGAGGTAACAAAGTATTCCTACCTTGAAACAGTTTAATTACAATAATCTTGCAAGTTAAGGCATATGTATTGTAACACCCTAAATTTGGGCCTTGAGTAAGGGAACAGTTAAGAGACTGCACGTAAGTATTTAATTGTGAAAGAAAATGACACAATTGATTGTCTGCTTTAATGGTTAAGTGATTTAGGAATGTTTGGGAGTGTCTGAGAAGTCCTGGGTTCAAACCTGGGCTTTAGCAAAAAAAAATATTTTTAGTGAATAAAATCCCTGGGATCTAAGTAGAAGGCTTTTAAATTGAAGTGATTAAATCATGACACAAAAGAGTTAAGTGGTCCAGTGGTAGTGGCGTGTTTAAGGCTGTAAGGGAGCTTGAGTTCGAGCCTTTTGATGCGCAAGGGAGTATTTATTTTACTTCCTTACTGTATGAGAAGTGGAGTTTAACTAGAACTCTATAGGTTGGAATTTGAATTAGTCATGGAGAAGTTTGAGGAGGGATTTGTGGAGATTATCTAGGTTGTCAGGAGGAAATTAAGAAAATTTTGGAAATAGGAGAGTTGTATGGGAGGAGGTCTTTGTGCCATACATGAATTGTTGGGAATGAGAGTTCGGCTGGGGGTAAATTGTAGGCACTATCAGTTTTGGGTGTTTTCTCTTTTGGCACTTCTTTGCTTTTCTCTCGTTTTCTTTTGTGAAGGCCGATTGTGTGAGGGTTGGTCACTTGATTTTTTTATTTTCGTTTTAGTCCATTTCGACTTCTGTCAATTTCCTTCTTCACTTACTTGACATAATGCCGGGTTCTTGCGAGGGACTTGGGGGTACCTTACTGTTTGGCTGAATACCTATCTCTCTTCCTCCCTCTTTTTCTTTCTCTCTTGATTTTTTCTCTTTTCTTCTTTCTTCATTATGTTGATAGCTGAATACTTTTCTTTCTCCCCTCCCTGAAACACTTGCGGTTTTAGCCTCGGGACTGCGGTCGATTCTTCCAGTCTTTTTCCTTCCTCAATCCTCTTGACTGACTGCATTTTTCCTCTATCTCCCTCAATCGAATTTGCACTAGCCAAATATTGTTTGGTAAGTCCTTGTCTTGCTTCTCCATTTGTGGTTTCTTCTCTTTTTCTTTTGTTTTCCATTACCGATTCTTTTACCTTTCTTTTATGTGTGGGATTCTTGGGTTTTAATCGCTTGAAGAGTGAAGGGTTTCTCATGTGATTCTGGATCCTCCTTTCAGCATTCAATCGATTGTGTTTTTGGGGATAAGTTGGCTTGTTTGGTTGATTATTCTTTGACTTTAGTGTTGGGGTTTTGAGTCATATTCTCGTAAACAATTCTGTCTAATAAGATTCGTTTCTAAAGTAGATAATCAACAAGGACGTGAGATCGATTCTTAGTCAACAATCTAGGAGGTTAAAGTCGTTTCTCATACAATCAAGGTAGGTAGTAGTTGTCGTATTTGAGATTAAGTGCTTGTGAACCCTAACGATTGGAAGTCTAACTATAGACTTTGAATGAATGTAGGTTCGGTGTCGGTGGATCTTAGCGCATTTTTGTTAATAGGTGTGTACGCACACACTGATTTGACTTTAGATCGACAAAAGCTGAAAAGTTGAAAGTATGGCTTTTGATGCCACACGAGCATGCTAATGCATGTGTGGTGATCCGAGCCCACGAAACATGGGCGTATGACAGAAGAAGCCACCATGAGCGATCTCATGGGCTTGGGCTCTCTTGGGCCATGTTGGGTCGAAATGGGCCGTGTGGGCCCAATGGGCTCATTAGCCCCACATAGGTAAATTTCACAGATATGTGGAAATATTGGACTTGGCTTTGTCATGCACATGGCTAAGGTCATTTCTGGGCTTAGTGGGCCACACGGGCGTGTGGGCCCACTTGGACCGCATAATGGGCCTTGGGCCCATATACATTGTTACGCATGTTGAGGTTACGCAAGTCGCTTGGGATGACTGTAGACCTTCTTATGGGTCGGTAAGTGTGTCTAGACCCATTCTGATGGAAATGATCGAAATAGCCTCATAGGTTAAAATGACTGTAATACCCCTGTAGGGGAAATGACTGTTATGCTCCTTATACTATGTGTGACTGATTTGCTATATGATATATATATATATATATGACTTTTTGCATTCAGATGGTTGATTATTGACGGAGGAAGTGCATGTCTTCTAGCCATCTTGATTACGGCTCTGTGCCATCCTGTTTATGGCTCTGTGCCATCCTGTTTATGGTTTATAACCATTCTGTTGAGGGCTCTTGGCCATTCTGTTTACTGGCAGCTTTGCTGCAATTCTAGTTAGTGCCGCAACCAGTGCTAACTTTGTAAATGTAGGGATGGGTGGGTGATTTATTCTCCACAGTAAGTGTAGGGTTGGGATGTGACAGCCCTAATTAAGCCTTAATCGGAAAAGTGGTTTCGGAACCATTAAACCGAGTTAGAAAATTTTGAAAATATGATTATTTATGTTTTTATTTTGTGTTTGATAGTATGTGAAAATTTGGTGCTTTAATTTTATGATTTGGATGTTAAATAATGGATAGGACTCAAGTGATAAAATTGAAAACGTTATAGGTAGAATTTGAGTGACCGAAAAATGCATGGCTTATTACTTTGAGGGACTTGCATGCCAAATGGACCATTTTGATCTAAGGTGGACGGTAATGATGATGATTGTTTGACAATTTATACATTTTACCCTAGTAAAATAATATTAAAGGTATTATACTAAGTAAAAATGAATTTTAAATTAAGAAAATGGTGATAACACTAAAGTGAAGTGCTTATACTTTCTTCCATAGCCGAACTAAAGAAAAGAAAATAAGAGAAAGGGGCAAGAAGCATTCAGCTAGTTAAAGTCCAATTAAGGTATGTAATTTTTGTTATTTTCTTGTGAAATGGTGAAAATGAGTTGATTTTAAAGCCCTTGTCCCATGAATGAATTTTTTGAGTTCTTTATGAAACTTGCATTCGGTTATGAGGGAAATGTGACGAGTCTTGGATGTTTTGTGCTTTAAAGTGAAAATGGTAGGAAAGTGAAGCTAGCTAAATTAATATGTATGAGCTTTTGTGATACATGGAATTCCTATAATAATAGTATATGAATAAGTTGTATTCGGCTAATTTGGTTGAATGAAGAAATTATGTTAGTTTGGGATTTTTGTTAAATTGAATTGTTAATACTTGTTTTCTTAATGGCCGACTGAGGAAATTGTTGAGGATTGAGGGTTAGATAAACATTTAGATGCTAAAAGCTTCATCAAATGTAAAAAAAAAAAAATGAATAAGCTTTCGGTTAAGGAGTTTAGTGGTTAAGGAAATGGTGTTTTGCTTTTGGAGTCAAATGATCAAATTTTTAGTTTTAATTTACTTATATATATGTAATGCAATTGCCGAATGTGTTAATTGTTTATAATTGAATTTTTTTGGTGGTAAATTGAGAATATAAAGTATGAGCTTGATAAATTATGTGTTTGATTTGTTTCATTATAGTATTCGGCAATGGAATATGGTACATGGATACAAATAGTAGTATTGGTTGAGGATTGAGCAATCGACCATTTGCTTGAATTATGTATTCCTTATTGAATTTGGATGACTTTTGTTATAAGGACAACTATTAATGAGTATAGAATTTGGTTAAATACATAGTTATTAAATCATATGTTGTGCGAGGATCGAATGTGAGCTTAAGTGAATTGATAATATTCACCTAGTTGATAAGTAAGGCAATTTGAGGTAGATATTCTTAATTGATTTGTGAAATGTGCAATTGGGACATTCGGCTATAAGCTTTAAATGGCAGGATTTTGATTAGTGAATTTTATCTTTGCTTATTTTTAAGCTCAAGAGCATCAAGGACCAAAGTCGGATAAAGGGAAGGCAAAATTAAATGAATAGCCGTAAATTTACAGTCGTCAACAACTTTTAAGGTAAGTCTTTAAGTAATGAAACCTAGCATATATCTTGATAAAATCATGATATATAAGTATAGTTGATAGGTTATGGCCTATTGACATTGTTTGAATATGATTGCTATGAAATAAATTGTATATATGGCAAGTAGCCGAATGCTCATTGGTGAAATAAACTATGACAACTAGATGAATATGTGATCTTGAGTGGGTGCATATAGAATAAATGTTAAATGGAAGGGTTACATTATGTGTGAGATACGAATGAGGCAAATGAATTTCATATGTGATAGACTTTGTGAAATGTACATCTTGTGGGCAAAAATGCATGAGTTTTAGTGGATTTGTATCCGGACTGAGGTCCGCAGGCTATAAGCTGGAACTAAATCTGGACTAAGGTCCGCAGGCTATATGCTGGATTTGTATCCGGACTGAGGTCCGCAGGCTATAAGCTGGAATTAAATCCGGGCTAAGTCCTGCAGGCTTTGTGATGGAATTAAATCTGAGTTTAAGAACTCGTAGGCTTTATGCGGGTGAATTGAGTAAAGTATGAGATTATGATGAAATTAAAATTAAACCTATTTGAAAATGTTCGAAACTTTCAGCTGGCCAGGTATGTATCATGTACTCGAATGTAAAGTTATAATTTGATTGAATTAAGAATCATTGTGAATTATATGCGATTGAGTGTTACGCTTATAAAGGTAATAGTAATATATTCGGCCAAAGCATGTTGCTACGTGAAAGTAGGTGGCTTATTTAAGTTATATGAGTTTCAAATTCAATTGAAATTATATGCGAAACTCTGCCTTATATATATTCGGTCAAAGTGTGGAACTATGTGCTATTCAGTACCGATTTAAGAGAGGTTGAAATGCTTGATACTTGTTCAACCATGGTATGCCATATTCGGCTAAAAAGATCATGGGACCAAAAGATTTTCATTTGTGGAATTAATTGGCTATTTTCTAATTGTGTTTTGAATGATTTCATTGCTTAAAACTTACTAAACATATTTAATGTTTACTCTGTTGCCTTTGATTCTCTGTTTTGTAGATCTATTTCGTTAGCTACGGTCTCGGGAATTCTAAAAGTCAAAGTCATCCACACTATCCAAACTTAATTCGGTATTTTTGGCTATTAAACTTTGAAAATGGCATGTATAGGTTTGACTTTAGGTTCTAAATAAGTATCATTTTGATATTGTAAATATGTATAGCCATGCGAAAATGGCTGTCAAGTTGCCATATGTGTTTTGTTAGTTAATGTGAACGTGTTGTTGAAATTTGATAATGTTCTAAATGTTTTGAGGTGAATTGGCATTTCGAATAAATCAATGCACTCATTAACATGAGATAAATCTTGTTCTGTTATGCTTAAGATCATTTACTAAATGAATAGCAATTGTCTTTTAACTTGAATAATGGATTCAAAGTACAATTGTTATGCATGCCTATATGATTCGGTTTGATGAGTGTTGAAATCTGATTGAGTTGGTGATTGTATATATATATATACTCATAATTTTGATTTACGCGAATAGAGTTTAATGAAACTAAGTGAATGTTGGGTAATGTCTCTTGACCCTCCTGCGACGGGTACGGGTCTAGGGGTGTTACACAAGAGATGTAGTGCAGGGTTGGTTGGGGGTAACATGCATCATGCATACTGATAAATGATATTGCATGCTGTTCTTACTTATCCTGCTTCTGTAATGGGCTTAGGCCCAAACTTTTACTGCATTCTATATGTTTGTCTGACTGCATTTTAGGGGATTACACACTGAGTTTTCATAAACTCACCCCAGTGTTTAACTCTTCAGGTGACCCCCAGCGTTAGGCAAATTGGTGCTACTAGGGACTCGGAGGTGGCCACACTACTGTTCCTGTTTTCTTTTATATGGCTTTTACTTACTTTTGAATTTTGTTTTGGGTTTTTATTTGTATAATAAAGCCTCTCCAACTTTCTAGCTTTCAATTGGGTTTTTATTTATTATGATTTATATCTGTTAGAAGTAGAGTGCAGTTTTTGAAAATGATAACTGTTTTCAAAACATCACGTTTTCGCAACACTGTTGAAATGCTTCCACAACAAATAATGTTTTAAAAGTAATGACGATTTAAAATAGTTAACAAATGACTAAGATGATTTAAGAATTAACAAAGAGGCTTTAACCTTCAAACGGGATTTTATCATTAAGAACAAGTTTTCGAAAAATGCTCCAGTGTGACACCGCCAGATTTGGCCATAATGTCTAGGCCGGGTTTGGGGTGTTACATGTATCGCCAAATACAATGCTAATTTAACCTTCAGCTACCTTAAAAGAATAAAGATGCACAAAGTAAGTATTGTGTCAATTAATTATAATTTCAATATGATAAAATAATTAATTCATTAGCTACCTCACAATTATAATGCAAGAATAACTTAGGCATAAGTTTACTTAATCAAGCATTTTATCGAGGCCTATAACAACATAAACACAACTTTAATAATTTAAGCGGATTAAATGAAATCAACTTAACACGAATTAAATTCAAGCTAAATTAATTAAATTAACCATTTCAATAGCATAAAATTTCATAAACATGTTCGTCAAAAAATCAATGAAAATAAAAAAGATAAGGAACAAGAATCAAATCCAGTGTTTCTCCGTGGCTTAACTAGCATGCTCCGTTCTTTGTTCTCTGTTGTCCTCGGATATCAAGGTGGCTTATGAACACCTAATTGCTGCTCCAAAATGGTTGATGAGAGCCTCTTTTCCAAGAGAAGAAATCGGCATAAGAAGCTTGGGCTTTTTGGAGAAAAGAGAGAATGGAGAGAAGAGAGGAAATGTGAATGAATGAGAGATTGAGGGATGCCTTGAATGATCAGCCAATGGGGCCTTTTATAGCTGAATGTGGAAGCTAATAATAGCAAAAATTATTAGCCAAGGAGCCATCCTTTGGCCGGGCCACACATGTGGCAAGGTTGATAGTTTTAACTTTGCTATTTTAGGCTTGGGGCAAATCTATAAAGCCATGTATTTTGGAGGGGTTTGAATGCAACTTTGAACGTTATTCAAGGCCTCTTTGAAAGCTTATTTAATTAGCTAAAAAACTGATTTGGGTTAGCATATGGACGGTTCTGGGCTACCCAATTTGTGGCTATTCGGTTCATTTTGTTCAGTTCAACTGGTGCGGTTCAACTGGACCACTTTTCCATAATTAATTAATAATAATTTATTTAGCCCAAATTAAATTGGGAATAAATTAAAATTAATTATATTATGAATTAATACACATAATTGGACCATCTTAGGCTGGAAATTAATTCGCCTTGATACTTCAAATTGTTTCTCGGTTTTGTTCTTCTAGTAGTGTCTGCGCGAGCCATTTTTCGCCCTTTGTGCGAATTTGTCGAAAATAATAAAAATTAATCAAAATTAACTATAAAATTGATTAAAATTCATCATGTTCATATTTTAAGCACAATTTAATTATTTTATAGAAATTAATTATTTTTCGACAAGAATTTAACCGGACTTCCATGAATTTAAGTAAAAATGGGTATGAAAAAGTATATAAATTTTTGTGTTTCCACACGTGCATTGCCATAACCCAATTATGGTCTTATCATCAGAATGCCATAGACCGGCTATGGTCTTACTTAGAAATACTGCCATGGTCCAACCATGGTCTTACGTTTCAAAGTGCCATAACCCAATTATAGACTTTTCATTAGAATTCCATAGCCCAACTATGATCTTACATATAAACATTGCCATGGTCTAGCCATGGTCTTATTCGTCATTTCTTCCTTTACGCTGAACGACTATACTCAATCCTACGTTTCGTTCACTTCGAACTTTCACTTTAATTCCATAATTTTACAATAATCTTATTTTCAACAACAAAATATGAATAAATATATTATACCATTCCTAAATTAACACATAATTGTGAAAGTTTAACCATATGAACTTACCTGGGTTAATTTGTAAGATTTGCAGTAGTTTAGGGACTATTCTTCTAATTTCCCTTTTTCTCGTTGATCTACAGGCTCTTGATCTAAAATATAAAATTATTTATTCATCAGTATATATATTTCAATTCTAATTTACTTCACAATTTATACCCCCTCAATTTTTGAAATTGCACAATTACCCTAACAATTTTTGCAATTTAGTCCCTCACTAATTAGCCCATCAAATAAGCCAATTTTTCTCAATTAACATTTTATCTAAATATTCTAAGCAATTACACGACCTTTGATAAACATAATTTAATACCAGACCTTAAGATTTAATCTTTTTCACAATTTGGTCCAAAAACTCAATTTCTATTAAAATTACTTGATAAAATCATCATATAACTAAATTAAAGCCTCAAATCCATGTTAATTCATCATCCAACACTTATCAATGGAAACTTTCAAAGTTACCCATAAAATAAAAAAACTAATGAATTAGATAGTTGGACGTAATTGCAAAAGTCTTAAAAACATAAAATTTACAAGAAAAAGAAAAGAATTGAACTTACATGAAGTAAAATAAATAAAACCAGCTTAAAACCTTCTCCTATGGCATTTTTGGCTGATACATTGAAGAAGAATAGCCTAGAAAAGTTTAGAATTCAATTTATTTAAGTTAATTTCACAAAATTTACAATTTTTCCCTTTAATCACATGATTTTTGTTTTCTTTTCTGCTTATGTCGCCTAATGCCTTTATTTTCGGCATAATTGCTCCTTAAGTCATCCTTTGTTCATTAATGAAGCCATTTAATCTTTATTACTTTAATTAGTAAGTTTTGCACCTTTTTCAATTTAGTCCTTTTTAGTTAATTAACTATCGAAACGTTAAAATTTTCTAACGAAACTTTAATACTACCTTAATGACACTTCATGAATATTTATAAAAATATTTACAGCTTGATTTATGAAATTGAAGTCTCGATTCCTCATTTTTGAAACCATTTAACCTAATAATTTCTTTTAAATCACAAATCACTAATTCAAAAATCTTTCTAGTATCACACTTAACTCATAAATAATAAATAATAAAATCACTATTTTCGACAACACTGAAAATTTGGCTGTTACATTTCCTTTCCCTCTTGACGAATCTGTTTCAACGTTAGCTACGGATTAACAATAAACATATAAAAAAATCAATATTCAACCAATTCACATTCAATTATCAATTTATACAGATGTTTTGAACTTATTCAATTTAGTCCCTAAAATTTGGACGAACATAACATTCACTTTAAAACTCTAAATTAAAATTAGTTTATACTATTAACCATAAGGGACCTCCTATTTCTCATATCTAGAGTAAATTTTAAATTTTATTTAGTTTAGTCCCTAACACATGAAATTATCAATTAATATCACAAATTAGTCCTTTTTCACCTCTAAGCTTAAAATCTATAAATTTAACACCTAAAACTTCAAGAAATAAACAATTGTAACTTTCTAAAACTCTAGTAGTTTTACAATTTGATATGTGGGCTAGCTAATTCAAGTTCTCATGACCTCGAAAATATAAAAATTACAAGAAAAAGACTGAATTGCATTAACCAATTGAAGGCTTAAAACTTAGAACCCTTGATCAAATTCTCTCAAGTTTTTTCTATGGTGGTTTCGATGTGGGAATAAGATGAGAAGATGCTTCTCTTTCTTTCCATCGTTTATCTAAATCATATTTTATTTTATGCTTTTATAATTTAATTAATTAAATTAAAACTTTATAATATACTTTTATTAAATCATCTACCTACTGTCCACTAATATTTTTAAAGTGGTATAATTATCATTTTAATCCTTGGTTTAATTGCTACATAAATCCTCAATTCATTTCCTAATTAAAAATCTATAGTGGTTAGACTTTTACAATTTAGTCCCTAGGCCTTAATTTAGTCCCTAAGCCTTAATTAATCACTAATTCGACAAAATTACCTATTCAAAATTCATTTCACTTATAAGATAAATTCGTCAATATTTATAATAATATTTATGGGCTCGATTTTATGAAAACGGGGTTTAAAAATCACTTTTTTCGACACCATTGGAAACTAGATCATTACAGAAAACTTATGTAGAACCTTGGGCATTCTCAAGTTATAGTTGAATGTAACAAAACTTAGACATTTTGTTTTGTTTTGCTTTGTAGTCGAGTGTTGAATAAGAAATGGCAAAATAAATTGTCTCTTTCATCCCATTATCATACTTCTATTATGAATTAAAATAATCATAATAATTAATAGCCAAGATTAATTTAATAAACTATTGGTGCTAATGGATGGTGATGATCACGTCACTGAACTAATGTAATTTAATGATTGTTTAATTACCTTTTTGGTCCTTGGTTTTATTGCACATTAAGAGCTTGTTAAGGTTTGATCAAATCCAATCATATACTAACTTTGCAATTTAGTCTTTGTACTATTTTTAATTACTGATTTAATTTATTTTCATTTAATAATTTGATCTCTCAATTTTGTACTCAACAAGTTATTATTTAGTTTCTCATATTGGTTTTCATGAATTTTAGCCCTAAAATCAAATTTTCCAACATCACTAAAAATCGAGTCACTACAGTCTAGCAACGCATAACAGCTAACCAAGTTGTAAGAGTGTCATAGTCCAGCAAAACCATTCTATGGCACATCCAAAATTAAAGATACAATCACTTCTAACAAGTTACTAGAAAATATGTCTCAATAGATTTCATCAGCACAACATCAATAGACCAAAGATAGGATTTAACATTTCTTGGATAGATGGCATCTTTATGCTAGCTAGACAATTTATTCAAACACAAATGTTTAAGGAACTCATCAGAAATCTTCTAAGAATGCTTTTATCCACTCAACGAGCTCCTTCCCTTTTCTACTAGGACCTCCCCCCACTTCTTTAGCTATACACATTCAATATTCACAGATACAATGAAATTAGCCACAACATCAACTAATTTATTTAATATAGATAAGAATCTAACAACAACTGTAATGTGCATCATTTACAACAAAAAGGTAGATTCCTATCCACTGCAAAACTTTCAAATAAGCTCTCTCTTCAACAATTTCCAATCACAAATTAAATAACAAGATACGACAAAAAAGAGTTTTTAGGAAAGTTATCGTTAACACTAAAAAAACAACTTCTAAGGAAGCCAAAAACCACAATTCCTTTTACATGGAATTGGAGTTTCCACCACCAAAACCAGTCTATTGAAAAAAAGGAAAAATCATAAAGAAAATGGAGTCTTTCTTCACCGTATAATTTATATTGGAAGAAAATTTAGATTAAAATATCCATTAACCAATCGCAGTTTATCCACACACAAATTCACTAACAATTTTTACAACAGAGGGCCCTATGGCCACACACAGTGACATGTTTCCCTTCCCCAAGCTTAACACATGCCTTGAAACATGTCATACACTACGAGGTGTTAAGGTAAATTGACGAGCTCACAACTAACAAGCTTATAGACTAATAAGATCATAGACTGATGAACTTGCTAACTGGCAAGCATACAAACTGGCAAACTCACAAAGCAGCAAAGACGACTTGCCAAATGCTAGGTGGAAAAATGCAAGACGACAAAAGAACAGCAAAGTGGTTTGCAAGGAGGGCTAAAATTATAGCTAGACCTAAAAACATGCATAATAAACATGTTCACTAAGTTCCATTCCAATCCTATTTGGTCAAAACACTCTAATTTGTTGATTCAAAGATTTGGGGTGTGACAACACCCACTATTCTGTCAAACACTATCGTCTCCCTCATGATACTTTCTATCAATGTATTTTGACCTTATATGGTTTCTTTGGGCTTTAGTTATATCCACACTGTTGTAGTGCTATAGCTTTTCCATACCTTACATTTGACCCTTCAAAGTGAAGTTAGCAATGTAACCCTGCACATCATTTATTCACACTATGGACCTGTTGTTTAGGACCAAACACAACTCAATGTTGATCCTAAAATTGCAAAATATTTGGAAGTCAGAATGAGTATATTTGATAGGAGTAAGATCTTTTCTTAAATACACAAGCATATAATCTCTCGTTCTTCGCAATACTTGAGTATATGCTTAACTTCTTGCCAGAGTCTTGGTCCTAGATTTGCTTGATAGTAACTCATCAAATCCACTACAAAATAGATTTCTAGGCGCCTGTACAACATAGCATACATGAGACTTCCTACTACAAAATAGATTTATCATGGTTTCTCTTTCTTCTATTATCCTAATACAATCTTCTAAAGATAAGTGAAATCTCGATACATAAGGGTGATTACCCTTTATTAAATTGGTCATAGCATAGCGCTTCAGTATCTTGTCTATGTATGAAGCCTGTGATAGTGCTATCAATTTGTTCGTTTAATCCTTTAGGATTCAAATACATAGAAAAAAACTAGCTTCTCCTAAGTCCTTTATGCTAACATGTGGTTAGTTTAACAGATGATAATGTCCCTACATCATTTCCAATGAGTAGATTGTCATTGACATATAACACGAGAAAGACCACATTTCCATCCCCTAAACGTTTATAAACACAAGTTTCATTGATGTTTTGCTACAATCCAAAAGTCTTGATTGCTTGATCAAATCTTTGATTCCATGAGCAGGATGTTTGCTTAAGTCCATATATGGATCTAAACAGTTTGCAAACTTTATGCTCGTTTCATTTAGCTATATATCCTGTGGGTTGCATCATATAGATGCTCTTTTCAAGATAGTCATTCAAAAATGTTATCTTGACATACATTTGCCAGATCTCATAATCGAGAGCCACCGCAATGGATAGCAATGTAACACCCCAACCCGTATCCGTCGTCGGAATAAGGTTTCGGAGAATTACTTGGATTTACATATCATTTAGCAAAAATTTCCGTTAAATACTTACCGATTCAATGCATCATATAGATAATTATATTATCATTCAATCAATAGCTTGGCACTTGTCTTAGCATCAATCAACATTGTTAGTATACTTACGCATATTTTATATAATATGCTTATAAGTAACATTCTCTTACCGTTTAAAATCATTTATTTTATTATATTATAATTTCATGTACCATAATTTCCATATATTTCACATATATTTATTCTGATAATAATTCATATCAAACATAATATAAATCCAATTCTATATGCACATACTTTCCACACCATGTGTCCATATAACATGTACAAATCATTATATATATACTTCAAGCATATATGGTAATAATTCATTTCGTATTCATATTGTTTCATAATATACAAATGTACTAATATTTCACATTCAATCCAATATAACATACAATTTAACATATTTTCATGCTCAATTATAATACACAAATTTACCTAACAAAATTGCAAAAATACCCAGATTTAAGGGCATATTGGTAATTTTTCATTTTCCCCAATTTTCATCCGATCTTGATCTAAATTGAAAATTCCATTCAATTTATTAATTTAGACAATAAGTCAATTCATTTCCTTCAAATTGATCATTTTTATATCCTTACAAAATTTCCCCTAAAATTTTACTTTTATTCAATTTAGTCCCTGAGCCTAAAGCATACAAATTAGTCATGCTAGTTGAATATTCATATATATTTTCCTCGTACTCCTCTCCATTCCGCATCCTTAATTTATAAAACATGCTTATGAGTAACATCGTCAATAATTTCACTATTTATTTATATGTAAATATTCAAGCTGTCCACCTGCGTTATAGTCACTAAATTATTTTTATCTTGAGTTACAGAATCCCAAATTAAGATATGTTAATTTTCCCTGAAACTAAACTCATATATATTCTTACCATAAAATTTTCAGAATTTTTGGTTAATCCAATTAATACTTTTTATTCATTAAAGTCTCCCATATTTTGCTGTTCGACAGTTCTGACCATTCTTTAGTAAAACTTAATTATCTCTTTGTAAGAATTTGAAAGATATTCCCGTTTACTTCTCTTGAAAATAGACTCATTCAGGATTCTAAATATATAACTTTAAGCCCCTAATTATTTTTATCCAATTTTTGATGATTTTCCAAAGTCAAAATAGGGAATCCCGAATTCATTCTGACCTTATCTCACAAAATTTATTATATCTCATAATTTACAAATCCATTGCTTACATTGTTTCCTCTATGAGAAACTAGGCTCAATAAGCTTTAGTTTCATATTTTGTTCATCTTCTAATTCGATTTCTACAATTTATAGTGATTTTTCAAAATTAATCTACTACTACTGTCCAATATTGTTTTAGTGCAAGCTGTTTATTACCATTTTTCCCTTAAGCTTTAATAAATAACAATTTCGTCCCTACTCAATTAGCCTCTCAATAGAGCTTATTTTTTTTTTTCAATTAACACTCTATTCTATCACTTTAAACTACTTTACATCTTTTGAAAATCATAATTTCAGCACTAGACTTTAATTCCAAACATTTTCACAATTAGGTCCTAACTAATTCATTCACTTTACTAACTTAATTCATACTCTATTTCTATTCAAGTTCCATCCCAACTCAAATTTATCTACTAAATTTTCAGCTTATTTAACTAGTTTCAAAATTTCCTCAAATTAGCCCTTCAACATAAAACTTATGAATTACATTACAATTCAATCCTTATTTCATTTCTAACTTGAATTTCTATCAATTTAACCCTTATTTCATCATGTTACTCAACATGAACATTATCTAGGAATCTAATAACTTTCAAAATATCAACTTAATTTCATCAAAATCTTATTCCAAAGCTTCTAAAACATCAAAATTAAGTAAAAAGGGCTAAATTGACTTACCTATTAAACTTCCAAGCTTTAAAATCCTTATTTCTCCTTTTTCTTTTCTTTTCTTCTTTCTTTCTTTCCTTCCCCTGCTTTTCGTTCCACATTCTGTTTCTCTTTTTTGTTTATATATATATATATATATATATATATATAATATAATAACATTAATAAATATCTATTTAATAATCCATTATTTCTTTTACATTTGTATACAAATATATTAATACACTTGTATCAATTTATCTCTATACTCTTGTCTTTCTTTAATCTATTTATTATACAAATATCTTATAATAGATTTATTTAATTAATAAATATCTTTTATAATTTAATACTTATATTACAAATGTATGTATTTTTATCCATACACTTGTATATTTTATTTACTATACATTTGTCTATATACTAATTTATTTATCATATAATATCAATTTAATAATAACAATGATATTAATATTTACTTAAATAATAAGTAAATACATACATATATTACAAATGTATGTACATTATTTATCACATATGTATTTTATTTTTATCACACACTTGTCACAATTTAATTTATTTATCATATAAATATCTTATAATATAATTATAATAAATTAATTTAATATCATTTGTTACTAATAAATATATATATATTTTGTAATTAAAATCTAAGTAAAAATCTTAGATTTTTACTTTATATGCCGCCTCACTTATGCTAAATGGCATAATTGCCATTATAGTCCCTTTTATTTTCTTTTAATCTATAATTAAACTTTCACACTCTATTCAATTTAATCCTTTTTATCCAATTATCCTTAATTAAGCTAAATTCACTTGATTAAACTCTAATTAACCACTCAATTAACTTTTTAAATATTTTTGATAAATATTTACGGATCCAATTTTCAGTAACAGAGACTCAAAAATACAATTTTTCAATAATCGTAAAATTCGGGTTATTACAAGCAATATGCTGATTGAGTTAAGCATGGCAACCAAAGAGAAGATTTCTTTGTAATCGATACATTCTTTTTTAGTATAACATTTTGCTACAAATCTAGCCTTATAAGTTTCCACTTTTTCATCTGCATTTCATTTCCTCTTAAAGATCCACTTACACTCAGTGGGTTTTAACCCTTCCGGTAAGTCTAAAAGTTCCCACAGTGAGTTAGAATCCATGGAATCCATCTCAACTTTCATAGTCATTTCTCAGAGCTTAGAATCAGCACTCTGCATTACTTTATTATACGTGAGTGAGTCATCATCTTCCTATTTGACAAACTCAATGTTAAAAACACTCCAGCTAGATTGGAAGAACTCAGGCCTAAGAGAGACCCCTACTATGACGAAGTACTCTATGCTGCTGACTGTTTGCAAGTTCACTATTAGTAGTTGGTTCTAGAATCGTTTTGTAGGTTTTGTATATTTCCTTAAAGTTCCTTGAGTACTTCTTTACTATGAGGTTTGAAGTCATTCATGTAATTTTCTTTAAGGAAAGTAGCAGGAGTTGACACTACTATAGTTTGCTCTTTCAGGTTATAAAACAAACCACCCTTTATTCCCTTTAGATATCCTACAAGCATGCACAATTCTATCTTCGAGTCCAAATTCCTCGCATCATTATCCAATATGTGGGTCAGGCATCCCCAAATTCTTAAATGATTAATATTCATCTTCTTGCCATGACACAATTTTAATGAAGTTTTTAATGCTGCCTTTGTTGGCACATCATTCAGAATATAATAAGTCAATTGTACTACATATCCCTAAAAAGAGATTGGCAGCTTCGTATAACTGAACATTGAATGTACCATGTCTAACAACATTTAACTCCTTCTCTCTGTCACACTATTCTATGTAGAGTGCCCTGTACAGTCAATTAGGATAGCATCCCATTCTCTATGAGTTACCCTAAAAACTCATTAGATAAATATTTTGCACCTCGATTAGACTAAATTGTCTTTATGGATAAACCTAGTTGTTTCTTCACTTCCACATGAAACTCTTTGAACTTATCAAAGGTTTCACTGTTACAGTGCAATAGTTATATATACCCATACTTGGAATAGTCATTAGTAAAGGTTACATAATACTCGTAACCACCTCTTGCATGGGCTTTTATTGGGTATTCATCAAACTAGTTAAAGCAAACTGTTAAGCCAACGTAGCTTGGCCTCTAAACATGTCTTCTAGCTTATTTAGAATCTTTTGGTAGTGTTACAACTCTCTAGTTGCTTCTATAGGGTGCTGGTCACGCTTGCGAGCATATAGTAATCATCTATCTCATTAGGCTCCTCCCAGCATTTTCTAGCCTCAACTTGAGTGGTTGTAGAAAACTTATTATCAGGAATTATTTTAAGTTTCTCATAGCTTACGACAATCATCAAGTTTATTTTCTAACTCCTTATAGTTATTTTCGTTCAGTTTATATTTAGTAAGTATGTTCAATAAGGGGGTATATGTCATTTTCGAATTGAAAAATAGAACATTCATTTAGTAATGTATTTGTATAAGCAAATGTTTGAAATTTTTTTGCAACATTACATTATGCATTGAGATGATGCATGTGTCTTACATTAAATCGAAATATTTATAAGTCATTGCAACAATAATTCCTACACCCATTGAATCAAGGCATCGTGGGTTGGTCATGATCAACTAGTAAGAACATGGATTTCCATTTAATTCGCACATGAACCTAATTCCTTTGGCATTAACATGTACTAATAATTGTGTAACATTTGGTCATCTTTCCAACTTAATTAGAGCTCTATGGGAATTCCTTAATCAGAGGATATTGAGTGTATAACCATCAACTCAACACCTACCAAATCATGCACCATAAATGAGTCATCGTGTGGCAATCTCACCAAGTAGCATGTCGTGACTAGTTGTCCTCTTTGAAGACAAAACTTCTTGCTATATCGTATGATAATACCTACCATGGAGGCTGGTCCAATTATCATAGGAATAGAATAGAGTTATACTGATTTTTAGCAAATCTCCTCAATGAGATACACATAACAATTCTACTATAGGGTAGTTAAATTGTCATGCATCACAAGAGACCACTGATGGAGGTTGTAGGTCTTGTTTAAGGACCTTCTCCCACTCAATATTTAAAAAAAATACAAGGTTTTTAATGGTTGGTTTTAACGTGAATGATCAATATATGCATGATAAGTACATGTGGCATTCTTTTCAAATTTGTATGGCATGCCTAATTTGTATGGCATGCCTATCTCATATATGAATGAACATACATTTGCAGTCATAAAAAAATAATCATTCTCATCTAATGAATATAAAAGCATTAAAATTTAAATGACTCTAACCAACCAAAGTTTCCATTATTTTGTCTTAAGAAAATAAAATTCAACATTTCCAAAAATTCACCCTAAAGCATACTTTGTGTTTTCAATTTTGTCACCACGGGCTTCTGCTACGGTATTGGTTCACATTTTGTCATCGTTTTTATGTTGTCGTCATTGGCCATCGTCGTTGGACCATTACCAGCCACTATCGCTGGCCACTATCAGACATTTGGGTTAGGTTTGCATCATCTTGATCAGTCTAGATGCATATTGGTTCTCCGAGTTCCGTAGGGAAAGTATTACAAAATTCCTACGTCCATTTTTGACTCACATATTTTATTCTAAAATAAAATTAATCTTGCATGGAGATGATAGTCCACTATTTGAAATATACATGCCTAAAATAATAAATTACATTTACATTCTAGGAATCATAACTTTGGCAAATTTATTTATCATCTATATTAATAATTACATACATTCATTCACATACACTCCCCTAAACATGCATACAATTACAAGAATGTTACATCTTATCAAATATAATCATGCATGAACAAAAGAGAGAATTTTAGTCTCGGTTATACTATAAACATAGCATAATTTAGCTCTGATACCAATTTTTAGAAAAAAATCTGATTTGAAAAATCGTTTTCTTGCACGGAAAAAATTAAAAATTTAAAAATCGGCTTGATTTGTGATATTTATATTAACAAATCCTAGACCAAATTTATACATGTGTTTTCGGATAGACAAATATTGTCCTTCTCGGCTTTCAACCAAATGATCTTCTTAGCTATTCTCGTACCACGAATTACTTTGAGTATGGTCACGAACAAATTGAATTAAACACAAAACTAGAAATTTTTTTTTTACTTTCAGTGGGAAAGTAAATCTCTCTTAAATCTAAACCAATAGGATTGCAATTCCCAAAAAATAGAATTTATTCTTAAAATAAATTACCACTATTTTTTCTAGAATAGCAATACTAAAAAGCTTAAGAAAAACTTGTGTTTTTCTGTAACACCCCTAACCCGTATCCGTTAACAAGGCTATAAAGTATTACCAGGGTTTACAGAACAAATACAATTAACTCAAATCATTTACTGTTCATATTTGAAACTCATCATATCGTCCCTTGATTGGACCCTTGAGGCCCAATTTAAGTATTAGAAATAAGTCGAGACTAAATCAGGAACTCAAGAAATTTTTCGTGAAATTTCCAAAATTTTTCCCTAGATGCAAGAAACACACGCCCGTGTGGAAATGGACTCACCTGTGTGGTTAATTCAATTTTTGAAAATTAAGTGCAAGTTTTACGTGGCCATGACACACACCCGTGTAGTAAGCCATGTACTTCATACGACTGAGACACACGCCCATGTGCTCAATTTTGATCACTCTGTTTCTCAATTTTTAAGAAGCAGGGGACACACGACCAAACCACATGCCCATGTGCATGGCTATCTGTCACATACGGTTGAGACACACGCCCTTGTGTCTACTTGTGTTGACAAAATAAGGCTATTTTCCAAGCCTTATCTCTCATCTTTTTCACCTTGTACCTGCACCAACACTTGTGCATATATACCTACCAATTAAAATCATCTTAACCAAGCCAAAATTATCATCCTTCATTATGTTTCATCTCATACATTCAAGTTTATAATCTTATCATTTATAAACATACATGCTTAACCTAACTTAATTAATCCATACTAAACACATATATGTATTTATCATAATTTAACCTTATAATTATATACCATGATAACAATAGTCATACCATTACTAGTGTAACGCCCCAAAAATTTAAGTTTTTAGTTTCTATATCTTGTGGCACAAATGCATGTTTTCTTTAATGGCTTAGTAAATTAGGAGTGTTTAGGAGTCTTTGAGAAGTCCTGGGTTTAAGACTGGGATTATGTAAACTTTTTGTTTTTCTTGCTTGAAGAAACCCTAACTCTAGCCTGTAGCCTTTTAAATAATTAAGACCAAGTATGACACAAAAAGAGCCTGTGGCCCAGTGGTAGCTGGCGTGTTATTCCTTCTAAGGGGGCTTGAGTTCGAGTCACTCTATGCACAAAGGAGTATTTATTTTGCTTCTCTTGCCATGTGAGAAGCAGAAGTTGATTGAAATACTGATTGAAGGAGTTTGAATTGGTGTTTGGGGAGATATTAGTGGGGATTAAGATGTGGTTGAGGGATTTTAGGAGGAAATCAAGAGAGGTTGGAGTGTGAGGAAGTAGGTGTACTGAATTAGGGTTCTAGTCACCCAAGTAGTCAGTTTTGGTAGAGAGTTTTCCTCATTCTCCCAGCTTTTCTTTTGGTGACCAATTTTTGGTTCCTATTTCCTTTATTTTCTTCTTTTCTTTGGTAGCGTTGAATCCTGCTAAAGACCATTAATGTATTTTCATTTTGGTTTCCTCATTTTCTCTTTTTTCTATTATTTTCGAGACTACTTATTCTTTTCAGTTTTTCACTTTACTTCTTGGCCGAATATACGTCCTCTTCCCTCCATCGGTTCTTTTTGGGTTATAGTTTTGTTTCTCTCCATCTGATAGTTAGGATCGAATACACTTTACCTTAACCTTCTCTACCCTTTTCAAATCGTTTCTATTGTCACTTCTTTTTTTTTGGTACCTAAGCCGATTACGGTGTCCCCTACTTCTTCTTTTCATACTACTTTGACAATTTTTCTTTGGGAATCGACCGAAAACCTCACAACATCATTTTTTTCTTATTGTTCGACTTTGGGTAAGTACACTTGACTTCTTTCGCTTATACTGTTTCTCTATTTTGCTATTCTGGCTTTCTTCTCCCTTCTCCCTTTTGGGGTAACTGAGTTTTCCATCTCAAGGGCGAGTGTACTATCTCATACTGTGGTCATAGGGTGTGTTTTGTGAGCTGATTGTTGCTTTTCTTCTTCGGTAAGTGACCTTCTAGTCTAATTGTTACATCTAGGATTTTGGTTAACAAGGTCAGGGTTTGGCCGATTGTTCATAAATGTCCTTTGTTTTCTTTCTACGTTGGGTTTGCAACAAATCTATATGTATGGTTTCTAACCATGCGTTTATGCGATCATTGCTAATAGACTCTATTGGTAATGCAGTGGTTCGGCAAGGATGTAACACCCTAAATTTTTGGATTTGGTAAATTTGTTTGCCTTGCTTTGGTTTTATGTTTGGGGGTGTTAATTAAGTGAATTAAGGCTGGGTTGGAGTGTTGGAAGGGTCTTGTGAGCGAACCTGGGTCTTGGAAAAATTTTATTGTTTTGGCTTAAGAAGATATAGGCACGACTAGTAGGCATTTTATTTTATTTCGGCTGTAGCTTGTCATGAAAAGGACGATGGTAAATTGGCAAGAAGGCATGTGTAGTACACATGGGTTGGGGGTTCGAATCTAACTTAAGGGGAAAAGTGTTATTATTTTTTAAAAGTTTTAATGGATCATGGCACACTGGACGGAAGGTTTTTAAGTTGTTACATGGGGGTTTTGACATGAAAGTCGTGTTAGTCCAGTGGCAAGGAGTGTGTGTAACGAGCGTCTAAAGGAAGGGCGTAGGTTTGAGTCTCTTAGCAGGCGAAATTTTCATTTTTACTCTTGAATAATCGTGGCTTCAGCAAGAAAGTGTTATAATTAGTGGTGACCATATTATAGTGTAAAAGCAGTTGCGGTGCCATGGCCAGCAGTGTGACGGAGAACTTGAAGGGCTAGAGTTCAAGTTTCCCCTTGAGCATATGAGGTTAATTTTTACTGCTCGTGCAAGGAAGAGTTAAGGCTGGCTGAATTTAGTACGTGTTGACTGGGTTAAGCGGTGTGAGTTTGAATGGAAGGCTGCTGTCGATAAAACAAGCCAAGCGGTGGTAATTTGAATGGAGGGGCATTGATTTGGATTGGATTGATGGCAGCTTAAATCAAGCTTCTAGTATGTAAATGGGAAGATTCAGCCGAATATGGGACTTTTAGTCATTTGTGATTTTGTTGCCAAGTTAGGGAGATTAGGTTGAAGATATTTTAGCTTTTGATTGAGGTAGTGAGGATTGTTTTCTTTTTTGTTTTAGTGATCTAAGCTTTGACTGAAGGTACCATTTCTTTGCTCAACTATTCCTTTTCCTCTCTTCTCCTTTGACTTTGCAAAAGCTAAATGCACCATTGGTCTTGGTCTCTTTCGACTTTCTCTACTTCTTTCTTACCATATTTTTCTTCATTTTGCCGAACCTCCCATCATAGTCCTTCTTTCTTCTCTTTTGACAAATTTTTTTCTTCCTCTCCCAATCGTTTTCCCTTCTAAACCGATTCTTCTTTTTCTTCATCTCATATTCTTTTTCTTGCAGCAGTAGCCGAATTTACTATAGTCAATTTTTTTCCTTCTTAATCTTTTGAACCGATTGTATCTTTCTCCCTTTCGTTTCTTATTTTTGTTATTGATCAATCGGTAAGAACTTTGGCATTTCATAGGGCCAGTTGGGTATTCTTTTCTTGTCGAAACCTTGGCTTTGGCTGAACCTTGTTATTTCCTTCTCTCTTACTTTTTCATTCTTCTTTTGTGTAGGCCAAATCTAAGTCTTTGGTGGTAAGACCGAGACTCGAATTCCTTTTCATTGTGGATGCTTTCTTAGTCTTGGGTAAGTTTCTTAATCATAAGTGTTGATTACGCTATTTGGAAGTTTACGTGTACTCTTATGTGATTAATTGTTTTCTTTTAAGTAAGGGTCTTATGGCATCATATATTGATCGTATGATTAGGGGCTGATCTGTTTAAGGGAGAAAGGGGCCGAATCTCTGTCTTGTGCAAGTGATCATTTTTTCCCTTGTTGGTAAGTGACGTTAGGTTGACTAAATTATAACCTATACCATGATTTTGGATTCAATTATGGTAGTTGACTAACAAAGAGATTATGGTGACTATAGGTGCACAGTTGTCGGAAACGGTGGGTGACTAACTCATTTCAGGTGTATGTTTATCGCACTATTAGATACAAAGGCGAAATGCTGAAATGGCAATGCCGAATAGCTGACGAATCGAATGTTGGCCACATGGGCCCGCGAACACTCATGTGATTGATTGAGGCCACGGATTGTGGCCCTACATCGAAAAATGGCTTTCATTAATGATTTCATGAGTTGGGCTAAACGGGCCGAATGGGCTCATGGGCCCAATGGATGGGCTTTAGGCCGAATTCGAATATCTGGACTATTGGGTTGCATGTGTCGCTAGATGACCTTGGGCCTGCTGATGATTCTTTACATACGTAGGACCACACTGATAAATGACTGAAATGCCCCTAAGGGGTAAAATAACCAAAATACCCTCTACGGATCAGATGACTGTTCTAACTTTATATGTTTTCTGATTAAATATGTATAATATAAAATGATTTGTATGAGTTATCTGTATCATGTTAGCATGTCATTTAATATGTTGCATTGCATGGGGGATGGGGTATATGTTTATGGAGGAAGTGTACTGTTCTGGCAGCTTCGTTGCATTATTCTATGGCTTATAGCGTAATATTCTAGCAGCACTGCTACATTTTATTGATAGTGCCGCATCGGTACTACACTATGGAGTATAGGGTTGGGTGGGTTGATTATATCCCACATGGAGTGATGGGTTGGACGGAGATAGAGTGTGGCAGATGGTTGGGTAGGATTTTGATTGCATGTTATACTGTTACTGTTATGGGCTTAGGCCCACTGATTGTGATATGCTACTATAATGGGCTTTAGCCCAGACTAATTTTGTTATATTATTATTGCCGGGGTTACACACTGAGTATTCGTATACTTACCCTTTTATTTTACCGTACATGTAATACCGAGGCATAGGGGATTTGGTGCTACGTGGACTTAGAGGCGGCCACACTTTGCTTTTATATTGTTTTTGGTTTTCATTTACTTTAATTATAGATTTTATTTTGGGTTTGTAATAAGGTCGCTTTTTAATATTTTTGAAATATTGGGTTTATCTGTTTCATTTAAATTTGTTAGCTCTAGGGCGCGTTTTACAAAATGATATCTGCTTTTCAAAAACCATGTTTTCACAACAAACGAGAATTCAAACAAAGCTTTCGCAATCATTATGTTTTTCCAAAGTAAACTACTTTCATAATCTGATTAATTAAGAGTAACAGAATGATTTTTTTTCAAACTTAAAGAACAAGCAGTTTTTACAACAAATCTAGTTATAGTGAAACATGATTTCAAAACACTTCAATGTGACACTACCAAATACGGCCTTAACATCTGGGCCGGGTTTGAGGTGTTATATTTAGTTATATTAGAGCCCGGTTGCAAAACTCGGTTGTGGAATGGGATTTCAAGAATCTTTGAATTTTTGTAAAATGTTTTCAAAAGTTGGGTATACTGTGAAATTTACTGTTTTTTAAAGGATTTTGGGAAAATTTGAATTTTACCACTGTAAGTGTGGTCTCCAAGTTTCCAGCGCCGAATCTGTAAGTGTTCCAAATTTTGTTATCTGTTTAAATATTGAAAAATTGAGACTATTGTGGACTTGAAACTGCATTATGACACTTTAGATAGGTTAGATTGAGACTATAGGAAACTGAAAATTGTAGTGTGACCTCGATTCACGAAAATAAACTTTCATATTCTGTTTGCATAAGACATGCTTAATAATTACTAAAACTGTAAGTTAAAACATAAAACTTCTAAGTCAGATAATACGAGTCGATATGAGTGCCATAGGAGGAAGAGCTGTTCGGGTAGTGGGAGGGGCTGTGCTAGTAATGCGGCTGAGTCCTTGACATCGGGACATGTGCCAATTGAAGAAGCTAAGGAAGTACCAGCTCCACCAGTAGCTGAGACTGGATCATTTGATCGTGCGGCTGGGGATGATGCCCTGTCCCAAGCTATGCTGCGGATACTAGAAAGGGTCGCTGGACCTAATAACAGAGCTGCGAGCTGGGGGTCAGTTACTGAGCGACTGAGATCAAACAGGGCAGAGGTTTTCAAGGGCATTGCTGGAGTAGCCCCTAATGTGGCTGAGTATTGGCTGGAAGCCACAGAACGAATCATGGATAACTTTGACTGCACAGCTGAACAGAAGCTGAAAGGTGCAGTTTCTTTACTGCGAGATGAAGCCTACCAATGGTGGCTCACAGTGAAGGAAGGAGCTCACCAGAGCAGATAACATGGGAGTTTTTCAAGGCTGGGTTTCAAGGGAAGTATGTGGGTACTAGTTATGTTAACGCTCGTAGGAAGGAATTTCTGAACTTGGTACAGAGAGATAAGTCAGTGTTTGAGTACGAGGCAGAATTTTTATGACTCAACCGTTATGCCCGTGGGATTGTGGCTACTAAGCATGAACGTTGCGTACGATTTGAGGACGACCTCAGGGACAGCATTCGTATACTGATAGCTCCCCAGAGGGAGCAGAACTTTACTATGTTAGTGGATAAAGCCAAGATAGCTGAGGAAGTGAAACGGACATAATGTTAGAATTATGACATGGATAAAAGGAAATCAAAGAGAAGTGTGGGGCACTCTAATTATGCTCAGAGGCCTATGAGGAAGGCCACGCATGAGGGCCCAGCTAGAGTTGGGCCCCCTACTGTTAATACTGGATTGTAAGCCTGTGATGCTTATGGGAAAAACTATTATGGGGAGTGCTGGAAGAAAACTGGAGCCTGCTTAAGATGTAGATCGATGAAACACCGTATCAGAGATTGTCCGCGTAGGCCAGAGCAGATGCAAGCAGCTAGTATGGGTAATGTGCAGCCACCAAGGGGTGGTTAACAGTTGCCTAGAGGTCGAGGTTAGGCCAGAGGCGGGAATGGTATGGAACACGATCGTGGGGTTCCTGGCAGGGGAGCTGCTACTACAGAGGCAAGGCAACCAGTGTTAGTGTATGCTGCACGCTATCGCAAGGACAGGGATGCACCAGATGTGATAACTGGTACGTTCTTCATTCATGGCTTACCTTATACTGCTCTAATTGATGTGGGGTCCATGCACTCATATATTGCATGTACTGTATCTAAGAAGTTGGGTGTGATGTGTGAAACTACTACTAGGGAGATTACTGTATTGAGCCCTTTAGGACTGACGGTTAGAGTAAATAAGTTGTTTAAGGAGGTACCTTTAGAGGTTCAGGGAAAAAATTTTCTAGTGGACTTAACGGAACTCCCCTTTGGTGAGTTTGATCTAATTTTAGGAATGGATTGGTTAGTACAACATCAGACAGCTTTAGATTGTGCGGCTAAGTGAGTGGTTTTAAAGACTTCCGAGGGCATGAAAGTGGTGGTCATTGGTGAACATCGTGATTATCTGTCCAATGTGATTTCGCTTTGAGAGCTGAGAAATTGGTGTGAAAAGGGTGCGAAGCATATTTAGTGTATGTTAGTGATTCAAAGGCTAAAGAATTATCTGTTAAGGAGATAAGAGCAGTTAAAGATTTTTTTGATGTCTTTCCTGATGAACTACCAGGCTTACCGCCGAATCGTAAAGTGGAATTCGGAATAGAGTTGTTGCGAGTACAGCTCTGGTATCCATTGCCCCATATAGAATGGCACCGAAGGAGTTGGCTAAACTCAAGGCTCAAATTTAGGAATTATTGGATAGAGGATATATACGATATAGTGTGTCTCTATGGGGAACACTGGTCTTGTTCGTCAAGAAAAAAGATGGAACTATGCACTTGTGTATAGACTACCGGCAATTGAACAAGTTAACCATCAAGAACAAGTATCTGTTACCAAGGATTGATGATCTTTTTGATCAACTTTGAGGGACTGCGGTGTTCTCCAAAAGAAATTTCCGATCGGGTTATCATCAACTGAGGGTGAAAGAGGCAGATGTGTACAAAATAGCTTTTAGAACACGCTATGGCCATTATGAGTTTTTGGTTATGCCATTTGGGCTAACAAATGCACCGGCCGCTTTCATGGACTTAATGAACCGTGTCTTTCAACCTTAGCTGGACCAGTTCGTGGTGTTTTTCATAGATGACATCCTAGTATACTCGAAAACTAAGGAAGAGCATAAGGAGCATTTTCGGGTAGTTCTGTAGACATTGAGGGAAAAGCAGTTATACGCCAAATTCAGCAAGTGTGAGTTTTGGTTACCAGAAGTGACATTCTTGGGTCACGTGGTATCTGCCAAAGGAATTAGAGTCGATCCATGAAAAATCGAGGCTGTTCTGAATTGGAAGCAACCCAAAAATGTATCTGAGATACAAAGTTTTCTGGGTTTGGTAGGGTATTATAGATGTTTCGTGGAGGGGTTTTTGTTGATTGCCGCACCTCTAACCACACTTTTACGTAAAAGAGTACTATTTGTGTGGTCGGAGAAGTAGCAAGAAAGTTTTCAAAAGTTGAAGAGGATTTTGACCGAAGCCCTTGTTCTGATTCAACCAGATTCGGGAAAAGACTTCACTGTCTATAGTGATACATCACATGTTAGGTTGGGTTGTGTATTGATGCAAGAGGGGAAGGTAGTTGCATATGCATCTCCTCAACTTAAAACCCATTAGGCAAACTACCCCACACATGATCTGGAGTTGGCAGCGGTGGTGTTTGCACTAAAAATTTGGAGGCACTATTTATTTGGTAAGAAGTGTATCATTTACACAGATCACAAAAGCCTCATAACTTCTGTAACGCCCCAATTTTTCGGGTTTTCAAATTTTTGCTTGAATTTATCTTTGCATGTCTTGGTATGTTGTTGGAGTGAATTAAGTGTGTTTAGTTGGCCTTTGGAAGGCCTAAGTTTAAGTTAAAGCCTAAGAGAATTTTTGAATTTTAGACTTAAAGGAGAAGGGGCATTGGTTAAGTGGGCTTTTAAATAAAAATTGGGAAATTAAGACACAAGAAAGCCTATGTTAAAGTGGCAAGATGGCGCCGCTTAGAACACAGGGGAGTGGCGTGTGGAGGCTATGTAAGAGCTAAGGTTCAAATCCCTTGATAAGCAAGTGTTGTTTTATTTTTATGCTTATGCATGGTAAGTGATGGAATTCAAGTGAAATTCTGAGGGAAAAAGTTTGAGGTGATCATGGAATTAGGTGTGGAGTGATAAGGAGAGGTTATCTAGGAGAAAATCTAGGAATTTGGAAGGGGAAGCTAGAGTTGGCCGAATATGGGTCTCTAGGGTGAGCAATTTTGGCGAGGTCCTTGGAAGGTTGCATTTTCAGCATTTCGGGGTAGTATGTCCCGATTGCTTTTGTGGTTAGCCTTCAGGATTGGTAGATTTTGGTCACTCTATTCTATCGATTAGGTATAGGGCTATTTACTCATTATTTGTCCTTCCTCCCATTATTCTAAAAGTCAAAAACGCATACACAAACCTATTGGTGCCGATTTGTTCAAAGAACCAAACCCCTTTTCTTTTCTTCTTTTTTTTCCTCAAGCTGAAACTAATCTCGTCTTCTCCTCTTTCTTCTTTGTTTCATAGCCTAAATCGAATCAACTCATTTGGAACCTCACTTAGCCTATTTCCCAAAAGTCGAAATCTGAAAAGTTATTTATCGATTTCTCCTTTAGCTGAATTTCTTCTTCTCCTTATTACTAATCTTTCAAAAGCTGAACCCTCAAACCTCTCATCCTCTGTCAACCATCTCCCCCTTTCATAAACTTTTCTTATTCTACCTTTCCTCTTAAAACCGAAACTTACATACTCTCTAGTGGGTTTCCAAAGGCCGAATCACTTAGATCTATCCTCTTCTCGTGTGCTGACTAGATCTACAATAGATCTGGACTAGGCTAGTGGTTGGAGACTCTTTTTTGTCAAGAAAAATCGGTGGTAAGTACTTGAATCCCTTCTTTCATAACCTTGTGATTCAAGAAAAGCCGAAAACCCCTAACTCTTCAAGGTGGCTGTAGGTTTTGATAAAGATTTATGTAAGCCTTTTTCTTTTGGTTCTTTTGTGTTCTAGTGTGGTAAAGAGGCGATCTATCAAAAAACAGTTAGAGGCTAGAGTCATTGAAGCAATCTAGATCTAGATCTGTGGTCTAAATTTTGGCTAAGGTAAGGGATGGTGATAAGTAGTAGTTGCCAAATGTGTAAGTTAATATGGCAATAATTTTCGATTGGGTTATGGTTTAACGTGTGATTAATTGCTTAGGGTTTACGTTCACGGAAGCATCTGACGTTAATCGTAATCAGGTGTGTAATCGACACCCTCTAGTAGACTAGATCGCAAAAGCCAAAAAGCTGAAATGCTGAAATTCTGACAGTTCGAGGCCTTGCGAGTGTGCGACCGCTCGTGGGTCAATTTGAAATGGTAAAGTTGGTAAACGCGAATGGTAAGACTATTGTGTGCACGTTTTTGTGCACGTTGGTGGTTTTGGGCCTCGAAGGGCCGAATTTGAGCCCAATGGGCTTACAAGTGAAACCAAGCAGTAAGTATATTCTGGTAATCTGGTTGTTAGATCTGCTAAAACGGGTGTAAAATTTGGACTTAGTGGGCCGCAGTAGCTTGTGGGCTCCGTCGGGCCCATTAGGGGTTTTAGGGCCCGATGACTCTGTAATAATGAAATGGGCTAATTAAGTCCCTCAGACGATGTTAGGTCTGTTAATAGACTGTAATAGGCATTAAACCCTAAAATTTGGCTAAATTATTGAAATACCCCTTAAGGGTGGAAATTACTATTTTACACCTATGTGCTAAAAGACCATTTTACCCCTAGGGTTAAGTTGACGATTTGCATGCTATTATATTTGATACTCTGTATGCCATGTCATATTATATTCTGTTGCATAGGATTGGGTCATTATGACAGAGGAAGTGCTAAGTGGTAATGCCACGTATTCTGTTTAGAGGCTCTACCTCGTATTACTGTTCTGGTGGCTTGGCCACAATATTTGACTAAGCAGCTATGCTGTGACTATGATGTGTAGGGTTGGGTGGGTTGAGTTACTCCCCACATGGTGTGTAGGGCTGGTACAGGTGGTGTGTAGGGCTGGATTAGGCTTGGGCTTTGTATACATGCATAATACACTGATCTGTTACTATAATGGGCCTAAGGCCCACACTGGTTTCTAAATAGGGTTAAGGCCCAGTTATCACTGTATCTGAATAGGGCTTAGGCCCAGTCTGAGCTTGAACCAATCTTTGACTCTGGTTGGCTTAGCTTACACACTGAGTTTTCACAAACTCACCCCCTTTCTTCTCCATCCATGCAGGTAACCCCCAACCATAGTGGATTAGGGGCTGCGAGGGATTCAGAATGGCCACGTGATCTTCTGTTTGGTTTATAAGTACAAATTTATTTCTTTAAAGTTTTATTCTTATTTGGGTCTTAAACTGTAATAAGGCCGCTCGATATTTATTTTTATTTTGGGATTTTACTTTATTCACTATTTACTTTTTTAAAACTTCTGCGCAGATTTTTATTTCAAATTAACAAACGTTTTCAAAACATACCCTACGCAATAAATGGGTAACCTAATGGCAACGAATTTATAACAAGATCTTTTAAGAAGTAATCTACAACTGATAGCGGATAGGGTTTTATAAACAAACCCTGTGTCTTAAAAAGAAACGAAGGTAATACAGTTTTGCTAAAACCAATGTAATCATCGTTAAGAAGATCGAAGCGTAATTAACTATCCATATAACACACTAGATCTGACCATAACATCTGGGCCGGGTTTGGGGTTTACATTTAGGGGTATCAGAATCCGGCTGTAATAACTTGGCTATGGATCAGGTCCAAACGTTTTCTTAAAACTTAAATTAAGGCCCAAAATGGTATTTTGAAAATTTGATTTTGAAAAACCTTTTTAAATTGATTTATTTTCAAATGTTTTCACACTACTGAAAGTCTATGGTTTACTGGAAACAAAGATTAATCAAAGAATTTAGCATTAACAAAGCTTGTTTTCTAAATCTAGTTTTTAAAGAGTGGCACACCGAATCTCCGGCACCAAGTCTGTAAGTACTCTTTCTTTACTGTATTTGATTAATATACTTTGACATTGAGAAATTACTGTAGGTAGTACTAAGACCCTACTGGGATTCTATAGTTAGGGCAACGCTGAGACTGTAGGAGACTGAGACAGTAGGAAAACTGAAAACCCTAGAAGATTGAGACTATAGCTAGGCTACGATTCTGCGAAAACAAAACTCTAAAATACTATTTGTACATAAGACATCTGTAATAAATACCAAAATATTGAACTAATTCATAAAATTCGTAATCAGATAATACGATATGAGTACGAGGGCAGCTCGTGGAAGAGGCCATGGACGTGGCCGAAGAAGTGCGCAGGCTGGGTCTTCATATTCGGGACGTATGCCAGCCGAGGAGGCACGAGTGCCATTGACAACTGAGACTGGGTCGTATGATTGGGCTGCAGGGGACGATGCTTTGTCGTAGGCGATGTTACGGGTGCTGGAAAGCGTCACTGGAGCGAGTACGGGGACTATGAATCTGGGATCTATTTCTGAGCAACTCCGAGCTAACAGAGCAGAGATTTTCAGGGGCGTATCTGGTGTTGCCCCAAATGTGGCCAAATATTGGTTGGAGGCCACGGAGCGGATCATGGACTACGTAGACTGCTCAGTGGAGCAGAAGCTGAAGGGAGCGATATCTTTCCTGCAAGACGAGGCCTACCAGTGGTGGATCATGGTGAGGGATAGTACCCCAGTTGAGCGGGTGACTTGGTAGCTGTTTAAGACGGCCTTTAAAGGGAAATACATTAGGGCGAGCTATGTGGACGCTCGAATGAAGGAATTTCTAAATCTAACCTAGGGTAATAAGACTGTCACAGAGTATTAGGCTGAGTTGTTAAGGTTAAGTCGGTATGCTAGTGGAATAGTCACTATGGAATATGAACGTAGTGTACGATTCGAGGATGGCCTTAGAGATGAGCTAAGGGTGCTGATTACTCCGCAGAGGGAGCGTGACTTTGCAGCTCTAGTGGAAAAGGCTAAGATAGCTGAGGAGGTGAAACGCACGGAGTGACAGAATTGTAAGAAAGACCGAAATTGATTCAAGAGGGAGTCTGGACCTTCAGGTGCTGCGGGTAGGAATGTCAAAAGAGCTAGAGTGGACAAGTTGGTTCGAGCAGTTCTCGTAAACGTGGTTAGTCCGCAGGCTTGTGGGGATTGTGGCAGAGTGCATCTGGGTGAGTGTTGGAAGTGTACTGGGGCATGTTTCCGGTGTGGGTCCAAAGATTATAGAGTCAAGGATTGTCCTTAGAGGCCGACTCAAATGCAAGCTACTGAATAGAGGGTTGCTCAACCAGTGCGAGGTGGACTACAACCACCGAGAGGCCGTGGTTAAGGTAGGGGCAGCAATGGGAACAGACGTAAACGTGGAGCACTGGGCATGGGTGCTGGAAATGCTGATGCACGTCAGCCAGCATTGGTTTATGCCGCTCGCCGTCGAAAGGAGGTTGATACACTTGACGTCATAACCAGTACTTTTTTAATTCTTAGCATGCCATACACTGCCTTGATTGATATTGGATCTACCTATTCATATGTTGCTTGTAAGGTACCTAGGGAGTTGGGTGTGCACTCTAAGGAAACTGTGAGTGGGGTAACTATGATAAGTCCACTAGGTCACTCGGTTAAGGTAGACAAACTCTTTAGAGATGTACCTTTAGAGACTCAAGGAAGGATTTTCTCTGTGGATTTAATGGAGCTACCATTTGGAGAGTTCGATCTCATCTTGGGAATGGACTGGCTTACTAAGCATAGGGCGACTTTGGATTGCACTGCTAAGCGGATGGTGTTGAAGACAACGGAGGATGAGAAGGTGATGGCTATAAGGGAGTGAAGAGATTACTTGTCCAATGTTGTTTCGGCTTTGAGAGCTGAGAAGCTGATTCACAAGGGTTGCGAGGCATTTTTGGCATATGTCAGTCAGACTGATGCTGAGAGTTTGACTGTAGGAGAGGTTAGAACCATCAAGGAATTTCAAGATGTTTTTCTAGATGAGCTCCCAAGGTTACCTCCGAATCGTGAAGTTGAATTTGGAATCGACTTGTTGCCTAGAATGGCTCCAGCGTCCATCGCTCCTTATAGAATGGCACCAAAGGAGTTAGTGGAGTTGAAAGCACAAATCCAAGAGTTGCTGGATAGAGGTTTTATCAGGCCAAGTGTGTCTCCATGAGGAGCACTAGTACTATTCGTAAAGAAGAAGGATGGTATGATGCGTATGTGTATCAATTATCGTCAGCTGAACAAACTGACGATTAAGAACAAGTACCCTCTGCCAAGGATCGACGACTTATTTGACCAGCTAAGAGGAGCTTTGGTATTTTCCAAGATCGATCTTCGATCTAGATATCACCAGTTAAGGGTCAAAGAGGTGGATATTCATAAGACAACATTCAGAACTCGGTATGGTCATTACAAGTTTCTAGTGATGCCGTTTGGATTGACGAATGCACCAGCGGCTTTCATGGATCTGATGAATCAGGTATTCCAACCCTACCTGGATCAATTCGTGGTCGTCTTCATAGACGATATTCTGGTCTATTCGAGGACTGAGGAGGATCATGATAAGCATCTTCATATTGTTCTGCAAGTTTTGAGGAAAAGGCAACTGTATGCGAAATTTAGCAAGTGTGAATTTTGGTTGCGAGAGGTGACGTTACTAGGTCACGTTGTTTCTGCTGAAGGGATTAGGGTGAATCCTCAAAAAATTGAGGCAGTTCTGGAATGGAAGCCGCCAAGATCTGTATCAGAAATTCAGAGCTGTTTGGGTTTGGCAGGGTATTATAGAAGATTTGTGGAAGGGTTCTCTTTAATTGCGGCACCGTTAACGAAACTTTTGAGGAAAGGAGTACCATTCTTATGGACTAAGAAGCAGCAAGAGGCTTTCGAAAGGTTGAAGAAAGTTTTGACTGAGGCGCTTGTTTTGATTCAGCCAGAGTCTGGGAAGGATTTCATTGTGTATAGTGACACATCGCACGTTGGGTTGGGCTGTGTGCTGAGTCAAGAGGGTAAGGTGGTCGCTTATGCATTGTGACAGCTTAAGCCTCACGAAACAAACTACCCTACGCATGATCTGGAGTTGGCAGCAGTGATTTTTGCATTAAAAATCTAGAGGCACTACTTGTATGGAGAAAAGTGAATTATATACACGGACCATAAGAGTCTCAAGTATTTGTTGACTCAGAAGGAGCTAAACCTTAGGCAACAAGATGGATAGAGTTGCTTAAAGACTACGACTGTTCTATTGAGTATCACCCAGCCAGAGCGAATATTGTGGCTGATGCATTGAGTTGAAGAGCTGTAACTGAGTTGAGAGCAATGTTTGCTCGTCTGAGTCTATATGACGATGATAGCTTGTTAGCAAAATTACAAGTAAGACCAACCTAGATAGAACAGATTAAGGAAAAATAGTTAGGTGATGAGTTACTGGCTCCTCGATTTCAACAAGTTAAGAGTGGTGAAACTTCTGATTTTGAATTGAGCAGTGAAGGAGTTTTGTGTTTTCGAGGAAGAGTTTGTATTCCGAGAGACTCTGACTTGAGGCAGTCAATTCTGAGAGAGGCTCATGCAGTCCTTGTGCCATGTATCCCGGAGAGAATAAGTTGTACCGGGATTTACGAGAGTTGTACTAGTGGCCTAGACTTAAGCGTGAAGTAACGAAATTCATGGGTAACTTTCTGACATGCCAGCAGGTGAAAGTTGAGCATCAACTACCTTCTGGACTTCTGCAACTGGTGAAGATTCCACTTTGGAAGTGGGAAAGGATAACCATGGACTTCGTGAGTGGGATACCCTTGACGCCTACCAGGAACGATTCGGTTTGGGTGATTGTAGATAGGCTGACTAAATCTGCTCATTTCATACATGTCCGAACCGACTACTCACTTCAAAAGTTAGCCAAGTTGTATGTGGCGGAGATAGTACGACTTCATGGAGTGCCAGTTTCGATTATTTCTGATCGGGATCATATGTTTACATCTCGATTCTGGCAGAAGTTGCATGAGGCATTGGGTACACGATTAGATTTCAGCACTGCTTTTCACTTCCAGAAGGATGGATAGTTAGAGAGAGTGATTCAAGTTGTGGAGGACATGTTGAGGGGGTGTGTTATTGATTTTCGTGGTAGTTGGGAAGATTACTTGCCATTAGCAGAGTTTGCTTACAACAATAGTTATCAGACGAGTATTCGAATGGCACCATATGAGGCGCTGTATGGGCGTAGGTGTTGCATGCCTACCTGTTGGACAGAATTGGGAGAAACACAAGTTCTTGGGCCAGAGTTAGTAGCGGATACTAAAGATAAGGTTAAGCTGATCAGGGAACAGTTAAATGAAGCATCTGATAGGCAAAAACTTATGCTGACTTGAAGCGTAAGGAAATCAAGTACTCAGTGGGAGATATGATTTTCTTGAAGGTCTCACCGTGGAAGAAGATATTAAGGTTCGGAAAGAATAGCAAGTTGAGTCCGCAGTTTGTCGGTCTTTATCGAGTTCTTAAACGGGTAGGTCTGGTAGCATATCAGCTGGAACTACCTTCGAAGTTGGATCAAATTCATGATGACTTTCATGTCTCCATGTTAAGGCGGTATCGGTCCGATCCTTCTCATGTCGTACCGGTAGAAGAAAATGAAGTGAAAGCTGACTTGACTTTTGAAGAAGAACCTGCACAAATTTTGGACTGTGATGTCAAGGTATTAAGAAAGAAGTCAGTTCCCTTGGTGAAAGTGCTCTGGAGAAATCACGGCTGAGAAGAAGCTACGTGGGAGCCAGAAGAGGTGATTCGTCAACAATACCCTCAGCTGTTGGAACCAGGTGAAATTTCAAGACTGAAATTTCTTTAAGGGGGTAGAGCTGTAACGCCTCAATTTTTCGGGTTTTTGAGTTTTTTCTTAAATTTATCTTTCATGTCTTGGTATACTGTTGGAGTGAATTAAGTGTGTTTAGTGGGCCTTTGGAAGGCATAAGTTTAAGTTAAAGCCCGAGAGAATTTTTGAATTTTAGACTTAAAGGAGAAGGGGCATTGGTTAAGTGGGCTTTTAAATAAAATTTGGGAAATTAAGACACAAGAAAGCTTGTGTTAAAGTGGCAAGATGGCGCCACTTAGAACACAGGGGAGTGGCGTGTGGAGGCTATGTAAGAGCTAAGGTTCAAATCCCTTGATAAGCAAGTGTTGTTTTATTTTTATGCTTATGCATGGTAAGTGATGGAATTCAAGTGAAATTCTGAGGGAAGAAGTTTGAGGTGCTCATGGAATTCAGTGTGGAGTGATAAGGAGAGGTTATTTAGGAGAAAATCTAGGAATTTGGAAAGGGAAGCTAGAGTTGGCTGAATATGGGTCTCTAGGGTGAGCAATTTTGGCTAGGTCCTGGGAAGGTTGCATTTTTGGCATTTAGGGGTAGTATGTGCCAATTGCTTTTATGGTTAGCCTTCAGGATTGGTAAATTTTGGTCACTCTCTTCTATTGATTGGGTATAAGGCTCTTTACCCATTCTTTGTCCTTCCTTCCTTCGTTCTAAAAGATGAAAACATATACACAAACCTATTGGTGCCGATTTGTTCAAAGAACCAAACCCCTTTTCTTTTCTTCTTTTTTCTCCTCAAACTAAAACTTACTCTCTTGTTCTCCTCTTTCTTTTTTGTTTCACAGCCTAACAATGCCTACTAAGAAAGACTCGGTATAGGTGGTAGTAGATCGTCTGAATAAATCTGCTCATTTTATACCAATTAGAGCAAATTACTAATTGAGAAATTAGCTAAGTTGTATGTGGCAGAAATTGTGAGGTTGCATGGGGTACTGGTGTCTATCATATCTAACAGAGATCCACATTTTACACCGAGATTCTGGAGGAAGTTGCATGAAGCACTGGGCACAAAGTTGGACTTTAGTACCGCATTTCACCCTCAGACGGATGGGCAGTCAGAGAGAGTAATTCAGATCTTGGAAGATATGCTGAGGGGTTGTATTATTGACTTTTAGGGTAGCTGGGAGGACTACTTGTCGTTGGCAGAGTTCGTATACAACAGTAGCTATCAATCCAACATTCAGATGGCACCACACGAGGCGTTGTATGGTCATAGGTGTCGTATCCTACGTGCTGGACTGAACTTGGTGAACGGTGAATTTTAGGACCTGAGTTGGTATCTGATATTGAAGAGAAGATAAAACTTATTCGAGATCGGTTAAAAGAAGCTTCTGACAGACAAAAGTTTGAAGCGAATCTTAAGCGTCATGAGATTGCGTATTCGGTGGGGTACTTAGTCTTTCTTAAGGTCTCTCTATGGAAGAAGATATTAAGGTTTGGACGAAAGGGTAAGCTAAGCCCTAGGTTCATTGGACCTTATCGGATACTGAAACGCATTCGGTCGGTTGCCTATCAACTAGAATTGACTCCAGAGATGGACAGAATCCATGATGTATTCCATGTTTCTATGTTGAGACATTATCGTTCTGATCCCACTCATATTGTACCAGTTGAACAAATTGAAGTTAGGCCTGACATAACCTTTGAAGAGGAACCAGTTCAAATTTTAGATCGTGATGTGAAAGTACTGAGAATGAAGTCAGTTCCACTGGTTAAGGTGAGTTGGCATAATCACAGTTTCGAGTAAGCCACGTGAGAACCTGAGGAGGTGATATAGTAACAATACGCTCACCTTTTCTAGCAGGTAAATTTCGAGGTCGGAATTTTTTTAAGGAGGGTAGAGTTGTAACACCCTAAATTTTTTGATTTTGTAATTTTTGTTTGTCTTGCTTTGATTTTATCTTTGGGGGTGTTAATTAAGTGAGTTAAGAGTGGGTTAGAGTGTTGGAAGGGTTATTTGAGCGAACCTGGGTCTTGGAAAAATTTTATTGTTTTGGCTTAAGAAGATATAGGCGCGGTTAGTAGGCCTTTTATTTTATTTCGACTGGAGCTTGTCATGAAAAGAACGATGGTAAGTTGGCAAGGAGGCGTGTGTAGTACACATGGGTCGGGGGTTCGAGTTTAACTTAAGGGGAAAAGTGTTATTCTTTTAAAGGTTTTAAGGAATCACGGCACACTGGACTAAAGGTTTTTAAATTGTTGCATGAGGGTTTTGACATGAAAGTCGTGTTAGTCCAGTGGCAAAGAGTGTGTCTAAGGGGCGTCTAAAGGAAGGGCGCAGGTTCGAGTCTTTTAGCAGGCAAAATTTTCATTTTGTCTCTTGGCAGGCGAAATTTTCATTTTTACTCTTGAATAACCGTGGCTTCAGCAGGTAAGTGTTATAATTAGTGGTGACCATATTATATTGTAAGAGCAGTTGTGGTGTAGTGGCCAGCAGCGTGATGGAGAACCTGGAGGGCTGGAGTTTGAGTTTCCCCTTGCGCATATGAGGTTAATTTTTACTGCTCGTGTAAGGAAGAGTTGAGGCTAGCCGAGTTTGGTAAGTGCTGACTGGGTCAAGCGGTGGGAGTTTGAATAGAAGGCTGCTATCGGTGAAACAAGTCAGGCAGTGGGAATTTGAATGGTGGGGCATTGATTTGGATTGGATTGATGGCAACTTAAATCAAGCTTCTATTAAAGGTTATGTAAATGGGAAGATTCGGTCGAATGTGGGACTTTCGATCATTTGTGATTTTGTTGCCAAGTTAGGGAGATTAGGTTCAAGATATTTTGGCTTTTGATTGAGGTAGTGAGGATTGTTTTCTTTTTGTTTTAGTGATCTAAGCTTTGTCCAAATGTACCATTTCTTTGCTCAACCATTCCTTTTCCTCTCCTCTCCTTTGACTTTACAAAAGCCGAATGCACCATTGGTCTTGGTCTCTATCGACTTTCTCTACTTCTTTCTCACCATATTTTTCTTCATTCTACCGAACCTCCCATCATAGTCCTTCTTTCTTCTCTTTTGACCAATTCCTTTCCTCCTCTCCCAACCGTTTTCCCCTCCAGACCAATTCTTCTTTTTCTTGATCTCATATTCTTTTTTTGCAGCAGTAGCCAAATTTACTCTAGTTAATTTTTTTTCCTTCTCATTCTTTTGAACCGATTGTACCTTTCTCCCTTTCGTTTCTCGTTTTCATTATTGATCAATCGGTAAGAACTCTGGCATTTCATAAGGCCAGTTGGGTATTCTTTTCTTGTCAAAACCTTGGCTTTGGCCGAACCTTGTTATTGCCTTCTCTCTTACTTTTTCATTCTTCTTTTGTGTAGGCCAAATCTAAGTCTTTGGTGGCAAGACCAAGACTCGAATTCCTTTTCATTGTGGACTTTTTTTAGTCTTGGGTAAGTTTCTTAATCATAAGTGTTGATTACGTTATTTGGAAGTTTACGTGTGCCCTTATGTGATTAATTGTTTTCTTCTAAGCAAGGGTCTTATGGCATCGTATGTTGATCGTATGATTAGGGGTTGATTTGTTTAAGGGAGAAAGGGGCGGAATCTCTGTCTTGCGCAAGTGATCATTTTTCCCCTTGTTGGTAAGTGATGTTAGGTCGACTAAATTATAAACCTATACCATGATTCTAGATTCAATTATGGTAGTTGACTAATTATGGTGACTATAGGTGCACAGTTGTCAGAAACGGTGGGCGACTATCTCATTTCAGGTGTGTGTTTATCGTACTATTAGATACAAAGGCGAAATTCCAAAATGGCAAATGCCGAAAAGCTGACGAATCGAATGTTGGCCACATGGGTACGCGAATGCTCATATGATTGATTGAGGCTACAAATTGTGGCCCTACATCAGAAAATGGCTTTCATGAGTAATTTCATGAGTTGGGCTGAAACGGGCCGAATGGGCCCATGGCCCAATGGATGGGCTTTAGGCCAAATTTGAATCTATGGACTGTTAGGTTGCATGTGTCGCTAGACGACCTTGGGCCTATTGATGGGCCTTTATATAAGTAGGACCACACTCATAAATGACTGAAATGCCCCTAAGGGGCAAAATGACCAAAATACCCTCTAGGGGTAAGACGACTGTTTTGACTCTGTATGTTTTCTGATTAAATATGTATAATATAAAATGCTTTGTATGAGTTATCTGTATCATTTTAGCATGTCATTTAATATGTTGCATTGCATGGAGGATAGTGTATATGTTTCTGGAGGAAGTGTACTGTTCTGGTAGCTTCGCTGCATTATTCTATGGCTTATAGCCTAATATTCTGGCAGCACTACTGCATTTTATCTATAGTGTCGCATTGGTACTACACTTTGGAGTGTAGGGTTGGGTGGGTTGATTATATCCCTACATGGAGTGATGGGTTGGACAGAGATGGAGTGTAGCGGATGGTTGGGTAAGATTCTGATTGCATGTTATATTGCTATTGTTATGGGCTTAGGCCCACTGCTTGGGATATGCTACTGTAATGGGCTCTAGCCCAGACTGATTCTGTTATACTGTTATTCCCAGGGTTACACACTGAGTATTCGTATACTCACCCTTTTATTTTACTATACAGGTAATAACGAGGCATAGGCGATTTGGTGATACGTGGACTTGGAGGTGCCCACACTTTGCTTTTATATTGTTTTCGGTTTTCATTTACTTTAATTATAGTTTTTATTTTGGGTTTGTAATAAGGCTGCTATTTAATATTTCTTAAATATTGGGTTTATCTATTTCATTTAAAATTTGTTAGCTCTAGGGCGCGTTTTACAAAATGATATCTGCTTTTCAAAAGCCACGTTTTCACAACAAATGAGAATTCAAACAAAGCTTCCGCAATTATTATGTTTTTCCAAAGTAAACTACTTTCATAATATGATTAATCAAGGGCAACGGAATGATGTTTTCTTCAAACTCAAAAAGCAAGGAGTTTTTACAACAAATCTAGTTATAGTGAAACACGATTCCAAAACACTTCAATGTGACACTACCAAATAGGGGCTTAACGTCTGGGCCGGGTTTGGGGTGTTATAAAAGAAGGAGTAACCAACCTTCATCAATGGTTTAAATGGGTTAAACCACGCTCGTTCAATCAAGGCAAGTATCAAATATTGTTTCAATTTATGCATTAGAAGAGTATAATTAATCCTGTTTGATTAAAGGACTGACATAGTATCTTGATCGAATATAGGTTTGGTGCTCGTGGGTTTCTACACCTTTTCACTGACAAGGTGTTTATTCACTCTTTTAATCGTAGGACGGCAAAAGCTAAAAAGCCAAAAAGCCAAAAGGTACGACAACTGATGCCACGCGGGCGTACGAACGCACGTGTGGAGATTCGAGCCCACAAAACAAGGGCATGTGACTGTAGAGGCCACCATGAGCGATCTCATAGGTTTAGGCCGTTTTGGGCCTCGTTGGGTAGAAATGGGCTATATGGGCCCGATGGGCTCGTGGGCCCTACATGGATAAATTTCACAGACATGAGGGAAGTATTGGACCTGGCTGTGTCGTTCACATGGCTAAGGTCATTTTTAGGCTTAGCGGGCCACACAGGCTTGTAGGTACCACTTGGGCCATATAATGGGCTTTAGACCCATTTACACTGTTTGACTATTTAGGGTTGCATGGGTCGCACAAGACGACTATGGACCTACTGATGGGTCGGTAAGTGTACCTAGACCTCAAAATGAGAAATGACTATTATGCCCTTATGTGTTGTCTGTTTTATTAAGCATGCCATCTGATATATTTATGATGTGCATACATGCACGATTTTATGCTTCATGGGGATGGGTTATTGTAATTGGAGGAAGTGTACTGATCTATTAGGGTCGTACGGATCGCACGAGACGATTGTGAACCTACTGATGGCATAAAGCCGCTTATATTACTGGCAGTTTTGCTACAATACTGGTTAGTACAGCAACCAGTGCTAACATTGGACTGTAGGGATGGTTGGGTTGATTTAATCCCAACAAGAGCACAGGGTTGGACAGAAGATGGAGTGCAGGGTTGGCTGGGGTTTTATGCATCACATATTCTGATATTGTTAATGGTTAAGGCCCAACTAATACTGTTATGGGCCTTATGTTACTGTAAAGGGCTCAGGCCCAGTATGTTTTGTTGCATTTTGTTTGCTTATTTAGGGAATTACACACTGAGTTTTCATAAACTCACCCCTCTGTTTAACTGTACAGGTAATCCTCAGCGTTAGACGGTTCGATACATCAGAGGACTCAGAGGTGGCACCACTATTGATAACTAAGATTTTAGTACTTTATACTATTTCTATTTTTAGTATTCAGGTTTCTGGTTGTAATAATGCCTCTCCGAATTTTATTTTTAATTTTGGGGATTTTATTTCGTTTTGGTTATAACTGCTAGTATTAGAACTCGAGTTTTTAAAAGAGAAACGTTTTTACAAAATAGATGCAAATACGTAACGGTTGTGAAAAGCTTTCGCTACAAACGAGTTTTCTTTAAACATTAATAACATATTAAGGAAAGTAACCTTTGATAATAACGCAAGGTTTAAAAACATCTTTGTATACACTCAATGGGCCAAATAAAGATTGGGTTTTTCAAACGAAATTGCATTTTAAAGTAAATAACACTTTTATGTCGTATGTTTTGAGAAATGAACAACCCATTTTTTGAATTATTGTTAAATAGCAATTTGACTAAATGATTTTGACAACAACATTGAGTTTTACATTTGACACTTCAATGTGACACCGCTAGATTCGACCATAACTTCTGGGCCGGGTTTGGGGTGTTACATTTAGTAGTATCAAAGCCAGGTTGCAAAATTCAGCTGTGGAATGGGTTTTTAGTTTATCGGTTTCTAAAAGATTACTTTCAAATGATTTGAAGTGTTTTGTAGGATTTTACAAATTCTGTGACACACCGAGTCTCCGGTACCGAATCTGTAAGTTTTTTTAATACTGTTGCCTGTTTAAAACTAAAATACATTAAGATAGTAAATGCTGTGATTACTTTAGAAATTAGACTGTACTACTCTAGTTAGAGTAAACTAAAAACTGTAGGAAGCTGAAACTGTAGTGAGCCTACTATCTACAAAAACAAACTTTAAGCTACTACTTCTCATAAAACATCTGCTTAATTACTGGAACTATAAACTAATCTGCATAAAATTTTCAATTCAAGTAATATGCAAAGCGATAATGAGCACTAGAGGTACTTGTGGAAGGGGTACAAAAGGCCGCGACAATGGCCGTGAAAGTGCTAGGGTTGGATCTTCGTCATTAGGCCACATACCTAACGTTGAGGCTAGGGAAGCACTAGCATCACCGATAACTAAGACGAGGTCATATGATCGAGCAACTGGGGATGACGCATAGTCTCAAGCTTTGCTCCGAAGTTTGGAAAGTGTCGCTGGGCCTAATACTAGTACTAGAGGCCGTGGCTCGGTTACGAAATGACTTTGGTCGAATGGAGCTGAGATCTTTAGGGGTATTGCTAGAGTAGCCCCTAATGTGGCTGAATATTGGTTGGAGGCCACGGAGAGAATAATGGATGACCTTCACTGTACCCCCGGGCAGAAACTAAAAGGTGCAGTGTCGTTGTTGTAGGAGGAAGCCTATCAGTGGTGGCTTACTGTAAAAGAGGGCACTTAACTTGACCGGTTAGCTTGGGAAATCTTCAAGTCTACATTTTAAGGGAAATATATGGGTGTTAGTTATGTGGATTCCCGGAGAAGAGAATTCTTAAATTTGACTCAAGGGGATAGATCTCTAGCTCAATATGAGGCGGAATTCCTACGACTTAGCCGCTATGCTCGAGGGATGGTGGCAACAGAATATGAGCACTGTGTTTGTTTCAAGGATGGCTTCAGGGATAGTCTACGGGTACTGATAGCTCTGCAGAGGGAGCGAGATTTTGCTGTGTTAGTAGAAAAGGCGAAGATCGCCGAGGATGTAAAGTGTGCTGAGCACTAGAACTAAGAAAAAGAAAGGGGCAGAAATAAGAGGGATACAGAGCCCTTCAATTTCATTTAAAGGCCTGAGAAAAAGGCCAGAGTGGATGGGCCAGTCAGAGTTGGGCCTCCTGTTGCTGCTACTAGGTTACAACCCTGTGCTGAATGTGAGAAATGCCATCTGGGCGATTGGTGGAAAAGGACTGGAGCCTGTCTGAGTTGTAGATTGATGGAGCACCGTATTAGTGAATGTCCTCGGAGGCCAGATTAGGTCCAAGCTACTAGTATGGGTAATGTACAGCCACCAAGGGGTGGTCAGTAGCTGCCAAGAGGCCAGGGTCAGGCCAGGGGTGGAAACAGTTTAGGTTCTGGTTGTGGAGCACCGAACAGAGGTGCTGGACATGCTTAGGCGAGACAACCAACTTTGGTTTATGCTGATGTCATCAAGAGGACAAAGATGCCCCAGATGTTATTACTGGTACGTTCTTTATCCATAATGTACCTTTTACTGCACTGGTTGAACGCATTCTTATATTACATGCACTGTGACTGGGACTTTGGGTAGAATATTTGAAACTATTGTAAGTGAGGTTATTGTGTTAAGTCCATTAGGGCAATCAGTGAGAGTGAATAAACTATTTAGGGATGTGCCTTTGGAGGTTCAAGGAATGATATTTTTAGCGGATTTAATAGTACTTCCTTCTAGAGAATTTGACTTAATCTTGGGAATGGATTGGCTAGTCAAGCATCAAGTAAATTCGGGTTGTGCTACTAAGCAGGTGGTACTGAAAACTACAGAGGATGAGGAGGTAGTGGCTATTGGGGAGTGTTGAGACTATTTATCAAATGTAATTTCTACATTAAAGGCTGAGAAATTGGTTCGTAGAGGCTGTGAGGCGTATTTATCCTATATCAGTAATTCAGATTCTGAGGGTCCTTCTGTCAAGGAACTGAGAATAGTTAAAGATTTTCATGATGTTTTTCCCGATGAGCTACCTGGTTTACCTCCAAACCGTGAAGTTGAATTTGGAATCGAGTTTCTACTTAGTACAGCTCTGGTGTCCATTTCCCCTTATAGAATGACACCGAAGGAGCTTGTGGAGCTAAAAGCTCAAATTCAAGAGTTACTAGACCGAGGATTCATTTGACCTAGTTTGTCTCCATGGGGAGCACCAGTGTTATTTGTGAAAAGGAAGAATGGATCCATGCGTATGTGCATCAATTACCAGCAATTGAACAAACTATCTGTCAAGAATAAGTACCCGTTGCCAAGGATAGACGATTTATTTAATCAGTTACAAGGAGCTTCAGTTTTCTCCAAAATTGATCTCCATTCTAAGTACCATCAACTGAGAGTTAAAGAGGCTGATGTTTATAAGACAGCGTTTAGGACTTCTTATGGACACTACGAGTTGCTAATATTGCCGTTTGGGCTAATGAATACACCAGCAGCCTTTATGGATTTGATGAACCGAGTGTTCTAGCCCTATTTGGATCAGTTTGTAGTTGTGATTATAGATGATATTTTGGTGTATACGAAAACTAAAGATGATCATGATGCACATCTCCGAGCGGTTCTACAGATTCTGAGGGACAAGCAACTGTATGCTAAATTCAGCAAGTGCGAGTTCTGGTTGAGGGAAGTTACTTTTTTGGGTCATGTGGTTTTAGCTGAGGGGATTAGGGTTGATCCTCGAAAAATTGAAGTTGTTCTGGATTGGAAACCACCTAAGACTGTATTTGAGATTTGAAGTTTTCTGGGTCTGTCAGGGTATTATAGACATTTTGTTGAGCGGTTCTTGTTGATTACTGCACCTCTGACTAAGTTATTACGAAAAGGGGTGCCTTTTGACTGGACTAATAAGCAATAAGAAATTTTTGAGAAACTTATAAAGGTTTTGACTGTGGCCCCTATCTTGATTCAGCCAGAGCCTGGGAAAGAGTTTACTGTCCATAGTGATGCATCACACGTTGGTTTGGGTTGTGTGTTGATGCATGAGGGTAAAGTGATTGCATATACGTCTCGTCAGCTTAAAACTTACGAGGTGAATTACCCAACACATGACTTGGAGCTGGACGCAGTGGTTTTTGCACTGAAAATTTGGAGGCATTTCCTGTACAGTGAGAAGTGTATTATTTACACGGATCATAAGAGCCTCAAGTACCTCCTCACTCAGAAGGAGTTGAATCTTAGGCAGTGTAGATGGATCGAGCTACTTAAGGATTATGATTGCACAATTGAATACCATTCAGGTAGAGCGAATGTCGTAGCCGACGCACTGAGCCGTAGGGCTATGTTTGATCTGAGGGTGATGTTTGCTCGCCTAAGTTTATTTGATGGTGGTAGTTTGCTAGTCAAGCTTCAAGTTAAATCGTTGTAGATTGAGCAGATTAAGGGTAAACAGTTGGTGGACAAGTCACTGGGTCCTCGATTCTAATAGATTAAGAATGGGGAAACTTCAGATTTTGGACTAAATAGCGAAGGGGTGCTGTGTTTCCGTGGGAGAATCTGTGTGCGAAGGGATACTGATTTGAGGCAGTCTATACTGTGAGAGGCACATAGTAGTCCTTATGCTATGCATCCTGGCAGGAACAAGATGTACTGAGACCTTCGTGAGCTATACTGGTGGCCAGGGCTTAAGCGTAAGATTACTGATTTTGTAAGTAAGTGCTTGGCATGCCAGCAAGTTAAGGCTGAGCATCAACTATCTTCAGGGTTATTACAGCCGGTTAAGATCCACTTTGGAAGTGGGAGAGGGTAACTATGGGCTTTGCTAGTAGGCTGCCCTTGATGCCTACTAAAAAGAATTCGGTATGGGTCATCGTGGATCGATTGACCAAGTCTGCTCATTTTATACCGGTCTGTACTGATTACTCGTTGCAGAAGCTGGCTAAGTTATATGTGGCTGATATTGTAAGACTGCATGGGGTACCAGTTTCCATAATATCTGACAGAGATCCTCGTTTCACGTCTCAGTTTTGGAAGAAATTACACGAGGTTCTAGGTACAATGATAGACTTTAATACTGCATTCCATCCTCAAACAGATGGTCAGTTAGAGAAGGTGATTCAAATATTGGAGGATATGTTAAGGGTATGTGTAATAGAGTTCCGAGGCAGTTGGGAAGACTATTTGCTGTTAGTAGAGTTTACGTATAACAATAGCTACCAATCGAGCATACAAATGGTACCGTACGAGGCGTTATATGGCCATAGGTGTCGTACTCTTTCATGTTGGACTGAACTGGGTGAACAGCGTGTTCTAGGCCCAGAGTTAGTTTCTGATACTGAGGACAAAGTTAGATTAATTTGGGATCGGTTAAAGGTGGCTTCAGATAAACAAAAATCGTATGCGGACTTCAAGCGCAAAGAGATTGAGTATTCTGTGGGGGACTTTGTGTTTCTCAAGGTCTACTCGTGAAAGAAAATACTGAGGTTTGGACGAAAGGGCAAGCTAAGCCCTAGGTTCATTGGGCCTTATTGCATACTAAAACGTGTGGGACTGGTTGCCTATCAGCTTGAATTACCTCCAAAGTTGGACCAGATTCACGATGTGTTTCACGTCTCAATGCTGAGGCGTTACCACTCTGATCCTACACATATAATTCCAGTTGAAAAGATCGAGGTTAGGCCAGATCTAACCTTCAAGGAGGAACCGATACAAATATATGATCGTGATATTAGGGTTCTGAAAAGCAAATCCATTCCACTGGTTAAGGTACTTTGGCGTAATCATGATTCAGAGGAGGCCACGTGGGAACCCGAGGAGACGATGTGACAATAATACCCTCATCTATTTTGATCAGGTAAATTTCGAGGCCGAAATTTCTTTTAGGCGGTAGAGTTGTAACACCCAAAAAATTTAAGTTTTTAATTTCTGTATCTTGTGGCACAAATGCATGTTTTCTTTAATAGCTTAGTAAATTAGGAGTGTTTGGGAGTCTCTGAGAAGTCTTGGGCTCAAGTCTGGACTTATGCAAAATTTTTGTTTTATTGCTTGAAGAAACCCTAACTCTAGCTTGTACCCTTTTAAATAATTGAGACCAAGTATGACACAAAAAGATCCTGTGGCCCAGTTGTAGGTGGCGTGTTATTCCTTCTAAGGGGGCTTGAGTTCGAGTCAGTCTATGCATAAAGGAGTATTTATTTTGCTTCTCTTGCTACGTGAGAAGTATAAGTTGACTGAAATACTGATTGAAGGAGTTTGAATTGGTCTTTGGGGAGATATTAGTGATGATTGAGATGTGGTTGAGGGATTTTAGGAGGAAATCAAGGAAGGTTGGATTGTAAGGAAGTGGGTGTGCCGAATTAGGATTCTAGTCACCTAAGTAGTCAGTTTTGGTAGGGAGTTTTCCTCATTCTTCTAGCTTTTGTTTTGGTAACCCATTTTTTGCTCCTATTTCCATTTTCTTCTTCTTTTCTTTGGTAATGTCGAATTCTGCTAAAGACTATTCGTGTATTGTCGTTTTGTTTTCCTTGTTTTCTCTTTTGCTATTGTTTTCGAGAGTACATGTTCTTTTCGGTTGTTCACTTTACTTCTTGGCTGAATATACTTCCTCTTCCCTCATTCGGTTCCTTTTAGGTTATAGTTTTGTTTCTCTCTACCTGACAGTTAAGACCGAATGCACTTTACCTTGACCTTCTCTGCTCTTTTCAAATCGTTGCTATTGTCACCTCTTTCTTTTGGTACCCAAGCCGATGACGGTGTCCCCTACTTCTTATTTTCGTACTGCTTTGACAATTTTTCTTTGGTAATCGGCCGAAAACCACACCATATCCTTTTTTTTCTCGTTGTTCGACTTTGGGTAAGTACACCTGACTTCTTTTGCTTATATCGTTTCTCTACTTTGCTATTCTAGCTTTCTTCTTCCTTCTCCCTTTTGGGGTAGCCAAGTTTTTCAACTCAGGGGTGAGTGTACTATCTCATGCTATGGTCATAAGGTGTGCTTTGTGAGCCGATTATTACTTCTCTTCTTTCGGTAAATAACCTTTTGGTCCAATTGTTACTTCTAAGATTTCGGTTAACAAGGTTAGGGTTTGGCTGATTGTTCATGAGTGTCCTTTGTTTTCTCTTTACCTCGAGTTTGCAATAAATCTATATGTATGGTTTCTAACCATACGTTTATGCCACCAATGCTAATAGACTCTGTTGGTAATGTAGTAGTTCTGCAAGGAGGGAATAACCAACCTTCTTCAATGGTTTAAACAGGTTAAACCATGCTCATTCAATCAAGGCAAGTATCAATATTGTTTCAATTTAAGCATTAGAAGAGGATGATTAATCCTATTTGATTAAAGGACTAACCTAGTGTCTTGATCGAATATAGGTTTGGGGCTCATAGGTTTCTGCGCCTTTTTGCTAACAATGTGTGTATTCACACTGTTTTAACCGTACGACGGCAAAAGCCAAAAAGCCAAAAAGTACAGCAGCTGATGCCACACAGGCTTGTGAACACATTTGTGGAGATTTGAGCCCGTGAAACATGGACATGTGATAGTAGAGGCCACCATGAGCGATCTCATAGGTTCAAGTCGTTTTGGGCCTCATTGGACCGAAATGGGTCGTGTGGGCCCAATGGGCTTGTGGGCCCCACACTAGTAAATCTCGTAAACATGACGGAAATGTCAGACCTGGCTATGTCTTTCACATGACTAAGGTCATCTCTAGGCTTAGTGGGGCACACGGGCGTGTGGGCCCCACTTGAACCCCATAATGGGCTTTGGGCCCATTTACACTGTTTGACTGTTGAGGGTTGCATGGGTCGCACAAGACGACTATGGACCTACTGATGGGTCGGTAAGTATACTTAGACCCCAAACTAAGAAATAACTGTTATGCCCTTATGTGATGTATGTTTGATTAAGCATGCCATCTGATATATTTATGATTTGCATACATGCATGATTTTATGCTGCATAGGGATGGGTTATTGTAATTGGAGGAAGTGTGCTGATCTGTTAGGGTCGCACGGGTCGCACGAGACGATTGTGGACCTACTGACGGTATAAAGCTGCTTATATTACTAACAGCTTTGCTACAATAGTAGGTACTGCCACAACCGGTGCTAACATTGGAGTGTAGGGATGGGTGGGTTGATTTAATCCCCACAGGAGTGAAAGGTTGGACAGGAGATGGAGTGCAAGGTTGGTTAGGGTTATATGCATCACATATTCTAATATTGTTATGGGCTAAGGCCCAACTGATACTGCTATGGGCTAAGGCCCAACTGTTACTGTAAGCGGCTCAGGCCCAATATGTTCTATTGCATATTGTGTACTTATTTGGGGAATTACACACTGAGTTTTCATAAAACTCACCCCTCTGTTTAACTGTATAGGTAATCCCTAGTGTTAGACAGTTTGATGCATCGAAGGACTCAGAAGTGGCCACACTATTGATAACTAAAATTTTAGTACTTTATACTATTTCTATTTTCAGTATTCGGGTTTCTGGTTGTAATAAGGCCTCTCTGAATTTTATTTTTAATTTTGGGGATTTTATTTTTTTAGGTTATAACTGCTAGTATTAAAACTCGAGTTTTTAAAAGAGCAACGTTTTTACAAAACAAACACAAATATGTAACGGTTTTAAAAAAATTCCACTACAAATGAGTTTTCTTTAAACTTTAATAACGTATTAAGGAAAGTAACCTTTGATAATCACGCAAGGTTTAAAAACATCTTTGTATACACTCTATAAGGCTAAATAAAGATTGGGTTTTTCAAACGAAATTACATTTTAAACTAAATGATTTTGACAACAACATTGTGTTTTGCATTTCACACTTCAATGTGACACTGCCAGATTCAACCATAACATCTGGGCCGGGTTTGAGGTGTTACATTTAGCCATTCCAATGGCTAGATTAGAACCAAAACATTTAAATTCTACTACTTGTTACCATTAGCTTATACATGCCATTGTTCCAAAATAAGTTTGCTATTATACCCAAAATAACCTGAATGATAGTGTGATGTTCCTCCGATCCACGTCTAAACTTTACGTGTAACACCCCAAACTTGGCCTAGACGTTATGGCTGAATCTGGCGGTGTCACATGATAGTGTGTTTGAAAACTAGCCATTACAATAAAATCATTTCCATGTTATTTCATTTCTTTGTCTCTTATTAGTTCTAAAAGACATAATTTCATTTATTTAAAACTTCTACTATAAAACATATCTCATTGTGGAAGCTTTAAGAACATTTTTCATACTCGTGAGTTTAGAAAAAACTTTAGCTTTTTGAAAACGGAATTTTCCTATGACTAGCAGTTGTAAATCTACAAGAATAAAATAAATAAATAAAATTTAAACAAAAGTCCTGGATAGTCTTCAAATTACATCCCAATAAACCAAAATACATGAGCCATAAATCATAAATGCAAAAACCATGAAAGTCCAAAATAGTGGCCATCGTCGAGTCCTCCGCTGCACTAATCCATCTAGGTGTGGGGATTTCCTGTGCACATTTAAACAAAAGGGGGTGAGTTTACGTAAACCCAGTGTGTAATACCGTAGAAAACAAACAAACAAAAAGTAATCACAATGTACAGTCAAACAGCCTTGGGCCTAAGCCCTTTTCACTATCAATAACAGTTTGGCCTGAGACCAGTTCAGTATTAGTATCAAATATGCAGTAGGGCCTTAGCCCATCACAATATCAGTATACATTAAGGCCTTAGCCCCTCATAGTATCAGTAGCAGTCATGCGGTATTCAGTAACAAAGTCCTACCCAATCAACCATTACACACCATATTCGTCCAACCCTGCACTCTATGTCGGGATTAAATCAACCCACCCATCCCTACACTCTAGGTAGTACCGAATGCGGCACAAAATAGTAATTTGCAGCTGAGCTGCCAGTATATTAGGCTTAAGAGCCTTTCAGTACACTTCCTCCAAATAACATCAACCTCAATCCAATGTAAGGCAACATACAATAAAATGTCATGCTATCGCATGTTTAATAGTTACACTACAGTATATGGCATGCTATCACATGTTATCTACTATACTTACAGATTATATCATGCTAATACATGAACATCAATCATACATACAGCTTAGTCCAAACATTTAGGGGTCTAAGTAGTACTTACCGACCCTACAGTAGGTTTACAATCGACTTGGGTGACTCGTGCAACCTTAGGTACATTTTAGTAAAAATGGGCTCATAAGCCCATGTGGCCTGCCCGTGTAGGCCCACACGGCCCATAATGGCCTTGGCCGTGTGGATTACACGGCCTAGCCCAAAATCCCACACGCCTGTATGGATCACCTTGTGGCCCACACAGCTTAAAATAGTCTAGCCTGTGTCTTGTACACGGCCTGCCTAGCTATCACACGGCCCCGTCCTTCGTGCACGGCTTGACCTCGTCGATCACACGGTCATGTTGAGGCACACAGCCTACCACACGACCTTCCACATGCCTGTGTCGCATTGATAGTAGGGTTTTCGGCTTTTGCCAAAACCCCATTTTCTGTATTTTCAGGTACACATTGGTTTCAATTGATGTTAAAATAGCCCCTGAACACTCCAAAACCTATAATTGAACCAATAACACTAATTTAATCGATTATAAAGTGATCTAAAATCAAATTCAAATCAAGGGTTTTTCCCCCAAAATGACCAAACCTTATTTTCAATGAACAACGGTGATTTCTTGTTGCCAGAATGCCCATTAGAAGCCCAGAGATCTTTGATTGTCCCCTAATAAAAAAATGAACTCTTAATAATCCATTGATTCATTAAAACAAATAAAAAACACACCTCTAAACTTATCGATTACGCATGAAGAGCACAGGAGTAAAGAAAATGGAAATATCGATAGGAAAGAGGCAAAAATCAAGATCAATAATAAGGAAAGAGTGTGAAAAACGACAGCAAGGGAAGAATGGAGGAGAAAATGATAGAGAAAAAGATAAGGAATTTTTTTAGAAAAGGAGAGAAAAATGAAAATAGAACTCTATCAGATTTCCCCGAACTTCCCACTACTACCCAAACTCCACCACCTCAGTATTTGAAAACCACTAAAACTCCTTTACAGCACCGAGCAAAAATAATCCCTCTTGCCCACGTAGGGATTCTAACACAACACCTTCAGCATACTAGCACTCCACTTAACCACCAGACCAGCAGGCCCATTCTGATGCTAGTTTACTAACAATTAATTAAAAGCCTACTGACCAGAGATAGGGCTTTACTTATAAAAATACCAAAATTTGCCCAAGTCATGGCTTGAACTTAGGACCTCCCACACACACGCAGAACACTTAACCGCTAAAGCAGACATATATTTTGTGTCACACATTCACAAAAACAAAAATAGAAATTTTGGGGCGTTACAATTCTACCCCTAAAAGAAAATTTCACCCTTGAAATTTACTAATCAGAACAGATGAGGATACTACTGACGCATCACATCCTCAAGCTCCCACGTAGCCTCCTCAATGCTATGATTATGCCATAGAACCTTAACTACTGGAATAGATTTCCTCCTTAGAAACTTTACGTCATGGTCTAGAATCTGAACCGGCTCCTCCTCAAAGGTCAAGTCTGGCCTAACCTCAATCTCCTCAATAGAAACAATATGAGTGGGATCCGAGTGATAGCTTCTCAACATAGAGATGTGGAATACATCATGAATATGATCCAACTCCGGAGGTAGCTCCAACTGATAGGCAATTAGTCCCACTCGCTTTAGAATACGGTAAGGTCCAATAAACCTAGGGCTCAACTTGCCCTTACGACCACACCTCAGTACCTTCTTCCATGGTGAAACCTTGAGAAATACAAAGTCCCCTACAAAATACTCAATCTCTCGCCTCTTTCTGCCTGTCAGACACCACTTTCAGACAATCTTGAATTAGTTTAACCTTATCTTTCGTCTTAGAAACCAACTCAGGACCTAGATGATGTCGCTCCCCTAACTCAGTCCAACATAAAGGAGTGCGACACATACGACCATATAATGCCTTGTAAGGTGCCATCCAGATGCTAGATTGAAAACTATTATTATAGGCAAACTCTGTTAGTGGCAGATAATCCTCCCAACTACCTTGAAAATCAATGACATAGCTCATCAACATATCCTCCAGTACCTGAATCACCCTCTCAGATTGACCATCGGTCTGAAGATGGAACGTAGTATTGAAGTCCAACATAGAACCCAAAGCTTCATGCAACTTTCTCCAAAACATAGATGTGAAGCGAGGATCCCAATTAGAGATGATCGAAATCAGTACCCCATGCAGTCCCACTATCTCAGAAATATAAAGTTTCGTCAGCTTCTGTAGAGAATAATCAGTACGAACCGGTATGAAGTGGGTGCATTTGGTCAATCGATCTACGATGACCCATACTGAATGCTTCTTAGTGGGTGTTAAGGGCAACCCACTAATGAAGTCCATAGTCACTTGCTCCAATTTCAATAACAAAATCTTAACCAGCTGCACCAAACCCGAAGGTAACTAATACTCAGCCTTAACCTACTAGCATGTCAGACATTTCCCTACAAAATCAGTAACCTCTCATTTCAGTCTTGGCTACCAGTATAACTCACGAAGGTCTAGATACATGTTATTTTCGCCAGAATACATAATATAAGGGCTACTATGTGCCTCTCTTAATATGGACTTTCTCAAGTTAGTGTCATTCAGCACACATATCTATCCATGGAAACACAACACACCTTTAGAGTTCAACCCAAAATCTATAGTGCTACCACTCTCAATTTGTCAGAATCGAGGACCCCAAGACTCGTCCTCTAGCTGCTTACCCTTAATCTACTCAATCCATGTCGTCTTAACTTGAAGCTCGGCTAATAAGCTACCATCATCAAATAAGCTTAGGCAAGCAAACATCACCCTCAAATCAGTCATAGCTCTACGGCTTAATGCATCAGCCACCACATTAACCTTACTAGGGTGGTACTCAATAGTGTAGTCATAATCCGTAAGCAGCTCAATCCATCTACGCTGCCTAAGATTAAGCTCCTTTTGAGTAAGAAGATACTTGAGGCTCTTGTGATTAGTATAGATGATACACCTCTCACCATACAAATAATGCCTCCAGATTTTCAATGCGAACACCATAGCAGGCAACTCCAAGTCATGTGTTGGATAATTCACCTCATGAGTCTTAAGCTGACGAGATGCTTATGCAACCACCTTACTATCCTGCATCAACACACATCCCAAATCAACGTGTGATGCATCACTATAAACTATGAACTCCTTTCAAGGTTATGTTTGTATCAAAATAGGAGCCTCAGTTAGTACAGTCTTGAGCTTCTCAAAGCTCTCTTGCTGTTGCGCATCAGTCCAGTTAAATGGTACACCCTTACATAGCAGCTTAGTTAAAGGTACTGCAATCAATGAGAAGCCCACCACAAATTGCTGATAATAACCCGCTAGTCCTAAAAAATTGTGGATCTCAGACATGTTCCTAGGTTGCTTCCACTCCAGCACAGCTTGAATCTTTTGAGCATCAACTCAAATCCCCTCAGCAGAAACCACATGACCCAGAAGTGTCACCTCACACAACCAGAATTCACACTTGCTAAATTTATCATAGAGTTGCTTTTCTGTCAAAGTTTAAAGAATGACTTGCAGGGTCTCATCATGCTCATCCTCAGTCCTTGAGTAAATCAGTATGTTAACAATGAACACTACTACAAACCGGTTGAAATAAAGCTAAAATATTCGATTCATCAAATCCATGAAAGCTACCAGTGTATTATTCAGTCCAAATAGCATTACCAAGAACTCGTAGTGACCATAACGAGTCCTAAATGCCATCTTATGTATGTCAGCCTCCTTGACCCTCAACTGATGACACCCAAATTGGAGGTCAATCTTAGAGAATACCGAAGCTCTTCGAAACTGATCAAACAAGTAATCTATCCTCAGTAGAGGGTATTTGTTCTTAATGGTCAACTTGTTCTGTTGTCGGTAGTCAATACACATTCGCATGGATCCATCATTCTTATTAACAAATAGTACCAGTGCTCCCTATGGAGACATACTAGGGTGGATGAACCTACGATCTAATAACTCCTAAATTTAAGCTGTAAGCTCCACAAGTTCATTCGGTGCCATTCGATAGGAAGCGATGGACACCGGAGCTATACCTGGAAGTAGCTCAATCCCAAATTCCAACTCACAATTTGAAGGTAAACTTGATAGCTCCTTAGGAAACATGTTCGGAAAATCCTTTACCGTTCTAATGTCCTTAACAATAGAGTCCCCAGTATTAGAAACATCTACGTAGGCCAAGAATGCCTCACATCCTTTATAAACCAACTTTTCCACCACCAGTGTAGAGATCACATTAGATAAGTAATTTTGGTGCTCTCCTATCATGACTACCTCATTATCCTCCTCAGTTTTTAATACGACCGTCTTAGTCGCACAGTCCAAGCTAACACGGTGCTTGACCAACCATTCCATCCCTAGAATTAAGTCAAACTCCCCAATTGGAAGCTCCATCAGATTAGCCAGAAAGACTGCCCCTTGAACCTCCAAAGGAACATCTCTAAACAACTTGTTAACCCTTAGTGATTGCCCCAGCAGACTCAGTATAGTAACCTCACTTGTAGTGCTCTCAACCAAAATCCCCAAGTTTTTAGACACAGTATAGGCTATATAATGGTGAGTGGATCCTACATCTCATCAATACAATATAAGGTACGTCATGTATAAAGAATGTACCCGTGATGACATCCGGAGCATCTCCATCCTTTTGGCGACGTGTAGCATATATTAGAGCTAGTTGTCTCGCCTCAATCTGTCCTGCACCTCTTCCCGGTGCTCTCTGCCTACGGCCCATACCATTACCACCCCTAGCCTAACCACGACCTCTTAGTGGCTGCTCTGCTACCCTCTGTGGCTGTACAGTACCAGTACCTTGAGCTTGCCTCTGATCAGCCTTCAGCAGACACTCCCTGATATGGTGATCTAATGATCCAAACCTCAAGCAAGCCCCAGTCCTCCTCCAACACTCGCCTTGATGGTGCTTACCACAATCCCCACAAAGCAATGTCCTAACAAGAGTAGCAGGGGGCCCAACTCTAACCAACCCACCAGCTATGGCCTTTTTTTAGACCTCTGCGCAGAACTCAAGTGCTTTGAATCCCTCTTGTTCCTACCTCTCTCTGTCATGATTTTGGCACTCAGCGCGCTTAACCTCCTCAGCAATCTTTGCCTTCTAAACTAATGCAGAAAAAATCACGCTCCTTCTGCGGAGCTATCAAAACCCTCAGATTATCCCTTGGCCATCCCCAAAGCAAACACATCGCTTATATTCAGATGCCACCATACCTCGCGCATAGCGGCTTAGCCTTAGAAACTCGGCCTCATACTCAGCCACTAATCGATCTCCCTGTGTCAGATTCAGGAACTTCCTCCTACTCGCATCCATATAGTTGGCTCCTACATATTTCCCCTAGAAGGTGGTCTTAAAGAACTCCCAGGTCAGACGTTCGAGTTGAGTGCCCTCCTCAACAGTAACCCACTACTGATAAGCCTCATCCCTCAACAGTGAGACTGCCCCTATTAATCTCTGCTCTGGGGTGCAATCTAAGTCATCCATATTCCTCTCTGTGGCCTCAATCCAGTCCTCAACCACACTAGGAGTAACTCCAGTGGCAGCCCTGAATAACTCAGCCCCATTGGACCAGAGTCATTCCGTAATCGACCCTAGGCCCCTAGATCTAGTATTGGGCCTAGCGACCCTCTCCAAAATCCTAAGCATAGACTGGGGACAATGCGTCATACCCAGCCATGCAATCTTGAGACGGAGTCTCAATAGCAGGCGACACTAGCGTCTCACTCATGTCCAAATTTGGTATGTTACCAGATGATGAGGACTTAGCTCGAGTCCCTCTACGGCCTCTACCACAGCCTCTAGTACCTCGTCTACGGATACCTCGTGTGCTCATATCTAATCAAATTTATCTGTATGAGAAATTTTATGATTAGTTGCAATTCAATAGTTACTAGCAGATATTTTATGTGAAGCAGTATCAGAAGTTTAAAGTCTATTTTCGTACATCGTAATGTCTATCAAGGTCTATCAGTTTTACTCCAGTCTCAGTATACACTACCTTGAGTTTTTTCACGGTATAATATCTATAGCAGTTTCAGCTTAAAACAAATCACAGTTCAGAATACTTACAGGATAGGCGCTGGAGACTCAGTGTACCACATTCTCAGTAATAACATCTCAAATCATTTAATTTTTTTTAAAACTCATAATCCACAGTCGAGTTTTGCAACCTAGCGCTGATACCACTAAATGTAACACCCCAAACCTAGCCTAGACGTTATCGCCGAATCTAGCGATGTCACATGATAGTGTGTTTGAAAACTAGCCATTACAATAAAATCATTTCCATGTTATTTCCTTTCTTTGTCTCTTATTAGTTTTAAAAGATATCATTTCATTTATTTAAAACTTTTGCTATATAAAAGATATCTCGTTGCAGAGGCTTTAAAAACAGTTTTTATAGTCGTGAGTTTCGAAAAAAACTTTAGCTTTTTGAAAACTGATTTTTCCTATAACTAGAAGTTGTAAATCTAAAAAAATAAAATAAATGAAAACAAATTAAACAAAAGTCCCAGATAGTCCTCAAATTACATCCCAATAAACCAAAATAAATGAGCCATAAATCATAAATGTAAAAACCATGAAAGTCCAAAATAGTAGCCACCGTCGAGTCCTCCGCCATACCGATCGGTCTAGGTCTGGGGATTACTTGTGCACATTTAAACAGAAGGGGGTAAGTTTACGTAAACCCAGTGTGTAATCCCACAGAAAACAAATAAACAAACAAATAGTAATCACAGTGCACAGTCAAACAACCTTAGGCCTAATCCTTTTTCAGTATCAGTAACAGTTTGGCCTTAGCCTAGTTTAGTATCAGTATCAAATATTCAGTATGGCCTTAGCCAATTACAGTATTAGTATGCATTAGGGCCTTAGCCCCTCACAATATCAGTAGCAGTCATGTAGTATTCAGTAACAAAGTCCTACGCAACCAACCTCTAGAAACCATCTTCGTCCAATCTTACCCTCCATGTTGAGGCACACGGCTTATGTAACACCCTGAATTTGGGCCTAGAAGTATTGGGCCTTGGGCCTGGGTGCGGCTGTGAGATAGTTCAAAATAAAATTATTGATGTGTTGAATTCTGTTATGGAAGGTTATTATTAATGGGTTAATGTGGTATTTTAGTGAACTGCGAAGGATTCATAGTGTGGGGAAAAGTCTTGGGCTAATTTCTGGGATTCCGGGATTTTTGTGATATTTGGTGTAATGTTGAAATTTTGATATATGGATGTGTAATTCGTGTTTGGAGTGTGTTATTGGGCCTATAGAAGGCCCAAGTGTTGGTTAAAAACCCGGAGAATTCTTGGATTTTTGGACTTAAGGAATAGAGGACTTGGAAAAAAGGAGTTGTAAGGAATTATGTGTGGAATAAGACACAAAAAAGAGTGTGGTGTAGTGGCAAAGTAGCGCCACTTAAGGGGTAAGGAAGCAAAGGGTCCAAGGTTCAAGTCTTGGCTCTTGCAATTTATTTTGGTTTTTCTTTTAAATAAATCTGGAAGCAAGTAGGCGAGCTTTAAAGTTAAATGTGTTGGACTTATGACACAAAGGAGCTTATGTCCGAGTGGTGATGGCTTGACAGGGTTACTGAGAGGACTTTGGTTCGAATCCCGTTGCACGCAAAGGTTGATTATTTTGCTAACGCATTAATTTTGGGGGGATTGATGGAGAATCCCACATCGGAAAGCTAACATGAGAGCAGGTGAGGAGCTAGCTTTAAATAGAGCAACCAGGAGGAGAGTAGGCACAGCCTTCTTGGCTGATCCCTTTCGCTTTATGGCGTGCCCATTTGGGTTGGGCATCGGCTAAGAGTGTTTGGAGCGCGGATTAACTTCAGTCTCCTATCAGGTGTGTATTTCTCACTGCCCTAGCGGTAGGACAGCTACTTCGGGCTGCGATGGGCCGAAGAGGCCATGCGGGCCCAATTGGATAAGTTGTTTGATTGTATAGTAAATATTGGGCTAGATTAGGTGAATCTCATATCTGTGGCTAGATCTAGGCTAAAAGGGCCACACGAGCGTGTGGGCCCATTTGGGCCTAGAATGGGCCCTAGGCCCATTCGCATTGTTATCTCTGTTTAGAAATGCTTTAGTTTACAAAGTTACTAAAATACCCTTGGTTTACAAAATTACTGAAATACCTTGGTTGACAAAATTACTGAAATACGTTGGTTTACAAAATTACCGAATTACCCTAGATTTGCAAAATTACAAGAAATATCCCGATTTATAAAATTATCGAATTACCCTTGATTTGTACAATGACAGAAGTACCCTCGATTTGTAAAATTATTATTTTACCCCTAATTTGTAAAATTACTATTTTACCCCTAATTTGTAAAATTACCATTTTACCCCTAATTTGTAAAATTACCATTTTACCCATGATTTGTAAAATTACCGTTTTACCCCTAATTTGTAAAATTACTATTTTACCCCTGATTTGTAAAAATTTCTATTTTACCCTCGATTTGCAAATTTATCGAAATACCCCTGTAGGGTAGAATTACCGAGACACCCCTATGGGGTAAAATTACCGTTTTGCCCCTATGGTGTTAAATGACTGTTTTGCCCCTCGTGGGTAAATGACTAACTTGTGTGATGATTGGGCTAGTTTGACCATGGATATAAGTTGGTGATATGAATGACTTGACTGTGATCTATTCTTATTTTTGGGATTTGGAAAAGTTGGAATCCCTATGTGTTTAGAGAGGCTGTCGAAATAGCGCCTAAGGCTTTAAGGGGCTGTTACCAATTATTTTACTCTGTGCTTGCAAGGGTTAAAGGCTGCTGACTAAGGGCTTGGATCAGTGGAGCGTTTGGATCCAGCTTTGGATATCAACTTCAGCAGAGGTAAGGATTTAGGGCCTTGTTCATGGATGCCCGAATATGGTAAGAGTATATTAAATTTAGTTATCAATGATTCGTGGTCTAATGTTTTAGTAATCGAATGTAGGATTGACTTGGATCGGATATAGTCATCGTTCGTTGCAAGCAGGTGTGTAATGAACCTTATAGTAGCTTAGATTAATATTTGCTGAAAAGCCAAAATGCCTAAACTTCGGCATTTCGAACTTGTGGTTTTGTGAATGGTTTGAGCCGTGATACATACGATAAGATCGGTGATTGGATCGATAAAATAGGTAAGGGCACGATTTTGTGCACGATGGTAAGTTGGGCCTCGATGGGCTGAAATTGGGCCCAATGGGCTTACGGGCCCATATAGGTAAAAATGGGCAATAGACATTTCTTAATAGACTATAGGCTTAAAACTGGTTAAATTAGTAGTTAATTGTAGGATTTGGACTAAGTGGGCTTAGACAACTGAACTAGCTACATAGGGTCATTAGGGGTTTTAGCCCATAACTCGGTTGTACTAAAATAGGCTAAAATTACTGTTTTAACATTTGGAATTGATGAATACGCATGGAAAACCCTAATAATGGATAAAATTACGTAATTACCCTTAAAACATGAAAATGTCTATTTTGCCCCTAGGTGAAAAATGTCTATTATACCCCTAGGGTTTCATTCTGAATATGATGATTGTGATATTGTTATTTTACATGCTATGACATGATATGCACATGATATGCTATGACATGTATACGATATGCCATGTTTTACTCATTAAATGCATGGGTTGGGTTATTATATGATGGAGGAAGTGATAAAGGGCTTTGCCCCAGTTTACCGAAAAGGGCTTTTGCCCCAGTTATTAAAAGAGGATTGGCCTCCAGTTCTATGATAAAGCAGCTATGCTGCCAGTGGAGAGTTTGGTTGGGTGGGTTGAGTTATTCCCCACATGGAGAGCTTGGTTGGTATGGGTGAAGAGTAGCGGATGGTGGGTTGAGTAGTCTCCCCAATTGGGCTTTGCATACATACATTGACATTACATGTGATATTGAAATGGGCTTTGCACACATACACTGATATTATATGTGTTGTTAAAATGGGCCTTTGGGCCATACCGTTTACAGAAAAGGCTTCGGCCCAGTGAATTGATTTATGAAAAAGGGCTAAGGCCCAGCAACCGATATTTGAAAAGGGCTTCGGCCCAGTTATATGTTTAGACTGAGTTGGGCTGAGGCCCAGTATGCTTTTGTTGATTTGGGCTCTGAGAGGGCTTTGTTGCACACTGAGTTTCCAAACTCACCCTTTTTCCTTCCATCCTTGCAGGTGAGCCTTAGATTGGTGGACTTGGAACTGGGAGGGATTCAGAGTGGCTACATAGACTGGACTATTGGATTTCTAATTAAGTTACCTATTTGAATTTAGATTTAATTATTTATTTGTAGTTTTAGGTTGTAAAAAGGGCCTCTCTAATTATTTTTATTTTGGGTTTTTATTCTTTACTTATTTTAATTGGTTTTAGCTTACGTAGGATATTATTTAAATGCTTTCAAAAATAAAGGACTTTAAGACGCGGTTTTTATAATAGTTACTTGTTTTTAAAATAACACGATAACCAAGCAAAGCTTCCGCAATTTTAAATGATCTTGTAGATAAATATTTCAAATAGTTAAAGTGTGGCAATGGTAGTGTGGATGTCTAGGAGTGGATCCAAGAAGAGCTTGGTACTTAAGCAGTCTATTCGACTCACCTCCTCTTTTCTGGAATCCTAGCTGGTGCCCAGCTTCCATTCACTTTAAGTCTTAACGAAAAAGGTCAAATTTATTTGATATTTAAACCGTTTTCAAGATAACATGTTTTATAAAGGTTACAAATCTAATTTTTCGATATTTTATCTATTTTTAAAAATAACATGTTTTTGCAAAGTACAAGGGTTCATAAGCTTTCATAAAACTTTTACAAAGGTTTCAACGATGTTTGAAAAGGGATGATCATTTCAATAAATCCCGTTTCAGAAAAAAAATAAACACAAACTAAGGTTTTATACAAGTTTAACGGTAAGAGTTTTTAAACATTAAAGAAGGGTTTTCAATGAAAACACGGTTTTCAAAAAACACTTCAATGTGACACATCAGACTTGGCCGTAACGTCTAGGCTGGGTTTAGGGTGTTACATTTAGTGGTATCAGAGCCAAGTTGCAACAACTCGGCTGTGGAACGGGTCTAAAAACAGAAGTATTTAGAGGGTAAAACAAAGATTTTCGAAAGTCGCTTTAAGAATTTGTTTTCAAAATTGTTTATAAGATTTTCTTTCTACAAATAAATAATTTAAAAAAAATTTTGTGAAATTTTAAGTTTAAGTCCAAAGAAGGGTATTTTTGGAAAAATTAGATTTTTGGAAAATTCTGTTTAATTGTTTCAAACTTGTTTTCTCTAAAATTAACATGTTTTGAGAAATTGATTTTAAAAGGCTTGAATCTGTTTGAGTTTTTCTAGAATCTAATAAATTGAGATGTGGCATACTGAATCCCCGGCACCAAGTTTGTAAGTATTTCTGCTTTATATTCTGTAATGTACTGAACTGTACTGTAAATAGACTTGAGACTTTTCTATGATACAGTAGATAGAGTAATACTAAAAAATTGTAGAGACTGAAACTGTAGAGAAACTAAAAGTTTGAGACTGTAGCTATGATATGATCTTGAATAAAATAAAAGCTTTAAAATACTATCTCTGCATAAGACATATGTATAAATAGTAGAAATTTTTGAGAACTCTGTAGTTATTTGATATGTGTACTGGTAATGTAGAGTATTGATATGGATTCTAAGGGTAAGCAAAGTTTGCCAATTTCAGGTAGCAGTAACTCAGAGCCTGGTACTGAGGCACTGGTTGAGCTAGTAAGGAAAGTTGTAGAAGAAGTTTTGGATACCAAAATTAAGGAAATTAGGGAAATGCTTCAAGCAGGGTGCTTGGAGTGTAAGAAGAGGAAGGATCCTAGTTCGCAAAGGACAGAGTCTCGTTCAGTGAAACTTGCTAGGGCACGACTAAGACCTCCGGTTTGCAACAACTGCTACAGACGTCATCTGGGTGAATGCGATAGGGAGAAAAGAGCGTGCTTTTTATGTGGGTCCCTCGAACATCGAGCTCTTGATTGCAAATCTTATTCTAGTTAGGAATGTGTGATGTTTGGTTACAAATTGTGTGTGCTAGTGTTAATGTTTATTTCAGTAATTAGATGTTCTGGGTCGTACTAAAATTATTTGGATCAGAGTGCGCAGCAGAAGCATAGTGGTTGGACTTGAGTAATACGGTTAGTTGATAGTTTAAAATTTCGAGGACGAAATTTCTTTAAGGAGGGTAGAGTTGTAACACCCTGAATTTGGGCCTAGAAGTATTGGGCCTTGGGCCTGGGTGCGGGTGTGAGATAGTTCGAAATAAAATTATTGATGTGTTGAATTCTGTTATGGAAGGTTATTATTAATGGGTTAATGTGGTATTTTAGTGAACTACGAAGGATTCATAGTGTGGGGAAAAGTCTTGGGCTAATTTCTGGGATTCCGGGATTTTTGTGATATTTGGTGTAATGTTGAAATTTTGATATATGAATGTGTAATTCGTGTTTGGAGTGTGTTATTGGGCCTATAGAAGGCCCAAGTGTTGGTTAAAAACCCGGAGAATTCTTGGATTTTTGGACTTAAGGAATAGAGGACTTGGAAAAAAGGAGTTGTAAGGAATTATGTGTGGAATAAGACACAAAAAAAGAGTGTGGTGTAGTGGCAAAGTAGCGCCACTTAGGGGGTAAGGAAGCAAAGGGTCCAAGATTCAAGTCTTAGCTCTTGCAATTTATTTTGGTTTTTCTTTTAAATAAATCTAGAAGCAAGTAGGTGAGCTTTAAAGTTAAATGTGTTGGACTTATGACACAAAGGAGCTTATGTCCGAGTGGTGATGGCTTGACAGGGTTACTGAGAGGACTTTGGTTCGAATCCCGTTGCACGCAAAGGTTGATTATTTTGCTAACGCATTAATTTTGGGGGGATTAATGGAGAATCCCACATCGGAAAGCTAACATGAGAGCAGGTGAGGAGCTAGCTTTAAATAGAGCAACTAGGAGGAGAGTAGGCACAGCCTTCTTGGCTGATCCCTTTCGCTTTATGGCGTGCCCATTTGGGTTGGGCATCGGCTAAGAGTGTTTGGAGCGCGGATTAACTTCAGTCTCCTATCAAATGTGTATTTCTCACTGCCCTAGCGGTAGGACGGCTACTTCGGGCTGCGATGGGCTGAAGAGGCCATGCGGGCCGAATTGGATAAGTTATTTGATTGTATAGTAAATATTGGGCTAGATTAGGTGAATCTCATATCTGTGGCTAGATCTAGGCTAAAAGGGCCACACGAGCGTGTGGGCCCATTTGGGCCTAGAATGGGCCCTAGGCCCATTAGCATTGTTATCTCTGTTTAGAAATACTTTAGTTTACAAAGTTACTAAAATACCCTTGGTTTACAAAATTACTGAAATACCTTGGTTTACAAAATTACCGAATTACCCTAGATTTGCAAAATTACAAGAAATATCCCGATTTATAAAATTATCGAATTACCCTTGATTTGTACAATGATAGAAGTACCCTCGATTTGTAAAATTATCGTTTTACCCCTAATTTGTAAAATTACTATTTTACCCCTAATTTGTAAAATTACCATTTTACCCATGATTTGTAAAATTACCGTTTTACCCTTAATTTGTAAAATTACTATTTTACCCCTAATTTGTAAAATTACCATTTTACCCCTAATTTGTAAAATTACCATTTACCCATGATTTGTAAAACTATCGTTTTACCCCTAATTTGTAAAATTAATATTTTACCCCTGATTTGTAAAAATTTCTATTTTACCCTCGATTTGCAAATTTACCGAAATACCCCTGTAGGGTAGAATTACCGAGACACCCCTATGGGGTAAAATTACCATTTTGCCTCTAGGGTGTTAAATGACTGTTTTGCCCCTCGTGGGTAAATGACTAACTTGTGTGATGATTGGGCTAGTTTGACCATGGATATAAGTTGGTGATATGAATGACTTGACTGTGATCTATTCTTATTTTTGGGATTTGGAAAAGTTGGAATCCCTATGTGTTTAGGGAGGCTGTCGAAATAGCGCCTAAGGCTTTAAGGGGCTGTTACCAATTATTTTACTCTGTGCTTGCAAGGGTTAAAGGCTGCTGACTAAGGGCTTGGATCAGTGGAGCGTTTGGATCCAGCTTTGGATATCAACTTCAGCAGAGGTAAGGATTTAGGGCCTTGTTCATGGATGCTCGAATATGGTAAGAGTATATTAAATTTAGTTATCAATGATTCGTGGTCTAATGTTTTAGTAATCGAATGTAGGATTGACTTGGATCGGATATAGTCATCGTTCGTTGCAAGCAGGTGTGTAATGAACCTTATAGTAGCTTAGATTAATATTTGCTAAAAAGCCAAAATGCCTAAACTTCGACATTTCGAACTTGTGGTTGTGTGAATGGTTTGAGCTGTGATACATACGATAAGATCGGTGATTGGATCGATAGAATAGGTAAGGGCATGATTTTGTGCACGATGGTAAGTTGGGCCTCGATGGGCTGAAATTGGGCCCAATGGGCTTACGGGCCCATATAGGTAAAAATGGGCAGTAGACATTTCTTAATAGACTATAGGCTTAAAACTGGTTAAATTAGTAGTTAATTGTAGGATTTGGACTAAGTGGGCTTAGACAACTGAACTACCTACATAGGGCCATTAGGGGTTTTGGCCCATAACTCGGTTGTACTAAAATAGGCTAAAATTACTGTTTAAACATTTGGAATTGATGAATAAGCATGGAAAACCCTAATAATGGATAAAATTACGTAATTACCCTTAAAACATGAAAATGTCTATTTTGCCCCTAGGTGAAAAATGTCTATTATACCCCTAGGGTTTCATTCTGAATATGATGATTGTGATATTGTTATTTTACATTCTATGACATGATATGCACATGATATGCACATGATATGCTATGACATGTATACGATATGCCATGTTTTACTCATTAAATGCATGGGTTGGGTTATTATATGATGGAGGAAGTGATAAAGGGCTTTGCCCCAGTTTACCGAAAAGGGCTTTTGCCCCAGTTATTAAAAGAGGCTTGGCCTCCAGTTATATGATAAAGCAGCTATGCTGCCAGTGGAGAGTTTGGTTGGGTGGGTTGAGTTATTCCCCATATGGAGAGCTTGGTTGGTACGGGTGGAGAGTAGCGGATGGTGGGTTGAGTAGTCTCCCCAACTGGGCTTTGCATACATACATTGACATTACATGTGATATTGAAATGGGCTTTGCACACATACACTGATATTATATGTGTTGTTAAAATGGGCCTTTGGGCCATACCGTTTACAGAAAAGGCTTCGGCCCAGTGAATTGATTTATGAAAAAGGGCTAAGGCCCAGCAACCGATATTTGAAAAGGGCTTCGGCCCAGTTATATGTTGAGACTGAGTTGGGCTTAGGCCCAATATGCTTTTGTTGATTTGGGCTCTGAGAGGGCTTTGTTGCACACTGAGTTTCCAAGCTCACCCTTTTTCCTTCCATCCTTGCAGGTGAGCCTTAGATTGGTGGACTTGGAGCTGGGAGAGATTCAGAGTGGCCACATAGACTGGACTATTGGATTTCTAATTAAGTTACCTATTTGAATTTAGATTTAATTATTTATTTCTGGTTTTGGGTTGTAAAAAGGGCCTCTCTAATTATTTTTATTTTGGGTTTTTATTCTTTACTTATTTTAATTGGTTTTAGCTTACGTAGGATATTATTTAAATGCTTTTGAAAATAAATGACTTTAAGACGCGGTTTTTATAACAGTTACTTGTTTTTAAAATAACACGATAACCAAGCAAAGCTTTCGCAATTTTAAATGATCTTGTAGATAAATATTTCAAATAGTTAAATTGTGGCAATGGTAGTTTGCATGTCTAGGAGTGGATCCAAGAAGAGCTTGGTACTTAAGCAGTCTATTCGACTCAACTCCTCTTTTTTGGAATCCTACCTGGTGCCCATCTTCCATTCACTTTAAGTCTTAACGAAAAAGGTCAAATTTATTTGATATTTAAACCGTTTTCAAGATAACATGTTTTATAAAGGTTACAAATCTGATTTTTCGATATTTTATCTATTTTTAAAAATAACATGTTTTTGCAAAGTACAAGGGTTCATAAGCTTTCATAAAACTTTTACAAAGGTTTCAACGATGTTTGAAAAGGGATGATCATTTCAATAAATCCCGTTTCGGAAAAAAAAATAAACACAAACTAAGGTTTTATACAAGTTTAACGGTAAGAGTTTTTAAACATTAAAGAAGGGTTTTCAATGAAAACATGATTTTCGAAAAACACTTCAATGTGACACATCAGACTTGGCCGTAACGTCTATGCTGGGTTTGGGGTGTTACAGCCTACCACACTACCTACCACACACCTGTATGTTGTCAACATTGGGTTTTCAGCTTTTGCCAAAACCCCATTTTCTGTGTTTTCAAGTACACACCTAGTTTCAATTGATGCTAAAATAGCCCCCGAACACTCGAAAACCTACAATTGAACCAATAACACTAATTTAATCGAATATGCACAAAGAGCACAGGAGTAAAGAAAACGTGAAATATCAATAGGAAAGAGGAAAAATCAAGATCAATAATAAGGGAAGAGTGTGAAAAATGGGAGCAAGGGAAGAATGGAAGAGAAAATGACAGAGAAAAAGATGAGGATTTTTTTTTTTTTGGAAAAGGAGAGAAAATGAAAATAGAACTCTATCAGATTTCCCCAAACTTCCCACAACTACCCAAACTCCACCACCTCATTATTTTCGCAGCACTGAGCAAAAATAATCCCTTGCCCATGTAGGGATTCGAATAAAAGAACTTCACCACACTAGCACTTCACTTAACCACCGAACTAGCATGCCCATTTTGATATGAATTTACCAAAAATTAATTAAAAGCCTACTGACCAGAGATAGAGCTTTATTTATAAAAATACCAAAATTTAGCCAAGTCGTGGATTGAATATGGGACCTCCCACACACACCAAGAACACTTAACCACTGAAGCAGACATATATTTTGTGTCACACATTCACAAAAAAAAAAAAAATTTTGGGGCATTATATTACGAACTTTTGAGCACTATAAAACAAAAGAAAGAAAATCGAGTAAGCACTTCGTGCTTAGTAAGTTCGTATAATGGAAAATAAACTTACCATGCATTTATTCATTATGCAAACATACATATGCAATCCAAGCAAAATTGACCATAACCTGAGCACACAATCTCTTCCAACATGTTAGCTATTCATTTCATATAAATATCAATAACATAGATAAGCTCATGAAGTTTCAAGTTCCATACATCCCATACAATTTTCAAGTATTGATTTCATTTGATTTTCACTTATCTTCATGTCAGAATCACTTTTGTTGATTCATTTGAAATCTCGATGGATATAAGAATAGTACACATAAAGTGTACAAATCAGAAATCTGTCAATACATGTCCAGGAGTACTCATTTGAGCACTTAAACAAAAAGCACACTCTCAACCATATAACAGAATGCTCATGTGAGCATATAACGGGAAACTTATCTGAGCATGATTACAGGAAGCTCATAAGAGCCATAATCAGAAAGCTTGTATAAGCTTGTAACAAGGAGCTTTGAAGAGCATTTTAACAAAAAATACCGGATAATCTTATAACAGAATGTTCAAGCAACCACTAATGGAAAACTTCGGAGAGCTTTTATCAGAAAGTTCACAAAGAACTTATAAATAGAACGCTCATAAAAGCATGGGTGTGTCTACAACAAATATAAATCACGACCAATTAGAAGCCCCGGAGAGCATAAACAGGAAGCTTGCAAAAACATCATAACAAGAAGCTTGAGAGGGCTTGTAACGGTATGCTTTTTCAAGCCGTGGTGTGTCAGCAACATATGCAGGAACACTACCATTTCAGAAAACAGAATCCTATATCCAATGGAGCTTCATTCATTCAAACAGAACTTAATGTTTATTAGGTATTTTCTGGATATATAATTAATTTTCTATATACATAAACATTACATATTTCACATATGTAACATTCAATTTAAACATGTAAACATATAAATTTAGTTACACGAACTTACCCTAATGCTTGTTCGTAAACGAAATCTACTAATCCGAAACTTTTTCCTTTCTTTGGTCTAACTTCAAATTTGAATTGTCTAGATCTATATAAATGAATTTAATCATCAATTTATCACATTTCATATTCAATTAGATTCAATTATATTCTAGGCAAAATTACCATTTTTCCCCTAAACTTTTCATAAATTCTAATTTCGTCTCTAGGCTCAGAAAATAAATTTCATAAAATTTATCCCTTATTCCAAGCCTAATTAATTTTTATATATAACAATAATAGCCCATAGATTTCACAAAAATATGAATTTTCCATAGATTTTACAAATTTACAATTTAGTCCCTAAATAACAATTTCATCAAAATTCACTTTGTAGAAGTTGTTTATCTATCAACAACCTTGCATTTTCTACCATAAATATCAAATTTCCAGCATATTCATCCATGGAAAAACTTCTATATTTTGATAAATTTTCAAATTAATCCCTAAAATAGAAAGATTAAACTATCCTGATCCTAAAAATATAAAAAATACTAAAAACGGGACTTGAATACTTACCCAATTAAGCTTGATTAGTTTCTTCCCTCTCTCCTAGGGTTTCCATGCGAATTTTGGGGAAGATGATATAAAATAAGATGATATTTCTATTATCATCTTTTAATTATTTTCTTTTCCAATTTAGTCCTTGCCTTTTTCTAATTTTCCATGGATGAATCATTCATAAAGATCTACTTTTCTTAATGGTCTACTTATCATATAAGGACCTCCAATTTTGAATTTCATAGCTATTTGATACCTATATCTTCTAGAATTCAACTTTTACATTTTATGCAATTTGGTCCTTTCTAAAATTAAATACATAATTGGTAAAATTTTCTTATCAGTATTTCCATGTAACATTTCTATCATAATACGGACCATGCAATAATATTAAAATAAATTTTCTTTCTAACTCGGATTTGTGGTCCCAAAAACCATTGTTCTGATTTCACTAAAAATGGGCTGTCACATTTTCTTTTTCTGTTGGTGTGATTTGAAACATACCAGTGTAATCTATTTATATGAAAAGTTGGTAGAATCTTGGTTAAAGTGGCAGAATACAAAAAATATTATTTTGATAGAAAATCTCTCAAACTCCCTATTATTTAGGTATTCCATATAAGGGGAATTGGGCCTCTCCTGTACTAAGTTCATTTATTTGTGCTTTCAAGACTTTAACCTAATACTTTATAATTTATTCCAAACAAGGACATTTTTTGTAACACCCCTAACCCGTGTTTGTCGCCGGATTAGGGTTACGAGGCATTACCGATCAAAACACATCAAATAACATACATTTTAAAAACATTTAATCAATTCCAATTAAACATTAATCAAACACAATCATATTGTCCCTTATGAGGCTCTACGAGGCCTTAAAACAAGCTTAGAAGTGGTTCGGGACTAAACCGGTGGTATTTGAAACCTTTGGGAAACTTAAAAAAATTTTCATGCTTATAAGGGTCACATGGCAGTGTGAGCAGTGTGAACAGGCCATGTGCCTCACACGGCCACCAGACATGCCCGTGTCCAAGCCATGTAGAAACATGGCATGCATACTGACTTGTATCACATGGCCGAGGACACGCTCATGTGCCAGGCCATGTGAAATCTGGAAGGGTTATTGACTTGGGTTACACGGCCGACCACACACCCATGTGCCAGCCTGGGTGCCACACATGGCTAGTAGATACGCCCGTCTGTCTATGCCGTGTAACTTACTGACTTGTTTTAACTAAGGTGTAAGGGTCAAACAATCAAGTCACACGCCCATGTGCTTAAGCCGTGTGGCATGAAAATAGGCTTGGTTTAAGCCATTTTTCCCACCTAACTTTCATGTACCTAAAATCACTCAAATGGCATCAATTTCACATACAATAGGCAACTAAAAATGACCATTTCATGTACATTTTATACCATAACAATCCCAACCATTTCACTACTCAAAACATAGCCATATCTTAAACAAAAACACATACCAAAACTAGCTTGGTTCATTAGCTATAACCCACATATATACTCAATTCAATGATCATCCAAATTCATCATTTACCTCAACCTTAAACCACATATATGGCACATACCATAATCAAGCATTAAACCAACCAACTTTGTAACACCCCAAACCCGGCCTAGACGTTACGGTCGAATCTGACGTGTCACATTGAGTCATTTAGACTTCTTGATAAAAACCATGTTCAAGTTAAAACTGCCTAACTTTTGTTGTATGAGGAAACTTGGTAAGTTTGTTACAATTTGAAATCATTATACCAAAGCGTTGCCATATTTGTTTTTACTGGTTACTTAATCCGGTTAAAATCGCAGAAGCTTTTCTAGTTGAAAACCTTTAAATTTTAAAATGTGTCTTATCTTCTAGAAAATAGTTATTAATTTGAAAAAAACATTTGTTCTTGTTTAACAGTTGAAGTAGGAAATAAAAGCCCAATAAAAGTTAAAATCCTTAAATCGCCTTATTATACAATTAAATCCAAATCAAAATTTAAAGTAAATAAAAGTCAATAGCAGATTAGCAGTAATCTTGAGGCCACCTCCGAGTCCTTCGCATGGCTAAGACTGGGGATTACCTGCACAATTAAAAGAAAGGGTGAGTTTATGAAAACTCAGTGTGTAATCCTCTATCAGTCAAACAGTAATAGTACATGCAGTGCAGACTGGGCCTAAGCCCTATACAGTAGCAGTACAGTCTAAGCCCAATACAGTATCAATACAACACAGATATGCAGCCCAACCCAATCCAGCCAACACACCACCCATACCAACCAACACACCATGTGGGGAAATAAGTCAACCCACCCAGCCAGCACACTAATATCACAGCAAAGCTGCTAACAGTGATAACACAGTGAACCTGCTAGTAATAGTAAACATGGCATAGCCACTAATATCATAATATGTGGCAAAGCCACTAGATCAGTAAAAACGTGGCAATGCCACCAGTACAGTACTTCCTCCGAATCAGAATCCCAACCCCAATGCAGAATGTTATGTCATAAATATTACGTGTATGCAGTATGTCATACTCAATATCGGTCATATAAATATCATGTACACATAAATTAACCTACGTCTAGGGTATAATAGTCATTTCCATTCATTAGCGGTAAAATATTAATCTTACCCCTTTAGGGGCATTTTGGTCATTTCACTAGTTTCGGATCTCAGTACAGAAAATGACCTCTTGAAAGGTCTACTGTTGCATCGAGTGAATTAGATAACCTATATGGCCAAAACGGTGCAAATGGGCCTAAAGCCCATTACTTGGCCCAAGCGGGCCCACATGCTCGTGCGACCCATTTAGCCCAATTCTGTCAGAGTATTGCATACTTCTTAGTCCAACTCTTAATTTGTCACTTACTGGAGATTTCGTCCGTGTGGGGCCCATGAGCCCATTAGGTCTACACGTCCCATTTAGGCCTACAAAGGCCCATAACGACCCAGGCCCACGAGAATGCTCGTGGCGGCCTCTATAGTTTATCGCCCTTGCCTTAAGGGTTCAGTTCGCCACAGAAGCATTCGTACGATCGTGAGGCCTTGAATGCTGAAGTTTCAGCTTTCAGTTTTTTGGCTTTTGCCGATTAACAGTTAAGTAGGGTGTGATTACACATCTGATTAAGAATCGAGCAGACTCCCCCTGTGTGATTAACCTACATTCATCCAAAAAACAATTAGTCTTTCATCCCTTAGCGTTTACTAGCACCAAAACCTCAAATCAATACCAGCACTTACCTTAATCAAAAGATAAGTGATTTATTCCTCTAGATCGCTAATTAAAATAGTTGTACCCTCCTTCACGATTAACTGCGCAGAAGACGGATTTCATTAGCACTACACGTTCACTACAATACTTGAATTGATATCCAAAGTCCCAAAGAATTAGGACTAGAGTCGATTGAGTATTTGGCCAATACTATCAAAATAGAACAACACTGTCACCTTACCACACAGTATTCAGCCAAGAACTACTTGACGAATAATCGGAGACGTGTGAAGGACCAAAGTAATCGATGCTTCTCATATAGCCAAAGACTATCATCCAAAAGGTTTGGAAAACAAAGCAAGGTTGATAATCTCCAGTTAATATCACCACAAAATCAAGAACAAAAGACATGGAGAAAAGGATATAATATTCGGCTACCCAGTCAACAAGAAAAAGAGAATAACATGTTTAAGAAGAAAACAAGGGGGATTCAGCTATCAACAGGACAATGGAAAAGAAAGGTAATGCCTTTGGTTCAGGTTAGGAGAGGGAGGAAAACTTATAACAATCGACTGGAAGGAACAAAGAAAAAGAGAAAAAGATATGGAGCAGTGTTCGGCCGAAGAAGAAAGTTGAGAGAAGAAAAGCAAAATAGAATATGAGAGACAATACTCGGCCAATGGCTCAGAAAGGAGAAAGGAGAAAGGAGAAGAGTGGTGTGATTCGGCAAAAGAAAGGAAGTTCAGAATAGGGATTTTGGCACTAAGTGTAACACCCCAAACCCGGCCCAGACGTTACGGCCAAGTCTGGTGTGTCACATCAACAACAGGCTAATCACGTTTCCTAGTTACTAAGATTAGGGTGAGTTTTGTAAAACCATACTTGTAATTTGGGAAGAAAATCCAGGTTTAGTTTGAGTTTGTCCTATCCACTAACCGTTTAAAATTTATCTTGTTCGTTGATTTGTTATTCATTTGTTACGAGTGCTCTGTTTTGAAATATTGATTGATTTTGAGAAAACCCGCGCAGCCTTGTTTAAATCATTTAAATCAATTTGTAAATATAAAGTAAAAAACCAAAATTAAAAATAATTTAAGCGACCTTAAAGAAATTTCAGGGAGTTACAACTTTAACCCCTTAAAGAAATTTTGACCTCAAAATTTACCTAATCCAAATAGGTGAGGATATTGTTGACGCATTGCCTCTTCTGGCTCCCAAGTAGCCTCTTCTCTGCCATGATTGTGCCAAAGCACTTTTACTAGTGGAACTGACTTCTTTCTCAATACTTTGACCTCTCAATCTAGAATTTGCACAGGCTCCTCTTCAAAGGTCAAATCCATCTTTACCTTAATCTCTTCCACTGGTATGACATGCGAAGGATCTGATCGATACCGTCTTAGCATGGACACATGGAAGATGTCATGAATATGGTCCAGCTTCGGCGGTAACTCCAGCTGATAAGCTACCAGGCATACCCGTTTAAGAACCCGATAAAGTGTAAAAAAACCGTGGGCTCAACTTGCCCTTCTTGTTGAACCTTAAGATCTTATTCCAAGGCAAGACTTTCAAAAACACCATATCCCTTACAGAGAACTGAATTTCCTTACGTTTTAAATTAGCATACGACTTTTGCCTATCAGATGCCTCCTTTAACTGATCTCTGATCAACTTAACCTTATTCTCAGTATCTGCCACTAACTCTGGTCAAAGAATCTATCGTTCTCCCAATTCCGTCCAACACGTAGGCGTGTGACCACTTCGTCCATAAAGTGCCTTATATGGAGCCATCTGAATACTTGCCTGATAACTTTTGTTGTATGCAAATTCTGCCAATGGCAAGTAGTCCTTCCAACTACCATGAAAGTCGATAACACATCCCCTTAACATGTCCTTTAGAACCTGAATAACCCTTTCCGACTGTCCATTAGTCTGAGGGTGAAAAGCAGTGCTGAAGTCCAATCATGTACCCAACGCTTCATGCAGCTTCTGCCAGAATCGAGATGTAAACCTAGGGTCCCGATCAGAAATAATCGAGACTGGCACCCCATGTAGCCGCACTATCTTTGCCACATACAGTTTGGCAAACTTTGGAAGTGAGTAATCGGTTCGGACAGGTATGAAATGGGAAGATTTCGTTAACCTATCCATAATTACCCATACAGAGTATTTCTTAGAGGGTGTCAACGGTAGCCCACTCACAAAATCCATGGTTACTCTCTCCCACTTCCAAAGTGGAATTCTCACTGGCTATAATAGTCTAGAAAGCAGTTGATGCTCAGCCTTTACCTACTGGCATGTCAGACATTTCCCCACAAACTCAGTCATCTCTCGCTTAAGTTCAGGCCACCAATACAACTCCCTCAAATCTTGATACAACTTATTCCCTCCAGGATGCATGGCCCAAGGTCCACCATAAGCCTCTTTTAGGATTAACTGCCTAAAGTCAAAATCCTTCGAAATACAAACTCTTCTACGAAAGCACAAAACCCCATTAGTATTTAGTCCAAAGTTTGAATTCTCCCTACTCTCAGCTTGCTGAAACCGAGGAACCAACGAATCATCTTCTAACTGCTTCCCTTTAATCTGCTCAGTCCAAGTTGGTCTCACTTGCAACTTCGCTAATAGGCTACCATCGTCATATAGACTCAAACGACCAAACATTACTCTCAACTCAGCTACAGCCCTTTGGCTCAGTGCATCAGCCACCACATTTGCCTTGCCTGGGTGATACGCAATCGCACAGTCGTAATCCTTAAGCAACTCTATCCATCTTCGTTGCCTAAGATTCAATTTCTTCTGAGTCAACAAATACTTGAGACTCTTATGATCTGTGTATATAATACACTTTTCTCTATACAGATAGTGTCTCTATATTTTTAACGTGAAAATCACCGCCGCCAACTCTAGATCATGCGTAGGGTAATTCGCTTCGTGACGCTTCAGCTGTCGTGAATCATAAGCGACCACCTTACCCTTTTGCATCAGTACACAGCCTAACCCCACCTGCGATGCATCACTGTACAACGTGAAATCCTTCCTAGACTCTGGCTGAATCAACACTGGCGCCTCAGTTAATACCTTCTTCAACTTATCAAAGGCTTCTTGCTGTTTCTCAGTCCATACAAATGCTACTCCTTTTCTCAACAATTTCATCAATGGTGCAGCAATCAGAGAGAATCCTTCTACAAATCTTCTATAATACCCTGTCAGACCCAGAAAACTCCAAATTTCTGATACCGACTTCGGTGACTTCCAATCCAGAACTGCCTCAATTTTTTGAGGATCTACCCTAATCCCCTCAGCAGAAACAACATGACCCAGAAAAGTCACTTCTCGCAACCAAAATTCACACTTACTGAATTTTGTATAGAGTTGCTTCTCTCTCAGCACTTGCAGCACAATACGGAGATGCTCATCATGCTTCTCCTTAATTTTTGAATACACCAAAATATTTTTAATAAAGACGATGACAAATCGATCCAAGTACATTTGGAATACTCGATTCATCAGATCTATGAAAGCTACAGGTGCATTGGTCGCAGGTGTATTCGTCAGTCCAAATGGCATAACCAAAAACTTGTAATGACCATACCGAGTTCTGAATGCTGTCTTATGAATATCCACCTCCTTGACCCTTAATTGATGGTATCCAGACCGAAGATCGATCTTGGAAAATACCAAAGCTCCCATAAGCTGGTCAAACAGATCGTCGATTCTTGGCAGAGAATACTTGTTCTTTATCGTCAATTTGTTCAACTGGCGATAATCAATGCACATACGCATCGTCCGATCCTTCTTCTTCACGAACAGTACTGGTGCTCCCCATGGAGACACATTCGGTCTAATGAAACCTCTATCTAACAATTCTTGGATTTGGGCTTTCAGTTCCACTAACTCCTTCGATGCCATCCTATACGGCGCAATAGATACTGGAGCCGTTCCAGGCAGCAAGTTGATTCCAAACTCGACTTCTCGATTCAGAGTTAATCTAGGAAGCTCTTCAGGAAAAACATCTTGGAACTCCTTTACAGTTCTAACCGTCTCCAGAGTCAAATTCTCAGTCTCAGCCTGACTTACAAAAGCCCAGTACGCTTCGTAACCCTTGCGAATCAGCTTTTTAGCCCTTAGAGCTGAAACAACATTGGACAAGTAGTCCCCTCACTCCCCAATAACCATTGCCTCCTCATCTTTAATAGTCCTCAACACCATCCTCTTGACCGTACAATCCAAAGTCGTCTTATGCTTAGTCAACCAGTCCATCCACAAAATAAGATCAAACTCTTCGAATGGTAGTTCCATTAAGTCTCCAGTAAAGATCCTACCTTGAGACCTCCCTGAAGAGTTTATCTACCCTAACCGAGCGACCCAGTGGACTTATCACAGTTACCCCACTCACAGTTTCCTCAGAGTGCACTCCCAACAACCGAGAAATGTCACATGCAACATACGAATTAGTTGAACCCACATCAATCAAAGCAGTGTATGGCATGCTGGAGATAAAAAACGTACCAGCTATGACGTCAGGTGCATCACCTTCCTCTTGATGGCGAGTCGCATAAACCAATGCTGGCTGGTGAGCCTCCACATTCCTAGCACCTCTGCCAGGTGCTCCACATCCACGACCATTGCCATTGTCGCCTCTACCTTGACCATGGCCTCTCGGCTGTAGCGATCCACCTCGCACTGGTTGAACAACCCCTTGTTCAGCAGCTTGAGTCTGAGCTGGCCTCCAAGGATAGTTCTTGATCCTATGCTCCTTGGACTCACATCGGAGACATGCCCCAGTTCGTTTCCAGCATTCTCTAAAATGCACTCTACCACAGTCCCCACAAGCCTGTGGTCTAACTGTATTCATCGAAACTGCTCGAACCGGTTCCTCTACTCTTTCTCTCTTGTCATTTTGATTTGTAGTACCAGAGGGTCCAGCATCCCTCCTAAATCGATTTTGATCCTTATCACAGCTCTGTCATTCAGTACGCTTCACCTTTTCAGCTATCTTAGCCTTCTCCACCAATGTAGCAACTATACCACTCGCATACCGGCTCAACCTCAGAAATTCAGCCTCATATTCCACTACAAATTTATTGCCGTGGGTCAAATTCAGAAATTCCTTCCTACGAGCATCCACATAGCTTGCTCCAACATACTTTCCCATGAAAGCCATCTTAAATAGTTTCCAAGTTACCCGCTCAGCTAGGGTACCCTCATCCATAGTGATCCACCACTGATATGCCTCGTCTCGCAGTAGAGACACCGCTCCCTTCAGCTTTTGCTCTACTGAGAAATCCCGGTCGTCCATAATCTGTTCCGTAGCTTCCAGCCAATACTCAGCTACATTTAGGGCTACTCCAGATATGCCCCTGAAGACCTCCACTCTGTTAGCCCAGAGTCGCTCAGAAATTGATCCCCTATTCACAGTTCCGGTGCTTACCCTAACGACCCTCTCTAAAACCCTTAGCATGGCCTGGGACAGAGTGTCATCCCCTGCAGCCCGATCATATGATCCAGTCGCAGTCGCTGGCAGAGCTCGTACCTCCTCAGCTGGGATATGTCTGGAAGACGAAGATCCAGCTTGCACATTACCTCGGCCACATCCACAGCCTCATCCACGAGCAGCCCTCGTACTCATATCGTCTTATCTAATTACGAATTTTATGACATCAGCTTAATATTTCAGTTGTTTATTACAAAATGTCTTATGTATAGATAGAGTTTCAGAGTTTGTTTTCGCGAAATTGTAGCCTAGCTACAGGCTCAGTCTTCTAGGGTTTAGTTTCCCTATAGTCTTAGTCTTACAGTTTTCAGTACTACCCTATGTACAGTATCATAATAGGGTATTAGTTCTATCTACAGTAATGTCTTAGTATAGTACAGTATAAGAAACAAAAGTACTTACAGACTTGGTGCCGGGGATTTCGTGTGCCACTTCTTCAGATACCAAATTTTAGAAAGCCCAATTTAACAAAAACTTTTGAAGTAAAATCTTTAGTAAGTTTATTTCAAGGAAAAAAATGAGTTTGCAAAAGTGTCTATTTAACAATTTCCAAAATCGATTCCAAAAATACACTTCCTGGGCCTTGATTTAAAATTTTTTCTAAAACTTTTTGGACCTGATCCATAGCTGAGTTGTTGCAACTGGGCTCTGATACCACTAAATGTAACACCCCAAACCCGACCCAAACAACACGGTCAAGTTTGGTGTGTCACATCAGCAACAGGCTAATCACGTTTCCTAGTTACTAAGATTAGGGTGAGTTTTGTAAAACCGTACTTGTAATTTGGGAAGAAAATCCAGGTTTAGTTTGAGTTTGTTCTATCCACTAACCGTTTAAAATTTATCTTGTTTGTTGATTTGTTATTCATTTGTTACGAGTGCTTTGTTTTGAAAACATTGATTGATTTTGAGAAAACCCGCGTAGCCTTTTTTAAATCATTTAAATCAATTTGTAAATATAAAGTAAAAACCCAAAATTAAAAATAATTTAAGCGGCCTTATTACAACCCAAAATCAAAATGAAAATAATTAAAAATAAATGCGGAAATAAAAAGACTTAATTAAAAACCAACAGTCCAGTCCATGTGGCCACTCTGAATCCCTTCTAGCTCCAAGTCCACCAGTCTAGGGCTCTCCTGCAAGGATGGAAGAAAAAGGGGTGAGTTTGGGAAACTCAGTGTGCAAAGGAAGCTCATCCAGAGCCCAAACTAGCTCAAGCCCACTGGGCCTAAGCCCTATCCAGTCTCAGTAATAACTGGGCCGAAGCCCTATTCAGTATTCAGATAACTGGGCCTTAGCCCTTTTCAGATAACAGTACAGCTTTTAGGCCCAATTCAGTAACAGAATGCAAAGCCCATAGCCCATCCTATGTCCAACCGCTACACTCCACCCATACCAGCCATAAACACACCATGTGGGGAAACAACTCAACCCACCCAGCCGCTACACTCCACAGTCGCAGCATAGCTACTCAGATAATGTGGCCAAGCCACTAACAGTATAACAAGGCAAAGCCCCTTTCAGTAAACAGTACGAGGCAAAGCCTCTTTCAGTAATTAGTACGAGGCAAAGCCTCTTTCAATAATCGTGGTAATGCCACTTGCACTTCCTCCATCAATAAACCCAATCCCATGCAACAGATAATCATGTCATGGCATACAGTGAACTGAAACAGAAAAACATGCATTTCAGTCAAACTTAGCCCTAGGGGTATAACGGTCATTTTGCATCTAGGGGTAAAATAGTAATTTTTCACCCTTAAGGGGTATTTCAATAAATATTCAAATTTTTAGGGTTTTATGCATATTTCAGTCCCTAATAGTCCAACTTACATCTCAGTAGTTAATTTGGCCCATTTTAGTAGTTTTTAGTTATTGGGCCCTAAAACCCCTAATGGGCCCTCCAGTGTCATCTAGCTATTTTAAGCCCGTTCAACCCAAATTCTAAGTCTAGTTTAGTAGATTTAACCTACAGTATACCAGAACACACTTATCACTTATTTCTACCCACATGGGCCCGTAGGCCCATTGGGCCTAATTTTAGCCCATCGAAGCCCAAATTTACCAAGGTGCACGAAATTGCGCACTCTTCCATCGTACCATTTGTGATTACAGATCTTACTATTTCCAACTGACTTATGAGCGCTTGCACACTCACAAGCCCACGAAATGCCAGAATTTCAGCATTTTGGCTTTTCGGCTTTTACCGATTTAGACTACAGAAGGGTGTTCATTTACACACCTGATTTGCGACGAACGCTACCGAGATCTCCCACGAGTACCCTACAATTGGTCACTTAATAAATTAGACTTACGAATTAACGGTAACTAACATAATACCCATTTACCACATTCGACCATAATAGGCATTCTTAACCACTTACCCTTGTCGATCTTATCTGCTAGATCTAGATCTAGTTTGTTTCTACGTCTCCAACCTTTACTTCTCCTTATGAGATCACCCTTCTTGCAAAATGGAACACACAAAACCACATCACAAGACTAACTTTACCTATCACCAAAGTTGACAGCCTCCCTAAAGTGTTTAGGGACTTTCGGCTTTCTTAAATCCTGAAATAACGAATGAAAGAAAGGTTTCGATAACTTACCGAAGACTTACCCGACAGAGAACTCTTCCAACCCTTTCCTATCCCAGATCTGATGTAGATTTAGCTTTTAAACACAAGCATAGAGTTAATCTAACTATTTCAGTTTTTGGATCTATCCTAGGATGTCTATTTCGGCTTTTGATAAGAATGGTTGAAAAGAGTTCACAAGGTGATAGAACTATCGTCAGAGAAAGGGATAAGAGATTTGTAATTCAATTTCTTGAAAGATTTAAAAGAAGAGAAGAGAGGATGTCAATCAAAGAGGCAATCGATCATGAGATAGGGGATTTACGGTTTGGCTCTTTGAAAGAAATTAAAAAAGATAAAGGAGTTTTTGGCTAAGATGAATTCGACACACTCTCTTTAGGTTTAGACTATTATGAAAACGGCTATGAGGCTTGGAAAGAAAATAGAAAGAACAAAGTAGATTAGGCTTTAGGTGAGAATAGAAAAGAATAGAGATTGAAGAAGAAAGGAGAAGAGAAGATTTTGTTATGGCAAATCAGCACATTTTCGGCTTTTGGAACCAAGGGAGAAAACAAAAGAAAGAAAAAGCAGAGAAACCCTAGCAGACACTACACCAATTTGGCCAAGAGAAAAGAAGTCAAAACTATCCCGAAAGACTACTAAAATAATCGGCACAGCCTAACACCACTTGCCAAAATTGCAACCCTTAAACCCCTAGCCCAATGCCTACAACCACATGACCAAATCAGCACTACTTGCCCAAGAGTCCCCTAATCGGCCAACACATGTCTCATTCAAAATTCCTAAAATCTCTCCTTGTCCCTCCTAATCTAATCTCCTGAGCAACTCAAACTCTCCTCAGTAGAGTTCCACTTGAGTTCCATCACATGACGGGCACATGCAACAAAAATAAAACACTAGCTTGCTTACCTTATGACTTGAACTCTGGACCTTGAACACTTGTCCACACGCCACTTTTTTAGGCACTTAAGTGGCGCCTCCTTGCCACTTTACCAATGGCTTACTTGTATCTTATTTTCCCTAATTTTCCTTAAAAGCCCACTTAACCAAGTCCCCTTCACTTTAAATCTAAAATTTGCTATTTTTGCCGGGTTTTATCTTAGGCTTGGGCCTTCTAAAGGCCCACTAACATACTTAAAACATAAACTCCATAATTTAACAACCAGATTTCAAAATTTCATCAAAATCACAAAAATCCCAAAAAATCCCGAAAATCAGAGCGTTACATTAAGAATTTGCTCTAGTCAAATCTCGAAAGAGGACCAAAGGTTACTTGTGAAAACGACACTAGGGAAAAAAATGCCAAAAAGGACTAAAACCTGAAATGGCAAAGAGGGAATTCGGTACCTACTCATACATAGTTGCTGAAAATGCACAATAATACCCTTAGCCAAATTTGCATAATCAAACCCCCCAATCGACTCCACTTTTCCCATTCCAAATTCCTTGAAATCTCCACTGAATTTTCTCATTGATTTACTCCAATTCAAATTCAATTCAATTTCTTATGACCAAGTCTCCAACCACCTCTGCAGAGTTTGAATCAAACTCCACCTCTCACACCACAATTATAAAATAAAATCCTCTTTCCATTACCTAAAATTCAAACCCATGCCCTCACAGATGCTCCACACGCTACTTGCCACCAAGCCACCATGCTCCTTTGTGACATAAAACAGACACAAATAATTAAAAGTCCTATAAATTAACATCCATGTTCACTTAAGAGCCCAAAAATTGAGTTTTTTTGCAAGGGACCATACTTGAACCTAGACTTCTCAAGCTGTCCCAAACACACTGACATTACCTCAACATCACACCAAACATGCAATTAGAATCACTACATGCTAACTTAAAAACTTCTCATTTTTGAGGCGTTACAATTTTACCCCCTTAAAGAAATTTCAGCCTCGAAATTTACCTGGTTAGAATAAGTGAGGGTATTGATGTCGCATTGCCTTCTCAGGCTCCCACGTGGCCTCCTCCGAAATGTGATTACCCCAAAGCGCCTTTACCAATGGAACAGATTCCCTTCTTAACACCTTAACATCATGGTCTAATATCTGCACCAGTTCTTCTTCGAAGGTCAGATCAGGTCAAACCTCGATCTCCTCAACTGGCACTATATGTGAGAGATTAGAGTGGTATCACCTTAGCATGGAGACATGAAATACATCGTGAATTCTATCTAACTCTAGAGGCAACTCAAGTTGGTAGGCAACTGGTCCCACCTGCTTCAGTACTCAGTAAGGCCTAATAAATCGAGGGTTCAGCTTGCCCTTCTGTCCAAATTTCAGAATCTTTTTCCAAGGCGAGACTTTCAAAAATACTAAATCCCTTACGGAGTACTCAATCTCCTTACGCCTCAAGTCTGCATAAGACTTTTGTCTATCAGATGCTTCCTTTAACCAATCTCGAATCAACTTTACCTTCTATTAGGTATCAGACACTAACTCTGGCCCCAAAACTCGATGCTCACCCAGCTCAGTCCAACATGTAGGCGTATGGCACCTACGACCATACAACACCTTGTACGGTGCCATCTGAATACTGGCCTGATAACTGTTGTTATACGCGAACTCAGCTAGTAGTAAGTAATCTTCCCAACTACCTCGGAAATCAATTACATAGCTTCTTAACATGTCTTCCAGAATCTATATCACCCTCTCCAACTGACCATCTATTTAAGGTGGAAGGCAGTACTGAAATCCAATCTCATACCCAGAGCCTCGTGTAACTTTTTCCAGAATCGAGATGTGAATCTAGGATCTCTGTCGGAAATGATAGAAATAGGTACCCCATGTAGTCTCACAATCTGAGCCACATACAACTTAGCCAATTTCTACAGTAAATAATTAGTACAAACCAGTATAAAGTGGGTAGTTTTAGTCAGTCGATCCACAATTACCTATACCGAGTCCTTCTTGTTAGGCGTCAAGGGTAGCCCACTTACAAAATCCATGGTTACCCTCTTCCACTTCCAGAGTGGAATCTTGACTAGCTGCAGTAACCCAGAAGGTAGTTGATGCTCAGCTTTAACTTGCTGGTAGGTCAGAGACTTACCTACAAACTCAGTCACCTCGAGCTTAAGTCCTGGCCACCAGTACGGTTCACGCAGGTCTCGTTACAACTTGTTCTCACCAAGATGCATAGCATACGAACTACTATGTGCCTCTTGCAGTATAGACTGCCTCAGATCAAAATCCCTCGGTATACAAACTCTTCCACAGAAGCATAGTACTCTCTCACTATTCAGCCCAAAATTCGTAGTCTCACCATTCTCAACTTGTTGGAAACGAGGAACTAGTGACTCATCTAATAATTGTTTCTTCTTAATTTTCTCGGTCCAGGTCAGTCTCACTTGAAGCTCAGCCAATAAGCTACCATCATCAAACAGGCTAAGACGGGCAACATTGCTCTTAAATCAGCTACAGCCCTATGGCTCAGCTCGTCAACTACCACGTTAGACTTACCAAGGTGGTACTCAATTGAACAATTATAATTTTAAGCAGCTCTATCCATCTTCACTGCCTAAGATTTAGCTTCTTCTGTGTAAGGAGGTACTTGAGGCTTTTATGATCCGTGTAAATAATACACTTCTCACCGTACAAGTAGTGCCTCCAAATCTTAACTGTGAACACCACCATTGCTAACTCCAAATCATGACTAGGGTAATTCACCTCCTGAGGCTTAAGCTAACAGGATGCATATGCCACCACCTTACCATCCTACATCAATACACAACCTAGTCCAATGTCTAATGCATCACTATAAACAGTGAAATCCTTCCCAGACTCTAGCTGTATTAACATAAGGGCCTCAGTCAGAACCTTCTTTAGTTTTTCAAAAACTCTCCTGCTACTTATTAGTCTAATTAAACGGTACCCGTTTACACATTAACTTAGTTAGTGGTGCAGCAATTATAGAAAACCCCTCAACGAAACGTCTATAGTACCCAGCCAGACCTAAAAAACTTCAAATTTTTTATAGAGTCTTTGATGGTTTCCAATCCAATACAACTTCAATTTTCTAAGGATCAACCCTAATCCCCTCGACAGATACGACGTGACCCAAAAACGTTACTTCCCGTACCTAGAACTCACACTTACTGAATTTTGCACAGAGTTGGTTCACCCTCAAAATTTACAGAACAACCCGAAGATACACATCATGGTCCTCCTCGGTTCTCGAATACACCAGGATATCGTCTATAAAGACAATGACGAACCAATCTAGATAAGGTTGGAATACCAGGTTCATGAGGTCCATAAAGGTTGCCGGTGCATTTGTAAGCCCAAACGACATTACTAGGAATTAATAGTGACCATACCAAGTCCTAAATGTTGTCTTATAGATATCAGCCTCTTTAACCCTCAGTTGATGATACCCAAAACGAAGGTCGATCTTGGAGAAAATTAAAGATCCTTTAAGCTGATCAAAGAGATCGTTAATTCTTGGCAAGGGGTACTTATTCTTGATAGTCAACTTATTTAATTGACGATAGTCGATGCACATATGCATAGTCCTATCCTTCTTCTTTACAAAAACACTGGTGCTCCCCACAGAGACACACTCAGTCGAATAAACCCTAGGTCCAAGAGCTCTTGAATTTGTGCCTGTAACTCCACAAGCTCCTTCGGTGCCATCTTATAAGGGGCAATGGACACCGAAGCTGTTCCCGGTAAAAGCTCAATACTAAATTGCACCTCACGGTTAGGAGGCAAACCAGGAAGCTCATTAGGAAATCTATCCAGGAATTGGTTAACAGTCCCGACATCTCCAACAGAAGGACCTCTAGAATTAGACATGCTTACATAAGCTAAATATGCGTGGCAACCCTTACGAACCAGTTTCTCGGTCCTTAAGGCTGAGATTATATTAGACAGATAATCTCTTCGCTCCCCTAGCACAGCCACCTCCTCACCTTCAGTAGACTTCAACACCATACACTTAGCAGCGCAATCCAAATTCACGTGGTGTTTCACTAGCCAATCTATACCCAAGATAAGATCAAACTCACCAAACGATAGTTCCATCAAATCTGCCAGAAAGACAACTCCTTGAACCTCTAAGGGTACATCTCTGAACAATTTGCCCACCTTAACCAACTGTCCCAGTGGACTTATCACAGTCATATCACTAGTAATACTTTCGAACTGAGTACCCAACGACCCAGACATAGTGTATGCAACATACAAGTGTGTAGACCCAATATCAATTAAAGTAATGTATGGCACATTATAAATTAGGAATGTCACCATCCTCTCAGGGATAAGTAGCATAACCAAGGCTAGTTGTCTCGCCTCTGCGTTACTAGCACCTCTACCCAGTGCTCCACAACCACGTCTATTTCCATTTCCACCCCTACCCTGACCACGGCCTCTCGGTGGCTGTTGACCACACCTTGCTGTCTAGACAACCCTCTGTTCTGCAACTTGCATCTAACCCGGCCTCTGAGGATAATCCCTGACTTGATGATCCTTGGACCCACATCTGAAGCACGTCTCAGTTCTTTTCCAACATTCACCCTAGTGAGATCTTCCACAATCTGTACAAGTTTGTGGCCTAACAGCAATAATAGGAACTACTCGGACCAACCCGTAAAATCTGGCCTTCTTAACAGACCTCCCCGAAGAACCCGAAAGCCTTGAATCCCTCTTAAACATGCCCTTATCCTTCTCGCAATTCTGGCACTCAGAGCGCTTCACGTTCTCAGCAATCTTTGCTTTCTCAACAAGGACAGCAAAGTCTCGCTCCCTCTGCGAAGCTATCAGTGCTCGCAACTCATTTCAAAGACCATCCTCAAAATGCACACAGTGTTCATACTCAGTTGTGACTATCCCATGAGCATACCGACTTAGCCGTAGAAACTCTAACTCGTACCCTACCATAGTCTTATTTCCCTGGGTCAAACTCAAAAATTCCTTCCTTCTAGCATCCACATGACTTGGCCCTATGTATTTTCCTTGAAAGGCCGTCTTAAAGAAATCCCACGACACCGATCGGCCTGTTTTCACAATATAGTCAAGATAGTCCACTATCCGCTCAGTGGCCTCTAACCAGTACTCTGCCACATTTGGGGCTACACTAGATACACCACTAAAGATTTCTGCTCCATTAGCCTGGAGTAGTTTAAAAATTGACCCTCGGCCCACTGATCTAATACTCGCTCCAGCAACCCTCTCTAGAACCCGGAGCATCACTTGGGATTAAGTGTCAACCCCCGCAGCTCAATCATGAGACCCTGTCTCAGCCACTAGTGATGCTGGTGTCTCCCTAGTAGGCATGTGATCCGATGCTGAAGACCCAGCCCTAGCACTTCATTGGCCTCTACCACAGCCTTGTATACCCTACCAAGAGTACCTCTTATGCTCATATCAATATCGCGTACTATCTGTTTTAAGAGTCTTATAAATCAGTTAATAATTCTAGAATTTATTAACAGATGTTTTATGAGATAGCAGTAGTTAAAGCTATTTTTGAAGATTAGGATCTCACTATAGTTTTCAGTCTTCTACAATCTCAATTTCCCTACAGTCTTAGTTTACTCTAACTATGGAGTTTCAGTATGGTACTACTATCTATAATAGTTTCTTATTCTAACGTTTCAGTATATAATAGAAAACAGAGTTAGAGAACTTACAGATTTGGTGCCGGAGACTCAGTGTGCCATGCTTCCAATAACAATATTTCAGAACAACCCAAATTCTTTAAAATTATTTTTTTCAAAATAAAACTTTTAGGAAAAACTTTCAACACCCATTCCTCAGCCGAGTTTTACAACCTAGCTCTGATACCACTAAATTTAACACCCCAAACTCGGCCTAGATGTTAAGGCCGAATTTGATGTGTCACATCGAGTCATTTAGACTTGTTGATAAAAACCGTGTTTAAGTTAAAATGGCCTAAATTTTGTTGTATGAGGAAACTTGGTAAGTTTGTTACAATTTGAAATCATTATACCAAAACGTTGCCATATTTGTTTGTACTAGTTCCTTAATCCGGTTAAAATCACGGAAGCTTTTCGAGTTAAAAACCTTTAAATTTTAAAACGTGTCTTATCTCCTTAAAAATAGTTATTAATTTGAAAACCCTATTTGTTCTTGTTTAGTAGTTGAAGTAGGAAATAAAAACCCAATAAAAGTTAAAATCCTTAAATGGCCTTATTACACAATTAAACCGAAATTAAAATTTAAAGTAGATAAAAGTCAATAGCAGATTAGCAGTAATCTTGTAGCCACCTCCGAGTCCCTCACGGCTCTAAATTGGCTAAGACTAGGGATTACCTACACAATTAAAAGAAAGGGTGAGTTTACGAAAACTCAGTGTGTAATCCCCTACCAGTCAAACAGTAATAGTACATGTAGTGCAGAATAGGCATGAGCATTATACAATAGCAATACAGTCTAGGCCTTGGCCCTATACAGAACAGTGCGGCCTAAGCCCAATACAGTATTCATACAACACAGATATGCAGCCCAACCCAATCCAGCCAACACACCATGTGGGGAAATAAGTCGACCCACCCACCTAGCACACCAATATCGCAGCGAAGCTGCTAATAGTGATAACGAAGTGAAGTTGTTAGTAACACTAAATGTGACATAGCTACTAATGTTAGAATAAGTAGCAAAGCCACCAGATTAGTAAAAACTTGGTAATGCCACAACTACAGTAGTGCCTCCAAATCAGAATCCCAACCCCAATGTAGAATGTTATGTCATAAATATTATGTGTATGCAGTATGTCATACTCAGTATCGGTCATATAAATATTATGTACACATAAATCAACCTACCTCTAGGGTATAACAGTCATTTCCATTCATTACGGGTAAAATAGTAATCTTACCCCTTTAGGGGTATTTTGGTCATTTCACTAGTTTCAAGATCTCAGAATAGAAAATGACTCTTGAAAGGCCTATTGTCACGTTGAGCGACTCAAATAACCTATATGGCCAAAATGGTGTAAATGGGCCCAAGGCTCATTACTCGACCCAAGTGGGCCCACACGCTCGTGCGACCCATTTAACCCAATTCAGTCACAGTATTTCATACTTCTTAGTCTGACTCTTAATTTGTCACTTACTGGAGATTTCGTTTGTGTGGGCCCGTGAGCCCATTGGCCCACACGACCTATTTAGGCCTAAAGAGACCCATAACGATCCAGGCCCACGAGAATGCTCGTGGCAGCCTCTACAGTCTATCGCCCTTGCCTTGAGGGTTTAGTTTGCCACAGGAGCGTTCGTACACTCGTGAGGCCTCGAATGCCGAAGTTTCAGCTTTTCAGTTTTTCGACTTTTGCCGATTAATAGTTAAGTAGGGTGTGCTTACACACCTGATTAAGAATCAAGGAGACTCCCCCCGTGCGATCAACCTACATTCATCCAGCAAAAAATTAGTCTTTCATCCCTTAATGTTCACTAACACCAAAACTTCAAATCGATACCACCACTTACCTTAACTGAAGGATAAGTGACTTGTTCCTCTAGATCACTAAATAAAACAGTTGCACCCTCCTTCACGATTAACTACACATAAGACAGATTTCATTAGCATTACACGTTCATTACAAGACTTGAATTGATATCCAAAGTCCCAAATATTAGGACTAGAGTGGATTGAGTATTCGACCAATACTATCAAAACAAAACAACACTATCACCTTACCACACAGTATTCGGCCAAGAACTACCTGACGAATAATCGGAGACGTGTGAAGAACCAAAGCAATCGATGCTTCTCCAATAGCCAAAGACTATCGTCCAAAAGGTTTGGAAAACAAAGCAAGGTTAATAATCTCCAGTTAATATCACCACAAAATCAAGAACAGAAAAGCGAGAGAAAAGGGTATAATATTCAGCTACCCAGTTAACATGAAAAAGATAATAAAATGTTTGAGAAGGAAACAAGGGGGATTCGACTATCAACAGGACAATAGAAAAGAAAGGTAATGCCTTTGGTTCAGGTTGGGAGAGGGAGGAGAAGTGATAACAATCGGCTTGAAGGAACAAAGAAAAAGAAAAAAGGAGATGGAGTAATGTTCGGTCGAAGAAGAAAGTTGATAGAAGAAAAGAAAAATAGAATATGAGAGACAATACTCGGCCAATGGCTCTAAAAGAAAAAAGGACAAGAGTGGTGTGATTCGAAAAAAGAAAGGAAGTTCAGAATATAGATTTTAGTACTAAGAATTTACTCTAGTCAAATCCCGAAAGAGCACCAAAGGTTACTTGTGAAAAAGGCACTAGGGAGAAAAAAAAGGCCAAAAAGAACTAAAACCCAAAATGGCAAAAAGGGAATTCGGTACCTACTCATACATCAGTTGCCTAAAATGCACAATAATGGACCCTTTGCTGAATTTGCATAATCAAACTCCCCCTCAATCGGCTTGACTTTTCCCATTTCAAATTCCTTGAAAATCTCCACTGAATTTTCTCCTTGATTTACTCCAATTCAAATTCTTATGACCAAGTCTCCAACCACCTCTACAGAGTTTGAATCAAACTCCACCTCTCACACCACAGAGTCATAAAATAAAATCCCCTTTGCATTACCTGGAATTCGAACCCATGCCCTTATAGATGCTTCACATGCTACTTGCCACCAAGCCACCATGCTCCTTTGTGACATAAAACAGACACGAACAATTAAAAGTCCTACAAGCTAACATCCAGGTTCACTTAAGAGCCCAAAAATTGAGGGTTTTGCAAGGGACCAGACTTAAACCCAGACTTCTCAAGCAGTCCCAAACACACTCAAAACCCCAACATCATACTAAACATGCAATTTGAATCACTACATGCTAAATTAAAAACTTCTCATTTTTTGGAGTGTTACAAACTTGATCTTTAAATACCTAACCACAAACAAGCATATCATAGGCATATATACACCACCTACCATTAGCCATTTAAACATCTCAAAATCCATACCAAAATATGCCTTACAAAGTAATCTATACCTCAAACATAAGATAATAATAAACCATACCAAATGGCCAAAAACATACCAAAATGTCACTAGCCTATACATGCCATATACCATATTTACTAGCTTCCAAAAGTACCAAAATAAATGATCGATAGTGTGACGATGATTCTTGACGATCCTCGAGTCTGAGCTAGCTTCGATAATCTATAAAAAATGAAAGAACACACAAAGTAAGCTTTAAAAGCTTAGTAAGCCATATACAAATAAATTTAACACATAAAGAAACTATAACCCTAATCAACTATGAATAGTGCAAAAATTGACTTCTATATGTTAAAAGTGTCTAATTGTTATGAAACTTTAAATTGGGGGTCCTTAAATGGTAATTAGATCATTATCTTTGGTTCGGACAAAAATGGACATGGGTAGGAAAAAATCTCAAGAAAGGACAAAAAGGCAATTTGGTCATTTAGTAATTAAAAGAATTAAAAAGAAAAAATCAAGCTAAAATGTTGTCATTTTCTTCATGAAAGGGCCGAATATACCATAAACTCCATGGCTAGGGTTTGTTCAAGCTTTCCAAGATCAATAGTAATTGCATCCAAGCCCCCTTTTTAATGTTCTTTACATTTTTGAGATCTCGGTAACTCAGTTTACCTATTTCCACCATTATTTTGAGCTAAGGTTTTTGTTTAAAAATTGATCCATGTTTGAAATTTGTGCATTTTGATGAATTATGGTAGCTATGTATGTTTAAGGGTAGAGAAACGATTTTTACTAAGTGATTTTCGACGAAAACGTCCAAAAGGATCGATTTGTAAAAGTTGTAAAATTGGTCATAAGTGTATGAATTAATGAGAAATGTGGACTGCTATAGTTATGAAAATGGTTCAGCTAAGTCCAAAATACAAGGAAATTGAACAAAAATTAATTTACAAGCCTAGGGACAAAAGTGTAATTTTGACAAAGTTTAGGGGCAAAAACATAAATTTTCCATAATGTAATTTTTGGGTCACATTGAATAATGCGACTAATAAATGAGTTAATTGTGATATTATAGATCATGGAAAACGAGATTCAGGATTAGATCAGGGAAGATCGAGGTTATGGATCGAGTCGAGAAAAGTAGCTACTTTCGCGTCCGAGGTAAGTTAGTGTAATAATAAAGCTATGTCAATTAGACTATGTTGGATTAAATATTATGATGGTATGTAAATGATATTGAAATACTCCGAGAATGTTACAGGGTATGTTATGCATGCGAAATAATTTTGAATATGTCTACGACATTGTGATGAATTGATATTCATGATATTTCTATAAAACGTATTAACATGAATTTTCACAAAGAAACGAGGAAGAAGTAAAATAGAACTCCTGGTTAAATGATAAAGAATACAAAGGGTACCGTAGTCATGTAATGAGATATGTAGGTCCCGTGTAATTCCATGTCTGGGACATGGCTTCGGCACCAAATTGAGATCCCATGTAAGACTATGTCTGCAACATGGCATTGGCATCGACATGAGGTCCCGTTTAAGACCATGTCTGGGACATGGCGATGGCACCGAGATGAGATTTAGATCCCCTATAAGACCATGTCTGGGACATGCGTTTCCATGTCTGGGACATGGCTTCGGCACCGAATTGAGATCCCATGTAAGACTATGTCTGCAACATGGCATTGGCATTGACATAAGGTCCCGTTTAAGACCATGTCCGGGACATGGCGATATCACCGAGATGAGATTTAGATCCCCTATAAGACCATGTCTGGGACATGACGTTGGCATCTAAGAGTGATCCCGTGTAAGACCATGTTTGGGACATGGCATCGGCATCAGATTATGATCCCGTATAAGACCATGTCTGGGACATGGCATTGGCATCAGACTACAATCTCGTGTAAGACCATCCCTGGGACATGGCATCAACATCTATATGAGATCCTGTGTAAGACCATATCTAGGATATGGCTTCGGCATCGACTTGAGATCCCATGTAAGACCATATCTGGGATATGGCTTTGGCATCTTATCTTGGGAATGACATTTCGGGTATCCTTTTGTATTCTAAGTAAGTTAACGGGAAAAGTATTCAAGTTGATGAATTTAACGTGAAAGGCAAAAGTTATGTAATGAGGTAAATACATGATGGACCATCGGTAAGGTGGTGAAAGAGTATATGTGAATATGAAGTGTTATGAAACAATACAGGTATGTACTCAAACTTATGAGTAATGTGCTCGGTATGTGAATGAATTTTAGTAAGAATATAAACGAGTAAGTAGTGCATATGAAGAAAATCTTATGATGACTATGTGATTATGGTCAATACCCATGATTTATGATAATGTGATAAATTTGATTGATGATATGTATGTTTAAAAAGAAGTTAAAACAATGAAATCATGAAATAGTGAAATTAGCTGTCAAACAGTGTTGGGTAACAACATTTACGTGATTTTGAAAAGTCACTAAAAATGGTTTGAATTAAATTAGAGAATTAATGAGATATGAAATGAAAGCTTATTGAGTCTATTTTCTTATAAAAGAAACAGAGTAAGCAAAAGAGTTTTATATTATGAGATATTTAAAGTTTGAGATAGGGTCAAAATGAATTCAGAAATCCCCTGTTGCAACTTCATAAAATCACAAAAAATTGTATGAAAATGTTTATGGTGTATAATTTATGTGCTTAAACTCCTCAAAGAGTCTACTTTCAAGAGAAACAAATAAAAATGTTATCCAAATTCTATATAATGAGATAATAGATTTTAGTGAAGAGAGGCTAGGACTATTGGATAGCAAAAATGGGATAATTTAATAAATAAACTGTATTTATTAGAAGAACCAAAAATTTTGGAAATTTTATGGTAAGAATATATGTAAGTTTAGTTTCAAGGAAAATTTATGGAACTTAATTTGGAGTTCTGTAGCTTAAGATATAATTAATTTAGTGACTGTGACTCAGGAAGACAGCCTAAGTTGAATATTAGTAAAAAGTGAAAACTTGTAAAATAATGATTCTTTTTTTAAGAACACATTATGAGAATTGGATAGATAATATTAATAAATTTATTATTATTATATGCCAACTTACTAAGCTATAATGCTTATTCCCTCATTTCCATTTCTCTTACTGTTGTTAGGTTGGCTCAGGGTTGGAGATTGTCAGAGACAGTATCACACATCAAATTGTAAGTTTGGGTTACTGACGAACCTTAGGTGTTCGAGTGAGTGGCATGTATAGAAACTTAGATACTGGTAATATGTATTCTTGATATTTGGCCAAATGTATTAGCTTATATTGCTACATTGTATATGGCCATCAGATGTGGCTCATATTGAACATGGATATGTAAACCTATTTATGCATTCATGTGACTAGATCTTGTGTGATATGATTATGTTTATTTGTCATGAATTTTTAGTGATATATAACATGTATTTGAATGAATAAGTGTGTAAATGATTAAGTGTTGGCCACATGGAGAGAGACACAGCCATGTGTCTCAGCCGTGTGGAGGACACGACCTAGCACACAGGCCTATGACTTGGCCATGTACCCCTAAATATTCGGTGACGTCATAAACAGAGAGTTACATGGGTGGAGGACACAGGCGTGTCCTAGCCATAGGGACGTGTGAGACCACACAGCCTGCTCACACGGGCGTGTGACTCTCTAAACTAGGGAAAGTTTAATTGTGACTTAAAAGTTTTAGAAGTTCACAGTTTAGTCCCGAACCATTACCAGTGTATGTTTTAGGGCCTCGTAGCCCGTATAAGGGACTTTAAGATGGAAATTTAAAAGTTTTAAATTTTGTGAAATTTTATGGCCCGGTTTAAGAAGTTTAAGTACATTCAGGTATGGTTATGCCTCGAACTCTATCCCGGCATCGGATACAGGTAAGGAGTGTTACATAGTCACATGTACAAGTACCAAATTTCTCATCTCATTCACTTGTTCATATTCAATATGCATCACTTTCCTTTTCTTTTCAATACTCATATAGCTTCATACGTACCTAAGTTGTTTAACTCGTTTATACATTCTTTCTCGTCTTGACTTTGCCTGTTGAACCATTCGAAATTGCTTAGGATACTCAAAAATCTTGTATATCACAAACAATGCCAATGTCCCAGACATGGCCTTACATGTTATCACATATTGATGCAAATAGCCCAGCTATGGTCTTATATGAAATCATATATCGATGCCAATGTCCTAGACATGGTCTTACACGAAATCATATTATGATGCCAATGTAACAACCCAAACCTGGCCCAAACGTTATGGCCGAATCTGGCGGTGTCACATTGAAGTGCTTTTCGAAAACATGATCTCGTTGAAAAATCGGTTTGAAAGTTAACGTCTCTTTGTGATCTTATCAAAACTTTATGACATCATGTTCTTTGTTAAAATTCAAGTCATCTTGACAAATGGTTAGCCATATTAGATTTTCCATTATTATATTAAAAACTAGGTTTGTTACGAAAGCTTTTCAAAATCTGTTGCGTAAACGTGGTGTCTTTGAAAATAGTTATCTTTTGAAAACCCATCTTTTTCCTACGTCTAGCAGTTTATATCATAGGAAGTAAAAACCCAATTTAACTTTTAAAACCATAAAAAGGCCTTATTACAAAAATTATACCCAAATTCAATTACTTATAAATCAAGAGCTGAAAATGGAAGCAAATACGGTTGTGTGGCCACCGTCGAGTCCCTCGCAGCACTGACCCACCTAAAACTAGGGATTACTTGTACGATTAAAACAGAAGGGTGAGTTTACGAAAACTCAATGTGTAATCCCTTATCAAACAGTCAATCATACAGTATGCAGTAACAATTCGGGCCTCAGCCCATTACAATAACAGTATCAATGTGGGTGTTAGCCCATTACAGCAACAGTAGCAGTACAAAAATGTAATAAAAAATCCCACCCAATCCAGCTAGACACACCACTCTATCCTACCAATCACACTATGTGGGGATAAAATCGACCCACCCAGCTAGACAGACCAAGATTAGCACTGGTTGCAGCACTAAACAGTATCATAGCAAAGCTGCCAGTAATATAAATGGCATAAAGCCCTTAGTAATATGAACGGGGCAAAGCCATTAGTAGGTCCACAGTCGTCTTGGGCAACCCGTGCGACGTTATCAGTAATATGAATGACACAAAGCCATCATTATGAACGGCACAAAGCCATCAATAGGTCCATAGTCGTCTTGGGCGACCCGTGCAACCTTATCAGTATAGTACACTTCCTCCAAATATAACAACCCATCCCCATGCAATATGTCGTGACATAGTATCATACGTGTATGCAGAATGTCATGCACAATTACCATCATACATATCATAGAGCAAATCAGTCATTTTTACCTCACAGAGGTATAATAGTCATTTTACCTAATAAGGATATATCGGTCATTTTACCTTATAGGGGTATATCTATCATTTTACCTTATAGGGGTATTTCGGTCATTTCACCTTATAGGGGTATTTCGGTCATTTCACCTTATAGTGGTATTTCGGTCATTTCACCTTATAGAGGTATTTCGGTCATTTTACAAATTTTAGGGTCTAGGTATACTTACCGACCTATCAGAACAAAACAGTGTAAATGGGCCCAAAGCCCATTATGTAACCCAAATGGGCCCACACGCCCATGTGGCCCACGAAGCCTAGAAATGACCTTGGTCGTGTGAACAACACAGCCGGGTCCAATTTCTTCCATACTTCCGTGTGGTTTACCTGTGTGGGGCCCCACAAGCCTGTTGGGCCCATACGGTCGATTTCGACCCAACATGGCCCAAAATGGCCAAAGCCCATGAAATCGCTCATGGTGGCCTCAACATTCAAATGCGTACGTTTTACGTGATCAGATTACCACACGTGCGAGCGCACGCCCGTGTGGCGTCAACAATCCTTTTCTTCAGCTTTTGCCAATTTACAATTAAGGTAGTGTAGTTACACACCTATTTGCGAATATGCACACACAATCCATTGGGCACTTTAAATCTAAATACCATTGCAAATATTCGATTAGTCACATGCCAACAGAAACACAACAAGCCTTAATCAACATACTCAGTCACTTAAACCATAACCACTTACCTTGCTTGAACCACCAAATGTTTACACCTAATTGTTGATTAAGAATGATTACCCGCTCTTCGGTTATCCTCTGTATTCCAAACGAAACCTCCCATTAATAGCCATTCATGTAAATAATTGATCCCTAATGAAAAACATACTTATCGAAACTGAAAGCAAAATAGAAAGGCACTATGGGTGTTCAGCCAACGTAATAATGTAAAAGGAAAAGAACAGAGAAAAGAAAAGAGGGAATACTGAAGTAACCAAGTGGGGGAGAACAGAAGAGAATCAGCTAAAGTAAAGAATGCAAGAAAAATGAAGAAGAAGTCAGCCAAAAGAGAACAAGAAATGTGAGAGAGAAAGAAGAAAGAATCGCACAGGGAGTCGGCTAACCAATTATTTGACCGAAAAGGGCATTAAGGTGCACAAAAAGCATAGAAAAAGAAATAAACCCGAAAGACCTCCATGCAAGAATCCGCTAACAAAAGCATAAATGAACTCCAAAATGTTCACCGTAACCGAAGTGGTAAGCAATTCCCTCAAGGTCGAATTCTGAGTGTCTAGAGTTCCCCAAATGACATTAATTCTCCCTCCCCTCAAATTCCCCTTTTTCCTCCCTTAATCTCTACTAAAATCTCTCCAACCTCCCATCAAATCCCACGATCCACTTCTTAACCTCTCCATGACCAATTCAAACTCCACTCGATATTGTTTCGGTCCAACTCTACTACCTACACAACTTAGGTAGCAAAATAAATACTCCCTTGCATTGCCACAACTTGAACCTCAGACCCCATGAACACTCCACACGCCACTTACCACTAGACCACTAGGCTTTTTGTGTCATGGTTTACCCATATTTAATTATAAGCCTATTGGCCCAAAGCTAGGGGTTTACTCAATAAAAACAAAATTTTTACCCAAGTTACAGCTTGAACCCAAGACTTCTCAGACACTCCTAAAGCTCATAACCAGTGAAGCAGGCATGTACTTATGTCACTTTCTTGCACAACTAAACATTTATGTGCAGTCTTCTAACTGTTCCCATGCTCAAGGCCCAATACTTCTAGGCCCAAATTCAGGGCGTTATAGCCAATGTCCCATACATGATCTTACACGTAATAACATCTTGGAGTCCTAATGTCATCACATTTGTATCTTGTAGTATTTCTAAGGTTCATACGAGACTGTCAGACATCATAACTCTGTCTATACTTTCTCGTGCTCATTCATTTAGCAACCAAAGCAATTTAATAACTTATAAACATATACAATTCAATTTAAATGCATTTATTTGCATATGAACTTACTTCGGAAATGAAAATGACGAAATGAGTCGATTACTCAATAATCTTCGATTTTCCTTGATCTAAATCTAATTTATTTCTTTCTTGATCTATATGAATTCAAATTCAGCTCATTTAATCACCTATTCATTCAATTTAATCCAAAAATACCTATTTGGGCATTTTTACACTTTTGCCCCTAAAGTTTCACATTTATTCAATTTTGTCCTCATTTCATAAAAACATAAATTACAATAATTCCAATTAAACCCATGTATGTCGAATTACTATAATGCCTCTAGCAACCCATATCTTTCATTTATTTCACATTTTAACCTTATATTTTACACATTTCACAATTTAATATCTAAATTTGATTTTTACTCAAAATCACTTAACCAAACATGTAAAACTATCATTTATCTTTCATTTTTCATCATCAACTATCACAAAGCTCAAACATTCTTCAATGGCAATTCATAAAATCATCAACAAATTCAAAAATTAAGGCACGAGCTAGCTAGTATTCAAAGCAACGATCACAAAAACATAGAAATCATTAAAAATCAAACAAATTTCATACCTCAATCAGGATGAACAAGGGCCGATTAGTTGAAAGCTTAAAACCCTATTTTGTTTTCTTAGTTTCGGTTAAAAGAAGATGAAAATGAGTTTTATGTTTTCGAGGAAGAGTTTGTATTCCGAAGGACTCTGACTTGAGACAATCAATTCTGATAGAGGCTCATGGCGGTCCTTGTGCCATGCATCCTAGAGGAAATAAGTTGTACCAGGATTTACAAGAGTTGTACTGGTGGCTGGACTTAATCATGAAGTAACGGAGTTCGTGGGTAAGTGTCTGACATGCCAGCAGGTGAAAACTGAGCATCAACTGCCTTCTGGACTTTTGCAACCAGTAAAGATTCCACTTTGGAAGTGGGAAAAGGTAATCATGGACTTTGTGAGTGGGCTACCCTTGACGCCTACCAAGAAAGACTCAGTTTGGGTGATTGTGGATAGGTTAACTAAATCTGATCATTTCATACCTGTCTAAACCGACTACTCACTTCAAAACTTGGCGAAGTTGTATGTGGCAGAGATAGTGCGACTTTATGGAGTGCCAATTTCGATCATTTCTGATCGGGATCCTAGGTTTACATCTCAATTCTAGTAGAAGTTGTATGAGACATTGGGCACACAGTTAGATTTTAGCACTACTTTTCACCCCCAGACAGATGGGCAGTCGGAAAGGGTGATTCAAGTTCTGGAGGACATGTTGAGAGGATGTGTTATTGACTTCCAAGGTAGTTGGGAAGATTACTTGCCTTTAGTAAAATTTGCTTACAATAATAGTTATCAGGCAAGTATTCGAATGGTACCATATGAGGCGCTGTATGGTCGAAGGTGTGTATGCCCACTTGTTGGCGGAGTTGGGAGAACGTCAGGTTCTTGGGCCAGAGTTGGTGGCAGATACAGAAAATAAGGTTAAGCTGATCAGGGATCGGTTAAAGGAAGCGTCTGATAGGCAAAAATCTTATGCTAACTTGAAGCGTAAAGAAATTGAGTACTCAGTGGGAGATATGGTTTTCCTAAAGGTTTCGCCTTGGAAGAAGATATTGAGTTTTGGGAAGAAGGGCAAGTTGAGTCCGCGGTTTATCGGGCCTTATTGAGTTCTTAAGTGGGTGGGTCCGGTAGCATATCAGTTGGAACTACCTCTGGAGTTGGACCTAATTCATGATGTCTTTCATGTCTCCATATTAAGGCGGTATCAATCTGATCCTTCTCATGTCGTACCGGTGGAACAAATTGAAGTGAAAGCTGACTTGACGTTTGAAGAAGAACCTGTCCAAATTTTGGACCGTGATGTCAAGGTATTAAGAAAGAAGTTAGTTCCTTTGGTGAAAGTGCTTTGGTGCAATCATGGCAGAGAAGAAGCTACGTGGGAGCCAGAAGAGGCGATTCATCAACAATACCCTCATCTGTTTGAATAAGGTAAAATTTCGAGGTCGAAATTTCTTTAAGGGGGTAGAGTTGTAACACCCCAATTTTTGGATTTTTGAGATTTTTCTTGAATTTATTTTTGCTTGTCTGGATATGTTAAATTATGTATTAAATGTTTTTTAGTGGGCCTCTGAAGGCCTAAGTTTAAGTTAAAGCTTGGTTGAATTTATAAATTTCAGACTTGAAGGAGAAGAGGTTTTTGCTAAGTGGGCTTTTAAACAAAAATTGGGAAATTAAGACACAAGTAAGCCTATGTTAAAGTGGCAAGTTGGTGTCACTTAGAACTGAAGGAGGTGGCATGTAAGGGCTATGCAAGAGCTAAGGTTTGAATCCCATGGCAAGCAAAGTGTTGTTTTGTTTTTTTTAACATGTGTGCATGGTAAGTGATGGAACTCAAGTTGAACTCTGAAGGGAAGTGTTTGAACTACTCATGAGATTGAATCAAGGAGGGATAAGGGGAGAAAATTTAGGAATTTTAAATAGGAAGTTGTGTTGGCTGATTGGGGGGTTGAGGGTGCATATTCAGCTAGGGTTGTTGGGAGACTTCATTTTCGGCAATTAGAGTTGTATGTGTTGACATCTTTAGGGGTTAACCTTCGGGATTTGGCAATTAAGGGTCACTTTCTTTTTTCGAATAGGTATAGTGCCCTTTGTTTTCTTTTTCTTCCTCCTTCATGTTCTAGAAACTGAAAGCTAGATCCCTACACCCTCTTTATGCCGAATTGTGCAAAGAACCAAACCTTTCATCTCTTTTCTTCTCAAGCTGAATGCACCATCTTCTTCTCCTCCTTTTTCTTTTCCCTGTTGGTTAGTTCAATTCACTTAATACTCTCTTGGCCGATTGCCCCAAAAAGGCGAAACCTGAATCATTGACACACATCTAGCTGATTTCTCCCTTGACCAAATCTCTTTCATCTTTATTTGAAAGCAAACCGAAATCTCTTCTCAACCTCTTCTCTTTTCTTTCATCTTCTTTTCTCCTCAAAACCGAAACTTTAATTCTTTCTAGTGACCTCTTCTCAATCAAAACCTTCTCTTTTCTCTCTATGGATTTGTTCAACCTCTTTGATCTATTCCTGGGTTTTGGTTAAGAGGAGGGTAGATCTAGGATTAGAGGGGTGGAAATAGCATCTAGCAATCACAAGATCGATCTAGCAAAGCCGGTGGTAAATATTCGAATCCTTTTTCTCGTATTTTTGTGATTTATGAAAAGCCGAAAACCCCTAATCGATTTTGACTTCTTTTGGGGAGGAGTATCCATTGAGCCTTTTTCTTTTAGATCCCATGTATGTTAAGGGTGGTTGAGAGGTGATCTAGCAAGGAGCAGTGGAGGCTAGGGCCATTCAAGCAATCTAGATCTAGAATCGACAAAGGTAAGTGTTAGTGATGCTCTATTGTGGCCGAATAGGAATGTTAAGTTGATATCGATTATTCAATTGGATTTTAGTTGACATATGGATAAAACGATTGTAGGTTAATCATTCGGGGGATTTCAGCATATACCGCAAACAGGTGTGTAATCGACACCCTCTAGTAGCTTAGATCGACAAAAGCCGAAAAGCTAAAATGCTGAAATTTTGACATTTCGAGGGCTTGCGCACGTGCGAGCGCTCGTGGGTCGGTTGGAAATAGTAAAGCTGGTAATCACAATCTATAGGACTGTTGTTTGCACGTTTTCATGCACTTTGGTGGTTTTGGGCCTCGAAGGGCCGAAATTGGGTCCAATGGGCTTACGAGCCCATATGGGTGAAATCGAGCAGTAAGTATATTCTGGTAAGCTGGTTATTAGATATGCTAAAACGAGTGGGAAATTTGGACTTAGTGGACCACAGTAGCTTGTGGGCTCCGTCGGGCCCATTAGGGGGTTTTAGGGCCCGATGACTCTGTAATAATGAAATGGGCTAATTAAGTTACTTTGATGACGATAGGTTTGTAGTAGACTGTAATGAGCATGAAACCCTTAAATCTAGCAAATTTACTAAAATACCCCTTAAGGGTGGAAATTACTATTTTACCCCTAGGTGATAAAGACCATTTTACCCCTAGGGTTAAGTTGCCTGATTTGCATGCTAATATTTCTGATACTCTGTATGCCATGTCATATTATATTCTATTGCATGGGATTGGGTTACTATGATGGAGGAAGTGCTTAAGTGGCAATGCCACATATTCTGCTTAGAGGCTATGCCTCATATTACTGTTCTGGTGGCTTGGCCACAATATCTGATTAAGCAGCTGTGCTGCGACTATGGTGTGTAGGGCTGGGTGGGTTGAGTTATTCCCCACATGGTGTGCAGGGCTGGTACGGGTGGTGTGTAGGGCTGGATTGGGCTTTGGTTTGCATACATGCATAATACACTGATCTGTTACTGTAATGGGCCTAAGGCCCACACTGTTTTCTGAATAGGGTTAAGGCCCAGTTATCACTGTATCTGAATAGGGCTTAGGCCCATCTGAGCTTGAACTAATCTCTTACTTTGGTAGGGTTAGCTTATACACTAAGTTTTCACAAACTCGCCCCCATTCTTTCCATCCATGCAGGTGATCCCCAACCTTAGAGGACTTAGAACTGCGAGGGATTCGGAGTGGCCACTTGAACTGTTTTTCCCTATTTTATATTTTTCCTAAATTTACTTTATTTTAGTATTCTTTTATTTTTGGGTTTAAACTGTAATAAGGCCGCTCGGTAATTATTCTTATTTTGGTTTTTACTTATTATTTAGTACTTGTTTAAAATGATAGCTTAGTCTGCGCGGATTTTTAATTCAAATTTAACAAACGTTTTCAAAATATACTCTGCGCAACAAATGGGTAACCAAATAGCCACGACTCCATAAAAAGAACTTTAAAGAAGAAAGCTTCAACTGATAATGGATAGGGCTTTTATAAACTAAATGACTTTCTATTTTAAAAAGGCATGAGATGGTTTTGCTAAGTCAATCTAAAGATTATTAAAAGAAGATCGAAAAGTAGTTAACTGTCCATGTGACACACCAGATCTGGCCTTAACGTCTAGGCCGAGGTGTTACACGTGTGTTTAAAGCTCGCAAAGCAAACAAATATTTTCTACTCAAAGCACCAGAAAGGATATTAGCCTTTCCCAGGTGATAGTCAATGATCAAGTTGTAATCTTTCAACAATTCAAGCCATCTACATTGTCTCAAGTTCAGATCTTTCTATGACCTCAAATACTTCAAGCTTTTGTGATCCGTGAAGATATGACATTTTTCTCCATACAAATGGTGTTGCCAAATCTTTAAAGCAAATACAATAGCTGCAAGCTCTAAATCATGTGTCGGATAATTCTTTTCGTGTGGTTTCAACTATCGAGAAGCATATGCTACCATTTTGCGTTCTCGCATCAAAACGCAACCTAAAACATTCAATGAAGCATCACTATAAATAAAAAATTCTTTACCACTCTGGTTGAATCAATACAAGTGCCTCTGTCAATAATACTTTCAACTGTTCAAAACTTTGCTAACACCTTTTAGACCATTCGAATTTGACATCTTTCTAAAGTAGTTTCGTCAACAATGTTGCAATCATTGAAAATCCTTTGACAAATCTCCAATAATATCCAGCTAGAACCAAAAAAACTCTGACTTCTGAAACATTTCTTGGAGGCTTCCAGTCCACTTGATGATCGCCAAAACTAACTATGATCACGACAAAGGCAAGTGCACCTGTCGATTAATAGTATAGCTATGGTAAGACTGAAATATCGTGTCCACAATGACTAAAAGTACTAGCATTAACTATCTTTTTATTACCTAGCCTAACAATAAAAGGGGGATTTGTTTTGATCTAAAAATTAACTAAAATAATGAATGTGATAGAGAGTGAATTGGGAAAATACTTTTGAGAAAACCGATTTATAAAGACAGTACCCAAGGAACAATCCACCTAGACTTCACTTATTATTCTGACTCTGAATTAGACGATTTAGTCACTTGTCTTGATCTGTAGAAATCATAAGTTATGTTAATATCTCTATCGAGACTAAGAACAACTGACTCTAGGTTGATTAATTGAAATCTCTTTCTAATTAAAACCTCTATCGTTGCAATAACTCGATCTTGAATTCCCTTATTAGATTTGACTCTAATCCGGTAGATTTATGTCATCCTATCTCTAGGGTTGCAATCAACTCCGCTTAATTATGAAAGATCTACTCTTAAACAGGGACTTTTGCTCCACTGAATAAGCACATCAATACTTGAATTAATACCTTGAAAATATTAAAGTGAGAATTAAGAACTCATAATTAAGAACAGGTATTTATCATATAATTCAGATAATTAAATAACAAGATCCATCATAGGTTTCATCTTCCCTTGGTATCTAGGGATTTAGTTTATAATGGGAGAGGAATACATCTCAAATTTAGGAAAACAACAAAACATAAAGAAACCCAAAAGCTTCTAGAGAAATTGAATGGAGATCTTCAGTCTTGAAGGAGATCCTACTTCTGAGTTGATTCTGTCGACTTTCTTCAAGTAATTTCTGCTTTCTGCTCTGTGTGTTCCCTTTTGGTCCTCTCCTGGTGTGTTCTTATAGACTTAGGAAGGCTCAAAATACCTAAAAATTAGTTTTTTCTGCGTGAAATCGAAACAAGGCTCGATAGGGACACGAGCATGTGACCAGCTCGTGTGAGAATGCTCAACTCGTGTGCAATACTAACATGGTTTGAAGTCGACACGGCCTTGACACATAAGCATATAGACAGCCTATGTATCTTACACAGGCATGTGTCTACCCATGTGGAAGTGCCTAAGCCGTGTGAAATACTGAAATTAGCCCATTTTGTTCCCTTTTGGCCTGTTTCTTGCTCCTTTCGCTTTCCTATGTTCACCTAAGTATAAAAATATAATTTTAAAGGATTAAGAGCATAAAATTCACTAAATTATATAATAAATCATCTAAAAGTATGCCAAGCATGGGATTAAAATATGTTACATTTATGGTTTATCAAATATTACCACACTTAAGAATTTGCTTGTCCTCAAGCAAAATCCTCAACTCACACTTAAAATTAATTCTTCTCAACTTATAATCCTCATCAATATTGTTTCAAAATAATTCACAGGTAATCATACATTGAAAATTCAACTAAAAGAACATTAAAGTCTCAAACAATCCAAGTTGAGTATTTTATCATGAAAACATAGGTTTGTCCCTTTATCTAAGTAATTACCTTTAATTCAAAGCTAACTAGAGTTGACATCCTCACTAAAGATTCACGCAAATCACTCAAAGTGTTTAAGGTTTAGAGATAAGCACTCAGTAGTCAATCATGAAAAGTCATTACTATAGGCTTGCATGAAAATCAAATCTCCACCACTATAAATTGAGATGATACACAAATCAAGAGGTCTTTGAAGGGTTGTAATGGGGCTTCATTAAAAAATTACCAAACTAGAAAAATAAACTAAAATTGAATTGTTTACATCAATGAATCATAAAGACGAGCTTTTCATTAAAAATTAACTATTCAAGCTCAAGCACCATAGAACTAAGTAATATCCAAAATACTAAATGTTTTTTTTTTTAAATCTATATAATAATAAAGACAATTTGCTAACTGAATAAAAAAATAGCTAGGCAACTATTCAAATCAAATCTCGACAAGAAGGGAGTTAAATTAAATAAGAAAATTCTCAAGGAATCAAAAAGAATGGTTTATGGGTTAATATTAAAGGTGAATTAAGAATGGTGTTTTTAGGCTCAAAAGGGGGTCACTAAGGGCTAATTATGAAGGTAGGCTTTTAATGGAATAAGTAGGTTAAAACCTAAGTGCTTTTATCATCTTAGTATATCAAATCAAAGGTGTGGTCTTGACATGTATAAACAAAGCAAGTTCTAGAATAACAAATCAGTATTGACACACTTATAACCATCAATAAAAGTGAGTAAGAAAAATATATGCTCTAAAGGCTCAAAGTCTCACAAAAAATTATGGCTTTTGATGTCAATCCTGTGAATTTTAAACTTCAAGATAATACCTCGATTTGGGGAAACAACCTAAAATTTTAATTCTTAAAAATCAACTTATCATGCTTGATTCTCTAATCTCTTAAAGTTTAAACAATCCATGCAGAATTACCTATGATTTAATCCAAAACATATCAATAAAAATCATAAATTAATCAAAATGCATTCCAATAGTAATATGAGAAAATTACTTGAGAACAAGACATAATTCAAGGACTTTCTGATAATGATATGATTAACCTCCCCACACTTAAGATGTACATTGTCCTCAATGTACAAAGATAGATGATAGTAATATAAGCATAATATCATAAGAGAAGGAGAGAAGCGAAATTGCCCTAAATTTTTGGATAAAATTCTTAGAATAGTGAAAGTAGAATTGTACATATAGCTAATAAAGTTCATGTTTCTAAGCTACTATTAAGAAAATAAAACACAACTGTGGAAGAGAATTAAAGGATTACTCGATAACAATCATAAAGATAATTATAGTTCAAAATATAAAAGACAAGTCTTTAAAAGAGAATAAAATGAAAAAGAAAATAATAAAAAGAAAAATAAAAATAAAGCAAATGGACTCAAAGGTTCTCATCATCGGACGCATCATGAGTCATCGGTGCCAAGGGAGAAATATGAAGATGGTAGCAAATCTCTTGTAGTGTCGCATCAATACTGTCAAACCTCTGATCACAATACTGACGGAAGCTAGTGAAGTGCTTGGTGAGGTCTGCTATGCTAGCAACAGAAGGAGAGATCGATGACTCAGAGGTAGAAAGGGATGTGGGTCCTCGTGATAGGGAGGGACATCATCAGTAATGTCCTTGGGGTCATCCTGATCCTAAGAATGAGATAATCGGTATTGAGGAGGATGCATTTCACGGTGTCGTTCTACCATCCTCATGTGGATCATGGTGAAAAGTCCCTGCAGGACAACTGGACAACTAATGTGAGTGACGAGGACTACGCCGGTGTGTTTAAGAGACCAAAGTGTTAAGCGATACGAGTCACATAAGGACCTAAGCAAATGAGTCCCTTCCTGTGGCATTTGGTTTGATGGCAAAAGGCGAGGGTGATGAAGTATGCTAAATCAAATATATGCCTTTGCGCCATGCTCCATAAGAAATATACGTCATGAGTATTGACGACACCAGTGCTCTCCCGTTGACCTGTCAAAGTGTGAGCGAGTAATGCGTGAAGGTATCGTAAAGCTGGAGAGAGAGCTGACGCCTTGGAGTGACTTGGATCACAGTGGCCGCATTAGCTAGGAGAGCTGCCCAACAAGAGAAAGGTGGAAAGTGAATGTGGCTTTAGAGATGGGGGAAGTTGTCGTCATCCATAAACTCCTCTGTATAAAGTCCCAAAGCAACGTCTAATTCTAGAGCACTCAGTTGGCGCACTAAGCCACCAAGATAAAATTAAACTGTACTAGGCTCATCAAATACCGACATGATTGACTGTAACTGGAACATTGAGCAAAGTTCCAAAGTGAGCTCCATATATGTTTGCTCAACAATCTCAAAGAAACGGTCCCATGGAGCTGTAGTTAGGAGGGCCCGAACAGGGTCAGCAAGGTGGACCTACTTGAAAGCGGCCCAATCTATGCACCGGCCCACGCCAAGCGGTCGTGCATGAAGAAACTGAAATAAATCTTCTTGAGGTTCGGCTGGGAATTGTAGATAAGGATGGCATACCTTGGTAAAAGTGCTCGAAGAGGTCGCGCTAGGCCCCTTTTGCTTTTTCGAAGCGGGGACAGTAGTTTTAGTCTTGCCACGAATATTTATCATAAGTACCTACAAGAAGTCAATCATATAATTCAATTAGATGAATCAAGGCCACAGGGAAATGAATAAAAAAAGTAGCTAAGTTCATCTCAATTAATCAAACAAAATAATTAAAATCTTAATACCAAGTAATAAACTAAATAAATGATCAAAATAAATGAGCAAGCAAAATATGACTAACATCAGAAAGACTATGACCTTAGAGCATAAATAAATGCAAATTACTGCTAATGGCCAAAACTAAATGAAGCATAGACATAGAATTACCAATGCTGAACTGACAAAGGGTCAGTAGTAAGCAAATAAACCTCACTGAATGGTCAAATGCAACTCTAAAAATGTAGAATCTCAATAGTCAAAATATACACCTAATCTAAAAAGACTATGCCCTATGACTAATATTAATAAAGATATATGTAAAAGTAATGGGCTATAATATTGATGCAAGCATAAGAAGAATAATATCAACCAAAGAAAATACTAACTAAATGACAACAAACTAATGAATGCAAAGACTAACATGGCATAATACTGAATCAAAGTAAGAAAAGGGAATAAATAAATAAAAAGTAGATAAAATAATAAAAATGATAAATGATAAATAATATTATTATTATCTAAAAGGAAATAAAGAAGGAAGAAAGAATAGACCGACGGTGGTGGTCAGATGGTTGGCCGGTGATTTGTTGGGAAAAAAGGCGCGGGGTTGCGAGGTGGGGCGCGATTGGGGATGGCTTAAAGGTAAGGGTGGTCGGCCGAAGTAGGGAGGCTGTTTGGGGATGGGCATGGTGCGGTAAGGGAGAAGTTTGAGGTGGGGGAAGAGGTGATCGGGGCTTGGGTGAGGAGAGGGAAATGAGAATAAGGGAGAGGCAAAGTTGGGGCACAGGCACAGGGTCATGGGGGAAGGCCGAATGGGGTTGGTCGTGGGAAAGAAGGCTATTGACGATGGATGAGGGTGGCCGGAATGGAGGTGGTTGGGGTGAACGGCGGCTAGGGCTTTGTGGAAGGTATGGGAAAAAGACAAAGGTTAAAGTTAAAGGAAAATGAAAAAGAAAATAGGGTTTGGAATTAAAAAGAAGGGCCACAGTTGTGCGTGGCTCATGTTACACCACATGGCCGTGGCCCATGCCCGTGTGATATACGGTTCAGCCCGTGTACGTTTAGTAAGTGAAGTCAAAATTTCACATGGCCTTTGGACATGCCCGTGTGTCCAGGCCATGTCCCTCACATGGCCATGTCGCATGGCCGTGCGCGATCTCTTTCGCTTCTCCCATGCCCGTGTGACTGATGTCGCGCCTGTAGGCTTTGGCTGTGTCTCGAACACGGCTGTGTGCTTTGCCTGTGTGGCTTCCTGACTTGGTTCAAAATTGGAACATGTATCTCCAGATTTAATACGGCCTCAGACACGCCCGAGTGTCAAGGTCTATGGCTCACATGGCCGTACCGCACGACCATGTAAAGTTATCATAGCCTGTGTCTCTAGCACTTTTGAGGAAATTAAAGTCCTGTTTCCACATGGCCAGGGACACGCCCGTGTGTCCAGGCCGTGTGGGTCACTGTCGAATTCTTTGTAATTTTAATGCTAGGTTTTTAGAATCCACACGGCCCAAGACATGACCATATACTAATCCCATGGTGCCCACACGGCCAAAGACATGCCCGTGTGTCCAGGCCATGTAGGTAGAAAACCCTACATTTTTAGTAATTCAATTAGTTTTTGTTAAATACTATAAATTGAAAATAGGAAAATTAGTAATGTTAGTACTCAAGTTGCCTCCCGAAAAGCACTTATTTAGAGTCTAAGCTCGACTTACATTGCATGCACATTTACGAGGGTTTGTGAAGCTGAAGCTCCTCTCTATCATCTTTAAAATCTCACCATTATAAGGTTTAAGTTGATGACCGTTTACCTTGAAAGTGCCGTGGGTTGGATGAGTTACCTCTACTGTGCTATATGGAAAGACGCTTTGGACTACAAATGGACCCGACCATCTTGATTTCAACTTTCTAGGGAATAATTTAAGCTTTGAGTTGTATAACAAGATAAAATCTCCAGCTACAAATTACTTAGGTTGCTTTAGACGAGCATCATGGCGTCGCTTCATTGCTTCTTTGTATAATCATGAGTTTTCATATGCATTTGCTTGCCACTCATCTAGCTTGTTCAACTACATTAATCTCTTCTCATATATAAGTTTGCTATCATAGTTTAGAAATTTTATAGCCTAAAATGCCTTGTGTTCTAGTTCGAATGGTAGATGACAACTTTTCCTATAAATAAGTCTGTAAGGAGATGTTCCTATGGGAGTTTTAAAAGCAGTTCTATGGGCCCATAAAGCATCATCTACTTTTATCACCCAATCTTTCTTGTTTGACTCTATGGTCTTTTCTAATATACGTTAAAGCTCTCGGTTTGCTACTTCGACTTGTCCACTAGTTTGAGAGTGGTAAGGGGTAGCTGTTCTGTGGTGCACTCCATATTTCTTAAGGACTTTATCAAATTGAGCATTACAAAAATGAGTACCACTATCACTAATAATCACCCTAGGTGTTCCAAATCGAGAGAAGAGCTTCTTAAGGAATCTCACTACCACTCTAGCATCATTAGTAGGTAAAGCTTGAGCTTCCACCCATTTTGACATATAACCAACCGCTATTAAGATGTATTTATTTCCAAATGAGCTAAGGAATGGACCAACAAAATCAATGCCCCATAGATCAAATATGTCACATGGGAGCATATATGTTTGAGGCATTTCATCACGTTTAGAGACATTACCCTTTTTTTGGCATCTATCACAAAAAGTAACATACCTATTAGTGTCCTTGAATAGTGTGGGCCAATAAAAACTTGATTCAAGAATTTTATGTGCTGTTCTAGTCCCACTGTAATGTCCTTCGATTGGTCTTGAATGGCAGTGTTCCAAGATTTTATTCACTTCTGACTTCTCAACGCATCTTCGAATGACCTGATCTGTACATATATGAAAAAGAAAAGGATCCTCCTAAATATAGTTTTTCACATCGGTAAAGAATCGCTTCTTGTGATGATGTGTCAACCCTTTTAGTTGATGTTAGCAGCTAAATAATTCACAATGTCTACAAACCAAGGTACCTCAGAGTCAATTAAGCACAAGGTTCCTCTCTTTGCACCTCATTAAAACTAGTTTCAAATTTTTAAGGGCAAAGATGGAAAGAATTATCGAATACCGAAAAGTCGTCCATAAACACCTCCATAATGTCTTCCACGAGCTCATCAAAGATGGCCAACATGCAACGCTGAAAAGTAGTAGGAGCATTACATAATCCAAAAGGCATTCTAAGATAAGCAAACGTACCATATAGGCATGTAAATGTCATCTTCTCTTGATCTTCAGGAGCTATCGGGATTTGAAAGTAGTTAGAGAGTTTGTTTAGGAAGCAATAATACATATGCCCTATAGCCTTTCCAACATTTAATCAATGACTGACAAAGGGAAGTGATCTTTTCTTGTGGTACCATTCAACTTCCTATAGTCAATGCAAACTCTCCAACCTATGACTGTTCTTGTTGGAATTAATTTATTATTTTCATTAGCAACAACAGTTATGCCTCCCTTCTTAGGAACAACCTGCATAGGACTCACTCAAGTACTGTCAAAAATAGGATAAATTAGTCCAGCATCTAGAAGTTTAATTACATCAGCCTTGACAACTTCTTTCATGTTGGGATTCAGTTGTCTTTGAGCTTGCACACATGATTTGTATTCATCCTCCATTAAAATTTTGTGGGTGCAAAAAGAGGGGTTGATTCCTTTAATGTCAGAAATTTTCCAAGCTATGACTCTTTTATGTTCCCTTAGTACCTTAGTAATTCCTTTTTCTCCTCCAGTTGCAAGTTTGAAGCAATAATCACTGGTAGCGTAGAGTTATCTCTAAGGAATGCATACTCCAAGTGATTTGGTAACTGCTTCAGGTCTAATTTGGGAGGTTCTTCTATAGAGGGTTTTTGTTTAAGTTCATCATTCACCTCAATACCCTCGTACTTTGTTTGTCTTGGGGAAGGTTCGTTATAGTTCAAATCAATTTTTACCTTCCCTATCTTAATGGAATCTTCAACTACCTCCTCTCCTTGGACACTACAAAATTCCAACGTGTTCTTATCAAGGATTTCCTGAAAAGAATCTTGAGTAAAATAGTCAATAGAATCAATGAAATAACAGGAATTATCTTGTACTCTAGAGAATTGCATGGCATCATAGATCTTAAAGATAATCTCTTCGTCACCTACCCTAAGCACTAGTTTACCATTCCCCACATCAATAACAACTCTAGTAGTGCCTAAAAATAGGCTACCTAAAATTAAAGGCACCTCAACATCCTCATCCATGTCAAGCACAACAAAATCAACGAGAATATGATTTTATCTACTTTTACAAGCACATCTTCAATAATACTGCTAGGATATTTAACAGATCTATCAGCTAATTAAATACGCATCCTAGTGGGTTTTGGTTCCCCAAGACCAAGCTGCTTAAGCATTATATAAGGCGTCAAATTTATGCTAGCACCTAAATCAGCTAATTCTTTCTCAATATTTAAACTAACAATTAAACAAGGGATAGTAAAACTTCTTGGATCTTTCAATTTGGTTGGCAGTTTATTTTGAATGATAACTGCACATTCCTAATTGAGTTCCACTATAGATGGCTCATCAAACTTCCTTTTCTTCGTTAAAAGCTCATTAAAAAATTTTGCATATGTAGGCAACTACGAAATAGCTTCAACAAAAGGTAAGTTAATATGCAACTGTTTAAAAGTTCAAGAAATTTACTGAATTGTGCATTCATGCGGTATTTCTTCAACTTTGCCGAATATGGGATAGGTGGTTTATATTCTTTGAGTACTGGTGTTACACTCTTTTTGGATTTGGTCTCCTCGTCCTTGTTCTTGTTTGATTCTTGCGGCAACTTCCTTTTAGGTTTAGTTAACACTTTCCCATTCCTTAATGTAACTGCTTTCACAATCTCTTTAGGATTGGGTTCAGTATTACTTGGCAAGCTACCTTGTGGTTGTTCTGTTTAGAAATCATCTTGGCAAGTTGCCCAATTTGATTATCGAGTCCTTGAATCGATGCTTGCTGGTTTTTAAGTGCTGATTCAGTATTTTGACACCAAGATAAATTTTTCCAACATCTCTTCAAGGTTCGATTTCTTTTCCTGTAGATAAGGCTGTTGTTGAAAGCTCAGAGGGGGTAGTGGTCTTTGATTTCCTTGGCCTCCCATGAAAAATTTTGGTGGTTCCTCTAACCTGCATTGTAAGTATTACTGTAGGGATTATTTTGAGGCCTAGGATTATTGCCCGTATAATTCATTTGCTCATTCTCCATACTAGGACCGTAGGGTAAATATTTCGAATTGTTCATTCCACCTCCACTCGTGTCACACTGCATCACCAGATGTACATACGTAGAACCAACTACACCATCAATGTTTCTATTCAAAAGTTCTACCTAATTTGACAACATGGTAACTACATCAACGTTAAAAACTTTGGCTACTTTTGTCAGCTTTGTCCTCATCACTTTCCATTGATAATTATTCAGTGACATCTCCTCTATAAACTCATAAGCCTCCTCATGTGTTTTATTATTTATGGTACCACCAGTAGCTGCATCAATAATTTGCCTAGTCGAGGGGTTCAAACCATTGTGGAAAGTTTGAACCTGTAGCCATAGGGGTAGCCCATTATGAGGGCACCTTCTCAATAAGTCCTTATACCTCTCCCTTGCATCATAAAGAGTTTCTAAATCCATCTGCACAAATGAAGAGATAGCATTCCTAAACTTTGCCATTTTGGCCGATGGAAAATACTTTAATAAAAACTTTTCCGTCATTTGCTCCTAAGTAGTGATAGAACCTCGCGGTAACGAGTTCAACCATTGTTTAGCTTTATTTCTTAATGAGAATGGGAATAACTAAAGGCAAATGGCATCATCAGAGACGCCATTTATCTTAAAGGTGTCACAGAATTCCAAGAAAGTGGCTAAATTAGTATTCAGGTCTTTGTCCTGCAAACCATCAAACTAAACAAACTATTGAATCATTTTAATAGTGTTAGGTTTCAGTTCAAAATTATTTGCAACAACAGCAGGTCTAACAATACTCGATTTAGCCCTAGCTAAATTGGGCTTAGCATAGTCGTACATATACAAGGGGCAGGACTCTAATTCACAAAAAGTGTGGCTACCACAGGAGGTAATGGATTATTTTGATTTTCTACCATCTCCTCGGTAATCTTGGTAATGTCCTATTACTCTTCCTCTATGTATTGGAGGCTTTTCCTTATTTCTCTTCAATTTATGCATAGTCGTACATATACAAGGGCCAGGACTCTAATTCACAGAAAGTGCGGCTACCATAGGAGGTAATGGATTATTTTAATTTTCTGCCATCTCCTCGGTAATCTTGGTAATGTCCTATTGCTCTTCCTCTATGTATTTGAGGCTTCTCCTTATTTCTCTTCAATTTTTGTGAGTTGTGCTCTCGATCTTACTATCAAAAAGAAAAGGTCCTGACGTGTTCCTTCCAATCATAAACTAGAGACACTTGCTAGAAACAAATAAACGAAAAATTAGAAAATAAAAACTAAACTAAAAACAAAAAGTAAATTGCAATAAAATTAAAAATGGATAAAGAAATAAAAATTAAGCATTCTTAATATCTTAGTCCTCGGCAATAGTGCCAAAAACTTGATGATCGCCAAAACTAACTATGATCACATCAAAGGCAAACGCATCTATCGATTAATAGTATAGCTATGGTAAGACTGGAATATCGTATCCACAAAGACTAAAAGTACTAGTACTAACTATCTTTTTATTATCTAGCCTAACAATAAAAAGGGGGATTTATTTTAATCTAAAAATTAACTAAACTAGTGAATGCGATAGAGAGTGAATTGGGAAAATACTTTTTCAAAAACTGATTTATAAAGACAATACCCAAGGAAGAATCCACCTAGACTTCACTTATTATTCTGACTCTGAATTAGACGATTTATTCACTTGTCTTGATCTGTAGAAATCCCTAAGTTATGTTAATATCTCTGTCGAGACTAAGAACAACTGACTCTAGGTTGATTAATTGAAATCTCTTTCTAATTAAAACCCCTATCATCGTATTAACTCAACCTATGGGTTCCCTTATTAGATTTGACTCTAATTTGGCAGATTTATGTCATCCTACCTTTAGGGTTGCAATCAACTTCGCTTAATTATGAAAGATCTACTCTTAAATAGGGACTTTTGCTCCACTAAATAAGCACATCAATACTTGAATTAATACCCTAAAAATATTAAAGCGAGAATTAAGAAGTCATAATTAAGAACAAGAACAAATATTTATCATATCATTCAGATAATTAAATAACAAGATCCATCATAACTTTCATCTTCCCTAGGTATCTAGGGGATTTAGTTCATAATGGCAGAGAAATACATCTCAAATTTATGAAAACAACAAAACATAAAGAAACCAAAAAGTTTCGAGAGAAATTGAATAGAGATCTTCAGTCTTGAAAGAGATCCTAGTTCCGAGTTGATTCCGTTGACTTTCTTCGAGTAATTTCTGCTTTCTGCTCTATGTGTTCCTTTTTGATCCTCTCTTAGTGTGTTTTTATAGACTTAGGAAGGCTCAAAATCCCTAAAAATTAGTTTTTTCCACGTAAAATTGAAACAGGGCTCGACAGGGACACGAGCGTGTGACCAGCCCATGTGAGAATGCTCAGCCTGTGTGTAATACTGACATGGTTTGAAGTTGACACGGCCTTGATACATGGGTGTGTGGACAACCCATGTGTCTCATACATGTAACACCCCAAACTTAGCCCAGACATTAGACCAAGTCTGGTGTGTCACATCAACGACGATTTAATCATGCTCATTAGCTATTGCGTTTAGGGTGAGTTTTGCAAAACCGTTACTAAAGTTTGATAAGAAAATTCCAAGTTTAGTTTGTGATCATCCTATCCACTACCAGTTTAAAATTTATTTTCTTACAAGATCTTGTTCGTCTATTTGTTATCCATTCGATATGTGTGTTTCATTTTGAAAACATTGTTTAATTTTAATGAAAAACCCGTGCAGCCTTAATCTAACCGTTTTAATCAAATTATCAATATAAAAGCAATACCCAAATTAAGAAACTTTAAGTGGCCTTATTACAAACCCAAAACCAAAATAAAAGATAATTTAAGTAAAATTCTGAAAAATAAATTAATTAATTAAAACCACCATGTGCAGTCCTCGAGGCCACTCTGAACCCCCTAGCTCCAAGTCTACAAGCTTAGGGCTCACCTGCATGGATGAAAGGAAGAGGTGAGTTTGGGAAACTCAGTGTGCAAAGAAACCCCAACCAGAGCCCAAATCAGCTCAAGCTTACTAGGCCTAAGCCCTATCCAATTTCAGTAATAACTAGGCCAAAGCCCTATTCAAATCCACTTAACTGGGCCTTAGCCCTATTCAGATTAACAGTATTAACTGGGCCTTAGCCCTATTTAGTAATCAGTGCGGCCCATAGGCCCATTACAGTAATAGAACATAATAATGCATGTATGGAAAACCCAGCCCATGTCCAGCCCTACACACCACCTGTACCAGCCCTACATACCATGTGGGGAATAACTCAACCCACCCAGCCCTACACACCACAGTCGCAGCACAGCTGCTTAATCAAATAACGTGGCCAAGCCACTAACAGTAAAACCGAGGCAAAGCCCCTTTTAGTAAACGTGGCAATGCCACTTGGCACTTCCTCCATCAATAAAACCCAAACCCATGCAACAGAATAATATGTCATGGCATACAGTGAACAGATACATTATAGCATGCATTTCAGTCAAAATTAGCCCTAGGGGTATAACTGTCATTTTGCACCTAAGGGTAAAATAGTAATTTTCCACCCTTAAGGGGTATTTCAGTAAATCCACTAGTTTTTAGGGTTTTATGCACTTTTCAGTTATTACCAGTCCAGTCATCATCTAAGAAGTGTTTCTAGCCATTTTAGCAACTTAGAGTTATTGGGCTCTAAAACCACTGATGGGCCCTACAGTGTCTACTGGCTATTTTGGCCCACTTAGCCCAAATTCACAATTAGTTTAACAATTTTAACCTACAAAATACTAGAACCCACTTACCGCTCATTTTCACCCATATGGGCCCGTATGCCCATTGGGCCCAAATTCAACCCCTCGAGGCTGAAATTCACCAAGGTGCACAAAATTGAGCACACATCAACTTTACCGATTTCGATTATAGATCTTACCACTTTCAACTGACCCACGAGCACTCACACGCTTGCAAGCCCATAAAATGTTGGAATTTTGACATTTCAGCTTTTCAGCTTTTACCGATTTAGTCTACTAGAGGGTGTTCGTTTACACACCTAATTTGCGATTACTACAGCGAGAGCTCCCACACGATTATCCTACAATCGGCCACTACAATATTAGACTTATGAATCAATGACAGCTAATCTAATCATGCTTACCATATTCGGCCAACATCCCTTAAGGCCTTAGAGCGCTTACCTTTGTTGCAAACACTGATTAAACTTAGATCTAGCCGCTCTAAAGATCCTAGCCTCCAACGCTCCTCGATTGATAACCTTTAGTCCATTCTAGAGCATAGCAAATCGAATGATAAGACTAATAGAGCCTTTAACCCCAATCGACAGTCACTCTACATAGGGGTTTTCGGCTTTTCCTTAAATCCCGAAATAACAAACGGAAAGAAAGAATCTGAGCACTTACTGAAGATCTACTAAACAAGAATGCTTCCAACCCTTTTCTATCCCAGATCTGACGCAGATCTAGCCTCTAAACACGAGCAGAGAGTGAATCTAAGGGATCTAAGGGTTCAATTCCCGAATTGTTTATGAATGTGAAGATTTTGGCTTTTGGTATGATGAAGGAGAAAAGATAGAAGTTTTGTAATGGAAAAAGAAGATGTCGACAAGGGTTATGGTGTTGGGTTCAGCTTTGGAAGAGGTTGGATTGAAGAGAAGAGTAGGGTCTCGGTCAAGGGAGAAAATGACAACCACCTGAGTTTCGGCTTTTAATGGTAGTCGACTAGTAGGTTAGAGCAGGAAGAAGGGAAGTAAAGAGTAGATTCGGTCTAGAAGAAAGGTGATGAAGTGAAATCGGTTTAGAGAAGGAAGAAGAAAGAAAAGAGATGAAAGAAGAGAGGATAGATTCGGTTATGGTCAAATCGGCACAAAAGAGAAAAAATGGTTACGTTTTCGGCTTTTTGGGACCACGGGAGAAGAACAAAAAAAGAGCAAAGAACCCTAAAAGGTACTACACCAATTCGACAAAAAGAAAAGAAGTCAGAACACCCCAAAAGGCCACTCAAGATAATCAGCACCCTCAAGCTTCTTTTTTTGAAAATGCTCACTCAACTCCCAAGTGCCGATTTTTCTCCTCCAAGACTCCTACAATCGGCCACCACTAGCTTCCATTCAAACTTCCTAAAACTTCTCTCCCTTATCCTACTTGATTCAATCCCATGAGCAACACAAACTCTCTCCCACAAAGCTCCACTTGAATTCCACCACATGACTGGCACATGCATAAAATAAAATAAAATACCATACTGCTTACCTTGAGACTTGAACCTTGGCCCTTGCATACATTCACACGCCACTTTCTTAGGCCCTAAGTGGCGCCACATTGCCACTTTACCGATGGCTCACTTGTGTCTTAATTTACTCACTTTTTCTTAAAAGCCCACCTACTCAAGTCCCATTCTCTTTATGTCTAAAATTTGATATTTCTACCGGGTTTTCACTTAGGCTTGGGCCTTCTAAAGGCCCATTAACACACTTAAAACATAAATTTCATAACCAAACTACACAATTTCAGGTCCATACCAAAATTACAAAAATCCCGAAAAATCCTGAAAATCAAGGCGTTACAACACAAGCGTATGGTCTGCCCGTGTGGAAGTGCCTAGGCCATGTGAAATACTAAAATTAGCCTATTTTGTCCATTTTTGGCTTGTTTCTTGCTCCTTCCGCTTTCCTATGCTCACCTAAGTATAAAAACATAATTTTAATGGACTAGGAGCATCAAATTCACTAAATTACACAATAAATCATCCAAAAGTATGCCAAGCATGGGATAAAGTATGCTACATCTATGGTTTATCACCACTATAGCTGATATTTTGTTCGGATTGACCTTAATATTGTCTGTCGATACCACTTGTCCCAAAAATCCAACATTGTGGAGCCAAAACTCACATTTGCTAAACTTAGCAAACAACCTTTTTTCACATAAAGTTTGAAAACAATTCTCAAATGTTAGGCATATTCTGTCTCATATTGGGAATAAATCAGAATATTATCAATGAACACAACAAAAAATTTGTTTAAGTACAGTCTGAATATTCTATTCATCAAGTCCATAAACACAATAGGTGCATTTGTCAAACCAAATGGCATAATAAGAAATTCATAATGTTCATACCTGGTTCTAAAAATAGTTTTCGATACATCTGAGTCTTTAACCCATAATTAATAATATCCAAAATAGAGATCGATCTTTAAAATTAGGGTCACACCTTTTAGTTGATAAAACAAATCATCAATGCATGGTAAAGGATATTTGTTCTTAATTGTAACTTTATTGAGCTGTTGATAGTTGATACACAATTGCATTGACCCGTCCTTTTTCTTAACAAACAAAACAAGAGCACACCAAGGAGAAAAGTTGGGTCGAACAAAGCCCCTATCTGTCAATTCTTGCAACTGTGCTTTCAACTCTTTCAATTCTATAGGTGTCATTCTATATGGAGCTATCGATATCAAAAAAGTTCCCAGCACTAATTCAATGGCAAACTTAACCTCTTTGATCGGTGGTAACCTTGGTAATTCTTCTGGGAACACATTTGTAAACTCACATACAGTCAGAATCAATTCTAACTTCAATTCTAAAACCCTGGAACCAAATATGTAAGTGAGATACGATTCATAGCCTTTTCTAACATATTTATGTGATGTCATAGCTGAAATAACTTTAGATGCACCACCCAATGTACCTGATTCAATATGGATCCTTTCACCATTCTGACATTTCAACATAATATACTTTTATCTATAGTTTACAACAGCATCATGCAGAGTTAACCAATCCATACCCAGAATCACATCAAACTCATCAAATTCCAGCAGCATTAAATCAGTCAGAAAGTTGTAATCCTGAATCAATAAAGAGCAACTTTTGTAGACTTTATAGACTAACACATACTGACCTAAAGGATTCGTTACTTTAACCACAAATTTAGTAAACTCAAAAGGTATTTTCTTATCCGACACTAAAGTTGTGTATACATATAAGTACGTTGGCCCCGAGTCCATCAAAGTATTAACATTAGTATCAAAGATAGAAAAGGTACAAGTGATCACATCAGGTGTTGAAGCTTCCTTTCGAGTCCAAATTGCATATGCCTTAGCTGGGGCTCGTGCCTCAGATTGAACAGTAAAATCCTTTATTTCACTTTGACTAATACCCACATTTCTAGTGTTTCGTGGTGGTCTCCCTCTCGCAGTTGTATTACTCGAATGATTATTCTAAACCTTTTCTTTATTAGACTGTTCAGGGTAGTCTTTGAGAAAATGATCATAATAATCGCATTTGAAACATAACCCATCTTTCAATCTACATTCTCCGAAGTGTTATCTATTGTATTGTTGACATTCGGGCTTCCTATTTTTGGCGCTGCCTACACTTGCTCTAGATGTAGCCTGAGATCTTGCACTCGAATGTTGTTTTCCTTTATCTCTCCCTGAATAACCCATCAAAGCTGATGAATGACTGTGAAATTCTTTTGATTTTTTTGATGGAGATGAGGATATCTTTCCCATAGGTCATTTTCCTGTTTCAAGAGCTCTGAATATACTTTTCTTCTCACTTTATTGAGTTCCTAGGCTTTTAGTGCTCTATCAACCAAAACTACAAATTCATTCAGCTCAAGAATCCCGACCAGCAACTTGGTGTCTTCGTTCAAACTATTTTTGAATCGAGTGCACATAGAAACTTCTATTGGTACACATTCTCAAGCATACTTGCTAAGTCATACAAATTCACTCTTATACTTGGCTACTGTCATACGACCCTGTTTCAATTCCAAAATTTCCTTGCATTTATTGTCAATAAATAGTTGGCTAACATATTTCTTCTTGAACTCTATTTGAAAGAATTCCCAATTTATGCGATCCCTCAGTACTACGACAATCAATGTATTCCACCACTGATATGCCGAGTCTTTTAGTAATGATGCAACATATTTCAGACATTCAACCGGTGTACAAAATAATTCATTAAAAACCCTCACAGTGTTTTCTAACCAAAATTCAGCTTTCTCTGGATCATCTTCGGCTATACCATGAAACTCTTTAGCCTCATATTTTTAGATTTTATCAACTAAAGGCTTGCTTGTACGTATTGGATCCAAACTATGAGGAACTACTAGAACTGATTGAGGAATGGGTGGGGTAAAGGAAGTTGAGCCAATGAGTTTATTCTCACAAACTCTATGAACCACTCAAACATCAGCTGGAAGAAGGCTTCTTTAGCCTCACCTCTCTGGCACTCAAGTGCAAGCCTACTACCACTAGAAGTTGCTCTGTGAATGGAGGCTTGCACGTTACTTTCAGCCTTATTGAAATTGGCTCAGTTGGATGACATCTTATCTATATGAAAACATAGTTCAATTTGAGTCAGAAGTTATCACACTATGACAAGTTATATAATGGATGTATTTCTAGACTCTATACATGCTACGTTTAGTCTAAGAACCGACAACACTATTGCTCCAATACCACTAAATGCAACACCCTTAATCCATATCTGCCTCCAGATTAAGGTTACAAAGTATTACTGATTAACCAAAAACCATGCAGGATAAATTGATCAATAACATAAATATATCATAAACCATCCATATACAATCATATTGTCCCTAAATTGAGCAATCGATGCTCTAAAGTATCTTAGAAGTAAATCGGGGCCAAATTGAAATAATTTGGAAAGCTTAAGAAAATATGCAAAAATTTTAAAACAGGGGTCACACGGTTGAGACACACGCCCTTGTCTCAAACCCTGGAACCCTGGAACTAGGGACACACGGCCGTGTCCCAACATGTGTCTTCACCTATGTAACTCTCTGAGTAAGGTCAAATAGCCGTGCCACACGCCCGTGTGCCATGCCATATAACACTCTAAGTTGCCCCACATACCCGTGTGTCAGGACGTGTAACTCACTGACTTGGAACCTGAGGAAACCATCAATGACACACGACCGTGTCTCTAGGCCGTGTGTCTCCCATGGCTAAGTTGCACGCCCGTGTCTTAGGCTTTGTGGACCCAAATCTACCTAAATTCAAGCCATATCCAAGACCATTTCATACCCAAATATTTAAACCAAAGATGCATACTTTCATAGCACCAAAACATCATCTAATCACACACAGGTTTGCCATTTCAAAATCTTAATTCAACTAACGAATATGCCATTCAAAGGCACCACAATCAACAACCAACATTACCTACCTAGCCATGCCCATATGCCTAAGTCCATGGATAACATTCTCGGCTCTTTAGTTATTTAAATATTCCTAACTTAGCCATTTCCAAAGTATACAAAACATAACATAATAAACCATTATCAAGCCATTATACCAAATGAACCTTCTATAATAAGTCCATTAACAAACCATAAATATCCAAGCACAAACATACCAAGTTACCAATTTACATGTTTTTAAAAAACACCACTATAAACCATCCTATACATGTTGTTATAAACCTTGGCCAAAATGATTAAAAACTACCGAATAGACTTCTGGATAGTGTGATACATCTCCAATGAGTTTCCAACTAAATTGAGCTTCTAAATGTCTATAAAACATAAGAAAGAAACTATGTAAGCAATGAATGCTTAGTAAGCTCGTATAAACCAAACTTAACTTACCATATCAATTGAATAATATAAGCATATGCATAAAATCAACCATAACCCTAAGCTTGACATAAGCCTAATAGCAACATCAAGCTCACAAGTTAGTACCCTTGTTTATATATATATGAAATCATCCATAGGATATGTTGTAGACACCTATTTTGTCCAAGACTAATTGGAGGCCCATTTAATTTTTTTCTCTCTTGGGCCGTTTGAAGCGCACCTGGTTTTGGTCTATTTGAGAGAATTATTTTTCTTTTTCTTTTTTACTTATTTCCTTTTTGGGCCTGTCAAAGGCCCAAATTATGATTATCATCACTACTATTATTATTAAATATCATTATTATCATTTTTTACAAATAAATAAGATTAAAAAACAATATATATACATGAAATGAAATGAAAGAAAAGAAAAAAGAGGCTTTTCATATTTTTATTCTTAAAAGATAAGGTAAAAAAACAACTACAACAGTCTTACCACCCAAGGGCCAACCCTTTTTGAAGGGGAACGCATCCCTATCGATGTCGTATTTAAGCCTTAGGTTCCCCATGCATTAGAGTCAGCTGTAAGTCAACATGTAATGGCCATGTTAAATGTGAAGCCTAGACATAAGAGTCGTACCTTGCACCTTGTAATAATACCCTATAGGATCTCATGAGCATTTATTCGTAAGTTTTGTGTTTATTTTTTCGCAATGCTTTTTTATTCAATTTTGCATTTTTTCATTGGACTTTATTGTTATTTTTACTGAATTTGTTTTTCTTGTGTATGTGTCTTTCCATGGCATAATTCATGCATCATTTAAATACTTGGGCACAGTGTCGCATCTATATTCGACATGAACACCCTTCGAGAAGATTCAGCTGTTTGGCATGTGGTAGAAAATTTAGTGATAATAGCGAGAATGTCAAAGGATATTTAGAGCAGAGAAGGTGATTGCCAGATAGCTAGTTTTGACTCGAGCCTACCTCAGATAGTCTGTTTGGACTGTAGGAGGAATTGCAAAGATGAGGTAAAGGGAATATGGCAATCATAAGACGAGGCTAAGAAAACGTGGTTCCGGGAAAAGTATGGCAATGTACCACAACTTCTATTGATTAAACTGAATGATGCCCTGTTGAAGGCTATGGTACATTTTTGGGATCCCACTTATAAGTGTTTTATGTTTAATGAAGAGGATATGGTATCGACTATCGAGAAATATTCTACCCTTCTCTACTATGACTTTAGAGATCCGCTCAGGATATATTAGAAGTGGAACGTCAATTTGCGGGGACCCTTAGACAATCTGATGGGATTACCTATAGATATGGTGAAAGTAAGGTTAAAAGATAAAAATGGTCTTTTTATTTCCTGGTCTGACATTAGGGATGCTATGGGAAAGGTGCGATGATAGACATTTGTCACTGTTAGAGTTTTTCGTATACAGGTTGATTGTGTTCCCAAAAGCTCTGGGATATGTGAGTGTGGAGCTAACTAATTTTCTATTTTATATTGAAAAAAGGGTGAATCCTGCTCCAGTATTCTTAGTTGAAACCATCATTTCACTCAATTTCATAAAAAAGAAAGGAGATAGAATTTTTTTAAGATGCGCATGGTTGTTTTTCATATGGATGAAAAGCCATTTTAGGTGCCTCTGGAAGCATTTTCGTCATGTACTTGTTCCTTCGACCAGGGCTATAGAGGAATTTCTGGAAAGTGAGTGGCCTCCAAATCAATCGATTAAGGAGTGGGTTTAGAATCTTTGTACATTGACATACCAAGAAATATAATAGAGGGCTCCATGGATGATTCGGAGCACGGTACTCATCTAGTGCAATGGTCATTTGTAGGTTCCCTTAATTGGCATATAGGGAGCCATCAATTATTCCTTGTTGATGGTTCTGAGCTAATACGAGTATGATCAATGTTTACCTACTACAGTTGGTTTAAACAGGGTGGAAGTTTTGGTTCAGGACCCGAGATTTTGGAAGAAATTGGAAGAGGTACGAATTAAGTGAGGTCAAACCTTGAGCTTGCAATCAGGAACATTTTTCAACCATTCCCCCTTGAAAATGTATATCTAGTGGCACCTAAAAAGAAGTAAAATCTCTGTGTCAGCACAATTTAAGGAAAAGAGGAAGGTCCTAGATGATGTAGTCGAGCTAATAGAAAAGATATGTTATTTAGAGACGCGTCTGAGGGGGAGAGATGAAGAGGTCTGATGACAATGAGACCAGCATCAGGCATATGTAAAGGAAAAGGAAGAAGAAATCATGAGATAACAACAACATGAAGGGAAGAGGGGAAAAACTAAGAATACAGTTAGAACGACCTCAACGAGAAAGATCTAACTTGTTCGTTAAGATTCATAGGTTGGAGGCGAATCCTATTATGCGGTCTAATGAACTCCAAAAAGTGCGAGAACACGAGCAAACTTGGAAGAGGGTGTCTAATGAGAAAACTGTTGAAATTGAGGTGCTGGAGAAGGAAATTGTCATCTGACTAAAGAATTAAAGATAAAAGAATAGCAAAACAAAGAGGTGACGGAAGAATATATGGAGCTGGCAAAACGTTTTATCACGGTGGAACAAATGGCAGTAAGCCAACAAGAGGTGTTTGCAACAATGCACAAGGAAGGTCAGGTTTTCACTTAGCAAGCCAAAGACATATGTGAATAGATTGAAGAACTCAAAAAAGAATCTACCCATTTGCGACTAAGAAAGAGCCTACAATGAAACTTCTAAAGGTGGCTCAGGCACATTACCAAAAGTTCATCAAGCTCATGAGGAAGAAGAAGATTGGCAAGTAGAGATTTGCCTTATGGAAATAGGATTGATTAGGATTTTCTTTAAGTAGGAATGAAAAATGAAAAAAAACTTTTCTTTAAGTAGGAATGAAAAATGAAAAAAAACTTTGTAAGTCAAACAAGTTTATGAACCTTCTATGAAAGAAAATGTTTATATTCGATTATATTTAAGACAATGTGCCACAATTTCAATTATTCATTCATCTATTTGTTCACTCATTTGCTTATTTGTTTATTCAAAATAATTATTTAAAAATAAAAGAATAACATTTTTTATGAAAAATCCAAATAATTTTATAACTTTAAAAATAAATATCATTTGAAAAAGGACCAAGGATAGCTCACCGATATAACACCCACTCAAAAACCAAGAAGATGATGGAAGAAGAATTAGCATGCATGGCCAAATTAGAGGAATAGATGAAACGGATGATGGAAATGATGACTATAATGGTCAAAGGCAAGGCCAAGGTAGGAGAAAGAAGTGGCACTTTAAACAATCCAATCTGTTTTTACTGTGATACTGGGGTATATGGTCAAGATTTACTACTTCAAGCACCAAGTGTGACCATTCAAATCCCAAAAGTAAACAAGTTGCCTGCAAGCAAGGAGCTGAGAGAAATGGATAAGGGAAAGTCGATTATGGATAAACAAGCTCATAAATTTAGCCTAATTAAGGAATGTTTGAAAGCCATTGAAAGATTAGACACCTTTGGATTTGTAGAAGTAAAAGGCTTGTGTCTGGTACCCGATGTGATCATCTCACCAAAATTCAAAGTTCCGGACTTTGAAAAATACAACGGTAGTAGTTGCCCCATTACTCACATCGCCATGTACTATAGGAAAATGGATGTTTACTCCAAAGATGAGAAACTGATAATGCACATATTTCAAGAGAGTCTAACCGGATCTATGGCTCGTTGGTATGTAAAATTGGACATGAGTCAAATTTGAACTTGAGGAAAGCTCGTACGGGCATTTATTTCTTAATACAAACATATTGTAGACATGGCCCCAGACCGCCTAACTCTGCAGAACATGGAAAAGAAGTAAATTTAGATCTTTAAGGAATACCCACAACGGTGGATGGACCTGGCATCGCAAGTACAACCCCTGCTCACAGAAAAGGAGACCACTGCTCTGTTCGTTAGTATGCTAAAAGGCATATACTACGACAGAATGGTAGGAAATGCCTCTAAGACCTTCATGGATATGGTATTAGCCATAGAAATGATAGAGAATACATTGAAGTCGGGCAAAATAGATGACCCTTTGAGCGTGAAGAGAGGTGTCGTTGGGAAGAAAAAGGAAACAAAAAAGTAAACAATCACACTAAGCGGATACCCATACTCTTACTTTCCTTACTCGAGCCCAATACCTCCACGCCCCTAATATCGGACTGTAAATGTTGCTAATACTTCACCATTTATGTATCGACCACCTATACCCCTTTACAAATCCCCCATGTTAACTATGCCAACCTGGTCCCCATAGGCACAAGCTCTAGTAAGGCTAGCACGGGAGAGCCTTATGTTTGATCCAATTCCTATCTCCTACGCTAAACTTTTTCTGATTCTGGTGGAGAGGCACCTCCTTGTACCTACACACAAGGAACCAATGCAACTGCCATTTCCAAAGTGGTATGATGCCAACACTATATGTGAGTATGACTTTGGCAATCTAGGTCATACCATCAAGAATTGCTTAGCATTAAAATATAAGGTGCAAGATCTTATAAGGGTAGGAAAGATAAATTTCCAGCGAGAGAATACACCAGATGTTAACACGAATCCGTTACCAAACCACAATTGAACAGCTGATGCTATAACTGAAGAAAAGAGTCTTCAACGAAGAAAAGTGGAAGAAATCACAACCTCACTCGAACGACTCTTCGACATCTTGAGAAAGTCAAATCTAATTCACGCCAAGCCGCCCAGGTCTGTAATGGGAATTGATATGGATCAAATCTACAAATTCCACGAAAGAGCTCAAGGATACTCCATCCAAGTTTGCCCAATGTTTAGGGAACATATACAGTGTCTCTTGGATTCTTTCCAGCTAGAGATGACTAACGAGTTCCTTGAAAATATGATTAGAGGTGGTTGGATCTGATGCCTCCAAAATCTCAGGACTTAGTGGCATAACTCGAAGCGAGTGTTGTTACAAGCCAAACACAGTAGGGAAAGAACTTCGTGGTAGAAAGTGATTTTAGAAAATCAACCAAAAATTGGTGATGCAGAAGCCAATAAGGAAACGAGAGAGGACCAAAAGGGAGAAGTCGAGAATGATGAAGTTAATAAATTTTTACGTCTGATAAAGCATAGCGAGTATAGCGTGGTCGAGTAGTTAAACAAAACAACAGCAAGAATTTCTTTGCTATCACTCCTTTTGAACTCGAAGCCACATAAGGAGGATTTTGTATGAGTTCTAAAAAAAGCTTATGTCATTCACAACGTGTCAGTAGATAATGTCAATCACTTAGCATAGAGCATTTTGGCCCCAAATTACATATCTTTCAATGATGATGAAATACCCCTGGATAGAAGGGACTACACATCTCAATAAAGTGTAAAGCTTATTCTGTGGCTAGGGCCCTGATCGGAAATGGGCCATCGATTAATGTCCTGCCTTTGTCAACATTGTCCAAATAGTCTGTGGAAACCTCGTACGTGTTATCGAACCTTTTAGTTGTGCGAGCTTTTGGTGGCACCAAAAGAAGCGTGACTGGTGAAATATAGATTCCCTTGTTGGTAGGAGTCATTAATTTCCTTATTCGCTTTCATGTGATGGATATAACGTCGTCTTACCGTATGCTGTTGGGACCCCCTAGATTCATTTGACTGGGGTGGTACCATTGTCCTTGCACTAATGATTGAAATTTGTAGTCGGTTAGAATTTGTGTATCTCGTGTGGCAAAGAGGACCTTCTGGTAGCTAGCTTGCCAAATTTTCCTTTCATAGAAGTAGATGATGATGCAATAGAGAAATCTTTCCAGACCTTTGAGGTGGCCACTGTATCTTACGTGGCAAAGGAAATACGAGCCCCTAAGCCTTATATGCCACGAACAGCGAACATATTATTTGCCTAGACGGTAGGGAAGGGTCAAAAAATCCACTTAGGTTTGGGAAATACCTACAAGGTATCTCAAAACTTGTTTTTTTCCGCTTAGAAGGATATAAGAGGGGATATAAGCCTACGAGGGAAGATGTCAAGAGGCTGTGTAAAGAGTAGAGAGGAAAGTGGTTGGCTCGCATGGCTGGAAAGAAGGTAGTGGAACCTCCTTTTATTCGTCCTCCACTATATGGGACCTTTTACTCAATGGGATTCAAGCACCAAGAAAGGCCCCCATTCAAGTTAATGATTAATGGAGATGCAGTGGATCTAAACATGATTGGCGATAGGGAGCCGATGTTAAGAGACTCGGTTCGCTACGACCCTTCTGACTTAGACAACTGGCAGCTCATACCGTTACTTGTTATCCTTGAGTTCTCTGAGATGTAATCGTTTTTAGGAGTTTTTATATCAAATTTTAATATCGTTCAGTTAATTTAATTTCCTTCAAAAATCTATGTAAAACTATTTTCTCTTTAATGAAATCATATTTGGATCATGTCCTTAGTCACTTTTATTCATTCAATCATTTTCATTCATATACCAATATACATACTCATAATTATTTTAGGGATATACCTCATGAATTGATAAATGATCCAAATGAAATCTTTGAATCAAATTCTCATAATTATGTTCACTATAATAATCATGGGACGGAAAAGGAGGAAGTTGTACCAGATGAGTTTTTGAGGCTAGTTGAACAAGAAAAGAAGCTTATAGAACCCTACTTGGAGGGAACATATATAATCCATCTGAGTGATGATGAGGTAAGAAAGGAAATTAGGATTGGAACCACTCTTATGCCAGAGCAAAGTCAATTGTTGAAGGATCTACTTGTCAAATTCTCAGATGTGTTTGCATGCTCATACCAAGATATGTTAGGTTTGGACACCAATATCGTGGAACACAACTACCTTTGTCATACATGGCTAAGTTACATGTCGTGTCTTAGGCCATGTGGACATGAGATTGGCCAAAATCGACCCATTTACAACCTCAAATTGTGCAACCACCTAAAAGCATTTTGTACACCTAATCAAGGCATCAAAACATGATCAAAACCTACATGAAATGACCAATTCAATAGCCTAGAATCATTCAACCAATATGCCATACAAGGCACCTCAAATACAAATATCCAAACTTACCTAAACATGAATACTTTACCATATTTCAAACATACACAACTAGTTCAATAACACCTCAAAACATACCATATCTTGGCCATATTGAAACCAATTCATCACATACCATTTTGGCCATTCAAACATGCATCACAAGTACCCAAAAAGACAGTTGGCAAACATGAAAAGGTACCAAATCCAAACAACTTATACACGTCATAATCATCAACTAACATTCAACTAAATACCAACACAAGTCCACCTATACATGCCATTATAACCTTGGCCAAAACATCAAAAACTACCAATATATTCACTGGACAATGTGATAGATCTTTGACAAGCTTTAGAACCGATCGAGCTTCTGATTATCTATAAAACATAGGAAAGAAAACTACGTAAGCACACAATGCTTAGTAAGTTCGTAAAACATGAACATAACTTACCATTTCAATACATAACATTAAGATTAAGCATAATATAATCCAACCACAAGCATGGCATAAGCCTAAGCACCATCAACAATACATATTAGTGCATTCAAACATAATTTACTTGAATTTACATAAGGTAAGCCATTATACATGAACATGCTTCATTTGAATTCTTCATTTTCGTTAACATAAGCATACTTCCATTGAAGCTTACTATTTCAATCCTTTTCAGATTTACATGATATAGTTCATTTGAACACTTACTAATCTTTTCCTTTTCATGCTCATTGAACCAATTAGAATATCATCGGATACTTGAGAAAGCTCACACAAAGTGTGCTAAACATATAACCGTAACCTTTCCTTTACATCATTGCTCACACAAGTGATGAAATAAACCTACTCCCATGAGCTGTAGGTCAGAATCTAAGCTACACGATGCTACTTACATTAGCTGTGGGGTATCCACAACAAATGTAGGACCTCATCCATCGGTAAAACATTCAAGACCAGCTCCCGAAACATGAAAACCCTAATGACATGTGCTTTGTATCCTACGAATTCCTAGGGTTCAAACGGGGCTTTATAGCTGTCACAGAATTGTTGGATATTCATCATTCAATTATATGAAAATTAAAATAATAACTTATAATGGAAAATATCATTAGCAACGATAATTATTCATACAAACTTACCTCGACGATTAGAGCGCAAAAATGAAGTCGAGTAATTCGAGGCTTTAGCTTTTCCCTGATCTAAATCTGTATGAGGTCTATCTTGATCTAAGTAGACAAATTCAATCCATTTAATACTTCTATTATTCAATTCAGTCCATATTTCATATTTTTGCAAAATTACTATTTTCCCCTAACATTTTAACTTTTTACAATTTAATCGTTAAACTCATAAATAGAAATTTAAACATTTTCATCCTTTTCTCATGCTAGCAAAATTCTCTAAGGACCTAAATCAATCCATACAAATCATCATTTCATAATTTTACCATGAACTTTTACCATTTTTATAAATAAGTCCCTAAATGTTATTTTAATAAAAAATTACTTTACAAAACTTGTTATTTATTAACAAGAGCCCATAATCTACCATCAAACATCAAGAATGATGCAAGAACATTCATGGAAAAACCCTAAACCTTCAATAATTTTACAAATTGATCCCCGGGCTAGCTAGATTAAGCTACAACGATCTCGAAAACATAAAAATCATTAAAAACAAGCTCAAAAATCACTTACATGCTAAGGAAAAGCTTGACTGAATGAAGAACCCTAAAATGGCTTCTTTCTCTTAAATATTTTGATGGAGAATATGAACTAAAAAGATGATACACTTATTTTCTTCATTTTTGTTTTATGATAATTTTTCTAATTACCATATTAACCTTGACTTTTAACATTAAAATTACTTAATCTTATGTCCATCTTTGTCCACTAACATTATAAATGGTCTAATTACCATCTAAGTCCTCCCACTTTTAAGTTTCCTAGCCATTTAACCCTTTTAACAAATAGAATTCTATTTTTGCACTTTTTATGATTTAGTCCTTTTTACGTAATTAAATATGCAAAGGTTAAAATTTCTTAACGAAATTTTTATACTACCTTACTAAAATTTCATAGACATTATAATAATAATAAAATAATAATTTACTCGTCAAATTTGTGGTCTCGAAACCACTATTTTGATTTCACTAAAAACGGGCTGTTACAATTCTCCCCCTAAAGAAATTTTCGTCCTTGAAAATCTTACCAGAAAAGAGGTTTAGGTATTGCACTTTCATAGGTTCTTCCAGCTCCCACGTAGACTCTTCTATTCTGTGACGTTGCCAGAGAACTTTTACTAAAGCTATACTTTTATCTCTCAATTCTTTAACCTATCGAGCTAGAATTCTAATCGGTTCTTCCGTACGTCATATCTGGCTAAATCTCAACGTCAATAGGTGAAATCACATGTTAAGGATCTTATCAATACCATCAAAACATAGGTACATGGACTACATTGTGAATCTATTCTAATTCTAACGGCAGAGCTCATCTATAAGCTACTGGCCCAATTATCTCAATGATCTCATATGACCAAATAAACCACAAGCTAAGCTTTCCTTTTTGACCAAATCGCAAAACTTTCTTCCAAGGTGATACTTTGAGAAATACCTTAAAGTCGACTTGAAATTCAATATATTTCCTTTTCAAATCCGCGTAAGATTTTTGTCGATCTGAAGCTACTTTCAAACTATCTTGTATCACTTTAACTTTTTCATCAGTTTTCTGTATCAAATCAACACAGAACAACTTTTTCTCACTCGCTCAGTCCAGTATAACGAAGTTTGACACTTTTGACCATACAAAGCTTCATATGGTGCCATCTTCATGCTTGATTGGTAACTATTGTAGTATGCAAATTCAGCCAATAGTATAAATCTCTCCTAGTTACCTTTTGTAAAACCCTTAACCCATATCCATCGCCGGAATAGGGTTACGAGGCATCACCGGTCAACCACAACATAAATAATACATTTGTACAATCATAATTAATATCCGTTCATCTCAATCACTTTGTCCCTTATAAGGTCTTACGATACCTTAAAACATTCTTAGAAGTGGCTCGGGACTAAACCGATAACATTTGCAAACTTTGGAAGACTTAGAAAATTTTATTTCATTTAAGGGTTACATGCCCGTATGAACAGGCCATGTGCCTCACATGGCCATCAGACACGCCCATGTCACAGGCCATGTGCAAACAAGGCATACATACTAACTTGCACCACGCGGCTAAGAACACGCCCGTGTACCAGGCTATGTAAAAATTAGGAAGGTTACTGACTTGGGTGACACGGCCGACCACATGCCCATGTGCCAGCCCGTGTGCCACCCACGGCCACTAGACATGCCTGTGTGTCTATGCCATGTAACTCACTGACTTATTATAACTAATGTGCAGGGGTCACACGGTCGAGTCACACGCCCGTGTGCTCAGCCGTGGGGCACGAAAATAGGCTTGGTTTAAGCCACATTTCTCACCCTTATTTCATATACACCTAGCCATCAAAAAGGTATTATTTTAACACATAAATAGGCAGCCAAAACATGCCAATTCAATCACATATCATGCCATCTATCCACAACCATTTCAACATCTCAATTCCATATTCAAAACATACCAAATCATCTTGCCAAAATCATCAAAACTTACGTAAGTTCCAAATGCATTTACTCATCATCTTATCATCTATTTCATACCTCAAAATCATATAATCAAGCCACAATATATCATCTTTCAAGCATTAGCTTACCAATTAACAACTAGTTACTTGAGCAATCGTATAAGCAAACCAAACCAGCCAACATATAAGGAATTATATACTTCACATATATCACTTATCAAACACATAACTTAAGCCAACATAAATGGCCATACACACCAACATTTACAAGCCAAATATCATGGCTAAAATCATAACACAAAACATACCAAGATAACTCTAGCCTATACGTGCCATACATTAATATTTACAACATCAAAGTACCAAAATATCGTTTGATAGTGTGACGACGATACTTGATGATCCCGGAGCTTACGGTATCTTTGATAATCTATAGAACAATGAAAACACACACAAAGTAAGCTTTCAAAAGCTTAGTAAGCCATATACAAATAAACATAATAAATAAGAAATATATAAGCCAATTTATCCACGAAATTCATAGTGTAACACATACATAAGTTTCACAATTCACATCTAACTCACTAGTATAGTGCCATATCCCAGATATGGTCTTACATGTTATCAAATATTGATGCCTCTATCCCAGAAAGGGTGTTACACGAAATCATATACGATGCCGATGTCCCAGACATGGTCTTACACGTAATCTTAGATCGATTCAATGTTCCAGACATGGTCTTACACGATATCACATATTGGAATCCTCATGTCATGACATTCGTATCCAATACTATTCCTATAGTTCCTACGGGGCTTTCGGACGTCGTAAGTCTGTCAATACTTCTCAAATTCATTTGTTCATTATCCAAAATAATTCAATAGCATATAAACATAAATAATTCAATTTAAATACATTTAATTGCATATGAACTTACCTCAGAAATGAGAATGGCAATAGGACTCGATTACTAGTTAACCTTTGACTTCCCCCGATCTAATTTTGATTTCTTTCATTATTAATCTAAATAAATTAAAATTTAACTAATTTAAACGCACATTCATTCAATTTAATCCACAAACACATAATTAGGCTTTTTTTTGCATTTTATCCCCTAAACTTTCATATTTTCATTAATTTAGTCCTTTTTGCATAAAATCACAAATTAACAATTTCTTTAAAACCCATATGTGCCAAATTTCTATGGGGTCTCTAGCAGCCCAAAACTTTCATTTATTTCACATTTTAACCCTACATTTTGTACATTTCACAATTTAGTACCAAAAATGCATTTTCACCAAAAATCACTAAACTAAATAGGATAATCTATCATCACATGCTTATTTTCTATCATCAAACTTCCCAAAGCTCAAATTATCATCAATGTCATCTTATGAAATCATCAACAATTTCATAAATTCAAGTATGGGCTAGCTAGAATGCAAAGCAACAATCTCAAAAACATAAAAATCATCAAAAACTGAGCAAATAACATACCTTAATCAATAATGTAAGTGCCAAAAGTTCAAAATCTATTTTTCATCTTCTTCTTTGATATATTCGACCATAGATAGATGAAAATGATGATGATATTTCAATTATTTTCACTTAATTAACTTAAATTACTAAATTACTTTTATAACCTTGATTAAAACCATTTAAAAATATTCATTTAATGCCCATTTATGTCAAATTCCACTATCAATGTTCTAATATCAACATAAGGACCTCAAATTTAATAAGCCATAACAAATAGGCACTTTTAACATAGAGCATGCTACTTTTACATTTTACGCGATTTAGTCATTTTCCAAATTAACCACTTAAACGATAAAATTAGCACACGAAATTTTCACACATATATATTGACATGCTATAAATACCAAAAATAATATTAAAATATTTTTTGACTCAGATTTGTGGTTCTGAAACCACTATTCTGACTAGGCTCAAAACCTGGCTGTTACAACTCTCCTCTTTAGGGATTTTCATCCTCGAAAATCTTGCCATTGAATAGGTTCGGGTGTTGCTTTCTCATAACATCCTCGGGCTCTTACGTAGCTTCTTCGACTCCATGTCAATGCCATAACACTTTCACTAATGCGATTTTCTTATTTCACAATTCTTCTGTAACACCCCAAACCCGGTCTAGACGTTATGACCAGATCTGGTGTGTCACATGATCCTACAACTAAACTTATGATCTTTTTGCTTGTTGTGACTTAGAGGATATTTTACAAAAACAACAAGATTATGAAAAAAACATTTTGTTAAGCCCTTAGGTTATCCATATTTGAATTTGTTGAATTTTGAAAACCTTTTTAGTAGTTTGAAAAACCCGCACAGCCTATAACTAGCAGTCTCGATAAAATATGAATTAAACCATGGAAGAATATAAACCAATAAAGAAATTTAAAAAGCGGCCTTATTACAAATTAAACCCAAAATAGCATAATGAAAATACTTAAAGTGAAACAAAAACCGAATTTGCAGATGTTGTGGCCACTCCGAATCTCTCGCAGCGCTAAGCCCACTATGGTTGAGGGTTACCTGCAGAGATGAAATAAAAAGGGGGGTGAGTTTGACAACTCAGTGTGCAACGTTATCTCAACCATAGGCCAAAACAGATCAAGCCTTAGAATCAGATTAATTGGGCCTTGGCCCATTACAGAAATCAGGTTAAGCCCATAGGCCCATAACAGATACAGATCAGATATAATATGCAAACAGAAACCCAACCCAAATCCATCCATAACACCCCCGTACCAGCCTTACACCATGTGGGGAGACTACTCGACCCACCCAACCGCTACACGCCACAGATAATTGCAGCGAAGCTGCCAGATATAATTTGCAGCGAGGCTGCCAGATATTGTGACGAGGTCACCAGATACAGATATTGTGCCGAGACCACCAGAACAGATGTATATATGTGGCGAAGCCACCAGATTGCAGCGAGGCTGCCAGAACAGATATATATATATGTGGCGAGGCCACCAGATTGCAGCGAGGCTGCCAGAACGCTTCCTCCATCATAAAACCCATACCCCATGCAACATATATATATATACTAGCATGCAACATATAGCATCTCATGCATCAGATATGTTCATATTAAATGGTAACTCATGCAGATACATAAAATCATACATTTCATACAGAATTGACCCTAGGGGTATAATAGTCTTTTTACACCTAGGGGTATTTTGGTAATTTTCCATATTCAGGGGTATTTTAGTCCTTTATCATATTTTTAGAGTTTTTATGCACGTTCGATTAATTATTAGTCCATAAATTACCACGGAAGTCCATTTAAGCCAAATTTCCAGTTTTACCCTTTTTAACTTAAAACCCCTAATGGGCCTTACTAAGTCCATTATCATCTCAAACCTGTTAAGTCTAATTTTTAGGTTTAGTTTACCAACTTAACCATGTTTTTATTAACCATGTCGCCAGAAAGCCTATAATAGTCATTTTACTGATTTGGGCTCGGAAGCCCATTGGGCCGATCTTGGCCCATCGAAGCCCAACTTACCAAAACGTTCAGAATTGCACCTTCTGCAATCCCTTCACCACAAAATTCGCGGTTAGCCCCAACGGAGTAAACGATTACTCTTAAGTTTTACACGAGTGCACTTTCGATCACTTTCCACCAGTTGTCGGTCACTTTATGGCCATTTCGGCTTTTATCACTTTAGTCTAAAAGTTGGGATTAGTTACACACCTGTTAGCTGCTAAAACATTGACGAAATCCACGTACGAAGAGCCTACAATCGAACGCTAACTTTTAGTCTAATAATCGATAACCAAAGAGCTATAAACCCCTTACCATAATCGGCCTACATGGCCTGAGTCATTAAAATCTTACCCTTTATATCGGTTATGAACTAGATCCCAATGTCCAACTGCGTTAATCTACAACTGCCCATTTTGCTGCACGTCTCTTGTCCACACTAGTGCGTATAAACCAAATAGATAAGCCAATAGGCCTTTAGACCAAATCGTTAGCCTCCCCTAAGGGATTTCGGTTCTTGCCTTAACGCATAACTGTTGAAAGAAAAAGAGAATTTGCATACTTACCCCAACACGTTAAACTGCTAGAGGAGAATTCTCGATAACGTACAATTCCCGATCTACGATAGCTTCTATCACAAACAAGAGAGGAGAATGGAGTATAACCAATAAATTCGGCTATGAAGAGATTGGCAAGTTGTAAAGGAGGTTTCGGTCAATAGGAGATTTGGCAATGAAGTGTTTGCTTTTGGCTTTTTGAGAAAGAATAGCAACGGCGACAAAAGTTGTCTAAAAAGGATTTGAGGGGAAGAGAATGAGAAGGAAAAGAAAGGGGTGATGGTGAGAAGAGGAAATCGGTACAGAGGTGTTTTGGTCAAGATAGGTTCGGCAATGAGGATGACAATAGGTTTCGGCTACCAACACAAAAACAAGAAAAAGAAGAATTATGGAAGCTAAGCAAAAGAATCGGCACAATCATCACCAAAAGAACTTAAAGGAAAACGGCACTAATAGCACCTAATAGCCAAATACTTCCTATGCAAAAATGCCGAAAATGCACCACTAAGAGTCCTCTTGGCCGGCCACCTTACTTCAAATTCAAAAACACCTTAATCCACTCCTTGATTCACTCCACAATATCTTCTCATGACCGATTCAAACACTCCTCAAGCAGAGTTTTATTCTGCTTCAAATTCCTGCCTGCTCCCTGCATAAAAATAACGCCTTCCTTGCATAACCTGGGACTTGAACCTTGGCCTTCCCATTCATTTAGGCGCCACTTTTGTAGCTCCTAAGTGGCATCACAGAACCATTTTACCAGGAGCTCCCTTGTGCTTCATTTTAGCCAAATTTATTTAAGACCCCTACTTCCAAAAGTCCCCTATCTCCCTAGTGAAAAATTTAAAAATTTTCCCGAGTTTTTAACCAACACTTGGGCCTTCCATAGGCCCAATAACACCCTCCAAACATGCATTACACACCCAAATACTAGAATTTAAACATTTTATCAGATAAAGAAAAATCTAAGAAAAACCCGAAAATTAGGGCGTTACAACTCTACCCTCCTTAAAGAAATATCGTCCTTGAAATTTACCTTATCCAAACAAATGAGGATATTGCTAACGCATTGCCTCCTCTGGTTCCCAAGTAGCTTCCTCTCTGCCATGATTACGCCAAAGTACCTTTACCAATGGGACTGATTTTCTTCTTAGAACCTTTACATCTCGTTCTAGAATCTGCACAGGCTCTTCCTCGAAAGTCAAATTAGGCTGTACTTCCACTTCTGTAACTGGTAGAATATGGGTAGGGTCAGAACGATATCGTCTTAGCATGGATACGTGAAACACATCATGAATTCTATTTAACTCTGGATGTAATTCCAACTAATAGGCCACTAGACCTACTCGCTTAAGAATCCGGTAAGGTCCAATGAACCGCGGACTTAGCTTGCCTTTCTTACCAAACCTTAGTATCTTCTTCCAAGGCGACACTTTCAAGAAGACCATGTCACCCATTGAATACTCAATCTCTTTACGCTTCAAATCCGCGTAAGACTTCTATCGATCAGATGCCTCTTTTAATCGATCCCTTATTATTTTAACCTTCTCTTCAGTCTCTGCTACCAACTCAGGTCCAAGAACTTGCCGCTCGCCCATCTCAGTCCAACAACTAGGTGAACGGCACCTACGCCCGTACAGTGCCTCATAAGGTGCCATACGGATACTAGCCTAATAACTGTTATTATACGCAAACTCTGCTAAGGGTAGATAATCCTCCCAACTGCCTCGAAAATCGATAACACAACCCCTCAACATATCTTCCAGAATCTGAATAACCCTCTCTGACTGACCATCAGTCTGAGGATGGAAGGTTGTGCTAAAATTTAGTCGCGTTCCCAACGCCTCATGCAACTTCTGCCAGAATCGAGATGTGAATCTAGATCTCGATCAGAAATGATAGACACTAGCACCCCATGCAGTCGTACAACCTCTGCCATATACAATTTGGCTAACTTCTGAAGCGAATAATCAGTACGTACAGGGATGAAATGAGCAGATTTAGTCAACCTATCCACAATCACCCAAATCGAGTCTTTCTTTGACGGCGTTAAGGGCAACCCACTTACAAAATCCATGGTCACCCTCTCCCACTTCCAAAGTGGTACCTTTACTGGTTGCAGAAGTCCAGAAGGTAACTGATGTTCAGCTTTCACTTGCTGACAAGTCAAACATTTCCTCACAAATTCTGTTACCTCTCGCTTCAGTCTAGGCCACCAATACAACTCCTTTAAGTCATGATACATCTTATTACCTCTAGGATGCATAGCACATAGTCCTTTATGAGCTTCATTCAGAATTGCTTGCCTCAAATTGGAATCCTTAGGCATACAGATTCTACCGTGGAAACATAGAACACCCTCACTGTTAAGTCCAAACTCAGAAGTACTCCCATCCTTAACCTGCTGAAATCGAGAAACCAGCGACTTATCCTTCGACTACTTTTCCTTAATCTCATCCACCCAGGTCGGTCTTACTTGCAATTCTGCTAACAGACTACCATCATCATACAAACTCAAACGAGCAAACATAGCTCTCAGATCAGATACAGTTCTACGACTTAGGGCATCAGCCACCATATTAGCTTTGCCTGGATGATACTCAATCGCACAATCATAATCCTTAAGCAACTCAATCCATCTCTGTTGCCTCAGATTCAGCTCCTTCTGAGTTAGCAAGTACTTAAGACTTTTATGATCTGTGTATATAATACACCTTTCTCCATACAGATAATGTCGCCAAATCTTGAGTGCAAAGATTACTGCTGCCAACTCCAGATCATGGGTAGGATAGTTCACTTCATGGGGTTTAAGCTGTCGCGATGCATAAGCAACCACTTTACCCTCTTGCATTAACACACAGCCCAACCCAACATGTGATGCATCACTGTACACGGTGAAATCTTTTCCAGACTCTGGTTGAATCAGTACAGGTGCCTCGGTTAGAACCTTCTTTAGTTTCTCAAAAGCTTCTTGCTGCTGCTCGGTCCAAATAAATGGCACTCCTTTCCTTACGAGTTTTGTCAATGGCGCTGCCATCACAGAAAATCCTTCTACAAACCTTCTATAGTATCCAGCTAAACCCAGAAAACTTCAAATTTTTGCCACTGACCTCGGTGGTTTCCACTCCAGAATTGCTTCAATCTTTCGAGGGTCTACCTTTATCCCCTCAGCAGATACAACATGACCAAAGAAGGTTACCTCTCTCAACTAGAACTCACACTTACTGAATTTCGCATAAAGCTCCTTTTCCCTTAACACTTGCAGCACAATACGGAGATGTTCATCATGTTTCTCCTCGGATTTAGAATAAACCAGAATATCATTGATAAAGACGACCACGAATCGATCCAAGTATGGCTGGAACACTCGATTTATCAAATCCATAATGCTGCAGGTGCATTGGTCAGCCCAAATGGCATAACCAAGAATTCATAGTGACCATAGCGAGTTTTGAATGTTGTCTTGTGTATATCCACCTCTTTCACCCTTAATTGATGGTACCCAGATTGAAGGTCAATCTTGGAGAATACTGAAGCTCCTCTAAGCTGGTCGAATAGATCATCGATTCTTGGCAACGGGTACTTATTCTTAATCGTCAGTTTGTTCAACTGCCGATAATCGATGCACATTCGCATTGACCCATCTTTCTTCTTTACGAACAGCACTGGTGCTCCCCACGGAGACACACTTGGCCTAATGAAGCCTCTATCCAACAGTTCTTGAATCTGCGCTTTCAACTCCACCAACTCCTTTGGTGCCATCCTATACGGTGCAATAGACACTGGTGCCGTACCAGGCAACAAGTCGATCCCAAACTCAACCTCTCGATTCGGAGGTAGCCCTGGAAGCTCTTCTGGAAAAACATCTTGAAAATCCTTAACGGTTCTAACTTGATCCACAGTTAGTTCCTCAGTTTCTACTTGACCTACGAATGCCAAATAAGCCGCACATCCTTTACGAATCCACTTCTCAGCTCTTAATGCTGACACCACATTGGATAAATAATCTCTACGTTTACATATCACCATAACTTCCTCATCCTCTACAGTCTTTAGCCTCATTCGTTTTGCAGCACAATCCAAAGTAGGCCTATGCTTTACAAGCCAATCCATTCCCAAGATGAGATCAAATTCTCCGAAAGGTAGCTCCATCAAGTCTCCAGAAAAGATTTTTCCTTGAGTCTCTATAGGCACGTCTCTATACAGTTTGTCTACCCTAACCGAGTGACCCAAAGGACTTAGTATAGTTACCCCACTCACTGTCTCTTCAGAATGCACTCCCAGCTACCCAGATATAGCACATGCAACATAAGAATGGATAGATCCAACATCTATAAACGCAGTGTAAGGCATACTAGAAATCAAAAATGTACCGATTATGACGTCAGGAGCATCACCCTCCTCTCGGCGACGAGCTGCATAAACTAGCCCTGGTTGGCGAGCCTCAGCAAAACCAGCACCTCTGCCAGGTGCTCCTCGTCCTCGACCATTACCATTTCCACCTCTGCCTTGTCCACGACCTCTCGAAGCTAGTGGTCCACCCTTCACTGGTTGGACAACCCTTTGAGCCATTACTTGTCCTTGATCCGGTTTTTCAGGACAGTCCTTAATCCTATGCTCCATCTACCCACATCAAAAATAGGCTCCAGTACGTTTCCGACACTCGCCCACATGCATTTTACCACAATTCCTACAACCCTGCGGTCTAACAGCATTCATTGGCACTGCTCGCACTGGTTCCACCACTCTTGCCCTCTTAGCATTCCTATTAGCCCCACCTGATGGTCCAGAATCCCTCTGGAAGCGGTTTCTATCCTTTTCGCGATTTTGCCTCTCGGTACGCTTTACTTCCTCAACTATCTTAGCTTTCTCAACCAACGCAACAAAGTTACGCTCCCTCTGTAGAGCAATCAGTACCCTTAGTTCATCTCTCAGACCATCCTCGAAACGTACGCTAGGCTCATATTCAGTAGCAACTATCCCAGAAGCATATCGGCTCAGCCTCAGAAATTTAGCCTCGTACTCAGATACTGTCCTACTTCTCTGAACCAAATTCAAGAACTCTTTCCTACGGGCGTCCACATAGCTAGCCCTAACATATTTTCCTTTAAAGGCTTTCTTAAACAGCTCCCATGTTACCTCACCATCTGAAGTTCCATCTCTTACCGTAAGCCACCACTGATAAGCTTCATCTCTCAGCAACGACACGGCTCCTTTCAGCTTTTGCTCCATAGAGCAATCCAGATCATCCATAATATGCTCTATGGCCTCCAACTAATACTCGGCCACATTCGGGGCTACACCAGACACGCCCCTAAAGAATTCCGCCCCATTAGCTCGGAGTCGCTCAGAAATGGATCCCCGAAATCCATTACCAGTACTTGCCCCAGCAACCCTTTCCAGAACTCGAAGCATTGCTTGTGATAGGGCGTCGTCCCCAACACCTCGATCATAGGACTCCACCTCTGTTGCCGGTGGTATCGGTATATCAGCTGCTGGCGCATGACCCGAAGATGAAGTCTCAGCTCGTGCACTACCTCGGCCACGTCCACGGCCCCTACCACGAGCTGCTCGCGTACTCATTTCGTACTTTCTGTTTTAGAAATTTTATGAGTCGGATTAATATTTCAGTGTTTATTACAGATGTCTTATGAATAAGTAGCATTTCAGAGGTTATCTTCTTCCGCGGTAACCTAGCTACAGTCTCAGTCCTCCTATCAGAGTCTCTATAGTTTCAGTAATACCCTAGCTAAAGTATCATAATAGGGTCTTAGTCAGGCATATAATCAGAAATTCAGAATTAACCAGAAAAGTTCAGAAAACTTACAGGCTTGGGCCTGAGATTCGGTGTGCCACTCTTTAGAAAGATTACATAAGAAAACTTAATTTATTCTTTGAAAGTAAATTATTTATATACGAAAGAAGTTCATCAAAACAAGTTCCAATTAATTTTGAAAACAATTGTCAAAAACATGATCTTTCGAAAAATCTTTGTTTTGATTATTTGAAACCTCCCATTTTTAGACCCGATCCACAGCCGAGTTGTTGCAACCTGGCTCTGATACCACTAAATGTAACATCCCAAACCCGGTCTAGACGTTATGACCAAATCTGGTGTGTCACATGATCCTACAACTAAACTTATGATCTTTTTGCTTGTTGTGACTTAGAGGATATTTTACTAAAACAGCAAGATTATGGAAAAAAACATTTTGATAAGCCCTTAGGTTATCCATATTTGAATTTGTTGAATTTTGAAAACCTTTTTAGTAGTTTGAAAAACCCGCGCAGCCTATAACTAGCAGTCTCGATAAAATATGAATTAAACCATGGAAGAATATAAACCAATAAAGAAATTTAAAAAGCGGCCTTATTACAAATTAAACCCAAAATAGCATAATGAAAATACTTAAAGTGAAACAAAAACCGAATTTGCAGATGTTGTGGCCACTCCGAATCTCTCGCAGCGCCCAGCCCACTATGGTTGAGGGTTACCTGCAGAGATGAAATAAAAAGGGGGGTGAGTTTGACAACTCAGTGTGCAACGTTATCTCAACCATAGGCCAAACTAGATCAAGCCTCAGAATCAGATTAATTGAGCCTTGGCCCATTACAGAAATCAGGTTAAGCCCATAGGCCCATAACAGATACAGATCAGATATAATATGCAAATAGAAACCTAACCCAAATCCATCCATAACACCCCCGTACCAGCCTTACACCATGTGGGGAGACTACTCGACCCACCCAACCGCTACACGCCATAGATAATTGCAGCGAAGCTGCCAGATATAATTTGCAGCGAGGCTGCCAGATACTGTGACGAGGTCACCAGATACAAATATTGTGGCGAGGCCACCAGAACAGATGTATATATGTGGTGAAGCCACCAAATTGCAGCGAGGCTACCAGAACAGATATATATATATATGTGGCGAGGCCACCAGATTACAGCGAGGCTGCCAGAACGCTTCCTCCATCATAAAACCCATACCCCATGCAACATATATATATATACTAGCATGCAACATATAGCATCTCATGCATCAGATATGTTCATATTAAATGGTGACTCATGCAGATACATAAAATCATACATTTCATACAGAATTGACCCTAGGGGTATAATAGTCTTTTTACACCTAGGGGTATTTTGGTAATTTTCCATATTCAGGGGTATTTTAGTCCTTTATCATATTTTTAGAGTTTTTATGCACGTTCGATTAATTATTAGTCCATAAATTACCACGGAAGTCCATTTAAGCCAAATTTCTAGTTTTACCCTTTTTAACTTAAAACCCCTAATGGGCCTTACTAAGTCCATTATCATCTCAAACCTGTTAAGTCTAATTTTTAGGTTTAGTTTACCAACTTAACCATGTTTTTATTAACCACGTCGCCAGAAAGCCTATAATAGTCATTTTACCGATTTGGGCTCGGAAGCCCATTGGGCCCATCTTGGCCCATCGAAGCCCAACTTACCAAAACGTTCAGAATTGCACGTTCTGTAATCCCTTCACCACCAAATTCGTGGTTAGCCCCAACGGAGTAAACGATTACTCTTAAGTTTTACACGAGTGCACTTTCGATCACTTTCCACCAGTTGTCGGTCACTTTATGGCCATTTCGGCTTTTATCACTTTAATCTAAAAGTTAGGATTAGTTACACACCTGTTAGCTGCTAAAACGTTGACGAAATCCACGTACGAAGAGCCTACAATCGAATGCTAACTTTTAGTCTAATAATCGATAACCAAAGAGCTATAAACCCCTTACCATAATCGGCCTACATGGCCTGAGTCATTAAAATCTTACCCTTTATATCGGTTATGAACTAGATCCCAATGTCCAACTGCGTTAATCTACAACTGTCCCTTTTGCTGCACGTCTCTTGTCCACACTAGCGCTTATAAACCAAAGAGATAAGCCAATAGGCCTTTAGACCAAATCGTTAGCCTCCCCTAAGACATTTCGGCTTCTTGCCTTAACGCATAACTGTTGAAAGAAAAAGAGAATTTGCATACTTACCCCAACACGTTAAACTGCTAGAGGAGAATTCTCGATAACGTACAATTCCCGATCTACGATAGCTGCTATCACGAACAAGAGAGGAGAAGGGAGTATAACCAATAGATTCGGCTATGAAGAGATTGGCAAGTTGTAAAGGAGGTTTCGGTCAATAGGAGATTTGGCAATGAAGTGTTTGCTTTCGGCTTTTTGAGAAAGAATAGCAACGGTGACAAAAAGTTGTCTAAAAAGGATTTGAGGGGAAGATAATGAGAAGGAAAAGAAAGGGGTGATGGTGAGAAGGGGAAATCGGCACAGAGGTGTTTTGGTCAAGATAGGTTCGGCAATGAGGATAACAATAGGTTTCGGCTACCAACACAAAAAGAAGAAAAAGAAGAATTATGGAAGCTAAGTAAAAGAATCGGCACAATCATCACCAAAAGAACTTAAAGGAAAACGGCACTAATAGCACCTAATAGCCGAATACTTCCTATGCAAAAATGCCGAAAATGCACCACTAAGAGTCCTCTTGGCCGGCCACCTTACTTCAAATTCAAAAACACCTTAATCCGCTCCTTGATTCACTCCACAATATCCTCTCATGACCGATTCAAACACTCCTCAAGCAGAGTTTTATTCTGCTTCAAATTCCTACCTGCTCCCTGCATAAAAATAACACCTTCCTTGCATAACCTGGGACTTGAACCTTGGCCTTCCCATTCATTTAGGCGCCACTTTTGTAGCTCCTAAGTGGTGTCACACAACCATTTTACCAGGAGCTCCCTTGTGCTTCATTTTAGCCAAATTTATTTAAGACCCCTACTTCCAAAAGTCCCCTATCTCCCAAGTGAAAAATTTAAAAATTTTCCCGAGTTTTTAACCAACACTTGGGCCTTCCATAGGCCCAATAACACCCTCCAAACATGCATTACACACCCAAATACTAGAATTTAAACATTTTATCAGATAAAGAAAAATCTAAGAAAAACCCAAAAATTAGGGCGTTACATCTTCAACCTCGCGAGCTAAAATTTGGGTCGGTTTTCCTTTATAGGTCATATCTGACTGAATCTCAATCTCAGACGGGAAAATCACATGAGATGGATCAGATCTGTATCGTCTAAGCATCGAGACATGAAATACATAGTGAATCTTCTCTAGCTCCGGTGGCAATAACAATATATATGCAACTGGCCCAATAAGCTTTATAATTTCATACGGCTCGATAAACCTCGGACTCAATTTACCTTTTCTGCCGAATCAAAGTATTTTCTTCAACGAAGATACTTTCAAAAACACTTTATCCCCGATCTGAAACTCAATATCTTTTCGTTTCAAGTCTGCGCACGATTTCTGATGATCTGATGCTACTTTTAAACTATCATGAATTACTTTCACTTTCTGCTCAGTCTCTTTTATCAAATCAACCCCGTGAATCTTATTCCCACTAAGCTCAGTCCAGTATAATGATGTTCGGCATTTACGACCGTATAAAACTTCGTACAGTGTCATTTTAATACTCGATTGAAAGATACTATTATACGCAAATTCAATCAATGGCAAGTACCGTTCTCGCGTACCTTCAAACTCAAGAATGTAGCATCTTAACATATCCTCTAGTATCTGAATGATCCGCTCGGATTGACCATCCGTCTGCAGGTGAAAAGTAGTACTAAAATGCAATTTCGTACCTAAAGCCTCTTGCAGTTTCTTCCAAAACCATGAAGTGAACGTTGAATCTCTGTCTAATATAATAGATAGCGGCACCTCATGCAGTCGAACAATCTCTGAAATATATAACTCAGCTAACTTATCAAGCAAGTAATCTGATCGTACCGGAATAAAATGAGCTGATTTTGTTAGTTTATCAACTACAACCTAGATCACATCTTTCTTTCTCGAAGATAGGGGCAAACCTGAAACAAAATCCATCGTCACTCTATCCCACTTCCACTCAGGAATCATAATAGGCTGTAATAAACTAGATGGCACCTGATGCTCAGCTTTAACTTGCTGACAAATCAAACATTTCAAAATGAATTCTGAGATATCTCTTCTCATTCCAGACCACTAAACAACCATTATGAGCTTCATTCAAAATTGTCTGAATTAACTCTCGATTTCTCGGAACACAAATTTGATCTCGAAATTTCAAACAATCATCAATATCAACCTGAAATTCTGAATCAAGGTTCGAATCACATTGAGCTCTTTTCATTAACATCTTAGTGTCAACTTTTTAGGCATCACATATCTAATATGAAAACAACGGTCTCGCTTTCAACTTAGCTGAAACCGAGCCATTATCAGATAAATTCAACTAAGCATTCATTGTATGTAGAGCAAACAAAGATTTACGGCTCAAAGCATCACCAACAACATTTGCTTTTCTCGGATGATAATCAATTACTAGCTCATAGTGTTTTAGCAATTCTAGCCATATTCTTTGATGCAAATTTAAATCTTTTTGAGTCATTAGATATTTCAAACTCTTGTGATCTAAATACACGTGACGTTTTTCACCGAACAGATAGTGGCACCAAATCTTTAATGCAAACACAATAGCTGCTAACTCTAAATCATGTGTCGGGTAATTCTTCTCATGCGACTTCAATTGTCTCGAGGCATAAGCTATGACTTTGCCTTCCTGCATCAAAACATTGCCTAGACCATTCAACGAAGCATCACTATAAATAATTAACTCTTTACCCGATTTTTGTTGTACTAACACTAGAGCCTTAGTCAATATAGCTTTCAACTGATCAAAGCTTTTCTGACACTTCTCAGACCATTTGAACTTTACATCTTTCTGAAGCAATCTCGTCAACAGAGTCGCAATCATTGAAAAGCCTTTTACAAACCGTCTGTAATAATCGGCAAGTCCTAGAAAACTACAAACTTCTGACACATTTCTCAGAGGATTCCAATCTAGGATTGCTGAAATTTTGCTGGGACCAACTCGTATTCCAGATGCTGACACAAGATTCCCCAAAAACCAACTTCGTGTAACCAGAATTCACATTTACTGAACTTAGCAAATAGTTGCTTATCACGCAGGGTCTGTAATACAATTCTCAAGTGCTTAGCATGGTCAGTTTCATCATGTGAATAAATCAATATCTCACCAATAAATACAACAACAAATCGATCTAAATACTATCTAAAAATTCTATTCATTAAATCTATAAAGACTGCAAGAGCATTCGTTAGTCCGAAAGGCATTACTAAAAATTCATAGTGCTCGTACCTCGTTTGAAAAGCAATTCTCGATATGTCAGGTCTTTAACCTGCAACTGATAATATCCCGATCTCAGATCTATCTTTGAAAATACAATAGCTCCTTTCAACTAATCGAATAAACTATCAATTCTGGGTAGAGGGTACCTATTCTTGATCGCCACCTTGTTTAATTATTGATAGTCAATGCACATTCTCATCTGCCATCTTTCTTTTGTAGAAAAGTATGGGAGCACCCTAGGGTGAGAAACTTGGTCATGCAAATCCTCTATCGGTCAACTCTTGCAACTGAGATTTAATTCTTTTAATTCAGTCAGAGCCATCCTGTATGGAGCTATTGATATAGGGGTTGTTCCCGGCACTAACTCAATGCCAAACTCGACCTCTCGGATCGGCGGTAATCTCAGTAATTCTTCAGGAAACACATTTGAGTACTCACAAACAGCAAGCACTGATTCAATTTTCTTTTCAGTCACTTTTAAATCAGTCACTTTTAAATCAGTCACATACGTGAAATAAGCTTCACAACCCTTTTTCACATAGCTCAGAGATTTCATCAACGAAATCACAACAAGTAACCCATTCAAATCATTAGACTCAATTCAGATTATCTCATTATTCCGACATCTCAAATCAATAATCTTCCATTTGCAGTTTACTATAGCATCATACAATGTTAGCCAATCTATACCCAGAATTTTATCAGATTCATCAAAGGGTAATAACATCAGATCAGCCAGAAAATAAATATCTCGAAACATCAACAGACAGTTCTTGCACACTTTGTCAACCAGGACAAACTTACCTAAGGGGTTCGATACTCTAATCACAAATTCAGTAGACTCTACAGGCAAAGTCTTAATGGATACTAAGTTCATGCATATATACGAATGTGTCGATCCTGGATTTATCAATGTAATTACTAAAGTATCATAAAGAGTAAAAGTACCAGTAATGGCATCCAGAGACGAAGCTTCTTCGTGAGTGCGAATAACATAGGCTATGGCAGGTACTCTAGCCTCGAATCTCACAGTTGTATCTTTAGTTGCTCTTTGGCTACCACTCACATTACCAGTGTTTCTAGGTGGTTTACCTCTAGCTGTAGTATTACTCGGCCTCAAATTCTGCACAATCTCTTGCTCAACCGACTCGGGACAATCATGGATGAAATGATCCAAAGACTCACATTTGAAACAAGCTCGATCATTCAGTCTACAATTGTCGAGAAGTCTTTTACCACAATGTTTGCACTCAGGTCGATCGGATCTCACACTGCCAACACTAGCTATCAAAGTAGCTGGAGCTTTAAAACTCGAATGTGGCCTTACATGATCTCTACTTGAATAACCCACATTAACCTTTGAACGGGTAAAATCATCTTAGAATTTCTTTGATGCTGACTAAAATGGCTTACTCGATGATCTTTTTCTTGTATCTCTAACTTCCGATTCAGCTTTTCTTTTCTCTTTCTCGAGTTCTTCAGCTTTACATGCTCGATCAACAAGTACAAAAAACTTTTTTATTTCCAAAATCCCAATATTCAAATCCTACATCTCAATCACATTCGACTTCCACACATAACTAATAAAAAAGTCATATCCAACATGGTTACTCTTGGGTTTCTAATAATCACAAATAGTGATACCCTTTTCATCACACATACAACATAGTACATCCATCAAAATGCTCATTTAACACATCATATTTTCATATCCAATTCAACTTAGAAACACTAGCTATCTTCGGTTTATAGCATTAATTCCATTCTTATTCGAATGCATAACCATCATACAAACACATTTTATATAATTTAATTGCCTAATAAAACATATACATACTTTATTACAAGCTAATAAAATTTTAGCTCATGTTTAACTTTTCCATGTATATTAACTCACATAATAACACAATCGATCCAAAGTCTCGTAATAACATTCGAGCATATTACTCGTTAAGTACCAATTTTATTCGAATACAACGGCATAATGCCTGCTAGGTTTAAAACTCGAATATATTTTATATCATTGATCACTAAAATTTACCTCATCGAAGTTCACATTTAAACACCTTAGTACCAAGCCACATTCATAGCCTTAAATCAATACATATTTGGCACATTAACTAAATAAAAGTAACATTATCTTTGCCATATTAATTTAACTTTTAGGCATATAAAAAAAAAAAGAATCAAGCTTAAACACTTATGAACTTACCTCGACTGTTATCGTATGACAATTTCGACTACTCGGGTAGCTTTTCTTTCTCCCGATCCAGGTCCGATCTCTTTTTTTTAAACTAATTAAAAACAAGTTTAAATCATTTAATCAATTAACCAACTTAATTCACTAAAAAAAATATCGTCCCAAAATTCACAAAATATCAAACAACCTGAATTTACCCATGCTATACATAAGTCGAATATACTTCTCACTCATATAAGTCTCCATAATTCATTTATTTCCCATATACTCATATCTATAGACCACATATACCATATAATATGCATCACACAACATATATCTTAAAAACATATACTTCTTGTATCTTTTATAACATATAATATATATAAACATATACTTATAATTTATAAATCATGTATTAAATATTTTTAATTACTAAATTGATCAACAATTTACTTACTAATGTTGGACCAGATCTTGAAACATAAATAGACACAACTAATACCACTTCTGGACAGCATTGCTACATGTTTCAGTTAGCTTTAATCTTTATTATTACAAGCATTTTAGGTCAGTATGGCATAACCGGACAGCATAATTACATGCTTTGTGGACATCCATAATCCTCCTCCTAACGGCAATATTTAAACAACTAAAATACAGTAAGTACGTCTTAAATCTGACAACCAATGATTTATAGCAAAACATTAGCGTTTTAACTATCTAAATACCATAATTATGCACTAATTTAGACAGCCAATGATTCATATTATAACAACGGCATTTACCATGGATTTGTCCTAATTTGGATAGCCAATGATTCACAATATTGAATTCGTTTTAGTTTATACTTTAAAACCACATAATTCATATCAGTTCACACCTGAATTACGGTACCAAAACACTAAAATCTCAATCATTAAAATAGCCCAACGTTCAACCTACCATTTGGAAACTTATCAATAAAATTCAACTTCAAATTCATTACATGATACCATATAATGTAAGGTCAGTCCCTTAGAGTTCAATTCGAACATTTAACGGCAGAAATCTCAAACAAATCAGCTCATAATATCAAGCTAAAATCGGCCAACATGCATAGAATTCACATATTATAACAGTTCACTCTCTTTAGTTAACATTCGGCAGTCACATATATACATACTTACAATTAAATTACAAATTTCAGATTTTAACCACAAATCCAACATTTCACCATGATTATCGAATACAATTTACTAATTTTAACCACTTAAAGCAACATTTAACTAGTTCATATACAATTACTAAGCTTCAAACTCAATTTATAACTATGCATCCTTTAAAATATTCAATACCAATCATTTATACATACAAGCTTAGACCGAATACCATTTTAGCATTCTAAGTACTCAAACATGAAATCCAATCATTATTTAAGTTCATAATAGGTAAACATACATATATATACCAATAATTTGGTATTCGGTTCTTGTATTTAGCAAGAGCTTCTCAAATTATCACTCAAATAAATTTCCATGCATCAACCAAGTCATACATATCAATTTAACAAGCTCAAGCTCATCTTTCTACTATTTCCATTTTCACACATCAAAGCATCAACAATTTAACACTTAAAAACCATGGCCGATTGCATCATTTACTTCAAGCTCAAAAATTACCACATGAGCTATATCAAAGACTTAATAACCAACTCAAACTCACAAAATTTGAAAGAAATAACATAAAATCATACCTTAATTAGACATTAGAGTAGTCGAATGCCTTGGCTTTTCTTCCTTATTTTTGTTCTTTTAGTTTCAGCAAAATGGAGAAAGGAGTGGACAAAAACTTTGTTTTTGTCACCTACTTTCTTTTATTAATTTTATGAATTTTATATTATAAAATAATTTGAATTTTATAACATTATTATATATAAAAGACATATATTATCCATCATTTAACATCATTGCCGTCCACTATGCCAAAGATGTGCTATTTGACATGCAAGCCCTCCATAATGTTAACCACATACTATTCGGCCACTACCATTTTACCTATCACATTTTCAAGGTTTCTCAAGCAAGTCCTCTTTCATAATTTAATATCCAAATGACAGAATCAAAGCACGAAACTTTCACATACGTAATTTCACATATAATAAACATAGAAAATAACATTTTAAAAATTTTCTGACTCGGTTTAGTGGTTTCGAAACCACTTTTCTAATTAGGGTCAAATTAGGACTGTCACATGTTGTTCTAATTTTGACCGAATATGGGAGCTTAATTACTGCCATTCAGTCATTACAATTTTTGGCTAATAAAATCTTTTGTTTTGCTTTCTTTTTTTGAAGTTTTGACCAAATGGGAGGGGAGGTTTTAGTTTCCAAATTAAGGTGTATAGGATTAGATTTTTTGGCTATTGGTGAAGAATTTTGATTGCTTTCCTTTTTGTTTTTCTTAGCTTGACCGACACTATCTTTTTGGCTCAACACAAAAGTCTTTTGTGCCGATTTGGTTCTTTTTCTCTCCTCTTGCACCTTCTTTTCTGTTTTGGATTTTTCAACACCAAATGCACCTTTGGTCACTTTCTCATCTCTTTTATTTTTGCAAACGTCAAATGCACTTTTAACCTTAGTCCCCATCATTACTTTCTACTCCCTTCTCTTCTCCATTTTAGCCGAATGTCTCTTTCATTTTGTTAAATTGAAAACTCTTCTATTCTTCTTCTCTAGCCGAGTCATTATCCTTTGACCCTTGTCTTTTGTTCATTCCTTTCTAAACCAAGTTGATCATATTCTCATAACGCTGAAGGTAGGTACAGTATGTGTATTATGCTTTCTTTTTGGGCGTACCTAGGAAAGGTCGAACCTCCCATTCTCCTTTTCTTTTGGTTTCGATCGGCCATAGGTGTTGTACCTTTGAACCGACGGTGGTTTCTTTTTCTTTTATGGAATTGTTTCGGCCTCTTGTAGGTACTTCCTAGCAATTGGTTTCCTAGAGGGTGAGCAAGACTACATTTAAGGTAAGTGTTTAATGTTGAATATTCCCATTTAGGTAGTGGCTGAATAAGGATTGTAGCCTTTGGGGTAACTTTCGAATCTTTGGTTTGTGGCTATGCATTTTCGTTTATTAAAGGTTGGTTTGTGATTTAGTCTTTAGTTCAAGGGCAAATCGTTGATTAATAAATATCGATCTAAGTGTATTTGACAGGTTTCGTCACTCAAGAGGAAGAGGTAAGGAAATAGATTATAAGATTTGGTAGTTAGACATGTATAAGATTTTTTCTGTTCAGTTAATTGATCAGACATTACGATTGATTTATAGGTCCTATATCGTGAGGTGATCTTCCGTTCGTAAGTCAAGTGTGTTAACCACACTTTTAGATCTCGATGGCGAAATGCCAAAACCACAAATGTTGAAAGCCGACGATTTGAACGTTGGCCACATGGGTGTTTGACCACCTATGTGATTGACCAGGGCCACGGACTGTGGCCTTATATTAGAAAATGGCTATCGCGAGCAGTTTTCGCGAGTTGGGCCAACAGGCCCGTGGGCCCAACTGGCCAATGGGCCCGCATGGGTGAAACTTTATAAGCAAATGTGTAATATCAACTTTGTAATTGCACGCGCTTGGCTTAGACCAAATCTGGGCTCGGTGGGCCACATGACTGTGTGAGCCCACATAAGCTGGCTTAATGGGCCTCAGCCCATAGACGAGTTGTGTATTGATATGATCGCATGTGCTGCTAAACGACCATGGGCCAACTGATGGGCCTTCACATACTTAGGCCCACACTGATAAATGACTGAAGTGCCCCTAAGGGCAAAATGACCAAAATACCCCTTGTGGGTAAATTAACCGTTTTGACCCTTTATAATGTTTGAATTATTATGTATGCTCTGATATATATATATATATATATGTGTGTGTGTGTGTGTATATCCTGTAATTTGACATTACATGACATTGAGTATGCTGCATTGCATGGGGGTTTGATATATATTTTTGGAGGAAGTGTACTGTTCTGGCTGTTTCGCTGCATTATTCTGAGGCTTATAGCCTAATATTCTGGCAGCTCTGCTGCATTTTATCGATAGTGCCGCATCGGTACTACACTATGGAGTGTAAGGTTGGGTGGGTTAATTATATCCCTACATGGAGTGATGGGTTGGATGGAGATCGAGTGTAACGGACGGTTGGGTAGGATTCTGATTACATGCTATACTGTTATTGTAATATTTCAGATCATATTCCACTGATTGTGATATGGACTCTGATTGCATGCTATACTATTTACTGTAATGGGCTTTGGCCCATTGATTGTGATATGCTACTGTAATGAGCTCTAGCCTAGACTGATTCTGTTATATTGTTATTGCCGGGGTTACACACTAAGTATTTGGAACGGTGAAAATGTGCAAGTGTACACAATCATAACAAGTAATAAAGTAACCAGTAAATGTCAAATTATCGTACCCACAGAGACTATAGAAAGGAATATTTATGAAATTAATTTAAAAAACACTTCAGTGAGAAAAATAATTTTGGTTTGAAAAGAGTAATTTATAAACTAAGATTTTAAAACTAAGTAAACAATTTAAATAAAATAAAAGAGTTCTAATGCACAATTTCAAAAAGATTTAATCAGGATGATATAATTGTGTTGGATTAATTACATCTTTTTAACTTAGAATTATTAAATTCATGCTTATACTGTTTCGAATAAATTAATGGCAACTCAAAAAAATTGCTAACTATTGCTCATACATACTTATGAAATTCAACTAATCTCTTGCATCTTCCCATGTCAATTCAAACAATTAACCCAATTTAATAAACATATAAAAGATTATGTGAAGTAATAAGGTAGCCATACCTTGAAACAATTTAATCACAACAATCTTGCAAGTTATGCAAGGCATATGTATTGCCAAATACAATGCTAATTCAAGCTTCAGCTACCTTAGAAGAATGAACATGCACTGATTAAGTACTGAGTCCATTAATTATAATTTCAATGTGTTTAATAATTAATTCATTAGTTATCTAACAAATATAATGCAAGAATAACTTAGGCATGATTTTACTTAATCAACATTTTTATCTAGATCTATAACAGCATAAGCACTATTTTAATAATTCAAGTAGGTAAAATATAATCAACCCAACACGAATTAAATTCAAGCTAATTTGATTAAAATAACCATTTCAACAACAATAACATTCATAGATTTTTTCATCATAAAAACAATAGAAATTAAAAAGATAGGGAACAAGAGGTAAATCTGGTGTTTCTCCGTGGCTTGACTGATTGCTCCATTCTTTGTCTCTGTTGTCTTTGCCGAGCAAGGCTTCTATGAATCCTTGATTGCTACCCAAGATGGCTGAAGAACACCTCTTTTCAAGAGAGGAAATTGGCACAAGGGAAAGGGGGAATGGAATGGAAAAAGGAAGAGAGAAAATTTAAGAGAAGAGAAGAGAGGATGAGAGAATGTTGTGGAATGAGGGATGATGAAAATGATCAACAAGGGGTGGCTTTTATAGCTGATTGTGGCTGCTAAAAATAGCAAATTCCAGTAGCCAAAGAGCCCCCCTATGGCCGGCCACACACATGGCAAAGGTTGAAGCTTTCAACTTTGCTAAAAATAGGCTGGGGCAAATCTACAAGGCCATAAATTAAGGTGGGGTTTGAATGCAAATTGGAGGTCTTTCAAGGGCCTTTTTGCAAGCATATTTAATCAGCTAAAATATTGATTTGGGTCAGCCTATGGACGGTTCTGGTCAGCCCAATTAGTGGCTGATTCGGTTCACTCCATACGGTTCAACCAGTGCAGTTCAGCTAGACCCTTTCTCCATAATTAATTAAAAACAATTTATTTAACCCAAATTAAATGGGGAATAAATTAAAATTAATTAAATTATGAATAAAAACACATTTCTGGACCGTTTTAGGCTGGAAATTAATTGGCCTTGATACTTCAAATTGCCTCTCGGTTTGTTTTTCTTGCAGTGTCCGCCGGGCCATTTTTCGCCCTTTGTGCAATTCTGTCAAAAATAAAAAAAATTAATTAAAATTAACTATAAAATTAATTAAAATTCATAATGTTCATATTTTTAACACAATTTAATTATTTTATAATATTTAATTATTTTTTGACAAGAATTTAACTGAAATAGCATGATTTTAAGTCTAAAAGGGCATGAAAAAGTATATAAATTTTTGTGTTTCCAGTATTCGTATACTCACCCTTTTATTTTAATTGTACAGGTAATTCTGAGGCATAGGCGATTCGGTGCTACGTGGACTTGGAGGCGGCCACACTTTGCTTTCGTAATGTTTCCGGTTTCTATGTACTTTAATTATGGTTTTTATTTTGGGTTTGTAATAAGGCCACTATTTTATTTTTCTTAAATATTGGGTTTAATTATCTGCATGTTTAAAATCTGTTAGCTTTAGGGCATGTTTTACGAAAAATATCTATTTTCCAAAAATCACGTTTTCACTACAAACGAGAATTCAAACAAAGCTTCCGCAACCATTATGTTTTCCAAAGTAAACTACTTTCATAATCTGATTAATCAAAGATAGACAGAATAGTGATTTCTCTAAAACTTGTAAGAAGGGTTTTCAATGAAAACACGGTTTTTTTAAAACACTTCAATGTGACACGCTGGACTCGAGCCTAACTTTTCGGTCGGGTTTGGGGGTGTTACATGGTATACGGAGTTCGTTCGAACAAACTTGAACGCCCAACCACCTTCATCCCTACCTATTCCTCAATTGTGGAAATAAGAAGGGAAAGGCCTCTAGTTGATAGAATTCAAAAGCAATGGGCCGAGGAATTCTGAGCTAATAAAGATGATGATCCAGAATGAGTAGAATTTTAGCTTGAAAATACCATCAGGGTATTCAAAGAGTTGTCTTGCACACCTGAGGAATGCATGAAGTGTGTGGTATCACTCTTACTAGATTCGGCCTACCAATAGTGGAATACCCTTGTATCGATTGTACCGAGAAAGAGGGTAACTTGGGAATTTTTCCAGGAAGAGTTTCATAATAAGTACATTAGCCTGAGATTTATTGATCAGAAGAGAAAGGAATTTCATGAATTAAAGCAAGGTCGAATGACCGTAACTGAGTATCAATGTGAGTTTGTGAGACTTAACAAATACACTTGGGAATGTGTATCTACTGAGACCATTATGTGTAAAAGGTTTGAGGATGGGTTAAACAAGGGCATTTGATTATTGGTTGGCATTTTAGAACTGAAAGAATTTGTTGTGCTTGTAGAGAGAGCTTGTAAGGCCGAGGAGTTTGCTAAAGAGAAAAGAAAAACTGAGTTTGACTCTCGAGATTCAAAGAAGAGATAGATAGGAAAGTCATTTCAGTCCTCATCCAAGAAATCGAGAGAGTTCACTACTCGATCGAATGCTTCAGATGGGTTCTCGAATAAAAATGAAGGTATATAGTATTCCGATCATAAGGCTCAAACCACTTCGATTGCGAGTGTCGGTAGTGCTCGACCAAATAAACTAGACTTTCCACAGTGTGGTAGACGTCACCTTGGTGAGTGTCGAATGAATGATAGATCTTGCTTCAGATGTGGTTCACATGACCATTTTATTCGTGATTGCCCTGAGATGGCAGAAATGGAGAAATTTCAGAGTGTGAGATCGGGTAACACTGCTAGTAAAGGAAGACCATAGCGAAATTTAAGATATGGAGCTAGTAGCAAGGGTGCACCTAGAGAGTCAGCTGTGAGACTCGAGGGTAGAGTACCTGCGAGGCCTTATGCCATTCGTGCTCGCGAAAAGGCTTCATCTCCTGATGTGATTACGGGTACTTTTTCTCTCTATGATACTTCTATTATTACTTTGATTGATCCGGGATCTACCCATTCATATGTTTATATGAAATTGGTGTCTAGTATGAATATGCTTATTGCGTCTACAGAATTTGTGATAAAAGTGTTGAACCCTCTAGGCAAGTATGTGTTTGTTGATAAAGTTTGTAAGAATTGCCCTTTGATAATTAGAGGTCAATGTTTTTCGGCTAATCTTATGCTTTTGCCATTTGATGAATTTGATATAATTCTTGGTATGAATGGGTTGACCATTCATGGTGTGGTAGTGAATTGTGGAAAGAAAATTATTAAACTGAAATATGAAAATGGGAATATTCTTCAGGTTGAACCAGGTGACTCGGATAACTTGCCTATAGTGATTTCTTCTATGACTACTCAGAAATGTATAAGAAAGGGTTACGAAGCTTATCTTGCTTTTATACTGAATACAAAAGAGTCTGATTTAAAAATTGAGTTAGTGTGGTAGTATCTGAATATCCAGATGTGTTTTCAAAAGAGTTGCCCGGATTGCCTCCTATAGAGAAGTAGAATTTGGTATTGAGCTAGTCCCTGGTATGCACCTATTTTGATTGCTCAATATAGAATGGCTCAGGCTGAATTGAAGGAGTTGAAAGCTCTGTTACAAGAACTGATAGACAAAGTTTTTGCGAGACCTAGTTATTCCCCGTGGGGTGCACCGGTACTATTTGTGAAAATGAAAGATGGTTCAATGAGACTATGTATAGATTATTGGTAGCTCAATAAGGTAACCATAAAGAACAAGTATCCCTTACCGAGGATCGATGATTTGTTTGACCAATTGAAGGGAGCCATAATGTTCTCAAAGATAGACTTGAGGTCCAGTTACTACCAGTTTAGAGTTAAGGAGCCAGATGTGTCAAAAATTGCATTTTGAATGAGGTATAGTCATTATGAGTTCCTTGTGATGCCATTTGGCTTAACTAATGCCTCAGCTATTTTTATGGATTTAATAAACCGTATTTTTTTACCGTACTTGGATAAATTTGTTGTTGTTTTTATTGATGATAAACTGATTTATTCTCATGATGAGACTGAACATGTTGAACACTTGAGAACGATTTTGCAAACTTTGAGAGACAAACAACTGTATGCTAAGTTTAGTAAAAGTGAATTTTGGCTTTGAGAAGTTGGACTTTTGGGACACATTGTTTTGGGTGATGGTATTTGAGTTGACCCAAGTAAGATTTCGACTATTGTTGAAAGGAAACTATCAAGGAACGTGTCAGATATTAGAAGCTTTCTAGGCTTAGCTGGCTATTACAGACAGTTTGTTAAGGGATTTTCCATGATTGCTACTCTGATGACGAGGCTATTACAAAAGGATGTCAAGTTTGAATGGACAGAAAAGTGCCAACAAAGTTTTGAGAAACTAAAGGCATTATTGATTGAAGCCCCAGTCTTAATACAATATGAACCGGGAAAAGAATTTATGGTTTATAATGATGCATCCTTGAATGGATTGGGTTGTGTACTTATGCAAGAAGGCAAGGTAATAGCTTATGCCTCAAGATAGCTGAAACTGCACGAGAAAAATTATCCAACACACGATTTAGAACTTGCGGCTATTGTGTTTGTATTGAAGATCTGGAGACACTATTTGTATGGTGAGAAATGTCGAGTATTCACTGATCATAAAAGTCTAAAGTACTTGATAACTCAAAAGGATTTGAATCTACGACAACGGAGGTGGCTCTAACTATTAAGAGATTATGAATTGGTGATTGACTACCATTCAGGGAAGGCAAATGTAGTCGTTGACACTTTGAGTAGAAAGTCATTGTTTGCCTTGAGAGCTATGAATACTCAGTTGACTATATCCGATGATGGTTCAATTATAGAAGAGTTAAGAGTTAGACTAACGTTTCTCCAAGAGATTTTCGAAACTCAGGAAAACGACAATGATTTGCAAAACAAAAGAGTCTAGTGTAATAGGGTATTGAATCAAATTTTTGGATTGGTTTTGGTGGGTGTTTGATGTTTCGAGACAGGGGCTGTGTACCGAGGAATGATGAGCTTGTTCAAAAAATTTTACACAAAGCACATAATGGATGTTTGTCTATTTATCTGGGTAGTACGAAAATGTACAATGACTTGAAGAAATTTTATTGGTGGCCAAGTATGAAAAGAGACATTTCAGAGTTTGTTTCTAAATGTTTAATTTGTCAGCAACTCAAACCTGAAAACCAAGTATCTTCCGGTTTACTTCAGCCTGTGATGGTTCCCGAGTGGAAATGGGACCGCATTACTATAGCTTTTGTGATAGGATTGCCTTTGACACCGAGAAAGAAAGATGTCGTATGGGTTGTGGTTGATAGGCTTATGAAATTAGTTCATTTTATACCGATACGTATTGGCTATTCACTTGATAAGTTGGTTGATCTATATGTTTCTAAAATTGTGAGACTTTATGGAGTACCTTTGTCGATTATTTCAGATAGAGATCTGAGGTTTACATCACAGTTTTGGAAAAAGTTACAAGAAGCTTTAGGCACAAAGTTGCATTCTAGTACCGCTTTCTATCCACAGACCGACGGTTAGTCAGAGAGAGTAATTTAGATACTCGAAGACATGCTCTGATGTTGTGTATTGGAATTCCAAGGTAGTTGAGAAAAGTATTTACCGTTGGTAGAGTTTGCCTACAACAACAGTGTAATGCCTTGATTTTCAGGATTTTTTGGGATTGTTGTGAAATCTTGAAATTTTGGTGTTTTGGTTAATAAATTTGTGGGTAAATGTGATAGGGGTCTTTAAAAGGCCCAAGTCTAAGATAAAACCTGGCAAAGATATCAAATTTTGGATTTCAAGTGAAGGGGACATGGTTAAGTGGGCCTTTAAGAAAAAGTTAGTAGAATAGGACACAAAAGAAGCCCTTGGTAAAGTGGCAATGTGGCGCCACTTAAATGCCAAAAAAGTGGCGTATGGACTGAGTGCTAGGGCCAAGGTTCTAGTTGCATGGTAAGCGGTGGTGTTTTTATTTTTATGCATGTGCTGGACATGTGATGGAACTCAAGTGGAACTCTGCTGAAGAGAGTTTGAGTGGTCCATGGAATTAGATTAGATAGATTGAGGATAGAAATAACAGGAATTTTGAATGGGAGCTTATGGTGGCCGAACAAGGGATTTTTGTGGGAACATATTAGTTTTGGCTTAGGGTTTTGGGACACATTCGGCTAGGGAGTGTTGAGGGTGCTAGCCGAATAGCTTTAGCATCTCTTAGGGTTTGTTTTGGCTCTTTTTTTCTTGGCTGCTGATTAGGTATAGTGACAAGCTCTTTTCTCTTCTCCTCCATCTTTTTCACAAAAGCCGAAAGTGTGGCAAGAACCCCCTTTTACCGTTTTTACCAAAAGAAAACCCTCTCCTTCCTTCTTTCATTCTTTTCTTTTCTTATTTTCTTGTTAATCTGAGACAACCTCCTCTCTCTACACATCTCTTCTCTTCTTTTTCTTCAAAATCGAATCTACCATTCTTTTCTTCTCAAGCCAATCAACTACTACTAAAAGCCAAAATCTCGAAAGTTTGCTCTTGTGATGATTTGTCCATAACTGAATCCTCCTTTCTTCTTTTTCCCTTTTGGCCGAATTTCACACTCTCCAAACCCCTAGTCTCTATTGATAACACCTTTTCAATCCATAGTTTCAAATCATCTTCTTCTTCATCCATCAAAAGCCGAAATCACCATATTCGTAGGGATTTGGTAGACGAACCTTTAGATCTCTTAGAGTCTTTTTCTACTTATGGTTAGAGGCTAGATCTGTACTAGATCTGAAATAGGAAAGGGTTGGAGGCACTTTTGTCTGGTGGATCTTCGGTAAGTCTCGAATCTCTCATTTCTATTCATTATTTCAGGATTTAAAGAAAAACCGAAAACCCCTTGGGTAGGTGACTGTCGATTGGGGTTAGAGGCTCTGTGGGTCTTATTAATTGGATTATTATGTGCTAGTATGAACTAAAAGCTACCGATCGAAGGCTTGGATCATTAGAGCGACTGGTAGATCTAGATCTAGTAGACAAGATCGACAAGGGTAAGTGGCTAGGAACACCCTATTATGGCCGAATGTGGTAAGGAGTTTTTAAGATTGGTTATTGATGATTTGTAATCTAAAGACTGTAGTGCCAATTGTAGGTTACCGTGGGAGATCTCATTAGCAGTCGTCACAAAATAGGTGTATAAATGAACACACTTCTGTAGTCTAAATTGGCAAAAGTCGAAAAGCCGAAATGCCGAAACTCCGGCATTTCATGGGCTTGCAAGCATGCGAGTGCTCGTAAGTTGATTGGAAATCATGAGGTTTGTAATTGCAAGTGGAAAGATGAATAAGTGCGCAATTTCGTACACTTCGGTAAATTTGGGCCTCGATGGGCTAAAATTGGGCCCGATGGGCTAACGGGCCCATATGGGAAAAAGTAAGCGGTAAGTGTGTTCTTATATACTGTAGGTTAAGACTATTAAACTAGACTTAGAATTTGGGCTAAACGGGCCAATATGGCTAAGTGACACTGTAGAGCCCATTAAGGGTTTTAGGGCCCAATGACTATAATTTACTAAAATGGGCTAAATACGCTATTGAGGTAAAAGATAGACTATTACTTATTAAAATGTTCATGAAACCCTAAAAACTGGCATAATTACTGAACTACCCCTTATGGGTGGAAAATTACTATTTTACCTCTAAGTGTAAAATAACCGTTATACCCCTATGGGTAAATCTAACTGAAATGCATGTTTTACTGTTTCTGTTTACTACATGATTATCTGTTACATGGGACTGGCTTATTGATGGAGGAAGTACTAATAGTGGATTGACCACGTACTGAAGGGGCTTTGCCTCGTTATACTGTTATCTGAGCAGCTATGTTGCAACTGTGGAGTGTAGGGCTGGGTGGGTTGAGTTATTCCCCACATGGTGTGTAGGGCTGGTACGAGTGGAGTGTAGCGGTTGGACTTAGGTTGGGTTTAGGATTGCATTCATGGCTGATATCTGTTTTGCTACTGTAATGGGCCTATAGGCCATACTGTTTTCTGAAAAGGGCTAAGGCCCAGTTTATTGTATCTGAATGGGTCTTCGGGCCAATTATTACTGAGACTGGATAAGGCTTAGGCCTAGTGGGCTTGAGCTGATTTGGGCTCTGGATGGGCTTTCTTTGCACACTGAGGTTCCAAACTCACCCTTTTTTCTTCCATCCATGCAGGTGAGCCCTAGATTGGTGGACTTGGAGCTGGGAGGGATTCATAGTGGCCACATAGATAGCATTATTAGTTTTAATTAAGTTATTAATTGTTCTTATTTATTTATAATTATTTTTACTCTGATTTTGGGTTGTCATAAGGCCGCTCTAATTATTTTAATTTGGGTTTTTTATTATTTGCTTTTACCATACAATAATTGATTTGAATAAGGCTGCGCGAGTTTCCTTAAAATTTAATCAAACATTTTTAAAATCAATCACACGTTTCAAACGAATAATAAAGTTAAATCTTATAATAAGGAATACCCCTAAAAATTAGTAGTGGATAGGACGTTCACAATTTAATCGAGATATTCTCTTTAAACTCTAATGATGGTTTTGCAAAACTCACCCTAATCATAGTAATTAGGTAACATGGTTAGTTCGTCATTGATGTGACACACCAGACTTGGCCATAACGTTTGGGCCGGGTATGGGATGTTACATTTAATGGTATTAGAGCCTGGTTGCAACAACTCGGCTGTGGAGCGGGTCTAAAAAGTTTTCAAAAATTTTGAAATCAAGGTCTAAGAAGGGTATTTTGAAATCAGTTTTGGAAAAATTTTAAGAAAACTTTTTCAAACTCATTTTTCTCAATGTATACACGTTTAAGGTTTATTCTCAAAAGTTAAAGTTTTCTGGGCTTTCCAAAATCTGGTTACTGAAAAAGTGGCACACTGAATTCTCGGCACCAAGTCGGTAAGTATTTCTGTTTCTTATACTCTACTGCACTGAGACATCACTGTAGATAGAACTAAGACCCTGCCATGATACTGTAGATAGGGTAGTACTGAAAACTATAAGACTGAGACTATAGGGAAACTAAACCCTAGAAGACTGAAACTATAGCTAGGCTATGATTTCACGAAAATGGACTCTGAAACTCTATCTGTGCATAAGACATGTTGTAATAAACAACTGAAACATTAAAGTAATGTCATAAAATTTGTAATCAGATAAGATGTTATGAGTACGAGGGCTGCTCGTGGACGTGGCCGAGGCAGTGTTCAAGCTGGGTCTTCATCTTCGAAACACTTGCCAGCTGAGGAGGCACGACCTCCACCAGTAGCTGAAAATGGGCCATATGACCGGGCCACAAGGGATGATGCCTTGTCCCAGGCCATGATAAGGGTTTTAGAGAGGGTCGCTGGAGTGAGCACTGGAACTATGAATAGAGGATCCATTTCTGGGCAACTCCGGGCTAACGGAGTAGAGGTTTTTAGGGGCATATCTAGAGTAGCCCCAAATGTAGCTGAGTATTGGCTGGAAGCTACGGAACAGATTATGGACAACCTGGATTGCTCGATGGAGCAAAAGCTGAAGGGAGCAGTGTCGCTGCTGCGAGACGAGGCATATCAATGGTAGATCACTGTGAGGGAGAGTACCCCAGCTGAGCGGGTAACCTGGGAACTGTTTAAGACATCTTTCAAGGGAAAGTACGTCGGAGAGAGTTATGTAAATGCGCGTAGGAAGGAGTTTCTAAACCTGACCTAGGGCAATAAGTCTGTTGTTGAGTATGAGGTGGAATTTCTGAGGTTGAGTCGGTATGCCAGCGGTATAGTTACCACTGAGTATGAGCGTAGTATTTTCTTTGAGGATGGCCTTAGGGATGAGCTAAGGGTGCTAATAGCTCCGCAGAGAGAGCGCGATTTTGCTGCATTGGTGGAGAAGGCTAAGATAGCCGAAGAGGTGAAGCGAGCTAAACGGTAGAATCGTGATAAGGATCAGAACCGATTCGGAAGGGATTCTGGACCCTCCGGTGCTGCAAACAGAAATGCCAAGAGAGCTAGGGTGGAGGAACCAGTCCGAGCAGTTTCGGTAAATACAGTTACACCATAGGCTTGCAAAGATTATGGTAGAGTGCATCTGGGAAAGTCCTGGAAGCATACTGGGGCATGTCTTTGATGTGGGTCCAAGGAACATAGAATTAAGGATTGTCCTCGGAGGCTAGCTCAGACTCAAGTTGCCGAATAGAGGGTTGCACAACCAGTACGAGGTGGACTGCTACTGCCGAGAAGCCGTGGTCAAGGTAGAGGTGGCAATGGAAATGGACGTGGACGTGAAGCACCTGGCAGGGGTGTTGGTAATGCTGAGGCTCGTTAGCCAGCATTGGTTTATGCTGCTCGTCGCTGAGAGGAGGGTGATGCACCTGACGCCATAACCGGTACGTTTTTAATCTCTAGCATGCCATACACTACTCTGATAGATGTGGGATCAACTCATTCATATGTTGCTTGTGACATTTCTGGGTCTTGAGTGTGCACTCTGAGGAAACTGTGAGTGGCGTAACTGTGATAAGTCCACTGGGTCACTCGGTTAGGGTAGATAAACTCTTTAAGGATGTGCCTTTAGAGACTCAAGGTAGAATCTTTGCTGGAGACTTAATAGAGTTAACATTCGGAGAGTTCGATCTTATTTTGGGGATGGACTGGCTTGCTAAGCATAAGGCGACTCTGGATTGTGCAGCCAAGAGGATGGTGTTAAGGACTGCTGAGGATAAGGAGGTAATGGTTATTGGGGAGCGAAGGAACTATTTGTCCAATGTTGTTTTAGCCTTGAGAGCTGAGAAGCTGATTCGTAAAGGTTGCGAGGTGTACTTGGCTTTTGTGAGCCTGACTGAGACTGAGAATTTGACTGTGGAGACAGTCAGAACTGTTAGGGAATTTCACGATGTTTTCACTGAGGAGCTTCCTGGATTACCTCTGAATCGAGAAGTCGAGTTTGGAATCGACTTGCTGCCTGGAACGACTCCAGTGTCCATTGCACCTTATAGGATGGCACCGAAGGAGTTAGTGGAACTGAAGGCGCAAATCCAAGAGTTGTTGGATAGAGGCTTCATTAGACCGAGTGTGTCTCCGTGGGGAGCACCAGTATTGTTTGTGAACAAGAAGGATGGGACGATGCGTATGTGCATCGATCATCTCCAGTTGAACAAACTAACAATAAAGAACAAGTACCCTCTACCAAGGATCGACAATCTGTTTGACCAGCTTTGAGGAGCTTCAGTGTTTTCCAAGATCGATCTTCGATTTGGATACCATTAGTTACGGGTAAAGGAAGTGGATATTCATAAGACAACATTCAGAACTCGGTATGGTCATTACGAGTTTCTGGTTATGCTGTTTGGACTGACGAATGCACCTGCAGCTTTCATGGATCTGATGAATCGAGTGTTCCAACCTTACTTGGACCAATTCGTAGTCATCTTTATCGATAATATTCTAGTATATTCAGAAACTAAGGAGAAACATGATGAGCATCTCCGTATTGTTCTGTAAGTGCTGAGAGAAAAACAACTCTATGCAAAGTTTAGTAAGTGTGAATTTTGGCTGTGAAAAGTGACTTTTTTGGGTCATGTTGTCTCTTCTGAAGAAATTAGGGTAGATCTTTGAAAAATTTAGGCAGTTCTAGAATGGAAGCCACCAAGGTCAGTATCAGAAATTCAGAGTTTTCTAGGTCTGGCAGGCTACTACAGAAGGTTTGTAGAAGGATTTTCTCTAATTGCTGCACCGTTGATGAAACTGCTAAGGAAAGGAGTAGCGTTTGTATGGACTAAGAATCAGCAAGAAGCTTTTGATAGATTGAAAAAGGTATTGACTGAGGCGCCAGTGTTGATTCAGCCAGAGGCTGGGAAGGATTTCACTGTGTACAGTGATGCGTCGCATGTGGGACTAGGCTGTGTACTGATGCAAGAGGGTAAGGTGTCTAGATGTTGGATAGAGTTGGGAGAATGACAAGTTCTTGGACCAGAATTAGTGGCAGATATAGAGAGTAAGTTTAAGTTGATCAGAGATCGGCTAAAGGAGGCATCTGATAGGCAAAAGTTGTATGTTGATCTAAGCGTAAGGAAATTAAGTTCACTGTAGGGGATATGGTCTTTTTGAAGGTCTCGCCTTGGAAAAAGATCTTAAGGTTTGGCAAGAAGGGCAAGTTGAGTCCGCGGTTTATTGGGCCTTATCGGGTTCTTAAACGGGTAGGGCCAGTAGCTTATCAGCTGGAGTTACTGCCAGAGCTGGATCGTATTCATGACGTCTTTCATGTGTCCATGCTGAGACGGTACCGATTGGATCCATCGTATGCCGTACCAGTGGAAGAGATCGGGGTAAAGACCGATTTGACCTTTGAAGAGGAGCTTATGCAAATACTGGACCGCGAGGTCAAAGAGTTAACGAGGAAGTCATTCTATTGGTAAAAGTGCTATGATGCAATCATGGCAGAGAAGAGGCTACTTGGGAGCCAGAAGAGGTGATGTGTCAACAATGCCCTCAATTATTTGGATCAGGTAAATTTCGAGGCCAAAATTTTTTTAAGGGGGTAGAGTTGTATCGCCCTGATTTTCGGGATTGTTGTGAAATCTTGAAATTTTGGTGTTTTGGTCATTAATTTTGTGGGTAAGTGTGTTAGGGGGTCTTTAGAATGCCCAAGTCTAAGATAAAACCTGGCAAAGATATCAAATTTTAGATTTAAAGTGAAGGGGACATGGTTAAGCGGGCCTTTAAGAAAAAGTTAGTAGAATAGGACACAAAAGAGGCCCTTGGTAAAGTGGCAATGTGGCACCACTTAAATGCCTAAAAAGTGGCGTGTGGACTGAGTGCTAGGGCCAAGGTTCTAGTTGCATGGTAAGCGGTGGTGTTTTTATTTTTGTGCATGTGCTAGACATGTGATGGAACTCAAGTGGAACTCTGCTGAAGAGAGTTTGAGTGGTCCATGGAATTAGATTAGATAGATTGGGGAGAAAAATAATAGGAATTTTGAATGGGAGCTTGTGGTGACCGAACAAGGGATTTTTGTGGGAACATATCGGTTTTGGCTTAGGGTTTTGGGACACATACGGCTAGGGAGTGTTGAGGGTGCTAGCCAAATAGCTTTGAGGTCTCTTAGGATTTGTTTTGGCTCTTTTTTTCTTGGCTGCCGATTAGGTATAGTGATAAGCTCTTTTCTCTTCTCCTCCCTCTTTTTCACAAAAGCCGAATATGTCGCAAGAACCCCCTTTTGCCATTTTTACAAAAAGAAAACCCTCTCCTCACTTCTTTCATTCTTTTCTTTTCTTCTTTTCTTGTTAAGCCGAGACAACCTCCTCTCTCTACTCATCTCTTCTCTTCTTTTTCTTCAAAGCCGAATCTGCCATTCTTTTCTTCTCAAGGCAATCGACTATTACTAAAAGCCGAAATCCCGAAAGTTTGCTCTGGTGCCGATTTGTTCATAGCCGAATCCTCCTTTCTCATTTTTCCCTTTTGGCCGAATTTCACACTCTCCAAACCCCTAGTCTCTATTAACAACACCTTGTCAATCCATAGTTTCAAATCATCTTCTTCTTCATCCATCAAAAGCCGAAATCACCATATTTGTAGAGATTTGGTAGACGAACCCTTAGATCTCTTAGAGTCTTTCTCTACTTATGGTTAGAGGCTAGATCTATACTATATCTAAGATAGGAAAGGGTTGGAGGCACTTTTGTCCCGGTGAATCTTCGGTAAGTACCCAGATCTCTCGTTTCTATTCATTATTTCGAGATTTAAGGAAAAGTCGAAAACCCCTTAGGTAGGTGACTGTCGATTGGGGTTAGAGGCTCTGTGGGTCTTATTAATTGGATTATTATGTGCTAGTATGAACTAAAGGCTACCGATCGAAGGCTTGGTGGATCATTGGAGTGACTGGTAGATCTAGATCTAGTAGACAAGATCGACAAGGGTAAATGGCTAGGAACACCCTATTATGGCCGAATGTGGTAAGGAGTTTTTAAGATTGGTTATTGATGATTTGTAATCTAAAGACTATAGTGCCGATTGTAGGTTACCGTGGGAGATCTCATTAGCAGTCGTCGCAAAATAGGTGTGTAAACGAACACCCTTCTGTAGTCTAAATCGGCAAAAGTTGAAAAGCTGAAATGTCGAAACTCCGGCATTTCATGGGCTTGCAAGCGTGCGAGTGCTCGTAAGTCAGAATTGCAAGTGGAAAGATGAATGAGTGCGCAATTTCGTGCACTTCGGTAAATTTGGGCCTTGATGGGCTGAAATTGGGCCCAATGGGCTAACGGGCCCATATGGGAAAAAGTAAGCGGTAAGTATGTTCTGATATACTGTAGGATAAGACTATTAAACTAGTGTAACACCCCTAGACCCATTCCCGTCGCAGGAGAGTCAACAGGTATCACCCGACCATTATTTTGAAACTCATATAACGAATCGATGATAGCACCTAACCATTTCTTTTAAAACCACCTTTGCCTAAAATAAAACCGTTACGATTCATATGGTAAAAAGAAAGTCAAAATTTTTAGCAAAGCCCAAAATAATGTATCCCATAGCATATTATCAGGCTGAACCTCAAACAAAAGGTGCCCAAAATTATTGTTATACACATTCAAGCCACTCACATTTCATAAAACATAGACATCATGATATGACATACTTTCGAACCCAGTTGCAACATATAACTTCACTACCATTCACATACATCATACACGACTTAACATCACAGAAATAAGAGTAAAATACTTAGGTAAGCCATTTTCGCATGGCCAAACTTAATTACATCATCAAAAGATATTTATTAAGTATCAACGTGTCAAGCCTATACATGCCATTTTAAAAGTTTAGATACTAATACCGAAAGCTGCTTTGATAGTGTGGATGACTTTAATCATGGAAATTCTCGAGATCGTAGCTGTACCGAAATCTATAAAATAGATAAACCAAGGTAACAAAGTAAGCATTTATATGCTTAGAAAGTTTAAAAAAATTTAATGCATCTAAATTTTAAGCATTCATTCATTTAAGTTAAAAACTTTTCTAAATGACCAAACATCTATATAACAAAATGGGCTATCATCTTACATACATAACCTATTCATTTCTCAAAATCGAAATTCATATCGTATATATATATTATCATCCTTTCCTTGGCCGAAGCATGCACTATTATTCACGGCTAAGTATGTAATTACACATGTACTCTTATAGCTTATATCTTCATCCCAAAATCTAATATGTGCAAAATCCATGGTTTAATTTAGTACAAACCCATTAGAAGTTGAGGTTCACACCTCCTATGTATGTCATTCATTTACATATAAATTCAAACAATAATTGGAGCATCTCAGTTCAATTTCGTGGAAAAAATCTAAATGACTTCCATTTCATAACGAGTGTGGATACATACCTGATTTACTTACGGAAGTAAATACCTTCATTTGAGATGATTTCAACATAGCACTTATTTTAGTATTATTGCCTTTGGGCTTAAACCAATTATACTCTAGCTTTAAGGCTCTTCGAGCTTGACCCGGATGTAACTCTGGCATAAATGCCCTTCGAGAAACAACCCGGATATAACACCAACTCAGAGGCTCTTGGGGACTTAGCCCGGATATATCGTTGGCGCAAAGGCCCTTCGGGACTTAACCTGGTTATAACACTGTAACTTTATATAACGGATCTATCAAACATACCTTTGACACATTTGTTTTCAATTTAACACTCACTTGCCTATCACCTCCATTAACACATAGCACAACATGTCCACTAAATGCTTTGCTTATAAGCACATAAGTATTTCCCATATCAAATTAATGTACATAAAACTTTATTTCATATAAACTATCGGCTCAATTGCCATTTTCCTCACGTAATTTACAATAACCAATACCAATATAAGTAAACTTGACATAGTCATCATGCTTAATCGGATAATAGGCTAAATTTCATTATTTAAATCTTACCTCGTGCCTTTCTGAATATGTACGGGTCGACTATTCCGTAACCTTAGCTTTTCCCTTGTCCGATGCTGTCCCTTTAGGCTCTTGAGCTAAATTAAACAATTTAATTTAAATTAAACCTTATTTATTCCACTCATTTGATCAATTCTCTTTCATTTAACACAAGAAACACACGCTTAACATTTTCCACACACATTCGGCCCAATTCATATACACCATTAGTCACAATTAAAACATCTCAATTATCTAATTAACGAGGGTGACTCTTTTGGTGTTTAAACATTTATAACACCATTTTAAAGCATATAAATCTTATAGTCGAATGCTTCAAACTTTATTTAGATTATCCATCAATCTATCACAATTAAGCAAAGGACTTACTCTTGCATTATTTAAGCACATTCGGTCATTCAAATAAAACAACCAAGTCAATATTCAAGGTCCTACTAATTTCATATCAAGTGTCTCTATTTAAACACATATACAGCACATAATGCATATTAACGTTTTGCCTTAACCAATCCCAATTTAATTTGCACTATAATTCTAACTAAATATCCAAACCGAATTCAAATGTTCCACTAGATATAGTCGAATGTCTTACTAGCTTAGTATGTCACATAATTAACAATTTACCAACTCATTTCACTCTCAATTTCCCTTATAGCAAATTCCATGAAAATTCAATAAGAAACATGTCAATTTCTTAAGACATTTCTCAATTCAAAATCGGCAATTCATGAGTAAAATTACTCACAAATTAGCTATTTCTAAACTAACATTTAATTCACATGGAAACACCTATAATTTAGCTCAAGCATCAACTAAACTCCATATTTTATCAATACATGGGAAACATCTATATTAGACTCCAAATAGCCGAATGCACAATGCAATATCTAGCTCAAAGTTCAACCTACTAACTGAACTCAAATTGACCGAAATTCCCTATACCAAATAACGTCCCTATATGCACAATTCATCAACTTAAGCTTCAACAATATCCATTACAACTCAAAGCATGAAAACGACCCACATTTCAAAATTCATTTACAAGGCCGAAAGCATATACCATCACCAAACTCAAAATTTCCATATGGGTAGTGGTAAGGACACAAAAATGAATCTATTATCATAAATTTTTACTCAAAACAACATTCAAAACATACCTTAAAAATTAAAAAAGGGTTCCGAATGCTTTAGGGATACCTTTCCCTTTTCTATCACCAAGTTTCAGCTAGAAGAAGAAAAGATGAACAAAAATTCTTTTTCCCATTTGTTTTTCATTATTTAATTACTTTTAATTAAAATACATATAAAATAACCAAAGAAATTCATACTTAGTGCACCCCATCATATCATGGCCGGCCACTCACCTCAAAAAGGTGAATTTAACATGGAAATCCATGTTTTTGTCATTATTATGCAATTACTCTTCTTCAATTTTAATTCTTTCCACCTAAGTCCTTTAATTTAATACACATGCAATTTGACAAAAATCATAGCACACAAATACACACATGTAATGTTCACCTATTTTGGACATAAAATATTAAAAATCAAAATTCCTTTGACTCGGTTTAGCCGTCCTGAAACCACTTCCTGACTAGGGTCGAAATAGGGCTGTCACAACTAGACTTAGAATTTGGGCTAAACGGGCCAATATGGCTAAGTGACACTGTAGAGCCCATTAGGGGTTTTAAGGCCTAATGACTGTAATTTACTAAAATGGGCTAATAAGCTACCGAGGTAAAAGATAGACTATTACTAATTAAAATGTGCATGAAACCCTAAAAACTGGCATAATTACTGAAATACCCCTTATGGGTGAAAAATTACTATTTTACCCTTAGGCACAAAATAACCGTTATACCCCTTTGGGTAAATCTGACTGAAATGCATGTTTTACTGTTTCTATTCACTACATGATTATCTATTGCATGGGACTGGGTTATTAATGGAGGAAGTACTGATAGTGGCTTGACCACGTACTGAAGGGGCTTTACCTCGTTATACTGTTATCTGAGCAGCTATGCTGCAACTGTAGAGTGTAGGGCTGGGTGGGTTGAGTTATTCCCCACATGGTGTGTAAGGCTGGTATAGGTGGAGTGTAGCGGTTGGACTTAGGTTGGGTTTGGGCTTGCATTCATGGTTAATATCTGTTCTGTTATTGTAATTGGCCTATGGGCCGTACTGTTACTGAAAAGGGCTAAGGCCCAGTTTACTGCATCTGAATGGGGCTTCGGCCCAATTATTACTGACACTGGATAGGGCTTAGGCCCAATGAGCTTGACTAATTTGGGCTCTGGATGGGCTTTCTTTGCACACTGAGTTTCCAAACTCACCCTCTTTTCTTCCATCCATGCAAGTGAGCCCTAGATTGGTGAACTTGGAGCTGGGAGGGATTCAGAGTGGCCACATGGACAACATTATTAGTTTTAATTAAGTTATTAATTTTTCTTCTTTATTTATAATTATTTTTACTCTGATTTTGGGTTGTAATAAGGCCGCTCTAATTATTTTAATTTGAGTTTTTTTATTTGCTTTTACCATACAATAATTGATTTGAATAAGGCTGCACGAGTTTTCTTAAAATTTAATCAAATGTTTTCAAAATCAATCACACTTTTCAAACGAATAATAAAGTTAAATCTTATAATAAGGAATACCCCTAAAAATTAGTAATGGATAGGACGTTTAGAATTTAATCGGGATTTTCTCTTTAAACTCTAATGATGGTTTCGCAAAACTCACCCTAATCATAGTAATTAGGTAACATGGTTAGTTCATCATTGATGTGACACACCAGACTTGGTCGTAAAGTCTGGGCCAGGTATGAGGTGTTACAAACAGTTTTCAATCAAGTTTGAAAACGGTGCCTTATGACGCACTGTGTGGATGTAAATGTCGTACACCTTTGTATTGGACCTAACTCAAAGAAAGTTGGATTCATGGGGTTGATTTGGTTAGAGAAACTTAAGAGAAAGTAAAAGTTTTTTTGTGATTGTTGGAAGGAATCCATGATGTTTTCCATGTGTCTATGTTGTACCGATACCGATCTGATCTTTTGCATGTGATTTCACCGGTAGAGGTTGAGATTCGACCGGATATGACTAATGGTGAAGAGTTGGTTAAGATTTTGGCTCGAGAGGTCAAACAATTGGGAAATAAAAGTATAGCCCTTGTGAAAGTATTATGGCAAAGACATGGTGTTGAAGAGGCTACATGGGAGCCCAAAGATGCCATGAGGAAACAGTACCCAAACCTTTTCACCGGTAAGATTTTCGGGGATGAAATTCCCTAAAGGGGGAGAGTTGTAACATCCCAGTTTAGAGCTTAGTCGAAATAGTGGTTTTTAGACCACAAATTTGAAGTAAAAATATTTGTTTTATGGTTTTTTTGAGGTCCATGACATGTTTGCATGATTGTGTGGCATGATTGTATTTTGATGTTTACTGAAGAAATATGAAAGTTTGATGTGTGATAAACATCTTTTATAAGGTGATTTTTCATGAAAACACCTAAAAGTATTTATTTGTAAAAGTTGTAAAATAAGTGGTAAAAATCTGATTTGAAAGAAAAATGGGTTGTTATAAGCATGAAATGTGTTCGGCTAGGCTTAAAGTACAAAGAAATCAAATGAAAATCATTTTACGAGCCTAGGGACTAATTTGTAAATATGTAAAAGTTTAGGGGCAAAGTTGTAATTTTACCAAAGTATGATTTATGGGCTATTTTGAGTAATGTGATAATTAAATAAGTGAAATTTGCTATTATAAATCAAGAGAAACGGCGGTCGGACCTAGACTGGGGAAAGAACATGTTTTTGGACTAAATCGAATAGTTAGTCATATTTTGGTACCGAGGTAAGTTTGTGGGTAAATAATGCAACATTTCATTATTTTGTATTCAATGCTTTAATATTGCATGAATTGTGTAATTGTTTTTATGAAATTGGTTAATCATGAATCGATGACGTTGTGATGAAGTTTCGATATCCCGAAATCCCAATTGAACCTTAGGAATAGATAGGATACAAATGTCATGACATTAGGGTTATTGAGATTTCGTATCAGACCATATCTGGGATATGGCATCGATATGTGATTATGTGTAAGACCATATGTGGGATATTACGTCGTTATGAGATTTCGTGTAAGACCATGTCTGGGATCTAGCATTGATATGAGACATCATGTAAGACCATAGCTGGGCCACTGGCATCGATATGTGATCCCATATAAGACCATATCTAAAATATGGCATTGGCATCTTGCTATGTGTATGAGATTTCCCGAGTATCCTTTAGTATTCCAAGTGGTTCAACGGGTAACTCAAAGTTTATGTTAAAGACATGGCGAGGTATGAACACGTTGAAAGGGTATAGGTATGTACACAAAGCTCATTAAACATTGAGATTATGACTCTACGAGTTCTTGGTAAGAAGTGAATAAAGGATATCATAAGCATGAGTTTTATTGTTCACTATGTAAATGACATGATTTAAGATGTATGTATGATACTTGATGATACTATGACAAGTCATACTTATGTTATATGTATGATATTGCATGATTAATGTTGTTAATTATTTACATGCAAACTTACTAAGCTTAATGCTTACTCCCCTTTCTTTTCCATTTTTCTTATAGTATCACCAAGCTAGCTCGGGGATCGAAAGACATCGGAGACTCAATCACAATATCAATTGGAATATTTGGGTATAGCTAGTCCTAACATTTTGAGTATGGCATTTATAGGGACTTGGTCTTTTTGTTATATGTCATATTAGTTCAGCCAAATATGTTGGTTATGATGGTACTTGATTCATTTTGTATAAGGCCATTAAAAGTTGGCCAATATTGATACTTGATATATGCATATGGTGATGTTATTTATGATTGAGGTAGTTTATATGTTTAAGTTGCTAAATGTGTGAGATATATGTATGATGGATGTCGTATGCAAATGATGTGTGGAAGACTTAATTTAAGGATGTTTAATAGCCCGCTTATGTTATGTTATATGCCGTTGGAGTAGTGTAAGTGTGCTTGTGTTTCAAGGTGGGAAAAGGCTCAGTAAATAGCCTTAGATTTGTCCACACGGGTAAACACACGGGCGTGTGTCTAGGCCATGTGTGAGACACGGTCAATACCATGGGCGTGTGAACAGGCCGTGTGTCCCTTGCACCAAAATTTTTAAGAAACAGAATCCCCAGTATGGAGCACATGGGTAGAGACATGGACGTGTGTCTCAGCCGTGTGAAGGATACGGCCTACAACATGGGCGTGTACTAGACCGTGTGAAAACTAGTTTAGCTTCAAAATGAAAAATAATTTGACATGGGCTGAGCACAAAGGCATGTTTCTCAACCATGTGGACGGCACGGCCTTGGACACGGGCATGTGCCAAGGGCATGTGAAGTCTAGACCTAATTTATGATAATTTAATTCGTCACATGGCCTAGCACACAGGCGTATGGCTTGGCGGTGTGGTTTCATTTGGTTGACAACGTTATAAACAAAGAGTTACACAGAGTATGGGCACGGGCGTGTGTGACCACACGGCCTACCCACACGGGCATGTCCCTATTCACACAGGCGTGTGACCCCTATTTAGGGAAAAATTTCAATGAGTTCGTAAAATTTTCAGAAGTTCCTGATTTAGTCTCTCACCACTTCTAAAGTATGTTTTAGGCCTCGTAGGCTCGTATACGGGATGAAATTCATGTGTATGAATTGTTATAAATTGGATGAAATTTTATGACCCAGTTTTGCGTGGATGTTTAAGTTTAAGTTTGGTAATGCTGCAAACCCTATCCCGGCATTGGATACGGGTAAAGGGTGTTACAATTTATTCCTGATAGCTACTAGAATTCAACTTTCACATTTTATGCGATTTAGTCCTTCTCGTAATTAAACGTGAAATCAGTAAAATTTTCTTATCAGAATTTTCACACGACATCTCTAATCTAATACAAACTATATAATAAAAATAAATAAATTTTATTTTCAGATCGAATTTGTGGTCCGAAAACCACTATTCCGATCTCACTGAAATTGGGATGTTACAGTCATGCAATGGTAGCTATATATATGCGTTAGTAGTTGATCAAATCATGTTTAACACGTGGATTGAATCAAGATAAGATTGTAAACATATATGCATGCAATGATATGCCATGTTGGATGATGGAAATAGTATAATTTGAATGCTTGAAATAAATAGAATGGGTTTGGTATGTTTTAATGCAGGAAAATGGTAAATTTGGGCGACAAATGAGGCTAGGAAATGGCTTTATTTTGTCCACAGGAGCAGACATATGGGTGCCGTGTGTAACACACGGCCGGGTACATGGGCCTGTAGTTAGGCCATGTGTCCCCTGCACCTTAATTTTGAGAAACATAATGCTTAGAATTGAGCACACAGGCAGGGATATGAGCGTGTGTCTCAACCGTGTGCCTATAACACGGGCATGTCTCTTGGCCGTGTGAAACCTGCACATATTGTTTTAAAATTTTGAATTAACCACACGGCCTAGCACACGGGCGTGTGACTTGGTCGTGTGACATCAATTTGTTCATGAGTTGCAAGTCAGAGAGTTACACAGGTTAAGGACACGGACGTGTGAACCCATATAGCTTGACCACACGGGCGTGTCCCATACCGCAGAGGCGTGTGATTCTTAATAGTGAGAAAAACTTTGGGATTTTGTGAAAAATTCCCCGAGATCCCGATTCGGTCCTGAATCAATTCTAATGCATGTTTTGGGCCCCGAGGGCCCTACTAAGGGATGTTGTGACTAATCTCGAAAAATGAATAGTGTTCAACTCAATTAATTTGAAAGTGCTCTGTAAACTCCAGTAATGCCTCAAAATCATATTCCAGCGATGGATACGGGTTAGTGGTGTTACATCCCTAATAATAACTATTTAGTGTTACCTGTTAAGCTCTATGAGCTCCTTGATTAAAACTCTTAGGAGTTTCCTATTTAGCCAGATAAGCGTCCTATTACATGGCTCATCTGTGCATCCTGATATGTGGCTCGAGAGTGTGCTCCCTGATTAGTGCCCAAATGGGTAACTCTGATTATGAGTTGATGGTTTACAGTTTTGTACACTTTATATGTACTACGTGAGTATCCATCAATATTTCAATTATTCAACGGATAAAATGTTTGACATGAGAAATTATAAGATTAAATGAATTATGCTTCGCATGCTTCTAAAATACCTGAAAGTTGTAACATGATGAGCTCATCCATGTTTATTTGATGTACATGTGAAATATGTGACTAACTTGCTTAATTGAGTGTATGTGTTTAGGCAAATTTGCCAATTTGATGGGAAGCATGTTATTGTTATGCTTATTTATATAAATATGAATGGTAAGTTTAATTCCTGATATACGAACTTACTAAGCATTAAATGCTTACTAGGTTTTCTTTTCTCTGTTTTATAGTGCTCGAAAGCTCGTAAAGGTTGGAAATCGGTCGAAGCATGATCACACTATCCACCAGCTCATTTTAGTATAAATAGTAAACTTACTTTAGTATAATGGCATGTATAGGTTAACTTGGTCAATTGTTGGTTATAAATGGTTGTTTGTAATTTAGCCATGTAACACCCATTACCAGTATCCGACACCGAGACAAGGTACAAGGCGTTACCTAACTAATACACATGCAAACATACATTCTTGGATTAATAAACTTCATTCTAATTTAAAACTTTTCAACTTTGCTTTTAAGTCCCTAATATGGGCCTACAAAGCACAAAACACACTTTAGACCCGATTCGGGACTACTCCGAGTACTCAAAAAACTTTCAAGAAAAAAACCACTGAAAACAAGGCACACACCCGTGTAAATGGGCAACACACCCGTGTGGCATCATAACATAACCATGCTGAAGGCCCGTGTAGCTCACACAGCCTAGGCATATAGGGGCACACCCGTACCCCTCGCTCGTGTGGATTTATTTTCAAACATTGAACCTACAGGGGTTTTCACACGGCCTGACACACACCTGTGTCCCTAGCCCGTGCCCCACACACGGCCATGACACTCCCATGTGTGAAAACCTTGACATTTTGTTTCTAACGTCAGCAACAATTTAAGGTCACACAATCGTGGCACACGTCCGTGTGCTAGGCCGTGGCTTTCACACGGTTGAGACACACGGCCATCTCTCAGCCCATGTGGTTACTACTGAGCATTTAATTTTGCCAACCTGAGGTGCAAGGGACACACGGCCTAACCATACGCCCATAGGGCAGACTGTGTGTCACACAGCCTAGACACACGCCCGTGTGTCTACCCGTGTGGACAAAAATAAGGCTATCTACCAAGACTTTTTGCCACCTTGAAACAAAATCAAACACATACCTATTTCATAACATTGCACAAATGCTCAACCAATAACCGTCATTTGCATATACCCATAACAAATATTAGTCACTATCCATAGCTTTATACAAAAAGAGGTATTTCATATCAAGCCAACACAATTGGCCAATTTCTCAATAACACAAAACACAATTGACTAAGTCCCTATACATGCCATTTCTCAAAATACTAAAAACTAACTATACCAAATGCTTTAGTTGATAGTGTGAATGAAGCCTCTGACATCCTTTGCTCTACAAGCTAATTATGTGGCACTATAAGAGAATAGAAAGAAAAGGGAGCAAGCATAAAGCTTAGTAAGTTGCAAGTAAATAAATGACAATAATTTACCATGCTTTAACATACTCATACACATCACAAATTGCACATGATATAAAGATGGCTACAAGCATAACTTACTCATTTTACATCTCTTACTAATCATACAACATAAGTTTGAGATCACATCTCATACATTTCATGTTGGTACCTGTACTGCTATCATCAATATTTCTCAATCCTAACACAAACTCTATATTGCCGTTGAACCAATTAGAATATGAAAGGATATTCAATAAGCCTCAAACATGGGGTATTATGCTGATGCCATGTCCGAAACATGGTCTTACAGTAGCTCACATGTCAAGTCGATGCCATGTCCTAGACATGGTATTACACTGACTCTCATATATCGAGACCAATGCCATGTCCCAGACATGGTCTTACACTGACACATATCAAAGCCGATTTCATGTCCCAGACATGGTCTCACACTAGCTAACATGATGAGGCCGATGCCATGTCCCAGACATGGTCTTACACTAGCTCTCGTATCAATGTCGTTGCCATGTCCCAGACATGGTCTTACACTGGCATTGCACATATTTGTGTTGATGCCATGTCCCAGACATGGTCTTACACTGACACATAACGAGTCTGATGTCATGTCCTAGACATGGTCTTACACTAGCTCTCGTTTGACCCTAGTGTCATAGCATGAATATCCATTCTATTCTTACGATTCAACTAGGAGTTTATCACGTTAAACCTCATCATGCATACTCATAATCACATTTAATCAATTTTATGCCAAATCAATAATCTCATGCATATATTGAAAAGTTGAATTATTTACATCCAACTTACCTCGGTATATAAAATGTAGACGGCTAGTCCGTTTTAATCAGCTAGCTTGGCTTTCCCCCGGTCAAGGTCCAGATTTCGTATTTCTTGATCTAAAATGATCAAATTCACTAATTCAATCACCATATTAATTAAGACATTCTAAAATTCACATTTTGGCAAAATAACCATTTTGCCCCTAGACTTTTATAAAATTCTAATTTTACCCCTAGGCTCGTAAAATGATTTTTTTATCAAATTTTCTCATAAACCAAGCCTAGCCAAATTCCTTTCACTCTTATGGAAGCCCACAATTCCCATTATTTCCTGCATTTACTACACAATTTACAACCTTTACAAAAAGGTCCATTTTAGCTGTTTTCCATGAACACCACTTCACAAAAGTTGTTTATTTAACAACCAAGATTCATTTTCTTCCATAAAATTTCAGCAAAAAACATAAACACTCTTATGGTAAAACCTTAGACTTTCAACCATTTTGCAAAATATTCCCCTCAATAGCTAACTCATGCTACAAGGGTTCCAAAAATGTAAAAATCACCAAGAAAGACCTTCAAATTGACTTACCTACAATAGAGCTTAATGGCTGAAACTTTCAAGCTTCAAAACCCCCTTAGTTTGCTGATATTTTCGATGGAGAGAAGGTGAAAACAGATGAAACCTTTTTGCTTTTTTTTATTATAAATCTGTGAAAATAAACCACCAAAATTTCACCTAATTTTGACTTTTCTAATTCAGGTGTCCCCAGTTGGCCGGCCACCTCTTTAATAAAGATCTATTTGCTTTTTAAAGACCCCCAATTATGGTTCTCTAGCTATTTAGCACTTTTTGCTAGTAAAATAAACCTTTTGCCCTTTATGCAATTTAGTCCTTTTTCGCAATTAAGCTCACAATCGCTAAAATTAATTCACCAAAATTTTCATGCACTCACATAATTATGCTATAACACATAAAATAATATTAGAATAATTTTCCTAACCTCAAATTTGTGGTCTCAAAACCACTATTTTGACTAGGCAAAAAATTAGATTGTTACAATTCTCCCCCTAGGGATTCGTCCCCAAAAATCTTACCTGTGAAAAGATTCGGGTATTGATCTCTCATAGTCTCCTTGGGTTCCCTTGTGGCTTCAATTATGCTAGTTGATATGCTACCGGTCCAATTCTCTCAATCACCTTATAAGGTCCAATAAACCGTGGACTTAATTTTCCCTTTTTACCGAATTTGAGGACTTTCTTCCATAGGGATATTTTCAAAACTACCTTATCACTGACTTGAAACTAAATCTCTTTTTGTTTCAAATCCATGTAGGATTTCAGTATATTCGAATCACCTTCCATGCAATCCCAACTCACCTTAACTTTCTCTTAGTTCTCTCTGACTAAGTCAACCTCATGTATCTTACTCTCTCTAAGTTTGGCCCAATACAAAGGCGTTCAGCACTTACGGCTATACAAAGCCTCATACGGCACCATTTTCAGACTCATCTGATAACTATTGTTGTAGGAGAACTCGACCAACGATAAATACTTTTCCCACCTGCCTTGAAATTTGATAACACAACCCCTTAACATGTCTTCAAGAATCTGGATTACTTTTTCAGACTGACCGTCAGTTTGCAGGTGGAAAGCAGTACTGAAATTCAGTTTAGTCCCTAAAGCCTCTTGTACCTTTTTTCCAAAATCGAGATGTGAACCTCGGATCTCTATCCGAAATAATCGACAAGGGTACTCCGTGAAGTCTCACAATTTCAGAAACATACAAATCTGCTAGTTTCTAAAGTGAGTAGTCTGTACAAACCGGTATAAAATGAGCCGACTTTGTTAGTGTATCAACTACAACCCATACAGCATCTTTCTTCCTTGGTGTCAAAGGCTACCCAGTCACAAAATCCGCGGTAACACGGTCCTATTTCCACTTGGGGACCATCACGAGTTGAAGTAGACCCGAAGGTACTTGGTGTTCTACCTTCACTTGCTGACAAGTCAAGCACTTAAAAACAAACTCTGAAATATCTCTTTTCATTCCCGACCACTAATACATTTTCTTCAAGTCATTATACATTTTTACACTACCCGGGTGGATAGATAAGTAACCACTATGTGCCTCACGCAAAATCTTTTGACTAAGTTCATCATCTTTGGGTACACATACCCTATCTCTAAACATTAAATATCCATCGGTACCAAGCCAAAAATCTGATTCATTACTCGTCTCGCATGAGTCATCTTGTCCTGCAACTCCTTATCTCTCTTTTGAGCTTCATAAATCTCTTGCAAAAACATTGATCTAGCTCTCAACTCTGCTAGGATCGAACCATCACCAGTTACAGACAACTAAGTATCAATAGTCCTCAAGGTAAATAATGATTTCTTACTCAATGCGTTGGCGACCACATTCGCCTTCTTCGGGTGATAGTCGATTATCAACTCATAATCCTTAATCAACTCTAACCATCTTCATTGCCTAAGTTCAATTCTGTTTATGTCATCAAGTATTTTAGACTTTTATGATCAGTGAAAATTTGACATTTCTCACCATACAAATTGTGTTTCCAAATCTTCAATGCGAACACGATGGCAACCAACTCTAAATCGTGTGTTGGATAGTTTTTCTCATGTGGCTTTAGCTGTCTCAAGGCATAGGCTATTACCTTACCTTCTTGCATGAGTACACACCCTAATCCATTCAAGCATGCATCGCTATACACCACGAATTCTTTTCCCGGTTCTAGTTGCACTAAAATTTGGGCTTCGGTCAACAAAGCCTTTAGTTTCTCAAAACTCTGTTGGCATTTTTCCATCCATTCAAACTTGACGTCTTTCTGTAGTAATCTCCTCATTGAAGTAACAATCATAGAAAATGCTTTAACAAGTCGTCTGTAGTAGCCCGCTAAGCCCAAGAAACCTCTAATCTCTAATACATTCTTCGGTGGCTTATCTCTAATACAATAGCTGAGATTTTACTTGGGTCAACTTTAATTCCATCACCTGACACAATGTGTCCCAAGAATCCGACCTCTCGGAGCCAAAATCCACATTTACTGAACTTGGCGTACAACTGATTATCTCTCAAGGTTTGCAAAACCGTTTTCAAATGCTCCGCATGATCACTCTCATCACGAGAATAAATGAATATATCATCAATAAAAATGACCACGAACTTATCCAAGTAGGGTCGAAAAATGCGGTTCATTAAGTCCATAAATATAGCAAGGGCATTCGTTAAGCCAAAGGGCATGACGAGGAACTCATAATGGTCGTACCTCATCCAAAATGCAATTTTCGACACATCTTACTCCTTAACTCTTAGCTAGTAATAACCAAACCTTAGGTCTATCTTAGAAAACATAGTTACCCCCTTCAATTGATCGAACAAGTCATCGATCCTGGGCAAAGGATACTTATTTTTCACTGTGACCTTGTTAAGCTAATGGTAATCTATGCATAATCTCATCGAACCATCCTTTTTCTTCACAAATAATATCGGTGCACCCCACGGAGAATAGCTCAGTCTTGCAAAACCCTTGTTAGTTAGCTCTTGCAACTGAACCTTTAATTCCTTTAACTCTGTCGGGGCCATCCTATACGAGGCAATTGATATAGATGCCATACCAGGCACTAGCTCAATACCAAATTCAACTTTCCTAGTCGGAGGTAATCCGGGCAACTCTTCCGGAAACACATCTTGATACTCACAAACTAATGGCATTGACTCAATCTTTGCTTTCGACACTTGGGTGTTCAACACGAAGGCAAGGTACAACTCATACCCCTTCCTCATGTATCTCTGAGCTGTCATGGAAGACATCACTACAAGGAAGCTATCCGTTTCACCTGATTCAACTCGAACAACATCCCCGTTTTCACATTTTAGCTTAATAAATTTTCTCCCACAATTTACTACTACATCATGAGTAGACAACCAATCCATACCGAGAATTATGTCAAATTCATCAAATGGCAACAGCATTAGATCAGTCGGAAAACAATGACCTCTAGTTGTTAAGGGGCAATTCCTACACACTTGGTCAACTAGCACATGCTTGCCTAATGGGTTTGACACTTTTACTACGAATTCAACAGACTCAACAAGCACATTCATACTAGGTACCAATTTCATGCACATATAGGAATGGGTAGACCTCGGATCAATCAAACCAACAATAGGTATATCATGGATAGAAAAGGTACTAGTAATCACATCGGGAGACGAAGCCTCCTCGCGAGCACGAATAGTGTAAGTCCTTACAGGCGCTCAACCCTCTAACCTCACAGTGGATTCTTTAGGAGCACCTCTGCTACTAGCCTCACTACCCCGGTTCTTTTGTGGTCTACCTTTCGAGAGAGCATTACTCACTCTCATATCTTGTCTTTTATCTTTTTCATCCATCTTAGGATAGTTTTGGGTGAAGTGGTCTAGTGAACCACACTTGAAACAGCCTCTGTAACACCTCTTACCTGGGTTCATCACTAGAATTGAGTACGAGGCATTACCGGACGATAACACAACCAATCATACATTATCGAGCCATAAAACTTCACTCCAATTTAAAAATTTTCAAACTATATCATTAAGTCCCTAAAATGGGCTTACGAGGCCCGAAACATACTTTGGGAACCATTCGGGACTAAATTGATAACTCTTTAATACTTTTGAGACACTTAGGAAATTTTCTTGTTTTGGAGGGTTACACGCCTGTGTGGGCCAACTGTGTGATGACACACACCCGTGTGGCTTAGGACATGCTCGTGTCCTCCGCCCGTGTAACTCTCTGTTTATGACGTTAGCACACATTCAAGGTCACACGGCCAAGGCACACGCCCGTGTCCTAAGCTGTGTGGATGCAATTGAGGTTGTTTACCGAGTCTTTCTGCCATCCAAAATCACTTATACACTTAGGCCAATTTCATCAGTACACAACATGACATATTTAGGCCTCCAAGTAGCCACTATTGAGGCATAAATTTATTACTTAAATGACATAAGTTTAATGTACCACATCACCCTTACATTGCCATTAACCACCTACAACTTACGTTACCACCCTTACTTCAAGCCATCCAACATACACTTGCATGACCATTCACATGACACATTTATAAAGTCCATATCATATACAAATTCATTCACCCATATGCAAACATACTCATTCATGTATTGCATCAATATGACTTATAACATAGCTATTATTAGCCATTTCAAATAGCTTTATACAACAATAAGATTTCCATTGACTTAGGCCAACATTCTAGGCCAACTCAATAACATATACACACATATATTCAATTCCCTATACATGCCATAAAATTAGAAATACTTGGGAATCTTTTGATACCGTTCTTAGCTTGATAGTGTGATTGAATCTCCGGAGTCCTCCGACTCGAGCTAGCATCTGAAACACTATAAGAAAAAGGAAAGGAAGGGAGTAAGCATTATAGCTTAGTAAGTAAGTATGTAAATAGTAATTAATTCATTACCATACTTCAATAAAACTTTCCATTATGTTCTAAAAAAACAATATGGTTGTAATTGCACATAGTTTCCACTTTTTACTCTTGTCCATGTCCACCCTAAGTTGTTTACTCGCACCATAGTCACTAAATTATTTTTATCTGGAGCTACGAAACTCCAAATTTAGATCCACTAAATTTCCCCGAAACTACACTCACATATATTCTTACCATAAAGTTTCTAGAATTTTTGGTTTATCCAATCAATACATTTTATTCATTAAAGTCTCCCCTGTTTTGCTACCCGACGGTTACAAATCCTCTTCACTAAAATTTAATTATCTCATCGTACAAAATTCAAAATATGTTCTTGTTTGTTTCTTTTGAAATTAGACTCAATAAGGTATTCAAGCATATAAATCATATCTCATACTTATTTTTGTACAATTTTTAATGATTTTTCAATATTGGAACAGGGGATTTCCAAACCCATTCTGACCCTATCTCACTATAATTTCAAAATTTCATAATATATAAATCATTTGCTCACATCGTTTCTTTTATATAAAAATAGACTCGGTGAGCTTTAATTTCATAACTCACTCATACTCTAATCCAATTTCCACCATTTTTGGTAATTTTTCAAAATCACGTAACTGCTGTTGTTTCAAATAGTTTTATTGAAAATTTTACTCTTCCATATTTTCCTCATATTATTTTCATTTATGAACACATAACCCCAATCATGCTCAATATTAGCCATCCCAATCGTTAATCGTCATCAATATTTCCAATTATTCATGTTAGTACTTACACCATATCAACCTTACCATAAGTTCAATCACATTTCGAGCACATTGCTCATATATATACACCTGCACTTACCACATCACTACACAAGTCTCTTTTAGTAAGCTTTTCCCGTTGAACCCTTTGGAATAACATCCGATGCTCGGTGGTTTAAGCACATAGCTTGTAACACCCTTTACCCAAGTTCGATGCTGGAACCGAGTACGAGGCATTACCGGACAATATTACAACCAAACATACAAAGTCGAGTCGTAAAATTTCGTTTCGAATTAAAACTTTTTCATAATATATCATACAGTCCTTAAAATGGACCTACGGTGCCCAAAACATAATTTAGGAATGGTCCGGGACAAATCAAGAACTTAGAAAAATTTTGGAAATCTAGGTTAAAAACAAGGCACACACCCGTGTCAGACAGGGACACGCCCGTGTCCCCAACCCATGTTGAATTATTGGAAAAAATTTTTCATTTCGAACCTACAGGGGTTTTCACACTGCCGAGAACACGTCCGTGTCCTTGGCCCGTCTCCTTCACATGGCCTCAACACGCCCGTGCTTTCTCCCCGTGTAAAAAATTGGGGGTATTTTGTTTATGACGTCAGCATGCAATTTTGGCCACACGGCCACGGGACACGCCCGTGTGATCAGGCCGTGTGATGTCCTTATTCTCCGAAAAATTTCATGCAAAGTTCACACGCCCTACACATATGGCCGTGGTGGCTGGCCCTGTGGCCCTAAGTTAGGAAATTTTCCAAGCTATCCTTTTCCCCAAAACACAGATAAACTTTACCATTTTTTAAACCACATACCATACACATTTTTCGGCATCTAAATGACCTCATTAAACCATCAATCATCCATTTCAACTTATCCACACACAAACATACCAAGCATTCCATGAATTACCTCATAAGGATCTATAAATAAACCAATATCAATATTGGCCAAGTCACATGGCCTTAATTACAAAATGACTTATCAAAAGACAATTGCCACAATATAGCCAAACCAAGATGACACTTACAACACCACAAAGTCCCTATACATGCCATAGTCCAAAAGAGTACATATTACAATACCAAAAGAACGTTGTGGATAGTGTGGGTGATCCTCCGACGCTTCCCAATCTCCAAGCTGGCTTGACTAATCTATATGACAAGGAAAAAGAGAAAGGAGTAAGCTTTAAGAAGCTTAGTAAGTCTATATGCAAATAATTAACATCATACCAACTCTCTAAATCATCAAAAATCATATCATCACATATCAACTTACCACATAATCTTACCAATATCATATACATACCAAACACATCATTTACATAATTCTAAGTTCACATGCACCCATGCACACATATACACTTGCCCATATTTTCACTGGCTCATAAATACACCTGCACTTACACACCACATAGCCACACAAATCTCTTTTAGTAAGCTTTCCCGTTGAACCCTTCAGAATAACATTCAATACCTGATGGTTTCAACACATAGCTCCACCAACACACAATCCAGCCCTCATGTACACATGGTGAACTCTCAATATCACCTATGTGACCTAGCCATTAAATCCCGTAGCTCTCGTGTCTACATGGTGTCCAACACTCGGAGCCACACATGCGACCTAGCTACTTAGTCCCATAGCTCTCGTGTCCACATGATGTCCAACACTCGGAACCACACCTGCGACCTAGCTACATATAACATAGCCCTCGTGTCTACATGATGTACCCTTGGTACCAAGCATGTGACCTAGCTATCTTTAATTCGTAGCTCCCGTGTACACATGGTATATACCCAGTATTACGCATATGACCTAACTACTCATGAAATTATCATTCCATAGCTCTCTTGTACACATGGTATACACACCGTATAACACATGTGACCTAGCTACCACATAGCATCTCGTAGCTCTCTTGTACACATGGTGTCCTACCCTCAGAACCACACATGTGACCTAGCAACATATTATCCGTATCTTTCGTTTTTCTGAAGGTTCAATCGGGAACACCAAATTTCCATAATTCACCAAATCATAGAAGTTATCCAACATTATCTATAACATACAATAATATATATTTATGGAATTAAAATCGATGTATTACTTACATATAAACTTACCTCGATAACAAAATGCGATAATTTGCAATTTAGTCTGAAACCTTGCCCTTGCCTCAGTCAAGGTCGATTCCTCGATCTTCTCAATCTATAACGACACATTTAGCTCATTTAATAATCACATTATTCAAAACAGCCCAAAATCTTCCTATAGCAAATTTTGTACTTTGACCCCTAACTTTATCAATTTTACACTTTAGTCCCTAGGCTCAATTTATGATTCTCATTCAATTTTCATGCATTTCAAGCCTAGCCAAACCACTTTTCCTCTTATAATAGCCCCCAACTTCCATCATTTTACAATTTATGCACACTACATTTCACCTTTTACAATTTAGTCCTTTTTACAATTTTCACCAAAAATCACCTAGTAAAAGTTGTTCATCACACTTTATACTTTCATATTCTACCACTACCCATCAAAATACATGTATGTCATTCATGGGTAAAATTTTAAACATCAACCCTAGCTTGAAATAATGGTAAAAATAGCTAGACTAAGTTACGAGGATTTCAAAAATACGAAGAATATTAAAAATAGGGCTAAAAATCACTTACAATCAAGCTTGGAATTAAAAGAAACCCTAGCTATGGTTTCTTGCTAGGTTTGGTCGAGGGAAGAAGAGTATGGACATATTTTTTGCCTTATTTTCCCTTTATATTTCTTTTATTAATTAAAGACCGAAATACCCTTCATTAAAAACCTTTAGTATTCCACCCTTCCTTGGGCATTTTTGTCCAGACAAGGTTAAAATGGTTTAATTACCATATAAGGACCTCTAATTTAAAATCTCAACTCAATCAAGTACCTTTATGGATTAAAACACATATTTTTCACATATTGCAATATAGTCCAACCTATCAGATTGGACATGCAAATAATAAAATTCATGCACCAAAATTTCACATATTCAAACACCCAATAAACGTCAAAACCCCTAATTCAGGTTGTTAGAACTCTTCCCCCTTTAAGGATTTTCGTCCTCAAAGATCTTACCGGTAAATAGGTTTGGGTACTGTTTCCTCATAGCTTCCTTCGGCTCTCACATAGCCTATTCCACACTATGCTTTTGCCACAATACTTTCACCAAGGCCTATTCCACACTATGCTTTTGCCACAATACTGTTTAACCTCTCGAGCTAAAATCTTAATTGGCTCCTCTTCGTATGTCATGTCCAATCGAATCTCAATCTCCTAGGAGGAATCACATGTGAGGGATCTAAACGATACCGTCATAACATTGACACATGAAACATATTATGTATCTTCCCCAATTCTGGTGGTAAAGCCAACTAATATGCCAGTGGTCCTATTCTTTCCGTAACCTCATATGGCCTAATGAAATGTGGACTTAATTTGTCCTTCTAGCCAAATCTCAGTATTTTCTTCCACGATGACACCTTCAAAAATACTTCATCACCAACCTGAAATTCAATCTCTTTTCTCTTCAAATCAGCATAAGACTTTTGCCAGTCAAAAGCAGCTTTCAAACAATCTCGAATTATCTTCACTTTTTCCTCGGTCTCCATAACCAAATCAACACCATGTATCTGTTTCTCCTCAACTCAGTCCAATATAATGGGGTTCGGCACTTTTGGCCATACAACGCCTTATACGGCGCCATCTGTATACTTGACTAATAACTGTTGTTGTAGGCGAATTCTACCAAAGGTAGATACTTTTCCCAACGACCCTTAAACTCTAAAACACAACACCGAAGCATATCTTCAAGAACTTGTAAACCCTCTCGGATTGGCCATCAGTTTGCAGGTGAAATGCGATACTAAAATTCAATTTTGTACCTAACGCCTCTTGCAACTTCTTCCAAAATCTCTAGGTGAACCTTGGGTCTCTATCCGATATAATAGACATGGGTACTCCATGTAATCTCACAATTTCAGCAATCTATAATTCAGCCAATTTATCGAGTGAGTAGTCACCACGTACCGGAATAAAGTGAGCCGACTTCGTCAATCTATCAACAATGACCCACACAGCATCTTTCTTTTTCGGTGTCAAAGGCAAACCTATCACAAAGTCCATCATAATTTTGTCCCACTTCCACTTGGGGACCATTACGGGCTAAAGTAAACCTGAAGGTACCTAATGCTCAGCCTTCACTTGCTGACAAATTATACACCTCGTTACAAACTCTGAAATGTCCTTTTTCATACCCAACCACCAATACAATTTCTTTAAGTCATTATACATCTTAGTACTACCGGGATACACTAATAAACCCCCACTATGTGCCTCATTCAAAATTTTTCGAATCAACTCATTATCTTTTGGTACACAAACTCTATCATGAAACATCAAGCAATTATCTGGACTTACTCGAAAATTAGTCACCACCTATTTCACACTGAACCCTCTTGGCTTGTAATTCACTATCTTTCTTTTGAGCTTCACAAATCTATTGAAGAAATAGTGGTATAACCCTTAACTCAGCTAGTATGGAACCATCATCATATAATGTCAAACTCGTGTTTGAAGCCCGCAAAGCATACATTGATTTTCTACTCAAAGCACCCGCGACCACATTTACTTTTCCGAGATGATACTCAATTACTAGCTCATAATCCTTTAACAACTCAAGCCACCTCCGTTGTCTCAAATTCAACTCCTTTTGATTCATCAAGTGTTTCAAGCTTTTACGATCGATAAAAATTTGACATTTCTCACCATACAAATAATGGCGTCAAATCTTCAAAGCAAAAACAATAACAGCCAACTCTAAATCATGTGTCAGGTAACTCTTCTCATGTGGTTTTAGTTACCTCGAAGCATAAGCCACCACCTTGCCTTCTTACATCAATACGCATCCAAGGCCATTTAGTGATGTATCACTATAGACCACAAATTCTTTCCCTGACTCGGGTTGCACTAACACTGATGCCTCAGTCAACTCAGCTTTCAACTGATCAAAACTTTGTTGACATTTTTCAGTCCACTCAAATTTAACATTCTTTTGAAGTAGCTTAGTCATAGGAGAATCAATTATAGAAAAACCCTCAACAAAACATCGATAATATCTAGCTAGACCCAGAAAGCTTCTAACCTCAGTCACATTCTTTGGCGACTTCCAATCAACAATCGCCGAAATCTTGCTCAGTTTCTAACATTTTTCCTTCTCTCATTTTAAGTCCAAATCTCATTTTTCCCCATCCATATCAACAAATTCAACCCATTTATTCAATATTCAGTTCAAATTGACCCAATTTTACAATTCGATAAAATTTACATTTTTGCCCTAGACTTGATCAAAATTACACTTTTGCCCCTAGGCTCATAAATTGATTTTTATTCAATTTCCTTGTAATTTGGACCTAGCCGAATCATTTTCATAACTATGGCAGTCCACATTTCTCTCTAAATTACATACTTATGACCAATTTTTAACTTTTATAATTTAGCCCCTTTTATTCAGTTTCATCAAAAATTACCTAGTAAAACTCATTTTCTCTTATCATAGATATGCATAATCTACCTTTAATAATCAAAATACACAATTATTCAACATGGGTAAATATTTGAGCTCAAACCCTAGCTCAAAATAAAGGTAGAAATAGCTAAACCGAGTTACCGGGATCTCAAAAATGTAAAGAGCATTAAAAACGGGGCTAGGAATCATTTACTATTAAGCTTGGGAAGCTTGAACGACCTTAGCCATGGAGGACATGAGAGGTTCAGCCTTGCCATGAAGAAAATGATAGCATTTTTTCCTTATTTTTCCCATTTTATTCTTTTATTTACCTAATGACCAAAATGCCATTCATTAAAACATTTGGTATTTTGTCCACCCAAGGGTATTTTTGTCCAAACCAAGTTATAATGGCCTGATTGCCATTTAAGGACCTCTACTTGAAAACCCATTCCAATCAAGTACCTTTATGAATTAGAACACACATTTTTCACCTTTCACAATTTAATCCTAATTGTCAAATTAGACACCCAATCGAAAAATTTTCTTAACGAAAATTTCACACGATAATTCTATCACCCTATAAACTTTAAAACTTAATCACAATAAATTTTTCTACTTTGGATTTGTGGTTTTTGAAACCACTATTTTTTTAGGCCCTAATTCGGGCTTTTACAGCCTTTCTCATTTCCTCGGCACTCACCAAAGTGTCGTCTACCACACTACGAACAATGCAGCTTATTCGGTCAGGCACTGCCAACACTCACCATGGAAGTGGTTTGAGCTTTGGACGTCGTATACTGCTTATTCTTGTTTCTGCTTGAAAACCCCATTGAAGCATTCGATCGAGTAGTAAACGCTCTCAATCTTTTGGATGAGGATTGATGTGATTTCCCCTTCCGTCTTTTCTTTGAGTCCCGAGACTCAATATCAGTTATTCTATTTTCTTTGGCCAATTCTTCAACCAATTCTTCAGCCTTGCATGCTCTTTCAATGAGCACCACAAATTCCCTCAACTCTAGGATGCCAACCAATAATTGAATGTCTTCATTCAGACCATCCTCAAACCTCTTACACATTATGGCTTCTGTGGATACATAGTCCCTAGCATATTTGTTGAGCCTCACAAACTCACGCTCATATTCTATCACTATCATTCGGCCTTGTTTTAATTCGAGAAATTCCTTCCTCTTCTGGTCTATGAAGCTTTGGCTAATATACTTTTTTTGAAACTCTTCCAGGAAGAATCCCTAAGTCACCCTCTCTCTCAATACAATTGACACGAGGGTATTCCATCACTGGTAGGCCAAATCTACAGGAGTGACACCACACACTTAATTCACTCCTCGGGTGTGCACAAGAACTCATCAAATACCCTAACGGAATTTTCCAACCAAAACTCGGCTCTTTCTGGGTTATCAGTAATTTTCACTCAAAATTCCTCGACCCCATGCTTTTTAATTCTGTCTACAAGAGGTTTCTCTCTTCTAACTATTTCTGCTCCTTAAGGAGCTACAAGGGCAGGCTGAGGAATTGAAGGAGGTGGGGGAGGTCGAGTATTCAGATTTGCACGAATAAACTCTGAGTACCAAGCATCCATCATGTAGAGGTAGGCTTCTCTAGCCCCTCTACCCTGACTCATTGTCACAGGCACACTCTCAACTAGTGCAGTCCCTTCCTCGAAAGCCGGCACATTACTCTCCATATTATCTGTCATAGCTCCGTTGGGATCCATTTACTATATAAAAACATAATTTGAATTTTCTAGGATTCGTCACACTATCATATTACAATTATGGCATGTACATCTAGACTTGTACACACGCTAGGTTCGTCCTAGAATCGACTAAACCAAGCTCTGATACAACTAAATGTAACACCCTTTTCTTGTATTCGAGAACGGGATAAGGTACGAGGCATTACCTAACTAATACATACGCAATCATACATTCTTGGATCAATAAACTTCACTCTAATTTAACACTTTTCAACTTTGCTTTTAAGTCTCTAATATGGGCTTAGGAAGCCCAAAACACACTTTAGACCCGATTCGTGACTATTTCGAGTACTCAGAAAAGTTTCAAGAAAAAAACCACTAAAAACAAAGCACACGCTCGTGTAGATGGGCAAAACGCCTATGTGGCATCAAAACATAGCCGTGCTAAAGGCTGGTGTAACTCACACGGCATAGGCATATAGGGACACACCCGTCCCCCTCGCCTGTGTGGATTAATTTTCAAACATCGAACCTACAGGGGTTCTCACACAGCCTGACACACGCCCATGTCCTTGGCTCGTGTCCCTCACACGGCCATGACACGTCCGTGTCTTAGCTCGGGTGCGAAAACCTTAACATTTTGTTTCTAACATCAGGAATAATTTAAGGTCACACGATCGTGGCACAAGCCCATGTGCTAGGTCGTGTCTTTCACACGGTTAAGACACATGGCTGTGTCTCAGCCTGTGTGGTTACTACTGAGCATTTAATTTTGTCAACCTAAGGTGCAGGGGACGCACGACCTAACCACACGCCCATGGGGCGAACCGTGTGTCACGCACGGCATAGACACATGCCCGTGTGTCTACCCATGTGGACAAAAATAAGGCTATCTACCAAGCCTTTTTGCCACATTGAAACAAAATCAAACACATATCCATTTCATAACATTGCACAAATACTCAACCAATAACCATCATTTGCATATACCAATAACAAATATTAGCCACCATCCATGGCTTTATATAAAATGAGGTATTTTATATCAAGCCAACACAATTGGCCAATTTCTCAATAACACAAAACACAATTCACTAAGTCCCTATATATGCCATTTCTCAAAATACTAAAAACTAACTATACCGAATGCATTAGTTGATAGTGTGAACGAAACCTCCGACGTCCTTTAATCCACAAGCTAATTAGGCTGCACTATAAGAGAATGGGAAGAAAAGGGAGTAAGCATAAAGCTTAGTAAGTTACAAGTAAATAAATGACAACAATTTACCATGCTTTGACATACTCATAACACATCACAAATTGCACATGATATAAAGATGGCTACAAGCATAACTTACTCATTTTACATCTCTTACTAATCATACAACATAAGTTTGAGCTCACATCTCATACATTTCATGTTGGTACTTGTACTACTCACAATATCATCAATGTTTCTCAATCTTGACACAAACTTTATATTCTCTTTGAACCAACAAGAATACGAAAGGATATCCAATAAGTCTCAAACATAGGGTATTATGCCGATGCCATGTCCCAGACATGGTCTTACACTGGCTTACATTTCAAGTCGATGCCATGTCCCAAACATGCCTTACATTGACTCTCATATATCGAGGCCGATGTCATGTCCCAAACATGGTCTTACACTAGCTCTTCTCTACTCGTGTCAATGCCATGTCCTAGACATGGTCTTACGCTACACATATCAAAGCCGATGCCATGTCTCAGGCCTAGTCTTACACTAGCTAACATGACGATGCTAATGCCATGCCCCAGACATGGTCTTACAACAGCTCTCGTATCAATGTTGATGCCATGTCCCAGACATGGTCTTACACTGACACATAAGGAGGCCGATGCTATGTCCCAGACATGGTCTTACACTAGCTTTCGTATGTACCTAGTGTCATAGCATGAATATCTGTTCTATTCCTACGGTTTAACCGGTAGTTTATCACATTAAACCTCATCATGCATTACTCATAATTACATTTAATCAATTTTATGCCAAATCAATAATCTCATGCATAATATTGAAAAGTTGCATTATTTACATACAACTTACCTTGGTATACAAAAAGTAGACGGCTAGTCCGGTTTAATCTACTAGCTTGGCTTTTCCCCGATCTAGGTCCGGATTTCGTATTTTTTGATCTAAAATGATAAAATTCACTAATTCAATCACCATATTAATTAAGATATTCTAAAATTCACATTTTTCAAAATGACCATTTTGCCCCTAGACTTTCACAAAATTCAAATTTTACCCCTAGGCTCGTAAAATGATTTTTTTATCAAATTTTCTCATAAACCAAGCCTAGACGAATTCCTTTCACTCGTATGGAAGCCCACAATTCCCATTATTTCCTACATTTACTACACAATTTACAAACTTTACAAAAAGGTCCATTTTAGGTGTTTTCCATGAACACCACTTCACAAAAGTTGTTTATTTAACAACCAAGATTCATTTTCTTCCATAAAATTTCAGAAAAAAACATAAACTCTCTCATGGTAAAACCCTAGACTTTCAACCATTTTGCAAAATAGTCCCCTCAATAGCTAGCTCATGCTAAAAGGGTTCCAAAAATGTAAAAATCACCAAGAAAGACCATCAAATTGACTTACCTACAAGAGAGCTTAATGGATGAAAGTTTCAAGATTCAAAACCCCCTTAGTTTGCTGATATTTTTTATGGAGAAGAAGGTGAAAAGAGATGAAACCTTTTTCTTTCATTTTATTATAAATCTAGTCAAAATAAACCATCAAATTTTCACCTAATTTTGAATTTTATAATTCATTTGTCCCCTATGGCCTGCCACCTCTTTAATAAAGGTATATTTGCTCTTTAAAGACCCCCAATTATGGTTCTCTATCTATTTAGCACTTTTTTCTAGTAAAATAAAACTTTTTCTCTTTATGTGATTTAGTCCTTTTTCGCAATTAAGCTCACAATCGCTAAAATTAACTCACCAAAATTTTCATGCACTCACATAATTATGCTATAACACATAAAATAATATTAGAATAATTTTCCTATCCTCAGATTTGTGGTTTCAAAACCACTATTCTAACTAGGCCTAAAATCGGGCTGTTACAAGCCATTGGAATGGTTAGCGATGGTTTGATTTGGTATAATTATAAAGTTATATCATTGTAATTACATATCTGTTTAGTATGTGTTAATTGAGTTATGTTAAACATGTATGTTTATAAAAGGTAAGATTATAAACATGAATGCATGTGATGATATATCATGCTAGATGATAGAGTTGGCTTGGTTATAATGCTTGAATTGTTTGGTATATAATTGCAAGTATTAGTGTAGGTTGTTGGCAAATTTCGGTGAGAAATAAGGCCAGGAAATGGTCTTATTATGTCCACACAGGTAGTCACACGGGCATCTGTCTTAACCGTGTGTGACACACGGCTTGACACATGGGCATATGGTTTGGTCGTGTGTCCTTTGCATCTTAAAATTTAGAAACAGAATGCTCAGAATTAGGCACACGGGCAGAGACACGGGCGTGTGTCTTAGCCATGTGAAACACATGGCCTAGAACATGGGCGTGTATCTTGGCCGTGTGAATCCTGCACCTAATTTTCAAAAATTAAATTGTCTACACGGCCTAGCACACCGGCATGTGACTTGGCCGTGTGACCCATGCACTTAATTAAATTGCAAGTTAGAGAGTTACACGGGTTAGGGACACGAGCATGTGCCCTACCTCATATGCCACACGGCCTGACCACACGGGGGTGTGACTCCTTCACTTTGGGAAAATTTTGAAATTTTGCGAAAAATTCTCTAAGTTTTCGATATAGTCCCAATTTGTTTCTAATGCATGTTATGGTCCTCGAAGGCCCTAATGAGGGACTTTACAGTGAATTTCTGACATGTATGATAAAATAATATAAAATGTCTGTATACATTTCGTCTATTCTGGTAATGCTTCGTAGCCCTGTTCTGACGACGGATATAGGTTAGGGCTTTTCCAATTTTTTCATGCGGTTTCAACTGTCTAGAAGCATACGATATTACCTTGTCCTATTGGATTAAGACACAACCCAAACCATTCAATGAAACACCACTGTAAATCACAAATTCTTTACCAAACTCTGGCTATACTAACATAGGTGACTCGGTTAACAAAGCTTTCAACTGATTAAAACTTTGCTGATATTTCTTGGTCCATTCAAATTTAACATCTTTTTGCAACAATTTTGTTAACAGTGTAGTGATCATCGAGAACCCCTTGACGAACCTTTTATAATACCTGACTAAACCCAAAAAAGTTCTGACTTCAGATGCATTTCTCGGAGGTTTCCAGTCTACTACAGCTAAAATTTTGCTCGGATCAACTCTAATGCTATTTTTCAATACCATATGTCCCAAAAATCTAAATTCTCGTAGCCAAAACTCACATTTTCTAAACTTAGCGAATAGTTGTATTTCGCATAAGGTTTGCAAAACAAATCTTAATTGTTGGGCATGCTCTGTCTCATCCCGCGAATAGATAAAAATGTCATCAATGAATACAACCATAAATCTATCTAGAAACGGTCTAAATATTATGTTCATCAAATCCATAAATATCGCAGGTGCATTAGTCAAACCAAATGGCATCACAAGAAACTCATAATGTCCGTACCTAGTTCTGAACGCATTTTTTGACACATCCGAGTCTTTAACCCGTAACTGATAATAACCAGAACAAAAATCAATCTTTGAGACTACCGTCGCACCTTTCAACTGGTCAAACAAATCATCAATATGTGGCAATGAATACTTTTTGTTGATCGTAACTTTGTTGAGTTGTCAATAATTGATACATAGTTGTATGGATCTGTCCTTTTTCTTAACAAATAATATAGGAGCACCCCAAGGAGAAAAACTGGGCTGAGCAAAACCTCTATCTGTCAACTTTTGCAAATGAGCTTTCAACTTTTTCAATTCTATAGGTGTCATTCTATACAGAGCTATCGATATTAGAGATGTTTCCAGCATTAACTCAATAACAAACTCAACCTCTCTGGTCAGTGGTAACCTTGGTAACTCCTCTAAAAACACATCTGTATACTCACATACCATTGGAACCAATTCTAGCTTCAATTATAAAACTTTGGATTGAAATATATAAGCGAGATACACTTCAAACCTTTCTAACATATTTCTGTGCTGACATAGCCGAAATAACATTAGATGCACTATCTAGTCTATTTGATTCAATTCGAAGCTTTTCACCATTCTGACATTTTAACACAATATGCTATTGTCTACAATTCACAACAGATCATGCAAAGTTAACCAATCCATACCCAGAATCACATCGAACTCATCAAAGGGTAGTAACATCAAATCAGCTGGAAAGTTGCAACCCTAAATCATCAAAGGAAAGTTTTTACAAACTTTGTCAACTAACATATACTAACCTAAAGGGTTTGTTACTTTAATCACAAACTTAGTAGATTCAAAAGGTATTTTCTTATTTGACATGTCATTTGTATCCTACGAATTCCTAATGTTCAAATGGGGCTCGATAACTGTCAAGGCATTGTTGGATATTCATCATTAAATTATATGAAAATAACGTAATAATATATAATGGAAAATAGCATTAGAAACGATACTTATTCATATGAACTTCACTCAATGATTAGAGCGTAAAAACGAAGTCAATTAATCCAAGGCTTTAGCTTTTCCCCAATTTAAATCCGTACGAGGTCTATCTTGATCTAAATTGACAAATTCAATCCATTAAATACTTCTATTATTCAATTCAGTCCATATTTCATTTTTTACAAAATTACTATTTTGCCCCCTAATATTTTAACTTTTTACAATTTAATCGTTAAGCTCATAAATTGAAATTTAAACATTTTCATCCTTTTCTCATGCTAGCCAAATTCTCTAAAGACCTAAATCAATCCATACAAATCATAATTTCATAATTTTACCATAAAAATTTACCTTTTATACAAATAAGTCCCTAAATGTTATTTTCATCAAAAATCACTTTACAAAACTTATTTTTTTATTAACAAAAACTCATAATCTACCATCAAACATCAAGAATCATGAAAGAACATTCATGGAAAAACCCTAAACCTTTAACAGTTTTACAAATTGATCCCTAGGCTAGCTAGATTAAGCTACAATAATCCCAATAACATAAAAATCATTAAAAAAAAGCTCAAAAATCACTTACATGCTAAGAAAAAGCTTGATTGAATAAAGAACCCTAAAATGGCTTCTTTCTCTTCAATATTTTGGTGGAGAAGATTAACTAAAAAGATGATACAATTATTTTCTTTATTTTTGTTTTATGATAATTTTTCTAATTACCATATTAACCTTGGCTTTTAACATTAAAATTATTTAATCTTATGTCCATCTTTGTCCCCTAACATTATAAATGGCCTAATTACCATCTAAGTCCTCCCACTTTTAAGTTTCATAGCCATTTAGCCTTTTTAACAAATGAAACTCCATTTTTGCACCTTTTACGATTTAGTCCTTTTTACTTAATTAAACATGCAAACGTCAAAATTTCTTAACGAATTTTTTATACTACCTTACTAACATTCCATACACAATAAAATAATAAAATAATAATTTACTCGTCAGATTTGTGGTCCAAAAACCACTGTTTCAATTTTACTAAAAGTAGGCTATTACAATCCCAACCTAAATCTAGAGCTTCAATTCGATCTTCCACCTACGTATTTAAAACACACGTTAAGCTTGTGAAAGCTTAGTAAGTACCTCAGGAATCCAAATCTCATTTTTACCCTGATTTCTATATATTAAAAACATTATTACTATTACAATTCCTAAATTTATTATAATAATCAACAAAGTGTATTTTATCAATCAACAGATCATTTCGTATTTATAGGATTCATTATTACCATAATTCACTACTTTTGTTTTTGTTCATGGATTGACAGGAACAGAACATTTACCAATCTAATTCACTACATGATCACTTCACGACTTAACAGAAATTGTCATTAGAACCCTTTACTTGTCATCTTATTATGTAACAAGAACTTTTCATCAGAACTTGCTTACCATAACTTTTTATTTTATCATTATCTTTTATTATTCAACAGAGGCCCAACATAGACTTAACAGGATGCATAGAATATACAAAAATAGTACAGTAATGCACCGAGGTTATAGAATAGTAAAGCACTGAAGTGTGTATTTAGAACAGGACAACACTGAAGTGCATATTTAGAATAGAAAGCACGCAAAATTTTTCTTAATGGCATGCCATCTATATCCTATTAGTTCTTGTCTCATCTACTCAGGCAATTATATCATAATCAATTTCATTTCCTTATTCCAGAACAGAATTTAAATACTTTGGACTTATTTCAATTTAGTCCACATTGTAATAATTCAAAGTTAGAATTTCCAACTTTCTTTAACACATATAAAATATCTCACTACTTAATAAAAATTTCATAATTCACCATTAAATGTTACCATATTTCTCATATGTCATTGTCGAAACCATTTTTTCTTTGAAAAACGGGATCGACTTTGAAAACGAAAATGGAGTCGCCACCGATCTTTTTTCGAAATGTGATCGAGTCACCTTAAATTAACCATTTTAATAAAACATTTTGATTTATTAAATCAATAATTTATATTGAACAAGACTAGTTTTCATAAGCAATATGTATAAGAATATAAAAGGGTAATTAAATTAAATATTATACAAAATTTTAAGATAATATATGTACAAAGCCCATTTTACCCGGGCTCAATCAACCATACCCACTAAATCCATACAGCCTAAACTAAAACTACCCAAACCCACTTAAATCCAAATTAGCCCAAACCCCATTACAAGCCCCAATTACCTAACCTAACCCTAGCCCACTATCCTAAACTCTTCCAAGAAACCCTAGCCACTTGCCTCTGCCACCACCTGCTGCCACCATAGCCCTCTGACACCCCACTTGCGCCTGCAACCAGCGGCCACTTGCTCTGCCACCGCCATTCCATTTGCACCTACAAGCATTAAAGAAGAAAGGACAATAATAATAAACAAATATTGTAAAAATGGCTATAAAAGCCTTAGAAAATCATTTGTAAAAGGGGGGAACCATCAATAAAAAAGGCGATATTTTTCAGATCCAAAACAAAAAAAATCCAATCAATACCAAAATAAAAAAACACAGAAACTAGAACTGAAAAAGAAGAGAGAATGTGACTTTTTTTATTTTTTATTTTTTTCGAATCTTTCTATTCTTTTTTTTCTCCTTTTTTATGCAAATATATATATATATATTAGTATAAAATATATAAAAAAACAAAAAATATACCTTTTCAATTTTTCGACCACTGTGTGCGGTGGCCGGCGATGGCGGCGGAGACCTACGGTGGCGCTCTATCGGAGCTTTGCCGGACTCATGGAGGAGGGAGAGATTTTTTGAGAGGTTTTGTACTTTTTTCCTGAAATGGGGGTTAAAATGAAGGAAAGGGGAAATTTTGGGGTTTAAATACCCATACCAAAATGACGTCGCTTTGGTCCCCATCTTAAACCCCCAAAATGACGTCGTTTTGACCATGCCCGACCCGAACCGACCAGCTCCAGGCCTAGGATCCGCGTATTTCTATTAAATGGGTTATTTCCCTTTTGGTCCTTCTGTTTTTTCATGCTTTTGCAATCAAGTTTTGTTTTATTTTAATTTGGCCCCATACTTTTATTTCGTTTCCAATTTGGTCCCCCTGGTGTTATGTGTTTTGGAAAGACGGGATAATTTCCTTTCTGGCCCCTACACTTCCTTCGCACGTGCAATAAGTCCTCCCCCTTTGTTTTTATTTCAAATTTCCCCCAAATATTTTGTTTTAACTTCGATTTCGTCCTTTTTCGCCTTTTAATTAATATTTTGCTTTATTATTATTATTATTATTATTATTATTATTATTATTATTATTATTATCACTATTATTTTTTATATTATTATTATATTGTATTTAGTTATATTTTTAATATCTCGTTTTACTACTATATATATATATATATATATATTATAATTATTGTTATATTTATTATAGATATTATTAGCATTAGTTTTAGTTGTAATTAATATTTTTAATATACTTATATATACGTATATATTTATGTGTCGTTATTAACAGTTATATTTTAATATTAGTATTTCTAACATATATATATCGTATATATTTTTAATCTATGTATATTATGTATATATTCTTTTAATATGTCTTGTGTATATATATATTTTAATTCTATATTATGTATATGTGTTTCTAATACTATATTATGTTTTTCATATATATATTTTTAATATTATTAATTATATACTTTATACTATCTTATGTATATATTCCTAACGCTATATTATGTACATATCTTATATATATATTATGAATATATATTTTAATATTATATTTTCTATATATATATTATGTATATATTTTTTATTCATATATTTTTTATTATCTCATGTATGTATTTTTTTAACTATATTATGTATATATATTTTAATATCCTATTATTCATATACTTTTTTATATTATCATTTCTAATATATATATCGTATATATTTTTTATATATTATGTATATATTTTTGTATATGTCTTTTTAATATTATATCTTTTTATATATTATGTACATATTTTTAATACTAGTATTATTTGTTATATATATATATATATAGTATGATTTGTTTTTTATATATTATGTTCCGTCACCTTACTTATTATTATATGTTTATATATATATTCATTGTTTTTATTTCGTGTTTAATACTATTATTATCATTTTTAATATCATATGCATTGTTAGTGTTTTATAATATCACATGAATTACGTAGTTTACTATTGATATCCTGTAATATGTTAATATTATATTTTGATTGCATCATTGTTTTTAAAAATATATATATTTCATTCAATCCAAAAATATTTTCAAAAACGAGGCAATATTTTTGTGTTTAGGGATTCGGGAAATAGTGCCCTAACGTGCTGGGCTACGATTTCCCGTTTGTCTAAATACCTATGATATCCTTCTAAATAAATTTTGCAAACCACGAGATGATTTTAGTTTCGAAGAGTTTAAGAACCTCGTGTCCAATCGTGCTGGATGTGATGTTTGAATTCTTTCGGAGCAAAAGAATCTCAATTTTTCAACTCAAATTATCCCAGCTTTAAACAAGGGGGTTCTATTTTTAAATCTTTCCAAATTTTTGAACTAAGACAGAAAACTACTCAATTTGGTACCAATTTTGGGCGTTGCGAGGGTGCTAATCCTTCCTCGTACGTAACCGACTCTCGAACCCATTTTCTCGATTCTTCATAGACCAAAATGTTTTATAAGGTGATCCAATCAGACCTAAAAAGGTTGGTGGCGACTCCCATTTTCGTTTTTTAAAATAAGTCGACTCCGTTTTTCAAAACCTCTTTTAAAAAAAATGGTTTCGACAGCTTGGCGACTCCACTGGGGAACAATGAGAGAGTCAAGCCGAAAATTGATTATTTTCTGTCTTAATGTCAAAATTTGGAAAAATTTTAAAATACGATCTTTTTACATTTGTTTGTTGCATATGTTTGTTATCTTTCCTCGCACACATTGCATTTGCATGACCATTGTGGTCACACCCTTAAGTGGGAGTAAGAAGCTACGCTTTCGTGAGGTTTTCACCTCCGCATGGGCTAGTGGATTGCTTCCGAGATGCATCCGTACCTATGTCTTCGTGAGATTTTCATCTCCGCATGGCCATAGGGAAACGTGTCCCCCTAAACTGAACTTGGTCCGTATGAGCCTATAATGGGTGAGGATCAAGAAATCGACTGGTTCAGGTACCCTTTCCTTTAGAACTAAAACACATATAGTGAGCGTTAAGTGCCTGCCCTAGGTAGTACGATGATAACCTTTAGTAGCTACCTATATAGGTGCTTGTTTATTTTCTTGGAATTATACCTTTATATATATGACACTGACTCATTTTATTTTGTTATCATTGCATGTCATTCATCATTTAAAGATGTCGATTCATGGTTCGATTTCTAAATTAGAAAGTTTTGTAATGAGAAATGAATATCTTGATAAAGTGGAGGACAACGCTACCGTCTGTGCATGGTCAGAGAAAACCAGTTAAAGAAGGGAGATAGTGTCACCGAGGGGTATACGTCGGAGTTGTGGGACTTCACTCGTATCAGTTCGACACAGAATGAGTTTCAGGAGTTGAAGAACATTTGGGCCCAATGGGATGTGTAACACCCCTTACTCGAGACTGTCGCCAGAATCAAGCACGAGGCGGTACTAAACTTAATCTATCACTTAAGCAACCTTAAATCGTTTATTTAAGCTTCTCAAAATTTGCTGCCATTCTGCATCATAGTTGCTTAAAAATTCATATCTCGAGTTCCAAAACTTGAAATTAAGATCCATAAATTTTCTCTGAAACTAGATTCATATATCTATCTACTAATTTTTTTCTAAAATTTTTGGCTGGGCCAATTAGTACAGTTTATTAGTTAAAGTTACTCCTGTTTCAGAACTCAACTGCACTGACCTCTACTTACTACGAACCACTTTTCTCCCTGTAAAAAATTCATATGACTATGCCGTTTGTTTCTATTAAAACTAGACTCAATAATGATTCTTAACATATAAAGTGCACCACATAATTATTTTTTTACAATTTATGGTGAATTTCCAAAGTTGGAACAGGGGATCCAGAAATCGCTCTGGCCCTGTTTCACTAAATCTCAGATATCTCATAAAATACAATACCTTTGCCTATTTTTCTTATTCCATATGAAAATAGACACAATAAGATTTAATTTCATATATTATTCACCATCAAACCATGTTTCTACTATTTTTAGTGATTTTTCAAAGTCACGTCATTTCTACTACTTGAATCTGTTTTTAAGCTACTTTCACATTTTCCTTAATTTCCATGTGATAGTTACTACTCAATCATACATACTATTAAACATGTATATCATTAGCCATTTCATTAGCTATTCACTATCAATTATTTACATCCCATTCATTGAACATGTCATAAGACATCCATATCAAAAGAAGCCAAGTCCCTATACATGCCATACACGAAAAGAAACGTCTAACTATACCGATAGGATTCCTCGATAGTGTGATCGGATCTCCGACGTTTCCTTTGATCCCCGAGTGGCTTGGAAAGAACTATAAAAAGAAAGAAATAAAGAGGGTAAGCACTAGGCTTAGTAAGTTTACAAGCAAATAAATTACAACATTCATCATATGGGATAAGTATGCAAACTATCAATTAGCATTATAAGCTTTCTTTACATCTCATTTTCTGCCTTCTTCTTCTTCACTTACCTTGTTTCTTACCTGACCTTTCATTATTCATGATTACAATCTACCTTTCCTTTGCTGATAATTCACTGTACATTTACTTGAATAATGGCCCGTTGAACCACTCGGAATACTAAGGATACTAGGGTCGTTCCTGTCTAACAATATCCTGCCAATGCCATGTCTTTGACATGGACTTACATTAATTATTCCTGTCTCTAATGCCATATATCTAATATGGACTTACATGACTCAATCCTGTCTCCAAAGCCGTATATCTAGTACGGACTTACATAGCTCATTTCTGTCATGTCCTGTCCTGTCGACCCCTAATGTCATGACATTTCGTATCCTAACATTCCTAAGGTTCAATCGGGACTTTCTACTGCTTTTCTCTGTCATATCACCTTATATTCAACTTGATTATTTTCATAAAATGAATATATAAATGCTGGAAAATGACAATAGTAATGTAAAATAACAGAATATTGCATTTATTTACCGTAAACTTACCTCGATACCAAATGTGACTAAACTTTTCAATTTAGTCCTTTACTTTTTCTTTTCCCCGATCTACTCCCGAATTTCATTCTTCTTGATCTATAATAGCAATTTTAACTTATTTAATATCAACATTTATCAAAACAGCCCTTTACTCAAACTTTGGCAAAATTACATTTTTGCCCCTAAACTTTTGCATATTTACACTTTTGCCCCAAGACTCGGAAATCAAAACTTATCACAAATTCTTGTATTTTAAGACATGCTGATCATTTATTTACCAACATCGTCTTCAAATTCCTACTATAACATACACTTATGTATAATAGGTATTTTTACCAATTAAGCCCTTTTACTCGTTTTTACCTAAAACCGAGTAGCTCAAGTTGTCTAGCATAATTTAAAACCTCATATTCTATCATAAAACATCAAAATACACAAATTTCACCTATGGGTATTTTTCCAACTATGAACCCTAACTTAAAATATTGCTAACATAAGCTTTATCGAGCTACCGGGACTATGAAAACGTAAAGAACATTAAAAACGGGGTTTGGAATCACTTACTATGAAGCTTGGAAGCTTGAAACAAATCCTAGCTATGGAGAACCCTTGAAATTTCGTGGTAATGAAGAAGATGATCAATTTTGTGTTATTTTTCTCTTTTTATTTCATGTTAATATCCAAATGACCAAAATGCCCCTCCTTACTAAACTTTCAAAAATTCCATCCATGTCCAAATTTTGTCCATGAACTTAAAATTGGCCAAATTACTATTTAAGACCTCCTAATTAATATTTCAAAACAGTTTCATACTAGAAACTTCTAGAATGCAAGTTTTGCAACTTATTCGATTTAGTCCCTAATTTTAAATTAAGCACTTTACGCATAGAATTTCTTCAAGAAATTTTCACACAATCATGCAATCATAATATAGACCTCAAAATAATTATAAAATAATTATTTCTATCCCAGATTTGTGGTTACAAAACCACTATTCCGATTAGGCCCTATTTCAGGATGTTACAGAATGACGAGGCTAAGCATTTGTTCTACCAGAATTATAGAGATCTTCCCTATTTGCTAGACGTTAAGGTGGATAAGCATTTGTTTCGAGCTATGGTATAGCTTTGGAACCCCGCTTATAGTTGTTTTACATTTGAAGAGGTAGACTTAGTACCTACTTTGGAGGAGTATACGACCTTACTTTGCTGTCTAAGAATTAAAGGTAACAAAGCTTATGTTAGAGCTACTAATCTCCCAACTTTCGTGAAGAAATTAATGGTTATCACAGAAACGTAGGTATAGAATCAGGCCCTAGAAAGAAGCTTGGCAGAGGGTCAGAAGGAGAATCAATGATTAAAAGCTAAAGTGGCTGAACTTGGACGGTCCCTTCATCTTCACCGAAGTCGTAACTCTGCGGTCGAGTTAAAGGCAAGTCAGAACAAGATCGAGGAAATGAAGCACAAGATTGTGGGGTTAGAAGTAGCATTGCAGAACTGTGGACTCTGGATTGAGCAACTTGAGGCAAGAGAAGGACATTGGAAGGGAGAGTTTCACCATTCTCAGGATCAAGTCAGAATTAGGGATTATCTTATGGGAGAAGCCATAGTCTAGATTCGAGAAGTCGCTGATTATCTGCGAGTCTTGGCAGCGCAGGCTGATATGTTAAGTGTAATGTATGAGTTAGAATCGGACAGGGGTTGGGAATTGGCTATGTTGTTTAGGAGGGTTAAAACTCGAGGCCTAAGGGCGAAAGCATATCTGTAATCCGTTTTGTGTAAAGATTTTGTTTCTTAAACAACATTTTCTAAAAGAAATTGAATCAGAATCGATATCTTTTTCATTCATGCATTTGCATTACATCGCATCACATACATTTAGATCCGTAGAAAGACCCTAATTAGTGGAAGTTATTGTAGAAGAGAGAATCTGGAAACTACACACCCTTACGGTACACGCGCCAAGACAAAGAATATAGATCAGAGGTTTAAACAACTCCAAAAGGACGTGCAAGACCAGTTGCAAGAGTAGTTGGCAAAAATGCAACATGATATGAGAGAGCAAATGATGGAAGCCCAAAGAAATATGATGGCTGAAATGGCTCAACTATTGAAGGGGGTAACAGATAAAGGGAAGGCCCCTATGACTATCACTGGAGAAGATAGTGAGGATTATCCTCTAGGTTTTACCCCACCCCGTAAGCAAACACAAGCTAAGGCGCCTCTGCGAAGGCCGTCTATTACAATTAGGCCTTAGTAGGGGCAATTTGACACTGGAGTACCCGTGAACTTTCAAGATGGCTCAGGAACCAGCCCGGGAGATAACCCCACCAATCCAGTCTTCCCTAATCTAGACCTGGCCGAAAGAAAGAGGATGAGAATTGAATCTTCGAGGCAATTAGAGGAGCATTGCAGATGGTTAAAGGAGAAGTTCAAAGCTTTGGAAGGTGCTGATAGTCGTCATGGAATGGATACCAAGGATTTAAGCTTAGTCCTAGATTTAGTCCTTCCTCATAAGTTTAAGATGCCAGAGTTTGAGAAGTACAATGGGACTAGTTGCCCTGAGACCCACATCACCATGTTTTGTAGGTGGATGACCGGCTATGTAAACAATGATCAACTTTTGATCCATTGTTTTCAGGATAGTTTGGTTGGGGCAGCGGCTAGGTGGTACAATCAATTGAGCTACACTAAGATCAGTTCTTGGAGAGATTTAGCACATGCTTTCATGCAGCAATATAGTCATGTGACTGACATGACTCCTGATCGAATCACCTTGCAAAACATGGAAAAGAAGCCGAATGAAAGCTTCAGACAATACGCACAAAGGTAAAGGGAGGTCGCCATGCAAGTTCAACCACCGCTCTTAGAGAAAGAAACTACCATGCTATTCATTAATGCCTTGAAGGCCCCATTCATTTCTTATATGATTGGAAGCACCACTAAGAGCTTTGCTGACATGGTTATGGCAGGCAAAATGATTGAAAACGCCATAAGAGGTGGTAAGATAGAAGGAGAAATTACTAAAAGATCAACCCCGAAAAATAGGGACAATGAAGTGAACAATTTGAGCATGCACCAAGGTCATCAGGGCTCGTTAAGACAGGAACCCAGTGCAAAGCAAAAGGAGAAACTCTAGTTTACTCCAATCCCAATGTCATATAGGGATTTATATCAGAACTTATTCAATGCACATGTAGTGGCCCCATTTCACGTGAAGCAATTGTAACCTCCGTACCCTAAATGGTATGATGCAAATGCTCAATGTGAGTATCATGTAGGGATTACAGGGCATTCGATTAAAAATTGCACTGCCTTTAAGAAGTTGGTGGAGAGGTTCATACAAAGGGGTATTGTGAAGTTCGATGATCCATTAGAGCCTAACGAAGCAGCAAAATGTGATAATTGAAGGAGGGGGCAGGAACATTGCGTTTCCCTGAAGAAATCATCAAAAGTATAGAAATCAGAGCACCAATAATGTATCCGAAGAGAGAATCGAGGAATCAAAGTTTCCAGGCCTTTACGCACTTGGGAGAGTTTTGAACAATAGGACTGTGGAAGAGATCTATATTTTAGAGCTCACTTAGAGTAATATACAAAACACGCTTATAGCTTTCAGCCTAGAAACAATAAGAGTCCTTTTGTGAAATAGACTTATGTTCAGAATTTTAATTTCAATGAAATGCATTTCTTTTAAGCAAATATTCTTCTTTTTATAGATTTTTTTATTCTTTAGACCTTCTTTCAAATATTCTTTCATTCTTTATTCATGATCACGACATACAAATAATCATTCTTAGAATCATTTATTCTCTGGAATTTGCCTTCGTGCCCACAATAGGTCCCCAGATATCAATGTCATGAGCGACGCTGTTACTGACTCCCTATTGAGTAAGATATGTGTCTAGAAGGATCTCAGGACTTCGAAGATGACAGAGATTGTACCTATCTTCTGATTCGTTAAGGATGGTGGAACAAGATGAAAGACAGATCCCAACTTATAAACGGTCAGTTAACATTGTGAGCTTGGGAAAGAGATGAAGAGTGAAACCTAGCTCACTGCAGAAATAAGACAAGACTTATGTGCTCCTCTGTTTTTTCACAGACTCTCTATGTGGGGCATGAATGTTATAGGGGCAATATCGTCGACATCAATTCATAGTGGTGGATTACTCCACTAGGAGGGTGAAGGTCACTTCATATGCCAAAGTTACAAAGGCAACAGTCATCAAATTCAAATCCAAGTCCAAATCCAAATCCAAATCTAAATCCAAATCCAAATCTGAATTCAAACCCAAATTCAAATTCAAAATTCAAATTCAAATTCGAATTCAAAAAAAGAAAAGAGAAAAAAGAGAAAAAGAAAAAGTGGCAATTTACAGACTGTTCAAAGATTAGACACCATATCAGTGCAGCGAAGGCAACCAAAAAAAACATCCTAAAAGATTTTGAAAGATGACTGATACTTGTAAAGGTTGGCATAAGGAGTTACCATTTACCCTCTATGCTTATCGAACGTCAGCTTGGACCTTCACCGGGGCAACACCTATCTCATTGAACGGAAGTAGTTCTGCCCATTGAAGTCAAGATTCCTTTTTCGAGCCGTGTTAAAGTTAAACTTGGATAAAGCAGGATGGATCCGTTCCCAATATGATAGGTTGAATAGAAGAGATTGAGAGCTATTCGTTCTGGTTCAATGCACCAGAAATAAATGATGCAAGCTTGCAACCGAAAGGTTCGTCCTAGAGAATTCCACAAGAGGGACTCGATGTTGAAAAAAAAGATCCTTCCTACATGAAAAGACTTCAGAAGAAAGTACATACCAAACTAGGAAGGACTTTACGTGGTAAAGAAAGCATATTCTAGAAGAGCATGAACCAAGATGGATGGCAGGGACCTACCCTATCTGGTAAATTTTGATTCAATCAAGAAATACTTCAAAAAAAAAGGGGGAAAAAGAAAGGAAAAGAAAAGCAAAAGAAAAAAAAAAGAAGAATAAGAAAAGAAAAATGAAAAGGAGAGGCCAAGGTGAAAACCTGTAAAGGGCGCCTTGAGACCAAAAGGGTCTTGAGTTGAAAACTTGAAAAGGGCGGCTCAAGTTTTGATCAAAAGTGAGGCATATGGTAGTTTTGCTGTGCTTGAATTAACAATGAAGAAGTATGCTACATCTTGGGGCATCGACGAAGTAATCTAGATCCCCTAGACACGTATGGAGCTTAAAATGGTCCTCAAGAAGTTTGAACAGAGAAGCTCAGGCCGCGATATCTGGGGCACCTAGTTTCCATCCTACCCATTTTGAATCTGTTTCCTTTGATTATCTTATTCGTTTAAAAAAAATGTCATTCTTGATTTCATTTGCTATCCCTATTTAACTTGTTTGTTTCTAGTTATGCTTCCAATCAATTTCCTTCTTGTCCATTAGGTATGATCTTTTTTCAAGCATATCATATTGAAATAACGATTAGTGGACTAACAATACTTTCATAAAAGGAGTTTCGCGTATTACTCTGAAAAGCTTCTGAATAGTACAGGAACCTGAAACAGGACTGTTGTTTAAGAGCTCACCAAGTGTAAAGGTTGGAAAAATTTGAGCTTAAATTGAGTTTATCTCTTCGGATTTTCTGTCAAAGATGTTAGTTGAACAAAAACAAGATATCGCGTTGGTGATAATCTCGATGAAAACGAGCAATGTCAACCTAAGCATAAAAGGGGATCATTCTCGAGAAAAAATGATATTCTGCATCCATACACATCTGGTCAGATCACCCGATGAGTGATCAGCTGATGGAACGAGTTATAGGTCCTATACCCTGAGTTACAGTGGGATGGATGGAAGTTGATATGAATCTTGTAGCCAGGAATTGCAGTGGGATAGTTTAAAGTTGGTACTAACCTTGTGTCCCCAAGTTATAGTGAATTGGACCCTAAAGTTATAGTGGGGCAAGCTAGTTGAGCAGAATTTGATTATTTCTTTGGGTTTTGGTTAAAATAGCAGCCGAGCAAGAGGGCAGCGTACTACGACAGTGATAGAGCCCTGATGGGCAACGAGTGATGACGCCCTAAACATTAAAAAAGATCATTCTTATGACGTTTTGCGTCAATACATATATCATTATTAACATATTCAGTTAGGAACACTGATTCATTTCGATCATATCCTAATCATTTTGCATAAGCAGACGCAAAAAATTGATTTTACAAGATAGGTCCCCCAAAGGACGATGTCGCAACATTGGCAAAAACACCAGATCTTGTCTTCTTGAGCGAAGCAGATCAAAGATATTAGCATGGCATCCCTGAGTTTGCAGGGAGCAGGTTGAAGAACGTAGATCTTGCCTTCCTAAGCAAAGCAGATCAAAGAGATCAGCATGGCGTCTTTAAGTTTGTAAGGAGTAGGTTGAAGACACCAGATCTTGCCTTCCTGAGCGAAGTAGATCGAAGATATCAGCATGGCACCCCTGAGTTTGCAGAGAGTAGGTTGAAGAACGTAGATCTTACCTTCCTAAGCAAAGAAGATCGAAGATATCAGCATGGCATCCCTGAGTTTGCAGGGAGCAGGTCGAAGAACGTAGATCTTGCCTTCATAAGCGAAGCAGATCGAAGATATCAGCATGGCGTCCTTGAGTTTTCAAGGAGCAGGTTGAAGAAAGCAGATATTGCCTTCTTGAGCGAAGCAGATCGAAGATTTAAGTCTGGCATTCCTGAGGTTGTAGGGAACATATTGAAGAAAGCAGATTTGGCAATCTTTATATTTGCAGGGAGCAAATCAAAGACAGCAGATTTGGCAATCCCTATATTGGTAGGGAGCAAATCGAAGATAGCATGCTGAGTTTGTAAGGAGTGGATTTGGCAATCCCTGTATTGGCGGGGAGCAGATCAAAGAAAGCAGATTTGGCAATCCCAGTATTGGAGGGGAGTAGATTGAAGAAAGAAGATTTGGTAATCCCTGTATTGGCGGGGAGCAGATTGAAGAAAGTAGATTTGGCAATCCTTGTATTGGCAAGGAGCAGATCAAAGAAAGCAGATTTGGCAATCCCTGTATTGGTAGGGAGTAGATCGAAGAAAGCAGATTTGGCAATCCTTGTATTGGCAATGAGCAGATCGAAGAAAGCAGATTTGGCAATCCCTGTATTGGCAGGGAGCAGATCAAAGAAAGCAAATTTGGCAATCCTTGTATTGGCAAGGAGCAGATCGAAGAAAGCAGATTTGGCAATCCTTGTATTGGCAAGGAGCAGATCGAAGACATCATGTATGACACATACAGGTACTCCAGCAGAACAAGAGGTTTTGAAGATGGTTGTACTGAATCAAGGGAAAAGACACCTGAGTTCCACCAGATGATATGTTTGGTATTTTGATATTTTTATTTATTAATGTTTTCCAAAAAAAATCAACTCATATTGCAAGAGGTGAGTTGAGCCTTGGCTCACACGCTAAGGTGTTTTCAAAAATCAACTCATATTGCGAGATGTGAGCTGAGCCTTAGCTCACACGCTAAGGTGTTTTCAAAAATCAACTCATATTGCAAGAGGTGAGTTGAGCCTTGGCTCACACGCTAAGGTGTTTCCAAAAATCAACTCATATTGCGAGAGGTGAGTTGAGCCTTGGCTCACAGGCTAAGGTGTTTTCAAAAATCAACTCATATTGCGAGATGTGAGCTGAGCCTTGGCTCACACGCTAAGGTGTTTTCAAAAATCAACTCATATTGCAAGAGGTGAGTTGAGCCTTGGCTCACACGCTAAGGTGTTTCCAAAAATCAACTCATATTACGAGAGGTGAGTTGAGCCTTGGCTCACACGCCGAGGTATTTTAAATTTATGTTTCAAAAATCAACTCATATTGTGAGAGGTGAGTTGAGCCTTGGCTCACACACCGAGGTATTTTCAATTTATGTTTCAAAAAAATCAACTCATATTGCGAGATGTGAGTTTAGCCTTGGCTCACAAGTCGAGGTATTTTTCAATTTCTATTTTCAAAAATCAACTCATATTGCGAGAGGTGAGTTGAGCCTTGGCTCACACGCCGAGGTATTTTCAATTTCTGTTTTTCAATTTCTGTTTTCAAAAATCAACTCATATTGCAAGAGGTGAGTTGAGCCTCGGCTCACATGCTGAGGTATTTTCAAATTCTGTTTTTCAATTTCTGTTTTCAAAAATCAACTTATATTGCGAGAGGCGAGTTGAGCCTCAGAACACGCTGAGGTATTTTTAAATTTTGTTTTTCAAAAAAATCAACTCATATTGCTAGAGGTGAGTTGAGCCTCAGGCCACACACTGAGGTATTTTCAATTTTTACTTTTTTCAAAAGGTAACTCATAATCTGAAAGATGAGTTGAACTTAGTTCGCATGTCGAGATATTTTCGATATTTGTTGGAGTTGATTGAAGACACCAGACTTTGCCTCCCTGAAGTTACAGTGGAGCTGATCAAGGATATCAAATCTTACCTTTCTGAAGTTGTAGAAGAAAAGACCACAAACCTTATCTCACTGAAGTAGTAGAAGAGCGGATTGAAGTTGTAGATCTAGCCTTTCTAAAGATGCAGTAAAGCAGATCAAAGCCATAAATCTCATATCCTTGAGGTTATATTGAGGCAGATTGAAGCTACAAGTCATGTCTCTCTAGACTCGCAGTGGAATGACCTAAGCTACAAGATACGGTGGATTGGAACGAGACTAGCGGAACAAGAAGAGCACCAAAGAAGTCAAGACTCAGCGAGACCGAGCGAAATTGGGCTTTCTTAAAAAGTCTTTGCTCTGTTCTCGTTACACGGCAACGAGAAAAGAGGGGCAGCTGTACAAAGCCCATTTTGCCCAGGCCTAATCAACCATACCCACTAAACCTATACAGCCTAAACTAAAACTACCCAAACCCACTTAAATCCAAATTAGCCAAAACCCCATTACAAGCCCAAATTACCTAACCTAACCCTAGCCCACTATCCTAAACTCTTCCAAAAAACCCTAGCCACTTGCCTCTACCACCACTTGCTGCCACCATGGCCCTCTGATGCCCCACTTGCGCCTGCAACCAGCGGCCACTTGCTCTGCCACCGCCATTCCATTTGCACCTGTAAGCATTAAAGAAGAAAGGACAACAATAATAAACAAATATTGTAAAAATGGCTATAAAAGCCTTAGAAAATCATTTGTAAAAGGGGGGAACCATCAATAAAAAAGGCGATATTTTTCAGATCCAAAACAAAAAAATCCAATCAATACCAAAATAAAAAAACACGGAAACTAGAACTAAAAAAAAAAGATAGAAGGTAATTTTTTTATTTTTTATTTTTTTCGAATCTTTCTATTCTTTTCTTCTCCTTTTTTATGCAAATATACATATATTAGTATAAAATATAAAAAAAACAAAAAATATACCTTTTCAATTTTCCGACCACCACACACGGCGGCCGGCGGCGGAGACCTACGATGGCGCTCTATCGGAGCTTTGCCGGACTCATGGAGGAGGGAGAGATTTTTTGAGAGGTTTTTTGCTTTTTTTTTTTCTGAAATGGGGGTTAAAATGTAGGAAAGGGGAAATTTTGGGGTTTAAATACCCATACCAAAATGACGTCGTTTTGGTCCCCATCTTAAACCCCCAAAACGACGTCGTTTTGACCATGCTCGACCCGAACCGACCTGCTCCAGGCCTAGAATCTGCGTGTTTCTATTAAACGGGTTATTTCCCTTTTGGTCCTTCCATTTTTGCATGCTTTTGCAATCAAGTTTTGTTTTATTTTAATTCGGCCCCATACTTTTATTTCGTTTCCAATTTGGTCCTTCCTGGTGTTATGTGTTTTGGGAAGACGGGATAATTTCCTTTCTGGCCCCTACACTTCCTTCGTGCGTGCAATAAGTCCTCCCCCTTTCTTTTTATTTCAGATTTCCCCAAATGTTTTGTTTTAACTTCGATTTCGTCCTTTTTCGCCTTTTAATTAATATTTTGCTTTATTATTATTATTATTATTATTATTATTATTATTATTATTATTATTATTATTATCACTATTATTTTTATATTATTATGATATTGTATTTAGTTATATTTTTAATATCTCGTTTTACTATTATATATATATATATATATATTTATTATAATTATTGTTATATTTATTATAGATATTATTAGCATTAGTTTTAGTTGTAATTAATATTTTTAATATACTTATATATACGTATATATTTATGTGTCGTTATTAACAGTTATATTTATAATATTAGTATTTCTAACATATATATATCGTATATATTTTTAATCTATGTATATTATGTATATTCTTTTAATATGTCTTGTGTATATATATATTTTAATTCTATATTATGTATATGTGTTTCTAATACTATATTATGTTTTTCATATATATATTTTTAATATTATTAATTATATACTTTATACTATCTTATGTATATATTCCTAACGCTATATTATGTACATATCTTATATATATTATGAATATATATTTTAATATTATATTTTCTATATATATATTATGTATATATTTTTTATTCATATATTTTTTATTATCTCATGTATGTATTTTTTTAACTATATTATGTATATATATTTTAATATCCTATTATTCATATACTTTTTTTATATTATCATTTCTAATATATATATCGTATATATTTTTTATATATTATGTATATATTTTTGTATATGTCCTTTTAATATTATATCTTTTTATATATTATGTACATATTTTTAATACTAGATTATATGTTTTATATATATATATATATATATATATATATAGTATGATTTGTTTTTTATATATTATGTTCCATCACCTTACTTATTATTATATGTTTATATATATATTCATTGTTTTTATTTCGTGTTTAATACTATTATTATCATGTTTAATATCATTTGCATTGTTAGTGTTTTATAATATCACATGAATTACATAGTTTACTATTGATATCCTGTAATATGTTAATATTATATTTTGATTGCATCATTGTTTTTAAAAATATATATATTTCATTCAATCCAAAAATAATTTCAAAAACGAGGCAATATTTTTGTGTTCAGGGATTCGGGAAATAGTGCCCTAACGTGCTGGGTTGCGATTTCCCGTTTGTCTAAATACCTAAGATATCCTTCTAAATAAATTTTGCAAATCACGAGATGATTTTAGTTTCGAAGAGTTTAAGAACCTCGTGTCCAATTGTGCTGGATGTAATGTTTGAATTCTTTCGGAGCAAAAGAATCTCGATTTTTCAACTCAAATTATCCCAACTTTAAAGAAGGGGATCCTATTTTTAAATCTTTCCAAATTTTTTACCTAAGACAGAAAACTACTAATTTGGTACCAATTTTGGGCATTGCGAGGGTGCTAATCCTTCCTTGTACGTAACCGACTCCCGAACCCATTTTCTCGATTCTTCGTAGACCAAAATGTTTTATAAGGTGATCCAATCACAGTTAAAAAGGTTGGTGGCGACTCCAATTTTTGTTTTTTTAAAATAAGTCGACTCTGTTTTTCAAAATCTCTTTAAAAAAATGGTTTCGACAATATAATATAAAAGAATGTTTTAAAATAATAGTTATACAATTGAATAAAAAAACCAAATGAAAGTAAAAAAGAAAAGTTGGAATAAGGTAAAACTACTAAAATAATTCAAAATATATATGAAAAAAATGAATGTTAAGTGAGTTTTAAAAAAATGAATGGTACAAAATAATAATAATAACTCAATTAAAATCAAATTAAACTAAAAGGGATACTTTATAAATAAAATAAACCATTGAAATTAAAAAAAAGGGACCAAAGCGCAATGCTTACGAATGCTTCGGGATCAAAATTGGAAATGTTCTAGCTCCCAAAACACTGCATTTAAGCGCGGACCAAATTGAATATATGCGCGAATTACATATATTAATTAAAAAAACAAAGAAAAACAAACAATGCCCAATTGAATAACCACGTGAAAGGGAGGGATCAACTGCGCAAATATTCCCTTTAAGCAAAACGCGCGGATCCTCCTGGGTAACCGGATCAGGTCGGGTCAGGCATGGTCTATACGGCACCATTTTGGAGCCATTGAAATAGGCTTAAAACGGCACCGTTTTTGCTCTTTTATAAAGGCTAAAACCAAGCCAAACTCGGCCAAATCAACCCTAGCCCCCTTTCTTCTCATTTGGCAAACCCTAAATCCCTTCCTTCAAACACTGATTTACCTCCATAAGCGGCAACCAGTGCACTCAAGCTTTGGAAGGATGGCTTTTTAGCCTTGAGATCCCTTTTCAGCTTCGATTTCAACGAAGCAAAAGGAAACTCATGGCATATTCGCAAGGTAAGACCTTCTCTTTTTTGCTTTTGAATACAATAATGAAAGACCCAAAGAAAAAAAAACTAAAAGAAAGTTCAAAAATTTCAAGAAACTTGAACTAGAATTCACCTTTAAATTTTGGTCTTTTTTTTTTTTTGTATTTCAACATGCGTAACCTCTTACAATCAAAACGAAAAAATGGCTTTATATCTGAATAAGAAAAATAAAAAAAAAACAATATTTTGTCTTGTTTTTTGTTTTGTTGTTGCGTTTGTTTTCTTTCGTTGCTATACATTTTTCAGGTACGGGGGTTTTGCTGGCACCTGGTGGCGTATGGGCATGCAGACGAGGGTAGCTGGCGACCGTATGGAGGCTGTGTGGGGCTGCTGTGGCACGCCTGGGGCTAAGGTCTCCTAGTTGTTTAAGTGTTTGGGCCATTTGCGCCATGTATTTTTGGTCTAGGGTTTTAGTTAAAATTTGGGTTATGTTTTTGCAATCGGGCCAGTGTAATGTTGTAATGGACTTGGACTGATAATTTTATTAATATTGTTTAGTTTTGGTTTATAGTAGGCCGGGCAATTTTGGGCCTGTACAGCTACCCCTCTTTACTCATTGTTGTGTAATGGTAATGCAGCAAAGACCTTTAAAAAGGTCAAATTTGCCCGGTCTTGTCAAATTCTGACTTCTTTGGTGCTTCTTTTCTTCAATTAGCTCATTCCATCCCGTTGCATCTTCAGGGGTATGGGACTTGTGGCTTTAGTTTGCTCCACTGCAACTTCAGGGAGATAAGATCTATGTTCAATCTGCTCCACTACAGCTTTAGGGAAATAAGGTTAGTGGCTTCAATCTGCTCCACTGCAACTTCAGGGAGACAAGATTTGCCATGGTTTGTAGCTTTGATCCGTTCCACTGCAACTTTAGGGAAATAAGATCTATGTTCAACCTGCTCCACTGCAACTTCATGGAGATAAGGTTAGTGGCTTCAATCTGCTCCACTGCGGCTTCAGGAATACAAGATTTGGTATCTTCAATCTACTCCACTGCAACTTCAGGGAGATAAGATCTATGTTCAACCTGCTCCACTGCAACTCCAGGGAGATAAGGTTAGTAGCTTTAATTTGCTCCACTACAACTTTAGGGAAATAAGATTCACCATGATGACTTAATCTGACCTACTGCAACTTCATAGGTATAGGATTTATGGTTTCACTGGTCTGTTACGCCATTTTTTGGGGAACAGGACTTGTAAAATCTGTTTGATGGGCCTATTTATGCCAAATGATTAGGATGTTATGATCAAAATGCATCAAATGCTCCTAACTAGGTGTGCGTGAATGATATTTGCATGAATGCAGAATGTTATTTTCAAAAATGTTTTCCTTTTTAATGATTAGGTAGTCATTGCTCGTCATTCATCAAGGTTCTATCACTGATACGCTACCCTGCCTTCTTACTGAGCTGGTATCTTTAACGGAAGATTTGAAGAGATAGTCATAATTTGGACTATCTTTCCTCTAATGTTTTTCGTTTTGAACTTTGGGTAAGTTCTAACCAGTGGTCTTGTTTCAGGTTCTTGTACCGTTTAGAAACTTTTCAGAGTAATATGCAGAACTCCTTTTGTGTGAATATTATTAGTCCGATAATCATTGTTTCAATGAAAAATGCTTGAAAAAGGCCATGATGATGGACAAGATTGCAATTTGATAGCAAAGTTCGAAATGAATAAATTAATCAATGTAGCAAGCTTTGCCAGAATACAAAGATAAGAATAAATTAGTCATCAAAATAGCATATTTTGCTAAAATACAAAAATGAATAAGAAGAAAATAAGTGCCCCAAATATCGCAGCATGAGTTTCTCTGCATAACTTCATGAGGACCCTTTTTGAGCTCAACATGTATTTAGAGGATCTAGAGCACTCTGTTAATGTCCCAAGATAAAACATTCCTCCCTCTTGTTAATTCTGAGAGGGCAAGACTATCATATGCCCCATTTTCAAGATTCGAGCCTCCTGTTTTCGGGTTTTCAACTCAAAACCCCTTTGGTCACAAAGTGCCCTTTGCGGGTTTTCATTTTGGTTTCTCCCCTTTTTAAGTGAAATACTTCTTGATGGAATCTGAATTCATAGGATTGGGCATGTTTTTACCATCCATCTCGGCTAGAATCAATGCTCCTTTGGAAAAGACTTTCCTTACCACATAAGGTCCTTCCCAATTTGGCATCCATTTCTCTCTGAAATCCTTTTGTATTGGAAGGATCTTTTCAAAACCAGATCTCCCTCATGAAATTCTCTTGGGCGAACCTTTTTGTCGTAAGCTTGAATTATTCATTTTTGGTACATCTGACCATGACGGATAACCCTTAGCCTTTTTTCCTCAATCAATTCAATTCATCATAGCGAGACTGTATCCATTTTGCCTCATCTAACTTTAGTTTAGACAAAACTTGTAACACCCCTATCCCGTGACCATCATCGGAACGGGTTAAGGGCATTACCGGACTTGTAACGCAGAACAGATCAATAAAATTTAAAACTTTAATAAACTTAACACAGTACATCAATCATTCATCCAATCAATATTTTAAAGCTTATGTAATGATACAAACATTCATTATGGATCAAATTGAAAACATGTGGAAGATAACGGAAAATAGTTGAGAAATCTTTCAAGTTAAGGACACACGGCCGTGCCCCTAGCCCGTGTACTTCCATACGATCCTGCCCACTGGACACGCCCTAAACACATGGCTCATGGTCAAATCTGCCAAACCACACACAGTCACCAGACACGCCTGCGTGTCTAGGCTGTGGCCAACACTGACTTTGCCACACGGCTACCAGACACGCCCCTGTGTCTAAGCCGTGTGCAAAACTGCCCAAAATTTTCTATGTGCAGGGTTTACACGGCTGAGTCACACGCCCGTGTGCTCAGACCGTGTGGCACAAGGTAGGCTTGGTTTAAGCCATTCTTGCCACCCAATTGGGTCACCCTACAAGCATCAAAGTAACCATAACCTTTCATGCACCATTTAGCAACCAAAATAAGCATTTCAAATACAATTTGCAAACATTATTCACCACCTATTCATATACCTAATACACCTCATTTCTTACCAAATCATTCATCAACCACATTGCCATATAGAGTACATCATTTAAGACAATCAAGTTTTGTCAAAACATTTACAAAACAAGCCATATCTTATAGTTTGATAGGCATCTAAAACATAATACATTCATCCTCAAAAATAGCCATATACCATTACTTAACAACTAGCCTATACATGCCATGACCATTTATAATTACAAGATTCAAAAGTACCAAAAGCTTGTTGTATAGTGTGATAGCAAGTCTCCGACTCGTCTGAAAATCAAGCTAGCTTCCGAATCTATAAAACAAGGGAAAAGTAAATGGAGTAAGCTTTAAAAGCTTAGTAAGCCCGTATAATATAGAATTTAAACTTACCAAATCGATAATTTAACACATAACAAGTGCCAAGTCAACTTATATGTTCAAGTTACCTATCTCACAAGTACATACTTGTTAGTCCATTTAATCACATAAGCCATTCATGTATAAGATACAACATTCATATATCATAAGCATAACTTCAATACTTATAACATGTAATTCATGTAAATCAATTCATATAATCAATGTAAAATCTCATATAACCTGTAACACAAATATCATTTGATCTTCATGTAACTTGTATGGGTATTTGCCCGTTGAACCTTTAAGAACATCGAGGGATACTCGAGTGATACACACACAGTGTATATACATATAACCTGTAATCCGTCAATGCTTCATGTATACTGTAATCCGTCAATGCTTCATGTATACTCTTTCGAGCTTGTAACGGTAAGCCCGGAGGCTAGACATGTAATCCTGAAGGATGAATAGTAAGCCCGTAGGCTGAACATGTAATCCCGAAGGATGAACGGTAAGCCCGTAGGCTAAACATGTAATCCCAAAGGATGAACATCTAGCTCATGAGCTGTGGTGAGTCCGCAACAAATGCAGGAGCTCGAACCACCCTGTAGCCCTAGTGATATGTCACTTGTATCCTACGACTTTCTACGGTTCTAACGGGGCTCGGTAATCCATTTGTACTTGTATTCTTTTAGCATTTCCATATCAACTCTTATACATATAATCAAGAGGCAAATTTCATTTCTATAAAGTATTATACATTCACATGACAACTAAACCTCAATTATAAATATTTATACATTAATTCTAATTATACAAACTTACCTCGACTTCCCGATATCTACTCGTCTACTTTTCGTTTTCCCCGATCAAGTTCCAGGATTTGATCGTCTTTATCTATATTAATGCAAATTTAACTATTTAATCACCAACATATTCAATTTAATCCAATAACATGTATTTTGGCATATTTGCAAATTAGCCCCTATACTTTCAACTTCTTGTAATTTAGCCATTTTATCACAAAATAGTAAATTACACAATTAATCCCTTAATTCATTATAGCCGAATATTCATGTACCACATATAAACACATATCTTTCATTTATTCACAATTCTAACCACAAAATTTTTACATTTTTCAATTAAATCCTTAAAATCCATTTTCATCAAAAATTACCTTATAAAACTTGTATATTTCCATATAACAATCAATAATTCATCAAAAACTATCAAAATAACCTTAGATTCAACAATGGCATTTTTCATAAACACAACTGAATTCAAAAATTAAGGTACAGGTCTGCTAGTATACGAAGCAACGATTTAAAAAACGTAAAAATTACTCAAAACCGAGATAAAACCATACCTTAATTTGTAAAAATGCTAGCCGAATGGAAGAAAGCTTTAAACCCCTTTCTTTGTTTGTGTAATTGGTGGAAGAGAAGAAAATTTGAAGCCATTTTCATGTTTTAATTAGACATATAACATATAATAATTAAAAGATAATTTTGCCCTTTATAAAATAATTATAAAACCTTATAAAATATGGACATAATGGTCCATTACCAACCACTCCAAATAAAAATGGCATAATTGCCATGCAAGGACTCCATTTTATAAAGCCATGATAAAAAAACCATTTATGACATAGAACTCCTATTTATCGCTTTATGCGATTTAATCCTTTCTACCGAATTAGCTATTTAAACGATAAAATTTCTATACGAAACTTTCATACCATAAACTTATCATGCTGTAAAACATATTAAAGCAATAAAAATAATATTTTAATTCGGTTAAGTGGTCCCGAAACCACTAGTTCCGACTAAGGTCTAAAATGGGCTGTTACAAAACTCGAAGAGAGGGAATCTCAACTTCGATGGACAAAACTGCCTCCATGCCGTAGACCAAAGAGAAAGTAATTGCCCCGGTGGAGGTTCTAACGGACGTTCGATAGGCAAAGAGAGTAAATGGTAACCTCTCATGCCAGTCTCTATAAGTCTCTGTCATTTTTCCCACTATTTTCTTAATGTTTTTAAATAGTTAATAGAAACTTACTAATAGTTGGACAACTACTAGTGTATTTTACCTATGAGTATTTTATATTTTTTTAATTTTCAATAAATTTTACAATTTAAAAAGAAAAAAATCACTTAATCAATTATGTGACAACCTTAAAACGACCTTAGTCGGAATGTGGTTTCGGGACCACAAAATCGAGGCACAAAAATAATTTAATAATTATTTTGATGCCTATTGTATGTGTAAATTCATGTGTGATATCTTGGGTGCTTTAATTTAGCATTATAATTGTGAATTTCACCTAAAAGGGCTAAATTATGAACTTTGAAAATATACTAGACAAATGTGTGATGACTTATTAATGCATGCATGAGAAATAGTGGATTTGCATGTCAATTTGCCCACTTTTATGATAGTGGATGGTAATGATGAGATTTTAGCATTTTGTGATTTGTAATTTAGTTATAATATTAATAATAGAAATTAGTAATTGGTTATCATGAAATAAAAGCTATTATAGTCTCATGAAATAAAAGATAAATTAGTTTAATAATAGAAAAAGGAGGTGATAAAAACAAAGTTCTCATATTTGTTCTTCCTTTTACCGATTTGAACAAAAGAAAATTTTAAGAAGAACACCCAAAGCATTCGGTCACTTGGTTGAAGACTAAGCTCAAGAGCATAGAGGGACAAGTTCGGATAAAGGGAAGGCTAAAGTGGTCGAATAGCCAACTCATAGTTGCTCGGGAAAGTTCAAGGTAAGTTTTGAGAAATTGAATTTGGTATTTAATTCTCAATGCCATGATATACTTGTATGATAAATGAATGATGTCCCATTGTCCTTACCATAATAAGGTTAATGAGAAAGAAACCTTAGACATGTTATGTAGCCGATTGGCTAATAGAGAAAGAAATTGAGATAGGAGTTTGAAATGTATTGCCCATGTATGTTCGCTTATTGAGCCGAAAGTCTAGTAAATGGAGTATACATGTAGGAGTTTGCATGAAAATTATGACATAAAGTCGAGGGGCATGTTATATGTTAGTATGTGAATGAATTGATTTAATTGCACATGTGTTTTGTGCTATGTGAAATCGGGTAATATGTGAATAAATATGTATGAGACTCAGTGATGCGAATCCGGGCTTAAATACCCGATGACTATATGTGGAGATTATATCCGGGCTTAAATACCCGATGACTATATGTGGAGATTATATCCGGGCTTAAATACCCGATGACTATATGTGGAGATTATATCCAGGCTCAAATACCCGATGACTATATGGGGAGATTATGTCCGGGCAATGGCCCGATGGCTATGTACGAAGATTATATTCGGATTATGATCCGCTGGCTTTGTGTGGAGTTTTATCTGAGCTAAAGGTCTCAATAATGATGCGAGTAAGATCTAAAACAAAAAGACTTCGTAGTAACTATTGCTAATGAATGCGCTTAAAGCGTTAAGCTGTACAGGTATGTACCCTAATCCTATATGCAAGCTTCGTTTGGACCAAAACCATAAGGTCAGTATACGATTATATATGTAAGTATGAAATGTGACTAATAATATGGTTATAGTACAATTGGTCAATGTGAAAAGTTATGTTAAATTAGGTAATATGCCTTTGTTATATGTGCTCACTTTCGAGTGAAAGTTTAGCTGCTTATTGAGTTTTATAAGAAGGTGCATACATATATAATCGGCTAAGGGGTGATATACCCAAGAAACTTGAAATGAAATTGCGAATGGCTATTTCTTTTACTTGATATGTTTACCTGTTTACATTGCTTAAAACTTACTAAGCATATAAATGCTTACTCTGTTTATTTTTGTTCCTCTGTTTTATAGATCCCTTTTTGAAGCTACGGACTCGGGGATTGAAGCTTTAATCACCTACACTATCGTCGTTATTTTGGTATTTTCGATAGTAAATTTTGAGAACATTGGCATGTATAGGCTAATCTTCTTTGGTTAAACCGAATTATATTTTGTGTTGTAATTATCCTAGCCATGCGAAAATGGCTTGTTTAATCTCTAAGTTGAATATATGTTTTTGATAAAATGTTATGCGAATTGATACTTTAATACGAATAGGATTGCTTACTACCTAAGAAATTCAATTGCACTTAGAGATTCTATCATACCTATTGGTAAGTAGTCACTTGTAACTATAATAGCGCTTATATAGTGATCGAATGTAATAGGGTTGCACTAGTTGAAGCATTTGAAAGGTAGATTGTTCAGAAATAGAATTTAAGTAATTCATTAATCGTAATAAAATGTACCATCAAATCTATGTCTGATATGTATCTATGAAACTCGGTAAGTTACGTTTAGTTTTGTAATACCCCGATATCCTACTCCAGCGACGAACAGGGGTATAGGGTGTTACAATTTTTATTGGTATCAGAGCTACGGTTTAGTCAATTCTCAGACTAACGTAGCGCGTGTGAGTATAGCTATACATGCCATTTTGTGATAATATGATAGTGTGGTGATTTCTGACATTTGAAATGTGTTTTTTGTATAGTAATGGATCCCGATCCCGATCGAGCCGTAGCGGAGGATATTGAGAGTGTAGCGGCTGCTCCCGCACAAGGGACCGCACCGAACGACTCTCAGCTGAATACCAGTCATCGAAATGATGACATGAGACAGAACTTTTATGCAATGATGAGTGATTGGTTCACTCAATTCCTTCGAACTAATCCGGCTGTTTCGCAACCTCCTCCCCCGAATAACCCACTTTCGACCCCTGTGGCTCCTCTTGAGACTGACCCTGTGAGGTCGAGTAAACCCCCGGTTGATAAAATTAGAAAATACAGGGCTGAAGAATTCTGAGATACAGTTGACGATGATGCTGAGCGGGCCGAGTTTTGGCTCGATAATGTAATCCGTGTGTTCAATGAATTGTCATGTACGCCCAAGGAGTGCTTGAAATGTGACGTATCTTTGTTACGCGATTCTGCCTACTATTGGTGGAATACCTTGGTTTCTGTTGTGCCGAGAGAACGAGTTACTTGGGAGTTTTTCCAAGTCAAACTCCGCAAAAAGTATATCAGCCAGAGATTTATCGACCAGAAACGGAAAGAATTTCTTGAGCTTAAGCAGGGCCAAATGTCAGCGTCCGAGTATGAGAGAGAATTCGTGCGGCTCAGCCGATATGCTCGCGAGTGCATATCATCCGAAGCTATTATGTGTAAACGCTTCGAGGACGGGTTAAATGAAGACATCAAACTACTGGTTGGCATTCTGGAAATTTAAGAGTTCGTTATTCTTGTCGAGCGAGCCTGCAAGGCCGAAGAGCTCAGAAATGAAAAGAGAAAAGCCGATAGCGGAGCCAGAGAGTTCCGTAAGAGATCTTCGGGGAAGTCTACTCAAAGATCATCAAAGAAATTTCGAAGTGAGTCGGATAGACCAAATGCTACTTCAGGTTTTTCTAGACGAGACAGTGATCGACCCCCTATGAGTACACGTGCCACTTCTGCTGCTAGTGTTGGGAACGACCGTCGAGACAGAGCCGAGTGCAAGTATTGTGGAAAATGGCATTCGGGGAGCTGTAGATTTCATGATCGCTCCTATTATAAGTGCGGGTCGGCTGATCACTTTATTAGAGATTGCCCCAGATGGTCCGAGCAGAATGTGAATCAGAGTGGGAAACCGAGTACTACTTCAGTACGAGGTAGACCACCTAGAAATCCGGGAAATGCTAGCGGCAGTCAAAGAAGGTTTAAAGATGCCACGACAAAAGCTGAGACTCGTGCCCCTGCTAGAGCTTATGCCATACGTGCACGCGAGGATGTCTCTTCCCCAGATGTTATTACTGGTACTTTCACTCTCTTTGATACTGATGTGATTGCTTTGATTGACCCCGGTTCAACTTATTCATATGTATGTGAAACTTTGGCATCCAGTAAGACTCTCTCTGTTGAGTCTACTGAGTTTGTGATTCAAGTATCCAATCCCTCGGGTCGTTGTGTTTTAGTTGATAGAGTGTGTAAGAAATGTCCCCTTATGATTCGGAATTCCTGTTTTCGGCCGATTTGATGCTTTTGCCATTCGATGAATTCGACGTTATTCTCAGAATGGATTGGTTGACTGTGCACGATGCGGTAGTGAATTGCAAGTAAAAGACTATTAATTTGCGATGTTCGAATAATGAGATAATTCGGATTGAGTCTTCTGATCTAAACGGGCTACCGGCAGTAATATCTTCTGTTCTGGCTCAGAAGTTTATGCAAAAGGGTTGCGAGGCTTATCTTGCTTATGTTTTGGATAGTAAAATATTCGAATGAAAGCTTGAGTCTGTAACTGTGGTTTGTGAGTATCCGGACGTGTTTCCTGAAGAATTACCGGGATTACCGCCTGTGAGAGAGGTTGAATTCGGCATTGAGCTAGTTCTGGGTACAACTCCGATTTCGATTGCTCCGTATCGTATGGCTCCGACAGAGTTGAAAGAGTTGAAATCTCAGTTGCAAGAGTTGACTGATAGAGGTTTCGCAAGACCGAGCTTTTCACCCTGGGGTGCACCAGTCTTGTTCGTGAAAAAGAAAAACGGGATTTTGAGAATGTGTATTGACTATCGGCAGCTGAATAAAGTGACTATAAAGAATAAGTATCCGTTGCCTCGTATTGACGACTTATTTGATCAGCTAAAGGGAGCTTCAGTGTTTTCAAAGATTGACTTGCAATCTGGCTATTATCAGTTACGAGTTCGAGATTCAGACGTACCCAAGACTGCTTTCAGAACGAGGTACGGACACTACGAATTTTTAGTGATGCCATTTGGGCTGACTAATGCCCTCACAGTTTTTATGGATCTGATGAATCGAGTATTTAAGTAGTACCTAGATCGATTTGTGGTTATGTTTATCGACGACATTTTGATTTATTCTCGCGATGAGTTTGAGCATGCCGAGCATTTAAGACTTGTGCTACAGATTTTGCGTGATAATCAATTGTATGCGAAATTCAGTAAGTGTGAGTTTTGGTTGCGCGAGGTCAGCTTTCTGGGACATATTGTATCCGCTTCAGGAATACGAGTCGATCCGAATAAAATTTCTGCTATCTTTGATTGGAAGCCTCCTAGAAATGTCTCAGAAGTCTGAAGCTTTTTGGGACTTGCCAGGTATTACCGACGGTTTGTGAAAGGCTTCTCCATGATTTCAACTCCGTTGACGAAGCTATTGCAGAAAGATGTTAAATTTGAATGGTCTGAGAAGTGCCAGAAGAGTTTCGACCAATTGAAAGCACTATTAACGGAAGCTCCAGTATTAGTTCAGCCTCAATCCGGTAAAGAGTTTGTGGTTTTTAGTGACGCGTCTTTGAATGGCTTAGGGTGTGTTTTGATGCAAGAGGGCAGAGTCGTTGCGTATGCTTCGAGATAGTTAAAGCCTCATGAGAAAAACTATCCGACTCACGACCTCGAATTAGCTGCTATTGTGTTTGCTCTGAAGATTTGGCGCCACTACCTTTTTGGTGAGAAATGTCACATCTTTTCCAACCATAAAAGCCTCAAATACTTGATGACGCAAAGAGACTTGAATCTGAAACAAAGACATTGGCTTGAATTGTTAAAGGATTACGAGCTTGTCATTGACTATCATCCGGGAAAGGCGAATGTAGTTGCAGATGCTCTTAGCCGGAAATCATTGTTTGCTTTACGAGCCATGAATGTGCATTTATCGGTATCTGATGATGGTGTGATGATAGCGGAATTAAAAGCGAATCCGGTGTTTCTACAACAAGTTTGTGAAGCTCGATTTCATTGCCAAGCGAGCTCAATGCGATTTAAATGTGGATTCTGAGTTTCAAGTTGATGATAATGATTGTTTGAGGTTTCGAGGCCGAGTATGTATTCCGAGAAGTTCAGAGTTGGTTTCGATGATTTTAAATGAAGCCCATAATAGTCGAATGTCAGTTCATCTGGGAAATACAAAAATGTACAACGATTTGAAACGTCAGTATTGGTGGCATGGTATGAAACACGACATCTCAAATTTTGTGTCTAAGTGTTTGATATGCCAACAAGTAAAAGCAGAACACTAGGTGCCTTCGGGTTTGTTGCAACCGATTTTGATTCCCGAGTGGAAATGGGATAAAGTCACGATGGATTTTATATCTGGGCTACCGTTGACACCGAGCAAGAAGGATGCAATTTGGGTTATCGTAAACCAATTAACTAAATCAGCTCATTTTATACCCGTGCGTACGGATTACTCACTTGATAAGTTAGCGGAATTGTATGTTTCTCAGATCGTCAGATTGCACGGGGTGCCTATCTCTATCGTGTCGGATAGAGACTCGAGATTTACATCATGGTTTCGGAAGAAACTACAAGATTCTCTAGGTACTAAGCTCCATTTTAGCACCGCTTTTCATCCGCAGACTGACGGCCAATCCGAGCGAGTAATTCAAATACTTGAGGATATGTTGAGATGTTGTGTCCTTGAATTTGGTGGTTCATGGGAACGGTATTTGCCTTTGATTGAATTCGCGTACAACAACAGTTTCCAATCTAGCATTAAGATGGCACCTTACGAGGCTTTGTACGGTCGCAAATGCCGTACACCGTTGTTTTGGACCGAGCTTAGTGAAAGTAAGATCTTTGGGGTTGATTTGATTAGAGATGCCGAGCAGAAAGTAAAGGTGATCCGTGATAGCCTTAAGGCAGCTTCAGATCGTCAAAAGTCATACGCGGATTTAAAGAGGAAAGGCATTGAGTATCAGGTCGGAGACAAAGTATTTCTTAAAGTGTCGCCTTGGAAAAAGGTGCTCCGATTCGGCCTTAAGGGTAAATTGAGTCTGAGGTTCATCGGGCTATACGAAATATCTGAACGGATTGGACTGGTAGCATATCGATTGATGTTTCCTCCCGAACTTGAAAAGATTCACAACGTTTTTCATGTTTCGATGCTCCGACGATATAGATCCGACCCATCACATGTGATTAATCCATCTGACATTGAGATTCGATCTGATTTGAGTTATGAGGAGGAACCATTTCGTATTTTGGCACACGAGGTTAAAGAGTTGCAGAATAAGAGGATTTCGTTAGTGAAAGTGTTGTGGGTCAAACACAGGGTTGAAGAAGCTACTTGGGAGCTTGAGGATTCGATAAAAGAACGTTACCCAAACTTATTTTCCAGTAAGATTTTCGGGGATTAAAATTTCTTAAGTGGGAGAGAGTTGTGACAGCCTTAAAATGACCTTAGTCGAAATGTGGTTTTGGGACCACAAAATCGAGGCACAAAAATAATTTAATAATTATTTTGATGCCTATTGTATATGTAAATTCATGTGTGATATCTTGGGTGCTTTAATTTAGCATTATAATTGTGAATTTCACCTAAAAGGGCTAAATTATGAACTTTGAAAATATGCTAGACAAATGTGTGATGACTTATTAATGCATGCATGAGAAATAGTGGATTTGCATGTCAATTTGCCCACTTTTATGATAGTGGATGGTAATGATGAGATTTTTGGCATTTTGTGATTTGTAATTTAGTTATAATATTAATAATAGAAATTAGTAATTGGTTATCATAAAATAAAAGCTATTATAGTCTCATGAAATAAAAGATAAATTAGTTTAATAATAGAAAAAGGAGGTGATAAAAACAAAGTTCTCATATTTGTTCTTCCTTTTACCGATTTGAACAAAAGAAAATTTTAAGAAGAACACCCAAGGCATTCGGTCACTTGGTTGAAGACTAAGCTCAAGAGCATAGAGGGACAAGTTCGGATAAAGGGAAGGCTAAAGTGGTCGAATAGCCAACTCATAGTTGCTCGGGAAAGTTTAAGGTAAGTTTTGAGAAATTGAATTTGGTATTTAATTCTCAATGCCATGATATACTTGTATGATAAATAAATGATGTCCCATTGTCCTTACCATAATAAGGTTAATGAGAAAGAAACCTTAGACATGTTATGTAGCCGATTGGCTAATAGAGAAAGAAATTGAGATAGGAGTTTGAAATGTATTGCCCATGTATGTTCGCTTATTGAGCCGAAAGTCTAGTAAATGGAGTATACATGTAGGAGTTTGCATGACAATTATGACATAAAGTCGAGGGGCATGTTATATGTTAGTATGTGAATGAATTGATTTAATTGCGCATGTGTTTTGTGCTATGTGAAATCGGGTAATATGTGAATAAATATGTATGAGACTCAGTGATGCGAATCCGGGCTTAAATACCCGATGACTATATGTGGAGATTATATCCGGGCTTAAATACCCGATGACTATATGTGGAGATTATATCCGGGCTTAAATACCCGATGACTATATGTGGAGATTATATTCGGGCTCAAATACCCGACGACTATATGGGGAGATTATGTCCGGGCAATGGCCCGATGGCTATGTGCGAAGATTATATCCGAATTATGATCCGCTGGCTTTGTGTGGAGTTTTATCTGAGCTAAAGGTCTCGATGATGATGCGAGTAAGATCTAAAACAAAAAGACTTCGTAGTAACTATTGCTAATGAATGCGCTTAAAACGTTAAGCTGTACAGGTATGTACCCTAATCCTATATGCAAGCTTCGTTTGGACCAAAACCATAAGGTCAGTATACGATTATATATGTGAGTATGAAATGTGACTAATAATATGGTTATAGTACAATTGGTCAATGTGAAAAGTTATGTGAAATTGGGTAATATGCCTTTGTTATATGTGCTCACTTTCGAATGAAAGTTTAGCTGCTTATTGAGTTTTATAAGAAGGTGCATACATATATAATCGGCTAAGGGGTGATATACCCAAGAAACTTGAAATGAAATTGCGAATGGCTATTTCTTTTACTTGATATGTTTACCTATTTACATTGCTTAAAACTTACTAAGCATATAAATGCTTACTCTGTTTATTTTTGTTCCTCTGTTTTATAGATCTCCTTTTGAAGCTACGGACTCGGGGATTGAAGCTTTAATCACCTACACTATCGTCGTTATTTTGGTATTTTCGATAGTAAATTTTGAGAACATTGGCATGTATAGGCTAATCTCCTTTGGTTAAACCGAATTATATTTTGTGTTGTAATTATCCTAGCCATGCGAAAATGGCTTGTTTAATCTCTAAGTTGAATATATGTTTTTGATAAAATGTTATGCGAATTGATACTTTAATACGAATAGGATTGCTTACTACCTAAGAAATTCAATTGCACTTAGAGATTCTATCATACCTATTGGTAAGTAGTCACTTGTAACTATGATAGCGCTTATATAGTGGTCGAATGTAATAGGGTTGCACTAGTTGAAGCATTTGAAAGGTAGATTGTTCGGAAATAGAATTAAAGCAATTCATTAATCGTAATAAAATGTACCATCAAATCTATGTCTGATATGTATCTATGAAACTCGGTAAGTTACGTTTAGTTTTGTAATACCCCGATATCCTACTCTGGCGACGGACAGGGGTATAGGGTGTTACAAATTAAACTTAAACAAGTTGAAAAATAAGAATATTTGTCTAGCCCAATAATTTGTACTCAATTGTAATTCTAAAGTGCATTTAAATTAATTATAAAATATATAAAAATAATAATGTATTTTTTATATTCGATGAATTCTTAACTTGAGTCAAAATTTATTATTTAATTTTCAAGGTAAAGACAAAAATGATCATTAAACTATTGCCTGCATTCTATTTTGGTCACTAAATTTTTAATATTTTTATTTAGTCACTAAACTATTCGAAATCAAAATTTTTGGTCACAAAACACTAACAATTGCTTGAAATTTGACGGAAGTGTTGATGTGGGCTTTTTTATTGGTCTAATAGCAAATAAAGCCTTCTAATGTTTACATATTTTATCAATTTGATCCTAAATATAAAAAATTTAACAAATTTAGCCTTCAATTGTACAAAGTTTTTCAATTTAGCCCTAAATTATATATATTTCAAAAATTGAGTAAACTAATGTCGAACATATACCCGTATCCAACCCTCACCTCAAGCCCAAGTAGCCTAAGCTAAACAATGGAAGGAAAAAAAAATGTGAAATGTACAATGAAACAAACCAAGGAAAAATAAGAGGAATGAAATTTAGCACCTTGCTAAAGAGCAACATTTTTGCATAATTGGTCCATCTAAAAGTTCTGCAATCAAAAGACTATCCGCACACTTTGGACCCAAATAAGAGAAACTTCCAGGGAAACAAATAATATTTTCCCTGGCTAAAAGTGCTTCAAAATTAAATAAACCCACAAATATTATTTTTATATATACATGAATACCTATATTAAATTACATTTTTGCTTCTTTAAAGGAGAATATAAAACATAAATTATAATGCAATTATCAAAAATTAAATTGATTTTTTGATAGAAATGAGTAAATTAATACTAAAAAATGCACAAATAATTAAATCAAATTCAATCGTGAATGTTGAAAGTTCTTTGATGGTTGACCAATGAAGCAAATCATAAAATAATTACAAATTTCATTAAAAATTCAAATTAAATTACACTAAAAAACCCAAAAATATTATATAAATACCTATATTAATTTACATTTTTGCTTCTTTAAAGTTGAATATAAACTATAAAGTATAATGTAATTGTTAAAAATTAAAATGATATTTTTGATAAAAATAAGTAAATTAATGCTTTTTTTAATTTCAATTAAATTCACTTTTTTAAAAAAAATATGCAAATAACTAAATCAAATTGAATCGTGGTTGTTGAAAGTTCTTTTTAATTCATTGAATTCGACTTTTTTTTTATTGAGCAATGAAGGAAATCCTACAATAATTACAAATTTCATTAAAAATTTTAAATTAAATTATGCTAAAAAGGAAGGTATTGTATTTTATTTTGACGAGGCGAGAACAAGTGCAGAAATTGAATGCGAGATCATTGATGGAGGTCATTTGGGCTGTGGTCACCTGGACTGAGTTGGATGCTATCATGGTTGACTCGGCGCTTAACTGTACATAAAAAAATTTTATTGGAATAAATCATTTTAGAGGAATCAAAAAGAAAAAGTTTTGTAAATATTGATTGCTAAATTTATTGGAATTTTAGAATTTGAATTAAAATGTTAAATTTTGTAAACTTTGAAGGCTAAATTTGTTAAAAAAATTTTATTTAGGATAAAATTGATAGAATGTGCAGACATGAAAGGTATAAATTTGTTATTAGACCAATAAAAAATCCCATGTCAACAGTTCCATGAAAAAATTTTGATTTTAAATAATTTAGGGATTAAATTGAAAATTTTAAAAGTAAAATAACCAAAATAAAAGGGGATAATAGTTTAGTCACATTTTTGTACTTTAATTTTTAAATTGAAAAGGAATCCGGGTTAGGGGGAATTTCGTCATAATATAAAATATCGTGGTATTATTGTAAATATCTGTGTGTAATTTAGGACTTTGGTCAATGTCTTTGTCAATACGTTAGCTAAGCGCTCCGCAATTTGTTGGGCGGGCGGCCTTAGATAGAGTGGCTCATAGTTTGGGCATCTAGAAAGCAATCAAAGGGTGAGCACTTTTGTACATTTCAATTCCGAAAATGCCGTCAGAAGCAATGTTAAAATAATCCAATAAAAGGATTCAATTCCGATTTTCGATTTAATAAATTGAATGGATTTTATTTATATTTTCAATGTTTTAATATATATTTAACATAAAACAATAAAATGGTTAATAATTAACAAAATATATATGTTTTGATGCTATCTTCATAACAAATTAAAGGTTTAGGATTTAAATATTATTAATTAAAACTAAATTATTTCAAAAATTATTTTATCCATTCAGTCTGATTCTTAATAATTTTTATCAGTTGAGCTGATTCTTTACTAAATTCAAATTCCTCCTGTTGATATATACCCTTTACATCATACAAATCATACTTTGTAATTCAACCAATTTCAAAAATTATTCCATCCATTCATTGTGAATTAAACTTACTCAAGTATCGAGGTATTTGCCTAAAATCAAAGGGGTCGTTTGAAATTTGGAGACTTTGGACTATTAAATCTGAAAAATAAATTTGTTAAAAATATGTATTGAATTTAGGCTCCAACATTCATATTTAAGCTTAGTTCAACTCATTTTTTAATTTAGTAATATTTATATTATATTATATTATATTTAAACATTTTGTAATTTATAACACTTAAAACATTAAAAAATTATTGTAACTAAATGTATCTTACACAGAATAAAGTCAAAACCTTTGGTAAAGAAGGGAAAGGATAATAACGTGACACGTGTCATTAGGAAATATATATTTGTTTATACCTAAAACATTGTTTAAGAATTTTCTTTCATTAAATAATATTATTTGAAATAAAATACACTTGTAAAAAATAAATTTCCTTTTGACGATAAACTTGAAGAACAAAAACTTAACTTTGTAATAAGGATTCAATTAAAAAAAAAAGAATATTTTTATGGTCAATGATTAAACTTTTTGTCCTTAATGTGAAATTGCCCATCACTTATGCAAACGATTCCAAAGCATTTGTCTCTGAAGATTTCAATGACACTACCCTTTAAAGTTGCACACCTCAAAAAATGGCCATGAACTTAAGAATCTGAAGCTTTAGAGTAGAAAATGTCAATAGAACAAAAGGCTTAGAAAATTGGAACAACGAAGAAATAAATCTTAAGAATCTTGAAATGTTTGAATAAAATCTCTCATCTTTTCTAATCATTTTTTTATTATTACAATTTTAGGAGAGGTGAAGGAGGATAACATAATTTGAACTTGTTTTATTTAGGTGTTAGATGTGAGTTTTAACCACAGCTCTAAGCAAATTTTGCATTTCTAATCACCTATTTATAGGATTGAAGGGCTCGGAACATTAAAAATATTTACATAATATTCATAATACATGAATGCACCTTATTCATAAATATTCATTGTAATAGCTCGATTTCCAGTGGTGCCAAAAAAGTTGGTTTTGAAATCTCATTTCTGCAAATCGAGTCTATAAATATTAAGTATGAATATTTACGGAGTTGTTATAAAAAATACATTAGAGTTTAGACTCGTATTTTTTTTAATTAATAGTTAATTTAGGCGTAGGGACTAAATTGTAAAAGTTCAATAGCTATAGATTTTTAATTGGCTAAAGACTTAGGGACTTAAATTACAATTAGCAAAAGGTTTAAAATGGTAATTAAACAAATTTTCAATAGGATTTATTGGATGATCACACATCCCACTTAGGCTTAATTAAGCTTAAAATTTTGGTTTAATTAATTAAGTAAATAAGGTTAATTAAGTTAATTAAAGCTTAATACATGTATAAATATGAAACTTTAGTGGCAGATTGTCATATTCCATAATTTCCTACTGTCCAAACCTAAGAAAAACGAAAGGGGGTAGGGTTTCAAAGCTTTAAACTTTCGACTATCAATTTTAAGGTAAGTTCAAGTCCTTTTCTTGTAATTAGTTTATGAGGTCATGGGAACTTGATTTAGCTAGCCCATGTACTAATTTCTAAAACTATTAAAGTTTGTAAAAGGTGCCATTGTTGATTTCTTGAAAAATTTGGTGTTAAATTGATAGATTTTAAGCATAGATTATAATAAAGACTAAATTGTAATGTTTAATTGTTAGCTTTGTACATAATGACTAAAGTGAATGAAAGTTAAAATTGTTGTAAAAGTTTGGTATAAATAGAAAGAGAGGGTCTCTAATGAATGTAATTGAAGTTGGTTTTTAAACCGAGGTGCAAAATTAAAAGATATGATTATTTCGGATTCAAGGACTAAATTGAGTAAAATGTAAAACTTTAGGGGTATCAAAAAATTAGATTATATAGGTTCATTCATGTCCTAGAATAATGTATAAATGTTTGGTATTGATGGATTGAATGAAATGGTTGTGTAGATCAAGAATTGGATAAAACTAGAGGTAATCGAGGAAAAGCTAAAATTGTTGAGTAGTCTCTAAAGAATAAACTTGTTTGGTGTTTTGACAAGGTAAGTTCGTATGGTATTCATTTATTTAGTTTATTACATATTTTTGTTGTATATATATAATTTATTATGAAATAATTGGTTGTGAATCGGTATAAAAGGCTAGAATTAGACTAAATTGAAGAGTGACGATTATATGCATAAAAGATGCCTGGGTGAACTTAGTAAGGGTTAGTATATGATTGGCATGTCAATAGGGCCTTGTACGCGCTTGTACGGGATTGATTACAGATGTTACCAATGTCCAGTATTTGTTGTGGATTCTCAAATATATGTGACACAAGTTTAGCTCGGATGAGTAACTTGATGTGTTGTTATAAAGGTTTAGCCCGGATGGGTAACCTAACATGTATATATAGCTCAGAAGAGCAATTGGTGTTGTGTAGATGTAACGACCCTAACCCTTATCCGTCGTCGAAATGGGTTACGAGGCATTACCTAACCATAAATAACTATTACACTTTTACATGATCATATAATGAAACCTTTTTAAACCAATCAAAAACATAATCATATAGTCAATCAATCACTCACAAACCAATCTGTAATATGTAACTAATATGTATATATATATATATATATATATATCTATACAATCACTTAAAACATAGGTAAAATATCAAACTTATCATTTTTATCATATAAACATAAGTGCATAACAAGTTAAGAAAATTTCTCTTTTCATAATTTTATACATGAATCAAATAATTTAGATAATTTAATAACATATAATATTATACTTAAACATTCGGCACATAAGCATTCCCAATCAATCTTTCTAAACTTAGTCGACTTAACATCCATATGCTTCCATAATAATCTTAATCACTTAAGCATCAATAAATAAAACCAAATTTATTAATGCATAAAACACTATTAAAATGGTCAAGATCCAATTTATAAATGCCAAATTTTAAACATGTTATAAGTATATACTTTTACAACCATAGCACAATAAACAAAGCCACTTAACTTGCATGAATAAACATCAACAACAAATTAAAACATTACATGTTACTAAATAATTAAGTCATACACACCACCATAATGTAGCATGCACAAAACATTATATTTGTCCAAATATAAGCATGCACTCAAACTATTCTTTATCATCATTCAAAGACAACTATATATAAATATATATATATATATATATATATATTTATTTATTTAAACTAAATTATTAAACAGAATCAATGTAGCATTACGAGACATGAATATAGCAATCAAACATCTCTTAATTATGCCCAAACCAAACATGAATTATAACTACATTTTCAATGTCATAAACGGCATAATTGATATTAAATAACATTCCATCAATTTGACTATTTAATAACCAAATTTATCCATCAAATATTTGTCAAAACTTTCATCTCAAATAACTAAATAACTTTTCCATTTTCATGTTTATTCTAGCCGAACCTATTAATAGAAAATTCACATTAATAAACCCATATATATATACAATGTTGAATCGATTACACATACCAAAAATTTACACATAATTTCAACCCTTATTCCAATGCCAAGTCAAACTATAAAATATGCATCACATTAACATATCACTAATCATTTTTTATATAGTAATATGATCTAATATATATATATATATATATATATATTTATCACATTAAAACTTAATTTAATCTCATTTGCCGAATTCTCACATAGCACATATATCCATTACCTAACTAATCACATAGCCAAGTACATTCATCTATGACATATATCTTTAACATTTTACCAAGATAAGTTCATCTATAATCAAACTTCATTTCATCTATATGCCATTTCCAAAACTTACCTCAAATACCAATTCACATAATAAAGCTTAACTGAATCATCAAAACCAAATATATCCACCATCAAGCCAAAGCATAAAATCCAAGATTAACAAAATAGACAAGCCATTTTCGCATGGCTTATACATATACATATCACAAAATAAAACAATTCACATATTAGCCTATACATGCCATAGGTTTGAATTAAAACTTTTAAAAGTACAGAAAAATAAACGATAGTGTGGATGACTTCACCGACGATCCGCGAGCCCGTACACTACAGCAAAACAAACTTTTAGTGGCGTTTTTAAGCCTTTAGCGGCGTTTTTAGCCTTTAGCGGCGTTTTTTAGCGCCGCTAAAAGTATTAGAAAGCGCCGCAAAAAACGCCACTAAAACTGGCGCCGCTAAAATTTGTGGCGTTTATTTGAAAAAAACGCCGCTAAAAGTCTTGGTCTTCAGCGGCGCTTTTATAAAAAACGCCGCTAAATGTCTTGGTCTTTAGCGGCGCTTTTATTAAAACGCCGCTAAATGTCTTGGTCTTTAGCGGCGCTTTTACTAAAACGCCGCTAAAAGTCTTTGTCTTTGGCGGCGCTTTTCTAAAAAACGCCGCTAAAAGTCTCTGTCTTTGGCGGCGCTTTTCTAAAAAACGCCGCTAAAAGTCCTTGTCTTTGGCGGCTCTTGTCTAAAAAACGCCGCTAAAAGTCATAAAAAATAAAAAAAAATAAAATATTAAAAAAGGAGCAGATATCAAAGAGAAGCATGCAATAAAATCAGCACTATTATCATAGCACGCACAAGAAGTATTAATTGGATAACAATTTATATACAAATCCATTCCTATCCCTTTACCAGCTTAAGCAAATCCTTTAGCATTACTTTGATAACAGTTGTTATACAAACCCATTTATGTTCTAGGGACACAACTAATAAATGGATGCTAAAGATGACAATATGTTGGAAGAAGATGAAAGCTTCTTATTCATGACCAGACCATCATGTGCAACGAATGAGCCAACTGATGACATGGCTGTGAAATTGGATGCCATCTTACTCTCTTTAATAAGCTGAAAAATATTCAAAACCAAGTTTTAGAATCAAGGTTATCTCAAATGTAAATTGATGAATAAGCAAACTTTTTTCAAATATTTTAATTTCTACAACTAAAACACAGTAAAAAAAAACAAATGAAGGTAAAATTCATAGGTAACATCAATAATTTTTGAAGCATTTCAAGTTTCAACAAAGTTCAAATGAAGGTAAAATTCACAGGTAAAATTCACATTGACTAGATGCCCAACAACACCTGCAAATATCTCTCCATAATATTCAAAATATATATCTGTTGTGAAAGCCACATAACCAAAGCTGAAGATGCCTATAAGGTCTCACAAAATAAATAGCATAGAATGCTCATTCCTGAACTGGCTTTCCTAGTATTTTCACTTCAATCATATGTATGAGGAAGTTAATGCTTCCAGACATTCAGAAACATGCCCAAAACAATCACTACAACACTATTATAGACAAATATATAACACCATACATACCAAAGCAGTCAAACGTCATTAAAATACGAATCTCGTCACAATTTCCAGAATCCAGAGCATCCTGAAAAAGTAAAACTTATGAAAAAGCAAAAGAAAACAGAATGCAAATTAAATTTGCCATTGGTTAGTGGTACTTCACAAAATTAATGCAGAACAAGGTAAATTTCACATGCAAGCCAAGCCACAACTATTATTGCCATTAAGTTGAGGGAAATCAAATAACTTACATCTTCATGTCCCTATCACAAAGTGGAAGAGAGTGTGTTTGTGAAAATTAACATGAAAATCAAGAACATTACAGTAGCCATAAGAAATTACCCAACTGAATTTTGCTTTAACATTGTCAAGCTAGAGATCACCAAAAAGAAAAGAAAAGGATCAATAAAGTACAAAAATGAAAACAACAGATCGAAGCAATACCAACAGACATAAAAATAGTCTTAAAAACAAATGCAAACAACACAAATAAATGTAAGTGACTTAATAAAACCAATTTATTATAATAAATGGAAAACGTCAATGAAATAAAATTCTTAAAATCTAAGCAAATTAAATTATAAAATAAACTAAAAATCTTACTAAAATAAGCAACAAATAATTCTAAAATATTAGAGCTATGAATATTATATAAAATTATTTTATTAAAAATAAATTTACTAAATAAATATTTATGTACATCGCAAGAGACAAAAAAAAACTATTAATAATAAAATGGTGCCCAGAAGCACTTGACCAAATACAAATTCAGTTAAGTAATTAGAAATTTTTATTCTTCATGTATTAATATATAAAAGCAATATAATTGAAAAAAAAAACCAGGAAGTACAGCTCTGCAGTTTCCATATTCAGTAGCAGGGCAAGGCATATACTTGGAAATTCAACAACAATTATACGAGACTATGAATGACAAGAATTTGAAAGCAATATGTAAAGACATTAATATATTAAAGTTGATGAATATATAAGCTACAAAGAAAAAAGGGAAAAAATCTCATACAATATTTTAGGAGACCCCCTGAATAAGAAAACAAACATAACATTTATAGGAAAAAAAATACATAATAAATTTTCATAAGAAACAGAAAGGGAAAATAAAATGAAAAAAAACCTACTTGCAACTCTTCCATATCTGATTCAGTAAGGGGATGCTGGCGTCTTACTTTTTTTCCATCTTCACTAACTACCTGTATATTATGGAATCACAAAGATTTAATTAAAGCCATTAAGGAGAAATGAAACTACATGTAAAAATCAAACATAAGAAACTGTAAGTGCATGAAATGTTAGTAAAAGGAAAATACTCACAAGCTTTGCTGATACCTTGTTACAAATATATGTAAAGACAAGTAATATGACATCATAAAAGAATATAAAAGTTTTGCATTATGTTACAAATATATCCCCTCCTTTCTTATCAAAGACAATTCAAAATGTAAGATTAGTAGAAGACAAAACAGAAAATAACAGATCTTGGGAGTAAATGATACATTGTTCTTTACTAATTCAGAAAAGAACTTGAACTGGTACAGATCGATGTCATTATGTAGTGACAAATCGAGACCAAATACCCACCACATCTTTTTGGGAGATGCAAAGCAAAATAACTTTTCTTTTGAGGCATAAACCACCCACCCAACCAGCTCTTGTGGCATATATACCTCATAAACGTATTAAGTCCATCAAACCAATCTAAAATTAATGCAGACTTTTGTTAAACATAATATAATCTTTAAATAGAAACAGAAGTACAGGACTTCTTCATTAACAAATGCCAAACATGTTTAGAACATTTTTTAAGCTTCAAGTTGATTTTAAAACCTAAAATTCAAGCACAAACCAAGCTTCATTTTTCTTCCTTCATCAATACTGATTTCTTTAATAAACAAGTGTGTGAATTAAGTTTTATATTTCCTTAGAACTCTATTATCAGCAACCGTGTATTCAACAAAAGCACTTTTAAAATTGTCAACTAACCTGGGGTATGACTTCACGGACTGGTTCACTAACTATTTTAAGAGGCGAGCCTAAAGAAGAAAGGCCAGAACGTTGTTTGACAGTACGAGGAGAAAGCCCATCAACAAGCAGATTCTTAACCTAATTTTAATCAAACAAAAAAAAAGGTCATAAATAGAAACAAGAAAGATTTGAAAAGCAAGATCATTTGATTAGTAAAGAAAGGAGAACAAAAGCTTACCAGGCAACCAGTTTCTGGGAGGGAAAGCCAAAGAGAGAAGAGCTGTTCAGCGAGAAAAAGATCGAATTTGAGAGCTAAAGGAGAGAGCTCAGGTAAAGAAAAAGCCAAATCTAATGAACAAGAATTCACATCAAACAGTGAGGTAGCAGACATGTTCAGCAAAACATGAAATTCGACATCAAATGATCCTTAACCTCTAATAGTGCAGAAACACACCCTAACTAGAGCTACATTACGATTACGATTACACAATCATCGGAACACACGAAATTACTGAATTTCACAAAATTGATTCAATAATTCAAGAACAAATTTAAAGAGCTACAAAACCCATACCTGAATTCACGGTTTAAACATCCAAAAACGATCGACGCCTCAAATCCACCAATTCCGAAAACTCGTGTCGACGAAATTGTAAAACACAACAAAAGAAATGGAGTAGAAGCAAAAGAGTAGAACTCCAATTGAGACGAAAACAACCCATTGAAATGAAGCAGCAAAAGAAAATCAAAGATTAAAAGAAAAAGAAGAAAACGTGAAAAAAAGAATAGAAGAACGTGTGAGAGGGAGAAGAGATTTTGCCTCTTTCAATTTTTGGGAGTGAGCAGGATTTTAACTACCCCTTTTTTATATAAAAGAAATAATAAATTTTTTGTGGCGTTTTTTAAAAAAACGCCGTTAATTCTTTAATTTATTAGTAATTTATCTATAATATATTTTATAAACTCATAGAATAAAATAATATCAAACACCAAATCATATATTAACAAATGAATATATTAACCATATATTTAGCTTGCATATTTTAAAATAAGTTGTTTTAATTTTTCAAATTTGATAAAAGTTTACAAAAATGTTTAAAAATGGGTAAAATATATTATATTACGTTTTGTTAATTAAACATATATACAAATTAAATATATATTTATTGTACTTTAATTAAATAAATATTTCATTTAAGTAAAAAATTGAATTTAAAAAATTAAATTTTATTAAATATATTTTAATTTATAAACACGGAATAAACAAACTTATTATATATATAGTGTCGGCAGAAGTTGTTTGAATATTACATAGAAGAGGAAAGTAGTGATGATGATCTACAACATTTAATAATATTGATCACAAAATATAGTTTCAATTAACTACTAACAAAATCACATAATATGAAAATGGAAAAGCAAAGATGATACGTCATATATTTTTAACAATATTTTAATTTTAATTTGATTTTTTATTATATTATTTAAAATTTTAATTATATGATGTAAAAATATATTTTTTATGAAAAAGTTTCTTTTGTGAGTTATCATTGGCCACAACAATAATTATTACGAATACATACCTTAATTATGTTTTTTTATTTGCTTTTTAATTTTTGGGGCAAATTTATAGAATTTATTCCATCAAAATCTTATAATCCCTAGCCTACAAACCAACATTATAGGTGTATATATATAAATTTCTTGTGAAATTGGTTTTACTTCATTTCAAAAGCAACATCAAATAGTTACACCCAACATGGATTTGATAATGACATGATCTTTTATAAAGATTTTGGGCAAAAAAATTGTCATTTAATTAAGGCAAATAATTACACTATACTACACTTATATATAGATGAAAAAAATCATGTAGAAGATAAATAAGAATTTGGTTGAAATAGTAAGTTTATAGAATTTTGGATTTAAATATCATAATATTGTTTGTTTATTTCTCTAGTTTTAAATAAGATTATAAAAAATAAAAACATTGTTATTTTACACAAAAAAAAATCATTATAATAATGCTTATTATTTTGTAAATGAAATGAGATTTTGGGATATTTAACTGCATTGAGATATAAAATATATTATAGATAAATTTTGGGTATATATTTATATATTTTATAAACTTAATTATCTATAATATATATTTTATACACTGAAATTTTAACCCTAAACCACAAACACCAAACACCAAATCCCAAACCCTAAACTACGTGATCTATTCAAAACCATATATAAATCTTAAACCATAAATTCTAGACCATAAGTACTTGAACCGTTAAATATCAAAAACCCTAACCTTTAAACCCTCATAGCCTAACCCCTAAAATCATGAAGAGTACTGAGACCCTAACTATAAAACAATAAACCCTAAACCACAAACTATAAATCACAAACACTAAACCCCTAACCACTAACCCTTAAACCCCTAAACCTTAAACCACAAAAACATAAACCATGAACCCTTAACTCTAAACCCATAAACCCTAAACCATGAACCCTTAACCCTAAACTCATAAACCCATAAACCCTAAACATAAACCCTTAATACCGCTAAACATTAAGATCATAAACACTAAACACTAAACCTCAAACCTAAAATAACAAAATCCTAAACCATAAAATTAACATTCCAAACATTAAACCCTAAACATAGACTTTAAATCTTAAATATTAAACCCTAAACCCAAAAAATAAGAACTAAACCTTAAAACTTAATTATGAAAATATAATTTAGAACAAGACATTGCTTAGACTTTTAGCAGCGTTTGTGGAAAAAACGCTGCTATTGCTTAGACTTTTAGCTGCGTTTCTAGAAAAACACCGCTATTACTCAGACTTTTAGCGGCGTTTTCATAAAAACGCAACTATTGCTCAGACTTTTAGCGGCGTTTTCGTAAAAACGCCGCTATTGCTCAGACTTTTAGCGGCGTTTTCCTAAAAACGCCGCTATTGCTCAATTTTTAGCGGCGTTTTTTTTTAAACGCCACTAATGTATAATATTTGCGGCGTTTTTACCAAAAACGCCACTAAAAACACCGCTAAAGCTCTGTTTTGCTGTAGTGGTAACTAGCTTCCAAAGTTTATAAAACCAAAGAAAAAATACACATAGTAAGCTATCTTAGCTTAGTAAGTCAAAAGCAAAAATATAAACAACATCTACTTTCATAAACAAATTATCAAGGCTGAATATACACATAGACAATTAATACTAATACATTCACAAATCTCAAACTATTTTTGTCATAACCAACCATTTAAACACAAGCTTTCATCTTTACATACTCATAGTTCAAGCTTCCAAATCACATACATATGCTTAACATAAGACCGAACATACCTTTCATATACACACATATACTTAACATAAGACCGAACATACCTGCTCGTTTTAACTTGTTAATCACATTCGATACCACATCAACATAAAACCTTCTAGGCATGAAGCCTATAATAATACACCACTATAAAGCCTACTAGGCACAAGCCTGATATAACACACTGGCACAAGTTCTGCTAGGCTTAAAGCCTGATATAACACATCGGCACAAGGCCTGCTAGGTTTAAAGCCTGATATAATACACCGACACAAGGCCTGCTAAGTTCAAAGCCCGAGTATCACTGATACAAAATCGGTCTTACACATAATTCATATATAAAAAATCCTAGTTTTTCTTTAAAATTCATATGGACTTTCAGATGTCGTAACTCGATCGAATTAAACTTGAACACATTATTTCTATGCATAATCACGTTCGACCATCTCAATTATAAATCCATAATATTCAAATCAACATATCAAGTTAATTTATATTCAAAAATAATGACGTTTATTTGCTTATAAACTTACCTCAGATATCGACGAATGATGTAAATTGACTATTTAGCTATTTTTGTTTTCCCCGATCCAAGTCTGATTTCTTTGGTTCTTGATCTATACAATTTCAAATTAAGCTTATTCAAACACAATTTCATTCAATTTAGTCCAAAAACACAAAAATAGGCAAATTACCATTTTACCCCTGATATTTCATACTTTTTACAATCTAGTCCAATTTGCATAAAACACAAAATATGCAAAATTTACACATACAATGCTAGAGCCAAATCTTTCTTACACTCATACAAGTCCACACATTTCATTTATTTTACAATTTAGTCCCTCGATTTATTATTTTTGCAATTTATCCCTAATTACTCAAATTCATCAAAATTTCCAATACAAAACATATTAATCCAAAACACATCTTTCATAATTCATCATCAAAATTCACAAAACATTATTATTAATCAATGGAATAACTCAAAATATTCATCAAAATAAAAAATTCAAGCATGGGTCGAGTAGTATTCGAAGCAACGATCTCAAAAACGTAAAAATTAACAAAAACCGAGCTAGTTACATACATTGATTAAGCTCCCAAATGGCCGAAACTCACAAAACTTATTTTCTTTTCTTTCTTTTTATATTCAGTCATGAACAAATAAAGAATGAATGCATGTTGTTTATTTTATGTTTGTTATAACATATATTATTAATCATTTTACATAATTAACCTTTATAAATTAAAAACTAAACCAAATTCATTAAGGCCACAACCGTCCATCACATGTTCTCATGGTCAAATTAAAACTTAAATACCTCATTTAATAAGAACACATGCAATTCAGCCCTTTGCATTTAAACCATCAAATTTTTATTTTATGCGATTAAGCCCCTTTTATTAAATCAGGCATCCAAACGATAAAATTTTCAAACGAAAATTTAGCACACACAAATTTACACATTATAATCACCAAAAATAATTTTAAAATATTTTTCTGACTCATTTGTGGTCCCAAAACCACCATTCTGATAGGGTCAAAATCGGGCTGTTACAGTAGATACCGATGAATCCAAGTTCGTTTACTAGGGTTCATCGATCAAATCAGTTTATATGGAAATGAGAAATTCAAAAGGGATGAGCTGAACTTGATAATTCAAATGGCATGTAAATGTAAGAAACATTGATTGAGGTAATGCTCTTGATATATATGTGTAAATGTAACATCCCTTGATTGTGTATGAATTTGAGATTGTTACCTAATCCGACATGAATTGACATGTTAAATACTTGTGATATTATATGGTTTGATTATAAGATAATACTCATGTTGTTAATGTTTTGATTTGCCATGTCTAGCCAAACTATGCCAAGTTATGGTGGCTATTTTATTTAATTAAAAGATAAGGTAAGTTTTGTTTAATTCATATGAGGTTACTAAGCATCTTATATGTTTACCTTGTTTGTTTTCCCTTTTCCTTCTATATGATCACCTTGCAAAATTTGTAAAGCCAAATCATCTCAAAGCTCACACAATACTGAATCAGTATTTATCAGATCATTTTAAGTCTAAGGTTGTGGCATGTATATAAGTGATTTGGTATGTACCTTAGTATATGAAGGTGTTTACAACTTGGAAATTTTGATTAATCATATCATATCATGTTTGATGTTTTTGATTCATATACGGTGTTGGACTTATATGTATTTTATGTATAAAGACGTGATGATCTATAAGCTTTTGATGCGTTTATGTGCATATGTTCTTATAACTAAAACAAAATGACATAATTCAATATGGTATGACATGGTTAAGTTGAAGTATGCATTGAAATGGTATGTATGATGATTTTGCTTGAGTTGTGCATTTGGTATGTGATTTGTTTTGGTCTATTTTAAGATCACATAGGTACTATGTGCAAATTTGGGTGTAATGAAGTGAAAGACATATTTTGGTAGATTTGGCATAGATGAAGTTTACATTTGAATGTATGAAATGCCATGGTTTGGTTTTGAATAGGTTGAGATAAAGATAGATATGGATTAAGTTTGGAATTTGTATAGTGACTAGTTGGCATGAACATCTCTTGGTGATGATGGTATAATATGGTTTGAATCAAAGAGGTTGTTGTGCATGCTTTGATTTGGGACCAAATGGTTCATTTTTTTTCCAAAAGTAAGGGCCACCTCTCGAAGACCAACCTTTCTCGCAACATCAAGTGGCCTGAGGTCGTGACATGACATGTAACACCCTAACCCCCAAATAGCGAATTGAGGTGTTACAACAGGAAACATGCTTAAACTTGATTTATTCTTTTTTATATTTTTAGCAAAACCTAGGAAAACATTTGGAAATTCACCATAATAAAATAATTGAAATTATGAACCATAATTGACAAATTAGGGTACTTTAAACTAAATGCCAAACAGCCTTTTCAGAGTGCGCCATACAATTTGTAAAATATATTCATAATAAGAAACGTATACTTCGTTTCAAAATGCAAGACTAATATATCACACAACCCCAAAATAAACATATGCTTGTTACAAAAAAAAAACATAGGTGAGGCTCACAACAGAGGTCTCTTTATCTGGCTGAATCCCTTCCACAAGCTCTTTTACGTCGAGGTACCACCTGGAAAAGGGAAAGAAAGGGAGTAAGTTTAAAAGAACTTAGTAAGCTCCATCAACAAAAATGTTTAACCTTTTCCAAACAAATTCTATGAGTAGGAATAATTGGACGTGTATATATATAAAAATAACAATAAGTTAGCAGACTTTCCATAAAAACGATTGGGCTTCTACCCTCTTACACATGACAATGGCGAAAACCTATCCCTGGCAGATAGTATCCCCTAGGGAACTCTATCATCTATCGAATATAATACCTACTTTCCTGGAGAACAGTTTTGTTAACATCAACAAGACAGATGCTTTACAAAAGCTACCTTCACTTACTCTATCATTCCAAACATACTTTTTAACCAGCATCTATACACCTACTGAGTATGCCACTCATTTGGCAGATAGAATACGCTACGCACTACAACTAACATATACATTTAACCCAAAACACATTAAATAAGATTTAAGACTTAATACTTATCATGCAATACAAGCAACAAATTCAAATTCATATTTTCTTATACTTTACCACACCCTTCCTTGTGCTAACCTCGGATCCCATATACATGAATCAGAACCAGTACCTCAATCCTTGTTATTTTGAACACATGCGTGTTCCCCTGCATGGTTAGGGCGTTATTTCATGGTTAACAAATAACCTGCCTTACCAATGGCAAAACTCAAATCTCCAGGCTGGGTAACAAATAACATACCCTACTAGAAACCCAACAAATTCACCATTCTGGTTAGCAACTCATGTAACACCCCTAATGTAACAGCCCAAATTAGGATATAGTCAGAATAGTGGTTTTGAAACCACAAATCCAAGGTAGAATTAAATATTTCATGATTATTTTTAAGTTTATGATATGATTGCATGATAGCGAGAAAATTTCATGATGGAATATTTTTGAGATAGTGATTAAATTATCCTTAAGACTAAATTGCAAAAGTTGAAAAATATGAGTTTCTAGAAGTTTTAAGGGTGAATTGGCATTAGAAAAATTATTAGAAGTCCTTATTTAGCAATTAAACCATTTATTAGCATGATGGACAAAAATGCCCAAGGAAGGAAAATTTTCTAAAGAAAGGGCATAAGGGCAATTTGGTCATTTGGATAATTAATGAAATAAAATGGGAAAAATAAGTAAAAAATGTGCTCATCTTCTCCATGCTTGTGCCGAAATTTCAAGGGACGCCATAGTTAGGGTTTATTTCATTTTCAAGCTCACTAGCAAGTGCAGTTTAGCCCTATTTTTAATTCTCTTCGTATTTTTGAAATCCTTGTAGCTTAATTTAGCCATTTCTACCACTAATTTCAGCTAGGGTTTATGTTTAAAAATATACCTATGCATGACATGCAAGTATTTTAATGCCTAGTGGTAGAATATGAAAGTTTAAAGTGTAGTAAACATCTTTTACTATGTGACTTTTCATGAAAATCCCTAATGGGGACCAAATTGTAAAGGTAGTAAAATGTGTAGTCAAAGTGAAAATTTATGAAAAATAGGGGCTATTATGAGCACATGAATGGTTCAGCTAGGTTTGGGTAACCAAGAAAATAAGTGCATTTCATTTTACGAGCCTAGGGACCATTTTGCAAATATGCAAAAATTTAGGGGTAAAATTATAAATTTTGCCAAAATATAAATTATGGGCTAATTAGCCAATGTGAATACTAAATAAGTGAAATTTGTCATTTTAGATCAAGAAACACAAAACCCGAATCAAAATCGGGGAAAGAACAAGATGGTGGACTAAACCGTACAGCTACTCGTATTTTGGATCCGAGGTAAGTTGTGTGTAATAAATTAGCATTGTGCATTGCTAAAATTATTGTGATGACATTCTATGAAATTCATGTTATTTCCATGAGAATTATTGATATGTTTTTAATAAAGAAATGATGAAGATATAATTGAGAAATCCCAGTTAAATTTTTAAAGAATACGAGGGATACCATAGTCACGACATGAGAATTTGTAGGTCCCGTGTAAGACCATGTCTGGGACATGTCATCGACACCGAATTGAGATTCTATATAAGACCATGTCTGGGACATGGCATTGGCATCGATAGGTGGTCCCGTATAAGACCATGTTTAGGACATGGTGTTGGCATCGAGATGAGACTTAGATTCCCTGTAAGACCATGTTTGGGACATGACATTGACATTAGTTTATGATTTCGTGTAAGACCATGTCTGGGATATGGCTTTGGCATCGACATTGAGATCCTATGTCAGACCATATTCGGGATATGGCTTTTGCATCTTACCATGAAAATGACATTTTGAGTATCCTTCGGTATTCTAAGTAATTTAACTGGAAAAGTATTCAAGTTGATGAATTTAACGAGAAAGACTAAACTTTTGTGATGAGTGATACAGGTGCACATGAATAAGTACAAGAAAATAAAAACATAATGATATGAGTATGATGGTGAGAAAAGCACGAGTAAGCCATGAAAACGAGTAAAGAAATTATGTGATATTCATGATATCCTATTTGGATGATTATTTCATGATTTATGTTGCTATTTATGTCATGCAACTTACTAAGCAATTATGCTTACTCCCTTTCTTTTCCCTTTTCCTTGTAGTTTTGCCAGGCTAGCTCGGGGATTGTTAAAAGTCGGAGCTCGAAGTTACACTATCAAGCATTTCATTTTGGTATAGTAAAGTTTAGTTATTTTGTGTATGGCATGTATAGGAACTTAATCATTTTGTTATGTCTTATAGGGTAGCCAATTATGTTGGCTATTGATGTTACTTATGTAGCACCCCTAACTCGTATCGTCGTCGAAATGGGGTTCTGAGGTATTACCAGACGAGACACTGTAACAACCCGAGTTAGGGCCTAAATGGAATGATGTGTTTGGGACCACGAATTTGACTTAGAAAAAGTTATTTCGATAAAGTTTTAAGATTTAGTAGGTGATTGATTGCATGAGTAAAAATTTGGTAAATAAATTTTATCGATAAAGTGCCCGATTGAGAGATAGGACTAAATTGCAAAATTTTCAAATGAGTTCTAGAAGCATTTAGTGTGTAATTGAATTGCATTCATAAATTTGAGGTCCTTATTTTGCAAATAGACCATTTTATAGCATGATGAACAAAAATGTCCATGGAAGGAAAAATTTGCAAAGAAGGCCATTAAGGACATTTTGGTTATTTGGTTATTAAATGAAATAAAAAGGGAAAAATAAGCCAAAAATGTGTCCATTTTCTTCCCCTAAGTGTCAAAATTCTCTAAGTCTCCATAGCTAGGGTTTTCAACTTTTTCAAGCTCCAAGTAAGTGCAATTTAGTCTCGTTTTTAATTTTCTTTGCATTTTTGAAATCCTTGAAGCTTGGACTACCTATTTCTACCATTAATTTGCATTAGGGTTCATGTTTGAAAATTTACCCATATGTGACATGAATGCATTTTGATGTTTAATGGTAGAAAACAAAGGTTTGATGTGTAGTAAGGAACTTTTACTAGGTGATTTTGCATGAAAATGCATTAAGGGACTAAAATATAAAAATTGTAAAACATGTGCATAAGTTGTGGAATATTGAAAAGTGTGGGCTGTTATAAGAGAGAAATAGGGTCAGCTAGGCTTGAGAATGAAGAAAAATAGGTACATTTCATTTTACGAGCCTAGGACTAAATTGTAAAAATTAACAAGGTAGGGGTAAAATGGTAAAAATTACCGTAGGATGATTTTGTGCCCAATTGAGTAATGTGTGTAATGAATTAGCTAAATTTGGTTTTATAGATCAAGAATGACGAGGAAATGACCTTGATTGAGGAAAAGGCAAGGTCTTGGATTAAGTCGATAAAGGTTGCATTTTGACTCAAGGTAAGTTTATGCGTAAATAATGAGTCATATTGATATTTTGATTATTTATCTTAATTATTCTAATATTTGTAATCTTATAATAATTTGTGAATTGTATATGAGTATGTATATTGACAAATAAAACAATAAGTGAGGAAAACCCGATTGAGCCTTAGGAATCGACTAGGATATGAGTGACATGTCACTAGGAAACCATTGTATGAGATCGATCGTTTATGTCAATTCCAGGTGGTAGTTTAGTTCGACTACCAGTGGCTAGGTAATCCTGCATTTGTTGAAGATACCTGTCAACTTGTGTGAGCAACACTGAGTAATTTCGACTATACCGTCAGCTTGTGTGAGCAGACCCGTTAATAGCTCATTGTTGAGCCCATATGTGATATGTGATATGTGGTAGCTTCGGCTATGTACCATTGGTAGCTTTAGCTACATTATGTGCGACACTTGTGCCATTTTCCGTGTATCCTTTAGTATTCTGCATGGTTCAATGGATATTTGATTTGAACTGATAAAATGTGAATGTTTGTAAAAGATTTGACCGTGTGTTAAGTATGTGTATGTGCAGGTTATGTGAAATATGATATGTGTACTAAGTGCTTAAGTATATATTGATTTATGTAGTAAGACCATTGAGTAAGTTACAAGCTTAATTTCAGTGTGGTAATAAGAGAACTTACTTATTTTGAATTTGTATTATTGGTTTAAATTGCTCATTCATTTACATATAGACTTACTAAGCTATTTAGCTTACCCCATTTCTTATCCTTTCCCTTATAGGTTCGTCAAGCTAAACCGTGGTTCGATGATCAACAAGATTCCAACAACACTGTCAACAAGCATTTTGGTATTTTGTTTAAACACCTAAGATTATGGCATGTATAGATGGTCTAATGTTTTGTTATGTGTCATGGTTCTTGGGGTCAAATATTGTTACTAATGTGATGGTATTTGGCTATTTGCTATGGGTCACATATGATTGAATATTTTCTAATTAAAGTGTTGTAATCTTTTGAAATGCAAGTTGCATAGTAGGTGTATAATGTGTACGGATGAGTAAGTTTGTGTATGGTTGGAAAAAAGGTAGTGTGTGGATACCGAAATGTGGTTTTTTGGATGTGTTCTTGTGTTATATTATGTATTGGCAAAATTGGTTTGTGTTGGTTTGTGTTTTAGGGTGGCAATTGGCTTGGAAAATAGCCTATACACAGGTAGAGACACGGGAGTGTGTCTAGGCCGTGTGTCACACACGGTCTGTACCAAGGGCGTGCAGCTTAATCGTGTGTCCTCTGCATCTTAAGTAGTTAAGTCAGTATAGCACACGGGTTAAGCACACGGACGTGTGCCTTAGCCGTGTAAACCTAAGATGTTGTAGTGTTCAAGGTCAGAATGCTCCACGGGTTAATGACACAGGCGTGTCTAGGCCGTGTGAGGGACACGGGCCATAGACACAGGCGTGTGCCTAAGTCATGTCAAAACCCCTATAGGTTCGAATTGAAAAATAATTCTGTTGGGGCTAGGGACATGGGCGTGTGCAACCACACAGCCTGCCCATACGAGCGTGTGCCCTATTTGTGTTAAATTTTCTTAGGAGTACGAGAAGTTCCAGTTTGGTCTTAGACCATACTCAAAGTATTGTTTGGGCCTCGTATGCCCATAATGTGTACATTTTGTATATGAATGAAAATGTTTTAAACTTGACAAGGAATTTATGTATCAAAATCAAATGATTGTGCGAGTGTTCATTCGGTAATGCCTCGTACCCACTCCCGGCATCGGACCTCGGTGAGGGGCGTTATAGACACAACATATGAAAATCACATAATCACATAGGTCATATTTGAATATTTACATTTAAATTAAAAAAAACATAAAATTCTGAGTCACACAACATTAATGAATCACATCTCAAAGTTCAACCAAATTCATATCAAATACATATATCATATTTCATAAGTCAATAAGCATGTTACTAAGTTATGCCATAATTACTTAATAATTATCAAACATTTATTTCCATAATAGAATACATGCACTTACTAAACCAAAATCATATACTGCATTAACAAAAATAACACCATGACCGAACATGCTTTTAATGTCATTGACCTATATGAAATTTTACCTTAAAGGTAATAGTCATTTATATATATATATATATATATATATATAATCATACCAAATATTTATACTGCCTATTTACCAATTTGTTCCTAAACCATATTCAAATATGCATAAATGTATTTATGCACTATTTCCAACCAAATGAACAATGCTAATGAACCATACAAATCCATCTCAAATGACCATATTTAAATGTCAAATTCCTTATGCTACAAAATCAAACCCAACATTTCACATATACAAACCAAACAACTTAATATATATTTATATATATATATATATATAAATATATATATATATTCGGCTTCTTACTCAAACTTCCATACAACAACTAAAACTTATACATTCATATTATTATAAAACAAGCTTAATCAATAAAGAACCATAGCTGAACATACCATTACCTAAACTCATTATAATCTTCTTACTTTACCAATGCACAAACCACTATTCATTTGGTCATTTATTCCATCTTTAATACCACAATTATAACATATATCTTCAATTCATATGTAACTAACCTAATTATTTTGGTACATAACCGAACACATTCACTATAACTTCACTTAAAATATTTATACAAACCATCCAAGAAACTCATTCATTTCATCACAAAACCCAAACATATCATACCTTACATTAACCCACATATATCAAAATCACTTCTATCACATGCCATGACCGAACTTACCTTGTTACCGAAATACATAGCAAAACTTTAAACAAAACATGTCAAACATGTTTCACATATATATACATGTCATGGCCGATTTATCAAGCAAATATATCCATCATATTATACCTCAAACACATTATCAAATTTTAACTAAACACATCAAGCATAATTTACATCTATTTATATAACATAGCCAAATCATCAAACCATAAACAAATATATCAACCACATCATTTAATCAAAGCATGAAACCATACTTAACACAATAAAGAAGCCATTTTCGCATGGCTTATATATACATATCCCAAAATCAAACATAACACAAACTAGCCTATACATGCCATAGGTTTTAAGTTCAACTTTATAAAATACCGAAACAGGCGATAGTATGATAGACTTCGCTGAAGATCCCCAAGCCCATAATTAATCTCTAAAATCTATAAAATAAAGGAAAATATATACACATAGTAAGCTGTCATAGCTTAGTAAGTCTTAAGCAAATAAATTACTAAAATGTACATAAATTATACATGACTTCACATTTTATTATAAAATTCATTAGCAATATTATCACATAGCCGAATATACAATTTAACTTTTGATACAAATAGGTATTTCACACTTTAACTTTTTCTTACATATTTCATTAAACCGAAACAACCTATACTCAATCAAATACTCATAATCAAGCTTGTATCTCATAAATCATTTCCTGTATATTTATAATTTGTAATCATAAGGCCGAATATAACCATTCATATATGTTTGCATATAAATCAAAAGTATGATATCACTTATATACTTTTCATATACACATATATTTACATATGCATCCTATATAATTTGTATCACATAACAAATAGTCAACTTACCTTATTTTCAATAAGCAATTTAACTATCACATACCTGATCACTTTAGCTCGATTACACATTTGGTCATAACTTATCATTGCCTGTTGAACCATTTGGAATTAAAAAGGATACTCGGATAGTAACACATATTGTAACACCCCTATCCCGTAACCGTCGCCGGAATAGGTAAGGGGCATTACTGGACTTGTAACTCATATCAGATCAGTAAAATTTTGAACTTTATAATCAATAACATAGTTCTATAATCATTCACCCAATCATGCTTTAAAGCTCATATAATCATACACACACTCAATTAGGATCAAATTATAAACATGTAAAAGATAAGGAGAACATTGAGAAAACTTTCAAGTAAGAGACACACGGTTGTGTCCCTAGCCCGTGCATACCAACACGGTCATGCTCCATCAGACACACCCAAATCACTCAGACCATGGCCAACACTGCCAAATCCCACACGGTTACTAGACACGCCCATGTGTCCAGTCCGTGGCCAACACTGTCAATTACCACATGGCTACCGAACACGCCCATGTCTAAGCCGTGTGCAAAAATTACCTAAAACATTTACGGTGCAGGGGTTACACAACTGAGTCACACGCCCGTGTGACACAAGGTAGGCTTGGTTTAAGCTATTCTTGCTACCCAAAATGGGTCAATTCCTACAAGCAAAACATAGCCATATAACCACAACATTTCATGCTCAAATACAACCATTCATCACCATATAAACATATGCCAAATACATACCATTTTATACCAAAACATTTCCACAACTCCATAGCTAATTAATCAACATCATTACTTCTCATATTCATCACATATCTTACCATATAAACACTTCATATAAAACATTCAAAATGTATTAAACATTTACAAAGCAAGCCATATCTCATAGCTTGAATTAGTATCAAAACATACCATATTCATTAACAAGCTAACCATAAACATAAACTTAGTAACTAGCCTATACATGCCATGACCATTTCAAATATATAGATCCAAAAGTACCAAATAGCTAGATGGATAGTGTGATAGTGATCTCTGACTCGTCCGAATATCGAGCTAGCTTCCGAATCTATAAAATAGGGGATAAATAAATAGAGTAAGCTTCAAAAGCTTAGTAACCCCATATAATTATAGAAATTAAACCTTACCAAATCAATAAGATAGGCACATAAACAATGCCAATTCAATTCATATACTCATGTTGCCTATTTCACAAGCATACACATGTTAGACCATGTAATTTCATAACCATTCATATACAAGATACAACATTCATGTATCATAAGCATAACTTCAATACTTATAACATGTAATTCATGTACATCAATTTATATAATCCATGTAAATCTCATATAACATGTAATATATATATCTCTAGAACTTCATGTAACCTGTATCGGTAATTGCCCGTTGAACCTTTAAGAACATCGAGGGATACTCGGGTGATACATAATCCGTCAATGCATCATATATGCTATTTTGAGCCTGAAACAGTAAACCTGAAGGCTGAACATGTAATCCCGAAGGATGATCGGTAAGCCCGTAGGCTGAGCGGTAAGTCCGAAGACTGAACATGTAATCCCAAAGAATGAACATATAGCTCATGAGCTGGGGTGAGTCTGCAACAAATACAGGAGCTTGAACCACCCTGTAGCCCTAGTGACATGTCACTCGTATCCTACGACTTTTTATGGTTCAAACGGGACTCAGTACTTATATCTTATTTGTAATCTTTAAATATTTCCATGTCATTTCATATATGTATAACCAATATGCAATTCAATCCAATAATCTCATACATCCATTTGACAATTAAGTAATAGTTATAAACATATTCAAATTCAATTCTAATTATACGAATTTACTTCGGTTTAGTCAAATCTCGAGTCTATTCGTCTACCTTTCGTTTTCCCCGATCAAGTTCCGAGATTTGATTTTCTTGATCTATATTAATACAAATTTAACTATTTAATCACCAACATATTCAATTTAGTTCATAAACATGTATTTCAGCATATTTGTAATTTAGCCCCTATACTTCCAACTACTTTGTAACTTAGTCCTTTTAACACAAAATAGCAAATTACACAATAAGTCCCTCAATTCACCATAGCCGAATATCCCTGTACCTTATACAAGCACATATCTTTCATAAAATTACATTTCTAACCACAAAATTTCTATTTCTTTTCAATTAAATCCTTAAAACTCATTTTCATCAAAAATTACTTTATAAAACTTTTACATTTCAAAACATCTATCAATAATTCACCAAAAACTATCAAAATAACCATGTATTCATCCATGGCATTTTTCAAAAACACAACCAATTTCAGAAATTGAGGTATGGGTCGGCTAGTATACAAAGCAAAAATTACAAAAACATAAAAATCATTAAAAACTGAGGTCAAAACATACCTCAATTGATGAATTAAACTTGCCGAATGAAAAAGCTTTCCAAACCCCTTTTATTTTGTTTGTAATTGATGGAAGAACAATTGAAATAAAGCATTTTCATGTTTTATTTTATTAAAAACATATTATAAAACCAAATGACCATTTTAACCATTAATAAAACCATTTATAAACCATATATCATAAGGACATAAATGTCCACTACCATTTATAATGGTAAAATAACCATTTAAGGACTCCCATTTTAAAAGCCATTATCAAATAAGTCATTTATGAAATAGAACTCCTATTTATTGCTTTATGCGATTTAATCCTTTTTATCAAATTAGCCAATCAAACAATAAAATTTCTATACGAAACTTTCACACAATGAATCTATGATGCTGTAAAACATATAAAAGTAGTTAAAACAATATTTCGACTCGGTTAAGTGGTCTCGAAACCACTCGTTCCAATTAGGGTCTAAAATGGGCTGTTACACATATCATACAATGTCAACGTCCCAGACGTGGTCTTACATGTAATCACATATTGATGCCACTGTCCCAAACAGGGTCTTACACGAATCAAAAATACGATGCCGATGTCCCAGACATGGTCTTACACGCAATCACATATCGATGCTAACGTCCCAGACATGGTCTTACACGAGAACATATATCTAAAATCCTATATCCTGACATATGTATCCTAGCTATTACTAAGGTTTGTACGGGACTTTCGGACGTTGTAACTTGATTGAATCGAACTTGTACACATTACTATACACATTCGGCTAGCATAAATATATACTCATAAAATTCAAATAAGCAAATTAAGTTCACATATATTCGAAATTAACAGCATTTATTTGCCAATAGAGTTACCTCTAATATCGACGGATGGTATAGAATGACTATTCAATTATTTTTGTTTTCCCCCTATCCAAGTCTGATTTCTTTGGTTCTTGACCTATACATATTCAAATTAAGCTCATTCAAACACAATTTCATTCAATTTAATCCAAAAACACATAAATGGGCAAATTACCATTTTGCCCCTAACATTTCACACTTTTTACAAATTAGTCCAATTTGCACAAAACACAAAACATGCAAAATTTGCACACATCATGCTTAGGCCGAATATTAAATGCTCATACAACTCCATACATTTCATTTATTTCATATTTTAGTCCCTAAATTTATCATTTTTGCAATTTAGCCCTAATTACTCAAATTCATCAAAAATTTCAATACAAAACATATTAATCCAAAACATATCTTTCATAATTCATCAACTAACATCACAAAGCTCAATTATTCATCAATGGTATAACTCAAAATATTCATCAAAATCATAAGTTCAAGCATGGGATTTGTACATTACACCGTAACGATCTCAAAAACGTAAAAATTATAAAAAAACCGAGCTAGTTACATACCTTAATCAAGCTTCAACAATGGCCAAACCTTAAAGCTTTATTTTTCTTTATTTCATTTTTTTATTCGTCAAACGAAAAAGATGAACACATGGGTTTTGATTTTATGTTTTATAATATTATAACTTAATAATCATTTTACATATATAACCTTTATATTAAAATTTTAAACTATTATAATTCATGGTTATAACCGTCCATCTTATGCTATCATGGGAATATTGCATTCTAAATACCTCAATTTAAAAAAAAAACAACAATTTGGCCTTTTCACATTTAACCATCAAATTTTCATTTTACGCGATTAAGCCATTTTTATTAAATCGACACTCAAACGACAAAATTAAAACACGAAAATTTCACAGATATAAATTCACACATAATAAACATAGAAAATAATTTTTAAATATTTTTTTGACTCGGATTCATGGTCGCAAAACCACCGTTCTGGATAGGGTCTAAATCGGGCTTTTACAACTTAAGTCAAATTGTAATGGCCTTTGGAAATGGGCTAATATTGTTTAAGTTTTAATTATGCTAAGTGAATATCATTCATGATAGCTTATGATTGCATGTTTAAGTAGGAAAATGAATGATGAGAATGCATGGTTAATGTGATGTTTTGTGGCAAGTAAATGCCTTAATTTTGGGTATTTAGATGTATATAAATGTCATATTATGTGTTATCGAAGTTGGTCTTGTGTTTGATTAAGTTTCAGGGTGGCAAAGGGCTTGGAAAATAGTCTATATTTATTCACACGAGAAGGCACATAGGTATGTGTCTAAGCCGTGCGTGACACGCGATCAATCCCACGGGCGTGTAATCAGGTCGTGTGTCCCCTGCACCTTAATTATGCAAAACAAAATGCCCAATAGTAAACACATGGGTAGAGACACGGCCATGTGTCTCAACTGTGTAGAGGGCATGGCCTAGCACATGGGCGTGTGGCTTGGCCATGTGACCTAAATTGCATGCTGACATCATAAACAAAATGTTTAAGTTTTCACACACGGGCTAAGGCACGGGCTTGTCGAGGCCGTGTGAAGGACACGAGCTAGGGACACAGCGTGTATCAGGCCGTGTGAAAACCCTTGTAGGTTTAAAATGAAAAATAAATTTGACACAGGCTAAGGACATGGGCGTGTGTGACCACACGGCCTGGCCACACAGGCGTGTAGCCCTATTTTAAGCAAAAATTTTCTAAGTGCCCAAAAGTTTCTGGTTTGGTTTCGAACCATTCCCGAAGTATGTTTTGGGCCCCGTAGGCCCATGATAAGGATTTTAAGAAAACGTATGAAAAGTTTTTTTAAATAGAAATGAAATTTTATGTATTGATTTTACACGTTCGAGGAAGTTAAGTACGGTAATGCCTCGTACCTTGTCCCAACGCTAGACACGAGTAAGGGGTGTTACATTTAATAGTATTAGAGCTAGTGTTTAGTCGATTCTAGGACTAACCTAGCATATGCATGAGTCTAGCTATACATGCCGTACCTATGTATATATGTGATATGATAGTGTGACGACTCCTGATGATTTAAATGTGTTTTCTTATAGTAAATGGATCTCGATAGAGCTGAGGCAGACGATGTAGAAAGTAATGCACCAGCTCCTACTGAAGGGAAGGTACAACTGGAACAGAAAATAGACCAACTATTGTAAGTCAGAGAGGAGAGGCCCAAGAGGCCTTCTCCCAAATGATGAACGAGTGGTTCACAGAGTTTATTCGAATGAACCTGGCTGCTCAACAACAAGCTCCACCCCCTCTAAATCCTCAGCCTACCCTAATAGTTTCCTAAATAGTAGAGGTAGTAAGGCGAGAAAAGCCCTGGTTAATAGAATCTGAAAACAAGGGGTGGAAGATTTCTGAGCTAATAAAGATGATGACCCGGAAAGAGCCAAATTTTGGCTTAAAAATACTATCAAGGCATTCAAGGAATTATCTTGCACGTCTGAAGAGTGCATAAAGTATGTCATATCCTTCCTACGAGATTCTACCTATCAGCGGTGGGAAACCCTTGTGTCGGTGGTACCAAGGGAAAGAGTTAATTGGGAATTTTCCAAGAAGAATTTCGTAAAAAGTACATCGTCCAAGGTTTATTGATCAGAAGCGCAAGAAGTTTTTGGAATTGAAGCAAGGTCGGATGACTTTGACGGAATACGAGCGTGAGTTTGTAAGTCTCAGGAAAAATGCTTGAGAATGTGTATCCACTGAAGCCATCATGTGTAAAATGTTCGAAGATGGATTGAATGGAGATATTCAACTATTGGTTGGAATTCTAGAATTGAAAGAGTTTGTGGTGCTAGTGGACAGAGCTTGTAAGGCCGAGGAATTGGCCAAAGAGAAAAAGAAAGCTGAGATGGAGTCTCATGACTCAAGAAAGAGAAAGTTAGGTAAGTCGTTCCAGTCCTCCTCCAAGAAATCAAAAGAATTTACTACTCGATCAGCTACTTCAGCGGGGTTTTCAGGCAAGGGCAAAGTCATACAGTATTTAGTCTCCAAAGCTCAGACTACCTCAGTTGCAAGTGTGGATAATACTCGACCCAGTAGGCCTAAATGTCCCCAATGTGGTAGATGCCACCTCGGCGAATGTCGGGCACATGAGCGGGCTTGTTTCAAGTGTGGTTCTCAAGACCACTTCATTAGAGAATGCCCCGAGATGGTTGAAAAAGACATAGATCAGAGTGCAAGATTGGGTAATGCTCCCTCTAGAGGTAGACCTTAGGAAACCTGGGTACACGAGCTAGTAGTAAAGGCGCACTAAAAGAGCAGACTGCGAGACCCGAGGGTAGAGCAGCAGTAAAGATGTACGCCATTTGCACTTGCGAAGAGGTGTCATCACCCGATGTAATTACAAGTACATTTTCTTTCCATGAAACTTCTGTTATTGCTTTTATTGATCTGGGATCTACACACTCATATGTTTGCATGAAACTAGTATCTAGCATGAGTACACCCATAGAGTCTACGAAATTTGTGATAAAAGTCTCCAATCCCCTAGGCAAATGTGTGCTAGTAGACGAAGTATGCAGAGGTTGTCCTTTGATGATTAGGGGTCATTGTTTTCCAGCTAACCTCATGCTTTTGCCATTCGATGAATTTGATGTAATCCTTGGTATAGATTGGTTGACCACTAATGGGGTAATAGAGAATTGTGGCAGAAAATTTATTGAACTGAAATGTGAGAATAGTGATACACTTCAACTTGAATCAGATGGATTTGAGAGTTTCCCTATAGTGATTTCTTCCATGGGTGCTCAAAAATGTATAAAAAATGGGTATGAAGCTTACGTTGCTTTTGCAATGAATACAAAAGAGTCGGGGTTGAAAATTGAGTCAGTGCCAGTAGTTTGCGAGTATCAAGATATATTCTTAGAAGAGTTGCCCAGATTGCCTCTAGTTAGAGAGGTAGAGTTTGGTATAGAGTTAGCTCCCGGTACTACACCTATTTCAATTGCTCCTTACAGAATGGCTCCGACTGAGTTAAAAGAATTGAAAGCTCAACTACAAGAATTGATAGATAAAGGTTTTGCAAGACTAAGTCATTCTCCGTGGAGCGCTCCCGTATTATTCGTGAAAAAGAAAGATGGTTCTATGAGGTTATGCATTGATTATCGGCAACTTAACAAGGTAACCATAAAGAACAAGTATCCTTTGCCAAGGATCGATAATTTATTTCACTAGTTGAAGGGAGCCACAATATTCTCGAAGATAGACTTGAGACCCGGATACTATCAGTTAAGAGTTAAGGAGTCCGACATGCTGAAGACTACATTTCAGACGAGGTATGGCCATTATGAATTTCTTTTTATGCCATTTGGATTAACAAATGCTCCCACAATATTCATGGATTTAATGAATCATATTTTTCGACCATATTTGGATAAATTCATTGTAGTCTTTATTGATGACATCCTAATTTATTCTCGCGATGAGGACGAGCATGCCGAGCACTTGAGGATGGTTTTGCAAATTCTACGAGATAAGCAACTTTATGCCAAGTTTAGTTGAATTTTGGCCTAAAGGAGCTGGATTTTTGGGCCACACAGTTTTGGTGATGGCATTAGAGTTGATCCAAGTAAAATCTTGACGATTGTTGAATGGAAGCTGCCGAAAAATGTATCCAAAGTCAGAAGCTTCTTGGGTTTGGTCGGTTATTACCGAAGGTTTGTCAAGGGATTTTCTATGATTGCTACCCTGATGACAAAGTTGTTACAAAAAGATGTTAAGCTTGAGTGGACAGAAAAGTTGTAATCGCTTGATTTAGACCCTAATCAGAACGGTGGTTTTGGGACCACGAATCCGAGTCAAAAAATATTTAATATTATTTTCTGTTTTTATTATATGTGAATTTATGTGTGTGAAATTTTCGTATTTGAATTTTTTTGTTTGAGTGTCGATTTAATTAAAAGGACTTAATCGCATTAAATGAAAAATAAGCATGCTATTTAGTAAAATGCCTAATTGCTATGTTTTTCTAATGTGGAGGTTTTATGTTGTAATTATGGCATACAAATTAGTGATGGATGACATTAGGCTTATGTTATAATGGTTTTATAATATGTTTATAAGGTTAATTTGGTAAAAAGTAAAATAACATATATGTTAATAAAATAAAACCATCATGCATTCATTTTATTATTTTTCCACCATGACCGAATATTAAATGAAAGAAAAGAATAAAGCTTTAAGACATTCGGCCATTTACAAGCTTGATCAAGGTATGTAACTAGCTCAGTTTTTGATAATTTTTACGTTTTTGAGATCGTTGCAATGTAACGTACAAAGCCCATGCTTGAATTTCTGAATTTGATGAATATTTTGAGTTATGCCATTGATGAACAATTGAGCTTTGTGATATTAGTTGATGAATTATAAAAGATATGTTTTGGATTAACATGTTTTGTGTTGGAATTTTTGATGAATTTGAGTAATTAGGGCTAAATTTGCAAAAATGATAAATTGAGGGACTAAAATGTGAAATAAATGAAATGTATGGACTTGTATGAGCATGGGTAACATTCGGCCTAAGCATGATAAGTGCAAATTTTGTATGTTTTGTGTTTTGTGCAATTTGGACTAATATGTAAAAAGTGTGAAATGTCAGGGGAGAAATGGTAATTTACCCATTTACGTATTTTTGGACTAAATTGAATGAAATTGTGTTTGAATAAGTTAATTTTGAATATGTTTAGATCAAGAACCAAAGAAATCAGACTTGGATCGGGGGAAAACAAAAATAATTGAATAGTCGTTCTATTCCATCTATCGATATTAGAGGTAAGTCTGTAAGCAAATAAACGCTGTTAATTTTGAATATATGTGAACTTAAAATGCTGATTTGAATTTTATGGGTATATATAAATGTTAGCTGAATGGTATTTTACATGGGAGCAATGTATACAAGTTCGATTTGACTTAGATATGACATCCGAAAGTCCTGTACGAACATTAGGAATAGCTAGGATACATATGTCATGATGTAGGATTTCCAATATGTGTTTTCATGTAAGACCATGTCCGAGACGTTGGCATCGATACGTGGTTACGTGTAAGACCATGTCTAGGACATCGACATCGTATTTGTGTATATATGATATGCTCGCGATATTAAGTAATAAAATTTATAAAAACTGATCACACCAAAACTAACTAATATCACGATATTAAAGGCAAGCGCACCTATCGAATAGTAGTATAGTTTAGCGGCAAGACTGAGTTATCGTACCCAAGGGAACCAAAAGTACTAATACTTACTTCCTTTCTATTATCTAGCCTGAAAATAAAAGAGGTTTGGTTGAAACTAATTCTAAAACTAACTAAAAGTGCACAAAAAGTAAATTGGGGAAAAACTTTAGGGAAAAGCTGATTGATATAAGCAATACTTAAGAGAGAATCCACCTAGACTTCACTTGTTATTGGTTCTTGAGCTAGACGATTTATTCACTTGACTTGATCCGTAGAGATCCCTAATTTATGCTAAACCCAGCAACTAGGCCTAGGTTGTTAACTAAAGTTCCTTCATTAATTAACACCCTAGGTTGCATTAATTCGATTTATGGTTCCCCATATTAGGTTTGACCCTAATCCGACAGATTTATGTCGCCCTATTTCTAGGGTTGCATGCAACTCCGCTTAATTATAGTAGATCTACTCTTATCACAGGGACTTTTGCTCCTCTACTTTAAGCACATCTGTTTCTTGAATTAATACCTAGGCTTATTAACACAAGAATTAAGCACACATAATTAAGAACAACTCAAGTATTTATCATATAACTCAAGAATAAATAATAACAAGATCCGTCTTAGGTTTCATGCCCCTCAAGTATTTGAGGGATTTAGTTCATAATAAAGAAAGAAAACATCTCAGAAGAATTAAGATAACAAAACATAAAGAACCCGAAAACCCCTGAAGGAATTTAGGGAGATCCTCTGTCTTGATGTAGAATTCTGGCTTCTGGGATGAATCAATCGGCTCCCCCCGGAGTAATTCCTTGCTTTCACTCCTTGTGTTGGTAGAAATATGGCGCTCTTTCTCGAGAGAAAGAGTATATCTTTAGAGTTGCCTCTTGGGGTCTTTATATAAAGTTTAGAATGGCTTTCTTAGCCCTTAAGTATCCAAATCCGAGTGAAATTCCTCTTCCTCACGACTAGAACATGCTCGTGTGCCACGCCCGTGTGTTTCGACAAGAGGCCGTGTGAGATTCTATCGATTGGGGCACGACCGTGTGGCCTGGCCGTGCTTGTCGGGGCTGGACCGTGTGGTCTTCGTGTGGCATGGCCGTGTGCCACAGCCGTGTGATGACCCCTTGGCCGTGTCGATTACACATTTTAGCCCATTTTCATGGTTTTTAGCCTATTTTCCGTTCTTTTCTCTTCCATATGCTCTCCTGAGTATGAGATATGAAAAAGAAAGATTAAGAGCACCAATTCTCACAAAATTAATGATAGTTCATCCAAAATAAAGGCTAAACATGAGGTAAAAATATGTATAATTTATCATTTATCAATATATTATGCCATGCGAAAATGGCTAATTTGATACCTAAATATTTACTATCTTGACCATGGTTATTTTGTATGCTAAGCTCGGTTTATATGCTTTTACCAAATGGCTATATGTTTGCTTGTGGTTTTAGTGATTCGGTCATGATATACTTTGAGATGTGGTTGATATAATTTGGTAGGCCTTAAGTTGACTATTGTTAGTTGTTACGGTATAATATGTGTGGCATATTTAATATGATGCGAATTGGTGGTTGGCTATATTGTTTGAGTAATACGTATGAATCATGAGTGTGATGCATATAATAAATAGCTATGGTTCGAGGTATCGGTAATTGGTTGTAACGAAATAGATATGGTTAATGAAAGTGAGTTGTTCATGATTGGTACATATATGTGAACCTTGTTGATATGCATGTTTTATGCGTGAGATATGCTGAAGCTAAGAATGAATGTATTCGGCAACTGACATAGAAATTGAATTTACTATATGAACTATGGTAATTGATATTTGATTTATCACGGATATTTAATTTACCGAATAGATTACATGCAAAATGAGTTATTGATTGTTGAGTTAATTTTATGCAATGATACATGTGTATAATTTGATTTAGTAAATAAAGTGGACATTGAATAAATCATATGTACAAAGCATGAATACATTCGGCTAAGGCTTTGTAAAATAACTAAATGAATAGTATTTTAAGTTATAAGGAATCATGAGTGTTTTTGTGCAAAATAGGTATATGTAGATGGTTATAAGTACCTTAAGAGATTGACTATTTGGTGTTCTTTTAAAATATGTCTATTTTGATATATGATCTATTAGTTATGCGCATGGGTATTTAGATGAATTAGTAAGTATACTTGCTCATGTCTTAATTATTTAAAATCGTGTATAGCAATGCACATTATGCCATCATTGATTTGATTAAAATTTATATAATTATATTTTTATAATGTGGCCTGAATGGATAATGTCAATAATAATATGTATTTTAAATATGTTTGCTTTGTATAATTTATGTTGTTAATATTTGATTGATTTATGAGTTTGAGCAAGAGTATGTATATGATTATTTAGAATTTATGTCTCGTCTGGTAATACCTTGTAACCCCATTCCGGCGATGGATACTGGTTAGAGGTGTTACATTTTACTGGTATCAGAGCTATGGTTTAGTCGATTCTAAGACTAATGTAGCGTGTGCGAGTCTAGCTATACATGCCATATTTTATACTATGATAGTGTGATGATTCCTGACATTTGAAAATATGTTTTCGTATAGTAATGGATCTTGATCGAGCCGTAACTAATGATGTCGATAGTATAGCGACTGCTTCCGTGCAAGAGACAGCACCAGTTGATTCTCGGCCAACTTTGAGTAGCCAAGAGGGAGAGGCTAAACAAGCTTTTTACCAAATGATGAACGATTGATTTACTCAGTATATCCGGACAAATCCTGCTATTCAACAACCTCCACCTCAAAATAATCGACCTCCGATACCTGTGGTACCTCAGATGATTGATCCAGTGAGATTAAATAAGCCCCCTATTGATAAAATTAGAAAATACGAGGCTAAAGAGTTAAGGGCCAAAGTTGATGACGATGCTGAGCGGGCTAAATTTTGGCCCGATAATACTATTCGTGTATTCAATGAACTATCTTGTCCACCTGATGAGTGTTTGAAATGTGCCATATCTTTGTTACATGATTCTACTTATCACTGGTGGAATACACCGGTTTCGGTTGTTCCGAAAGAGCAGGTCACCTGGGAATTCTTTCAGACTGAGTTCCGTAAGAAATATATCAGTCAATGATTTGTCGATCAGAAACGCAAAGAGTTCCTTGAGCTTAAACAGGGTCGTATGACCGTATCTGAATACGAGCGAGAATTTGTGAGACTTAGTAGATATGCTTGACAGTGTGTGAGTAACACCCCTTACCCGAGACCGTCGCCGGAGTTGAGCACGAGGTGCTACTGGACTTTACTTACTCAAATGGGCATAAAAATTTGCTTTTTAAAATTTATTTATTTTCATTTGTTCAATATGTCTATAAAAAGGGGTCATTGAAACCCTAAATCATGGTATTGAAATAGTTTGGGACCAAATCGGGATCAATCAAATATTACCGGTTACTTAAACGAGCCAAAATGAATTATTTCTCTATTCCTTATAAACTGTCCAACTGTATCACGGTTACAAAAAAATCATATCTCGAGTTACGAAACTCAAAATCAAGATCCGTAAATTTTCCCTGAATCTCAACTCATGTTTCTATTTAATAATTTTTTTCTAGAATTTTTTGGTCCAGCCAATTAGTACAGTTTATTAGTTAAATTCTCCCCTATTGCACAGTCCAACTACTCTAACCTCTGTTCACTACAAATAAAGTTTCTCTCTGTAAAAAACTTAAATAGGCATGATGTTTGTTTCATTAAAAACTAGACTCAATAATAAATCTATGCATATAAATTATAATACCTAATTATTTATGTACAATTTATGGTGAATTTTTAAAATCAAAATAGGGGATCACAGAGTCAGTCTAGAGTAGTCTCACTCAAGTGCAAATAAATCATAATATAATACTATTTTACTTACTCTGTTTCTTCTACATGAAAATAGACTCATTAATCTTTAATTTCATGCCTCATTCACCTTTTAATTCCATTTCTACTATTTTTAGTGATTTTTAAAACTCACATCATTGCTGCTATTTGAATCTGTTTGTAAATTACTTTCACCTTTTTCATAGTTTCCTTGTAATAGTTACCATTCAACCATACATACTATTAAACATGTATATGATTAGCCATTCCAGTAGCTATTCACTAACAAGTATTTATACACCATTCATTGAACTTATCATATCAAAAGAAGCCAAGTCCCTATACATACCATACATGAAATGAGACATCTAATTGTACCAAAATGATTCCTTCGATAGTGTGACCGGATCTCCGACGTTCCTTTCGATTCCTGAGTGAGCTTGGCAATAACTATAAAAAGAAGGAAAATAAAGAGAGTAAGCACTAGGCTTAGTAAGTTTACAAGAAAATAAATTACAACATTCATCATAAATGATAATTATTCAATATATCACCTAGCATCATAAGCTTTCTTTACACCTCATTTCCTACCTTCTTCCTTATTTCACTTGTCTTCTTTCTTACCTGATCTTTTCAGTACTCATGAATATAACTTACCTTTCCCTTGCTGATAAATTTTCCATAATTTAACTTGTACAATAGCCCGTTGAACCGCTCGAAATATTAGGGATATTCGGGTTTTCCTGTCTGATAATAATCTGCCATTGCCATGTCCTTGACATGGACTTACATGAAATGTTCCTGTCTTTCCAAAGCCATATATTTGATATGGACTTACATGGATTATTCCTGTCTCCAAAGTCATATATCTGATATGGGATTACATGGCTCATTCATTTCCTGTCCTGTCAACCCCACATGTCATGACATTTGTATCCCTATATTTCTAAAGTTCAACGGGACCTTTCGATACTCTTTCTCTGTCATCTCGTCTATGATTCAAATTCGAATATTTTCGTAAAATAAATGTATAAATGCTGGAAATTAACAACATTAATGTAAAATAATGAAATATTGCATTTATTTACCGTAAACTTACCTCAATACAAAATATGACTAAACTTAACAATTTAGTCCTTTACTTTCTCTTTTCCCCGATCTACTCCCGAATTTTGTTCTTCTTGATCTATAATAGCAAATTTAGCTTATTTAATACTCACATTTATCAAAACAGCCCCTGACTCCAACTTTGGCAAAATTACATTTTGCCCCTAAACTTTTACATATTTACACTTTTGCCCCAAGGATCGGAAATCAAACTTTATCAAAAATTATTATGTTTTAAGGCATGCTGATCATTTATTTACCAACAACAACCTCAAATTCCTACTATAACATGTACTTATGAACAATAGGTATTTTTACCGATTAAGCCCTTTTACTCGTTTTTACCTAAAACCGAGTAGCCCAAGTTGTCTAGCATAATTTAAAACATCATATTCCATCATAAAACATCAAAATAAACACTTTTCACCAATGGGTATTTTTCCAAATATGAACCCTAGCTTAAATTACAGCTAGCATAAGCTTTATCGAGCTACTGGGATTCCAAAAAAGTAAAGAACATTAAAAACGGGGCTTGGAATCACTTACTATGGAGCTTGGAAGCTTGAAACAAACCCTAGCTATGGAGAACCCTTGAAATTTCGTGCTAATGAAGAAGATGGACATATTTTGCCATCTTTTTCCCTTTTTTAATCTTTTAATTACCAAATGACTAAAATACCCTTCATGCCTTTCTTTGAAAATTTTTCATGTACAAGCCCATTTTTGTCCAAAATTTTAGAAATTGGTCAAATTGCTATTTAAGACCTCCTAATTAATATTCCATAGCAATTTCATACTAAAAGCTTCTAGAATGCAAGTTTTGCAACTTATTCGATTTAGTCCCTAATTTCAAATTAAGCATTTTATGCATAGAATTTCTACACGAAATCTTCACACCATCATGAAATCATATCATAAACATCAAAATAATTATAAAATAATTATTTCTATCTCGAATTTGTGGTCACGAAACCACTGTTCCATTTAGGCCCTATTTCGGGATGTTACATTTCTCCCCCTTTAGGGATTTTTGTCCCCGAAAATCTTACCTGTGAAGAGATTTGGGTACTGTTTTCACATGGCCTCTTCGGGCTCCCATGTAGCCTCATCAACCCCATGTCTGTTCCATAAGACTTTCACAAGAGCAATACTTTTATTCTTTAATTGCTTTACCTCTCGAGCTATAATTTTTACCGGTTATTTACCATAAGTCATATCTGGCTGAATCTCAACCTCTGTCGAAGAAATCACATGTGACGGATCTGACTGATAACGTCATAACATCGACACATGAAACATATCATGAATCTTTTCTAACTCAGTCGGTAAGGCTAATCGATATGCTAGTGGCCCAACTCTCTCAATCACTTCAAACGGTCCAATAAAACGTGGACTTAGCTTGCCTTTCTTGCCAAATCTGAGAACCTTTTTCCACGGGGATACTTTCAAAAATATCTTGTCGCCAACTTGATACTCGATCTCTTTTATTTTTAAATCTGCATATGACTTCTGTCTGTCTGAAGCTGCTTTCAAACAATCTCTTATAACTTTCATTTTTTCTTCTGTTTCTTTAACTAGATCAACCCCGTAAATCTAGTTTTCTTTAAGCTCTGTCCAATATAAAGGTGTACGACATTTTCGTCCATACAAAGCTTCATAAGGTGCCATCTTCAAACTCGATTGGTAACTATTATTATAGGCGAACTCTACCAATGGTAAATACTTTTCCCAACTGCTTTGAAATTCCAATACACAACATCTAAGCATATCTTCAAGTACCTAAATAACTCTCTCTGACTGATCGTCGGTCTGAGGATGAAAAGCCGTACTAAAACTCAACTTTGTACCCAAAGCTTCTTGTAACTTTTTCCAGAACCGTGAACTAAATCTCAGATTTCTGTCTGAAATGATCGATAATGGTACTCCATGTAGTATAACTATCTCTGAAATGTACAACTTGGCCAACTTTTCAAGTGAATAATCCATACGAACTGAGATAAAATGAGCCGACTTAGTTAGCTTATGAATCACAACCCATACGGCATCTTTCTTTTTCGGTGTCAACGGTAACCCTCTCACAAAATCCATAGTAACTCTGTCCCATTTCCAATCCGGAACTAGCACAAGCTGCAATAAACCCGATGGTAACTGGTGTTCAGCCTTTACCTGTTGACAGATCAAGCATCTAGAAACAAACTCTGAAATATCTCTTTTCATTCCTACCCACCAGTACAATTTCTCCAAATCATTATACATCTTTGTACTACCTGGATGAATAGACAAAAAACTGCTATGTGCTTCCTGTAAGATCTTCCGAATAAGCTCATCATTCTTTGGTATACATATGTCTCTAAACATCAAACAACCATTAGAACCAATCCGAAAATCTGATTCTATGCCTAACTCACATTGAGCTCTTTTAGCTTGTAACTCACTGTCATCTTTCTGAGCTTCGCAAATTTCTTCAAGAAACACTGGTTTAGCTCTCAACTCAGCTAAAATAAAACCATCATCTGATATGCCTAAATTGGTATTCAAAGCTCTCAATGCAAATAAAGTTTTTCTACTTAAAGCACCTGGGTGATAATCAATCACTAACTCATAATCTTTAATCAGTTCCAACCATCTTCTTTGCCTCAAGTTCAAATCTTTTTGAGTCATCAAGTATTTCAAGCTTTTATGATCGGTGAATATCGCCACCTTTCGCCATACAAGTGATGTCTCCAAATCTTCAACGCAAATACAATAGTAGCTAATTCCAAATCATGCGTTGGATAATTTTTCTCATGTGGCTTCAATTGTCTAGAGGCATAAGCAATTACCTTTCCTTCCTGCACGAGTACACAACCGAGCCCATTCAAGGATGCATCACTGTAAATCACAAATTCTTTACCTGGTTCCGGCCGTACTAAGATAGGAGCTTCAGTCAACAACGCCTTTAACTTGTCAAAACTCTGCTGGCACTTCTCAGTCCATTCAAACTTAACACCATTCCGTAGCAATCTCATCAACGGGGTAACTATCATAGAAAATCCCTTTACAAATCATCTATAATAACCAGCAAAGCCAAGAAAGCTTCTAACCTCTGAAACATTCCTGGGAGGATTCCAATCGGCAATGGCTGAAATTTTGTTCGGATCAACTCTAATACCTTCACCTGAAACAATATGTCCAAGGAATCCAACTTCTTGGAGCCAAAACTCACTTTTGCTAAACTTAGCATACAACTGATTATCTCTCAGAATCTGTAAAACTGTTCTCAACTGCTCTGTATGTTCAGTCTCATCATGAGACTAAATCAAGATGTCATCAATGAACACAATTACAAACTCGTCCAAATACGGCTTAAATATCAAGTTCATTAAGTCCATAAAAATGGTAGGAGCATTAGTTAAGCCAAACGGCATCACAAAGAACTCATAATGACCATACCTAGTTTGAAATGCAATCTTCGAAACATCTGACTCTCTAACTTGTAGCTGATAATATCCAGATCTCAAATCTATCTTGGAAAACATAGTGGCTCCCTTCAATTGATCAAACAAATCATAAATTCTAGGCAATGGATATTTGTTCTTGATAGTTACCTTGTTAAGCTGCCGATAATCTATGCACAATCTCATTGAACCATCTTTCTTTTTCACAAATAGCACTAGTGCACCCCATGGCGAACTACTGGGTCTTACAAAGCCTTTATCGGTTAATTCCTGTAGCTAAGCTTTCAATTTTTTCAATTCCAACGGGGCCATTCTATAAGGAGCAATAAAAATAGGTGTGGTACCTGGAATTAACTCAATACCAAACTCGACTTCTCTAACAGGAGGCAAACCTGGTAATTCTTCCGGAAATACATCTGGATACTCGTACACCACGGACACTGATTCAATTTGTAGTTCTAGATCTTTAGTATTCAATACAAAAGCAAGATAAGCCTCATACCCATTTCTCAAACATTTTTGAGCTGTCATAATAGAAATCATGGCAAATGAACCATCTGACTCATCTGAATTAACCCAAAGAATTTCACCATTTTCACATTTCAACTCAATGAATTTCCTTCCACAATTTACTACCACATCATGTGCAGTCAGCCAATCCATACCCAAAATAACATCAAACTCATCAAACGGCAATAACATGAGGTCTGCCGAAAAATAGTGACTTCTAATCATTAAGGGGCAATTTTTACAAACTTTATCTACCAATATATACTTGCCTAGTGGATTCGATACTTTAATCACAAATTCTGTAGATTCTATAGGCATGCTCATACTAGGCATCAATTTCATACAAATATAGGAATGGGTCGAACCCGGATTAATCAAAGCAATGACATTAATATCATGTAAAGAAAATGTACTCGTAATCACATCGGGGGAGGATGCCTCTTCACGAGCACGAATAGCATAAGTCCTTGCAAGTGTTCTAGCATCAAGTCTCACTGCCGAGTCTCTAGAGGTGCCTCTGTTACTCGCTCCTACTCCTGGGTTCCTCGGTGATCTGCCTCTAATAGGAGCATTTCCGGATCTCACACTCTGTATTACCTCTCGTTTAGCCACCTCTGGACATTTTCGCACAAAATGATCTGGAGCACCACATTTAAAATAAACATTCTCATCTGCTCGACAAGGACCATAATGAAGTCTACCACACCGTGGACACCCTGATCTACCCGGCCTGACATTACCTACACTCGCAGTCGAGATGGTCTGAGCCTTCGAGTCCTTAAATCTGCTACCTCTATTTTGACTAGAATACCCAGCCGAAAAGCTAGATCTGGTAGAAAACTCTTTGGGCCTTTTGGATGTAGCCTGAAATGACCTACTCATCTGTCTTTTCTTTGTATCTTGTGTCACAGTCTCAACTTTGCCTTTTCTCTTTAATAGCTCATCTGCCTTACAGGCTCTCTCAACTAGAACAATGAACTCTTTTATTTCTAGGACACCCACTGACAGTCGGATATCATCATTTAACCCATCCTCAAACCTTTTACACATAATAGTCTCTGTAGACACACATTCTCGAGCATATTTACTAAGTCTAACAAATTCACGGTCATAATCAGTCACTGTCATATTACCTTGTCTCAGCTCTAAGAACTCTTTTCTCTTGTGATCAATAAACCTCTTGCTGATGTACTTTTTACGAGATTCCTCCTGAAAGAAATCCCAAGTGACCTTCTCTTTCGGTACAATTGGTACAAGTGTCTTCCACCAGTGGTAGGCTGAGTCTCTAAGGAGTGATACTACACATTTCATACATTCCTCAGGTGTACAGGATAATTCATCAAAGACTCTGATGGTATTTTCTAGCCAAAATTCTGCTCTTTCTGCGTTATCATCTTTTGTTGCTTGAAATTCTTCTGCCCCTTGTTTCCTGATTTTATCAACTGGTGGCTTTTCCCTTATCACTGTACCTATGACTGGGGGAGCATGAGCTACATGGGTGGCATGAGGATCATGAGGGGATGGAGGTCTAACAGCCGGATTCGTACGAACGAACTCGGCAAACCATTCATTCATTATGTGGAAGAAGGCTTCTCGAGCCCCTCCTTCCTGATCAACTGTCACTGGCCTATCCTCCGGTGGCACTAGTCCTTCCGTGGGAGTAGGCGCATTACTTTCTACCTCATCTTCCTCAGCTCGTTCGGGGTCCATAACTATAAAATAAAAGCATTTCAAAATCGTCAGCAGTCGTCACACTATCAAAATACAAGTATGGCATGTATAGCTAGACTCTTGCTCATGCTAACTATTCTGAGAATCAACTAAACCTCGGCTCTGATACCAATAAATGTAACACCCCTTACCTGAGACCGTCGCCAGAGTCGAGCACGAGGCGCTACCGAACATTACTTACTCAAACGGGCATAAAAAATTACTTTTTAAAATTTATTTATTTTCATTCGTTCAATACGGCTCTAAAAAGGGGTCATCGAAACCCTAAATCATGGTATTGAAATAGTTTGGGACCAAACCGGGATCAATCAAATATTACCGGTTACTTAAACGAGCCAAAATGAATTATTTCTCTATTCCTTATAAAACTGTCCAACTGTATCACGGTTACAAAAAAAATCATATCTCAAGTTACGAAACTCAAAATCAAGATCTGTAAATTTTCCCTGAATCTAGACTCACGTATCTATTTACTAATTTTTTTTTAGAATTTTTTGGTCTAGCCAATTAGTATAGTTTATTAGTTAAATTCTCCCCTGTTGCACAGTCTGACTACTCTGACCTCTGTTCACTACAAATAAAGTTTCTCTCTGTACAAAACTCAAATAGGCATGACGTTTATTTCATTAAAAACTAGAATCAATAATAAATCTAGGAATATAAATTATAATGCCTAATTATTTATGTATAATTTATGGTGAATTTTTAAATTCAGAATAGGGGATCACAGAGTCAGTCTAGAGTAGTCTCACTCAAGTGCAAATAACTCATAATATACTACTCTTTTGCTTACTCTATTTCTTCTACATGAAAATAGACTCATTAAGATTTAATTTCATGCCTCATTCACCTTTTAATTCCATTTCTACTATTTTTAGTGATTTTTAAAACTCACATCATTGCTGCTGTTTGAATCTATTTTTAAATTACTTTCACCTTTTTCATAGTTTCCTTGTAATAGTTACCATTCAACCATACATACTATTAAATATGTATATGATTAGCCATTCCATTAGCTATTCACTAACAAGTATTTATACACCATTCATTGAACTTATCATATCAAAAGAAGCCAAGTCCCTATACATGCCATACACAAAATGAGACATCTAACTGTACCAAAATGATTCCTTCGATAGTGTGACCGGATCTCCGACATTCCTTTCGATTCCTGAGTGAGCTTGGCAATAACTATAAAAAGAAGGAAAATACAGAGTGTAAGCACTAGGCTTAGTAAGTTTACAAGCAAATAAATTACAACATTCATCATAAACGATAATTATTCAATATATCACCTAGCATCATATGCTTTCTTTACACCAGATTTGTAGTAAAAAGAATAGTTTGACTAAGTGATTTAAAGATGACTACTTTTATGTCTGTGTTGGGAGTTCGATAATATCACAGGTTTGACGGAAAAAAAATGTCATATACTCCCTGATCCTAAGTGTCTAATGCTATGGAAAAAGACTTGAAGTTTAAGACTTTGTCAATGGGCTAAGCTAATGAGAGATTACGAGAAAATTTTCGATCAATCTTTAAGAAAGCAGTTCTAGTTACAGAAGCCTGGATGGGAAACCCATAAATGTGATAGTGGATGATAATATAAATGAGTCTAGAGTGAGTTCACTTTTGATGTTAAATTCCAGGTCGGACATGATTCTAGTTGTTATAAATGTATTGAGATAGAATTTTCCTGTTGATGGATCTAGAACATATGCAGAAGTTTTGGTACGAGGCTCAGTAGTAACACGTCTGTTTACCAAGAATAATAAAATGTGTAGTTATATGAGTAGATGCTCTAGTGATTGAGTATATAAAACGATATTTGTGAGGTTATGTTCGAATATCTATTTGCTAGCAAGTAAGCCAAAATCAAGTGTATCCAACACTAATACAGTCAGTGATGGAACGAGAATGATGATTAGATAGAGTTAACATAAGCTTCAGAATTGGAATTGTCAAAATCTCCGAAAAGAAAGATGTTATCTGGATTGGGGTTAATTATTTGGCAAGGACTCGTATGATACATAATTCTTATTTGACGGATTACTGAGTAAATGTACTCCGAAGAGAATAATTCAGATTTTAATGATCTATTTTGACACTATAAGTTAAAGTTTAAAATGTAGTGAAATGAGATATACGAACTTACACCGATTTTTTATCTGGAAAGATTGTGAAAGTATCTCATTAGAGATGAAAGCAACTTCCTCTGGTAAGATTTTCGGGGACGAAAATCCCTAAAGGGGGAGAATTGTAATATCCCGAATTAGGGCCTAGTCAGAATAATGGTTTCGAGACCACAAATTCGAAGTAGAAATAATTATTTTATGATTATTATAAGGTCTATAATATGTTTATATGCATGTGTGAAAATTTCAAGAAGAAATTTTATGCGTAAAGTGTCCAACTTGACCTTTGGACTAAATTAAATAAGTTGCAAAATATGAGATTCTAGAAGCTTTAAGTATGAAATAACTTGGGTTATCAATTTGAGGTGTATATGTGATTGAATTGTTGTGTGAAAATTTCGTTAAGAAATCTTATCGATAAAGTGTTTAATTTTGTTAGTAGGATTAAATTACTAGAAGTGCAAAATGTGTGTTCTAGATGATAAGGGATGTAATTGTGATGGGTTTTTAAAGTGAAAGTCCTTTTGAGGAAATTAGCCCATTAATAAGTTGGTGGAAGATATTTGTTTGGTATTTTTGAAATTAGTTTGAAAGGAAAAAGGGCAAATTGGTAATCAAGCTAATAAAGGCATAATAAGACAAAAATTTAAAAGCTATCATCTTTTTTCTTTCTTCTTCAATCGTGTAAGAAGAAAATGGGCAGCCATGGATGAGCAAACATTCGGCCAAGCTTTGGAGCTTGATAGGTGAGTGGTTTTTGCCCCGTCTTTAATGATTTCTACGTTTTGGAGTCGTGGTAACTCAATCTAGCTATCTAGTATCTTCGTTTTCAAAACTGTTAAAGTTTGTGAGTTTTGCCATGGTTGATTAAGTGTGTATTTTGATGATTAATGGTAGATTATGAATGTCTATGATGAGAGAAACGAGTTTCACTAAGTGATTTTCGATGAAATCGTATAAAAGGGGCTAAATTGTACAAGTTGCAAATTGGTCATAAGTATGTGATTTAATGAGAATTGTGGACTGCTATAGTTGTGAAAATGGTTCGACTAAGTCCAAAATACAAGGAAATCAAATAAAAATCATTTTACTAGCCTTAGGGCAAAAGTGTAAATATGTGGATGTTTAGGGACAAAAACATAAATTTGCCATAAAATGATTTTTGGGTCACATTGAATAATGTGACTAATAATTGAGCTAAATGTGATATTATAGATAATGGAAAATGAGATTCGGGCTTAGATCAAGTAAGAACAGGGTTATGGACCAAGTTGAGAAAATTAGCCACTTTCGAGTCCGAGGTAAGTTGGTATGGTAATAATAAGCTAATATTGTTGTAGCTTATGTTTGAAGCCTAAATTGGTATATAAATTCGATTATGTTGAATTAAATGTTTAAGGTGCTCATTATTATTATTGTCATTATGTGAAATTGTGAGCTTAGTTGCCACCATAAGTTATGTAATTGAATGTATATGGACTAAGCTTCTACAAGTAAGTAGTATGAAATAAAGTAGTCTTATGCATTACGAGAATTTATTGTGATGATATTTTATGAATTCATGATACTTCATGAAAATTTATTGATATGAATTTTACAAAGAAATGAGAAAGAAATAAAAGAAAAATCTCGGTTAAATTTTCAAAGAATACGAAAGGTACCATAGTCATGACATGAGTATTTTTAGGTCCCGTGTAAGACCATGTCTGGGACATGGCTTCGATACCGAACTAAGATCCCATGTAAGACCATGTCTAGGACATGGCATTAGCATTAACATGTGCTCCGTATAAGACTATGTCTGGGACATGGCGTCGGTACCGAGACGAGATTTAGATCCCTTGTAAGACCATTTCTGTGACATGGCGTTGGCATTTAAAGAGTGATCTCATATAAGACCATGTCTGGGATATGGCATCGACATCGATATGAGATCTCGTGTAGGACCATGTCTGGATATGGCTTTGGCATTGACTTGAGATCCCATGTAAGACCATATTTGGGATATGGCTCTGCCATCTTATCATGAGCATGACATTTTAGGTATCCTTCAGTTTTCTAAGTAAGTTAACAGGAAAAGTATTCAAGTTGATGAATTTAACGAGAAAGGAAAAAGTTATGTAATGAGATAAATACATGATGGACCATCGGTCAGGTGGTGAATGAGTATATGTGACTATGAAGTGTTATGAAACAATACAGGTATGTACTCAAACTTATGAGTAATGTGTTCAGTATGTGAATGAAATTTAGCGAGAATACAAACGAGTAAGTCATGCGTATAAAGATGATCTTATGATGACCATGTGATTATTGGTCAATACCCATGATGTACAAGTATGTGATAAATTTGATTGATGATATGTATGTCTAAAACGAAGTTAAAACAATGAAATCATGAAAGAGTGAAATTAGCTGTCAAACAGTATTGGACAGCAGCAGTTATGTGATTTTGAAAAATCACCAAAAATGGTGTGAATTGAATTAGAGACTTAATGAGATATGAAATGAAATATTTTTCAGCCTATTTTCTTATAAATGAAATAGAGTAAGAAAAAGAGTTTTATATTATGAGATATTTAAAGATATGTGAGATAGGGTCAAAATGATTTTGGAAATCCCATGTTTTGATTTTGGAAAATCATAAAAAATTGTATAAAAATGTTTATGGTGTATAATTTATATTCTTAAATTCCTCAATGAGTCTACTTTTAATTGAAACAAACAAAAATGTTATCTGAATTTGGTATAATGAGATAATCAATTTTAAGTGAAGAGAAGTCAGAATTGTTGGACAGCAAAATAGGGGAGAATTTAAAGAATAAACTATATTGATTCACTAAACCAAAAATTCTAAAAATTTTATGGTAAGAATATATGTGAGTATTGTTTCAGGAAAAATTTACAGAACTTAATTTCAAGTTCTGTAGCTTAAGATATAATTAATTTAGAAACTAGGACTTAGTAAGACAACTTAAGATGAACATGAGTAAAAAGTGGAAACATGTGAATAATGATTTTATTTTCTTAAGTATACATTATGAGGATTGGAAAAATCATGTAAATTAATTACTTATTATTATATGGCAACTTAATAAGCTATAAGCTTATTCCTTTCATTTCCATTCCTCTTAGTGTTATCAGGTTAGCTCGAGGTTGGAGACAGTCAGAGGCAGCATCACACTATCAAGGCATTATTTTGGTATTGATAATTTTAGTATTTTGAAATTTTGGCATGTATAGGGATTTAGTTATTTTATTTATTTGTCTTAGTGTAACGTCCCCAAACCTGGCATGGACATTATGGCCGAATCCGGCGGTGTCACATTGAAGTGTTTTTTGAAATTATGATCTCCTTAAAAACTCATTCCATATTAAAACCTTATTCTGACTTTAACAAAAATTTATTAATCAAGTTTGATTATTGTTACACTTTAAAACCAAGTTTGTTGCAGAAGCTTAAAATCGTGTTACGGAAATGCGGTGTTTTGAAATCAGTTATCTTTTAAAAACCCATCTTTATCTTACAACTAGCAGTTTATATAAAAGCAAATATAAATCCCCAATAAAACTTAAAACCATAGAAAGGCCTTATACAAAAATAAATAAACCCAAATCGAAATTATTGTAAATAAAAATTGAATCTAAAAGATGGAGCAATCGTGTGGCCACCTCCGAGTCCCTCGCAGCACCGACCTGCCTAGAACTAGGGGTTACTTGTACAATTAAACAGAAGGGTGAGTTTACGAAATCTCAGTGTGTAATCTTTTATCAAACAGTCAACATACAATATGCAATAACAGTCTGTGCTAGAGCCCTTTTCAGAAATAGTGTCAGTGTGGGCCTTAACCCATTACAGTATAGTATCAATATGGGCCTTAGCCCATGACAGTATCAGTTGGGCCTTAGCCTATAGCAATATTAGTTGGGCCTAGCCCATTTTAGTAACATTCTCAATTGAGCCTTAGTGTTCCAAAACGGCACAACAGCTTTCCACACTCAAACCTCTTAATTTTCCTCCCTTAATCTCTCTATAATCTTCTCGTTGAATTCCTCCACTATCCTCTCCTTAACCAGTTCAAATTCCAACCACCTTCGTAGTGTTTGATTCAAACTCCACCACTCTCACAGCAAATGAGTAAAATAAATACTCCTTTGTGCATAGAGTGACTTGAACCCCCAAACTCCTTAGAAGCTTAACACGCCACTTACCACCTTTACTAGCAGACTCCTTGTGACATATTTTATCCTCCAATATTTAAAAGGCCTACTTTCAAGCACCCAGGGTTTTATTCACTTAAAAAAAAAAAATTTGCTAAAGCCTAGGGTAGAACCAAGGACTTCTCCAACACTTCTCAGGGCCCTTAACCATTGAAGCAAGCCTTCCTTTATGTCACTTCTTACACATCAAATATTTATGTACCGTCTTCTAATCGCTCCCCATGCTCAAGGCCTATTTCTTCTAGGCCCAAAATTTGAGGCGTTACAATTCACCCTCCTTAAAGAAATTTTGTCCTTGAAATTTTTAACTATCAGAGTAGTTTTACAACCCAGACTATACAACTATACTCCCGCTGCACACTGTGATCCTAATAATACTAGCACACACCCAAAAAATCTATCTATCAGGGCAGCTAGATATCACATGCATACAATTTTTACATGCAAATTATCACAGCCAAACAAAACATATCTGACTTAAAAGTGACTGGGTAATCCTGAACCGATGCTCCTTAGACCCGTATCTGAGACATGCTCCTGATTTCCTCTGGCATTCTCCCGAATGATACCTTTTACAATGCTCACAAGCTAGTAAGTTCAAATGCATTTTGACACGTTTCACAGAACAAGGCTCCAGCCTCAGAGAATCGTGATCTCTCTTCTTCTTATAGTCCAAGCATCTAGTCTGAAGCATTTCACCAATCTCTTTAACTCTGGCCTCGAACACCTCTTCTAGCACTTCCCTTACTAACTGGGTCAGTGACTCAGTACCAAGCTCTGAGTTATCACCACCCGAAGTTGGCAGACTTACCTTAACCTCCGTCTCCTGAATAACCTCCTGATCTGGTGAAACAAGTAACTCCTTGCGACCTTACTTACATTTGGAATCCATATCAGTACTGTCACTAACATAAAAAAATCTACATTTCCATAATACACATAGAATAAATACAAAATCTATATAAGGAAATAACAGTATTTCTATCTACTGTATTTTAGTACAAATAAGCAACAATTTCGGAATGACTTACAGAATGGCACCGGAGACTCAGTGTGCCACACTTTTCAGAAGAAATGTCTCAAAACTCTTCACATATTTGAAAACAACTATTTGAAATCCCAGATTTGAAAACCCATTCCACAGCAGAGTTTTGCAACTTGGCTCTAATTCCACTAAATGTAACACCCCAAACCTGGCCCAGATGTTATGGCCGAATTTGGTAGTGTCACATTGAGTTTTCATAAACTCAGCTCGCTTTTAACTGTGTAGGTAATCCCCAACGTTAGATGGATCGGTGTTGCGAGGGACTCGAGGGTGGCCACACAATTGCATCTACTTTACATTCGACTTTTTATTTTTTATTTTCAATAGCTTTGGTTTGGGTATTTTTATGTAATAAGGCCTCTCAAATTTTCTAGCTTTAAATTTGGGATTTTATTTATTGTGATTTATATTTGTTAGAAGTAGAGCGCGGTTTTTCAAAACATTAACTGTTTTCAAAACATCACGTTTTCGCAACAAATTTTTTTAAGCTTCCGCGAAAAACATTGTTTTTAAAGTGCAACAACGATTGAATATGATTAACAAATTTTTGATTCCGTAGTAATAAGGTTTTAATATAAAGCAAGTTTCCAAACGAAATCACATTTTCGAGAAACACTCCAATGTGACAGTGCCAGATTTGGCCATAACGTCTGGGCCGAGTTTAAGGTGTTACACTTAGTAAATTTGGCCAAAATTGTTGTCTTATAATGGAGTGATATAAATTTTTTATAAGGACATTGATAATTGGCCAATAATACTTATATATAATCATATGGTGATGCATTGTATGGGAATGGCACTTACATGAATCGAGTTGATGAGTATAGATGTTTGGTTGCTTAAATATACTATGATTTGTGTCTTTGTATTGTATAAGTGTGTAAATAATTAAAGGGCAACAAAAGGGCTTGGAAAATAGCCTAAGTGTTGGAGATACAGATAGAGACAAACCGGTGTATCTCAATCGTGTGGAGGACACGGCCTAACACACAGGCGTGTGACTTGGCTGTGTACCCCTAAATGTTTGATGATGTCATAAAGAGAGAGTTACACGGGTGGAGGACACGAGCGTGTCCTGAGCCACACAGGCATGTGAGACCACACGACTTGCCCACACAGGCGTGTGACTCCTTAAAGTATGGAAATTTTATTAGTGTCTTAAAAGTTTCAAAAGTTCTCAGTTTAGTCCCAAATCATTATTGGTATACGTTTTCGGCCTCGTATGCCTGAGTAAGGGACTTAAATCATATCATAAAGACATACACACCAAATGGCAAAGTACTTATACATGCCATAACTCAAAACATTGCAGATTATAAAATATTGAGATAGCCCTTAATAGTGTGAAATGAACTCCGACGACCTTTAGATCCCCGAATTGGCTTGGCTACACTATAAAAGAGAGAAAAGAAAAGGAGTAAGCTATAATGCTTAGTAAGTTTACAAATAAATAAATGAAAACATTCACCAAATATAAATATACTCATATGACACCATCAACAGCAAAATCTTTATTTTACTTCTCCACTTACTCTTTAACTTTTCTGTTTATCATTCTTTTACCTCGACTTTCTTTTAACATAGCCTATATATTAGCCCGATGAACCATTTGGAATACTAAGGTACTTGGCTTTTCTTGCCTGATAATAACCTTCCAATGCCATGCTCTAGGCATGGTCTTACATAGGATGTTCCCTGTCCTGCCAAAGCCATATATCTGATATGGACTTACATGGGATGTTCCCTGTCTTGCCAAAGCCATATATCTTATATGGACTTACATGGGATGTTCCTCAACTATCTCAACATGCCAATGCCATATGTCTAATATGGACTTACATGGGATGTTCCTCAACTGTCTCAACTTGCCAATGCCATATGTCTAATATGGACTTTCATAAGATGTTCCTCAACTGTCTCAACCCAAAATACCATACATCCCTAAGGTTTAATTGGGGCTTTTTGATACTTTTTCTCTGTTATCTCATCTTTGATTCAACTTGGAATACTCTCATAAAATAAATGTATATATGCTGGAAATTAATAGCATTAATATAAAATATTGAAATATTGCATTTATTTATCGTAAACTTACCTTGGTGCAAAATGCAATCAACTTGACAACTTAATCTTCTACCTTTTTCTTTCCTCGGTCTATCCCTAAATTTCGTTTTTCTTGATTATGGAGCTTGGAAACTTGAAACAAACCCTAGCTATGGTGATACATGAAGTTTCGACCCTATGGAGAAGATGATAGCAATTTTGCCATTTTTTTCCCTTTTAATTACCAAATGACTAAAATGCCCTTCATTAAAATATTGGTTATTTTTATCTATGTATGTCCATTTTTGTCCATGAAAACCTAATGGTCTAATTACCATTTAAGGACCTCTACTTCAATTATGCTCTTCAATTTAATCTTTTCCTATCTAGAACTCATATTTATCACCTTTTGCAATTAAACCCTAATAGGCAATTTAAACATGCAATTCATGAAATTTTCTATCAATATTCTAACACATGCATCTATTCACTCAGTTAATCATAAAATTTAATCAGAATAAATTTTTCTATCTCAGATTCATGGTTTCGCAACCACTATTGTAACAGCCTAATCTAGCCCTAGTCGAAAAGTTGTTTTGGAACCACATACCCGAGTCTGAAAAATGTTTTGATATTATTTTCTGTGTCTGTGCTGTACAAATTTGCATCTGTGAAAGGTCTGTATATTAATTTGATTGTTTCTGTGCTTAATTGTTGAAAAGGATTAAACTGCATGAAGGTGGAGTTAGCATTCCACATGTGAAAGGTGCCTTTTGTATGTGGCTTTTTAATATGAGGGCCTTATGTGGCAATTAACCCATTTGAAGCATGAGTGGTCATAAATGACCTTAGACTATGTGTTTGTAAAATAGTTTTAATGAGGGACAAAATGGTAAACTAATAATTTATATTCATTAAACAAAACCAAAGCATGAAATTAGTCATTTATGTCCATCTTTCGCCGATTTTTATGAAGAAAAGAAAAGGAGAAAACCATTTGAGGGTTCGGCAATTGTAAACCTTGATTAAGGTATGGATTTTCGTCTGTTTTGATAATTTTTTTATGTTTCTGTCATCGCTGCTTCATGTTCTTTCATGCCCATGTCTTAATTTCTATTTTTGATAAAGTCGGTGAATAGTGCCATTGTTGATTTCATGAGCTTTGTGATGAATTTGAGTGTATAAATATGAGTAGATGATGAGTTTATATGATTTGCCATGAAATCTTGATAAATTTGGGCTATATGGACTTGTTTGTGAAAATGCTACTTTGGAAAGACTAAATTGTGAAAATGGGTATGATAAATGGGCCTATATGAGAACTATGAAGTTTCAGCTGAGCCAATGTGTAAAGAAATTATGTTTGTTTGATGATTTGTGAATTAGGGACCAAAGTGTCAAAATATGTAAATGTGAGGGTTAAAATGCAAATTACCCTAAATGTGTGATTTTGGATTGAATTGAATGAGATAATAGATTGAATGATAGAATCTGAATTTGTTTAGATCAAGAACAAAGAAAAACGAACTTCGATCGAAGGAAGTCCAAAATCGTCGATTAGTCGACTCGCATCCGTTAACTCCGTACGAGGTAAGTCAAATTATAAATACGTGTTATATTAACTGTCTGATAATATTATTTTGAAATAATAAACTATATTGAATAGCCTTAAGAGCCTGACCGGGAAAGTCAGAATCGTATTCGATTGAGAAATGATGAAACAAGATCATGTAAGACCTCGTCTGGGACGAAGGCATTGATTTGTGATAGTGTGTAAGACCGTGTCTGGGACACTGGCATCACTTACGACTTGTGTAAGACCCTATCCGGGATAGTGGCATCGACAGTGAATAACATGTAAGACCGCATCCAGGACGTCAGCATTGTATATGGCCTATCTGAATTCTGTAAATTTCTAAATGACTCGAAGAGAATGTTTGTTAAACGGGTAAATGCTTACCTTATATGTCTGATTTAGGTACGTACGTATCATATAAAATTCTGAGTAGAGAGATTCTAATTGCTAATGATCTGTTAAATACGGAATTTGTATGGAAATGTAGAATCGAGATATGAAATGCATATGAAATTTGGATAAAGGTTTGTTTCATGAATTGGCATGAAATGGATATGTGTATTTGCTCATGGTTGGCACATTATGTGTATTTATAGTTGAATTATGTATACTTGACTTACTAAACTCTTAGTAGCTTACTCTATTTGTATTTTCTACTGTTTTATAGTTTTCGTCACTACTACAGGCTCAGGAATAGTCAAGGATCGTTACACACTATCGATTTCATCTTTGGTACTTTTGAGATTTGTAAATATGTGAATTATGGCATGTATAGGCTAGAAAGTCTTTGTTAAGCTTTGAAATGTTAAAACGTTATGTTATGTGAATGCTTAAAAAAGGATGTTTTAAAAATGCTATGTTTGATAAATGGCAAGGTGAGGTTTTGGTATGTGAATTATAAAGCCTTGTGGCTACTTATATGCTTGTTTGAAGAGTTGGTAATTGAGGCTTATGTGTTGCATATTCATGCTTGTAGATTTGACCCTTAGTTGGGTGGCAAATTGGCTTAAACCAAGCCTATATTTGTACCACACGGCCAGGAGACACGGGGCGTGTGCTCCAGCCATGTAAACCCTGTATCTTAGTGCTTTGAATAAATTTTATGCACGGTCTAGACACAGGCGTGTCTGGTTGCCGTATGGCAGTTGATAGTGTTGGCCATGGCCTAGACACACGGGCGTGTCTGGTGACCGTGTGATGTTAGTCAGTTTCAGCTACGGGCTGAGTGTTTTGGGCGTGTCTAGTGGGCATGACCGTGTGTGTGTACACGGGCTAGGGGCACGGCCATGTCCCTAACTTGAGAAATTTCTAAATGTTTCCCTTATCTTTTACATGTTTGCAAATTGATCCTAAATGAATGTATGTATCATTACATGAGCTTGAAAGCATGATTGGTGAATGATTATAGAACTATGCTATTGATGTTAAAGTTCAAAATTTGTCTGTTCTGATCTGTGTTACAAGTCCAGTAATGTCCCTTACCTATTTCGGCGACGGTTACGCGATAGGGGTGTTACATTTTGTTGGTATCAGAGCTACAGTTTAGTCGGTTCTAGGACTAACGTAGCGTGTCTAAGTCTAGCTATACATGTCATAAATCTGATTTGCAATAGTATGATGAAATCCTGACAATTAAATGTGTTTTTCTTATAGTAATGGATCCCATAAGAGCCGTAGTTGACGATGTCAAAAGTAATGCGCCTGCTCCCACTCAAGGGACAGTGCCTGCTGAGACTGTACCAAATGTTAGTGATCCTAGTGGAGAGGCAAAGAGAGCCTTCTTCCACATGATGAACGAGTGGTTTTCGAAATTCGTTCGTACGAATCCGGCTGCTCAGCAACCTCTACCCCCTCAAGCTCCGAACGTGTTACCTGTAAATGAACCGATTCGAGTTAATAGACCTCCGGTGGATAAAATCCATAAATTTGGGGCTGAGGAGTTCAAGGCTATGACTGATGACGATGCTGAACGAGCAGAGTTCTGGCTTGAGAATACTGTGAGAGTATTTGATGAGTTATCATGTACTACTGAGGATTGTCTGAAATGTACTGTTTCCTTGTTACGAGACTCAGCGTATCACTAGTGGAAGACTTTAATTTCTATGGTTCCGAGTGAACAAGTTACATGGGATTTCTTTCAATCTGAGTTCTGAAAGAAATACATTACCCAGCGGTTCATTGATTAGAAACGTAAAGAATTTCTAGACTTAAAGCAAGGGAATAAGTCTGTTACTGAGTATGAACGGGAATTTGTTCGACTAAGTTAGTATGCTCGAGAATGTGTTGCAACCGAGACTACTATGTGTAAAAGGTTCGTTGAGGGCCTAAATGAGGACATAAAGCTTCTGGTTGGTATACTTGATCTGAATGAGTTCGTGGTACTAGTAGAAAAAGCTTGTAAAGCTGAAGAACTGATTAGAGAAAAAAAGAAAGTTGATTCTGAGAATAGAGAAGGCTGAAAGAGATCTTCTGGTAAATCAATCCAGACTTCATCGAAAAAGTTTAGAGATGATTCTGGAAGATCAAGGGTTAATCTGGGACATTCAAGTCAGAACCGTGATAGATCGCGATCAAACTTCAGAAATTCTGCTACTTCTGTTGCCAGTGTAAGTAATGCCCGATCTGACCGACCTGAATGTAAGCACTGTGGTAAAAGGCATCTGGGAAATTGTAGACTGAATGATAGAGCTTGCTTTCGATGTGGATCATTAGATCACTTCATAAGAGACTGCCCTGAATCTGCTGATCAAGAAATAGAACAAAGTGCAAAACCGAGTAATGTTTCGACTCGCGGTAGACCTTCCAGAAACCCGAGTAATGTGAGTGGTGGTCAGAGAGCCAATAGAGATGCTACAATTCAATCTGAGACTCGTGCATCTGCTAGAGCCTATGCAATCCGAGTTCGTGAGGAAGCGTCATCCCCAGACGTGATTACTGGTACTTTTACTCTATACAATACCTCTGTAATTGCTTTGATTGATCCTGGATCAATGCATTCGTATATCTGTATGAATTTAGCATATAGTAAGACCTTGCCAATAGAGTCTACTGAATTCATAGTGAAAGTATTGAACCCCTTAGGTAAAAGTGTTCTAGTTGACAAAGTCTGTAGGAACTGTCCGTTAATGATTCGTGATATCTATTTTCTGGCTGATTTAATGCTTTTGCCTTTTGATGAATTTGATGTAATTCTGGGAATGGACTGGTTAACATCGCATGATGCTATTGTGAACTGTAAGCAAAAAGTTATTGATTTGAGATACAAGAATGATGAGATTATTCGTATTGAGTCTAGTGATCTGAATGGGTTACCAATTGTGATATCTGCATTAAAAGCTCAGAAAGATATGAGAAAAGGTTGTGAAGCCTATCTTGCTTTTGTGATAGATTCAAAAGTGTCAGAAAAGAAAATTGAATCTGTACCTGTTGTCTGTGAAGTTTCTGATGTGTTCCCTGAAGAACTTCTGGGTTTACCTCCGATTCGTAAAGTCGAGTTTGGTATTGAGTTAGTTACTGGAACTACTCCGATTTCTATGGCTCCGTATAGGATGGCACCTGCAGAATTAAAAGAATTAAAGACCCAGTTGCAAGAATTAACTAATCAAGGGTTTGCTAGACCGAGTTTTTCACCTGGGGTACTCCTGTCCTGTTCGTGAAAAAGAAAGATAGTAAGATGAGAATGTGCATTGACTACCGTCAGTTCAACAAAGTCACTGTGAAGAATAAATACCCTTTGCCCCGAATTGATGGTTTGACCAATTGAAAGATGCTTTTGTATTTTTGAAAATAGATCTGAGATTAGGTTATTATCAATTACGTGTGAAAGATTCTGACATTCCGAAGATAGCCTTTAGAACAAGGTACGGGCATTATGAATTTTTAGTTTTGCCTTTTGAGTTAATGAATGCTCCTGCTGTGTTTATGGATCTAATGAATAGAATTTTTAGACCGTATTTAGATCAATTTGTTGTTGTATTCATTGATGACATTTTGATTTATTCACGGAATAAGAGTGAACATGCTGAACATTTGAGAATTGTGCTTCAGACTCTGCGTGATAAATAACTTTATGCAAAGTTCAGCAAATATGAGTTCTGGTTAAGCAAAGTTAGTTTTATGGGTCATATTGTATCTGGATCTGGTATCTGAGTTATCCGAGCAAAATCTCTGCTATCATGGATTGGAAACCTTCGAGAAACATTTCTGAAGTTCGTAGTTTTCTGGGATTGGCTGGTTATTACCGTCATTTTTGTGAAAGATTTCTCTGTGATAGCAACTCCGTTGACTAAATTGCTTCAGAAAGAAATGAAGTTTGAATGGTCTGAACAGTATCAGAAATGCTTTGATCAGCTGAAAATTCTGTTAATTGAAGCTCCAGTGCTTGTGCAACCTGAATAGAGTTCATTGTTTATAGTGATGCTTCATTGAATGGTCTCGACTGTGTTTTGATGCAAGAAGGCAATGTTATTGCATATGCTTCTAGACAGTTAAAACCACACGACAAGAACTATCCGACACATGATCTTGAATTGGCTGCGATTGTTTTTGCTCTGAAAATTTGGCACCATTATCTGTTTGGCGAGAAGTGCCATGTGTTTACTGATCATAAAAGTCTGAAATAATTAATGTTGCAAAAAGATTTGAATCTGCGACAGAGACGATGGTTAGAACTGCTAAAGGATTACGAATTGGTCATTGATTATCATCCGGGCAAAGTGAATGTGGTAGCAGATGCTCTGAGTCGGAAATCATTATCTACGTTGCGTGTGATGAAAACACATTTGGTTTGTGCTGAGTTGAAAGCAAAACCCTTGTTTATTCAATAGATCTGTGAGGCTCAAAAGTTTGATAATGAATTGTTAACGAAAAGAGCTCAGTGTAATTCTGATTCTGAATTCCGAATAGATGATAATGACTGTCTGAGATTCAAAAATAGACTCTGTGTTCCAAGAAATCTAGAATTAATTCAAACAATTTTGAATGAAGCTCACGATAGTAAGCTGTCTGTACATCCTAGAAGCACGAAAATGTATAATGATTTGAAATAGTGGTATTGTTGGCCGGGAATGAAAAGAGATATTTCTAACTTCGTTATGAAGTGTTTGATCTGTTAGCAAGTTAAAGCTGAACATCAGGTACCGTCTGGTTTGCTACAACCAGTTATGATTCCTGAATGGAAATGAGACCTTGTAACTATGGATTTTGACTCAGAGAGAGAAAGATTCGATTTGGGTGATGGTTGATAGATTGACAAAGTCAGCCCATTTTGTAACACCCCGAACCCGGCCCAGACGTTATGGCCATGTCCGGTGGGCTACATCACCTATACTTATCCTACGCCGCCTTATTTACTAAGTCTGATGGTGTGTTTTGGAAAGCAACGCTTGATTTTCTATTTTGAAAATCACTGTTTTAATAACTACTCAACTTAATCTCTATTTCATTTGTTAAGCGGTTCACTTTAACCTTATTATCTTACTTAGTCTCTTGTAATAACAGGTTGGTTAAGAAAACATTTGTTTAATTTTCGAAAACAGTGCGTAATTATGGATGAAATAGAATAGTTGAAAGTCCCAAGTAAAAACAGATAAAGTGGCCTTATTACAACCCATAGCAAAATAAACCAATAGTAAAAATAATTAAATTAATAAACCAATTAAAAAAAGAGTTCAGTCTTCGTGGCCACTCTGAATCCCTCCCAGCAACCAAGTCACGATCTAGGGCTCACCTGCAAGGATGGAAAGAGAGGGGTGAATTTGGGAAAACTCAGTGTGTGCAGAACCCATCCAAAGCCCAAATTGGCTCAAGCCCACTGGGCCTAAACCCTAACCAATCTCAGTCAGATACTGGGCCAAAGCCCTATTCAGATAGCAGTAAACTGGACCAAGGCCCTATAACAGATACTGGGCTGAAGCCCTATTCAGATAACAGATTGGCCCATAGGCTCATAATAGTACAGTACCGTAATGCAGTATAAATGCAAACCCAATTGGGGAGACTACTCAACCCACCAACCGCTACACACCACCCGTACCAACCAACACACCATGTGGGGAATAACTCGACCCACCCAGCCCACACACCACAGTCGCAGCATGGCTGCTCAGATAAACAGTATACGAGGCAAAGCCCCTTTCAGAAACAGTACGAGGCATAGCCCCTTTTCAGTAACGTGGCTGTGCCACTCACACTTCCTCCATTATCAAAACCCAACCCATGCAATAGATATATATCATGGCATGCAATAACAGTAACAGTCATGTCAAACAACATAGTCAATTTTAGCCCTAGGGGTATAACGGTAATTTTCTACCTAGGGACAAAACAGTAATTTCTTACCCTAAGGGTATTTCAGTAATTTTGCTCTCATGTTATAGATTTCATGCTTATTACAGTATTTATTAATCACACAGCTATACAGAAGTTCAGTTACCTCAGTTTTTCAGTTTTAGCATTAAGGCCCTAAAGCCCCTAATGAGCCCTATTACGCCGATTGGCCCATTAGGCCCATTTAGTCCCGATTTCACATTCGGTTATCTTGTTTTAACTGTTTTCACACCTACAGTCCATAATATTACCTTCAAATCCAGTTTAACTCACATGGGCCCAAATCGCCCATTGGGCCCATATTTGGCCCACCGAGGCCCAACTTACCAAAATGCCCAAAATTTAGCGGTCAACACGTCTAACAGTGCCGATTCCAAAACTAACCTTCTCCTTCCAACTTGAGAGCATTCGCATGCTCGCAAGCTCTCGAAATACCGAAAGTTCGGCATTTCGGCTTTTCGGCTTTTACCGATTTGTGCATGGAAAGGTGTTCGAAACACACACCTGTTTTGCAGTTTCTCTTACGAGATCTCCTATGCGTTAATCCCTACAATCCAATACTTAACTGATTAGACCATATCAACACTTAATCTGAATCGAAAACTTACCCAAAACCTTACTTACACATTCGGCCAACACCCTTAATGGCCTTAATGTTCTTACCTTGACGATTTAGATCCCTTTAGATCTAGATCTGATGTTCCAAAGTCTTCAACCCCTTGCTTGATCACCTTTTCATCCAACTAACACACAAAAGAACAAAGAAAATGGCCTTTTATTTACCAAAAATCCAAAACGACACAACCATTAACTTTAGGGACTTTCGGCTTTTCCAAACATGAAATATCGAACAGATCTGAATGATTAAACACTTACCAACGATTTCTCTTCAGTTCCTATGCAGATCTGATGTAAATCTGACCCTTAAACGTCAGTAGAAACCTTATCTCTGAGATTTGTAATTTCGGCTATCTCCCTACAACTATGGTGATTTCGACTTTTTAATAAGAGAAGAAGATGGCGTTTTGGCTGTAGCTTTTGGGTGATGGTGTCGACAATGGTGTGATTAAAGGGAGTGTAGTAATCGGCCACAATAGGTGAAAGAAACAGAGGTGATTCGGCTTACAAGAAATCGGCAAGAAAGGAAGCAGTTTTCGGGATTTCTAGCACTTTGAGCAATCGGTTATGGTTGATTTTAAGAAGAATAGAAGCAAAAGAAAGAGTGGATCTATGCAAGATAGGTATTCGGCTAGGGAAGAGATCAAAGGGAAGAAGAAAAATGAAAAAAACAATGGTGGAGATGGGGAAGGAGAAATCGGCTATGAACTTTCCAGGGAGGCAACTCTTGGCTTTTCTGACAGTAGAAGAGAGGAAAAAACCCTAAGGTGGCTAACCCTAATTGTCATGACAACAAAAAGAAAATAATATAACCCTAGCATTCCCTCTAAAGCAATCGGCCCAAGTCCCTAAAGCCCCTTGCCGAAATTCACCTAAGTTAGGCTCATGCTTGAAAATTAAAAAGAACTCCACGAATACCTTGCAACTCGAACCCTTGTCCTTGATCATTCATTTAGGCGCCACTTTTTTTAGGAGCTTAGTGGCACCACCTTGCCACTCAACCAAGGCTCCTTTGTGACATCTTTTACACGGTTTTTCTTAAAAGCCCACTTAACCAAGTCCCCTTTCACTTGAAAATCCAACTTAATATTTTACCGGGTTTTGACTTAAGCTTGGACCTTCTATAGACCCATTAACACATGTACATACATTATCAACCTTTAGAACACCAAAATTTTAAAAATTTCACTAAAATTCACAAAACCCGAAAAATCCCGAAAATCAGGGCGTTACAACTCTACCCTCCTTAAAGAAATTTCGTCCACGAAATTTACCTGATCCAAATAACTGAGGGTATTGTTCACGCATAGTCTCCTCTGGCTCCCAAGTAGCTTCTTCTCTACCATGATTACGCCATAGCATCTTTACCAAAGGAACAGACTTCCTCCTTAAGACTTTGACATCACGATCTAAGATCTCCACAGGTTCCTCCTCGAAAGTCAAATCGGCATTTACTGTAATCTCCTCTACTGGTACAATATGCGAAGGGTCCGATCGATACCGTCTTAGCATAGACACGTGAAAAACGTCATGGATACGATCCAACTCTGGTGGTAACTCCAACTGATAGGCTACTGGCCCAATCCGCTTAAGAATCCGATAAGGCCCAATAAACCGCGGACTTAGCTTGCCCTTTTTACCAAATCTCAAGATCTTCTTCCACGGCGACACCTTTAGGAACGCCATATCCCCAACAGCGAACTCAATCTCCTTACGCTTAAGGTCAGCATATGACTTCTGCCGATCAGACGCCTCCTTTAACCGATCTCGAATCAGCTTAACTTTACTTTCGGTATCTGCTACCAACTCTGGTCCAAGAACTCTACGTTCTCCCAATTCTGTCCAACAAGTAGGAGTGCGACATCTCCGTCCATAAAGTGCCTCATATGGAGCCATCTGAATACTTGCTTGATAACTGTTGTTGTATGCAAATTCTGCCAACGGTAAATAATCTTCCCAACTACCACGAAAATCAATGATACATCCTCTCAACATGTCTTCCAACACTTGAATGACCCTTTCAGACTGACCATCTGTCTGAGGGTGAAATGCAGTACTGAAGTCCAATCGCGTACCTAACGCCTCATGCAACTTCTTCCAGAATCGAGATGTAAATCTAGGATCTCGATCAGAAATTATCGAAACTGGCACCCCATGCAAACGCACTATCTCTGCTACATACAGCTTGGCCAACTTCTGAAGTGAGTAATCAGTTCTAACTGGTATAAAATGAGCAGACTTCGTCAATCTATCCACAACTACCCAAACAGAGTCCTTCTTTGAAGGTGTCAAAGGCAAGCCACTCACAAAATCCATCGTTACTCTTTCCCATTTCCACTGCGGAATCTTTACTAGCTGCAACAATCCAGACGGCAGTTGGTGCTCAGCTTTAACTTGCTGGCACGTCAAACATTTCCCAACGAAATCAGTCACCTCTCGCTTAAGTCCAGGCCACCAGTACCCTTCTCGCAAATCCCTATACAACTTATTACCTCCAGGGTGCATAGCATAGGCTCCACCATGAGCCTCACTCAATATCAACTTCCTCAAGTCAGAATCCTTAGGAATACAGACTTTTCCTCGAAAGCATAGGACTCCATCAGAATTCAGTCCAAAATCCTCACTCTTACCCTCCTTGACTTGTTGAAATCGAGGAGTCAACGAATCATCCTTCCACTGCAATTCTTTAATCCTCTCGGTCCAAGTCGGTCTCACTTGCAGTTCAGCCAGCAAACTCCCATCATCATACAAACTTAAACGAGCGAACATCGCCTTTAACTCAGTAACAGTCCTTCGGCTCAGTGCATCAGCCACGACATTAGCCTTGCCAGGGTGATACTCAATCGAACAGTCATAGTCCTTAAGCAACTCTATCCATCTCCGTTGCCTAAGGTTCAACTCCTTCTGAGTTAACAGATATTTGAGACTTTTGTGGTCAGTGTATATAATACACTTTTCCCCATAAAGGTAGTGTCTCTAGATTTTCAATGCAAATACCACCGCTGCCAACTCCAAATCATGCGTAGGGTAATTCACCTCGTGAGGCTTAAGTTGTCGCGAAGCATAGGCAACCACCTTACCCTCTTGCATCAGTACACAACCTAATCCCACATGCGAAGCATCGCTATAAACCGTAAAGTCCTTCCCAGATTCCGGCTGAATCAACACTGGCGCCTCAGTCAACACCTTTTTCAGGTTGTCGAAAGCTTCTTGCTGCCTCTCAGTCCAATTAAAGGGTACTCCCTTCCTTAACAATTTCGTTAATGGAGCCGCGATGATAGAGAACCCCTCAACAAACCTTCTATAATAGCCTGCCAAACCCAGAAAACTACGAATTTCTGTCACCGTCCTAGGCGGCTTCCAATCCAGAACTGCCTCAATCTTGCGAGGATCTACCCTAATTCCCTTAGCAGAAACAACATGACCCAGAAAAGTCACTTCTCGAAGCCAGAATTCGCACTTACTAAATTTCGCATACAATTGCTTTTCTCTTAGAGTCCGCAGAACGATTCGAAGATGCTCATCATGCTTCTTCTCTGTTTCCGAATACACCAATATATCGTCAATAAAGACGACCACAAAATGATCCAAGTACGGCTGAAATACTCGGTTCATTAAATCCATAAAAGCTGCTGGTGCATTCGTCAATCCAAAGGGCATAACCAAGAACTCGTAGTGACCATACCGAGTTCTGAATGCTGTCTTATGCACATCCACCTCTTTTACCCTTAACTGATGATACCCAGATCGAAGGTCGATCTTGGAAAACACTGAAGCTCCTTTAAGCTGGTCAAATAGATCGTCGATTCTTGGCAGAGGATACTTATTCTTTATCGTCAGTTTGTTCAACTGGCAATAATCGATACACATACGCATCGTACCGTCCTTCTTTTTCACAAACAGCACCGGTGCTCCCCACGGAGACACACTCGATCTAATGAAGCCCCTATCTAACAACTCTTGAATCTGGGCTTTCAATTCCACTAGCTCCTTTGGTGCCATTCTGTAAGGCGCAATGGACACTGGAACTGTTCCAGGCAATAGATCAATCCCAAATTCCACTTCTCGGTTAGGAGGTAGTCCAGGTAGCTCCTCAGGAAATACATCTCGAAATTCATTAACAGTCCTCACTGTCTCCACGGTCACCCTTTCGGGTTCAGTTTGACTTACAAACGCTAAGTATGCTTCACAACCTTTGCGCATCAACCTTTCAGCCCTTAAGGCAGAAACCACATTGGACAAATAGTCCCTTCGTTCACCAATAACCATCACCTCCTCACCTTCGGTTGTTCTTAATACCATTCTTTTGGCCGCGCAATCCAACGTTGCCTTGTGCTTGGTTAACCAGTCCATGCCCAGAATCAAGTCAAATTCTCCAAAAGGTAACTCCATCAAGTCTCCCAGAAAGATCCTACCTTGAGTCTCTAAAGGCACATCTCTAAAGAGTTTATCTACCCTAACAGAGTGACCTAAAGGACTAATCACAGTTACCCCACTCACAGTCTCCTCAGAATGCACACCCAACGACCCAGAAATTTCACAAGCAACATACGAATGAGTCGAACCCACATCAATTAAAGCAGTATATGGTGTATGATCTATTAAGAACGTACCAGTTATAACATCAGGTGCATCACCCTCCTCGCGGCGGCGAGCAGCATACACTAAGGCTGGCTGACGAGCCTCAGCATTTCCAGCACCCCTGCCAGGTGCTCCACGACCACGTCCATTACCATTGCCTCCTCTACCTTGACCACGGCCCCTTGGCGGTGGCAGTCCCCCACGCGCAGGCTGAGCAACTCTCTGATCAACAGCTTGAGCCTGAGCTGGCTTCTGTGGGCAGTCCTTAACCTGATGGTCCTTAGACCCACAACGAAAACAGGCTCCACTGCGTTTCCAGCATTCTCCTCGATGAACTCTGCCACAGTCTCCACAAGCCTGTGGTCTAACAACATTCACTGGCATAGCTCGCACTGGTTCTTCAACTCTAGCCCTCTTAAAATTTCGGTTTGCAGCTCCCGATACTCCAGAGTCTCTTTTAAAACGGTTGCGATCCCTATCACGATTCCGCCTTTCAGCTTGCTTCACTTCCTCGGCTATCTTAGCCTTCTCCACCAGTGCAGCAAAGTCGCGCTCCCTCTGCGGCGCTATCAATACTCTCAGCTCATCTCTGAGGCCATCCTCGAACTGAACACTACGCTCATACTCGGTGGAAACAATGCCACTAGCATACCGGCTTAATCGCAGAAATTCTGCCTCATATTCAGCCACAGTCTTACTACCCTGGGTCAGGTTCAGAAATTCCTTCCTTCGTGCATCCACATAACTAGCCCCAACATATTTCGCCTTGAAAGACTGCTTGAACAATTCCCAAGTTACCCTCTCAGCTGGGGTACCCTCTCTTACGGTGATCCACCATTGATATGCCTCGTCCCTCAGCAATGATACCGCTCCTTTCAGCTTCTGCTCCACTGAGCAGTCCAAGTCGTCCATAATTCGCTTTGTGGCTTCCAACCAGTACTCAGCCACATTTGGGGCCACTCCAGATATGCCCCTAAAAATTTCCGCTCCATTGGCCCGGAGTCGTTCAGAAATGGACCCCCTATTCACCGGCCCAACATTAGCTCCGGCCACCCTTTCCAGAACTCTCAGCATGGCCTGGGACAGAGCGTCGTCCCCTGCGGCCCGATCGTACGGCCCATTTTCCTCAACCGGTGGTCGTGCCTCTCCTGCTGGCCTATGCTCAGAAGACGACGATCCAGCTTGAGCACTAACTCGGCCTCGTCCACGGCCTCGTCCACGAGTAGCCCTTGTACTCATATCGATTATCTGATTTACAAAGTTTTATGACATTAGCTCAATGTTTCAGTTTTTATTACGGAATATCTTATGAATAGGTAGAATTTCAGAGTTGTTCTCGCGCAACGTAATCTAATTACTGTCTCAGTTTCCTAGAGTTTAGTTTACCCTACCGTCTCAGTGCTACAGCCTTAATACTACCTCATCCATAGTATTCTATCTAAGGCTCAGTGCTATCTACAGTTTTATTATCAGTACAGTATAGAAGTTAAGGCAGAAAATACTTACAACTTGGTGCCGGGGATTCAGTGTGCCACCTCTCGAAGTACCAGATTTCAATAAAATCTTAGACCTAAAAATAATTTTTTAAACATATTTTAGAAAAGACAAGTTAAAAGGAATCACTTCGAAAACAAAAATTCTTTCAGAAAATCTGGTTTTCCAAAAATACCTTTTATGAGCTTAAAAATTTTGAAAACCCCTTTTTGGACCCGATCCACAGCCGAGTTGTTGCAACCAGGCTCTGATACCACTAAATGTAACACCCCGAACCCGGCCCAGACGTTATGGCCATGTCCGGTGGGCTACATCACCTATACTTATCCTACGCCGCCTTATTTACTAAGTCCGATGGTGTGTTTTGGAAAGCAACGCTTGATTTTCTATTTTGAAAATCCCTATTTTAATAACTACTCAACTTAATCTCTATTTCATTTGTTAAGCGGTTCACTTTAACCTTATTATCTTACTTAGTCTCTTGTAATAACAGGTTGGTTAAGAAAACATTTGTTTAATTTTCGAAAACAGTGCGTAATTATGGATGAAATAGAATAGTTGAAAGTCCCAAGTAAAAACAGATAAAGTGGCCTTATTACAACCCATAGCAAAATAAACCAATAGTAAAAATAATTAAATTAATAAACCAATTAAAAACGAGTTTAGTCTTCGTGGCCACTCTGAATCCCTCCCAGCAACCAAGTCACGATCTAGGGCTCACCTGCAAGGATGGAAAGAGAGGGGTGAGTTTGGGAAAACTCAGTGTGTGCAGAACCCATCCAAAGCCCAAATTGGCTCAAGCCCACTGGGCCTAAACCCTAACCAATCTCAGTCAGATACTGGGCCAAAGCCCTATTCAGATAGCAGTAAACTGGGCCAAGGCCCTATAACAGATACTGGGCTGAAGCCCTATTCAGATAACAGATTGGCCCATAGGCCCATAACAGTACAGTACCGTAATGCAGTATAAATGCAAACCCAATTGGGGAGACTACTCAACCCACCAACCGCTACACACCACCCGTACCAACCAACACACCATGTGGGGAATAACTCGACCCACCCAGCCCACACACCACAGTCGCAGCATGGCTGCTCAGATAAACAGTATACGAGGCAAAGCCCCTTTCAGAAACAGTACGAGGCATAGCCCCTTTTCAGTAACGTGGCTGTGCCACTCACACTTCCTCCATTATCAAAACCCAACCCATGCAATAGATATATATCATGGCATGCAATAACAGTAACAGTCATGTCAAACAACATAGTCAATTTTAGCCTTAGGGGTATAACGGTAATTTTCTACCTAGGGACAAAACAGTAATTTCTTACCCTAAGGGTATTTCAGTAATTTTGCTCTCATGTTATAGATTTCATGCTTATTACAGTATTTATTAATCACACAGCTATACAGAAGTTCAGTTACCTCAGTTTTTCAGTTTTAGCATTAAGGCCCTAAAACCCCTAATGAGCCCTATTACGCCGATTGGCCCATTAGGCCCATTTAGTCCCGATTTCACATTCGGTTATCTTGTTTTAACTGTTTTCACACCTACAGTCCATAATATTACCTTCAAATCCAGTTTAACTCACATGGGCCCAAATCGCCCATTGGGCCCATATTTGGCCCACCGAGGCCCAACTTACCAAAATGCCCAAAATTTAGCGGTCAACACGTCTAACAGTGCCGATTCCAAAACTAACCTTCTCCTTCCAACTTGAGAGCATTCGCATGCTCGCAAGCTCTCGAAATACCGAAAGTTCGGCATTTCGGCTTTTCGGCTTTTACCGATTTGTGCATGAAAAGGTGTTCGAAACACACACCTGTTTTGCAGTTTCTCCTACGAGATCTCCTATGCGTTAATCCCTACAATCCAATACTTAACTGATTAGACCATATCAACACTTAATCTGAATCGAAAACTTACCCAAAACCTTACTTACACATTCGGCCAACACCCTTAATGGCCTTAATGTTCTTACCTTGACGATTTAGATCCCTTTAGATCTAGATCTGATGTTCCAAAGTCTTCAACCCCTTGCTTGATCACCTTTTCATCCAACTAACACACAAAAGAATAAAGAAAACGGCCTTTTATTTACCAAAAATCCAAAACGACACAACCATTAACTTTAGGGACTTTCGGCTTTTCCAAACATGAAATATCGAACAGATCTGAATGATTAAACACTTACCAACGATTTCTCTTCAGTTCCTATGCAGATCTGATGTAAATCTGACCCTTAAACGTCAGTAGAAACCTTATCTCTGAGATTTGTAATTTCGGCTATCTCCCTACAACTATGGTGATTTCGGCTTTTTAATAAGAGAAGAAGATGGCGTTTTGGCTGTAGCTTTTGGGTGATGGTGTCGACAATGGTGTGATTAAAGGGAGTGTAGTAATCAGCCACAATAGGTGAAAGAAACAGAGGTGATTCGGCTTACAAGAAATCGGCAAGAAAGGAAGCAGTTTTCGGGATTTCTGGCACTTTGAGCAATCGGTTATGGTTGATTTTAAGAAGAATAGAAGCAAAAGAAAGAGTGGATCTATGCAAGATAGGTATTCGGCTAGGGAAGAGATCAAAGGGAAGAAGAAAAATGAAAAAAACAATGGTGGAGATGGGGAAGGAGAAATCGGCTATGAACTTTCCAGGGAGGCAACTCTTGGCTTTTCTGACAGTAGAAGAGAGGAAAAAACCCTAAGGTGGCTAACCCTAATTGTCATGACAACAAAAAGAAAATAATATAACCCTAGCATTCCCTCTAAAGCAATCGGCCCAAGTCCCTAAAGCCCCTTGCCGAAATTCACCTAAGTTAGGCTCATGCTTGAAAATTAAAAAGAACTCCACGAATACCTTGCAACTCGAACCCTTGTCCTTGATCATTCATTTAGGCGCCACTTTTTTTAGGAGCTTAGTGGCACCACCTTGCCACTCAACCAAGGCTCCCTTTGTGACATCTTTTACACGGTTTTTCTTAAAAGCCCACTTAACCAAGTCCCATTTCACTTGAAAATCCAACTTAATATTTTACCGGGTTTTGACTTAAGCTTGGACCTTCTATAGACCCATTAACACATGTACATACATTATCAACCTTTAGAACACCAAAATTTTAAAAATTTCACTAAAATTCACAAAACCCGAAAAATCCCGAAAATCAGGGCGTTACACATTTCATTCCTGTACGATCTGACTTCTCACTTGAGAAGCTAGCTGAGCTTTACATCTCTGATATCATAAGATTACAAGGAATACCTTTGTCGATTGTGTCTGATAGAGATTCGAGATTCACTTCACGATTCTGGAAGAAGTTATAAGATGCTTTGGGAACTAATTTGCATTTCAGTACTACTTTTCATCCGCAAACAGATGGCCAGTTTGAACGAATCATTCAGATACTTGAAGATATGCTGAGATGCTGTATACTGGATTTCGAAGGTACGTGGGATCAATACTTATCTTTGATTGAATTCGCTTACAATAATAGTTTTCAATCAAGCCTTAAGATGGCACCTTATGAAGCTTTATACGGGAAAAAATGTAGAACTCCATTATACTGGTCTGAGCTCAGTGAAAATAAGATTCATGGAGTTGATCTGATAAAAGAGACTGAACAGAAAGTGAAAGTAATCCGAGATAGTCTGAAAGCTACTTCTGACCGTCAGAAATCTTATGCAGATTTGAAATGAAAAGACATTGAATTTGAAATCGGCGATAGAGTATTTCTGAAAGTATCCCCGTGGAAGAAATTATCCCAATTCGGTAAAAAGGGTAAATTGAGTCCGAGGTTCATCGGACCATATGAGATCATTGAGCGTATTGGGCCGGTTGCTTATAGATTGAGACTACCGTCTGAGTTAGAAAAGATACACAACGTGTTTCACGTATTTATGCACTGGCGATATAGATCTGATCCGTCTCATATACTAAATCCTTCTGAGATTGAATTACAGTATGATACGACGTATGAAGAAAAGCCAATCTGTATTCTGTCTCGTGAAGTCAAAGAATTGTGAAATAAAAGAATTCCATTAGTTAAAGTTCTGTGGCATCGACACGGGGTCGAAGAATTGACGTGGGAACCCGAAGATGCTATGAGAAATCAATATCCGAATCTGTTTAACGGTAAGATTTTTGGGGACAATAATCCCTACAGGGGGAGAGTTGTAACAGCCCAATCTAGACCCTAGACGAAAAGTGGTTTTGGAACCACATACCCGAGTCCAAAAAATGTTTTTATATTATTTTTTATGTCTGTACTGTACGAACTTGCATCTGTGAAAGGTCTATATATTAATTTGATTGTTTCTGTGCTTAATTATTGAAAAGGATTAAACTGCATGAAGGTGGAGTTAGCATTCCACATGTGAAAGGTGCCTTTTGTATGTGGCTTTTTAATATGAGGGCCTTATGTGGCCATTAACCCATTTGAAGCATGAGTGGTCATAAATGACCTTAGACTATGTGTTTGTTAAATAGTTTTAATGAGGGCCAAAATGGTAAACTAATAATTTATATTAATTAAACAAAACCAAAGCATGAAATTAGCCATTTGTGTCCATCTTTAGCCGATTTTTATGAAGAAAAGAAAAGGAGAAAACCATTTGAGGGTTCGGCAATTGTAAACCTTGATTAAGGTATGGATTTTTGTTTGTTTTGATAATTTTTTTATGTTTCTATGATCGTTGCTTCGTGTTCTTTCATGCCCATGCCTCAATTTCTGTTTTCGATAAAGTCTGTAAATAGTGCCATTGTTGATTTCTTGAGCTTTGTTATGAATTTGAGTGTATAAATATGAGTAGATGATGAGTTTATATGATTTGCCATGAAATCTTGATGAATTTGGGCTATATGGACTTGTTTGTGAAAATGCTACTTTGGAAAGACTAAATTGTGAAATGGGTATGATAAATGGGCCTATATGAGAACTATGAAGTTTCAGCTAGGCCAATGTGTAAAGAAATTATGTTTATTTGATGATTTGTGAATTAGGGACCAAAGTGTCAAAAATGTGTAAATGTAAGGGTTAAAATGCAAATTACCCTAAATGTGTGATTTTGGATTGAATTGAATGAGATGATAGATTGAATGATTGAATTTGAATTTGTTTAGATCAAGAACAAAGAAAAATGGACTTAGATCGAGGGAAGTCCAAAATCGTCGATTAGTCGACTCGCATCCCTTAACTCCGTACGAGGTAAGTCAAATTACAAATACGTGTTATATTAACTGTCTGATAATATTATTTTGAAATAATAAACTGTATTGAATGGCCTTAAGAGCCTGACTGGGAAAGTCAGAATCGTATTCGATTGAGAAATGATGAAACAAGATCATGTAAGACCTCGTCCGGGACGAAGGCATTGATTTGTGATAGTATGTAAGACCGTGTCTAGGACACTAGCATCACTTACAACTCGTGTAAGACCCTGTCCGGGACAGTGGCATCGATAGTGAATAACATGTAAGACCACGTCCGGGACGTCAGCATTGTATATGGCCTATCTGAATTCTGTAAATTTCTAAACGACTCGAAGAGAACGTTTGTTAATCGGGTAAATGCTTGCCTTATATGTCTGATTCAGGTATGTACGTATCGTAGAAAATTCTGAGTAGAGAGATTCTAATTGCTAATGATTTGTTAAATGCGGAATTTGTATGGAAATGTGGAATCAAGATATGAAATGCGTATGAAATTTAGATAAAGGTTTGTTTCATGAATTGGCATGAAATGGATATGTGTATTCGCTCATGGTTGGAACATTATGTGTATTTATAGTTGAATTATGTATATTTGACTTACTAAACTCTTAGTAGCTTACTCTGTTCGTATTTTCTACTGTTTAATAGTTTTTGTCGCTACTAAAGGCTCGAGAATAGTCAAGGATCGTCACACACTATCGATTTCATCATTGGTACTTTTGAGATTTGTAAATATGTGAATTATGGCATGTATAGGCTAGAAAGTCTTTGTTAAGCTTTGAAATGTGAAAATGTTATGTTATGTGAATGCTTAGCAAAGGATGCTTTAAAAATGCTATGTTTGATAAATGGCAAGGTGAGGTTTTGGTATGTGAATTATGAAGCCTTGTGGCTACTTATATGCTTGTTTGAAGAGTTGGTAATTGAGGCTTATGTGTTGCATATTTATGCTTGTAGATTTGACCCTTAGTTGGGTGGCAAATTGGCTTAAACCAAGCCTATATTTGTACCACACGGCCAGGAGACACGAGGCGTATGCTCTAGCCGTGTAAACCCTACATCTTAGTGCTTTGAACAAATTTTACACACGGTCTAGACACAGGCGTGTCTGGTAGCCGTGTGGCAGTTGACAGTGTTAGCCACGGCCTAGACACATGGGCGTGTCTAGTGACCGTGTGATGTTAGTCAGTTTCAGCCACGGGCTGAGTGTTTTGGGCATGTCTAGTGGGCACGACCGTGTGTGTGTACATGGGCTAGGGGCACGACCGTGTGTCCCTAACTTGAGAAATTTCTAAATGTTTCCCTTATCTTTCATATGTTTGCAAATTGATCCTAAATGAATGTATGTATCATTACATGAGCTTTAAAGCATGATTGGTGAATGATTATAAAACTATGCTATTGACATTAAAGTTCAAAATTTGTCTGTTCTGATTTGTGTTATAAGTCTGGTAATGCCCCTTACCTATTCCGACGACGGTTACTGGGTAGGGGTGTTACAATTATTCTGGTTAGGCCCTATTTCGAGACGTTACACAGTACACAGGGACTATTCACTTGACAAGTTGGTTAACTTATATGTTTCTGAAATTGTGAGACTACATGAAGTACCATTATCGATCATTTTGGATAGAGATCCGAGATTCACGTCACGATTTTGGAAGAAGTTACAAGAAGCTTTGGGTACAAAGCTAAACTTTAGTACTGCTTTCCACCTACAGACCGACGGTCGGACAGAGAGAGAAATGCAGATACTTGAAGATATGCTCAGATGTTGTGTGTTGGAATTCCAAGGTAGTTGGGGAAAGTACCTACCTTTGGTCAAATTTGCTTACAATAACAGTTTCCAGTCGAGTTTGAAAATGGCACCTTATGAGGCATTATATGGGCGTAAGTGTCGAACGCCTTTGTATTGGAGTGAACTAAAGGAAAATCAAATTCGCAGAGTTGATTTTGTCAAGGAAACAGAGGAGAAAGTAAAAGTGATCCGAGACTATTTTAAAGCTGCTTCTGATAGACAAAAGTCATATGCGAATTTGAAACCGAAAGAGATCAAGTTTGAAATTGGGGATAAAGGATTTTTGAAAGTTTCTCTGAGGAGGAAAGTTCTTAGATTTGGCCAAAAAGGTAAACTAAATCCACGTTTCATCAGACCCTATGAGATCACCGAGAGGATAGGACCGTTAACTTATCAGCTAGCTTTGTCGTCTGAGTTAGAAAAGATTCATAATGTATTCCATGTGTCCATGTTACGACGCTACTGATTAGACCCTTCACATGTGATTATCCCGACAGAAATTGAGATTCAACTGGATATGATTTATGGTGAAAAACCAGTTAAGGTTCTGGCTCGAGAAGTCAAATAGTTAAGAAACAAAAATATAGCCCTTGTGAAAGTACTATGGCAAAGACATGGGGTAGAAGAGGCAACATGGGAGCTTGAGGAAAACATGAGAAACCAATATCCAAACCTTTTTTACTGGTAAGATTTTCGGGGACAAGAATCCCTATGGGGGAGGATTGTAATAGCCCAAATTAGGGTCTAGTTGAAATAGTGGTTTTGAAACCATAAATCCGAGGTAGAATTAAATATTTCATGATTATTTTTAAGTTTATGATATGATTGCATGACAGTGAGAAAATTTCATGAAGGAATATTTATAAGATAGTGATTAAATTGTCCTTAGGGCTAAATTGCAAAAGTTGCAAAATATGAGTTTCAAGAAGTTTTAAGGGTGAATTGGCATTAGAGAAATTATTAGAAGTCCTTATTTAGCGATTAGACCATTTATTAGCATGATGGACAAAAATGCCCAAGGAAGGAAAATTTTCTAAAGAAAGGGCATAAGGGCGTTTCGGTAATTTGGATAATTAATGAAATAAAAAGGGAAAAATAAGTAAAAAAATGTGCTCATCTTCTCCATGCTTGTGCCAAAATTTCAAGGGATTCCATAGCTAGCGTTTATTTCATTTTCAAGCTCACTAGTAAGCGCAATTTAGCCCCGTTTTTAATTCTCTTCGTATTTTTTAAATCTTTATAGCTTAATTTAGCCATTTCTACCACTAATTTGAGTTAGGGTTTATGCTTAAAAATATACTCATGCATGACATGCATGTATTTTGATGCCTAGTGGTAGAATATGAAAGTTTAAAGTGCAGTAAACATCTTTTACTAGGTGATTTTTCATAAAAATCCCTAATAGCGACCAAATTGTAAAGGTAGTAAAATGTGTAGTAAAAGTGAAAATTTATGGAAATAGGGGCTATTTTGAGCACATGAATGGGTCAGCTAGGTTTGTATAACCAAAAAATAACTGCATTTCATTTTACGAGCCTAGGGACTATTTTACAAATATGCAAAAGTTTAGGGGCAAAATTATAAAATTTTCCAAAGTATAAATTATGCGCTAATTAGCCAATGTGAATAGTAAATAAGTGAAAATTTTCAATTTAGATCAAGAAACACGAAGCCTGAATCGAAACAGGGGAAAGAACAAGATGGTGGACTAAACCGTACACCTCCCCGTATTTTGGATCCGAGGTAAGTTGTGTGTAATAAATTAGCGTTGTGCATTGTTAAAATTATTGTGATGACATTCAATGAAATTCATGTTATTTCCATAAGAATTATTGATATATTTTTACTAAAGAAATGATGAAGATATAATTGTGAAATCCCGGTTAAATTTTTAAAGAATACGAAGGATACCATAGTCATGACATGAGAATTTGTAGGTCCCATGTAAGACCATGTTTAGGACATGGCATCGACACTGAATTGAGGTTCCATGTAAGATCATGTTTGGGACATGGCATTAGCAACAGGTGGTCCCATATAAGACCATGTCTGGGACATGGCGTCGACTCCAAGATGAGAATTAGATCCCCCGTAGGACCATGTCTGGGACATGGCGTTGGCATCTAAGAGTGATCTCGTGTAAGACCATGTTTGGGATATGGCATTGGCATCAATTTACAGTCCCATGTAAGACCATATTTGGGATATGGCTTCGGCATTGACATTGAAATCCCATGGCTTTGGGATATGGCTTTGGCATCTTACCATGAAAATGACATTTAGAGCATCCTTCGGTATTCTAAGTAATTTAACGAGAAAAGTATTCAAGTTGATGAATTTAACGAGAAAGACTAAAGTTTTATGATGAGTGATACAGGTGCACATGAATAACTTACAAGAAAATGAAAACGTAATGATATGAGTATGACAGTGAGAAAAGCATGAGTAAGCCATGAAAATGAGTAAATAAATTATGTGATATCCATGATATCCTATTTGGATGATTATTTCATGATTTATGTTACTATTTATTTCATGCAACTTACTAAGCATTTATGCTTACTCCCTTTATTTTCCCTTTTCCTTGTAGTTTTGCCAAGCTAGCTCGGGGATCGTTAAAAGTCAGAGCTTAAAGTCACAGTATCAAGCATTTCATTTTGGTATAGTAAAGTTTAGTTATTTTGTGTATGGCATGTATAGGAACTTAGTCATTTTGTTATATCTTTTATTGGGTAGCCAATTGTGTTGGCTATTGATGTTACTTAAGTCAATTTTTAATGGCCTTTGGAAATGGGCTAATATTGTTTAAGTTTTAATTATGCTAAGTGAATGCCATTCATGATAGCCTATGATTGCATGTTTAAGTAGGAAAATGAATGATGGGAATACATGGTTAATGTGATGCTTCATGGCAAGTAAATGCCTTAAGTTTGGGTATTTAGATATATATATAAATGTCATATTATGTGTTATCGAAGTTGGTATTGTGTTTGATTAAGTTTCAAGGCGGCAAAGGGCTTGGAAAATAGCCTATATTTGTTTACACGTGTAGGCACACAGGCATGTGTCTAGACCGTGTGTGAAACACAGTCAGCCCCACAAGCATATCGTTAGGCCGTGTCCCCTGCACCTTAATTATGCAAAACAGAATGCCCAATAGTAAACACATGGGGAGAGACACGCCCCTGTGTCTCAATCATATGGAGGGCACGGCCTAGCACACGGACGTTTGGCTTGGATGTGTGACCTAAATTGCATGCTGACCTCAATCATGTGACCACACGGCCTACCCACACGGGCATGTCCCACCTCACATGGGCGTGTGGCCCTGTTTTGAACAAAAATTTCCTATGTGCCCGAAAGTTTTCGATTTGGTTTTGAACCATTCCCGAAGATGTTTTGGGCCTCGTAGACCCATGATAAGGATTTTAAGAGAACATATGAAAAGTTTTTTTTAAATAGAAATGAAATTTTATGGATTAATTTTACACATTCGAGTAAGTTAAGTACGGTAATGCCTCGTACCCTGTCCCGGCATTGGACACGGGTAAGAGGTGTTACACCTAACCCGTATCCTTCGCTGAAATAGGGTTACAGAGTATTATCAAAAACTTTTAACGTAAAAACATTCATCCTACAAACACTTGCATAATGTCCCTTTTTTGAGCCCCCGAGGCCTTAGAAACACTTTCGAAATGATTCGGGACTAAATAAAAAATATTTAGAACTTTATGGAAAAAGATAGAAATATTCATACTACAGGGGTAACATAGTCGTGTGGCCAGGCTGTGTGACTCACACGGCTGAGACACACATTCGTGTCTCAGGTTGTGTGGGCATTCGAAGTAGGGACACACGGCCGTGTTCCAGCCCGTGTAACTCTCTGACTTGGTTCACACAGCCAAGCCACACGTCTGTGTGCTAGGCCTTGTAACTCTTGAAATGCAACCTATAAAAACTTAAAGGGGACACACAGCTGTGTCGCGTGACTGTGTGTCACACACGGTTGAGACACATGCTCGTGTCTTAGGCTATGTGGACAAGAAATAGGCCATTTTTAAGCCGTTTCTTTCATCCAAAATATGTTCACACATACAACCCCTTCTACCTATTTCAAGCATTTAAAAATATACCTAAAACATGTATAATAAAGCTAGATCAATATGGTGTTTATCCATACAACCAATATGCCCAAAAAGGCACCTCAAAGCAAGCACTCAACTTAACAACACATATGCATATTTGATCACATCGGTACCATTTTAAAACATGTCATGCTTAAATTATAACTTGTCATTAGAGCTTATCATTTGAACTATAGTTTTCATGCATCCCAAATATACATATATCTAACTTATACATATTTGACCATAACTTATCCATATATACATATATATAGTTTAATTCCATACCAAGTTATACCATTTCAACTTCCATCATTTAAGCATTATAAAAACTAAAAAATCAACCATCATGAGGCCATATACATTGATAAACTATAATCTTTACATATTTTTACCCCATGCTTAGCATAATTTTGGATGAATTATCCCTTAAATTGTGAAATTTGATGCTCCTAAACCTTTAATTTCATGTTTTATACTTAGGTGAGCATAGGAGAGTGAAAAGAACAAGGAACGGGCCAAAAACAGAGAAAATGGGCCAAAGTAAGAGATCAGCACGGCTTGGAGTTCCTCACACGGGTGAACCACATGCCCGTGCCACATTAACAGGCTTGAACACTGCCTGGGCTCGATCCACACGAGCGTGCCACACGGGCGTGTCCCTGTCATAACGAGTTTCAATTTCACACAGAAAAAGCTACTTAGGGGCTAAGAAAGACACTCCAAACTCTATATAAAGACCCTAGGAGGCGACTATAAGCGTGTACAGTGTCCTTGCCAAGACTCAGAGTAGAGGATAGGGAGTTACTCAAAGAAAGCAGATTGATCCATCTCAGAAGCAAGGATCTACAGCGAGATTGAGGATATCCCTTCAATCCTTTCAGGGGTTTTCGGTTTTCTTTATGTTTTGTTGTTTTCTTTACTCTGAGATGTATTCTTTTATAAACATGAACTAAATCCCCAAATACCTGAAGGGGATGAAACCTAAGACGAATCTTGTTAATGTTATCTGAACTATATGATAAATATTTGATTTGTTCTTAATTATGTTTTTTAATTCTTGAATTGATATTTCAAGATATTAATTCAAGTCGAATGTGCTTACTCAGAGGAGAAAAAGTCCCTGTTTAAGAGTAGATCCAACATAATTAAGTGAAGTTGATCGCAATCATAGACATAGGATGATGAAAATCTACCAGATTAGAGTCAAATCTAATAGGGAGATCTATAGAACGAGTTAATGCAAAACTAGGGGTTTTAATTAGAAAGAGATTTCAATTAATCAACCTAAGGTTAGTTGTTCTTATTCTCGACGGAGATATTAACATAATTTAGGGACCTCTACGGATCAAGTCAAATGAAGAAATCGTCTAGTTTAGGGTTAAATAACAAGTGAAGTCTAGGTGGATTCTTTCTTAGGTATTACCTTAGTCAATTGAGTTTTCCTAAAATAATTTCCCAATTTACTCTTTGTCGTGTCTTTAGTTAGCTAGAATTTTAATTTACCAACAAAACCCTCTTTATTTTTAGGCTAGATAATAAGAAGAAAGTCATTACTAGTACTTTTAGTTCCTTGGATTCGATATTCTGGTCTTGCCACTAACTATACTATTACTCGATAGGTGTGCTTGCCTTTTATCATGATAATAGTTAGTTTCCAGGTATGATCATTATTACTTCATTGAAATCACGATCAAGTTTTGGCGCAATTGCCGGGAAACTAAGATATTAGGAACACTCGATTCCTATTACTTTAGCTATTTTTTTTACTTTATTTGCAATTATTTGCTATTTTTCTTACTAAAATTTTCTTTTTCCTTTCCCTGATAGGGGTCTCTAGTTCATGACTAGAAGAAACCTGTCAGGACCACTATTGTTTGATAACGACTTAGAAACCACAGTTTGCAGAAATCGAAGAAACATAAGGCGAAGCTTACAATACACAGAACAAGGACAGGAGAACGAAACCGAATCTACTGAAGAAATAGATGCAAATCAGGATAGTCTACCACCTCCGGTGATAGTCGTAGATCCTGTGAATCAAAACCCTGTTCCTCGTACTATGTATGATTATGCTAAGCCTAATCTAGCTGGTACTGAATCTAGTATTGTTAGGCCTGCTATTACTGCAAATAATTTTTAACTAAAACCTAACACTATTCAAATAATACAACAGTTTGTTCAATTTGATGGTTTGCAAGATGAGGACCTAACTCACATTTACCTAATTTTTTGGAATTCTGCGACACATTCTAAATAAATGGCGTTTCTGATGATGCCATTCGTCTTCGGTTATTCCTTTTTCCTTGAGGAATAAAGCTAAACAGTGGTTAAATTCTCTACCCAGAGGATCAATCACTACTTGGGAACAAATAACCGAAAAGTTTTTACTTAAATATTTTCTACTGGCTAAAACGGCAAAGTTAAGGAATGACATCTCTTCTTTTGTGCAGATGGATTTAGAAACACTCCACGATGCTTGGGTGAGATATAAGGATTTATTTAGAAGGTACCCTCACCATGTGTTACCTCTATGGTTACAGGTTCAAACTTTTCACAACGGTTTGAACCCCTTAACGAGACAGATGATTGATGCGGCCGCGGGTGGAACAATCAATAACAAAACACTAGAGGCAGCTTACGAGCTTATAGAGGAGATGTCACTAAATAACTATCAGTGGCAAGTCATGAGAACAAAGCCGCAAAAAGCTGTCGAAGTTTTTAATGTTGACGCGGTCACCATACTACCTAATCAGGTAGAACTTCTTAATAAAAAGATTGATAGTTTCGTTGGTACTACGCAAGTACATCCAGTAATGCAGTGTAACTAAACTCTAGGAAACATGAGCAATCCAGAGTACTCCTCTTATGGACATGGCATGGAAAACGAGCAAGTCAACTATATAGGTAATAATCCTCGACCTCAAAATAATCCTTACAGTAACACTTACAATGCAGGTTAGAGGAACCACCCTAATTTTTCATGGGGGGACAAGGCAATCAAGGAAATCAAAGACCACCACCCCCTCCAGGATTTCAACAACCACCTTACTAGTAAGAGAAAAAGCCGAACCTTGAGGAGATGCTTACGAAATTTATCTCAGTATCAGAAACTCATTTCCAAAACACTGAGACGACACTTAAAAATTAGCAAGCATCCATTTAAGGACTCGTAACTCAAATAGGCCAACTCGCCAAGCTAATCTCTAAAAGACCACAAGGTGGTTTATCGAGTAATACTAAACCCAACCCTAGGGAGCATGTTAAGGTAGTCACATTAAGGAGTGGAAAAATAATAGTAGAAACTGAGAAGAAAGCTATTCAAGAACCTGACAAGGAGACACTCGAAGAGACCGAACCTAAAGAAAAAGCCCCACCGGCCCCTAAAGAATACAAGCCACCCATCCCATACCCAGCAAAGTTGAAAAAGACCACATGGATGCTCAATTTGGTAAATTTCTTGAACTTTTTAAATAGTTACATATTAACTTACCCTTCGTTGAAGCTATTTCGCAGATGCCCACATATGCAAAATTTTTGAAGGAGTTTCTAACAAATAAAATGAAGTTTGAAGAACTGTTTATAGTGGAACTTAATGAGGAATGTTTAGCAATCCTCCAGAATAAACTACCAACCAAGTTAAAAGATCCAGGAAGTTTTACTATTCCTTGCTTAATTGGTAGTTTAAATATTGAAAAAGCGTTAGCAGATTTAGGTGCCAGTATCAACTTAATGCCTTATAAAATGTTCAAGCAACTAGGTCTAGGGGAACCAAAACCTACTAGGATGAGTATTCAATTAGCCGATAGATCTGTTAAATATCCTAGGGATATCATCGAAGATGTATTAGTTAAAGTTGATAAATTTATATTTCCTGTTGATTTTGTTGTGCTTGACATGGATGAGGATGTCGAGGTACCCTTAATCCTAGAAAGCCCATTTTTAGCTACTGCTAGAGCTATTATTGATGTAGGAGATGATAAACTTGTACTTAGGGTAGGTGATGAAGAAATTATGTTTAAAATTTATGATGCCATGCGATTTTCTAGGGAACAAGATGATTCTTGTTATTTTATCAATTCCATTGATTATTCTGTTCAAGATTCTTTTCAAGAAATCACTCTTAAAGACACATTGAAACTGTGTCTCATTCAAGGTGGGGGAGAGGACGAAGTCACCACTGAGATGAAAAAGGTAATAACTGATTTAAACTTCAACGAACCTTCCCCAATACAAGTAGATTACGAGGGTATCGAGATTAAAGATAAACTAACACAAAAACCCTTTATTGACGAACCGCCCAAACTAGATATCAAACAATTACCCAAACACTTAGAATATGCATTCTTAGGAGACAATTCTACACTACCAGTAATTATTGCTTTAAACTTGCAACCCAAGGAGAAGGAGGAATTAATCCAAGTGTTAAGAGAACATAAAAGAGCCATAGCTTGGAAAATTTCTGACATTAAAGGAATCAATCCTTCTTTTTTCACCCACAAAATTTTGATAGAGGAGGAATATAAACAATGTGTGCAAGCTCAAAGAAGATTAAACCCCGTCATGAAGGAAGTGGTCAAGATTGAGGTAATTAAACTTCTAGATGCTGGAATTATTTATCCTATTTCTGAAAGTACTTAGGTAAGTCCTGTGCAGGTTGTTCCTAACAAAGGCAGCATGACTGTTGTTGCCAATGAAAAGAACGAATTGATCCCTACAAGACCGATAACAGGTTAGAGAGTTTGTATTGACTACAGAAAATTGAACGATGCCACTAGAAAAGATCACTTCCCATTACCCTTCATTGATGAGATGTTGGAAAGACTTTCAGGACCTATGTATTATTGCTTCTTAGATGGGCTTTCTTGTTATTTCCAAATCCCGATAGCTCCCGAAGATAAAGAGAAAACGACATTCACTTGTCCATATGGTATGTTTGCTTATCATAGAATGCCCTTTGGATTATGTAATGCTCCAGCTACTTTTCAGCGTTGCATGCTAGCCATCTTTGACGAACTCGTGGAGGACATCATAGAGGTATTTATGGATGACTTCTTGGTATTCGATAACTCTTTCCATCTCTACCTTAAAATTTAGAACGAGTTTTAATAAGGTGTGAGGAAACAAATCTTGTTCTCAGTTGGGAAAAGTGCCATTTTATGGTTCAAGAAGGTATTATTTTAGGACACAAGATTTCTAGTAAGGGGATAGAAGTTGATAAAGCAAAAGTTGAGACTATTGAAAAACTACCTCCCCCTAGTTCAATTAAGGCAATTAGAAGATTTTTAGGACACATTGGTTTCTATAGAAGATTCATTAAAGATTTTTCTAAAATAGCTAAACCTTTAACGAAATTACTAGAAAAAGATGTACCCTTTCATTTTGATCAGGAATGTTTGAGGCATTTAACACTCTCAAAGAGAAACTTACTAATGCTCCAATTATAGTAGCACCTGATTGGAATTTACCTTTTGAGATAATGTGCAATACAAGTGATTTTGCAGTAGGTGTAGTTCTTGGACAGCGAAGAGACAAGCATTTTTAGCCAATCTACTATGCTAGCAAAACTCTAACAGCCGCACAAGAGAACTATACTACCACAGAAAAAGAATTGCTAGCTATGGTTTTTGCGTTCGACAAATTTAGACCATATCTGATATTATCTAAAGTCATCGTTTATACTGATCATTCTGCTCTTCGTTATATTTTAACTAAGTCCGATGCAAAACCTCGATTAATAAGTTGGATTTTATTGTTGCAGGAATTTGTTTTGGAAATACAAGATAAAAAGGGAGCTGAAAACTTGGTAGCCGATCACCTTTCTAGGCTTGAGAATCCACACCTCAAAGAACTTGATGAAATCGAGATAAACGACTTGTTTCTTAAAGAACAACTCTTATTCATATCTGATTTGCTTAAACTCAGTTCATAACATCTAAATAACTAACTAAATCCTTAAAACGTAGATTTTTTAGAGTCACACGGCCAGGCACACGGACGTGCCTAAAGCCGTGACACACCACAGGTTGAGACACGGCCGTGTGACATAGCCGTACAAAAATAGAGGAAAATTTTTCCTTAGACACGGGCTTCGAAAAAATGCCACGACCGTGGGATATGAGCGTGGGCGAACCTGCCAAATCAACACGGGCATGTAACACGCCCGTGCCAATGGGCCGTAGGTGAAACTGAGAAATCAGCACGGGCGTAGGACACGCCTGTGCCTATCACCCATGGCCAAACCATACTTCCACGAAACACACGGGCTAGACTCAAAGCACACGGGCATGTGCCATGGCCGTGTGCCCAATTCCTTATATTAAACCACCCATTATTCATCACCACACCACCACCACCTCATGATTCATCTGCCGATAAGAATATTTGAGTCCAGTTTCGTTTATTTTTACTTTATTTTATCTGCCTTCTTAAGTTCCTTTCCTTTATATTTTTCCTTTTCCTTGTAAATACTTTTATTTTTGCACTTTATTCCATATCGAGTAATACTTTAATTCTCCTCACAGTTGTGATTATTCTCTTCAGCAGCCTAGAATCATGAACCTCAAGTGGTCCTTTCCCTAATACAGCTTTCACTATTCTAAGGAATTCATCCAAAATTTAGGGAGTCTCGTTTCTATCCCTCACTTACCTCAAGTGTATGCTTATATTTTTACCTATCTTCGTATATTGAAGACAATGTACATATTAAGTGTGGGGGGATTATAAGTTGAATTGTTCTCAAATCCCTAAATTTTGCCTTGTCCCTCAAGTCACTTTCTCATAGCACTATTAGAATGAATTCCAATTAATTTATGACTTTTATTGATATGCTTAGGATTAAGGCATAGGTATTTGTGCTTCGATTATTCAAACTTTAAGACATTAGAGAATCAAGCGTGATAAGTTGAAATTTTTTAGAAATTAAAATTTTTTTGGGTTGTTTTCCCAATTTTAAGTATTAATTTGAAATTTGAATTCACAGGATTGACATCAAAAGCCATAATTTTGGTGAGATTTTTTAGCCTTTTGAGCATACTTCCTTTCATGCTCATTTTTATTATTGCTTTGAGTGAGTCAATATTGATTTGTTGTGCTAGAACTTGATTGAATTATACAAGTCGAGACCACATCATTGATTTGATATACCGAGATGATAAAGGCACCTGGGTTTTAACCCATTTACTCCATAAAAGCCTATCTTCATAATTAACCCTTCGTGAGCCCCTTTGAGCCTAACAAACCATCTTGTTTCTATTCACCCTCAATATTAACCCATAACTCATCATTGTTGAAATCCCCCTAATTACTTTGATCCCAATTTTTGTCGAGAACTGAATTGAATAATTATCTAGCTATGTTCTCCTTTTCAGTTAGTTAAGTTTGTAAGGTATTTGATTTGTTATTAAAAAAAAAAACCCAGTTCTAATTAAATTTTTAGCATATTGTTATGTAATTATGTATGGATCTTAAACAATGTTATTTATGAGGAAAAAGCTTAAATTTATGAATTTATTTCGGTGATAGAGATTTTTCTAGTTAGATGATTTTTTTAAGTTCAATCTCGATTCTAACCCTTTTTTTTAGCTTGTTACCACACCCCTAACCGAAGCCCCATTACAACCATCTAAAGACCTTTTGGTCGATGTATCATATCAATCTATAGTGGTGGAGATGTGATTTTCATGCAAGCCTATGGTAATAACTTTTCATGTTGACTAATGAGTGCTTAATTTTTGAACCCTAAACGCTTCGAGTGGATAGAGTGAATCCTTAGTGTGGATGTCAACTCTTGTTGATCTTGAATTCAAGGTAATTACTTAGAAGAGGGGAGAAAACCTAAGTTTCTGTGATAAGATTCTTAACTTAGACTGTTTGAAACTTTAATGTTCTTTTAGTTGAATTTTCAATGTATGATTACTCACGGATTGATTCGAAACATTATTGATAAGATTTATAAGTTGAGAAGAATGATTTTTAATTGTGAGTTGAGGATTTTGCTTGAGGACAAGCAAAGGCTTAAGTGTGGGGGTATTTGATAAACTGTAATTTATACAATTTTTCCCCATGCTTAGCATAATTTTGGATGAATTATCCCTTAAATTGTGGAATTTGATGCTCCTAAACCTTTAATTTCATGTTTTATACTTAGGTGAGCATAGAAGAGTGAAAAGAACAAGAAACTGGCCAGAAACAGAGAAAATGGGCCAAAGTAAGAGATTAACACGACCTGAAGTTCCTCACACGGGTGAACCACACGCCCGTGCCACATTAACAGGCTTGAACATGGCTTGTGCTCGATCCACATGGGCGTGCCACACAAGCATGTCCCTGTCGTAACGAGTTTCAATTTCACGCGGAAAAAGCTACTTAGGGGCTAAGAAAGACACTCCAAACTCTATATAAAGACCCTAGGGGGCGACTATAAGGGTGTATAGTGTCCCCGCCAAGACTCAGAGTAGATGACAGGGAATTACTCGAAGAAAGCCGATTGATCCATCTCAGAAGTAAGGATCTACAGCGAGACTAAGGATCTCCCTTCAATCCTTTCAGGGGTTTTGAGTTTTCTTTATGTTTTGTTATTTTCTTTACTCTGAGATGTATTCTTTTATAAACATGAACTAAATCCCCAAATACCTAAGGGGGATGAAACCTAAGATGAATCTTGTTATTGTTATCTGAACTATATGATAAATATTTGATTTGTTCTTAATTGTGTTTTTTAATTCTTGAGTTGATATTTCAAGATATTAATTCAAGTCGAATATGCTTATTCAAAGGAGAAAAAGTCCCTATTTAAGAGTAGATCCGGCATAATTAAGCGGAGTTGATTGCAATCCTAGACATAGGACGACGAAAATCTGCCAGATTAGAGTCAAATCTAATAAGGAGATCCATAGAACGAGTTAATGCAAAACTAGGGGTTTAATTAGAAAGAGATTTCAATTAATCAACCTAGGGTTAGTTGTTCTTATTCTCGACGGAGATATTAACATAATTTAGGGATCTCTACGGATCAAGTCGAATGAAGAAATCGTCTAGTTCAGGGTTAAATAACAAGTGAAGTCTAGGTGGATTCTTTCTTAGGTATTGCCTTAGTTAATTAAGTTTTCCTAAAGTAATTTCCCAATTTACTCTTTGTCGTGTCTTTAGTTAGCTAGAATTTTAATTTACCAACAAAACCCTCTTTATTTTTAGGCTAGATAACAAGAAGAAAGTCATTACTAGTACTTTTAGTTCCTTGGATTCGATATTTCAGTCTTGCCACTAACTATACTACTACTCGATAGGTGCGCTTGCCTTTTATCGTGATAATAGTTAGTTTCCAAGTACGATCATTATTACTTCATCAAAATCACAATCATACATATATCAACCTAACAACCATTTCAATCAATCAAAATACCATAATTACAAGCCAAAACATAATGGCTATAATATCAACCAAAACACTTATACATGTGCATGTTTAAACAACTATCACTTAACTTGCTTTCATGCCAAAACATAACATAATTGATACATAATAAACATACCATTTTGGCCATTTAAAGATTCAAATCTAACTATATCCAGATGGTTCCAACAATCAACATGTTTACAAACCATATTTCAATCATGCACATCTATCTAAAACCTTTCCAAAGCATACCATATCTTGACCATGTTGAGGTCAATTCATCGTATATCACTTTGGCCATTCAAACATGCTTTAACACATATTAACAAGGCACCAAATGTACCAAGGCTACATCACCCAAATGACATATACATGCCAAACTCATCAACTAACATTAAACCAATCATCAACCATAAGTCCACCTATACATGTCATTATAACCTTAACCAATACATCAAAATCTACCGATATAATTGCTGGATAGTGTGATAGATCTCTGATGACCTTCCAACCCGATCAAGCTTCTGATTATCTGAAGAGTAAAGGAAAAATAATTACGTAAGCAATGAATGCTTAGTAAGCTCGTATAAACTTTAGTCATATTAATCCATTTCAAATATGAAATTTATACATATCAAGAATAATCCTATACCAATACCACAAAATTCATGAAACCATATTCAACAACTCACAAATTGAATAAATCTACAGCATCACATATACATATCATCTCTAGCATAGTAGAATTCTATAAAACTTTAAACCCTTTCAAATTTTCTTATTTTCATTTGCATTTCATTACTTTCCATTGCATTTACTTTCTTTAGTTTAAACAACAAAATCAATTCAACTCATTATTCCATTTTTCATCATTTTACACTTCAAGTATGAACTTACTATTTTATTACCTTTCCACACTTGTTTCATATGCATAACACACAAGACATAAGCATATCATCAACCATAGCCACAAACTAGTGCATTTAAACATAGCTCTTTTGGAATTAACCACATGATAAACCATTTCATAAGAAATTACATAATTTAAACATTACCATTCATTCATGAATACAAGCATATTTCCATTTGGGCATTTACCATTTCAATGCATAACTTCTAAGTAAGCATAGGCCAAAGCCTAAGCATTCACACCAAACATGTTATCAATATAGGCATAAGACATAGGCAATTTACTCATGGATGATCACAACATTTAAACATGTAACATATTAATATATCATCCATCTCAACTTACATTTATCCATGTATCACCAATTCAATGCAATTCATATGTGAACATGTCTTAGTTCGTATCAAACTTTTATCATTTACTTTCAAATCATGCCCATTAAACCGTTTAGAATATCGTTGGATACTTGGGATAGCTCATACAGAGTGTGCTAATTCATATAACTGTAATTTTGCAATTCCTGTTCATGTATGCTCACACGAGTTGTGAATCAAAATGCTCACACGAGCTATGAAAAATGGGTCTGCTCACACGAGCTGTGGGTCAAAACGTAGCTACACGATGCTACTCACACGAGCTGTGAATCAGAATGCTCACACTTGCCAGACCTCAGCCATCGATAAGACATTCAAGACCAACATCTGAATCATGCAAACCCTAATGACATATCATTTTTATCCTACGAATTCCTAAGGTTCAAACGAGGCTAGGTAGTCATCGAAACATCGTTGGATTTTCAATCATTTCATTACAAGATAAATTGCATACAAGCACATATATATTAATTTAATCACAATATAATTACATATTAACATTCAATTTAATCAAAATTATATAGAATGAAGTTCATACGAACTTACCTGGCTAAATTGTAGAAATGCCAAAGTAAAGAGGCATTTTGGTAATTTTCTATTCTCCTCAATTTTCCACTTGATCTTGATCTAAATTAATAACTTCATTCAATAAATCAATTTAGACAGTAAAATAATGTATTTCACACAATTTAGTCATTTTATTTTTTTACAAAATTACCCCTAAAGTTTTATTTTTATTCAATTTAGTCTCTAAGACTAAAACATGCAAATTAACTAGTTTTACCCAAAATTGAGCCTAGCTGAATACTTAGGGCATCCAAAATAGCCTATTCATGCAACAATTTCATATCAAATACTTGTACTTATACTACTTTAACAATTTAGTCCCTAATCGAAAAATTCATCAAAAATCACTTAATAAAATACTTTTAAATAGCAACTAATATTTCAAATTCATCATTTAACATCTAAAATCACAAGTTTCATCAATGGTAACATTCAAAATATTTAACAATTTCAAAATTGAAGGTACGGGATAGCTGGATCTCAGAAACATAAAAATTATTAAAAACAAGACTAAAATGGACTTACATGTATCTTCAAAATGAAAGCCGAAGCTTCAAGCTTCTCCTTTTCTATTTCCATGGCAAATTTGATGATGAAATTAAAATGGGGAAGAAAACATTTTGTTTGCTTTATCTTATTAACCTTTTATTTTTATTTTATTGAAATTAAGCATCCAATCACCCCACTAATATATAATATGGTATATTTACCATATTAATTCATATTCTTTCATTTATTAAGCCATTTAATCACTCAAATCAAATAGTGATCAAATTTTACGTCTTTTACGATCTAGTCCTTTTTAATTCATTAACTATTGAAATATTGAAATTTTTCAATGAAACTTTAATACCACCTTAGTGACACTCTATAAATATTTATAAAATAATTTATGACTCGGTTTAAAGAAACGAGGTCTCGATATCTCATTTTCTAAAACCACTTAACCTTAGGGTCTTACAACTTAAACTAAATAAATCACTTATATAACAAAAATCACTATATCAAAAACCTTTTTAAACCATGTTTGACTTGTAAATATTAAATAATAATATTCACGAACTTACGCGTTGGATTTGGTGGCCCCGAAACCACTGCTTCTAACACCATTGAAAAACGGGCTGTTACAACTTACATGCCCTACCAGTGGTCTATCTTATCCGCCAATCCGGTTAGCAACTAACATGCTCTACCAGTGGCCCATCTTATCTGCCAATTTGATTAGCAACTAACATGCCCTACCAATATCCAATCTTACTTTTCTAGATACTAAGCTTGCGTACCAAGGAAGTCGTGTCTATTTCTTATCACTTATATACACATGCAGTTACATGCAATAGCAAGCCACGTTTCTGGGAGGATGGTTTTACCTGTACTTATAACCTTTAACTATGATAAACCATAAACTAATAGTATACAAGGATACGAAGGAGACTCATAGAAGACTCACACAATTTGGATACTCATAGAAGGTTTTAAAGAAGATAGTTACCCCCACAAAGTCTCCCATTACAACCTTCTCTTGCTTTTTGAACACTTAATTTTCTTCTTCGATGAAGAACTCTCTCTTAATCGGGGTACAAGAATAAAACAAAGTAAAAGGAAGAAATTAGAACCCCACTACACCAGCCACGTCATTTTTTATAACCCAAACGATCCTAACAATAACCCTACACATGGCCAGAAATTCAGAGTTGATTCAATACCCCTTGATGGCTAACACATCAATCTATAGACAAACATTTCTACCAAAAACCACTACTACCACTAAGAGGTATACACTTTACTTGTACTCATAAGCAACCAACGAACAAGTCATGCAGCTATCTAAACACATCAAGCTATCATCTACAGTACTCTAGTTCAAATTCAACTAGATTTTAACAAGGAACAAACTAAAACTAAACAATATACTCACATCTCACAAGCAAGCATGGTAAACTATTCTACAACTGCAATCTTTCCTGCCACGCTTACAAAGAAAACTATTAGGTCAACAATCCGCTTTAGACGGATTCTACATGCCAAATGAAACAGACCACTTGGTGGGTACAATAGAAGGGTCTGGCAATACAAAATTCACTAAGAGAATCCATTGATTGGTGGGTTCTGCACATCAACCATGCCAAGACGTATAGCTTAGTAGCTTACACTTTGCCAAAAGATGAACCTTCAACTAAGTATTTACAGACTTTCCTGGTTAGCCAAACAATTTGCCAATCATAGTGCAACAACCAATACAAACTTAACCTAGAGGAAAATGTGTAAATCAACCTTCCTTGGCTTATACTTAACCAACAATACGCCCACACAAAATAGCAATTGGGACCACGTTTGACGGGGGTGTTACATGACATACTATTTTAGCAATGTTATGACATGGACGAGATGACGTAACGACGTCGACCTTGAAATTTTAAAACTTTGCAATTTGGTCTTGTTTCATGCTCGGGTTGGCAAAAGAGCTTTCATAAGCGCATACAAATTATGTGTAGCATACATTTAAATTTTAGCCTCAAAGTGCCACATTAACCATCAACTAATCAAATGGGGCTCGTTTAATCCACTTAAAATGGCCCAATTTGTGGAACATATGGAGAAGTCCATCTACTTGAAGCCTTGGTGGCCCAATAAAACACTTTAGTAAAACTAGAGTTACCAAGGTAATTAATGTAAATCCTAAGGGATAAAGATGTATAGAGTTTAAGTCCTTTAGAACTCTTATCTTGTAGATAGACACAAACCTCAATTGTTGGATATGGGGTAGCTCAACTATAAATAGAGGTTTTCCCCCTTATTTGTAATCACTCAGTTGTAAACCTTTAAAGTAATAAAATACTTTTGAGAGCATTTACTCAAAGCACTTGGTGTACACTATTTTTCTTATGGTATTTCTGTTCATTCGTGGCTTCTTTCTCTTTTGAGTTTGCTTCTGCTTTGTTTTGGTGTCTTAGAAAATTTCTGCAATAATTCTCATTTTTTGAGTGTTAGGTTAACTTAGGCGAATTTTAACCTAAAAAATTGCCAAAGGCCATGCGGTTTTACCAAACTAAAATTCTAGCCCCACGACAATTGCATGAGCTTGGAGTATTTATAATAGTTGTAAATAGTGTCGAGATTATGGGGAAAAGGTTTATCTTAGACATGTATGTTGAGGTATTGATGGTTATTCTTAAATAAGGGTGGTAACGGAGTGGGACAATTTTCCTTGACTTTGACTTAATATACTCTTAGTTTATTCTGACTAGATCTAGAAAAAAAATATGATAATTTATTCACTTCAAACTTGTCCTGAAAAATTAAAAGCATACCTGAATTTGAATCAACCTTATATATTAAAATTTTCTATTAGAAATAAATAAAATAATAAACTTTCAATCAATGAATGAAAAGAAAAATAGTAAATTTTTACAAAAATATTTTTTTTTTGTATAAATCACAGGTGTACTCATTCGTTTTACGATTGATTATAATCTTATTTGAGCCACAGTTAAGTAATATCAACTTCAAGACTTTAACTTGATTTGATCTGAAGAAAAAGTTCACTTCCTCTTCTGCCAACTATTTGTTGATTCCATAAAAATAAATTTAGCAATATTGTAACAATGGATTTTTCTGGTTGTACCCACTAAAATCGTTCACTATAAAAAGTGATTTGTTGTTTTGTTCATTCAATACGGAATGAATTTAAAAACCATGTTCTAGAGAAGTAAAATAAAGGGGTGGGAAATGAGATGAAAGAGAAAAAAAGGGGAACTTTTGGGTGGAATTAGAGTAGATAGAAGAGACGCAAGTAAGGGCTAAGGAGAGTTTTAAAAGAAAGCCTAAAATGATATATACGGAAAATATCTTGATACCGAAGTCCATTACTCTTGAATCAGTTCTAATCTAATTAATTTTAAAATTAAATTTGATCCGATCTAGTATTTTAAAAACAATCTAATCGATGAGACGATTTTGGCCATCTTTAATCTTAATATATCACATACAACGAAATTAAACGCAATAGCAATCTGACTTGAGCTTTATGATATTTAAGATTTATCCACCCGTTATGGACAAGTTGTGATTTTATTTGTATTAGTTAATATGCCAAATTTGGTGCTAATTTAAATGTTTATTATATTAAGTTTAGTTGGAAATGGAAATATGTATATATAGTACTCTGCCTACCATTCTCCAACTTGATGCTTTGTAGACGTGAGATTATTAATTTGTTCAAGTTCCCTTACCTACCCGCCATGCCAATCCAAACCAATGATGCATGTGAACCAATTAAGATGAAATACAACTTGTTTGCCTTAGGTCGCCCTCTTGATTTCGCTTCTATTATTGTTTTTAATAACAATATTTTTATTAATCAGTAAGGTGAATAAAAAAGAAAAAAAAGTTGAAAATTTGAGGTTGGGAGGAAGTCTTAATTCTTTTCGGAGACAAGAAAATTTGGTGGTTGTTTGCATGAGTGTGCAAGCCATTTGCATGGCTTAGAGGATAAATTTGGTTATGTGTATTAAGATTATTGACGTGAAAGTCTGGTAATATCTTAAGATGAGACATGTTAAGGTGGCTAACATTTAATTACTCTTAATTTTCACAAGATTTTCATATAGCCTTAGCGTTAATAGAAATGCATAATTTTTCAAATTAAGGTTTGCAAAACTAGCCATAACAGAGATACAAAATTTCTACAAGTATTCTTAGAATGAACTCAAGTGATTTTGAGTGAATTCTATATTTTAAAATTTAAATGAATGAAACTTTTTTAGTGAATTTAAAATAATAAAAAATAAATAAATGAAATACGTACGTGTCACTATAAATCTACTGTGAAAATTTTCCATTGAGAGTTTACCTTTTTTAGAAAAATAGTGGGTATAGAAGAAAAACTATATGATAATGGTAGTTTTAGAGTGAGTTAAATGATAATGGATAGTTTTAGAGTGAGATACATGAAGTGTTAAATGAAAATGGATAGTTTTAGAAGACTAGATTAGTTTTTTCAAGAAATAAATTATCTTTTTAAAATTGTTACATAAAAATTTTAAATTGTATTGTTATCCCGATGCTACATTCTTTAAAATTTTAATCAACAAGGAATTTTAATTCTTTTTAATAATTAAATTAGTGTTAAGAGTTTTATAAGATATTAAATTATTATATGTTTATAATGTGAGCGAAAAAATTCATAAACAAATAAATATAACTATAATTGAAATGATAAAATTAAAAGTTTAAGATTCATTGCGACTCAAGTTCAAGTTTTATTATATGATTTTGTTTTATTGACTTATAAAAATATAGAAAGATAATAAAACGCGCTTCATAAAAGGAATTATTTTTTATTAATTTAACAACTGTGTTAGTGTTTAGTTGATTTATGACAGCAATATAAATAAAATAATATATTGATGTAGCTATAGAGAAATAGAGACTTTAACTCCTTAATTAAATAAAAGAATACATTTCTAACTCTAACAATGAGGAATTTAATTTACCAAAATATTTTAACTTTCTCCTAAATAAAATTCACGGACTCTCTCTATAGAATCAGACTTAGGAGAGGATACAATAAAATATGTAATTTGCATAAGCCATTCATATGAAAATGGACATTAAAACTAAATATATTATGTTATAGGCAGACAAAATTCAACGGAGACTTATATATATTGACTTATTTTTCATCTCTCAGTTTTTGTTTTTTTTTTCATTCTCCTTTATTCTGTATTTTCTTTTCATCTTTTATTTCTTAAGATTATATTGTATAATAAATTGAAAAGACTGATAATCAACTTATAATATGAAAATAAAATCAATGGTATTATAAAAAGTTTAAACCGGCAACACGTTCATTTTTTGGTCAAATTGTTACAATTGAAGGTAGCATTTGGCCGCATCATCCCATGGAACATCTCAATGGTTAAAGCAGGACGAAATCAATTCATTTTAGAAGAAAATCGACCAAACAGATTGTAGCTTTCTTCCTTAGAAGCATCCCTACATTTATAAACTCACAAATGATTAAGCTACAAGCCAATTATATAATAAATATTAGGGTAAATTACATCTAAGATCACTAAATTATTAGTAAGTTTATGTTTTGGTCACTCAACTTAAAATAGCTACAAAATAATTATTCAATTATTCAAAAAAAATTATTTAAGTCACCAGGTTGTTAAAATCGCTATTGTACAACCTTCTTTATTTCCACTGCATGCATCAATTGAAAGTTCCCTTTCTCTTTTTTTTTTTCCAGTTCAGTTTTTTTATGAAACAGTTTTGAATGTCATGAATTTGCGAGACAAAATTTATACAGCTTTCTTCTCCAATCTCCAACACGAATCTGATCGACTTGAATTTAAGGTATTTTCTTTTACTCATTGATGGGTACTCATCGTTAGCCAAATTAAAAAAATAACAATCTAATGATTTAAATAAAAAAAAAACTTTCAAATAATTTAGAGACTATTTTTGTAGCTTTTTAAAGTTAAGCGATCAAGATATAAACTTACTAATAATTTATTAATCTTGGATGTAGTTTAATTTTGTATGAATGATAATCAATTATTAAATTTACATATACATATCAAACTAAATCGTTGGCAAAAAAACACGAGTTTAGTTAATATCACATATACATAATTGTCTTGTAATTCAATCATTTGTGTGTCAACTAAATTTAAGGTTTAATCTAATTAATTTATAAATTTTTTGAAAAGAGATGTTTGAAGGTGCGAAGGGAGACAGGCAAGGGCAAATCCAAGGGGGCTGGCATGGGCCCTGGCCCCCCTAAAATGTAAAATTGCTATTTAGGCCTTTAAGATTTTTAAAAAAAATTAAATTAGTAAAGGTAAAATTGCACTTTGGCCCCCCTAAAATTATAAAAATTTAATTTAGTCCTTTAAAAATTATAAATATATAGACTATAAAAATTAAAATTTCATCCAGTCTCTCCTATAAAATTATTCTGAATTCGCCCTGGAGATAGAAAAAGTAAACAGTGCAACCATCTAGAATAATAAGATAATTGCCAACCTCGCCCACTCGCCCGCCCTTATTTAGTAGGCATATTATTGAACGACTACTCTACATTCCATACTTTGTCTTCGGCTTGTTTTAGTAACCTAATAGTATTTAATATAGAGTCCCACTTCTAGTTTGACCCAATTCCACTGCATAAATTACGTGAATATCAATTACTTCTATCGCTGACTATTCATTACACAATTATAATTAAATTAATTTATATAAAAAATTTTAAAATATTTAATATCATCGAGTGATTGGAAAAAGTTAAAATAAAAGAAATTTAAATCAAGTTTGAATTTTAGAATTATTATTGTCGTACATTCTGATGTAAGCACATCCATGCCAATCAAGGAGGCTAATCCAGAGGTCTTGCCATTAGGACCTATCACACGATCTAAGGCAAAGATATTCAGGGAAGTTCTTTCTTTCACTTATGCTAAAGTTTTTGAATCTTTTGAAAGTGAATATGCCTTAGAAGATAAGTTTTATAGTGTGTTGCATGCTGATATGTGACATACTTATGCCATACTATTTGTATTGGTGTGTTTAGTATGTATATATTATGCTAAGTATGTTTCTGGATTGGTTTGATAGTATTTGTATTGTCTTCAAGTTGTTTGTGTGTTAGTGAATAAGTGTGCACTTGTTTACAACTTCTTAGACTATGTTATATTAAGTTTACATAGCTTTGATAAGTGTTATATTATTTTGTAACATGTACATGAAAGGACACCAGCTCACGAGAGTATATGCAGCTCACATTCAGCTCAAGTCAGCTCAGAGGCTTGTTCCCCAGCTCAACTCAGCCCAGAGCACTCTACACCAACTCATGTCAGCTCATTTCACTTTTAGCTAGTTGAATTTAGCTCAATTTAGCTCCAGTCAGCTCACCTCCGGCTCCACTAGCTCAACTTCAGCTGACAAGTCCAGAAGTAGCTAAATAGTGTCCTACGTGTCAGGGAGTGTACCAGTGTACATGTGGCAGCCTAGGTGGCGTCCAAGCATGTGGATGTGCATGTGCTAGCCTTGTACACATGTGATGCACATGTGTGGCCAAAAACCAGCCTATTCTTATGCATTTGTGCAGCAAGTGAAGGGATAAGGACAAGGGAAGTTGTGTGTTTGAATTTCAAATGAATTAGCACATGTTTAATGTGTTAAACATGCCAACTCCCTCCTTTTTACTTGGCTGCAAATTAATTCCGCCCAAAAGGAGTTATTTCAATTCAAATTTAATTTTTAAACTCCTTTAATATTAGCCACACAATGTAATTCAGCCACCCCTTCATTCTTCTATATATTTGTACTTTAAACTTTGTTAAAAGGTTAGACTTTTTGAAATAAAAATTACTTTGTGAGTTTTCTCTCAAATTCGGTTCTTTTTAGAACTTCTTTATTGACATTTCATTTTTGAATTGTTGTGTCAATCTTGTGATACTTTGGATTCCTAGATCGCTATCTAGTAGATCCAAGTCCGTTGACGTAGAACAGATTTGATTCAGGTTTGCATAACAGATTGTGCGAGTTCTTTCGAGTTCTTCGTCGTTCAAATTCCCAGCAAGTTTCTAGCATTATTTCTGTCATTTTTGAATGTTCAAGGCTGCCATGGATGAATTTTGAAGCATTCATCTTCTACCTTCTTCAAATTTGTCTAGAAATTCCAGCAACATCTTTTCTTGTTTCTCTTGTGTTTTTTTTCAATTTCATGTGCTTTTAAGTCTAAAACCAGCCTCTTTGTTTTGTTTAATTGCAGGGAAGTGCTTATCCGTAAACACTCAAGGATCGTTGTTTTGCCAAGCAACGCCTTATCACATTCACTTTTAAGTTGAATAAAACTAATGTCAAATCATAAAATGTTTGTAATTACATAAATAATCTAGTAATTATAAGTTTGAAATCTCAATATTTATAATATTTTTCTATCTTTAAAATATGATCTAATTTGTAAATAATGATACTTATACAAATGATGTTTTAAATTCTTTAACCAAAGAGTTAGAGTGAACACATAGAATTAATTATAAATAGGAGCTTTATATGATATTTTATTCAATTTTGATATTTACTTATCCTGAATGACTTATCAAAAGCAAAAGCAAAAAATGAATGGGTTGGGGACGAAGAAAGGTTTAAAGACAAATTGCATTAGGTTTTAAACAATCAAATTCCATTTACTTCACATATCTTTACTTTTTCAATATTTAGGATTCTGAACTAATTTACGATTCCCAAATACATTTTTAACTTTATATATAGCTGGTATTTACGTAAGCATTTCTTTTAAAATAAGAAATAGAAAAAAATCAATGACCCATGTTATAATAATTGATTTTTTAATATGTTATAATAATTATTTAACTATTTAAAGTTCAACCTCAACTTATAAGATAAAAACCCTAACACTACATTTTATTAGCATGAATGACTATTTCATTCATGCCTTATTCAGCACAATGGTACTATTTCATTATTTGGTTTGACTGGATGAGTGAAACGATCAAATAGTATTACGGTCTCATTTTGGTCTCTCACAGAATAGCCATCAAATTTTATCTCAAAATCATCGATGGATTATAGCTATGGAAGAAAAATCAATAAGAAACAAAAATTGAAATCCAATCATTAAACAAACTTCGATTCAATACTTTCCCAACTTCGATTTCATCAAATAATGTTGTTTTCACAGCATCAACGTCTCCTCCACTTTACCACATTCCAAGCCCAATGGCAAGCATTTTAGCTCAAGTGTTCATTACATGGAAGTTCTTTGGTATCCTAAATCTTCCTTTCATTTTCCATGATTTTCTCACTCACCAAACAAGAAAAAGGGAAAAGCTTTTCAACTATATAGTCACTTCTGTTTTGGTATTTGAATTACCAGAAATACTCTCCCAAACCCAAAATCTCAGTTTTGCACTAGAAAATGCAAATTAAACTTAAAACCTAGTAATGAAATTTAGAAAACAAAACAAAACAACCCAAATCAGAAGAAAAAAAGACCATGATTTACGATGAGAGATTAACAGAGGGGAGATTTGCATGTATGGATCTATGGGTTTTGGTGGGATTTAGGACAAACTAACCAAAAAGTAATAGAAAGAGGAGGTGGGCATAAAGCTTTGGATGATCATTTAAAAAACAGGTGGAGATAAAGCTTTAGAGAGGAAAATAACTTAAGCGATAGAGAGGACTAGAGAAAAAAGAAGAAGAGAGACCTAGATAGAACTCTGATGGGCGTCAAAACCACCAAATATAAATTCGTAGGACAAAATAACAGTAATTAGCAATATAGAGTAGTAGGGTCGTGTAACAACCCGTTTTTAGCTAAATCGGAACAATGATTTTGGAACTACAAATCTAAGTTTAGAATAATTATTCTATTATTAAAATGAGGTCTTTGGTATGATAGCATGATTGTGTGAAATTTTCGTGAAGAAATTTTATCGTTTAAGTGCTCAATTCGATAAAAAGGACTAAATTGCGTGAAGTGCAAAATTGGTGTTCTATTTGTTAAATACACTAAATGGCTATAGAATCTCAATATAAGGGTACTTAGGTGGTAATTATACCATTCTTATGTTAGTGGACATTTATGAGTTTGGTTTTATGGAAATTATTAAAAATTTTAAATGGTATAAAGGTAAATAGGTAATTAAGGTTAAAATTAATAAAACAAAGACCATTTTTATTTCATTCATCTTCTTCCTCCACCGAAATTGAAGAAGAAATAACATATTTAGGGCTTTGAAGCTTTCGGCCATAATCCTTAGTGCATGTAAGTATGTTATTGTCTCGTTTTTGATGATTTCTATGTTTTTGTGATCGTTACAACTAGGTCTAGCTAGCCCAAGGACTATTTTGCAAAAATGTTAAAGTATGTGAGTGTTTCAATTGATGAATACATGTGTTCTTTGACGATTAATGATAGATTATAAATGTTTGATGATAGATATACAAGTTTTATAAAGTGATTTTTAGTGATAATGCAAAATAAGGATTGATTTGTGAAAATGTGAAAATGTGTAGTTAAATGTGTGAAAATTTGATAAATATAGGCTGCTAGGGACATTATGGTAATTCGACAAGCATGGGTATAGAAGTAATTTCATGAATTTGTGATTTTGTGAAATAAGGACTAAATTGTAAAAATCTAAACTTTTAGGGGAAAATGTGTAAAAGTGGTTAAATGTATATTTTGTGTAACACCCCTTACCCGAGACCATCACCGGAGTCGAGCACGAGGCGTTACTGGACTTAACTTACTCATTCGGGCGTAGAAATTTACTTTTAAAATTAATTTATTTTTATTCATGCAATATATCCCTAAAAAGGGTCATCGAGACCCTAAATCATGCTATTAAAATGGGTCGGGGCCAAACCGGGATCAACACAAAATAAAATTATTTCTCTGTTCCTTATAAAGCCATCCAACTGCATCACAGTCACTAAATAAGTCATAACTCGAGTTACGAAACTCGAAATTTAATTCTGTAAATTTTCCCTAAAACTAAACTCATATACCTTCTTACTAATTTTTTTATAGAATTTTTAGTCTAGCCAATTAGTACAGTTTATTAGTTAAAGTTTCCCCTATTACGCAGTTTGACTACTCTGACCTCTGTTCACTACGAATTAGTTTTCTCTTTCTAAAAAATTCAAATAGGCATGTTGTTTATTTCATTTGAAACTAGACTCAGTAGGGAATCTAGGCATATAAACTATAATGCCTAATTATTTATGTACAATTTATGGTGAATTTTTTAAGTTAGAACAAGGGATCACGAAGTCCATCTGGAGCAGTCTCACTCAAATGCAAATAACTCATAATATACAACTCTTTTACTTACTTTTCTTCTTCCACATGAAAATAGACTCGTTAAGCTTTAATTTCATGTCCCGCTCACTATTTAATGCCATTTCTACTATTTTTAGTGATTTTTCAAAATCACATCACTGCCGCTGTTCGAATCTGTTTTTAAGCTATTTTCACCTTTTTCATGGTTTCCATGTGATAATTACCATTTAGGCATACATAGTATTAAACCTATGTTTGATTAGTCATTCCAATAGCTAATCATCAAGTATTTACATACCATTCATTAAACATATCCTAAGGACATTCATACCAAAAGAAGCCAAGTCCCTATACATGCCATATTCGAAATGAAACGTCTAGCTATACCAAAATGATCCTGTTGTTAGTGTGATCGGATCTCCGACGTTCCTTGCGATTCCCGAGTTGGCTTGGTAAGAACTATAAAAAGAAGGAAAATAAAGAGAGTAAGCACTAAGCTTAGTAAGTTTACAAGTAAATAAACCACAACATTCACCCTAAATAATAGTTAATCATAATATCATCAAGCATCATAAGCTTTTCTTACACCTCATTTCTTACCCTCTTCCTTATTCACTTACTTTCTTCTTACTTGATTATTCAATAAACTCATAAATATAACTTACCTTTCCTTTGCTAAAAGTTTCCTGTAATTTAACCTGTACAATAGCCCGTTGAACCACTCGGAATACTAAGGATACTCGGGTTTTCCTGCCTGATAATAGCATGCCAATGCCATGCTCTAGACATGGTCTTACATGAGATGTTCCCTGTCCTGCCAAAGCCATATATCTGATATGGACTTACATGGGATGTTCCTCAACTGTCTCAACCTGCCAATGCCATATGTCTGATATGGACTTACATGGGATGTTTCTCAACTGTCTCAACCCGAAATGTCATAACATTCCGTATCCCATATATTCACAAGGTTCAAACAGGCTTTCTGATACCTTTTCTCTATTATCTCATCTTTAATTCAACTTGGAATATTCTCATAAAATAAACGTAGATATGCTGAAAATTAACAACATTAATGTAAAATAAAGAAATATTGTATTTATTTACCGTAAACTTACCTCGATACAAAATACGATTAAACTTGACAATTTAGTCCTTTACTTTTTCCTTTCCCCGATCTACTCCTGAATTTCGTTCTTCTTGATCTATAATAGCAATTTAGCTTGTTTAATACTCACATTTATCAAAACAGCCCTTAACTCAAACTTTGACAAAAATTACATTTTTGCCCCTAACTTTTGCATATTTACACTTTTACCCCAAGGCTCGGAAATTAAACTTTATCCCAAATTCTTATGTTTTAAGACATGCTGATCATTTATTTACCAACAACAACCTCAAATTCCCACTATAACATGTACTTATGAACAATAGGTATTTTTACCGATTAAGCCCTTTTACTCATTTTTACTTAAAACCGAGTAGCACAAGTTGTTTAACATAATTTAAAACCTCATATTCTATCATAAAACATCAAAATAAACACTTTTCACCTATGGGTATTTTTCCAAATATGAACCCTAGGTTAAATTATTGCTAGAATAAGCTAAATCAAGTTACCGGGACTCCGAAAACTTAAGAACATTAAAAACGGGGCTTGGAATCACTTATTATGGAGCTTGGAAGCTTGAAACAAACCCTAGCTATGGAGAACCCTTGAAATTTCGTGCTAATGAAGAAGATGGACATATTTTGCCATCTTTTTCCCCTTTTATAATCTTTTATTTACCAAATGACTAAAATACCCTTCATTAAAAACTTTGGTTATTTCTACCTATGTATGTCCATTTTTGTCCAAAATTTTAGAAATTGGTCAAATTGCTATTTAATACCCTCTAATTAATATTCCAAGGCAATTTCATACTAAAAGCTTCTAGAATGCAAGTTTTGCAACTTATTCGATTTAGTCCCTAATTTCAAATTAAGCACTTTATGCATAGAATTTCTTCACGAAATTTTCATAAAATCATGCAATCATATCATAAACCTCAAAATAATTATAAAATAGTTATTTCTATATCGAATTTATGGTTTCGCAACCACTATTCCGTTCAGGCCCTATTTTGGGATGTTACATTTTGGATTAAAGTGAATAAGTAGATGAATAAATAAGACGAATTTTGATTTATATAGATCAAGAAAGGAAGAATTCAGACTTATATCATGAGAAAAACAAAATATCTGACTAGTCAATCCGTTTCATCGTTATCATATACGAGGTAAGTTCATACGCTAATAAATGTTGTTAAATTGTGTTATAAATGTATTATTATTGAATTGAATTGTAATAATGGCTGGAAATGAGTTTATGGACATGTTTGAAAGAGATTTGACAGTGAAAAGTCTCGTTTGAACCTTAGGAATAGTTTAAGATACGAATGTCATAACATTAGGGTTTACCGATGATGATGTGATCTGGGTGCTGGTCTTGTACGTCCTACCTGTGGCTAGGTTTCGGCATGTGTTGCGGTTCCTAAGAGCTTGTGTGAGCAGCATCATGTAACTACATCTTGACTGACAGCTTCTGTGAACAAGCCCGTTGTTAGCTTGACAGCGAGCATATAAGTGATATGAGATAGCTTCGGCTATAGGTGTGGCACTTAGGTGCGATGTGTTCTTGAGTATCCTATAGTAATTTTGAATGAGTCTACGGGCATAATCGAGATGTGAATGAAAGTAAGACCAATTTAAGTGGTTCAGGTACGTACAAAACCTATACGGGCATTGAATTGAGATAGCTTATGAAATTCATACTTAATCATGTATTAAACATGTGAAAGGTTTGTAATTTAATATGATTAATGTTTGCTATGTTCATTTGATTGAATTGTGTTTAAATAATAAGTTAAGTTTATTATCATACGAGCTTACTAAGCTATAATGCTTACTTCTTTTTTATTCCTTATGTTTTATAGTGTAATCGAAGCTAGCTCAGATCTGGGGATCTTCAGAGACTTCATTGCACTATCAAACATCTATTTTGGTACTTTAGAATTTGTGAATATGGTGATATGGCATGTATAGGCTATGTGGTCATTTTAGTATGTTTTAGTATGAATTTTAACCATGTGATATGGCCATAAATGGTAAATGGTTGAGATATGTATAATTATGTAGTTTGGCTCATTTTGGTATGTGTGATGATGAGTTATATGATTCCAATGATTATGTTGATACATGATGGATATTTGAAATGAAAATACTTGGATGTGATTTGGTATTAGATGACTATAAGGTTGAATTATGAAACATGATATGTATATGGTTCATGGTTATTGAAACATGTTAATTTGGTATGTGTTTTGAATAGGTAAATGGTAGTGAATTGAGTATTGAAATGGTTGGTATTAAAATGGCATGATTTGTGCATTGGATGACATTTTTTAGCTACCTATTTGTGCCTTGTTGTTGTGCCAAATGAGTTGTTGTAGGTATGTGTAAATTGGGTGGCAAAATGGCTTTGTAAATAGCCTAATTTTGTCCACACAGACAGAGACACGAGCGTGTGTCTCAGTCGTGTATGACACACGGTCATGGTACACTACCGTGTGTCCCCTGAAGCATTTAATAAAAACAAGTCAGTGAGTTACATGGCCTAGACACGTGAGCATGTGGTAGACCGTATGACCCAAGTCAAAGAGTTATACGGGGTAGGACACAGGATGGGACACAGCCATGTGATCCCATTTCGAATGTCCGCGCAACCTATAACACATGTGTGTGTTCACACGAGTGTGTGTCCCCTATTTTGAGAAATTTTCTATGTTTTTCCAAAGCTTTCCTGAGTTATCGATTTAGTCCTAAACCACTCCTATTGCATGTTTAGGTCCTCGTAAGCTCGTTTAAGGGACAATGTGATTTCGTTTGATTAAGATATATTTATGTATGCAAGATGTATGTAAAATGAACGTGTAATTGTATAATAGTTTAGTAAAGCCTGTTAACCCTATTCTGACGACAGATATGGGTTAGGGGTGCTGCATTTTATTGGTATCAGAGCTAGGTTTAGTCAATTCTCAGACTAATGTAGCGTGTGTAGGAGTCTAGCTATACATGCCATATATAACCTGCGATAACGTGAAGTCTCCTAATGGTTTAAAATATATTTTTGTATAGTAAATAGATCTTGATCAAGCTGTAGCTGGTGATGTTGAAAGTAATGTGCCAGCCTCCGTACACGGAGCCGGACAATCTGAATCGAGGCCTATTACTGGTAGTCAGGGAGGAGAGGCTAAAGAAGCCTCATTCCAAATGATGAGTGAGTGGTTCATGGTGTTCGTTCGAACGAATCCGGCTGCTCAACAACCTCCACCCCTGGCGATTCCTCAATCAATCCCCTTAGCTCCTCAAGTTACTGAACCTATACAAATAAACAAGCCTCCTGTTGATAAGATTCGTAAGTACAGGGTTGAAGAGTTCAGGGTTACAGTCAGCGATGACCCTGAGAAAACTGAGTTGTAGCTTGAAAATACCATCCGAGTATTCGATGAATTATCATGTACATATGAAGAATGTATTAAATGTGTTGTATCGTTCCTGAGAGACTCTATGTATCAATGGTGAAATACTTTGACATCAGTGGTATCGAAAGAACGGGTTACGTGGGAATTTTTCCAATCTGAATTCAAAAAGAAATACATCAGTCAGAGGTTCATTGATCAGAAATGTAAAGGGCTTCTAGAATTGACACAAGGTTGTATGTTTGTGACAGACTATGAGTGAGAATTTGTAAGACTTAGTAAATATGAGAATGTGTTTCAACAGGAGCTATTATGTGTAAAAGATTTGAAGATGGATTGAATAAAGATATCAGATTGCTAGCCGGGATTCTAAAGTTGAAAGAGTTCGTAGTACTTCTTGGTCGTGCTTGTAAGGCTAAAGAACTGAGTAAAGAAAAGAGAAAAGTTGATTCTGAAGCTAGAGACTCGAGAAAGAGATCAACGAATAAATCCTATCATTCTGCATCAAAGAAATTGTGAGACTCATATAGCCATCCAAATGCATCAATAGGATATTCCAACAGAGATCATGAAAAAAACATTCGAGTTCTAAAGCTCAAGCCACATCGATAACGAGCATCGGTAGTGCAAGACCTAATAGACCCAAATATAGATAGTGTGGGAAGCGACATACTGATGAATGTAGAATGAATGATCGGGCATTTTTTAAATGTCGTTCGCTGGATCATTTTATCAAAGACTATTTAGAGATGGTTGAGAAAGACAGACCTTAGAATAAAAGGTCGAGTAACACGTCGACTAGAGGAAGACCATCTTGAAATACTGGAAATGTAAGTGGTAGTCGAGGGGCGAAAAAAGACTCAGTTGTAAGATACAAAGCTAGAGCACCTACCAGAGCTTACACTATTCACGCTCGCGAAGAAGCGTCACTCCTAGATGTTATCACCTGTACATTTTCTCTCTATGACACTAATGTGATTGCATTGATAGACCCTGGATCAACTCATTCATATATATGTGTAAATTTAGTGTCTAGTAAGAATTTTCCTATTGAGTCTACTGAGTTTGTGATAAAAGTATTGAACCCCTTAAGCAAATATGTTCTGGTTGATGAAGTTTGTAAGAATCGTCCCTTAATAACTCGGGGTTACTATTTTTCGGCCGATTTGATGGTGTTACCATTTGATGAATTTGATGTAATTCTGGGAATAAACTGGTTGACGTTGCATGATACATAAGTGAGTTGTAGATTAAAGACAATTGGATTAAAATGTCAGAATAATAAGACTCTCCGAATTGAATTAGATGATCTAAGTGTTTTACCAACTATGATTTCGTCAATGTTAGCTCAGAGATATGTGAGAAAGGAATGTGATGCTTATCTTATGTACGTACTTGATACAAAAGTATCTTAATCAAAGATTGAATCCATACTAATTGTTTGTGAGTATCCAGATGTGTTTCCTGAAGAATTACTAGGTTTGCCACCAATTAAAGAGGTTGAATTTACTATTGATTAGTGCCAGAAACTTCTCCACTATTGATAGCTCTGTACAAAATGGCTTCGACAAAGTTGAAAGAGTTAAAAGCTTAGTTGCAAGAGTTAACCGATAGAGGATTTGCACGATCGAGTTTCTCGCCCTGGGGTGCACCAGTATTATTTGTACAAAAGAAAGATGGCACTATGAGAATGTGTATAGACTATCGAAAGCTCAATAAAGTGACGATCAAGAATAAATATCCTCTGCCACGAATAGATGATTTATTTAATCAGCTGAAAGGAGCAACAATATTTTCGAAAATTGATTTGAGATCAGGCTATTACCAGTTGCGAGTAAAAGATCCAGATGTGCCAAAGACTGCGTTCAGAACTCGGAATGGACACTATGAATTTCTTGTTATGGCTTTCGGATTAACTAATGCTCCTGCAGTCTTTATAGATTTGATGAACCAGATTTTCAGACTATATTTAGACAGATTCATTGTAGTATTTATAGACGATATTCTGATCTATTCTCGAGATGAATCTAAACATGCCAAGCATTTGAAAATAGTGTTGCAAACCTTGAGAGACAAGTAACTGTTTGCTAAATTTAGTAAATACGAGTTTTGGCTCCGAGAGGTTGGATTTCTAGGACATATTGTTTTAGCTGAAGGTATTAGAGTTGACTCGAGCAAGATTTCTGGGATTATAGATTGGAAACCATCGAGAAATGTTTCTAAAGTTCGTAGCTTTCTAGGACTAGCAGATTATTATTGACGTTTCGTGAAAGGATTCTCGATAATTACAACACCAATGACAAGATTACTTCAGAAAGATGTAAAGTTTGAATGGTCTGAAAAATGTCAATAGAGTTATTAAACAGTTGAAAGCACTATTAACAGAGGCACTGATTTTAGTTCAGCCTAAGTCAGGTAAAGAATTCATAATTTTCAATGATGCATCTTTAAATGGTCTAGGTTGTGTTTTGATGCAGAAAGGTAAAGTAATAGCTTATGCCTCTAGACAATTGAAGCTGCATGAAAAGAATTATCCGACGTACGATTTAGAGTTGCCTGCAATTGTGTTTGCATTAAAAATTTGGCGTCATCACTTATTTGGTGAGAAATGTCACATCTATGCGATCACAAGAGCTTAAAGTATTTAATAACTCAAAAAGACTTGAACTTGCGACAGAGAAGATGGCTCAAATTACTAAAAGACTATGAGTTAGTAATTGATTATCATCTAGGGAAAGTGAACGTAGTTGCTGACACTTTGAGCAGAAAATCATTATTTTGTTTGCGTGCGATGAATACGCAATTAGTTTTTTCTAATGATGGCTCGATTGTAGCTGAGCTAAAAGCTAAACTGTTATGTCTTCAGCAAATTAGTGAAGCTCAAAAATGTGATGGTGAGTGCAATCTAAACGAGTCCAGTGCGAGTTGATTTCTGATTCAGAGTTTCAAATCGGATCCGATAATTGTTTGATGTTTCAAGGAAGAATTTGTGTACCAAGAAATCCCGAGCTCATTCAGAAAATTCTAAATAAAGCACACAATAGTTGTTTATCCGTACATCCGGGAAGCACTAAAATGTATAATGATTTGAAATAGCTATATTGGTGGCATGACATAAAGCGAGATATCTCCGAGCTTGTATCAAAATGTTTGATTTGTCAGCAAGTCAAAGATGAACATCAAGTACCGTCAAGACTACTGCAGCCTGTAATGATACCCGAGTGGAAATGGGATAGAGTGACTATGGATTTCGTATCGAGTTTGCCCCTATCTCCGAAAAAGAAAGATGCAATCTAGGTTATTGTTGATAAATTGACGAAATCTGCACATTTCATACCAGTACGTATAGACTTTTCACTTGATAAACTCGTTGAGTTATATGTCTCTGAAGTTGTTAGATTGCATGGGGTGCCTATTTTTATTGTTTTAGACAAAGATCCGAGGTTTACATCGTGATTTTGGAAGAAATTAAAAGAATCTTTGGGTACAAAGTTGAACTTTAGTACCGCATTTCACCCGTAAACTGATGGCCAATCTGAGAGAGTTATTCAGATCCTTGAAGACATTTTGCGTTGTTGCATTTTAGAGTTTGAAGACAATTGGGAGAAATACTTACCGTTGATTGAATTTTCTTACAACAATAGCTTTCAATTGAGTATTAAAATGGCACCGTACGAAGCTCTATACGGGCGTAAATATCAAACTCTATTTTATTGGATCGAGTTGAGTGAGAAAAAGATTCACGGGGTTGATTTGATTAGAGAGACTAAAGAAAAAGTGAAAGTAATTTGCGATAGACTAAAAGCAACTTCAGATTGATAGAAATCGTACGCGGATTTGAAACAAAACGACATTGCTGAAAAGGAAAATTGAGTCCGTGATTCATCAAACCATATGAGATTATCGAGCGAATCGGGCCAATGGCATATCGATTAGCATTACCGTCTGAGTTAGAAAAGCTTCATAATGTATTCCATGTATCGATGCTACAACGATACCGATCAGACCCTTCACATATCATTTCTCCTATTGAAGTAGAGATTTAGTTAGATATGACGTACAATGAAGAACCGGTCAAAATTCTAGCTCGTGCGATTAAACAACTAAGAAATAAAAGAATAGCGTTAGTGAAAGACTTGTGGCATTGACACGAGGTTGAAGAGCTAAGTGGGAACCCAAGGATGCTATGAGAAAACAATACACTGGCCTCTTCAATGGTAAGATTTTTGGGGATGAAAATCCTTGAGGGGGGAGAGTTGTAACAACCTGTTTTTAGCTAAAACAGAACAGTAGTTTTGGAACCACAAATTCGAGGTTATAATAATTATTTTATTATTAAAATGAGTTCTTTGGTATGAAAGCATGATTGTGTGAAATTTTTGTGAAGAAATTTTATCTTTTGAGTGCTCAATTCGATAAAAAAGACTGAATCGTGTAAAGTGCAAAAGTGGTGTTCTATTAGTTAAATACACTAAATGGCTATAGAATCTCAATATAAGGGTATTTAGGTGGTAATTATAACGTTCTTATGTTAGTGGATATTTATGAGTTTGGTTTTATGGAATTTATTACAGTTTTCAAAGGGTATAAAGGTAAATAGGTAATTAAGGTTAAAATTAATAAAACAAAAACCATTTTTTATTTCATTCATCTTCTTCCTCCACCAAAATTGAATAAGAAAGAACACATTTAGGTCTTTGAAGCTTTCGGTCATAATCCTTAGTGCATATAAGTCCGTTATTGTCTCGTTTTTGATGATTTCTATGTTTTTATGATCGTTACAACTAGGTCTAGCTAGCCCAAGGACTACTTTGCAAAACTGTTAACATATGTGAGTGTTGCCATTAATGAATACATGTTTTTTGATGATTAATGATAGATTATAAATGTTTGATGATAGATATACAAGTTTTATAACATTATTTTTAGTGAAAATGCAAAATAGGGATTGATTTGTGAAAATGTGAAAATGTCTAGTTAAATTTGTGAAAAATTGATAAATATGGGCTGCTAGGGACATTATGGTAATTCGACAAGCATGGGTATAGAAGTAATTTCATGAATTTGTGATTTTGTGAAATAAGGACTAAATTGTAAAAATGTGAACTTTTAGGGGAAAATGTGTAAAAGTGCTTAAATGCATTTTTTTTATTAAGTTGAATAAGTAGATGAATAAATAAGCTGAATTTTGATTTATATAGATCATGAAAGGGAGAATTTAGACTTAAATCGGGGAAAAAGAAAATATCTAACTAATCGATCCGTTTCATCGTTTCAGTATACAAAGTAAGTTTGTATGCTAATAAATGTTGTTGAATTGTGTTATAAATGTGTTATTATTGAATTGAATTGTAATAATGGTTGGAAATGAGTTTACGGACATGATCGGCAAAGATTTGATAGTTGAAAGTCTGGTTCGAACCTTAGTAATAGTTTAGGATACGAATGTCATGATATCAGGGTTTACCGATGGTGATATGATCTACGTGCTACTCTTGTACGTCCTACCTGTGGCTAGGTTCAGGCATGTGTTGGGGTTCCTGATAGCTTGTGTGAGCAGCACCGTATAACTACGTCTTGACTGACAGCTTGTGTGAGCAGGCCCGTTGTTAGCTCGAAAGCGAACATATAAGTGATATGAGATAGCTTCGGCTATAGGTGTAGCACTTAAGTGCAATGTGTTCCCGAGTATCCTGTAGTAATTTTGAATGGTTGTACAGGCATAATCGAGACATGAATGAAAGTAAGACCAATTTAAGTGGTTCAGGTACGTACAAAACCTATACGGGCATTAAATTGAGATACCTTATGAAATTCATACGCTTATGAAATTCATACTTAATCATGTATTAAACATGTGAAAGGTTTGTAATTTAATATGATTAATGTTTGCTATGTTCATTTGATTGAACTGTGTTTAGATAATAAGTTAAGTTTATTATCATACGAGCTTACTAAGCTATAACTCTTACTTCTTTTTTATTTCTTATGTTTTATAGTGTAATTGAAGCTAGCTCGGATCCGGGGATCGTTAGAGACTTCATCGCACTATCAAACATCTATTTTGGTATTTTAGAATTTGTGAATATGGTGATATGGCATGTATAGGCTATGGTCATTTTGGCATGTTTTAGTATGAATTTTAGCCATGTGATATGGCCATAAATCGTAAATGGTTGAGATATGTATAATTATGTAGTTTGGCTCATTTTGGTATGTGTGATGGTGAGTTATATGATTCAAATTATTATGTTGATACGTGATGGATATTTGAAATGAAAATACTTGGATGTGATTTGGTATTAGATGACTATAAGGTTGAATTATGAAGCATGATATGTATATGGTTCATGGTTATTGAAACATGTTAATTTGGTATGAGTTTTGAATAGGTAAATGGTAGTGAATTGAGTACTGAAATGGTTGGTATTAAAATGGCATGATTTGTGCATTGGATGAGGTTGTTTAGCTGACTATTTGTGCCTTGTTTTTGTGCCAAATGAGTTGTTATAGGTATGTATAAATTGGGTGGCAAAATGGCTTTGTAAATAGCCTAATTTTGTCCACACGGATAGAGACACGGGTGTGTGTCCCAACCATGTGTAACACATGGTCATGTTACACAACCGTTTGTCCCCTGAAGTATTTAACAGAAACAAGTCAGTGAGTTACATAGCCTAAACACACAGGTGTGTGGTTTGCTGTGTAACCTAAGTCAGAGAGTTAGATGAGGTAGAATACGGGCTGGGACACGACTTGGGATCCCATTTCGAATGTCTGCACGACCTGTGACACTGGCGTGTCTTGTGGTCGTGTGAGACACACGGCCTATTTACACAGGCGTGTGTCCCATGTTTGTAGAAATTTTCTATGTTTTTCCAAAGCTTTCTTGAGTTATCAATTTAGTCCTGAACCACTCCTATTGCATGTTTAGGGCCTTGTAGGCTCGTTTAAGGGACAATGTGATTTCATTTGATTAAGATATGTTTAAGTATGTAAGATGTATGTACAATGCACGTGTATTTGCATAGTATGTTTAGTAATGCTTCTTAACCCTGTTTCGGCAACAAATACGGATTAGGGGTGTTACAGGTCAAATCTTGATATGCATGATATGAAGTAATAAAATTTATAATAATGATCACACCAGAAACTAACTATTATCACGATTTTAAGGCAAGCGCACCTATCAAACAGTAGTTTAGCTTAGTGGCAAGACCGAGATATCGTACCCAAGGTAACCAAAAGTATTAGTACTAACTTTCTTTCTATTATTTAACCTAGAAATAAAAGGGGTTTTTGTGAAAACTAAACTAATTCAAAAACTAAACTATGAATGCACAAAAAGTGAATTACGGAAAATCCTTAGGAAAAACTGATTGATTTGGACAATACTCAAGGGATAATCCACCTAGACTTCACTTGTTATGAACTTTTGAACTAGATGATTTATTCACTTGACTTGATCCATAGAAATCCCTAGCTTATGTTAATATCTCTCTCGAGACTAAAAACAACTAACCCTAGGTTGATTAATTGAAATCTCTTTCTAATTAAAACCCCTAGAATCGCATTAACTCGATCTATGGATTCCCTTATTAGGTTTGACCCTAATCTGATAGATTTTTGTCGTTCTATCTCTAGGATTGCGATCAACTTCGCTTAATTGTATTAGGTCTACTCCTATGTAGGAACTTTTGCTCCTTTACATAAGCACATTAGACTTAAATCAATATCCCGAAAATATCAATTTAAGGGTTAAAAACACAATTAAGAACAAATCAAATATTTATCATATAATTCAAGAGAAAGTAATAACAATATCTGTCTTAGGTTTCATCCCCCTCAAATATTTGGGGGATTTAGTTCATGATTATAAAAGAAAACATCTTAGAGGAAAAAAAATAACAAAACATAAAGAACCCAGAAACCCCTGTAGGAATTTGAAGGGAGATCTTCAGTCTTGAGGAAGAATTCGACTTCTGGGATGAATCAATCGGCTTCCCGTGAAGTAATTCCTTGCTTCTACTCTCTGTGTTGGCAGAAATAAGGCACTTTTTTGTGGGAGAAAAAGTACCCTTTTGAGGAGAGAAAAGTATATCTTTGTAATTGCCCCTAGAGTCTTTATATACAGCTTTGGAATGCCTTTCTTAGCCTCTAAGTAGCCTTTTCCGAGTGAAATTGCACTTCCTCAAGACAGGGACACGACCGTGTGCCACGCCTGTGTGGATCAAGGCCTAGGCCGTGGTCGGTGTTGATGGTGGCACGGCCATGTGGCCTGGCAGTGCTTATCGGGGTTGGGTCGTGTTCGAACTCAAGGTGACACGATCGTGTGGCACGACCATGTGGTGAATCTCTGGCCGTGTTGTTTATTGAATTGGGCTTAATTTGCCCATTTTTGGCCCGTTCCTTGCTCTTTTCTCTTCCTTAAGCTCACCTGGGCATAAAACATGAAATAGAAGGATTAAGAGCACCAATTTCCACATATTCAATGATAATTCATCTAGAAATTAGGCTAAGCATGAGGTAAAAACGTGTATAATTTATCGTTTATCAAATACCCCCACACTTAAGCCTTTGCTTGTCCTCAAGCAAAATCTCAACTCACAATTAAGAATCATTCTTCTCAACGTATAACCCTTATCAATAATGTTTCAAACTAATCCACAAGTAATCATACAATGAAAATTCAACCAGAAGAACATTAAAGATTCAAACACTCTAAGCTGAGAATTTTATCACAGAAACATAGGTTTTCTCCCTTCTCCTAAGTAATTACCTTTCAATCAAAATTAACAAGAGTTGACATCCTCACTAAAGATTCACTCTATCCACTCAAAGTGTTTAGGGTTCAAAATTTAAGCACTCAGCAGTCAACCTGAAAAGTTATTACCATAGGCCTGCAAGAAAATCAAATCTCCACCACTATAGATTGATATGACACATCGATCAAAAGGTCTTTCAATGGTTGTAATAGGGCCTTGGTTAGAGGTGTTGTCACAAGCTGAAAGAGAGAGGGTGAGAACCGAGATTGAATTGAAAAATCATCTAGCTAGAAAAATCTCTATCACTAGAACATATTCCTTAGAGCAAAGTCTTATGATGACGTCGTTCTGGATTTGGAAGCTTGTAGGAATATGCAAAAACTATTGAACATATTATAGATTACAACTGAATTAACTGTATATACTTTTTTTTTAAGAATAAATCAAATACAATACTTTGAATATTTACAAACTGAAAAAGAGAACAAAGATAGATAAAAAAATCAACTCAAATCTCGACAAAAATAGGGATCAAAATAATTGAATGGAATTCAACAAAAATGGGTTATAGGTTAATATTATAATTAAGTCAAAGAATGGGCTGTTATGCTCAATGGGGTTCACTAGGGGTTAATTTGTGGATGTAGGCTTTTATGGAGTAAGTGGGTTAAATCCTAGGTGCCTTTATCATCTCAGTGTATCAAATCAATGATGTGGTCTGGACATGTATAATCGAAGCAAGTTCTAGAATAACAATTCAGTATTGACTTGCTCAAAGCAACAATAAAAGTGAGCACAAAAGAATGTATGCTCAAAAGGTTCAAAAATCTCACCAGAATTATGGCTTTTTTATGTCAATCCTGCGAATTTCAAATCTCAAGATAACACTTAAAATTAGGGAAAACAACCTATGAAAAAAATTGAATTCTCAAAAATTTCAACTTATCATGCTTGATTGCCTAGTGTTTTAAAGTTTGAATAATCAAAGTACAAGCACCTATGTCTTAACTCTCAACATATCAATAAAAATCATAAATCAATCAGAATTAATTCCTAATAGGAGATTGAAGATAATGCAGAGAGTGAAAGTGAGAATTTGAAATTTTGAGAACAATGCAAAATGTTAGTTTTAAAAATTTTCAGGGGTTTCAAAGAAAATGCAATAACTGAAAGTAAGTTCCCTCCCCCCCCCACACTTAAGATGTACATTGCCCTCAATGTACAAAGATACATTAGTTGCAATAGAAGCATAAGATCATAGATAGGGAAAGGCATGAAACTCCCTGGATTGGATGAATTTGTGAGGTGGTGGTGCCTATAGAGTGTCTGGGACAAAAGAAGGTGCAGAGGTGGATACTCTGGTGGTGGTAGTGTATGTTTGTCCACAACTTTCATGTTGGAAGTGTAGGCTTTGGCGGTGTCAACTGGGTGAGGTTGAAGTAAGGTTCCCTTTAGAGTTTTGATTTGAGCTGTGAAGCTCATTTGAAACTGCAAAAGCACTTATCAATTTAAGGGAATTTGGATTAATAGAATATGTTTGTTAGGGGATAGCCGATTTGAAATAATAAAAATAAAGGAATAAAATAAATTAATTTCTAAAAATACTAAAATTCAAATAATGAAAAAGATAAGGTGAAATAAAATAGAAGAAAAAATAAAAAGGAAAATAAAAGAGAAGAAAAGAGGATTAGGAAATTCTAATCCTCAGATGGGTCGCGCGGTAGTGGTGGTGCGGAGATACGAAGGTGCTGAAGTGTAGCATCGATATGATCTAAGCGTTGGAAGCACTACTGCTCGAATCGTGTCAGGTGCTCAGATATGTCAGCGTGTGAAGCTGCTGCATGAACTGGGTGGCGAGGGGGTGGTGGCTCAGCTGGGGCCTCCTCTGGTGGTGGTGGGACATCATCAGTAATGTCCTCTGGATCCTCGGCCTCCCGGAGTAGACGGTACTGTGGGGGGTCAGTCCCAGGTCTGCGCTGAATAATCTTCATGTAAAGCATAGTCTGGATGCCCTGAGGGGACATCTGGCCGATCAGTGTCTATGTGGATGTCTGAGCCGTGGTGTTGAGCAGCCTGAAGTGGCGGGCCAACCGTGTGATGTACGGGCCCATGGATATCACGCCCCTACAATGCCTCTAGGCCTGATGCTGGATGGCATGAGCGATGAAATAGGCGAGGTCGATGGTATGCATGTTCGACATGCTCCATAAGAAGTAGGCAAGGTGTGTGCGAGGAGGGCGTGAAGGTACCTCAAGGATGGGGTGAGGGCGGTCGCATTGGAGCGACTAGGGTCGTATGTGGCGATGTAGGGACTAGGGCACGCCAGCAGTTTACTGGAGAGATGTGGATGTGACGGTGGAGTGTAGAAAGGTCCTCCTCCTCCATGAACTGCTCGTTGTAGAGGCCGAGAGTTGTACCGAACTCTGGTACACTAAGATGACTATGAGGCCGCCCAAACGGAATTGGACCGTTCTTGGATCATCGTATCGAATCATGATGGTTTGAATATGGAACGTGGAGCAGAACTCTAAAGTGAGTTCTAAATATATGGGCTTCACTATCTGGAAGAACTGCTCCCATGGATCTGTCATTAGTAGGGCCCGGACCTCGTCTGCTAGGTGGACTTGCTCTAGGGCGGCCCAGTCAATGCAACATCCGGCTCCTAGAGGGTGGGCTCGTAGAATTTGGAATAACTCCTCTTGGGAGTTCTGTAGGAATGTGATAAATGGATGTCGGGTTTCAGCAGTAGGTCTCAATGATGAACCACCGGGTCCCTTCCGTTTCTTTGAAGTAGGGGCGACAGGTCTTATACCTCGTGACGAAGACATAATTCCTAAAAACAAAACGGAAAATGTCATGCATTTGTCCTAAAAATTGAAACTAAATTAAAAAGATAATATGAATAGCAATAAGTTCTTATACTTAACCGAAACAAAACATATTAAGAATGTTAATTCACTAACCTAAGTAATACATTCTTTTTATCCTAAGCATATTAACAAATTATGAAGGCATGGGTATTTATTTATACTAAGTGAAAGCTAATCTAGATAATAAAAAGTGGCAAGCAAAGGATAGTTTATGTGGCATCATGGATTTATCTATAGTATTCTAGATTGTTCATGCTAAATCAATGAATTTCATGCTCAAGAATAATGCAAAAACTTAATAAAACACATTATTAAAATGAATATAGATAAAAATGTTAGAAATGAAAGAGAAGAATAAGGAAAAGAAACCGAATAGATGACTAAAGGGGGCGGAGCACGGTTGTGGTACGGACGGCACGGTCGTAGAGGACCCTTGGAGGCCGGCGGCGACGCTAGAGAGGGTTGTTGTGGGTTTTGGGTAGGAGGATTTAGGGTTTTATTTGAAGGAGAAGATGAATAGTGGCTTGTTATATAGGTTTTTGGGTCACACGGGCATGTCACACGCTATGTGGCTTGATTTTCGTCCGTGTGGTTCGAAAATCAGGGATTTTGGTGCGCCTAGTTCGAGGTACATGCCCGTGTACTTAGGGCGTGTTGGGGCACACAACCGTGTTGCACGACCGTGTCCTTCTATGTTCACTTCTCCCACGACCGTGTAGTAGGTCACACGCCCATATCTGAATTGACAGTGTCGACCACGGTCTTGGGGCACGGATGTGTCACACGCTCGTGTTTGAATCAACACGGCCTTATCGCACGACTGTGCTAGCTGGTCTAAGCCCGTGTTTGATTTGACAGTGTTGGCCACAGCCACATCGCACGGCTATGGCAATTTGTTGCAGGTCGTGTTTTGGAAAAATTTTACCCTGCTTTTACACGGCCAAATTGCACGGTCGTGTCTCTACTCATAGTGTCCACACGGCCTTAGGCACGCCCGTGGTCATGGCCGTGTATTTCGAAAATCCTGCATTTGAAAAGGTTAGTCGATGTATTAGAAGACTGAAAAAAAGAAAATTTACTAAGTTAGTGCTCGGGTTGCCTCTCGAGAAGCGCTTATTTAGAGTCTAAGCTCGACTCTGCTTGTATGTATCATGACAAGAGTTCGTGGAGCTGAAGCTCCTCCCTATTATCATTGAAATTCTCACCTCTATAATGTTTAAGCGTATGGCCGTTTACCTTGAAAGTGCCATGGTTTGGATGAGTTTCCTGGACTGTACCGTATGGAAAGACAGTTCGAACAGTGAATGGACCTGACCATCTCGATTTAAGTTTTCCAGGGAATAATTTAAGCCTTGAGTTGTAAAGTAAGGCAAGATCACCAGTTTTGAACTGCTTAGGTTGCCTCAACTCATTGTCATGGCGTCGCGTTGTGGCTTCCTTATATAATCGTGAGTTTTCATAGGCATTACAGTGTCATTCATCCAGCTCATTTAGTTGCATTAGACGTTTTTCACCTGCAAGCTTAAAATCAAGATTTACAAATTTAATAGCCCAAAATGCTTTATGTTCGAGTTCAAATGGCAGATGACAACTTTTCCCTTAGACAAGTCTATAAGGAGATGTTCCTATGGGTGTTTTGAATGCAGTTCTATAGGCCCATAAAGCACCATCTACTTTTCTTGACCAATCTTTCCTATTTGTTTCTACCGTTTTTTCTAGGATGCATTTTAACTCTCTATTTGTCACTTCAACTTGACCACTTGTTTGTGGGTGATAGCGGGTAGCTATTCTATGGTGCACTCCATATCTTTTTAAAACTTTATCAAATTGGGCATTGCAAAAATGAGTACCCCTATCACTGATAATTATCCTAGGTGTTACGAATCGAGAGAAAAGCTTTTTAAGGAAACGTACTACCATTCTTGCATCATTAGTAGGTAAGGCTTCAGCTTCTGCCCATTTTGACATGTAATCTACTGCTACTAATATGTACTTATTCCCAAACGAAGTGGGGAAAAGACCCATGAAATCAATACCCCATACATCAAATATTTCACATGAGAGAATATAGTTTTGAGGCATTTCATTATGCTGAGAGATATTACCTGTTCTCTAGCATTTATCACAAGAGGTCACATACCTGTTGGCATCTCTGAAAAGGGTGGGCCAGTAAAAACCTGATTCAAGTACTTTGTGAGCAGTTCTAGCTCCACTGTGGTGTCCTTCTGTTGGTCCCGAATGGCAGTGCTCTAAAATTTTATATGCTTCTGTCTCTGTAACGCATCTTTCAATGACTTGATCTGCACAAATACGGAAAAGGAAAGGATCTTCCCAAAAGTAATTTTTCACATCAGTGAAGAATTGTTTCTTTTGCTGATGGGTCAACCCTTTTGGGATTATGTTAGCTGCTAAATAATTTGCAAAATTAGCAAACCAAGGAACTGCAACATCTGCTATGGCTAGTAGTTGTTCTTCAGGAAACAAGTCATTTATTTTATCAAGGTCCTTGGGGTGTGGATTTTCCAATCTTGAAAGGTGATCTGCTGCCAAATTTTCAACTCATTTCTTGTCTTTTATTTCTAAGTCAAATTCCTATAACAATAGAATCCATCTTATTAATCAAGGTTTTGCATCAATTTTAGTTAAAAGATAATGAAGAGCGGAATGATCAGTATAAACAGTGACTTTCGACAATATTAAATATGATCTGAATTTATCAAATGGAAAAATAATGGCTAGCAATTCTTTTTCTGTGGTAGTATAGTTTGCTTGTGCGGTTGTCAAAGTTCTACTAGCATAATAAATCGGTTGAAAGTGCTTGTCTCTTTGTTGTCCCAAAACTGCACCTACTGCAAAATCACTTGCATCACACATTAGTTCAAAAGGTAGATTCCAATCAGGTGAAATCATAATCAGAGCATTAACTAACTTTTCCTTGAGAGTGTTAAAGGATTCTAAACATTCTTGGTCAAAATTGAAAAGCACGTCTTTTTCTAGTAATTTAGTTAAAGACTTAGTTATTTTAGAAAAGTCTTGGATAAATCTGTGATAAAAACCAGCATGTCCTAAAAAACTTCTTATGGCCTTAACTGAATTAGGGGGAGGTAATTTTTCAATGGTTTCAATTTTTGCTTTATCTACATCTATCCCTTTACTAGAAATTTTATGTCTTAATACAATACCTTCTTGAACCATAAAGTGACATTTTTCCCAATTGAGCACTAGATTGGTCTCTTCACATCTTATCAGAACACATTTTAAATTATTAAGACATAGTTGAAAAGAGTTACTGAAAACCAAAAAGTCATCCATAAATACCTCCACGATGTCTTCCACTAATTCGTCAAAGATAGCTAACATGCATCGCTGAAAAGTAGCAAGAGCATTACATAATCCAAAAGGCATTCTACAATAAGCAAACGTACCGTATGGAAATGTGAATGTTGTCTTTTCCTAATCTTCTAGAGCTATCGGAATTTGGAAGTAACTAGAGAGGCCATCCAAGAAACAGTAATACATGTGTCCTGACAATTTTTCCAACATTTGATCAATAAAGGGTAAGGGAAAATGGTCTTTTCGAGTTGTACCATTCAGCTTTCTATAATCAATGCAAACTCTACATCCAGTGACTGTTCTTATAGGTATTGACTCCTTTTTGTCATTAGACACTACAGTCATGCCTCCCTTTTTAGGAACAACCTGCACAGGACTTACCCAAGAACTATCAGAAATAGGATAAATAATGCCTGCATTTAGAATATTAATTACCTCGGCTTTTACGACTTCTTTCATGTTGGGATTCAATCATCTCTGAGCTTGCACCGACGACTTGTATTCATCTTCATTAGAATTTTGTGGGTGCAAAAAGAAGGGCTAATTTCTTTAATATCATAAATCTTCCAAGCTATAGCCTTTTTGTGTTCCCTTAATACTTGAAGTAAGTCTTCTTACCTTTCAGCGCTCAAATCTAATGCGATGATTACTGGTAATGTAGAATCATCTCCTAAAAATGCATACTTTAAGTGGTCAGGCAATTGCTTTAGCTCTAATTTAGGATGTTCATCAATCGAGGGTTTTTGTATTAGTTCATCTTTTAAATTAAGACCCTCATAACTTATGTGCCTTATGACAATCTCATGAGAGTTCAACTCTTTCATTACTTCTTGTACTTCAGTGGTGGCTTCATCTTCCTCCCCACCTTGAACGAGACACAATTCCAACGTGTCTTCAAGAGTGATTTCCTGGAAATTATCTTCAACAAAGTAATCAATAACATCAATAAAATAGCAGGAATCATCCTGTTCTCTAGAAAATTGCATAGCATCATAGATTTTAAAGACAACTTTTTCTTCACCAACCCTAAGCACTAATTTACCATCCACTACGTCGATAACAGGTCTGGCAGTAGCTAAGAATGGGCGTCCTAAAATTAAAGGCACTTCAATATCTTCATCCATGTCAAGCACAACAAAATCAACAAGGGATATAAATTTATCTACTTTTACTAGCACATCTTCAATGATCCCTCTAGGATATTTAACAGATCTATCAGCTAATTGAATACTCATCCTAGTGGGTTTTGGTTCCCTTAGACCTAGTTGCTTGAACATTTTGTAAGGCATTAGGTTAATACTAGCACCTAGATCAGCTAAGGGTTTTTCAATGATTAAACTACCAATTAAGCAAGGAATAGTAAAACTCCCTGGGTCTTTCAGTTTGGCTGGCAGTTTATTTTGAAGAATAGCTGAGCATTCCTCGTTGAGTTCCATTGTGGCTAGTTCTTCCAACTTCCTTTTATTTGTGAAAAGTTCCTTTAAAAACTTTGCATACTTCGGCATCTGCAAAATCACTTCAACAAAAGGTAAGTTAATATGTGGCTGTTTAAAAAGTTCAAGAAATTTACCGAATTGAGCGTCTGTACAGTCTTTCTTTAACTTTGTTGGATATGGTATGGGTGGTTGATACTCTTTTATTGCTGGTGGGGTACTTTTTTTAGGTTCTGCCTCCTCCACCTTGTCCTTTTTAGATTCTTGAATAGACTTCTTTTCAAGTTCAGCTAGTACTTTTTTATCCCTCAGAGTAATTGCTTTTACATGTTCTCTAAGATTTGGCTCAGTATTACTCGGCAAACTACCTTGTGGTCTGTCAGATATCATCTTTGCGTGTTGACCAATTTGATTTTCGAGCCCTTGAATGGATGCTTGCTAGTTCTTTAGTGCCGTTTCGGTGTTTTGGAAACGGGTTTCTGATGCAGCCATAAATTTGGTGAACATCTCTTCAAAGTTCAGCTTTTTCTCCTGTTGTGGAGGTGGCTATTGAAATCCCAGAGGATGTGGTTGTCTTTGATTTCCTTGTCCTCCTCATGAAAAATTGGGGTGGTTCTGCCAACCTGCATTGCAAGTGTTACTATAAGGGTTATTTTGAGGTATAGAATTGTTACCCATATAGTTGGCTTGCTCAGTTTCCATGTTGTTTCCATAGGAGGATTAATCTGGATTATACATGTTTCCTTGAATACGTCACACTGCATCACTGGGTGTGCCTGTGTAGAACCAACAAAATTATCAAACTTTTTATTTAAAAGTTCTACCCGATTAGAAAGCATAGTGACGACATCAATGTTAAAAACTCCTGTAGCTTTTGTCAGCTTTGTCCTCATGACTTGCCACTGATAGTTATTCAGTGACATCTCTTCTATAAACTCATAGGCTGCTTCGGGTGTTTTGTTGTTGATTGTTCCTCCGGCAGCGGCATCAATCATCTGTCTTGCTGAAGGATTCAAACTATTGTGAAAGGTTTGAACTTGTAACCACAAAGGCAACCCATGGTGAGGGCACCTTCTCAAAAGATCTTTGTATCTCTCCTAGGCATCATAAAGTGTTTCTAAATCCATCTGCACAAAAGAAGATATATCATTCCGTAATTTAGCTATTTTAGTTGGAGGAAAATACTTAAGTAGAAATTTTCGATCATCTGTTCCATGTAGTGATTGAGCCTCGTGGTAGAGAATTTAACCATTGTTTAGCTTTATTTCTCAAGGAAAAAGGAAATTATCGGAGGCGAATGGCATTATCAGAGAGACCATTAATTTTAAAAGCATCACAGAATTCTAAAAAATTGGCTAAATGTGAATTGAGACCCTCATCTTGTAAACCATCAAACTGCACAAATTGTTGAATCATCTTAATAGTGTTAGGTTTCAACTCAAAATTGTTTGCAGCAATAGTAGGTCTAATAATACCAGATTGAGTACCGGCCAAATTAGGTTTAACATAATCATACATAGTACGAGGAGATTATCTTGGTTCACCGGTTCTGCGGCTATCGCGAGAGGTGGTAGATTGTCTTGATTTGCTTCAATCTCCTCAGTAGGTTCTTGTTTTTATTCCTGCTCTTGTTCTGGATACTGTAGGCTTCGTCTGATCTCTCTACAATTTCTGCGAACTGTGCTTCTAAATCCTCGTCAAAAAGTAATGGTCCTCTTGGATTTCTTGTAGTCATAAACTAAAGATACCTAGAAAGCAAAAAGCAAAAAGCAAAAAATAAAAATAAATAAATAAACAAATAAAAAGAAAAATTGAAAATTTATATAAATATAAATAGTAATGGCCAAAGTAATAAAAATCGAGTGTTCTTAATATCTTAGTTCCTCGGCAAGGGCGCCAAAAACTTGATATGCGTGATATGAAGTAATAAAATTTATAATAATGATCACACCAGAAAATAACTATTATCACGATTTTAAGGCAAGCGCACCTATCGAACAGTAGTATAGCTTAGTGGCAAGACCGAGATATCGTACCCAAGGGAACCAAAAGTACTAGTACTAACTTTCTTTCTATTATTTAACCTAGAAATAAAAGGGGTTTTTGTGAAAACTAAACTAATTTAAACTAAACTATGAATGCACAAAAAGTGAATTGGGGAAAATCCTTAGGAAAAATTGATTGATTTGGACAATACTCAAGGAAGAATCCACCTAGACTTCACTTGTTAACAACTCTTGAACTAGACGATTTATTCACTTGACTTGATCCGTAGAAATCCCTAGCTTATGTTAATATCTCCCTCGAGACTAAAAACAACTAACCCTAGGTTGATTAATTGAAATCTCTTTCTAATTAAAACCCCTAGAATCGCATTAACTCGATCTATGGATTCCCTTATTAGGTTTGACCCTAATCCGATAGATTTTTGTCGTCCTATCTCTAGGATTGCGATCAACTCTGCTTAATTGTATTGGATCTACTCCTATGCAGGGACTTTTGCTCCTTAACATAAGCACATTAGACTTAAATCAATATCCCGGAAATATCAATTTAAGGGTTAAAAACGCAATTAAGAACAAATCAAATATTTATCATATAATTCAAGAGAAAGTAATAACAAGATCTGTCTTAGGTTTCATCCCCCTCAAGTATTTGGGGGATTTAGTTCATGATTATAAAAGAAAACATCTCAAAGGAATAGAAATAACAAAACATAAAGAACCTAAAAACCCCTGTAGGAATTTGAAGGGAGATATTCAGTCTTGAAGAAGAATTCGGCTTCTGGGATGAATCAATCAGCCTCCTCTGGAGTAATTCCTTGCTTCTAGTCTCTGTGTTGGCAGAAATAACGCACTCTTTTGTGGGAGAAAAAGTACCTTTTTGAGGAGACAAAAGTATATATTTGTAAATGCCCCCAGGGTCTTTATATACAGCTTTGGAATGCCTTTCTTAGCCTCTAAGTAGCCTTTTCCGAGTGAAATTGCACTTCCTCACGACAGGGACACGCCCGTGTGCCACGCCAGTGTGGCACGGCTGTGTGGCCTGGCCGTGCTTATCGAGGTTGGGCCATGTTCAAACTCAAGGTGACACGGTCGTGTGGCATGGCCGTGTGGTGAATCTTCGGGCCATGTTGTTTATTGAATTGGGCCTAATTTACCCATTTTTGGCCCGTTCCTTGTTCTTTTCTCTTCCTTAAGCTCACATGGGCATAAAACATGAAATAGAAGGATTATGAGCACCAATTTCCACATATTCAATGATAATTCATCCAGAAATTAGGCTAAGCATGAGGTAAAAACATGTATAATTTATCGTTTATCAAATCCACAGGGACTGGCTATCTAATTTTGACTTTTCTCTTGAGTAGAATCATTGTCACAGTCATAGTCGTGCCCATGACTTGCGTGTAAAAATGTTGGAAAAAAAGAAAAATGGGTGGGTTAATTGATTAAGATAATAAAATAAGGAAATACGAAAAATAAAATAAAAACATATTTAAAAATGAAAAAAAAATTAAGAACATAGAATAAATAGATAAATAAAATATTTCTTTGAAATTAGCCTTAGCCTCGCTGTACTCCAATCTTGAATCGATCCTTGAAGCAAAATTTTCCTTCTAAGCAATAAGTTGGTTATAGCAATCGAGGATCCCTCAAATTGCCAACTCTTCATTTCGTAGCCGGTCTCGGTATCACCTGCAAATCGACCCATGTCGAATTTCAAACAACGTGGCACGTACCCGTAATTTAAGACTTCAACAGCCTTGTGATCTAAAAAGCCCAACTCAAATTAACGGCCTCAACCTGAGTAGTTTAAATCCGATCACTATCTCCCTTGACGGAATCCAACTAGGTTTTTGTAAACGGAAAAATATATAGGATTTTTCCTATATAATTCATCACCTTTTTGCTTAATTTTATTACTAAAACTTATTAATTGTTTATTAAATTAATGAAATATGTGGAAAAATGAAATTAGGACATGGAAATTATTAAAATGTAATTTTATGTTTTATTATATGGTTTTTATGCATAAAATGGCTTATTTTATATTAATTTGAGCATATTCTATTTTTAAGTTATAAAGTGGGCCATGCATGATTTAATTTAATAATAAAATATAAAGTTATATTTAATAAATTATTCCTCTATGTTTCATTAATAAAATTGGGCTTAATTAATTAAGTAAAATTAATTAATTAAATTGGTTAATTTGCATTGTTTGGTCTCCTGATTTTTCTGTTATTTTCAGATAGGTGGGAGAGCTTTAATTCAATTACAATGCCATCTCAATTGGACTAAATTAGCCCCTAATTTCGGCTGCACATGGAGGTTAATAAATCAACATTTGGGTTAATTGCATGAAGTCCTTGAAGATTTAAAGAAATCAAAGATTTACCTGAAGATTAACTAGAGACTGAGTCTTGCTCCTGCGTGATGTGGCACGTGAATCAAGCTAAAAATCAGCCACTACCTACATGTATGGCCAGCCACTCTTGGAAGGATTTGAAGTGGATGAAAACTTCCATTTTTAGTAAACTCACACCCCAACCTCACCTATGAATAAAACCCTTCACCCCACTTCTCAAATCATCCCTCATTCATCCATTCTCTTCTCTTCTCTCATTTTCTCTCAATTCTCTCTTCTCCCCACGCCATCCACCATCATTCCTTAAGAGGTTTTTGTTATTTAGCCTATCAAGAAACCTTGGTTGGCCACCTCAGAGAGCCATCAGCAAAGAAGTAACCAAGAGTCGAAGGAGTTCTCACCATTCAGAGTCTTGGGTGACAGACGTCTGAATAGGGTTTAATCTTTCTTTTCTTAAATTTAATTTGAATGTTTGCTATGAGTTCTTTGTTCTTATTTTCAACAATGATAGCTTAATTTTATTTAAGCTAGGATGATTATTTTAATTAAATAATATTTATTCGATTCATGCTTAAAATGTTTTGTGCCTCAATCGATCATGTTTTCAATTAAAATCAAGTCTATATTTTGTTCATACGTGATTGAAATGCACTTGAATTAGCTGAGCGATCCTAACCAGACGACGGCTAATGGACGCATAATTGAAATGTGCATGCTCAATTTAGATCATTAAACTGATTAAATTGTAGGTTGCATAACATCCCTAGTATGGCTCTGTTATCTGCATAGTTTTTAGATTTGTGTGATTAAATTGTTTCATACCTTAATCCATCCCTGTTACTTCACATGAATACTAAGAAATCCTAAAATGGTTTTCAAACTCATGAAAGGTCGAGTTGCCATGAAATGTTTTTCCGAATGTTATTAAGCATGTTGAAAATAGATTAAGTTTAATTAAAATAATTATCCTAGTTTATTTATGTTAGAATTGTTGCATATCGTGTTAAATTGGCTAAAATCTATTTCATTCATATAGTTGCATACTTAGGATAATTTGCATCAGGGATCATTGCATCTAGTTATTTTAATTCTGTAAAATCATCACTACCAATCAAATTGAGTTTTTATTCACCGAATTGCTAATACAATTTTATAATTAATTGACCTTGCACTAATACAATCCCTGTGGAGACGATAACTCTTTATACTTACTTATTACTTGAACGACTGTGTACACTTGCACAAATCGACCGTTACAAGTTTTTGGCGCCGTTGCCGGGGATTGTTAATTGTCACCAGAGTTATTTTTTTGTGAAATTATTTATTTTCAATTTGGTTTATTTTGAACATTACTAACTTATTCTTTTTAATTTTGTGAAGTTCTTTTAGGAGTTTATGAGCATAGATCGGATTGTCGATTTACTCCCTGTAGACCCTGAAATCGAGTAGACCTTTAGACAAAGAAGACGTGAATGAACAGCCCAAAGAAAAAACGAGATGGACCTTGGAAATCAAAATCAAGACCAAGGTAATAAAGTCGATCATCCACGAAATCCCATTCTCATCACTGATGATAGGGACCGATGCATCAGACAATATGCTATGCCACTCTTCAATGAGTTGAATCCAGGAATTAGAAGGCTAGATATTGAGGCAACCCAGTTCGAATTAAAATCGGTGATGTTTCAAATGCTACAAACAGTGGGCCACTTCAGTGGTATGCCCACGGAAGATCCACATCTCCACCTTCGATTGTTTATGGAGGCGAATGATTCATTTAAGATAGCCAGTGTGACTGAGGACGCATTGAGGTTAAAGTTGTTCCCATACTCGTTGCGAGATCAAGCACGGGCATGGATCAATTCTTTTCCACTGAGTTCCATATCTACATGGCAAGAATTAGCAGAGAGATTTTTGGTTAAGTATTTCCCGCCTAGCATTAACGCTAAGTTAAGGAACGAGATCACAACTTTCCAACAAGTAGATGACAAGTCTTTGTATGAGGCTTGGGAATGATTCAAAGAGTTACTTCGCAAGTGCCCTTATCATGGGATTCGCATTGTATCCAGTTGGAGACATTCTATAATGGTCTCAATGCGCATACGAGATTGATGGTAGATGCTTCTGTGAATGGTGCAATTTTGTCTAAGTCTTATAATAAGGCTTATGAGATCATCGAGAGGATCGCAAGCAACAACTATCAATGGCCAACAAATCGTACAACTTCAGGAAGACGTGTAGCCGGAGTTCATGAAGTTGATGCTCTCACTTCATTATCAGCTCAGGTATGTCTATCTCCTCGATATTGAAATAGTTTACCGCTAACAACTCTAATAATTTTGCAGCTCAGCCACTGAGTCCGTTTGAACTAGTTCCCTATGTATATTGTGGGGATAGTCATTCTTTTGAGAATTGTCCATCAAATCCCAAGTCAATATACTATATGGGGAACCAGCAGGAAAATAGGAGTGGACAAGGACCCCAGTCCAACTTCTACAATCCTTCATGGCGTAACCATCCTATCCTTCATGGCGTAACCATCCTAACTTTTCTTGGAGCAACCAAGGAAATGGACCGAACAACTTTATGCAGCAGAAACCTAACCAATCCAAAGGGTATATTCAGCAAGCTCCAAGGCCAGCCCAAGCTGAGTCATCAAATAGTTTGGAGAACTTATTAAAGGCATACACGGCGAAGAATGGCGCTTTAATCCAGAGCCAAGTAGCAACACTGAAGAATTTGGAGAACCAAATGGATCAGTTAGCTACAGAGCTTCGCAATAGACCGCAAGGAACTTTGCCGAGCGATACTGAGAATCCAAGAAACTTAGGTAAAGAGCATATCAAAGTAGTGGCATTACAAAGTGGTAAAGTTCTAGAGCCCCAAGTGACTGATGTTGTAGATGATCCTACAAAGAAAGAGGAAAGACAACCAGCTGCTGAAATTCCTACACCAAAAGAGTCAGAATCTGCCAAGTCTGACAAGGTAAATCCTAACGTACTAAATCAGATACTGTAACATCTTCTTTGAATGCATATTTATCTACTCAGAAGAGTTGTCCGATCCAAACTAAAGTTTCATCACCTCCATATCCGCAAAGATTACAGCAACATAAGCAGAAATAGGAGGTGCATTTTAAGAAGTTTCTCGATGTTCTAAAATAGCTACATATCAACATCCCGTTGGTGGAGGCTTTAGAACAAATTCCGAACTATGTGAAGTTTATGAAGGATATACTATCCAAAAAGAAATGACTGAGTGAGTATGAGACTGTTGCTTTAATAAAGGAGTGCAGTGCGTTCTTGTAGAACAAGTTGCCACCGAAGTTGAAGGACCCAAGAAGCTTTATGATACCTTGCAACATCGGTGAACCTTATAGTGGTAAAGCTTTGTGTGACTTAAGAGTAAGTATCAACTTGATGCCTAAGTCCATTTTCAAGATGTTAGGAGTTGGTGATGTACGACCTACAACTATGACGCTTCAGCTAGCAGATTGATCTATAGCCTACCCCGAAGGAAAGATCGAGGATGTTTTGGTAAGAGTTGATAAATTTATTTTTCCCACTAATTTCATTATCTTAAATTTTGAAGTAGATAAGGAAGTGCCGATCATCCTTGGAAGACTATTCCTAGCCACGGGAAGAACGTTAATTAATGTACAGAAAGGCGAACTCACTATGCGAGTTCAAGACGATCAGGTAACTTTTAACATTCTGAAAGTGATAAAATTTCCCGATCCAGCAGAAGAGTGTTCAGTTATGGAAGAAATAGAGACCTTGGTGTCTATGGAAAGAAATTGTGAAGAAGATCCATTGGAGAAAACCTTAGAGTTTGACCCTTTGGAGGATGAAGAAAGTGAAGAGAACATGGCTTTGATGGAAGCCAATTTGAGGAAGTTTATTCAGACCACACGGTTTGAACCGTTGGGGTTAGAAGTCAGAGAGTTTATTCAACCCAAGTTGTCAATCGATGAACCACCTAAACTCGAGCTAAAGGTACTCCCTTCCCATTTGAAATACGTTTATTTAAGTGACTGTTCTACTTTCCCTGTGATTATTTCAACAGACATAACGGAAGATCAAGAGGAGAGACTAATTGTTGTTCTAAAGAAATTCAAAAAAACAATTGGTTGGACCATAGCTGGCATTCGAGGTATAAGCCCTTCTTTCTATATGAACAAAATCATTTTAGAGGAGGGTGAAAGAGCTCGAATTGATGGGCAAAGGAGACTTAATCCGATTATGAAGGAAGTGGTGAGAAAGGAGGTAATTAAATGGTTAGATGCAGGAACCATCTATCCTATTTTAGATAGTTCGTGGGTAAGTCCGGTGCAGTGCGTGCTGAAGAAAAGGGGGATCACGATTGTTGAAAACGAGCGTAACGAGTTGATTCCAATGAGAACTGTTACTGGGTGGAGCATCTGTATTAATTACAGAAAACTAAATAAAGCTACTTGGAAGGACCATTTTCCATTGCCTTTTATGGATCAGATGTTAGATTGACTAGCAGGTAATGAGTTTTACTATTTCTTGGATGGATATTCGGGATACAACCAAATAGTTGTAGCTTCGGAGGACCAACATAAGACCACGTTTACTTGTCCGTACGGTATGTTTACTTTTAGGCAAATGCCTTTTGGTTTATGTAATGCACCTGCAACATTTCAACGATGCATGATGGCAATATTCACTAGAATTGGTTGAAAATTTTGTTGAAGTTTTCATGGATGACTTCTCTGTTTCTGTAACACTTATGATATTTGCTTGAATAATTTAGCTAAGGTACTAAAGAGATGCGAAGAGACAAATCTTGTCCTTAATTGGGAGAAGTGCCATTTTATGGTTAAGGAAGGGATTGTCTTAGGACATAAAATCTCAAAGAAAGGAATTGAAGTTGATAGAGCGAAGGTGGATGTAATTGAAAGATTACCGGCTACAGTCAATGTGAAAGGGGTCAAAAGTTTCTTAGGCCATGCCAGGTTTTAATGAAGGCTTATCAAGGATTTTTTGAAAATTTCTAAACCACTATGTTTATTGTTAGAGAAAGATACAGTGTTTGATTTCAAAAAAGTGTGTTTAGAAGCTTTTGAAGATCTGAAGAAACGATTAGTCTCAGCCCCAATAATTGTTACACCCGATTGGAGCTCACCTTTTGAGCTAATGTGCGATGCGAGTAACTATGCTGTTGGAGCTCTGATAGGTCAAAGAAGAAACAAAATTTTCCACCCTATCTACTATGCAAGCAGAACTTTGACGGGAGCCCAACTCAACTATACAGTAACTGAAAAAGAACTCTTCACTATAGTCTTTGCTTTTGACAAATTCCGTTCATATCTTATAGGTACCAAATTTATAGTATTTACTGACCATGCAGCCATTAAGTACTTACTCACCAAGAAAGATACGAAACCAAGGCTAATTCGTTGGATACTTTTGCTCCAAGAATTTTACATTGAGATCCAAGACAGAAAATAAGTCGAGAATCAAGTAGCTGATCATCTGTTGATGTTAGAGCAAGATGAGGCAACTCAATCATGTGTGCCAATCAACGAGAACTTCCCAGATGAACATCTATTTAAGGTAAGTCAAATTCATGAAACTCCTTGGTTTGCTGATTTTACCAATTATCTTGCATGTGGAATAATTCCTCGAGAAATGACATACCAAAAAGGGAAGAAATTCCTTCATGATAGTCGGTATTATTTTTGGGAGGATCCATTTTTGTTCAAACTATGTGCAGATAACATAATCCGAAAGTGTGTAGCTGAAAGTGAGATTGCTGAGATCTTATATCATTGCCATTCATCTCCAAGTGGGGGACACTTTGGTGGCTCACGTCACGAAGCCAGGATTTTGCAAGCAGGTTTCTTTTGGCCTACATTGTTTAAAGACGCTTACACTTATGTGAAGAATTGCGATAATTGCCAAAGAACCGAAAATATATCAAGGAGGAATGAGATGCCATTAACAAATATTTTGGAAATTAAATTATTTGACGTATGGGGAATTGACTACCTAGGCCCGTTTCCCTCTTCGTATGGAAACAAGTACATTTTGGTTGTTGTGAATTTTGTATCCAAATGGGTTGAAGCTGAAGTATACCCTACAAATGATGCTAACATAGTCATGCGATTCCTGCATAAGCATATGTTTACACGATTTGGGACACCAAGAGCTATTCTTAGTGATGAAGGTTCTCATTTCGTGAACAAGTGGCTTAAGTGGTTTCTTGACAAGTATGATGTTAAGTACAAGATCGCTACTGCTTATCACCCTAATCCAATGGGCAAGTTGAAAGAGTGAACCGTGAAATCAAAGGCATCCTTGAAAAGGTAGTACGCCCTAGTAGAAAAGATTGATCTTAAAGGCTTGATGATGCATTCTGGGCCTATCATACAGCATTCAAGACACCGCTAGGGATGACTCCCTATCGGTTAGTCTTTGGAAAGGCATGTCATTTGCCGTTAGAGTTGGAAAATAGAGCTCACTGGTCTTTGAAGAAGTTAAATTTTGATCTTGAGCAAGCCAGTGAGAGAAGGATGTTACAATTGGATGAGTTGGAAGAGCTGAGGTTGTTCTCCTATGAGAATGCCAAAATGTGTAAAGAAAGATCAAAAAGATGGCATGATAGTCACATACAACCTTGCGAGTTTAAGGAAGGTCAGAAGGTTTTGTTGTTTAATTCAAGGCTGAAGTTATTTCCTAGGAAACTGAAATCCCGATAGAGAGGACCCTACACCATCTATCGAGTTTATCCTTATGGAGCTATTGAATTATACGACAATCACGGAGGTACGTTTAAAATTAATGGTCAATGTCTCAAACACTATTAGGTTGGTGAAGTTGAGCAAGTTGAATCCTCGTTCAAATTAACAGACCATTGATTTTTCACAAATTTGTTTTGTAAATAAATAAATAAATAAATTTTATTTTCTTAATTTAGGACATTTAATTAATTCTGTCTAAGGAGATTAGAATTTAAGCGGGACTGCTGTGACCCCTCCAACCTTTCCTGGGAATTAATTTAATGTAATTTGTTAAGAAGTAATTTTAATTAAATTTCAAATTCTTAAGCACTAGTTTTATTTTAATTTTACATTCTTTTGTTTTTTTTTTTTTTCATGTTAATAAAGGAGGCCAAAAATTGGCCTAAGTACTAATCAATTTTTCTTTTAAGTGAGTCTGTACATACAGTCCAAATTTGAGGCCCAAGTTAGCAAAAAGAATGGAAAAATCTATGCCCTTGCCGCCACTTCCATTCCTTGCCGCCCAAGTAACCCTAATGTGGCTAAAATTTTGCTACATGTTGCCCTAAATTTTCCTATATAAACCCTTCTTCATTCTACTTCTTTTCACATCCATCAAGCAAATTGCTTAGCCTAAAAAAATCCTGAAATTCTCTTCTTGTGTTGCTAGCCTCAAATCCCTAAAGAAATCCCTAGTTTTCTTTTTCTTTTCCTTAGCCAAAATACCCTAGTGCCGCCGAAAAAGGTTTGTCGAAGCATTGGCATTACCACCGCAAGTCACTCCCGTCGCCGCCACAAACCCACGTCGCTGCCGCACATCATCGTCGCTACCACAATTCCATCGCCGTCGCAAAGGGTTTGCCGTAGCAAATCCCATCACCTTGCCAATTCTTTTCTCCCTATTTTGCCGAAACTTTGGTAAATTTTCAGGAAAAAAAGACCATGTCTCGAAAAAGAACTAGATCGTCAAAGACTACTCCAGAAAATCCAATTGTGATCGACGAAGAGATGAAAGAGTGGTTTGATTCAATTTTCAAGCATTAACCCATGATGCCGAAAAAAGGTTTCAACTAAAAGAGCAATGATGTGAAGGTTGTCCCTGTGCCGATTATAAAATTACTCAATGCCCTCAAGTGGGAACAATTCTGTGATGCTTGATCACTTCCTGATGATGAGCTAGTTCGAGAATTATGCAAGTTTGACTACACAAGATGCTACCAAGGTTATCGTTCGAAGAAAAAAGGTACCTCTTACTTCTAAATCTATCAATGATTTGTTCAATTTACCTGATGTTGAAGAAGATGAGTACTACCCTATGATGAACAACATCAATTGGGATTTACTTCAACAAGTATTTAATGTTGTGACAGATCTAAGATCCCAATGGATTATAAGAAAGTATGGGAGCCATTCTTGCCGAAGGGAATACCTAAAGCCAGTAGCAAAGGTATAGTTTTACTTTGTTCACTATAGTTTTATGCCTATCTCACATAGTTCCACTATCTCGATGGAACAGATGATGTTGTTATATGCTATCTTGACAGAAAAGTCCATTAATATTGGGAAAATTATTCTCAAAGAGATTTTTGACTGTGCTAAAAAGAAGAAAGGAAGTGCTTATTTCCCAGCATTAATCACTTCACTTCGCTTACGAGCCTGTATGAAAACACAAGCAGATCTGAAGGGGCAATATGTTCAAGGGTGCATTACAATTCATGACCTTGAGAGACTAGTAGGAATGGTACAGGAGTGAACCAAAGTGAGCAGGTAGAGCCATCTGAGCCAGAAACTGAAGAGTCGACAAACGCAGCTGAAACTGAATCTAACTCAGTTGCAGAATCTGAAGAAAAAGAATCTAAAATAGAACCAGCAGGTCCTAATCCAGCTGAAGAAACTACAAACCCTGAACCTAGGGTTGAGCCAGAAGAAGAACCAGTTAAGCCAAGTGTTGAACCCGAATTTGTAACTCCAATACCAACTCATGCAAGTACTTCAAAGAAATCAGAGTTGTCAATTATGATGGATATGTGCAAGTTCATGCATAAACAACGGCAAACTTACTCAAAATATGCAAAAATTAGAGATGATTCAATTCGAAACACCTTTAAGAATATCTCTAATACTTTTGTGCTTGAATTCCCAGATGATATCTTCAAGACATGGACGGAAGAAAGTGACAACACAAGTGAGGATGGAGCTTAGAAAGACAAAGGGAATGAGTCAGAAAATAAAAGGGGGGATTCTTTTCTTTTTTTATTTTATTCTAGGAACTTATTTCTTTAGTATGTAGGATTTAATTTTTGCAAAATAAAACCTAGCAAGCATGAATAAATACTTCTTTAGAAAGAAAAAGACTAAGTAATGTGGTAATGGGAATGCACATGTCTAGGATTGGGTTATGAGGAAAGACTTGGTATTTAAGCAGTCTTAATGACTCACCTCTCTTTCTTTTTCAACCCTACTTGGTGTTCAGTTTTCATTCATTACTTTGTTCTTGCAATGAGGACGTTGCTTTTTTTTAACCCCGTAAGGCAAATAGGTTGCATAAGTTTTCAATCAATTTTTTTTATAAGTATGCTTTAATAAATGAATGTTTCAAGAAATTTTTTTTTAATAAGATAGCTCGTATGCAAGCATGAATGCTGATTTTATCTAAGTGATTGTATGTTATCATGAAGAATGGAATAATTGTATGAACTTAGCTGTAGGTAATGTTTGCCATGAAAACTTAGTTTCTTCTGAAATTAGACATACATGAGGGTTTATATCTTTAGAATTGACCTAATGACTTTCTTGAGGTGAAATCCTAGGAGATATAAAAATCTAAAATGATATAGGCACCATTTCTTTGGAACGTTTGAGCCTTTCAAAGCCAACCTTGCAACATTTGACCCTTGGAACCAAAATTTTGAGCTTAATGGCCTTTTTATTGCAATGAACCAACATTACACGCGATGTTCCCATCTTTTGAAAGTTATCGCAGTTTTGTACACCCATCTTAACTTAAGTGGTCTTGGTAGTCAATATTTAGAAGATGTATGTGCTCATATAAAAAAAACAAAAGAGTGAAGAAAAGTTTGCTCAGTCTCGAAAAAGAAAAATATATGAGCATAGGTTTAAAACAAGTTTGGGGGTGTTCCAAAGGTTCACTTGAAGAAGAAGGTTGAATTTCAAGTCCAAGGCAAAGTTAAAAGTTAAGATTTTGAAACTAAAATTTCCCATCTCTTAAAATCCCTACCTTCAACCGAGCCCCATTACAACCTTATGAAAGACCTATTGATTTTATGATTATGTCACGTACATTAGTGCAGAGGAAGTACTAAGTTCAACATATGAAGAGCATAAACAAGCCTTATGATTGTTTTGTTTGATTGATGAGAAATTATGTTGAATGACGAATATTATTTTCAGTAATGGCATGCATGCATATCATGATTCATGTTGGCATATCTTGAAACTTAGTATGAAACTCTCAAATGTGTGCATACGAGGTCATTATTAATGAAGAAGATCTATGAGCATGAATTTATTGAAGCATGATTATGCAATGAGCATTGATGCTACTCACATTCTTTGCTGAATTTGCCTTAGAAAAACCTTGTGTTGTGCATAAACATTCTCAGGACGAGTAATAATTTAAGTTTGGGGGTGTGTAAACGGGAAAATATATAGGATTTTTCCTATATAATTCATCACCTTTTTGCTTAATTTTATTACTAAAACTTAGTAATTGTTTATTAAATTAATGAAATATGTGGAAAAATGAAATTAGGACATGGAAATTATTAAAATGTAATTTTATGTTTTATTATATGGTTTTTATGCATAAAATGGCTTATTTTATATTAATTTGAGCATATTCTATTTTTAAGTTATAAAGTGGGCCATGCATGATTTAATTTAATAATAAAATATAAAGTTATATTTAATAAATTATTTCTATATGTTTCATTAATAAAATTGGGCTTAATTAATTAAGTAAAATTAATTAATTAAAGTGGTTAATTTGCATTGTTTGGTCTCCTGATTTTTCTGTTATTTTCAAACAGGTGGGAGAGCTTTAATTTAATTACAATGCCGTCCCAATTGGACTAAATTAGCCCCTAATTTCGGCTGCACATGGAGGTTAATAAATCAACATTTGGGTTAATTGCATGAAGTCCTTGAAGATTCAAAGAAATTGGAGATTTACCTGAAGATTCACCAGAGACTGAGTCTTGCTCCTGCGTGATGTGGCACATGAATCAAGCTAAAAATCAGCCACCTTACCTACATGTATGGCCAGCCACTCTTGGAAGAATTTGAAGTGGATGAACACTTCCATTTTTAGTAAACCCACACCCCAACCTCACCTATGAATAAGACCCTTCACCCCACTTCTCCAATCATCCCTCATTCATCCATTCTCTTCTCTTCTCTCATTTTCTCTCAATTCTCTCTTCTCCCCACGCCATCCACCATCATTCCTTATGAGGTTTTAGCTATTTAGCCTATCAAGAAACCTTGGTTGGCCACCTGGGAGAGCCATCAACAAAGGAGCAAGCAAGAGTCGAAAGAGTTCTCACCATTCAGAGTCTTGGGTGACAGCCGTCTGAATAGGGTTTAATCTTTCTTTTCTTAAATTTAATTTGAATGTTTGCTATGAGTTCTTTGTTCATGTTTTCAACAATGATAGCTTAATTTTATTTAAGCTAGGATGATTATTTTAATTAAATAATATTTATTCAATTCATGCTTAAAATGTTTTGTGCCTCAATCGATCATGTTTTCAATTAAAATTAAGTCTATATTTCGTTCATACGTGATTGAAATGCACCTAAATTAGCTAAGCGATCCTAACCAGACGACGGCTAATGGACGCATAATTGAAATGTGCATGCTTAATTTAGATCATTAAACCGATTAAATTGTACGTTGCATAACATCCCTAGTACGGCTCTGTTATCTGCATAGTTTTTAGATTTGCTTGATTAAATTGTTTCATACCTTAATCCATCCCTGTCACTTCACATGAATACTAAGAAATCCTAAAATGGTTTTTAAACTCATGAAAGGTCGAGTTGCCATGGAATATTTTTTCGAATGTTATTAAGCATGTTGAAAATAGATTCAGTTTAATTAGAATAATTATCCTAGTTTATTTATGTTAGAATTGTTGCATATCGTGTTAAATTGGCTAAAATCTATTTCATTCATATAGTTGCATACTTAGGATAATTTGCATCAGGGATCATTGCATCTAGTTATTTTAATTTTTTAAAATCATCACTACCAATCAAATTGAGTTTCTATTCACTGAATTGCTAATATAATTTTCTAATTAATTGACTTTGCACTAATACAATCCCTATGGAGACGATAACTCTTTATACTTACTTATTACTTGAACGACTGTGTACACTTGCACAAACCGACCGTTACAGTTTTTCCAGTTGAACACGCTAATTTGTTCATGGGATTTTGCATACAACACCACTGACTCAACTTCCCAACTGTGCGTTAAATGATTCCAACCCAATGCACGCTTTTCGAGCTGAAATTGAATCAACTTTGAGGGATTAATTTGTACTATCCCATGTACCGGAGAGATAGTGAATTCCAAATTTAGAGGGTTTTTTTGAGCAGGTTTGTATCTGACGATTTTTTTTTGGATCAATTTCCGAGCTAAAGCTAAAAAGGATTTAGTTAATCATGGAAAAAGTCATGCTTTGAAAATAGATTTGTAGAATTGTGGGTAATGAAAAGGGGAAGGGCCTTGGAAGGTAATTAAACTAAAAGATTGAAAGTAAAAAAAAAAATGAAACACAATAGTAGGATGAAGATGGCGCAAGAAAGGGGAGAAAAAAATTATTAAATGCCAAGGTAAAATTGTGTTCAATTGGTTGTAGCTACTAGGTATTTATACACACTTTTAGTGCTAAAATTTAGCAATTTTTCCTAAATATTATCACTAAATAATTCTAAATATTATCACTAAATAATTCAAATTTCAAAAATCAAATTTAAACTAGAATTTAAACTAATTACTGAGTTGTAACAATATAAAAAATCCTTCAATCTTTATCCAGCCACTTTTAAAAAAAATTTTCAACCCTTCAATCTTTATCCAATAATCTTTGAATTTTCAATCTTTCAATCAAGCCCTCCACTTTGCGTTTTGTTCCAATTTAGCCCCCTTTTTCTTACAAGAGTTTGAATTCGGCACATCAACTTCATTCCTAATAAGAAAAATCCAAATTTAATAGCATTTTATTTGATAATTAGCCAAAAATAAATCTATTAAAAATACGAATTTATCTTGCTATCAAATTCTCCCTACTTAGCCGATGCTTGTCCTCAAGCATGATATCTACTGAAAATAATTCATCAATCCTTTTCAAAACCAAAACCCCTTTTCCTAGTCAAGCATATTGCAAACAATTATGTGAATACAAAATAAACAACTGCTAAACTCAACCAATAAGTATTTTATAAAATCTCAAACAGTATGTCAAATTCAACTATTTCACTAAATTTAGGCTTAATCAAACATGCAAAACGATCATACCCAATCTATAGTTTTATTTATATCTATTTACATTTTTTTCTTTTTTGTTTATTTTTCAAACGTAGTAAAGTCTTTCGACGCAAAGTGAGATGACAACCAAGCACCTCACCCTGGTTACTCAACCCGACATGTTCTCTTTATTTATTTTTAATGAATTTGAGACATAATCAATCCTTTTGACACGAAATGACATGAAAACCCAAGTACCTCATCCCAGTTACTTAATTTCACATATTCCTAATTGATTTCTTTCAAGGTAGCTCAGTTAGCGGAATGTTACAGGCTTTGCCTCTTCACCAAACCTTTTAACGCCAAATGAAATGACAACCCAAGCACCTCATCCCAGTTACTCAACTTGGTCACATTTTTTAATCTTCACTCTTAACCAAGCTATTAGCAAACTTATTTTTTTTAACCGAGTACTTTCATTAGGCAAGTTCAACAAAACCAACAATTTTCATGAAATATTGACTAATGCATCACATTTTCAATTCTACAAAACATTAATTGATTAAGCTAGCAATAGTTATTAACGATTCACCCACTTATTTAAATTAACTAAACATAAAAATTAGAGTTTTTTTTGAAATGAATTAGGAAATTATTCTTAGCAAAACACTTGCAAAGAAGAAAGTATGGCATGATCCTACGAACCCCCTACTTAGCCCACATTGCCCTCAATGTACAAATTAAAATAATAATAAATAGAAGGGTCAAGTGTACTACCCGTGTATATTCAATGGATCGGAGGATGATGGGAGGGATCACTTTGTAGCAAGTTGAGGATATTTGAGATGTTGGCTTTCATTGTTTCAAGGCAAGCTTCAATACGATGAAGTCGTTCATCTACAGTAAAAAGTATTAAACAATATTTTATTTAATTCTCAAATTAAACTAGAATTCAATATTAAATTAAATAAATAAAGATAAATATGAGTTGCGTCCCATAAATCGCTTTTGTTTAGCGTCGTTAGCTCGACGACTTGAGTATTACTCATTTGGTTCCTCAATAAATAATTCTTCCATTACGTGCATTTGAAAGTTCTCATAGAAAGATTTCAACCTTTGCCCTTTGACCTTGAAGCATTTTTCGGATTCCTTTATCATCGGTGGATTGAAACGTATTCGAGCTTGTCCACTCGTGTTTTCCTTTTCCTCAATCTGAATTAAAAAATGTTCTGGTAATGGTTTGAGATCCAATTCTAGGGCCTGCGAAATGGAAGGCAAAAGTTTAGTTTGAAAAGGAGACAATTCAAATTCTTTACCTTGACTTTTGGGAAACTGTGATGCCTCTATAAAAATGACAATTTCACGAATTGGCTCTTTGAATGTCATTAATTCCTCCAATTTATCCATTGTATTGAGGTCTAAATTCCTACAAAGCACAATTTGAAACCCATCCTCTTCAAAATGAAATTTTGTTAGTGGTTCAATAATATCAACACTAGAAATATTCGACATTGTACTAGGTTGGCCCATCACCTCATAAACATTAAATTTTACCACTTCACTGTCGAATTTCATAGTGAGGGTTCCACTTTAAACATCAATATTTGCACGTGCGGTACTTAGGATTAGTCTCTCGAGTAAAATATCAGAAGCATTTTTTGAATAGTCGTCCTCCATACCAATGATGTAAAAGTCTGTAGGAAAATTTAGTTCATTTAACTTTACGAAGACATCTTCTATTACCCCTTCTAGATATACACATGACCTGTCTGCCAATTGAATACTCAACCCTGTTTCTTTCAAAGGACTCGTGTTCAGCATTTTAAAAATAGATAAAGGCATTACATTAATAGATGCTCCCAAATCACACATGGCTTTCTTTATACCAATATTACCTATTTTGTAGGATATAGAAAACATACCTTTGTCCTTACACTTGGGCAGGATTTTCCTTTGTAGCACTGCGGAAACATTTTCTCCCACATTCATCCATTCGTTTTCTTCGACCTTCTTTTTGCCGGTACACAGTTCTTTCAAAAATTTTGCATGGCATGGAACCTGTTTAATTGCATTAAGTAAAGGAATATTAATTTATACCTTTCAGAATGTCTTAAGGATTTCTTTTTTCTCTCATGCCTTTTTAACTTGGGTGAGCCTTCCAGGGTATGGTAGAATACAACAAATGATTTATGAGGTGCTGACTTAGTGGAAGCTGCTGGTTTAGCTTTCTATTCAATATCATGGTCACGACTCATGCCAAGCACTAGTTCTAACTCTATTCTATCTTTTATGGTCATGGCACTTGCATTTTGACGTGGGATTTATGGTCACGGAACTTGCATTTTGACGTGGGATTGGCTCGGTTTAAGATGGCAATTTTCCTTGGTTCCCCAAATGACTAACTATAAGTGCTAGCTTACTTATTTGTTGATCTAGTTCTTGGAAATGTACTTCAGTCCTTTGTTGGAACTTTTCAGTGCTAACAGCTAACCTCTCTACTATAGCTTTAAGAAATGACTTTGGAGGTTGATACTGTTGAGGCGGAGGTGGTCTTTGTTGATATGGTTGATTGTATTGAGGGTTCGACTCATAGCTCAAGTTCGAGTGATCCCTCTACCCTGTATTGTATGTGCTTGAATATGGATCATAACGCTTTTGAGGTGACTCTGGGAAGTTCCCAACGGCATCTACTTATGTAGTTGTGTCCTTGAGTAAAATCAAGCATGAATCGGTAGGATTATCAGGCTTAGCACAAGTCCCAAACAATCGAGTTTGGTTAATTTTTCCTACAAGCACATTTTTAACCACATTAGTAAGTTCATCAATCTTATTTACTATGGAAGCAGTACTTAGCTCATGAACCCTTCTCGTAGGTTCCATAGGCGGTCGATACTATTGAGAATTTGTAGCCATGGTCAAAATTAATTCTCTAGCTCTTTGGGGAGTCATGTTCACAAGAGCCCCTCCATTAGCGACATCAATCATCTTCATTTCCAATGAGAGTAATCCATCATAGAAATACTATAGGAGTGACTGTTCAGACAGACCATGTTGTGGGTAACTTGCGCACAGTTTCTTGTATTGCTCACAATATTCATAGAGTGATTCTGCTTCTTTTTGTTGTATTCCAACTATACTCCTCCTTAATTCGGCTGCTCGAGCTACTGGGAAAAACCTGTTAAGAAACAATCAAAACATATCAGTCCAAGTATTAATAGATCCCGGAGGTAAACAAAACAATCATTCTCTAGCAGTGTCAGCTAATGAAAAAGGAAAAGCTCGTAGTTTTATTTGATCATCAATTACTCCTTTTGGTTTCATGGTTAGACAAACCATGTGGAACTCTTTCAGATGAGTATGGGGGTTCTCATTTTTCAAACTGCAAAAAGTAGGCAATAAATGTATTAATCCTAAATTTAACTCAAATGGTGTTTCACCTACCAAATAAGTTATGCATAGTGGTTGTTGTTCATCTGGTGTAGCTATAAGTTGGTGTAACACCCCTAACTCGTATCCGTGGCTGGAATAGGGTTACAAAGCATTACCGGACTTATCACTTAAACAATCATACATTTCATGTTCATTTCTCATATCCAAACAAAATTCATTCAAAATTCAGTCATATAGTCCCTAACACGAGCCTTCGAGGCCCAAAACAAGCTTTAAAAATAATTTAGGACTAATTTAAGAACTCAAGAAAATTCTGGGAAAACATTGAAAATTTTTAAAGTGTAGGGGACACCCTCCCGTGTACCCAGTTCATGTGTCTCACATAGTCAAGAGACAGACCCGTGTCTCAGGCCATGTGGGTATTATGAATGGGATCACATAGCCATGTCCCAACTCGTGTTCGACCCATGTAACTCATTGACTTGGGTCACACGGCCAACTACACGCCCGTGAGACTAGCCCGTGTAACTCACTTACTTGTATTCTAAAGAGGTAACAGAGAACACACTGTAACACCCCTAACCCGTACTGAACTTACAACTTAGTTTAGAACATATAATTATCAATTATCATCTCATTTCTATAACTATTAATCATTCATTATCATAACATGCTTAAATCAAGCATAAAAAGCTTGAGACATGCATTCAGCACTGAATCAGTAACATTTGAAAACTTTGAGAAAACTCAAAAAAAATTTTGAACAGAGGTCACACGCCCGTGTGAACAGGCCGTGTGCCTCATAGGGTCTCCAGACACACCCGTGTGTCCAGGTCGTGGGAAAACAAAGCATACATACTGACTTACATCACACGGTCGAGGACATGCCCGTGTGCTAGGCCATGTGAAATCTAAAAGGATTACTGACTTGGGTCACATGGCAGGCCACATGCCCATGTGCCATCCCGTGTGCCACACACGGCCATAAGACATGCCTGTGTGTCGAAGCCGTGTAACTCACTGACTTGATCAACTAGTCTATAGCAGACACACAGTCGAGTCACATGCCCGTGTGCTCAACCGTGTGGATGAGAAATAGGCTTGTTACATGTCACATTTCTCACCTATAACACGTACTTTTAAGTATTCAAATGGTACCATATTCACCTATAATTTGGCAACCAAAACAACAATTTCAATACACATTATCAGCCATTTCAAAACCACACATGTATAAACTCAATTGACCATCATTTACATATCTAAACATAAACCAAATCAATATACTTCATAAGCCAATAATCCTATACATATCAAGACCTATACTTCGACCATAAAGACATCCATATACCAACTATTAATCAAGCATTTCCAATTCTTTTACTCATCTCATAACAATATAATATATGCATCATTTCATCCATTATAAAACTTGTCAAAACACATCAACTTGTACACATTCAACATCATATCCATTAAGCCAATTCTCATGGCTTAAGCATATCAAGACACATATATGCTTCATTAGCTAAAATACTCAAACATCTTATAACATTAACAAGCCTATACATGCCATATTATCAAATTCAAAGAGTTCAAAAATACCAAATTAACTCCTGGATAGTGTGATGGAATCTTCGATGACTTCCAACCCGAGCGAACTTTCAAATCTTTGTAAAAATACGAAAAATAAACAGAGTAAGCTAATAAGCTTAGTAAACTCAAATGACTAGTCTGTACTATAAACAATTTAACAATTAATTCACAATTAAGGAAGCATAGTTACATATAACTGACTTCGTGTATAATTGATCAACTTTCACTTACTTGTCCAGCATTTCACAAATACTTGTACTAATTCATATCATCATTTTTATTTCTGTATCATCATCTTTTCCATCGAACCACTGAGATTAACATCGAATAATTGATATTTGCACACTAAGTGCCATATCTTGGTTAAACCATCTATACTTCATATCACATATATATTACCTATCCATATATCAATATAACCTGTAAAATCATTTCAATATAATCCAACCAATTGTCAATTCCTTAAACATATAAAACCTTTAATGGGTTAGTACCACAATGTCCATATTTCATCAAATCATCATAAATGAAAGTAATAAGCATTCAAGCTCAAGCACATATAACTCTTAGTTCATACTTTAGCTTACTATATATCATCAATACTATAATATTCACATATCATTTACATGAATTCACTTCTACTCGTACAATCTGTAATACATTCATATAACCAGTAGTTCATTCGTATAAACAGTAGATCATCAATAATAACAGTAATACATCAGTATCAACAATAATTCATCCATATAAACACATATCTTATACATATGATCGGTAACAATCTTTTTGCCCGTTGAACCTATTAGAACATCAAAGAATACTCGGGTGATACACTCTAAGTGTATTAATCGGTAATCCATCAATTTATTATCATTTCTGCTCTCTTGAACCATGATCGGTAAGCTCCTCCTGAGCTGATAAATGGTAAGCTCTAATAAGTTGAAACAGTAAGCTCATAAGAGTTGATATATCAGTAAGCTCATACAAGATGTGGTGAGTCTGCAACACATGCAGGATCTCAACCAAAACGGTAACCCTAGTGACATGTCACTTGTATCCTACGACTTTCTACGGTTCAAATGGGACTCGGTATTTAATAATTCACCTCAATTCGGCATCCAAATTTCATTAACATCAATTATTTAATTTTCATATAAGCAATTCAATTAAATACAACTATTTAAAAGTTCGACTCTATTTATACAAACTTACTGAATGTATATTCAATATGATCAATTAAACTTAATACCATCAACCTCAAAAGTTCAAATGATTATCATATATATATACATCAATAGGTGAGTAATTCAATTTCCATATAACCAATAATTCTACCATGAAAGGTTCATTTGGCATTCATCTCATATAACATTTCATTCATATACTTCATATAACTCATATCCAATTCTGTACTCTATCGTATAATCCATAACAGTAATAAAATCATATAACCGGTAATTAAAATTTCAAATAAATTATTCATTCGACTTATACACGTTCATTTTAAACAATTATAAGTATTTAATAGCTCGGTTCTAGCCATACAAACTTACCTCAAGTCGTTCAGATGATAATTATCGATTATTCGTCTATTTTTCCTTTTTCCCTGATCTAAGCTCGATCTCAGCTTATCTTGATCTAATCAATATATCAAATTTAGCATATTAATTTTCCTTTCTATTCATTTTGAAACTTTACACACATTTTGACAAAATTATGCTTTTTCCCCTAATGTTTTAAATTTTTTTACAATTTAGTTCTTATCACGTAAAATTGCAAATTCATGAAATTTAAGGACAATCCATGCTAGTCGAATTTTACCCATACTATTAGCAGCCCGTATTCTCAATTAAATCACACATCTAACCATGAATTTTACAGTTTTCTCAATTTAGTCCTTAATTGACTTTTCTGTCAAAAATCACTTTACAAAATTTATTAATCTAACAACAAATATTCATTTTTCACCATTAAACATTCAAAAACTCAAACATTCAGCAATGGCACTTTACAGATCATCAACAATTTTGACAATCAAGGTACATGCTAGCTAGATTAAGCTGCAATGAGCTCAAAAAACATAGAAATCATTAAAAACTGAGAAAAACCGTACCTAATTGGACAAATGAAGCTTAGCCGAATGGAGAACCCTAATTTTTGGCTTTCTTCTCTTCTAATTTCGGTTGGAATTGATAATGGAAGATGATGATACCTTTTTTTTATTTAATATAACATATAATGCCTTTTTACTAATTTAACCTTTTAATTTCAAACAAATTTTAAAAATGTCAAACCATTGCCATCCACTAACTCATAAATGAGTTATTTACCACATAAGGACCTTTACTTTTAAGTTCCATAGCTATTTGATACCTTTAGCTTATAGAATGCAAATTTTATGTTTTACGTGATTTAGACTTTTTTTATCAAATTAAGCATTTAAAGGGTAAAATTTCTTAACGAAATTTTTATACTATCATTCTATCGTGCTGTAAAACTTATTAAAATAATAAAATAAATATTTTAACTTCAAATTATGATCTCAAAACCACTGTTTTGATTAACCCTAAAAATGAGCTGTTACACACACGACCATGCCACCTGGCTGTGTGTCACACATAGCTGAGACACACACCCGTGTCTCTGCCCGTGTGGACAATAATAGGCTATGTTCCAAGCCATATTTCTCACCCAAATAGGTACCAACTTAAAGTCAACAATGCACCTACAACCATGGCACTCATATAGCAACTCCACACCACATATAATAGGGCCATTTATACATATATACAAATAAAAATATATGACCATATTACAAGTCATCTCAAATGGCCAAAACACTACAAGATATATATGCCATAATAACCAAAACACCTATCCATTCCATTTAACCAAAATATACAAAATTAAAAATACCAAAATGAGAGTTTGATAGCGTGATGAGATCTCCAACAACTTCCAATCCGAGCGAGATTCTGAATCACTATAAAACACAGAAAAATAAACAGAGTAAGCAATTAAGCTTAGTAAGTTCGCAGAACTTAAAACTCAACTTACCATTTAATCACAATTTAAGTAATTTAACTTAGCATAATATAACTCAATTTGGTCCATAAACCTATCACATATTCAATCACAAAGTTAGACATGAATTCAAATATCTCACAACTTCAATTCTCACATGATTCAAGTACATACCTATACTGATACATATCGATCTTATACTATTTCATAACATCATTATGCCCGTTGAACCAATTGGAATAATATCGATACTCAAGGATCTCACACAGTAAGTGCCAATACGTGGTCAAAACCACCTCTATGTCATATCTCATATAGATGCTCACTATCGAGCCATCACTAGGTCTACTTACACAAGCTAACGGTCAAGACGTAACTACATGGTGTTGCTCACACAAGCTGACAAGTAATGGTAAAATATGTCGAAAAACTCAGCCACCGGTAGAACGTACAAGACTAGCACGCATAACATGGTAACCCCTAATGACATGTCATTTGTATCCTGTCTATTCCTAAGGTTCAACTGTGATTTCATACGTCGCCAAATCTTTGTCGAGTATTTCCGTGAAGTTGTATTCTTCAAGAATGCAATAATAAAGCATTTAAAACACAACTACTCTAATGCTTATTAACATACGAACTTACCTTGAACTCATTCGACAGAAATTTATCGTTTAGTCGATAACTTTGTCGTTTCCCTAATTCAAATATGAATGTTGCTTTTCTTGATCTATATAATCAAATTTAACTCATTTAATCATTAACCTATTCAATTCAATCTAAAAATCATGTTATGGAAAAATTACTATTTTGCCTTTAAACTTTTGACTTCTTTACAATTTAGTCCTAAACTCATAAAAATACAAATTCATGCAATTTACTCCACACCCATGCTAGCCGAGTTTCTTACAAGCTTATAACAACCCTTACAATTCACAAATTCACACATTTAACACATTATTTTTGATATTTCTCTATTTAACCCCTAATGTGCAATTTCATTCAAAATCACTTAACAAATGTTGTTTATCTAACAACAAAGATTCATTTTCTACCATTAAACTTCAAAACCCTAGCATTTTCATCAATGGAAAATCTCAAACAACACAATAGTTTTGCAAATTAGTCCCTAGGCTAGCTAGATTAAGCTACAAGAACCTCAAAAACATCAAAATCATTAAAAATAGGGTGAAATTTCTCACACGCATGGATGAACTATGAACAAACCTTGAAGCTTCAAATATGGCTTCTTTCATGCTAATTTTGATGGAAGAATGAATGAAAGAGGTGATACATTTGTCTTTCATTTTAATTTAATTAACATATTTATCAAATTACAACTTTAACCTTTTAATTAACCTTTGAGTTTTCATGTTTAATGTCCATATTTGTCCACTAACTCTTATAATGGTCTAATTACCACAATAGGACTCATACATATTAATTCTATAGCTATCTAGTGTATTTAACTTATAGAACTCAAGTTTTGCACTTTACGCAATTTAGTCCTTTTTCACAAATTAAACACTTAAACGATAAAATTTATTAAAGAAATTTTCATATGACTCTACTAACATGCTATAAACATTAAAATAATAATAAAATAAATATTTCAAACTCAAATTTGTGGCCCCAAAACCACTATTCTGATTTCACTAAAAATGGGCTATTACAACTTCCCCCTTAGGAATTTTCGTCCTCGAAAATCTTACTAGAGAATAGATTAGGGTACTATTTTCTCATAGCTTCCTCGGGTTCCTACGTAGCCTCTTTAATGACGTGATCTTGCCAAAGAACCTTCACTAATGCTATGCTTTTGTTTCTTAACTCTTTAATCTCTTGAGGTAAAATTCTAATCGGTTCTTCGTTATATGACATATCGGGTTAAATTTTGACTTCTACCAAAGAAATTATATACGAAGGGTGTGATCGATACCATCGTAGCATAGATACAAGAAACAAATTATGAATCTTCTCAAGCTCTGACGGTAAAGCTAGACGATTTGCCACTTGCCCTATTCTCTCGATAATCTCATACGGCACAATCAATCGTGGACTCAATTTTCCTTTGTGATCAAATAGAAGAATCTTCTTCCACGGTGATTGTAACATCCCTTACCCATATTCGACGTTGGAATAGGGTACGAGGCATTACCTAACTCAAACACATACATCCATTCATTTCTGAGTTAACAAATTCTGTTCTAATTTAAAACTTTTTAAACATTAGCTGAAAGTCCCTAATATGAACCTACAAGGCTCAAATTACACTTTAAACACGAATCGAGATTAATTCAAGTGCTTAGAAAACTTTTAGGAAAAGCCTTTGAAAAACAAGGCACACACCTGTGTGGATGGGCAACATGCCCGTGTGATTTGCTAACATAGCCGTGTTTGTGGCCTTTATGGCTCACATGGCCTACGCATATTGGGACACGCCCGTGCTTTACAGCCATGTGGATTTATTTTCTAACATCAAACCTATAGGGGTTTTCACACGGCTTGGCACATGCCATGTCCCTAGCCCGTGTCCCTCACACGGTCATGACACGTCTGTAACAGCTTGATTTAAAGGCTAGTTAGAACAGTGGTCACAGAATCACTAATCTGAGGTCAAAGAAAATAATTTTAATATTATTATATATGTTATAGTATGATAATATGAGTGCATGAAAATTTTGGTGAAATAATTTTAGCGATTACTAGCTTAATTTTTAAAAAGGACTAAATCGCATGAAAGGTAAAAGTTTTGTTTTGCTAGCTAGTTATGTTAAATAGCTAGAGAACCAAAGTATGGGGTTTTTAAAGGGTAAATAGACCCTATTTATGCGCATAGCTGGCCATAGAGACAAGGAAATGTGAATGTCAAAGATGTTGATGGGATTAGGTGGCTAAATAAGTAATAAAATAAGACAAAAAGAAAAAGGTGGTCATCTCTTTCATTTTACCTTCTTCTCCACCAAAATGTGCAGCAAAAATATGGGTTTTGGAAGCTTAAAACTCAACCAAACAAAGACTCTTGCAAGTAAGTGATTTTGAAGTCGTTTTTTTATAATTTTTGTACCTTTAAGACCCTTGTAGCATGGGCTATCAAATGCGAGGTCTATTTTGCAAAATGGTTGATAGTCGAGGGATATGCCATGAGAATATTATTGGTGTTTGCTGAGTTTTTATGGAAGAAAATGAATTTTGGTTGCCAAATAAACAACTTTTGTGAAAGGGTTTTCAAGAAAAATAATTATATTGGACTATTTTGCAAAGTTATAAAATTGATGATAATTGGGTGAAATGGTAGGAATTAGAAGTTTCTATAAACTTATAAAATGTTCAATTAGGCATGGTTAGTGAGGAAATTCGATAAAAATTGATTTACGAGCCTAGGGGAAAATTCGTAATTTTGTGAAAGTTAAGGGGCAAAACTATAAATTACCAAAGTATGTTTATGGGAAGCTAGTAGTAATTATAAAATTTGGCTAAGCACAAATTGTGTTTAGTTGCATGAATTGGCACTTTTATGTGACAATGACTAAATTGTAAGAATGTGAAATATTAGGGGCAAAAGTGTAAAATTTCCCTAATTCGAATTTTTGGACTAAATTGTATAAATGAATGACTAATAAGTAAAAGTTGTTATTAAATAGATTAGGAAAGACAAGACTTGGACAGAAGACGAGGGAAAAATAAAGGATCGAAATTAGTTGACTTAGTTCGTTGTTGCAGCAAACGAGGTAAGTTCATATGATTAATTTACAGTGAATGATTATTAAATTTGAAATGAGAAATTGTATTATTTCATATGTTTTTTTATCTAACCATGATGAAATGTAAGTATGAAATCGAATTTTGAAAGACCAATCAGGAGAGATGCAGGGTCAAGTACAATTGTTCTACGACTTATGATGAATTGACGAAAAAGACCATGGTTGGACCATGGCAATACGAGTGTCAGTGTAAGACCATGTCTAGGACATGGCATCGACACTGAGATGTGTTGGCCAGTGTAAGACCATGTCTGGGACATGGTATCGGTAATGATACTAGTGCTAGTGTAAGACCATGTCTGGGACATGGCATCAGCCTCAGTGAGCAAGCTAGTGTAAGACCATGTCTGAGACATGGCATCGGCTTGGATATGTGTCAGTGTAAGACCATGTCTAGGACATGGCATCGGCACGGACAGAGGAGAGCTAGTGTAAGACCATGTCTGGGACACGACATCAGCCTCGATGCGAGAGAGTCAATGTAAGACAATGTTTGGAACATGGCATCGGCTTGTTATGTGCATTAGTGTAAGACCATGTCTGGGACATGGCATCAGCGTTGATGCGAGAGCTAGTGTAAGACCATGTCTGGGACATGGCATCAACCATGTTATGTCTCAGTGTAAGACCATGTCTAGGACACGGCATCGGCACGGATAGATGTGAGCCAGTGTAAGACCATGTCTGCGAGATGGCATCGGTAGACAACCTCACGTAAGACCATATCTAGGATGTGGTAGTGGTACCGTACATATGTGATTTCTGATGCATTTGATGGTGTTTCGAATAACTCGATAGGTAAGACAGATATTATGGAATTCATATCTGGTTTTATAAATGAGATGTGAAAAATTTATGAATTTATGAAATTCATTAATAATGACCTGAGATAACATATTGTTATTGATGTATAACTGAATTAATGGACAAGGTCAAGAAGACAGTGAAAACATAATTGAATTAAGTGAGACAGGTGTGTATGAAATTCATGTGAATATCGAATGGTAGTAACCTAAAGGTGAATAATAAATCAATATAGTAAATACGAGGAAGGTCATGGTTTGACATGCGAGATAATATTTTCAGCTTATGAAATGATTAAAGAATCAAATGTGAAATATTTCAAATCATTATGCATAAACAATGGTAAGTGATTTTCTAAGTATGTAATCGTTTCATACGATAGTTGAAATTGATAAGCTTTCAAAAGTCATGGTAAACCCTATAAGAGAGTAAATGATTGTACGGTGAGAACATATAAACTCTTTATGCTTGTGTAATTACTCAAAATGTGTTTGATAGCTAACATGAATCAAATGATCATATGAGCTTACTGAGCTTTATAGCTTACCTCGTTTATTCTCTCATTTTGTAAGACTTTGGAAGTCTGTTCGGGTTGGAAGGTGATAGAGATCTCAACACACTATCTTGTCATGGTTTGGTACTTAAAGCTTTACAAATTTTAGTTATATTGCATGTATAGGCTAGTTGTCGTATTATGTGTAAAGTGAGTTTAACCATGGTGGCTTTAGTGTGCAAAGCATATTTAGCCATGAATTTGGCTTATTAATTATGTGAAGATAATCTATGGTTAAATAAGCCCTTGAATGATGTATTGAGATATTGATTATGAATGTTTCGGATGTATGCATATGTTGAGAAGGTAGCTTTGTAATGTTGCACATGATGATACATGAAAGGGTGGCAAATAAGCTTGGTAGACAAACAAGCATATGTCTAGGCCGTGTGTGACACACGGTCCGCCCCATGGGAGTGTGTCTCGACTGTGTGTCCCCTGCACCATAAGTTGGCCAAGTCAGTGTTACACGCGGGCTTAGCACACGGGCGTGTGCCTTCGCCGTGTGGCCCTTAAGGGATGATGACGTCAAAAAATAGAATGCCAGGGTTCTTGCACATGGGCCGCGCCACGGGAGTGTCATGGACGTGTGAGAGACACGAGCCAGGGACACAAGCGTGCGCCAGGCTGTGTGAAAACCCTTGTAGATTGACGATGGAAAATAAATCCACATGGGTAGGGGACATAGGCGTGTCCCAATATGCCTAGGCCGTGTGAGTTTGTAACACCCCAAACTCGGCCCAGACGTTATGGCCAGATCTGGTGTGCCACATGGACAGTTAATAACGCTTTGATCTTTTTGACAATTGTTATGTTGGCTTTAGCAAAACTGTATTACCTTTATTTTAAAAAGAACTTATTTAGTTTAGAAAAAAACCCTATCCACTACCAATTAAAGATTACCTTTAAAAGATTTTACCGTTGAATCATCGTTATTAGGATATCAATACATGCAAAGATAAATTCAAGCAAAAATTTGAAAACCCAAAAACAAAATTTAAGGCGTTATAGAGTTACACGGGCCACCAACACGGCAATGTTAGCAATTCACAAGGGCGTGTTGCCCTTTCACACGGGTGTGTGACGAGCTTTTAGGAAATTTTCTTGAAAGCTTCTGACGTGTTCAAATTGGTTTCAAATGTTTTTCCCAAGTAAGTTTGGGCCCTGTAAACCCATATTAGGACCCGTATGATAAAGTTTGAGAAAGTTTTAAATTGGGATGGATTACGATTGATGCGAGATTATGTGTTTACATGTGTTTTTGTTACGTAATGCCTCGTACCCTGTTCCGTTGTCAAATACGGGTAACGGGTGTTACAATGCCCATGGCGCTGCCTGTGTGCAAAAACCTTGGCATTCTATTTCTGACATCATCATCCCTTAAGGGCCACATGGCCAAGGCACATGCCCGTGTGCTTAGCCAATGTGCGACACTAACTTGGCCAACTTAAGGTGCAGGGGACACACGGTCGACCCACACACCCATGGGGTAGACTGTGTGTCTCACACGACCTAGACATATGCCCATGTGTCTACCCATGTGGACAAAGACAAGGCTATTTACCAAGCCTATTTTCCACTCTTTCTTGTATCATCCTACACAACATTACAAAGCCACTTTCCAAACACATGCATACATCCTAATCATTCATAATTAATACCTCAATACATCATTCAAATGCTTCTTTAATCATACAATATCGTCACATAATTAATAAACCAAATTCATGGCTAAACATGCATTGAACACTAAAGCAACCATGGTTAAACTCACTTTACACTTAATACGACAACAAGCCTATACATACCATATAACTAAAATTTTCAAAGCTTTGAGTACCAAACCATGACGAGATAGTGTGTTGAGATCTCTATTACCTTCCAACCTGAGTAGACTTCCAAAATCCTACAACATGAGAGAATAAACGAGGTAAGATACAAAGCTCAGTAAGTTCATATGATTATTGACTTTATGTTAGCTAATAAATACATTTGAGTATTACCCAAGCATCAAGGGTTTATATAGCCTCACCGTACAATCATTTACTCCCTTATAGGGATTTACCTTGATTTTTGAAAGCTTGTTCATTTCAATCACCGTATTAAATGATTTCCTAGTTATCAAATCTCTTACCCTTACATATGCATAATCGATATGAAATAGATTACGTTCAATTCATTGATCATTTTATAATCATAATATATTCTTTCGCATGTCAAACCATAAACTTTCTCAAGTTGACAACATGCCCTTAAGTCACTTTTACTTGACGTTCACAGGGATTTCATATGTACCTGTATCACTTAACTCAATTATGTTTTCATCCTCATCTTGTCATTGTCCGTTGATTCACTGAAACATTGACAACAACACGTTATCTTTGACTTACCCGTTGAGTCATTCGGAACATCATCGAATACTCAAGAAATCTCGTATGCACGGTACCAATGCCATATCTCAGATATGGTCTTCCATGGTGTCATCTGTCAGTGTCGATGCCATGTCCTAGACATGGTCTTACACTAGCTCTCATCTAACTGTACTGATGCCATGTCCCAGACATGTTCTTACACTAACACATGTCGAAACTGATGCCATGCCCCAGACATGGTCTTACACTAGCTCTCATCTCATCGGCGATGCCATGTCCCAAACATGGTCTCACACTGGCGTACATATCGAGCTAATGCCATGTCCCAGACATGGTCTTACACTAACTCTCTCATAACGAGGTCAATGCCATGTCTAAGACATGGTCTTACACTGGCTCTCTTCTATTCATACCGATGCCATGTCCTAGACATGGTCTTACACTAGCACATATCGAGCTGATGCCAAGTCCCAGACAGGGTCTTACACTAGCTCAGACGTCTCGATGTCGATGCCATGTCCTAGACATGGTCTTACACTAACACACACGTCGCCATGGTCCAACCATAGTCTTTTCCGTCAATTCATCACGAGTCGTAGTACCATCGTACTTGACCCTGCATTTCTCCTGATTTGATCTTTCGACCCTATCTCGTACCTGTAAAATATCATGGTTATTTGACAACATATAAAATAAATACATTATCTCATTTCAAATTTAATGATTGATCACTAAACTAACCATTTGAACTTAACTCGTTCGCAGTAACGTTAAATTGTGTCGACTAAATTCGATACCTTGTTCTCCCTTGTCCTCTATCCAAATCTCATTTCCCCCAATCTATGAAATAATAACTTTTACTTATTTAGTGTTCAATTTATATAATTTAGTCCAAAAATTCACATTAGGGCAACTCTACACTTTTTCCCCTAATGTTTCACATTCTTGCAATTTAGTCCCTAGCACATAAAAGTGTAAATTCATGAAATTAAGCACAATCCATGCTTAACAATTTTTTATAATTATTACCAGCCGTTCATAAAACATACTTTAGAAATTTTACAGTTTTGCCCTTAAACTTTCACAAAATTACGATTTTGCTCCTATGCTCGGGAATTAATTTTTATTGAATTTTTTCATTTCTTAAGCCTAAGCGAACCCTTTTTACTCTTATAGCAACTTATAATTTCCATTATTTCACAACATTATTATCTATTTTACAATTTCTATAAACTAGTCCATTTAGCGACTTTTCATGAAAATCCTTTCACAAAAGTTGTTCACTAAGCAACCAAGATTCATTTTCTTCCATAAAATTCCAGCGAAAAACATAAATTCTCTCATGGTAAATCCCTAAACTTTCAACCATTTTGCAAAATAGTCCCCTCACTAGCTAGATTAAGCTTCAAGGGTTCCAAAAATACAAAAATCATAAAAAATGGACATCAAAATCACTTACTTGTGATGGTGATAAGTTGCTCAAATTTTTTAGCTTCAAAACCCTTATTTTTTTGAACATTTCAGTAGAGAAGAAGGGAAAAATGAAGGTGATGAAGCTTTTGTTTATTTTATTAATATTCTAGTCAAAGTTAGCTACCAACTACACCTAATTTTGACCAAATAAATTTTCTTGTCTCCCTTGTCCAGCCATGGCTAATTTATTGGCCTAATTGTCCATTAAAGACCCTCAATTTTGGTTCTCTAGCTATTTAACACAATTATCTTGCAAAATAAAACTTTTCCCTTTATGTGATTTAGTCCTTTTTCGCAATTGGGCTCACAATCGCATAAATTAATTCACCATAATTTTCGTGCGCCCATATAATTATGCATTAACACATAAAATAATATTTAAAATAACTTCTCTAACCTGAAATTTGTGGTTCTGAAACCACTGTTTTGATTAGGCCCAAAATCGGGTTGTTACAGTGATCCTTTCATAAACACTCCGTCGCCAATTTGAAATTCAATATCTTTATGTTTCAAATCCACATATGATTTTTGTCGATCTGAAGCGGCTTTCAAATTGTCACGTATCACTTTCACTTTCTCTTCAGTCTCTCAGATTAAATCAACCCTATGAATCTTTTTCTCACTAAGCTCGGTCTAGTATAATAGAGTTCTACATTTACGACCATATAGAGCTTCATACAGTGCCATCTTTATGCTCAATTGATAACTATTATTATATGCAAACTCAACCAATGGTAAATATTTTTCCCAGCTACCTTCAAACTCTAGAACACAGCAACGAAGCATCTCTTCAATAATCTGAATCACTCTCTCAAACTGACCATCGGTATGAGGATGAAACGCAGTGCTAAAATGCAACCGCGAACCCAAAGCATTTTGCAATTTCTTCCAAAATCGTGATGTAAATCGCAGATCTCTATCCAAAATAAAGGAGACCAGCACTCCGTGTAATCTGACAATCTTAAACATATACAACTCAGCTAATCAGTCAAGTGAAAAGTCTGTATATACCGGAATAAAATGTGCAAACTTCATCAAATGATCAACAACAACCCAGATATGGTCTTTCTTTTTTAGAGATAAGGGTAACCCCGATACGAAATATATCGTAACTCTATACCATTTCCACTTAGGTATCATCACTGGCTGTAATAGTCCTGAAGGTACTTGATGTTCAGCCTTAACTTGCTGACAAATTAGACATCTAGACACAAAATAAAAAACGTCACGTTTCATACCCGATCGCCAGTACAACTGTCTCAAATCACTATAAATTTTATTACTCCCCGGATGAATAGATAAGCCACCATTGTGAGCTTCATGCACAATTTTCTGTATAAGCTCTGGATTCTTTGGTATGCAAACTCTACCTCTGAACATCAAACAATCATCGGTTCCAATCTGAAATTCTGAATTAGAAATCGATTCACACTATACTCTTTTAGCTTTCAATTCATGATCACATTTCTGAGCTTCATAAATTTGCTGAAGAAACACTAGTTTAGCTTTTAACTCAGCTAAAATAGAGCCATCATTAGACAAAGTCAATTGTGTATTCGTCGCTCTCGAAGTAAATAAAGATTTTCTACTTAAAGCATCTACGACTACATTTGCTTTCCCCAGATGATAATCAATCACTAACTCATAGTCTTTTAACATTTCGAGCCATCTTCGTTGTCTCAAATTCAGATCTTTTTGTGACATTAGATACTTCAAACTCTTATGATTGGCAAATATGTGGCATTTTTCACAGAATAAATAGTGTTTCCAAATTTTAAATACAAACACAATAGCAGCTAACTCTAAGTCATGTGTCGGATAATTCCTTTCATGTGGCTTCAACTGTCTAGAAGCATAAGCTATCACTTTTCCTTCTTACATTAGAACACATCCCAAACCGTTCAATGATGCATCACTATAAATTACAAATTCTTTACCCGACTCAAGCTGAACCAATACAGGTACTTTGGTTAACAGTGCTTTCAATTGATCAAAACTTTGTTGATATTTCTCAGACCTCTCAATTTCATATCTTTCTGCAATAACCGTGTCATCAGTGTAGCTATCATCGAGAACCTTTTTACAAATCTTCAGTAATAGCCAGCTAATCCCAGAAAACTTCTAACTTCAAATATATTTCTTAGTGGTTTCCAATCAATAATTGCTGAAATCTTACTCAAATCAACTTGAATGCCTTCCGCTAAAACAATGTGTCCTAGAAATCCAACTTCTCAAAGCCAAAAGAATTTAGCAAATAGTTGTTTAGCTCGTAGAGTCTGTAACACAATTCTCAAATGCTCATCATGCTCTGACTCATCTTGAGAATATATTAGGATATTATCAATGAACACAACAACAAATCTGTCTAAATACAGTCTAAAGATTCTATTCATCAAATCCATAAAGACTGCGGTAGTGTTAGTTAACCCAAATGGCATAACAAGGAATTCATACTGTTCGTACCTGATTTTGAACGTAGTTTTCGGCACATCCGAATCTTTAACCTGCAATTGATAACAACCAGATCATAAATCAATCTTAGAAAATACTATTGCTCCCTTCAATTGGTCAAACAAATCATTGATTCGCAGCAAAGGATATTTGTTCTTGATCGTAACTTTGTTAAGTTTTTGATGATCGATACACAATCTCATTGCCCATCTTTCTTCTTAACGAATAGAACTGGTGCACTCCAAGGCGAGAAACTAGGTCACGCAAAACCTCTATCTATTAACTCTTGCAAATGAGCTTTTAACTTTTTCAACTCTGTAAGAGCCATTTTGTATGAAGCTATCGATATCGGTGATGTTCCCGGTACTAACTCAATAGCAAACTCAACTTCTCTGACTGGTGGCAACTCAGGTAACTCTTCTAGAAACACATCTGGATATTCACAAACCACTGGCACTAATTCAATCTTCGATTTGGACACTTTTATATCCAGTACATAAGAAAGGTAAGCATCGCAACCTTTCCTCGCATACTTCTGAGCTAGCATAGCCAATATCACAACAAGCAACCCACTCGAATCATCAGATTCAATATGAAGAATCTCACCATTCTAACATTTCAACTCAATAATCTTCCATCTACAGTTTACAACCACATCATGCAAATTTGGCCAATCCATACCCAAAATCACATCGAAATGGTCAAACGAAAAAAGCATCAAATCAGCAATGATAACATCTGGCGTCGGTGCATTTTCGCAAGCCCGAATAGCATAAGCTCTGGCTGGTGCTCGTGCCTCAAATCTCATAGTAGAATCCTTCATTGCACCTTGACTACCACTCACATTTCTAGTATTTCGAGGTGGTCTCCCTCTAGTAGCTGTATTACTCGACCTTGTAGTCGGAAGTTTGTCTTTCTCAGGTAACTTAGGACAATCAAGAATAAAATGCTCTTGCAAGCAACATTTTAAATAGGCTGATGCGAACTCGATCACATCATGTTATGACGCAACTCGATGCCATTGAGATTGGCCTAAACTTGAGGGGTCCAAGTCAAAATGAGACTTTTTAATTTCAGTTTATTAATTATGTTGTTGGAATAAGGACTTGATTTATTTATTTTAGTTACTTTAGTCTTTAATTATGTCTTGTTTATTAAATGCATCTCTAGTTAATGTCATGCATTATTGATCTATATATTTTAATTATGACATACATTATTTATTTTGCATTTAATAAAGTCATGCATTATGTAACTCCCATGTTAGTTTAAGTCTGCATCATTAAATCAAGTCATGCATTAAGTAACTCATTTTGTTTATTTAGTTTGCATTTTAAACCATACATTCAAGCATCTTAGTTTAATAAATGAGTTGTTGGATATTTATTCAACTCATCTTAGTGTAATTAATTATGCTTCATTTAATTAAAATAGTTGTTGGAATAATTGATGCATATGTTTTAGTTCATTTATTTAACTTAAGTGTTTAATGTGTCTTTTGTTTAATAAGTGTTTAAAGTGTTTAATATGCCTATATTAAAGTGTTTAATTGTAGGTGTCTCTTTAGCTCACAACCGTTACATTTCAAGGCTGTTACACATTCAATAAGGTGGCTTTTCAAGTGTTTTCGGTTACATAAGAGGGGGGCTGTTACAAAGGAAGCTTTAAGTATCATTAAAAAGAGTTTAAAGGAGCATTACACTTCCTTTAAATATCAGCAGCAACCTATTCAACTACCCCAAACGTTTTTGCCATTTCAAAGGTTGTTTCAAGCATTAACACCATTAAGAAGTTGGTTAAGAAGTTGGTGACTATTTGGCTGACTAAGGGTTAACTCAAGAGTTGTTTGTGCTTGCTTTTAAGTTTACTCTTTTCCATCCTTTCATTTCATCTTAACCCAAACCACTCTTTCACTTTCCATTCTTTGATTATTAACAAACTTCTATACATATTTCCATTCTTTATTTTCTTTAAAATCAAACCTATAATATTTCTAATTAAAACCTATCTTTGAACCTTTTTAATAGCTTCCGCCAATTTTTAACCAAAACACCCTATTTGAAATAATCAAACGATACTTCTTCGTCGAAGATCGAGCAAACACATATACGAATTGACTCAAACTCGAGGCGGATCATATCATAGGCTTTATTATTCATCCAACAATCTCCAAAATACCTTCTTCCACATTGTTGACACTCTGGTTTGTTTACCCTGAAACTCCATGCACTCCCTACTGAAGTGGCTTGAGTTTTTGTACTTGTGTGTTGCTTTCCACGATCTCTGTTGGAATACCCCACTGATGTAGTTGAACAGTTATGAAAATCCTTTGATTTCTTAGATGAAGAATGATATGATTTACCCATTAATCTCTTTCTTGAATCTCTAGCCTTAGAATCAACTTTTCTTTTTTCTTTACTAAGCTCCTCGGCTTTGTGTGCTCTATCAACCAAAACAACAAATTCTTTCAGTTCAAATATCCCAACTAAAAGCTTGATATCTTCATTCAACCCATCTTTAAACTGTTTACACATAATCTCTTTGGTTGGAATACACTCTCGAGCATACTTGCTCAGTCTAACGAATTCTCTTTCATATTCAAATATGGTTATACGACCCTGTTTCAATTCTAGAAACTCTTTGCGTTTTTTATCAAGAAATCGTTGACTTATATACTTCTTTCTAAACTTTGCCTAAAAAAATTCCCATACGAGCTGGTCTCTCGATACTACATATATTAAAGTGCTCCACCACTGGTATGCAGCATCTTTCAAAAGAGATACGGTGCATTTAACACATTCCGTTGGTGTCAAAACAATTCATCAAAAACTCGAATCGTATTCTCAAGCCAAAACTCGGTTCTCTTAGGATCATCATCAACTGTAGCTCTAAACTCTTCGGCCCTATACTTGCAAATTTTATCCACAGGCGGTGTGCTTAAATATACAAGTTCCAAAACTTAAGAAGCTACGGGAATCGGTTGGGGAAAAGATGGGGGTGGAGGTTGCTGATTAGCCAAATTTGTTTAGACATACTCTGTGAAACACTCATTCATCATTTGGAAGAAGGCTTCCTTGGCTTCTCCTTTACGACCATCAGACACAGGTCTCGAACCAAACAGCGTTGCTCCATAAATGAAGGCTGGCGCATTACATTCAACATCATCGGAGTCTGCTCAATTGGAATCCATTACTATATGAAAACATAAATTTAAACTGTCAAGAGATATCATACTATCACAAGTTATAAATGGCATGTATAGTTAGACTCACATACGCTACGGTAGTCTGAGAATCGACTAAACCATAGCTCTAATATCAATAAAATGTAACACCCCTAACCCATATCCGTCGCTGAAATAGGATTACGGAGCATTACTAAACTTATCACTTAAACAATCATACATTTCATGTTCATTTCTCATATCCATACAAAAGCCATTCAAAATTCAGTCATATAGTCCCTAACACGAGCCCTCGAGGCCCAAAACAAGCTTTAAAAATAATTCGGGACTAATTTGAAAACTCAAGAAAATTTTGGGAAAACATTGAAAATTTTTAAAGTGTAGGGGACATACGCTCATGTGCCCAGGCTGTAAGTTTCACACGGTCAAGAGACACACCAATGTCTTAGGCCGTGTGGGTATTCGAAATGGGATCACATGGTCATGTCCCAACCCATGTCCGACCCCGTGTAACTCACTGACTTCGGTCACACGACCAACTACACGCCCGTGTGACTAACCCGTGCAACTCACTGACTTGCTTTCTAAAGAGGTAACAAGGGACACACAGCCATGCCACCTGGCCATGTGTCACACACGACTAAGACACACGCCCGTGTCTCTGCCCGTATGGACAATAATAGGCTATGTTTCAAGCCATATTTCTCACCCAAATAGGTACCAACTTAAACTCAACAATGCACCTACAACCATGGCATTCACATAGCAACTCCACACCACATATCATAAGGCCATTTATACATATATACATATCAAAATATATTACCACATTATAAGTCATCTCAAATGGCCAAAACACTACAAGATATATATGCCACAATAACCAAAACATCTATACATGCCATTTAACCAAAATATACAAAGTCCAAAATACCAAAATGAGAGTTTGATAGTGTGATGAGATCTTCGACAACTTCCAATCCGAGCAAGCTTCTGAATCATTATAAAACACAAAAATAAACAGAGTAAGCAATTATGCTTAGTAAGTTCGTATAACTTAAAACTCAGCTTACCATTTAATCACAGTTTAAGTAATTTAACTTATCATAATATAACATAATTTGGTCCATAAACCTATCACATATTCAATCAAAAAGTTAGACATGAATTCACAAATCTCATAGCTTCAATTCTGACATGATTCAAGTACATATCTGTACTAATACATATCGATCTCATACTCTTTCATATCATCACTATGCCCGTTGAACCATTTTGAATAATATCGGATACTCGGAAATCTCGCACACTAAGTGCCAATACATGGTCAAAACCACCTTTATCTCATTGCTCATATAGATGCTCACTCTTGAGCCATCACTGGGTCTGCTCACACAGGTTGACGGTCAAGACATAACTGCACGATGCTGCTCACACAAGCTGACGAGTAATCACAACACATGTTGAAAAACTCAGCCATCAATAGAACGTACAGGACCATCTCCCATAACATGGTAACCCCTAATGACATGTCATTTGTATCCTATCTATTCCTAAGGTTCAACCAAGATTTCATACGTCGCCAAATCTTCGTCAAGTATTTCTGTTAAGCCGTATTCATCACGAATGCAATAATAAAGCATTTAAAACAAAATTACTTTAATGCTTATTAACATATGAACTTACCTTGAACTCGTTTGACGGAAATTTATTGTTTAGTCGATAACTTTGTCTTTTCCCCGATTCAAATCCGAATGTTGCTTTTCCTGATCTATATAATCAAATTTAACTCATTTAATCATTAATCTATTCAATTCAAACCAAAAATCATGTTATGGAAAATTTACTATTTTGCCCCTAAACTTTTGACTTCTTTACAATTTAGTCCTAAACTCATAAAAATGCAAATTCATGTAATTTAGTCCACACTCATGCTTGTCGAATTTCTTACAATCTTATAGAAACCCTTACAATTCACAAATTCACATATTTAACACAACAATTTTCATATTTCTCAATTTAACCCCTAATTTGTAATTTCATTCAAAATCACTTAACATATGTTGTTTATCTAACAACAAAGATTCATTTTCTACCATTAAACTTCAAAACCCTAGCATTTTTATCAACGAAAAATCTCAAACAATGTAATAGTTTTGCAAATTAGTCCCTAGGCTAGCTAGATTAAGCTACAACGACCTCAAAAACATAAAAATCATTAAAAAGGGATGAAATTTCACTCACATGCATGTAGAACTATGATCGAACCTTAAAGCTTCACATATGGCTTTTTTCATGCTAATTTCAGTGGAAGAATGAATGAAAGAGATGATACATTTGTCTTTCATTTTAATTTAATTAACATATTTACCAAATTACAAATTTAACCTTTTAATTAACCTTTGAATTTTCATGTTTAATGTCCATATTTGTCCACTAACTCTTATAACGGTCTAATTACCATAATAGGACTCATACATATTAATTCTATAGCTATCTAGTGCATTTAACTTATAGAACTCAAGTTTTGCACTTTACGTGATTTAGTCCTTTTTCACAAATTGAACACCTAAACGATAAAATTTCTTAACAAAATTTTCATATGACTCACTAATATGCTGTAAATATTAAAATAATAATAAAATAAATATTTCAACCTTGAATTTGTGGTCCTAAAACCACTATTCCGATTTAACTGAAAACGGGCTGTTATAGTTGGCTATAGTTTGATCTGCCATGCTGTCTAAATCTTCGGATGAATAAATATCTTTGGTGTAAGATCATTCTTCAAAATTAGGTTGTGGTTGTCTATCGAGTCGAATAGCTTCTTTTCGAAGTGTTTGAGCCAACTTTTCTATTTCCGGTTGAAATGCTACAATCCCTGATTCTGACCTGGTCACAAAGAAAACAAACAAAAATTAAAAATTTTCATCAATCCCCGGTAACAGCACCAAAATTTGATGGGCATCGAAACCACCAAATATAAATTCCTACGACAAAATAACAGTAATTAGTAGTATAGAGTAGTAGGGTTGAATCCATAGGGACTAGCTATCTAATTTTGCCTTTTTTCGTGACCAGAATTGTAGTCGTGGTCACAGTCGTGCCCACGACTTGTGTGTAAAAATGCTGAAAAAAATAAAAATAGGGGTTTAATTGATTAAGATAATAAAATAAGGAAATACGAAAAATAAAATAAAAACATATTCGAAAATGTAAAAATAAATTTAAGAACATAAAATAAATGGATAAATAAAATATTTCTTTAAGCTTAGCCTTAGCCTCAATGTACTCCAATCTTGAATCGATCCTTGAAACAAAAATTCCCTTTCAAGTGATAAGCTGGTTAAGTAATCAAGGATCCCTCAAATAGCCAACTCTTCCTTTCGTAGTCGATCCTAATATCACCTGCAAATCGACCATTGTCGAATTTCCAACCACGTGCCACGTGCTCGTAATTTAAGACTTTGTCAGCCTTGTGATTGGAAAAGCCCAACTCAAATTAATAGCCTTAACCGTGTGGGTCGTTTAAATTCGATAACTATCTCCCTTGACAGAATCCAACTAGCTTTTTCCAATTGAACACGCCAATTTGTTTGTGGGATTTTGAATACAACATTGCCGACTCAACTTCCCAACTATACGCCAAACGATTCCAACCCAACACAGGCTTTTTGAGTTGAAATTGAATTAACTTTGAGGGACGAATTTGTACTATCCCATATACCGGAGAGATAGCGAATACTGAATTAAGAGGGTTTTTTTGAGCGGGTTCGTATCTCACGATTTTTTTGTTGGAGCAATCTCCGGGCTACAGCTAAAAAGGATTTAATTAATCATGGAAAAAATCATATTTTGAAAATAGATTTGTGGAATTGTGAGTGGTGGAAAAGGGAAGGGCCATGGAAGGAAATTAAACCAAAATATTGAAAGTAAAAAAAAAAAAAAACAGAATTGCAAGATGAAGATGGCGCAGGAAAAGGGAGAACAAAATTTATTAAATTCCAAGGTACAAGTGTGTTCAATTAGTTGTAGCTACTAGGTATTTATACACACTTTTAGTGCTAATATTTAGCAAGATTTTTCCTCAATATTATCACTAAATAATTCTAAATATTATCACTAAATAATTCAAAATTTAAAAATTAAATTTAAACTAGAATTTAAACTAATTATAGAGTTGTACCAATATAAAAAAAATCTTCTAATCTTTATCTAGCCACTTTTAAAAAAAATCTTCAACCCTTCAATATTTATCCAATCATCTTTGATTCTTCAATCTTTCAATCAAGCCCTCCTCTTTACTTTTTGTTCTAATTTATCAATCTTTCAATCAAGCCCTCCTCTTTACTTTTTGTTCCAATTTAGCCCTTTTTTTGTAAGAATTTGAATTCGACACACCAACTTCATTCCTGATAAGAAAAATCCAAATTTAATAACATTTTATTTGATAATTAGCCAAAAATAATTATATTAAAAATACGAATTTATCTTACAATCAAACTCCAAAGAAAAGAAAGAGAAAATGTGATATTAAAATAAAATTTTATACTTTTATAGGTAGGTTTCTAGTAATATTTGATAATGTTTAAATATAATAAAATATTTTTAAATTTATTTTTAAATTTAAAAAATTAAATTTATTGATAAATGATGTTATTACTATTAATTATAAAATGTTAAATTATTTTTAAATCATATTTTTATAAATAATACATTAATTATACTATTAAATATATTTATAATATATGTTACTAAATTATAATATTTAAATTTTCTAGATATATTATTTTTTTGAATATATTAATTAAATTAAATTTATATAAACATTTAATAATAATTTAATAATAAAAATACTATTATTAAATTGTATTTAATAATAATTATATTAAAATATGATAAGTTATTTATTATTAAATAATCTTATTAAAATTTAATAATAATAATCATCTATCTACAAAATTTTTGCTAAGGATACTTTGGTCATTTTAGCTTTTTTTCTTATATTATTACAGTACCTATTCCATTAAACCAAATACAAGAATACAGTTCTATTCCATTCCATTCAACCAAACAACTGAATTACTTCAATTTTATTCCATTATAATTCTATTACATTATAGTTCTATTACATTACAATGAACCAAACGTAGTATAAATATAAAGGAAAGACTCTCATTTGTATTGTTGCATGTTTAACAATTACAAGACAGACAGTTCTATGAAGATATGCTTGAATAAATCTTTGGGTTTAAAAGAAAGCATAATAACTTATTTGGCCTTTAATTTTATAAAATAGTCATTTTAACCTATTTAATTTTTTTTCTCTTTTTAGTCTTTGAACTTGCGTTGTTTGTTAAACAACCCCCAAAATGGATGGAAAAATTAACGTATGTTAACTTTCCTAAAGTGGCATACTTGTACATTGCCATATGGATGCCACATCAGCATTTAATTAATTTTTTAATTTTTAAAAAATTTAAAAAAGTTATAAAAATTATTAAAAAAAGTATACAAATTATAAAATATATTTTTAAAATTTTAAAAAATTAATTAATAGCTAACTTGGCATACACCACATGGACTGTCACATGAATGTCACATCAATAAAATTAACAGAAATTAATTTTTCCATCTATTTTTAGAGTGATTTAATAAACAATACAAATTCAATAACTAAAAGAGATGAAAACTAAATGAAGAACTAAAATGATTTTATATATATATATATATATATATATATATAATTAGAGACCAAATAATTCATTTATCCCTAAAAATTGATTTTATATATTTAAACCCTTTTGGCCGAGAAACCGACAGCATCCACATTCATCTTGATATGGGTGACAAAGCTTGAAGAGCATAGAATATGGCAGATTGCTAATCCTCAAATTTGTACTAAAACAGAAAGCTAGATTTGCAAATTACATCCTCAACTGTGATCCAAACTTGATGTGGAGTTACTTAATGTCGAGCATAGAAAAAATATGATGAATTTAAATCAACTCTATCCAGATTAATATTTATACTTAATTATAAAATATAATAGATTATTTTTTAACAGTGCACCAATCATACGCCTGATCCAAAGTCCGGCTTAGTTAGAGAATTGAAAATATTTCTTTGTTCAGAATATGTTTATCATTAAAGTTAAAAAAAGCACTTTTCTAACTTAAACCATAATTTCAAATCAAAAGATTTGGTAAAAAAGAAGCTTTTCAAAATCTTGATTTTAAGCTTAGTCAAAAAACCAAAATTTTTTATTTTTGAAAAAATGTTTTTTAATTATGTTTAAAATATACATTTTATTTTCTCAAAACACTTTCGAATAATAATGATAAACACCATCAAATTTTTCTAAAATACTTTTTAACCTCAATAGTAAACAATGCTTCTAAATTGTTTTTTATATATATTTAGAGACTTGATACCCATGTACCTTATAACATAAATTGGGAGAATAACTTTTCACTGCCTTGCTAAATTCAGATAAAAAGTAAAAAATTGTCAATGAATAAATCAAGTTTCAAAATGTTGAAACAGCTGATAAAATTTTTATCACATGAGGCTCAGGCCACTTAAACCTTAAGCAGGTGGTTCTTTTGTTTGTATTCCTCTCCAACCTATATCATCCTATATAGCTGCTATATAGCCGGAAGCAAAAAACTTGAAATGGCTTCCCTGAACCAATATGAATTGCATGAAGGGGGACTTCATAAGCTCAAGAGAGATTCACATGGCTTGAAATTTGAAATAAGGTATATTTAAATTCAGAAACGTGGAGCTTGCCGGTAGAGATTCAGATGGCAAGAAAGCTTTGCTCATGGACCAACAATCTCGGAAAAGGCTCAATTTACCGACTTTTCTTCGCAGCTGCAAACTTTGGATTTTTGCACATTCTGATGCTTGAGGGAGTAACCTCCACCAACTCATCTTCTTGGATATACTCAATGCAGTCGTCCAGACTATAGTCCAATGGTGTATCAAGAACCACTGGCATAATGGAGAAAAAGAAGAAAGAGAGAAAATGAGAAACCATCATCTTATTTATATTGATACTCGTACCCTTATGTCACCAATCTATGTAAGGACACATCTGAGATGTGACAAATAGAAACACAGCAAACATGGCTGATTGTTAAGCAGTCAGTTAAAACAATAGAAATGTTTCCGGGTATCTTATCAGCAAGAAACTTAGGCCTATTATGTACTAGAGTTTATCATAACTTGGAGTGAATTTTCAAAGTTACTGGCACAATCAACAAGTGACCTGTAATGAAACACTTCTTCCTTCATTGTTATGTAAGTTGGGAAAAGGTAAACTTTTTCTAAGGACAAGAATCTTTCTTAGTTTTTAAAGAATTTGCAACGTTTTAGTGAATGCCTTTCAATTTTTACCATCTTTTATTAATTTTACTGTAGTAATTATACATTCATCAATGTTTGTGTTGTTATATGCAACATAAATCATTTCAAAGAATATGGGTTGATGAGGTAAATGATTAAATATTAAATTGAATGATGATTCATCATTTTTGGTAATAAGAGTGATTCATTAATCATGAGTATCCATTTCTATGCTAATTAATTCAGCTCAACTGCCATTCAGTTAACATCCAGCAGAAAAGTAGTTAGCATAAAGTAGAACTGAACAGAGAAGAAACTAGAATGTTCGAACCTGTTTGCTCTTTATTGGAGCGTACGTTCGTTGCAGCCTTTTTCTTGCAAACATTAAGGGATAAGTCCCCAGGGCGCTGATGGATGCCAACTATTTGACCTTTATAAACTTCAGTCCCAGGACCAATAAACATCTGCCCCCTCTCCTGAGAACTAGCAATTGCATAAGAAGTACTGCTTCCATCCTCGAAGGCAACCTGAAAACCAATCTCATGAGAGTCAATTCAATAACTGTTCAACAAAGAAAATTCAAACTTCTAAAAAAAGCAGAAACCAGGAACTGTTTGAGATGTGCTTGTTTGTTATAGGAAAATAAAGCTGCAAACTCAAATTGCATCTCATCAATGAAGGACAATGGTAAAACTGTCTTGGCACAATATGCCTAATATTAACCACTACGGATATATGGTCCAGGAACTACAACATAGCAAGAATGATGACTTGTGCTCAGCCTCCCAATATTTAGAGGATTAGATAAAAAATTATTACCAATGAACCCTGATCCCGGGTAACAATATCACCAGCCCAAGGTCCATAACTATCAAATATTGTGTTCAAGATAGCCGTTCCACGAGAAGCTGTCAAGATTGCATTCCGCAATCCAAGAAGGCCACGTGTTGGGATCTTATATTTCAGAAGTGTTGTACCTTCGGCCCTAGAAAACATAATCAGAAGTATTAGATGGATGACAGAAGAAATAATGTGCAAATTCAAGAATGGACTGCCATAACTCATTCTTGGAGGAGATATTTATAGCTGAAATAGGCAGCAGAAGGACAAAACAATTGCCATAAAATTAAAATACTTTCCGCTATATTTTCACTTCATAAATTTCACTTAAATTTTATATCTAACAGACTGCAACAAGTATTTGGATAGCATAATCAGTTCATAATTTAAAGGAAGAAGTCCATCTTGTTAATAACAAGGGTAAACTACACCACAGTTCACCCAACTATTGTGCCTTTTCTTTTTGGGTCACCCAACTATCAAATTTTTTAATTTTGTCACTCAACTAATCGAGATTGTTTTTTTTTCCCCATTTTCAATAACTGCCGTTAAATATTTGACAGAAGGGTGACATGGCAGATAAAAATCAGTATAATAACAAATTTAGCCTTCAACATTTACATATTATATCAATTTAGTCTAAGTTTAAAAAATTAACCCTCAAAATTTACAAATTGTCTCAATTTGATCCTCAAATTTTATTTTCCTCCTCCGCTTCCCCCACTGCCACTACCATCATTGCTTCCACCTCCTCCACCTTTCTCCAAAAAAAGGTTAAATAATCACCAGTAATGTTGATTTAGAAATGGAAAAGGAAATTCAAGAACAAACTAATTAATTTCAGTTCTTTCAACAAGTGTACCAGTTCCGCTAGAACCCATTACTCACAACTAATCCATAAGAAATTATGGGATAAATTAAATTTATTTCAAAGTCATAAGAAATTCAGATATATTAGCAGACTAATTCCAAAAAATAAAACCTATTTCCATGGGAAAAGGTCCCTAACGTTAAGAAAACCCCAAATCCTACACAGATTTAATCAATTCCAACGTAAATTCTAAAAAAAAAAAAAAAAAACCTAAAATTCGCAGACTGCAAAAGGCATTAAATCTACCAAATCCTCACGGCTTAAGTAATTCTGATCACAACAAAATCAGCAGTTTTTTAAGAGAATAATGAAAAGATGGAAAGTTCAAGTGTTGAACCTGTTGTTGGATCCTGGCCAACTCAGCGGGTGACATATGACTAATTTGTTCACAAGCTATTCTAAACAACTCAGGATCCATCATTCCATCGAACATTAATGGTGATTATTTAACCTTTTTTTCTGTAGACAGGTGGAGGTGGAGGTAGCAGCAACGATGGTGATTATTTAACCCACTTGTTCTTTCATTTAAATGTTGTTCTATCTAATAACTTAAGGAGAGTTATTGAAACATAATGGGCAATGTAAATAAAAGAAAAAGTCACATACCCAACTCCTTGCATATCTATCATCTGTCCACGCCTTCTCCCAAGAAGTTCAACCACAGCCCCCATGTGTTCTTCGGGCACTTCCACCGTGGCAATCTATAAAGAATCCACATATTTGGGGGGGGGGGGGGGACAAAATTATATAATAAAAAAGGCACAATATGATCAAATATTAATAGATACATTTTATCCCATCATGTTTAATGATACTATCAGGACATGGCTTTTTAATTCATAAGAATCAGCAAACATGATCTTAAGTGAACTGTAGTATCCCATCTATGAACAAAAGTTCTCCCTCTAGCCTCACTAGCATTCATTATGCATGCTAGTCGTTCTATTAATGAATACAAAGAAAATGACCAGAAAATATCAATTAGTGTGATTTTATGACATTATGCATCAATTATAGTAATTTTAGGACCTTAGTTTTAGGAATTATTTTACCTTGATAGGACTGATTTAGAGGATTGTTTCCAAGTTTATGGTCTCTCATTACATATAAATTACATAGGCTTGTACCATTGTTATACGCTAGTCATTCAAGAAAATATTCTTCTTTTAACCATCCTCCCTTTCACATGGTATCAAAGCCAAATTTGGCTTTTTTCGGAGTTTGTTTTTGACCTTTATTTCTGTTTTTCTTTTCTTTTTTTTTTCTTTTTTTCTTTTTCAGCCTTCACTGCTGAATTTTTCTGGTGCTGCTTGCTTTTTTTTCCTTCCTCTGAATTTTCAGCCTACATTTTTTTAATTTTAGGGCATTTCTTTTGCTTGTCCTCTTCCTTCAACCGAAGTTCATCATGTCTGTGACCTCCAACATGTTTTGACAGCCAAGTAACTGAATCTTTGAGTAGGAGATTGGCAGAATATTCAATCAAGTTATGAATGAATGGGAAAATTTACCTAAAGTGGTCCTAGTTCAAACATTCTTAAAGGTGATAGGAAATTTGACTTATCTTCTTGGAACTAAAGGGTTTGATGCGTGGGACAAAGAGGATTCTATGATTATGTCACGGCTATGGAATTTCATGACTCTAAAAGTCAGTGACACATTCATGTTCTCATCCACTGCAAAGGATGCATGGGATGTGGTTAGAACAGGGATATAAATAGCATTAGTGGTTGTGTTTTCGGTCGCGTCACATTTATCATGATTGTGGCCTTAACAGACGCTATTGCGGCCACTGCAGTTGTGAATTTGACTTATCTTCTTGGAACTAAATGGTTTGATGCGTGGGACAAAGAGGATTCTATGATTATGTCACAGCTATGGAATTTTATGACTCTAAAAGTCAGTGACATTCATGTTCTCATCCACTGCAAAGGATGCATGGGATGTGGTTAGAACAGGGATATAAATAGCATTAGCAGTTGTGTTTTCGGTCGCGTCACATTTATCATGATTGTGGCCTTAACAAACGCTATTGCGGCCATCGCAGTTGTGAATTTATTTCATTTTGCATAATTTATAGTAAATTTAATAATTATAATTATAAAAAAATTATATTACATGATTTTTTAGTACTTTATGATATTCTATAATCTTTTACTTGATTTAATGTTTTTATTACATTTTTATGATATTTAAAATAATTCAAGATATTTTAATTTATTTCTTTTTAGGTTAAAAATGATTTATTTCTCAACATAAATTTAGATACAAATGAGATACTTTTTAAAAGAAATTATATTATTAGATAACAAAACTATCGGAGTATGCTAATCTCCTAAAAACTCTTCAGCAAGAGATAATTATTAGATGCATTGAGATGAAGTGTGGTGAGGCAGTAGTGATTTTAAGGAACTTTATTGAGAAAGAACGGATCTATGACTTTCTTATTGGTCTTAGTTCTATGAGGCATTTGCAAGTGTACAAGGACAGCTCCAATTTTAGAACTAATGCAAGTCCAAAAGTCCAACACTAACTTTAGAACCAAAGAAAAGGAACCAAAAAATGTACAAAACACCCATTATATTTCCTATCCCAATTTGTATCATTTGAAAAATTCTCTCCATCCCTTAAAAGATTTTGTTACAAATTTTTAGGCCTAACACTAGGATTTTATTTTTTCTTTCCTTATTCACACTATATAGGCTTGTATATAAATACAATAACTCTAAAGATGAAAGAATGTATGACTTTTCATTAGTCTATTCTTTGTTTTCAATTTTTTCTTCATTTCAATTAACATGATGGTATCAAAGCCTCTTCTCTTGATTTTGTTACAAATTTGTAGGCCTAACACTAGGATTTTATTTTTCTTTCCTTATTCACACTATATAGACTTTTATATAAATATAATAACTCTAGAGATGAAAGAATGTGTGACTTTTCATTAGTCTATTCTTTGTTTTTATATAAATACAATAACTCTAGAGATGAAAGAATGTGTGACTTTTCATTAGTCTATTCTTTGTTTTCAATTTTTTCTTCATTTCAATTAACATGATGGTATCAGAGCCTCTTCTCTTGATTTACTAAGTTTAAGTTTCATTGTTTTGAACAAGAACACATTTGGGTATTTTATGAGTTATTTTTTCATTGTGGTTTTTTTGATACATTGCGAACGCAAGGTGGTGAATTTTACCATTATTAATTAAAAATTTTATAAATTATAAAATAGCCTCAATAGAAAATTTTTCATTTTAGGGGAATCCAGGACCCCTACAACCCCCTAGCTTCGCCACTAATCTCCATGGCCAATCTACACTTTTCGAGGACCAAAACCCTGCACGTGAAGCTCACACGCTGCTTGAAGATCCACAACCCTACTTCACGCGCCAACGAGTGGAGTGCCATGTTGCCACCGGCTTCCGTCTTTGACATCAATTCCCTTGTCCAATCCTAGTCTAATGGTTGGTTGTTTGATCGGAAGAGGTTTCGTGGGTTTGTTGTTCATATTTTTAGATTTGGTACTATTTTCAACACTATTTAAGTATTGTTTGAGTACTATTTTGGGCTGTTTGTAATCTTCTTTTTGCAGGATTTGCTACTTTTCATCATTTCATGGGTCACTTTACTTTTTCAAATTCAAGTAAATCTAATATATGTTTTATTTCATATTCATCCAAACAGGCCATTGATTCAAGAGCTAGAGATCATATAACAGGTAATCCCAACCTTTTCTCTACTTTTCAATCACATAATTCACCGTCTCCTATCACTATCGTTGATGGATCTACCTGTAAAGTTGTTGGTTCTAAAAGTATTAACCTAACTTCATTTGTCGCCTTATCATCGATCTTAAATTTACCTAACCTCACCTTTAATTTAATCTTTGTTAGTAAACTTACCCGTGACTTAAGTTGCTTCATCTTTCTTTGTGATGAAGCACACTATTAGTAAAGGACAAGTATCTAATGGTCTTTATATTTTTGACTTATGCATTCCTCGATCCATGGTTTGTCCTACTGCTCTATCTTTGATAAAAGCACAATGTTGATTGAGACATCCTTCTCTTTCTTTGTTGAAGTTATGTCCGCAATTTCAAGACTTACCTTCATTGGAATGAGAAGCATGTCACTTTGCGAAACACTGACAGGTCTCTTGAAACCAAGATCTAACAAACGAGCTAGTTTTGTTTTTGAGTTAGTACAATTGGATGTTTGGAGACAATGTACGATAGTATCTAAACCTGGATTTAGATATTTTGTTATGTTTGTGAATGATTATTCTCAAGTGACTTAGATATATTTTATAAAAAATTGATCAAAGATGTTTTCTCATTTTCGTGCTTTTTCGAACTCCATTTGGTTGGCTTGTCCAAATTCTACGAAGCAATAATGTTAAAGAATATTTTTCCAACTCTTGCAAGGCCTTTAGTACCAAAACTGTGATTCTTCACCAATCCTCTTATGTTTACACGCCATCTCAAAATGGGGTAGTTGAACAAAAGAACAGCTATCTCCTTGAGACAGCAGAGTTCTTTTATTTCAAACGAAAGTTCTTAAATAATTTTGGGTTGATGCTCTTTCAACGATCTTCTTTCTGACCAATCGCACGTCTTCCACCGTGCTTGATGGAAATAACTCATACGATGTTCTATTTCCATCCAAACCATTATTTTCAGTGGAACCAATAATTTTAAAGTACGCCTGTTTTGTTCCAAATGTTTGACCTCGTGTCACTGAGTTGGACCTAAAATCCTTAAATTCTTTGACTCCTGCTCCAACAAGACCACCACTCACGTTTATCCCAAACGAAAAAAGACTTATGATACTTGTCCTACACCGATGTCTTCATCATCAAATCCATCCTCTATGCCAGTGTCTTCGTCATCTGATCCATCCCCAACTGACCTTGACTTTTTCATTGCTCTATGTAAACGTAAACATTAATGTACCTATCCTATTTATAGTTTTGTTTCATATAACCATTTGTCTCCCTGCTCTTTAATTGCATCCTTAGATTTCATTTCTATTCCTAAGACAGTTTGAAAGGCTTTGAGTCATCCTAGTTGACATGTTGCAATGTTAGAGAAAATACATACATTAGACAAAAATGATACTTGAAACCTAGTGGATTTACTTGTTGGTAAACAAGCTATTGGTTGCAATGGGGTATTCAACGTTAAAATTAATCCAAATGGCTCAATGGCTAGACTTAAAGCTAGATTAGTTGTAAAAGGATATGCTTAGACTTATGGGATGGATTATTCAGATACTTTCTCTCTTGTGGCAAAACTCACATTTGTTCATCTATTCATCTCACTAGCCATTTCTCATAATTGGCTTTCACATCAATTAGATATCCAAAACGTCTATCTTCATGGGGATCTCCAAGAAGAAGTTTATATGGAGTAACCACCTGATTTGTTGCTCAAGGGGGTATGGAAAGGTTGTCATCTGAAGTAATCCTTTTATAGATTGAAACAAAGCCCTCATGCTTGGTTTGGAAATTTTAGTAAGGTAGTTCTTTGGACTAAACAAAAGCGATTGTGATCATTCAATTTTTTTATAAACAATCGAAGGCTGAAGTTATTCTTCTTATAATTATGTTAATGATATTGTTATTACAAGAGATGATGATGTAGGAATCTCTTCTCTAAATTCTTTCTTGCATATTATGTTCCACATCAAACACTTAGGTCAATTGAAATACTTTTTAGGGATAGAAATGTCAAGAAGTAAGAAAGGAATTTTTCTGTCTCAAAAAAAAAATGTTCCTGATCTACTAGCAGAAATTGGAAAGGTGGCAACTAAAACCTTGTATTACTCCAATTGTTGCGAGTATTGTTAGCCAATTTATGTCCAAACCCACAATCAAACATTGGGCGGCCCCATAGCAGATCCTATGCTACTTGAAAGGAGCTCCTGGACTTGGCATATTATACAACAATCATGGGCATACTCGTATTGAGTGTTTTGAAGATGTTGATTGGCATATTATACAACAATCATGGGCATACTCGTATTGAGTGTTTTGAAGATGTTGATTGGGTCGTATCTAAGATAGATAGGTCTACTACTAGGTACTTTGTTTTAGTTTGTGAAAACTTAGTTTCATGGTGAAGCAAGAAGCAAAATGTTGTATCTCGATTTAATGTAGAACCGGAATACAGGGCTATGGCACAATGCTTGCATGAAATTATGTGGATATGACAACTATTAACTAAAATTGGGTTGGAGTATTCGTCACCAGCAAAACTCTTGTGTGATAATCAAGCTGCTCTTTATATCGCCTCAAATCCAGTTTAGTATGAAAGAACCAAAAACATCAAGATTGATTATCACTTTATTCAAGAGAAAATTTTAGATAATTCAATCTCCATGAGTTATGTGAAGATGGGAGAACAACTTTTTGATTTGTTCACAAACATACTAAATGAGAATCGGGTTGACTATCTAAGTAACAAGTTGGGCATGATCAATATCTATGCTCTAACTTGAGGGGAAGTGTTACATATTCTTAGGCTTAACACAAGGATTTTATTTTATTTCTTTATTTACATTATGTAGGCTTGTATATAAATCCGCTAACTCTAGAGATGAAAGAAATGTGACTTTTCATCAGTCTATTCTTTTCTTTATTTCCATTCTTTTCTACGTTTCTATTAACAGTATTTCTATTCCAATGACATATTCAAGGCATTATCTAACAAGGAATTTAAACATGCCATGAAAACAAAAATGTAGGCTTTAGAGGAAAATAAGACATGGGAGTAGGTAGAATTGCCTAAAGGAAAAAGCACGGTTTGACACAAATGGATTTTCACAATAAAGTACAAGGCAGATGGTTCTCTTGGTAGGTATAAAGCTTGACTAATTGCTTAGTGTTGCTCTAAAACTTATGGAGTGAATTTTTAAGAGGCGTTTGCTCCAGTTGCTGAAATGAATTTAGTTAATGTTTCGTTATCTTTAGCTGCGAAGTACATTGGCCTCTTGAACAAATCGATGTGAAGAACACCTTTCCATATGGGGATTTTGTGGAAGAGATATACATACACTGTTATGTCCTGACTTACAAGTCGAGTCACCGAATAATTCTTTAGAAAGGTTACTACAAATGAGAGGGTTTTCCTTTGTTATGATTCTTCCCATATAGTAACCTATGATGAATGAGTGGAACTCATCAAAGAGAGTCCCTTACCTTAAACTCATTAATAGAGAATCTTAGGCCTCTTAAATATTGGAATAAATACTGACTTAATTTATTGCTGCCAATCAACCTCTTAAATAGAGGTTACATGGGTTTACTTGTTTGAATAAAAGATTTACAAGCTAAGGAAATTAAAACAAGGGGAAAACAAATAAGAGATTTGAGAATCTATAAGACCTAAAATTTTAAGTTAATTGCCCATTTGCACGCCTGATTTCTTGGTTTAACTATTAATGGAATAAATATGATAAAACCATGAGAAAAAACAAATCACCCTAATTAAAGGAAACTCAAATACATCCATTCCATGTCAAATAGGGTCTAATTATAAACAAGGTAAATGAAATTTAGGAAATTAGAATTAAAATATCACCTCGTATGGTTCAAGCAACTTGTCAGCAACCTTTTTGTTAATAACTTTGGGAGGTCCCACCATAAATTCATACCCTTCTCTTCGCCTGGAAAGCAGCACCGCTTAATAATATGCACAATGAACATCAAAAAGAAAAAAAAAAAGCTTAACTTACATGTTTTCTATCAGTATGGTAATATGTAAAGTACCACGCCCACTAACAATAAATGTATCGGCGGTTTCACCGTCTTCTACTCTCATTGCTAAATTTCGCTCAAGCTCGCGATAGAGTCGATCTCGTAGGTTCCTACTAGTAACATACTTTCCCTAAAAAAGAAACGGAGAAAGGGATATCAATTAACTTCTTTATTCACTGAATTGTAAATTAAATAACGGAGTTTCAATGACTAGAAAGAGATAGCCATGTTAATTAGTCAAACGTGGATCACAATATGTAAGCAAACATTGGGTGGAAAAAATCAATATTTTTCACTCAAAGGCAAAGGCTTAAGAAAGCTTTCTTTACTTAGCATAGAATTCAGTTGAAGCAATGTTGAGACAAATAACTAATCAGTGAAAGATATATAGAGAAAGCCACTTTCGAGACTCTTAGGTTCTTAGTTAGTTGACACTTGGCATACCTCACGGCCAACAAATGGTGAAGTGTTAATGGAGAAAGCCATTTTCACAGTTGGTTCTTCCACCTTAATGGCAGGCAATGGCTTTCCAAATGCTTTATCTGCAATAGTCTCTCCAATCTGATCAAAGAAACTAAATTAGTTATCATGAACTTTAAAGCATAAAGAAAAAAAGGTTTGAAGAAATAAACATTAATACATTATAAAATAACGGTAACATCAATTTATCAATTAATCCATGAGAAATAGGAACTTACCTGAATATCTTCAATTCCACAAACAGCACAAATGTCACCAGCTTCTACTCTCTCAACAGGGGTCTTACTAAATTTCTCATAGACAAAAAGTTCAGAAATTCTTGCATATCTACACGAATCTTCTGAGGTGCAAACCTGAAAATTTTCATGCCACACAATTTAAAAGAGAAAAAAAAAAAACAGTTCACTTTCTTCTTCATAGCAAATGCTTACAAATAACTGAAAGTGGATTGTCTATTATAAATTATGATGAAATTACCAATAGAGATAGGCAGTGATCATCAAGGATTATGAAATTTCATTCTGTCCTTAAAAGTTGCTTATTATTTCAAGGATATTCTTAACATCCTATCTCTCTTTCATTTGGATAGTCAAAATTATCCTCAATAGATGTGCAAACCAGACTCCAGAAAAGAATCAAACTTACCCTTACTTCCATTCCTTTCTGAAGTACCCCAGCATGCAAGCGCCCAATAGCTATTCGTCCTTTATGTTCATCATATTCAATATTTGTAGCCTGCAACACATTCACAGAACTTTCCAGTTATAAACTTGTGCTGAAAATATATATTTAGAAAAAAACCCAGACACAACAGAGTAAAATGGAGAATGCATGTATATTTCATTATTTTTCCCAGGCGAGAATAAAATGTTTCCTCCTACGCTTCAATATGTTTTGACTTGTTCATGATAATCAATTGGATTCTAATCTTCAACGCAAGTTTTTCTTAAGTCAATCCTGTAGCTTGGGCTTTCTCAGTTTCCTAGACAGATAATGTTCATGAAATTAACAGCAAGAATGTCCTTTTAGTTACAAATTCTGGCCTCATCCAATTAAGATTCATTATTGGAACTAAAAGAAATATATTTCATTACTAAGTTGATACAGATGTATGTAAATTGCTAAATGTAGCATATTGAAAAAAGCAAACATTGTAATCTGTCAATTTTATCCATTCATATTTTACCATTATATCTATTCACATATCACATATCATCTATATTTCTTGTTTCTGTTTTTTTTTCCCCCTTTCTTGACAGAACATATCACCTATTTCTAGGCATATGGACAGTGTTAATCACCTTTCTTGTCAAAAAGTTCTAGATTAGTCTAGTTTGGCCAAAAAAGGTGTTTGTGGGGAAAAGATATAATCAAAGACTTCTAAGTATAAAATTTAATTAAACATACCCATAGAAACATTTTAACCTTATCTCTGTTGAAAGCAAGTGGTTATAGCATAGTTTTAGGTGCTATAACCAAACTTAACCAGGAAAACAGGATATAAACGAATGCCATGTAAGGGTCAAGTAAATAAAGTAAAATAAACAACTACTGACAAGCATTTGCAGTGCACCATCTTTGTCAATATGTGGACCAGGTATGCATCTGATTATAGACTCAAAGAGAGGCCCAAGATCTTCTGCCAAATTGTCAGCAGATAGTCCTGCCTTTCCTTTTATGCCAATTGCATATATTGCTTGAAAATCACACTGCATACAGAGAAAATTTAACACAAGATTTATGTTTAGATGGAATATCTCAAGGACCTTGAGATATCAGCAAAGATTCAAAGATAAAAACAGAAAATACCAAGAGGCTATTACTTGCAGAAATCTTTCACTCAAATTTATCTTTGGGTAATAAAAAACCAAGGAAAAGAAAAGAACAATTCCCATCATATCACTTCTTTTTCTTTTTCTTTGTAATACTAAACAGTAATTCCTACCATTTAAGAGATCATATTCAAAAATGTTGTCAAAATATTGGTCTGTGTGGTCGAACTATTGCATTGATGCAACATGGCACGTGAACTGCATGCTAGTCACTCTTTACAAACATAATCAATACCTGCTCATCTGAAGCATTTAGCTCGATAAACAGTTCAAATGTGGAATTGATAACAAAATCAGGACGAGCAGATGGTCTGTCAATCTTATTGACAACAACAACGACGGCATGCCCAAACTCTAGAGCCTTCTTCAAAACAAACCTTGTTTGTGGCATTGGACCCTCAACAGAATCCACCTAAAAGCAAGGAGAAGATGCTTTAGTTCATAATTAAGAAAATCCCGTCTAGGATACAGCTTACAAGAGAAGGCTCCCAAAAGAAATAAGTTGGGGCAAACCTCCAACGAACCTTATTTGACAACCAATTATATTTGAATGTGATCGAAAAATTAGTGGTTAGAAGGAGGGCGGAGGGAAGGAAGTGGATTCATGGACAGGGGAAAAGGAAAAGTAGACCAGTTTCATTAAAGGAAGAACAATATGTTTCTCACACAAATATTAAGCCCAACACCTAAGACATATAACGTATGCTCCATACAAACCTTTTACAGGTTATAAGGACCTCAATCATTTGAACTGGGTTGCTTAAGGAGACACAAATATTAAGCCCAACACCTAAGACATATAACGTATGCTCCATACAAACCTTTTACAGGTTATAAGGACCTCAATCATTTGAACTGGGTTGCTTAAGGAGAAGTAGAAACTCACATATTTTCCTTATCTCAACTTACTCTTTCAAATAATAAATAAATGTTCTACAGCTCTAAATTAATGGAAAATACTTGCAACAACCAATTCAAGGATATGAAAAAGGCAGCATCAAGTTGATATTTTACCTATAAATTTCTCAAAAAAAAAAAAAAATACATATATATCTTAGGTTATTAACAAAAATTTCCCTAAAGACTCAATAACTGAGAAAATATGCAAGTTTAATACTAAAATAATAATATGTTTTATCTCTTCTACATAAAAAGTGCTTCATAACATATGTATTTTAATGGTGAAGGTCCCTAGTGAAAACTTTTGAATGCACTATTGGCATGAGGGGCCCATATAAAATAAAGATATAAAAAACTGTATGGCTTTAGACAAACAATTTTATGAATCTAAATTTCATTTTTATATTTTCTACTATTCACTAGAAAAAAAAATTACTTTACAGGGGCACCACTTGAAAAGATGAAATTCCAAAAAAGAGAAAGTGAGAAGCAGTACCACTAGAAGAACTCCTTCAACCATATTGAGGATGCGTTCAACTTCACCTCCAAAGTCAGAATGTCCAGGAGTATCTATTATATTAATTTTTGTGTCCTTATATGTGATAGATGTATTTTTGCTAAGAATTGTAATACCCCTTTCCCGTTCAAGATCATTTGAGTCCATTACCCTCTCTTGTACGAATTGATTATCCCGAAAAACCTACAAGAGAAAATCAGTAAAGAGAATTAGCATTACAATTGGCATAATGCTACAAGTTTTATTAGCAACATAGGCAATTTCAAATAGAGACCACGGGACATCTTTTGTCCTCATAGAATTTCAGATTATATAGAATCCACCTCTATCAGATAAAGGGTATGGTAACATATATATAAATCTGTATATTTTTTGGGTAATGAAAGACAAAACACAAGCTAAGCAGCAACCATTCTCATCATCCCTACATCTCTTTCATAATCTTGGAGAAGTTGCAACACTTCATTAGGTGGTTCTTGGAAAACACACATGCCGTATTGTCTCCCCAGGGCAATAGGAGTGATATTGGTCAAAAGGGATGAGTACCAAAATATCATACAAAAATTTCCCCTTCTATCCAATCCTAGAGCCTTTCTCCCTCATTAATCTCAAGACATCCATTCAGCCCAGCTCTCATGTCATTTATCAATCCTTTGAGACATAAACCGCAACAAATTCAATTAATAGCTCTAATCAACCCCTAAGGTTGAACCCTAGTAAATTGGAAGATAAAGAGTTCACAAGAAGTAAAATATCCTAAAATTCGATATAAATAAATAGTAAAATAATAAAACCTAATATATACAACATTGGGCTCATATATCATGAAAATTAAGCCTAAAAATCGAACCCAATATGATTTAAACTCGAATTAAAATCCAAAACTCGTAAATCCCCACAATAATCACGTCCAAAAATTAACTAATCTTTTGAGCTTGAAAATTGACAGCTTGTTTGAATTGTCACAAATTGAGTAATCTTTTGAGATTGAAAATTGACAGCTTTATTGAATTGTCATTAGTAAATTTCACCCCATTCATGGATGTATCATCAAAGCTAGGCCAAACAAGGGTTTTCAACTCCAACTTTAAGCTTAAATGAAAGCGCCCAAAAAATTGAGTATTTTAGACTAAACTGAAGCTCCGGATGAGATGATAGACTCTTGAAATAAATTTAATCTAAGAGTAGTCTTCACTGCAACTCTAATGGCACGAAACAAAACTCTTATCCCGATCCAAATTCAGAAATTAGAATAATAAATAGGCACAAAGCAAACAGAAAAGAAACAATCTGAAACAATTATGAACGACTTAAGCGGATAGAAACCACATTCGTTCACCTTTGACTGTTTCAACATTGCATCGACCAAAGTAGTCTTTCCATGGTCAACATGCGCCACGATAGCTATGTTCCTTATATCGCTTCGCCTCTTTAACTGACTCCTCTTCTCTAGTAATCAACCACAAACTTTAAAATAATAATAAAAAGGAACTCAGAAAAAAAACCAACTTAAAACTAAAAAAGAAATAAAATACCGATTGCAGGTTGAGCCGCCTGAGAAACAGAGCACTTGACCGGTTTAGTGAAAGTCCTAGAACCAAATTTGAGACATGTCGTTTTGGAGTTGAAGGAAGAAAGTGGAGAAGAGATGAGACCGGAAAGCTGCGTGGGAAATAGAAATTTAGGCTTAGGGTTAAAGTTAGGGTTAATGAAAGGAGATTTGAAGGAAGAGTTATGGAAGCTAATTGCCATCTCCATTTCTCCTTTCCTTTCTCAGTTCAGCGAGTGAGTGAAAAGGAAAAAGAGAAATGTAAGGATTGGGCAGATAAGGCTGGTATTGAAACTAACGGAAACTTTTATTTGGGTACTCGGAGGCCTGATTTCATCCACGTCATCATCTGTGGGTCCAAATTTTGTGGGATCTATTTTTAAGCCCAGACCCTAATCTTAGCCCCAAAATATATATGTGGCCTCTGGTTTTTTTCCCTGGTTAGCATTTGAAGAGTTTGCTTATACTGTACAGGATTAAATTTTGTAATTGTGTATTAATTTGTTGAAAAATTACAGCTTTTGGAGGTGAATAAATTTCAACATAAAACAGTAATCAGGTTATTACTTGAAGTTTTTTAATGGAATAAATAGTTAATAGTAGAGTAAAAAAACTAGCAAGTTCGGATTGAATTTACTTTAGATTTGGATTTTCTTGCATTCAAATTTTTTTAATTTTAGATTTCTTCAAGCTCTGATTTTTTCATATTTGGGCTCGGATAGAGTCAGGCAAGTTGTGATATATTCAAATAATTTTAAATTTTATAAATTATAATATTTTAATTTCGAATGTAATAATTTATTTTACTTTTATACAATGACAATGCAATTCAAATTTAACTTTGTAAAAAACATAAATTCTATATATAATAGAGTTCTTTTGTATAAAATAATTAAAATGTTTACTGTCTATAAAATTTATTATTCTATTATATTATACGAATTAAAAAAATTATCTTTTACTGGTCATTATTATATTATATTGACAATTGAATAATTTTTATCTTTCTTATTAAATTTATAAACCTAATACTCGTATTCTAAAATATTTATTCCAAAATACAAATATATTATACTAAACCCAAATCAAATAATATACTCATCATTATCCCAAACTCAACATAAACTAATTATAGCTCAAATCTCAAGTCCAAAATAAAAAGAAATTAAAATCTCAATATCCAAATACAATTCGTAACAGCTAGGATGAGAAAAATAAATAAAATAAAGTGCAAGGGAATTCAAACATGAGACCTCTAGCAATTAATTAACACACTAAACCACTAAACCATTTTCTTCCTATGTTACAAATTTGAACAGTTTAATAAATAAATTCTAGGGCGTGACAATTCTACCCCCATTAAAGAAAATTTAGTCCTCGAAATTTTCCTGATCCAAATAAGTGATGATATTGTTGACGCATCGTCTCTTCGAGTTCCCAAGTGGCTTTGCAATCACCATGATTCCGCCACAAGACTTTCACTAGAGGAATCTGCTTCTTCCTCAATTTCCTGACCTCACGGTCTAAAATCTATACTAGCTCTTCCTCTTAAGTCAATCGAAATCACATGCGAAGGATCAGAACTGTAACACCCCTCACCCGTAACCGTCGCCGGATACGAGTACGAAGTGTTTTTGAACAAATACTCGCTCGATCAATTGATTTCGAAACATAATTTTTGTGTAAAATTTAAAATTTTTTCGTTAATGCACAAGAATTTCTCATTATGGGCCTACAAGGCCCAAACGATACATTAGTTGCGATCCGGAACCAAACCGGAACTTTTCGAACACTTATGAAAATTTTCCCAAACGGTGTCACACGCCCGTGTGACTTAGGACACGCCCGTGTTAAGAAAATCGAGCATTCTATTTCTTTCACACGACCGTGGCACATGCCCTTGTGCAGACCGTATCCTCCACACGACTGAGACACACGGCCGTGTCTCTGCATGTGTGACCACACTTAGGCTATTTTCCAAGCCCTTAGTGTGCTCTTAAACTCTTCACACTCGTATACATTGCATAAATGTATAACATATCCTTCACTACTCTTATCTAGACTATCAAACACATGAGATATGCCTAACCTAATTAACATTTTCCGCAATACATGCACAAGAACAGGCTTATAAATCCATAACCGCTAAGGACCACATTTCATGACCTTATACAAATTGATGACATGAGCCGATATATTTGGCCATTTCACAAGAATACAACTATCTATAACTATATCTTAATACATGACACTCACGCAGAAGCAAATGGGAATGGTTATTACTCCATCTTGACAAATTGATAGTGTGTTGCCGCCTCCGACGATCTCCAACCCCGAGCTGACCTGACAACACTAAAAGAAATAAAGGGGGTGTAAGCTTTAAAGCTTAGTAAGTTGGCATATAACAATAAGCAATTTAATTAACAAAACATTTCCATTTTCCTAAGGAGTATTCTTAAGAAAATAGAGGCATTATCCATATGGTTTCACTTTTCACTCATGTTCAGCTTAGGCTGTTTTCTGAGTTACAGTCGATAAATTAATTATAACTTAAGCTACAGAACTCGAAATTAAGTTCTATCAACTTTCCCTAAAACTAGACTCATATGTCTTCTTACCATAAAAATTTTAGAATTTTTGGTTAGGCCAATTGATACAGTTTATTCATTGAAGTCTCCCCTATTTCGCGGTTCAGCAGCTCTGACCACTCTTCACTAAAATTTAATTATCTTTTGCTACCGAATTCAAATGAGGTTCTCGTTTCTTTCTTCTGAAAATAAACTAAATAAGGAATCCAACCATACAAATTATGTTTCTTAACTATTTTTGTGAAATTTTTAATGATTTTTACAATTCAAAACAGGGGATCACGAAATAAATATGAACCAGTCTTACAAAAATATAAATATCTCAAAACACAGAATTCCTTTGTTTGCTCTGTTTCTTTTATATGAAAATAGATTCAATAAGAGTTAATTTCATATCTCATTCCACTTCTAACTCAATTTCTACCATTTTTGGTGATTTTTCAAAATCACTACACTACTGCTGTTCAAGTCTGTTTTATTTCATTTTCACTCTTTCAAGCTTTCATTGATATAGCATTAACGATAACACTTACCTCTTATCGATCTTACCTAAATTTGATCATATAAAGAGTATATTGCTCTTAACTTATACACATACGTACCTGCACTTATTCATAAGATTTCACTTTCACACTTACATATATAAATGCATCATAGCAAGGAACATATTTTTTTCATCATACACATGGTCATAATCACTTTCTATTTCACTTAATCATATCATTTTGCTACCCGTTGAACCATGCGGAATTCTAAAGGATACTCGGAAAGATGCACAAAAGTGCCACTCATATATTGCAGCTGAAGCTACCACTGATATGTAGCCGAAGCTACCATGTAACCTGCCCATAAGCGAACTCGGACTCAACTCAACGAGCTCGGGCGTTCGCATCCATAAGTGAACTCGGACTCAACTCAACGAGCTCGGATGCCTAGTTACATCTCACGAACTCGGACTCAACTCAACGAGCTCGGAACTCAACTATCCTAGTGACATGTCACTACTATCCTAATATATTCCCAAGGTTCAAACGGGATTTTCCTCAATCACATATTTTTGTCGTCTTCCTTAGAATGTTGGAACTGATACTTGATAGCATTTCATATTTATCAAGTAGTTCACATAATTTGCATATTACTAAATAATAATTCACAAAGCATAATATTTCATGATAATAAACATCATATGATATAAATAACATTAAATTACTTAAAATAACAATTATGTTATCACATTTACACATGAACTTACCTCGAATGCAAAAATGGCTAACTTTTCCGACTTAGCCCATAACCTCGTTCTAGGTCCGAATTTCGTGTTTTCCCTATCTAACATATCAAATAACGCTCATTTAATGATCACCTTATTCAAATTAGTCCAAAAATCACACTTTTACATTTTTACAATTTTACCCCTAAAGGTTGTCAAAATTACGATTTTGCCCCTAGTCTCGTAGATAAACTTTTATTCAATTTCTTTGCATTTTAGGCCTAACCAAATCATTTCATGCATATAGTAGCCCACAATTCTCATTAAAATACACACTCATGACCAATTTTATAACTTTTGCAATTTAGTCCTTCTGGACGTTTTCGTCAAAAGTCACTCAATAAAAACCGTTTCCCTAACCTTAAACATGCATAATCTACCATAATCCATCAAAATACACAATTATTCAGCATGGGTCAATTTTTAAACATGAACCCTAGCTCAAAATAATGGTAGAAATAGGTAGATTATGATACAAGGATTTCAAAAATACGAAAAATATTAAAAACGGGGCTAGGAATCACTTACTATTGAGCTTGGAAAGCTTGAAACCCTAGCCATGGCTTCTCCCATGAAACATTCGGCCATAGCAAGAAGAATGAGCAAATTTTTTTCTTTTATTTTGTCTTTTACTCAATTAAAACACTAAATGACTAAAATACCCTTGAGGCTTTTCTTTCAATTTTGTTCTATTCATGCCCATTTTTGTCCATCAAATTATCCAATGGTCTATTACCTTTTAAGGACCTTCAGTTTAAAACTTCATAACAATTAGACACTTCTAACATATGGAACTCAACTTTTGCACTATTTATAATTTAGTCCTTTTTTACCAAATTGAGTGCCCAAACGTCGAAATTTTCGAACGAAATTTTTACGAAATTTTTCGTGAAATCGTAGATCATAAAAATTATAATAAAAATAATATTTTTCTCGTCGATTTGTCGAAACCACTGTTTCGACTAGGCCCTAGTTCGGGATGTTATAAGAACGATATCTCCTCAACATAGATACATGGAATACATCATGTATGTGATCCAGTTCTAGAGGTAACTCTAATTGATAAGCCACTGGTCCAATCCTCTTAAGAACTTTATATGGCCCAATGAACCTCAAACTCAACTTGCCTTTGAGTCTAAATCTCAATATTTTCTTCCATGGTGAAACCTTTAGGAAGACTTGGTCCCCAACACTGAACTCAAGGTCTCTTCGCCTTAAGTCAGCGTAGGACTTCTGTCGATCAAATGCTGCTCTCAAGTAATTTCAAATTAGCTTCACCATATTCTCAGTCTCTTACACCAAATCTAGACCCAATATCTTATTTTCTCCTAACTCAGCCTAACATAGAGGTGTACGGCATTTATGACCATACAGTGGTTCATAATGAGCCATCTGAATGCTCGATTGAAAACTGTTATTATACGCAAACTCGGTCAACGACAAGTGTGGACTGAAGTCTATTAGACAACCCCTCAACATGTCCTCTAGAATCTGTATAACCCACTCAGATTGCACATCAAGCTGTGGATGAAAAGCTGTACTAAAATTCAATCGTGTCCCCAAAGCCTCATGCAACTTTTTCCAAAATCGGGATGTGAATCGAGGGTCTCGATCATAAATAATGGACAACGGTAGACCATGAAGTCTCACAATAACATTCAAGTGGGTTGGTTGAGGCTCAAATCCCATAGAACCCTTACCTTACTTACCTTTAAGCACTGGTGGACTAGGGTCATCTAGGTTCTTACCTTTATTGATCAACTTGAACCGCCTCTCTTCAAGAACGTATTGTAGTCGAATCTCGCCACATGAATCTCCAGAAACCTAAAAAGATGAAACAACATGAGGAAAACTCACATGTTGGTTAGTAAAGATAGCACTCACTTTTTCTTGTTCTCTCTCGTCTTTTCCACTCATTTCTTTTTCAATCTCATGTTCAAACTCTCTCTTTTTTAATTGTCCCTTTTTAAGACTCATTCTCGCTTTTTATTTCAAATTGCTTTTCTTGCTCGCACTCTTTTTCGCTCTCAATCTCTTTTTCAATTTTCTTTTCTTTCTCACATTCTTTTTCGCTCTCAATCTCTTTTTGTTCTCTTTCGTTCTCTTTTTCTTTTTGCTTTTTTTCATTCTTTTGTTCTTTTTTGATTTCTTTTTCTTTTTCACATGCTTTTTTGATTTTTTTACAAAAGGAAGAAAATAAGAAAGAATCAAAATGAGAAGCCTTTCGTTGAGAATAAGATGAAAGGTCTTCATACAAAAGACGATCATCTCTTTGAGATTAAATTTTCATTGATGAATATCTTGGTGTATACGAAGAATTCCTTGAACCTTCTCATTTGCCACCATAATAGGCTTCAAACTTGAAGCCCGCTTTATTTCCATCCAAATTCCTTGAGGAATAGGAATCACGATAAGGGTCTCTTTTCACATATTCGTTGGATGTTTGTCTCCTTGGCAATCTCGTTTTCATCCTTTCACTTGGATAAATTTGCTCCCGTTAGGTTCTTGCTCGATGGCCCCGCTCTTCAACATGAACCAATCGTTCTTGTAGGGGTTTTAGTTTCCTATCGAACAATCAGTCCATTTCTTTCAACAAGTCTTGAAGTTCAACTTCTGAAAACTTTTCTCAAAACATGATTTATGGGTAAAATAAAAAAAAATTAAAATAAGTAATGAATACCTCACCAATACAAACCTTATGAATCCACTCTCAAAGAAAAAAATAGACGACACTCCACTCGTGTTTGCACTCTTTATTTGGCTTTTTCTTCACTCGAATGTTCTTACAACCCTCGTGCCTTTTTCCACTCACTCCGCCTCTCTAAGTTCTCAAAGGGTCTATTTAAACTTAGAAGCAGTCGATGTGGGTTAGTTTGCAAAAGTGTGTCGGTTTTGGGTAGGAATGATGTTAGGACCAATAGGTAGGCTAGAAACAAAATGGGTTGATTAAAGTGTGGCCGAATGGTAGAGGAAAAATAATAGGACTAATTTGGGTAACAGACAGAACGTTTAAAGCTCGGGAACAAAAGAACTTGAACAATTTCTTTTTTTTATAATTTTGAATTTCTTTTTTTTTTCAATTACAATATGCTAATTACAACAAAACACTTTGAATTTATGAATTTTTTTTGACTTTTTTTATCGAATTACATTATTGTTGTGCCGAGAACATCGATTCTTACTCTAATTCCACTAGCTCTGATACCAAATGATACGAGCTCAATTGTAGATGTCTCGAATTGTATTTGTTGCCCACTCGTGAATTTGAGTAAGGATGGTTCGTGTCGAATTAAGTTAGGTATTGGCAAAAATAGGTTGATAAGAAAAGGATTATAAACTCAAAACAAAGGATGCAAGATAGTTAGGGAAATGGATAGATAAATTCGGCTAAGGCCAAAGAAAGAACCAACAATAAAGAGAATTGTTGACCCAAATCTTAATAAGGAACTTAGATGGTTTCGGTTTAGGAAACAGTAGTTAAACCTTGACCCGCTATCAAAAAATGATAAGAACCAAAAGGTATATGAACACCACACCAAAAGGTGATAAGTTCGGTTTAGCAAAGGAAAGAATGAAGCCACAAGACAACTTGATAAGTCAATTCAGTCTCAAAAAGAACAAGGAGAATTGGAAATCTCAGAAGTTTCAAATTAAGCGTAAAATTGGCAAAAAATCTTCTACAACCAGCATGTTAAAAAGTATTTATAGAAAATAAACTAGGCTAGCTGAATGGACAATTGGATAGCCAAATGGTCATGTGATTTCAACTTTTAATAAGCTGAAAAATTCTAGAATAATTTAAGAAATTTCCAAGAAGCTTCTCCAGCCATGGGAACATCTTTGGACAGCTTCTAGAGTGTCTACATGTAGCTGGAATTATTGGGATGCATGGGAGCTAATTAGCCTTCTTAGGGACGTCAATCATCAGCTCATTCAGTATTTCAATTAAGCTAAATTAATAAGATGAATACTTAGGCTAAAAGGATTTAATGATTGAGCAACTTAAGTGTTTAAAGATCAACTTTAAATCCTCCTTCGGCAGCCGAACAAGCACTAGCAAATTAATAGCATTTTGGGCACACAAACAGACCATGATGTGAACAATTGGATGCAATCGGCCAAATGGTGTGAAAGGGAGGAAATGGGCAGCCACCAAGGTGTGAAAACGTTGCTAGCTGAATAGGCTCAATGTGAATAGCATCTTGGCTATTGGACTCCATGAACAGCCACTTGGAGAAGCTAAAAATAGCAGCTTGCTTTGATTGCTTTTTCATGCATTAGCTAGATGCATGTTTCTCCTTAATGCTTTGCTTTGTCATTAAGCTACCTGATTCAGCTGAATAAGGCACTTATAACATGAAATAAATTCGGTTAAGGCATAATAATTAGCTCAATTACTTTACCTAAGCTTAAGACACTTTAATGAGCTATTTGAGCTAGGACAAATTAAATGAATCTAAGACAAATTAAATGGTTGTAGGATTCAGAACACATTGAATTTCTTAGACACATTAATGTTGTAACATCCCAAAATAGGGCCTAAACGGAACAGTGATTGTGAAACCACGAATCCGAGATAGAAAAGTTTATTCCAATAAATTTTTATGATTTACTGAGTGATTAGATGCATGTATTAGAATATTGATAGAAAATTTCACGAATTGCATGTTTAATTTGCCTATTAGGGCTTAATTGCAAAAGTTGATAAGTATGAGTTCTAGATAGGAAAGGATTAAATTGAAGAACATAATTGAAGTAGAGGTCCTTAAATGGAAATTATACCATTAAGTTTTCATGGACAAAAATGGACATACATAGGTATAAATAACTAAAATTTTAATGAAAGGCATTTTAGTCATTTGGTAATTAAAAAGATTAAAAAGGGAAAAATATGGCAAAATGTTATCATCTTCTTCATTAGGCCGAATGTCAAGGGTTCTCCATAGCTAGGGTTTGTTTCAAGCTTCCAAGCTCCATAGTAAGTGATTCCAAGCCCCGTTTTTAATGTTCTTTACATTTTTGGAGTCTTGGTAACTCGATTTAGCTTATTCTAGCAATAATTTAACCTAGGGTTCATATTTGGAAAAATACCCATAGGTTAAATGTGTTTATTTTGATGTTTTATGATAGAATATGAAGTTTTAAATTATGTTAAATAACTTGTGCTACTCGATTTTAAGTGAAAACGAGTAAAACGACATAATCGGTAGAAATACCTAATGTTCATAAGTACATGTTAGAGTGAGAATTTGATGTTGCCATTAAGGGAAAATGATCAGCATGTCCTAAAATATAAGAATTAGGGAAAAAGTTTAATTTCCGAGCTTTGGGGGCAAAAGTGTAAATATGCAAAAGTTTAGGGCAAAATTATAATTTTGCCAAAGTTAGAGTTAAGGACTGTTTTGATAAATGTGAGTATTAAATAAGCTAAATTTGCTAATTATAGATCAAGAAGAACGAAATTTGGGGATAGACTGAGGAAAGAAAAATGTAGAAGATTAAGTTGTCAAGTTGATCGTATTTTGCTCCGAGATAAGTTTACGGTAAATAAATGCAATATTTCAATATGTTTGTAACACCCCTTACCTGAGACCGTTGTCAGAGTCAAGCACGAGGCATTTCCGAACTTAACTTACTCAATTGGGCATAAAATTTTGCTTTTAAAAATTAATTTATTTTTATTCATCCAATATATCCCTAAAAAGGGTCATCGAGACCCTAAATCATGCTATTAAAATGGTTCGGGGCCAAACCGGGATCAATAAAATTTTTCTGATTACTTAAAGAACCAAAATAAAATTATTTCTCTGTTCCTTATAAAGCTGTCCAACTGCATCACAGTCACTAAATAAATCATAACTCGAGTTACGAAACTCGAAATTTAATTCCATAAATTTTCCCTAAAACTAGACTCATATACCTTCTTACTAATTTTTTTTATATAATTTTTAGTCTAGCCAATTAGTACAGTTTATTAGTTAAAGTCTCCCCTGTTACGCAGTTTGACTACTCTAACCTCTATTCACTACGAATTAGTTTTATCTCTGTACAAAATTCAAATAGGCATGTCATTTATTTCATTTGAAACTGGACTAAAAAAGGAATCTAGGTATATAAACTATAACACCTAATTATTTATGTACAATTTATGGTGAATTTGTAAAGTCAAAACAGGGGATCACAAAGTCCATCTAGAGCAGTCTCACTCAAATGCAAATAACTCATAATATACAACTCTTTTACTTACTCTTCTTCTTCACATGAAAATAGACTCATTAAGCTTTAATTTCATGTCTCACTCACTATTTAATTCCATTTCTACTATTTTTAGTGATTTTTCAAAATCACGTCACTGCTGCTGTTCGAATCTGTTTTTAAGCTATTTTCACATTTTTCATGGTTTCCATGTGATAATTACCATTTAGGCATACATAGTATTAAACCTATGTTGATTTGTCGTTTCAATAGCTAATCATCAACAAGTATTTACATACCATTCATTAAACATATCCTAAGGACATTCATACCAAAAGAAGCCAAGTCCCTATACATGCCATACGCGAAATGAAACGTCTAGCTATACCAAAATGATCCTGTTGATAGTGTGACCGGATCTCCGATGTTCCTTGTGATTCCTAAGTTGGCTTGGTAAGAACTATAAAAAGAAGGAAAATAAAGAGAGCAAGCACTAAGCTTAGTAAGTTTACAAGTAAATAAATCACAACATTTACCCTAAATAATAGTTAATCATAATATCATCAAGCATCATAAGCTTTCCTTACCCCTCATTTCTTACTCTCTTCCTTATTCACTTACTTTCTTGTTACTTGATTATTCAATAAACTCATGGATATAACTTACCTTTCCTTTGCTGAAAGTTTCCTATAATTTAACCTGTACAATAGCCGTTGAACCACTCAGAATACTAAGGATACTCGGGTTTTCCTGCCTGATAATAACCTGTCAATGCCATATTCTAGGCATGGTCTTACATGAGATGTTCCCTGTCCTACCAAAGCCATATTTTTAAATATGGACTTACATGGGATATTCCTGTCCTGTCTGATAACCCAAAATGTCATGACATTCCGTATCCCAAACATTCCTAGAGTTCAAACGGGCTTTCTGATACTTTTTCTCTGTTATCTCTTCTTTGGTTCAACTTCGACTATTTTCATAAAATGAATGTATATATGCTAGAAATTAACAACATTAATGTAAAATAAAGAAATATTGCATTTATTTACCGTAAACTTACCTCGATACAAAATACGGTTAAACTTGACAATTTAGTCCTTTACTTTTTCCTTTCCCCGATCTACTCCCAAATTTCGTTCTTCTTGATCTATAATAGCAATTTAGCTTCTTTAATACTCACATTTATCAAAACAGCCCTTAACTCAAACTTTGGCAAAATTACATTTTTGCCACTAAACTTTTGCATATTTACACTTTTGCCCCAAGGCTCGAAAATTAAACTTTATCCCAAATTCTTACGTTTTAGGACATGCTAATCATTTATTTACCAACAACAACCTCAAATTCCCACTATAACATGTACTTATGAACAATAGGTATTTTTACCGATTAAGCCCTTTTACTCGTTTTTACTTAAAACCGAGTAGCACAAGTTGTTTAACATAATTTAAAACCTCATATTCTATCATAAAAAATCAAAATAAACACTTTTCACCTATGGGTATTTTTCCAAATATGAACCCTAGGTTAAATTATTGCTAGAATAAGCTAAATCAAGTTACCGGGACTCCGAAAACGTAAAGAACATTAAAAACGGGGCTTGGAATCACTTACTATGCAGCTTGGAAGCTTGAAACAAAACCTAGCTATGGAGAACCCTTGAAATTTCGTGCTAATGAAGAAGATGGACATATTTTGCCATCTTTTTCGCTTTTTTTAATCTTTTAATTACCAAATGACTAAAATACCCTTCATTAAAAGCTTTGGTTATTTCTACCTATGTATGTCCATTTTTGTCTAAAATTTTAGAAATTGGTCAAATTGCTATTTAAGACCCTCTAATTAATATTCCAAGGCAATTTCATACTAAAAGCTTCTAGAATGCAAGTTTTGCAACTTATTCGATTTAGTCCCTAATTTCAAATTAAGCACTTTATGCATAGAATTTCTTCACGAAATTTTCACAAAATCATGCAATCATATCATAAACCTCAAAATAATTATAAAATAATTATTTCTATCTCGAATTTATGGTTTCACAACCATTGTTCCGTTTAGGCCCTATTTTGGGATTTTACAATGTTATATTAATGTTTTTAATTTCCAGCATATATACATTTATTTTATGAGAATATTCCAATTGATTCAAAGATGAGATAATAGAGAAAAAGTATCAGAAAGCCCCATTTGAACCTTAGGGATGTATGGGATACGGAATGTCATGACATTTTAGGTTTAGACAGTTGAGGAACATCCCATGTAAGTCCATATCAGATATATGGCTTTGGCAGGATAGGGAACATCCCATGTAAGACCATGCCTAGAGCATGACATTGGCAAGCTATTATCGGGCAGGAAAACCCAAGTATCCTGAGTATTCCAAACGGTTCATCGGGCTAATATACAAGCTATGTTACAAGAAAGTTCAGGTAAATGAATGATAAACAGGAAAGTTAAAGAGTATGTGGAGAAGTAAAATAAATATTTTGTTAGTTGATGGCATAATATGAGTATATTTATACTTGGTAAATGTTGTCATTTATTTATTTGTAAACTTACTAAGCATTATAGCTTACTCCTTTTCCTTTCTCTCTTTTATAGTGTAGCCAAGTCAATTCGGGGATCGTAAGGACGTCAGAGTTTGTCTCACACTATCAAAGGCTATCTCGGTATTTTGTAGTTTGAAATGTTTTAAGTTATGGCATGTATAGGGACTTGGCTATTTTGTGTGTATGTTCTTATGATATGATTAAAGAATGGCATGGAAATACTTGATAATGATTAGCTATTGAAATGGCTAATTAAGAACATGTTTTGATGTTATGTATGCCTAAATGATAGTTTATGCAAAGAAATGATGACGGAGTAAAAGTTGGCCATGAAACAGTTTTGTAATAGTAGCAGTGACGTGAATTTGAAAAATCACTAAAAATTGTAGAAATGAAATTAAATGGTGAATAAGATATATAATTAAATATTGTTGAGTCTATTTTCATAGGAAAGAAACAGAGCAAGCAAAGGAATTCTATATTTTGAAATATTTAAATTCTTGTGAGACTGGTTTAGAGGGATTTTGTGATCCCCTGTTCTGATTTTAAAAATTCACTAAAAATTGTAAAAAAAGAATTATGACTCATAATTGATATGTATAGATTCCTTAGTGAGTCTATTTTCATTAGAAACAAGTGGAAACACTAAATGAAAACTGTACTATGAGATAATTGATTTTCAGTGAAGAGAGGTCAGGTCTGCTGAGCTGCAAAACAGGGGAACATTTAACTAATAAACTGTACTAATTGGCCACACCAAAAATTCTGGAAAAATTATGGTAAGAAGATATGTGAGTATAATTTTAGAAAAAATTTACAGATTTAAATTTTGAGTTTCTTAACTCGAGTTATAATTAATTTAGTAACTATTACGCAGGTGGACAATTTTATTATGAACAGTGAAATAAATTGTTTTAATTTGTTTAAGTAATTGGAAAATTTTTAAATGTTCCCAGTTTGGTCCCGAACGTTCCAATTGTATGTTTAGGGCCTCGAAGGCCCATTTTGGGGATATATTGGATGAATGTGAATGAATTAATTTTAAAAGCAAATTTTTATGTCCCGTACTAGTAAGGTAAGCTTGGTAACGCCTCGTGCTTGACTCTGGCGATGGTCTCGGGTAAGGGATGTTACAAATGTCGAATTTACTTAGACATATTAATTAATTTTGATACACATTTTATACTTAACTAAATTAACTAAATAACTTAAACTAAATTAACTAAATATGTAACGCCCCTAACCCGAATCCGTCACCGGAATAAAGTTACGAAGCATTACCGGAGTTACTGATTTATTTATCAGATATTTTATTTCATCTAACATTCATATTTGGAACCGATTAAAATTAAACATATTGTCCCTGAGCTCAAAACATGCAAATTAGCCATTTTTTATATAAACCCTTGCTAGCTGAATATTCATATTTACATATTTTCCTCCTCCTCTCCATTCCACATCCTTAATATATAATTTCACTATTTTATTATATATTCATATCAAGTTGTCCACTAGAGTCATAGTCACTAAATTATTTATATCTTGAGTTACAGATCTCCAAATTAAGATCCAAAAATTTTTCCTGAAAATAGACTCACATATCTTTTTACCATAAAATTTTTAGAATTTTTGGTTTAGCCAATTAGTACAGTTTATTCATTAAATCTTCCCTATTTTGTTGTTCGACAGTTCTGACCACTCTTCACTAACATTTAATTATCTCTTTGTACAGAATTCAAATGATGTTCTCGTTTGTTTCTTCTAAAAATAGACTTATTAAGGAATATAACCATATAAATTATGTCCCAAAATTATTTTTGTATAATTTTTAATGATTTTTCCAATTTAGAATAGGGGATCTCAAAATCATTCTAAACCAGTCTTACAAAAATATAAATATCTCAGAATACAGAATTACTTTACTTGCTTTATTTCTTTTATATGAAAATAGACCCAATAAGCTTTAATTCCATATCTCACTCAACTTCTAATTCAATTTCTACCATTTTTGGTGATTTTTCAAAGTTAGACTACTGCTGCTGTCCAAAACTGTTTCTTATAAATTAGTTCTCAATTTAATCCTTTCATCAATTCTAACTTGAATTTCATTAAATTAAGTCCCTAATTCATTTTTCTTGAAAACCATAAACTTCCAATATGTCAACTTAGTTTCATCAAAACCTTATTCTAAAGCTTCTAAGATATCAAAATTAAAAGAAAATGACTTGATTGACTTACCTATTAAAGCTTAAAGCTTTAAAATTCTAATTTCCCCTTTTTCTTTTCCTTGCCCTTTTCTCCCTTCCTTTTTCCGTTTAAGCTTTTGTTCTTCTGTTTCCCCCTTTTTAACTTATGTGATATATATTAGTTAATAGTTATAATAATAATAATTAATAATAGATATTTATTTAGTAACAAATATTTAGTTTACAAATGTCATTATTTAATTTGCTTATCATATAAAAATCTATTATTAACATTAAATATCTATTAAATAATTAATTATACATACAAATGTACACCGTCAATACCACACAATTGTCATACATCTAATTTATTTATCAAATATTATAATATAATAATTTAATTAATAAATACCTATTTAACTTAATAATAATTTAATAAAATATTACAATTGAATAAATATTATTGTTACAAGTGTTACTATCTAATTTGTTTATCATACAAAAATCTTATAATTTAATTAAATATCTTTTACTATATATCTATTTACTAACTAAATATTTGTATTACAATTGTATACATGCATTTTTCTACATTTGTACATTATCTACACCATCCGTTTGTCTTTATCTCATTTATTTTATTAACAACAAAAATCTTATAATTTCATTATTTAATTAATAAATACCTACTTAATAAATAATACATGTATTACAATTGTATTATACACATTATTACACATGTATTTTATCTTCACCCTACATTTGTCATAAATCTAATTTATTATCAATTAAAAATCTCATAATTAAATTATTTATATAATAAATATCTTTTACTAATTAATAATAAATAATACAAATGTACTCATTTAAATTAATACATTTGTATTTTATTTTTACCTTACACTTATCTTTTCTTGATTTATTTCTTACTATAACAATATAATCAATTTAATTTAATATAATAAAATAATAACAACAATAATATATTTTATAATTAAACATTACACAAAAATCAAAGATTTTATGCTTTGCCGCCTCATTCATTAGACTAGGCTTAATTGTCATTTTAGTTCCTCTTTCTTTCTTTTAATCTATAATTAGGCTTTCATCCCTTATTCGATTTAGTCCTTTTTACTAGTCTCTATAAATTAGGCTAAATTCACCTAATCAAAGCCTAATTAAACACATAACTAATTTCATAAATAATTTTAATAAATATTTAAGGACTCAATTTACTAGACAAAGGCCCTAAAACTTACTTTTCGATGCACTTAAGTTTTAGGTCGTTACAAAAATTTACAATTTAGTCCTTTCTTGAATTAATAATGTAATATATCATAATATGCTTCCCAATGTTGACATAACTCAAAATTTCCCTTTTTGCCACTTTATTTCCTTACTTAACCATATCAAGGATAATATCTTATTTTCTTACTCTAGTAATTTTTGGGGTATTACAAAATATTATTTGAAGTTTATTCCAGAAACTACTAGCTCATACTGCATAAATAAAATAAAATTAAAATTGAGCTGAAACCGAATTGAATGTTCCAGCAAATTGATGCGCAAGATAACACCAAATGAATTTGAGCTCAATGAGCTAAGATGAGCTATGAACGAGCTAAATGAGCTCGTAGCAAGTTGCATGGAACACTTGAGCTGGACATCTTGAATTGTTCGATTATTCCATGTAACACCCCAAACCCAGCCTAAACGTTATAGCTGGATCTGCCATGTCACATCCAAGTGTTCTTTGAAAATGTAATTGTTGGTAAAAATCTGTTTCCAAGTTAAAAACCCTTTTATTACTTTTAAACAAAATATCTCGTCAAAACGTTTGTCATGTTTGTTACATTTGATTTCTCAATCTGTTTTATTTCACAGAAGCTTTTTAAATCAACGAAGTTTAGTACGCGTGTTTTTGAAAATTGTTATTATTTTGAAAACTCGTCGTTTTCTAACTAGCAGTTTTAAGTAAATAATCAAAAGCCCAATTAAAAATTAAATCCCATAAATGGCCTTATTACTGAAACAAGACCCCAAAACATAAGTAAAGGTATAAACAAAACCAAATGTGCAAATATCTGCAGTTGTGTGGCTACCTCCGAGTCTCTCACAGCACCAAACTGCCTAAAGCTGGGGATTACCTGTACAGTTAAAAGAAAATGGTGAGTTTGCGAAAACTCAGTGTGTAATGTCCTAACAGTTAGTCAGTAAACAGTATACGGGACAGTCTGGGCCGAAACCCTATTCAGAAACAGTACAGTGTGGCCTTAGCCCAATACAGTATCAATGTGGGCCTTAGCCCGATATCGTAACAGTACGGTGTAATCATGCAAAAGTGCAACCCACCCCAATCCAGCCAACACACCTCACTCCATACCACCAACACACCATGTGGGGATAAAATCAACCTAACCAGCCAACACACCAATATCCCAGCTGAGCTACCAGTATAGCAAATGTGGCATAGCCACCAGTATCAGTAAATGTGGCAAAGCCACCAGTAACAGTATGTGGCAAAGCCACCAGTAATAGTATAAATTTGGCAGAGCCACCAGTACTTCCTCCGTAATAGTATCCTGATCCCATGCAGTATGACATGTCATAAATAATGTTTATGCAGTATGTCATGCTTAGTATCAGTCATAGTCATACCATAAATACAGTCAATCTACCTCTAGGGGTATAGCGGTCATTTTCGACCATTAGGGGTAAAATAGTCATTTTACCCCTCAAGGGTATTTTGGTCACATACCAACCTCTTAGAAGGTCTACGGATGTCTAGAGCGACTGAGATAACCAAACTGATCATGACAGTGTGTTTGGACCCGAGGCCCCTTGATCGGCCCGTGTGGGCCCACACCCTCGTTTGGCCCATTTAGCCCAAATTTAGTCACGGTTAAGCGAACTACATAGACCAGTCCAGAATTTGTCATATTTCACGAATTTTATTAGTGTGAGGCCCACAAGCCCGTTGGGCCCACATAGCCCAGTTCGGCCCATCGTGGCCCAATAGCGGCCTAAGCCTACGAGAACGCTCATGGTGGCCTACACCCATGTTTTGTGGGCTCGCATTTCCACATTAGCACTCGGACGCTCGTGTGGCATCAACACCCAGCCTTTCGGCTTTTCAGCTTTTGTCGTCCTACAGTTACAGTGGGGTGTTTACACACTATTAGCGAAGTCAAGTGAACTGCTCACGAGCCCAAACCCTACATTCCAACAAGGCATATGTTAGCCTTCCAATCATTAAAGTTCTCAATCATTAACTCCTCAAATCGTCAATCATCACTAACCTTGATTGATAGCGACACAGCCTAATACCCTAACCCCGCTGACTAGAAGAATAGGTGCTCCTTGTTGATTATCTGCATAGTCACGAAGTTTATTAGACAAGATCGTTTACCAGAGTATGTCTTATAACCTTAATACTAAAATTATAAGACAATCGGTCAATAAGCCATCTTACCCCAACAATCCAATTAATTGGTGATAGGAAAGCTTAAACACCTCAGCCCACTTGAGAAACCCTTCTACTTTTCAAGAGTTTTAGAAACCAAAGAACCCACAAATGGGAAAGGACAGAGAATCAATAACCAGAGACTGAGCATTCGGCTTAAACAGTGAAGAACAAAAATAAAAAAAATAGTACCAAGGCAAAAGAAGTAAAGACTTACCCAAAATTGAATAATGGAAAAGGAAGAATGATAGAATAATAGACTAAAACACCCTTAACTGCAAGGATATAATATTCGGTTTGTTAGCCCGAAGTGTGAGAGAATAGGAGGAATAGTGACCGACTTAGTGGAAAAAGGAGAAAAGGGAAAGAACGATAAATGAAGGGAGGAGAAATAGAGAGTGTTCAACCAAGGCAAAGAAGAATGTTTAGAGGAGAAGCAAGATGAATAAAGAGGGAATTTGATTAAGAGAAAAGAGGGACAAAGGTTCGGCCGAATGGAGAATTAAGATTGAGAGGAGAAAGAGATACAAGGTTCGACTTTTAGAAGGAAGTAAAGAAAATGCCCAAAATAATTTGGTCTTAGAGGTAGAGCATGAAATAGTAAGAGAAGAGAAAACAGAAAATTTCGGCACTCAGAAAAACCAAAACTAGTTGTCACACTCCCAAAACTTAAAAATGACACCACGAATAATACCCCAAAACTTTCAAATTGCTGAAAATGCACACAAAGGGACCCCTTAGCTGAATTTGCATACACAAGCTTACCTATTCAGCTACAACACTCCAATTTTCAAATTCCTTGATTTTCTCATCCTAAATCTCCTCCATAACCATACGAACATTATCATATCCTTTGATTTCCTCCCCTTGACCAATTCCACAACCACCTCTGTAGAATTTTAGTCAAACTCCACCTCTCACACTACAAAGAAATAAAATAAATATTTCTTTGCATGTTAAGGGATTCAAACCCAAGCTCTCCCAGTAACTATAACAAGCCACTTACCTCTTAACCATCCACCTCTTTATGTTACAATTTAATGCAATATTTTTCAAAGGTTACCCCCTAATGTCCGATCCCTTAACTAAGAAAAACAAAATTTTTCCAATGGTAAGGCTCAAACCCAGGGTTTCTTAGAGACCCCAAACACTCCTAAGCCACTTAAATAGACCTTTATTCGAATCATACACATAAAATTAATACATAGATTTTTGAGGCGTTACAATTTTACCCCCTTAAATAAATTTCAGCCTCGAAATTTACTCGGTCGAAATAGGTGAGGGTATTGTTGTCGCATTGCCTCCTCAAGTTCCCATGTGGCCTCTTCAGAACTGTGGTTACACCATAGCATTTTAACTAGTGGAACAGACTTCCTCCTTAGTACCTTAAAGTCCTGATCTAGTATTTGTCCTCCTCAAAAGTCAGATCTGACTTAACCTCAATCTCCTCAACTAGTACTATATGCGAAGGATCAGAGTGGTAACACTCAGCATGGACACGTGGAATACATCATGAATCTGATCTAATTCAGGAGCAAACTCAAGTTGATAGGCGACTAGTCCCACATGCTTTAGTACACGGTAAGGCCCAATGAACCTTGGGCTTAGCTTGCCCTTCTGACCAAACCTTAGAATCTGTTTCCATGGTGAGACTTTAAGAAAGACATAATCCCCTACAGAGTACTCAATCTCTTTACGCTTCAAGTCCGCGTACTACTTCTGTCTATCTGACATTGCCTTTAAACGGTCTTGAATCAACCTTAACTTATCTTCAATATCAGAAACTATCTCAGGACCCAGAGCTCACCGTTCACCCAACTCAGTCCAACAAGTAGGGCGACGACACCTATGACTATATAATGCTTCGTACGGTGCCATCTGAATGATGGACTGGTAGCTATTGTTATTCACGATCTCTGCTAACGGTAAACAGTCTTCCTAGTTGCCTCAAAAGTCAATTACACAGCTTCTTAACATGTCCTCCAATACTTGAACCACCCTCTCTGACTGACCATCTGTTTGAGGTTGGAACGCAGTACTGAAGTCTAACCTAGTACCCAGTGCCTCGTGTAACTTCTTCTAGAACTGAGACGTAAAATGAGGATCTTTATCATATGATGGAAACAGGTACCCCATGCAGCCTTACAATCTCGGCCAGATATAACTTAGCCAGCTTTTGCAATGAGTAATCAGTACGGACCAGTATAAAATGGGCAAATTTAATCAATCAGTCTACTATAACTTATACCGAATCCTTCTTAGTAAGCGTTAAGGGAATCCCACTAAAAAAGTCCATAGTTACTCTTTCCCATTTCCAAAGAGGAATTTTAATTGGCTGTAATAACCCAGAAGGCGGTTGATGCTCAGCTTTAACTTGCTGGCATGTCGACACTTACCTATGAAATCAGTAACTTCGCGTTTAAGTCTTGGCCACCAATACAGTTCACGCAGGTCTCGGTACATCTCGTTTCCTCCAGTATGCATAGTATAAGGACTACTATGCACCTCCTACAGAATAGACAGTCTTAAGTTAGAGTCCTTCGGAACACAAACTCTCCCATGGAAACATAATACCCTTTCGCTGTTCAGCCTAAAGTCAGAAGTCTCCCCACTCTTCACTTGTCAAAAACGAGGACCAGTGTCTCATCCAACAACTATTTACCCTTTATTTGCTTAGTCCACGTCGGTCTAACTTGCAACTCAGCCAACAAGCTACCATCATCAAACAAGCTGAGACGAGCAAACATTGCTCTTAACTCAGATACAACCCTACGGCTCAGTGCGTCTGCTACCACGTTAGCTTTGCCAGGATGGTATTCAATTGAGTAGTTATAATCCTTAAGTAGCTCGATCTATCTATGCTGCCTAAGATTCAACTCATTCTGAGTAAAGAGGTATTTGAGGCTCTTGTGATCAATGTAAATGATACACTTCTCACCATACAGGTAATGCCTCTAGATCTTTAGTACTAATACCGCTGCGGCTAACTCCAAGCCATGAGTAGGGTAATTTGCCTCGTGAGGCTTAAGCTGGCGAGACGCGTAAGCAACCACCTTACCCTCTTGCATTAACACACAACCTAAACCAATATGTGATGCATCACTGTAGATAGTAAATTCCTTCCCAGATTTTGGCTGTATCAAGACAGGGGCCTCAGTCAGAACTTTCTTCAGTTTCTCAAAACTTTCTTGTTGCTTATTAGTCCAATTAAACGATACTCCCTTACGCAGTAACTTAGTCAGAGGTGCAGCAATCAGTGAAAACCCCTCCACAAATCGTCTGTAATACCCAGCTAAACCCAAGAAGCTTTGAATTTCAGATACGATCTTAGGTGGTTTCCCAATCCAGAACAACTTTGATTTTCTGAGGATCAACTCTGATTCTCTATGCAGGCACTACGTGACCCAGAAATGTCACCTCTTGGAGCCAAAATTCGCACTTGCTGAACTTAGTGAATAACTACTTTTCCCTTAAGATCTGCAGAACGACATGAAGATGCGCGTCGTGTTCGTCTTCGGTTCTTGAATACACCAGGATATCATCTATAAACACCACCACGAACCGGTCTAAATAGGGTTGGAACACTCGGTTCATGAAGTCCATAAAGGCTGCTGGTGCATTCGTAAGCCCAAACAGCATCACTAGGAACTCGTAGTGACAATACCGAGTCCTAAATGCTGTCTTAAAGACGTCGGCCTCTTTAACCCTCAGTTGATGGTACCCAGATCGGAGATCAATCTTGGAGAATACAGAAGCTTCCCGTAGCTGATAAAAAAGATCGTCAATCCTTGGCAGGGGGTATTTGTTCTTAATAGTCAGTTTGTTCAGCTGTCGATAGTCAATGCACATGCGCATAGACCCAGCCTTCTTTTTTATAAATAGGACCGGTGCTTTTCATGGAGACACATTAGGTCGAATAAATCCTTGGTCCAACAGTTATTAAATTTGGGCTTTTAATTCCACTAGCTCCTTCGGTGCCATCCTATAAGGGGCGATGAACACCGGAGTCATTCCAGGCAGGAGCTCAATTCCAAATTTGACCTCACGATTTGGACGCAACCCAGGGAGCTCATCAGGAAATACATCAAGAAAATCTTTAACAGTTCTGATATCTTCGATAGAAGGACCCTTAGAATTAGTTATATCAATGTAGGCTAGGAACACCTCACAACCCTTGTGAACCAGTTTTTCGTCCCTTATTGTAGAGATCACGTTAGACAAGTAGTCCCTTCGCTCCTCAATCACAACCACCTCCTCATCCTTATTAGTTTTTAACACCATACGCTTGGCAGCGCAATCCAAGCTTGCATGGTGTTTTGTTAGCCAGTCCCTACCCAATATTAGATCAAATTCACCAAACAGAAGTTCCATTAAGTCCGCTAAAAAGACAACCCCTTGAACCTCTAGGGCCACGTTTCTGAATAACTTGTCTACCTTAACCGACTGTCCAAGTGGACTTATCACACTAATCATATTTATAGTACTTTTAGACAGAATATTTAACGTCCCAGACACAATGTATACAATGTACGAGTGCGTAGACCCAATATCAATTAAAGCAGTGTAAGGTACATTATGAATTAAGAACGTACCAATTATAATGTCAGGGGCGTCACCATCCTCTCCGCGGCGAGCAGCATAAACTAGAGCTGGCTGCCTTGCCTCAGTGTTACCAGCACCTCTACCTGGTGCTCCATGACCTCGTCCCATGCCATTTCTACCTCTGGCCTGACCATGGCCTCTTGATGGCTGCTGAACTGCCCTCACTAGTTGTACATGACTCTATCCTGTAGCTTGCATCGGAATCGGCCTCTGAGGACAATTCTTAACCTGATGATCCATAGACCCATAACTGAAGCATACCCCAATCCTCTTCCAGCACTCACCCAGGTGAGGTCTCTCACAATCAACATAAGGCTGTGGTCTAACAGCAACGATGGGAACCCCTGTTCGGGCTGGCCCATCAAACCTAGCCTTCTTTATAGGCCTTCCAGAAGAACCTGAGGGCCCTGAATCCCTCCTATTTCTACCCTTATCTTTCTCACGGTTCTGGAGCTTAGAGTGTTTCACATCCTCAGTAATTTTGCCTTTTTTACAAGGGTAGCAAAGTCTCGCTCCCTCTGCAGAGCTATCAGTACTTGCAACTCATCTCAAAGGCCGTTCTCGAAATGTACACAACGTTCATACTCAGTTGCTATTATCCCACGAGCATAACGACTCAACCATAAGAACTTTGCCTCATATTCTGCCACTGTCTTATTCCCCTAAGTTAGGCTCAGAAATTCCTTTCTTCAGGCGTCCATATAACTTGCACCCACATACTTTCCTTAGAAAGTTGCCTTAAAGAAGTCCCATGTTACCCGATCGGCCTTAGTACCCTCTCTCACAATAAGCCACCACTAATAGGCCTCGTCCCGCAGTAAGGACATTGCACCTTTTAATTTCAGTTCTGAAGTGCAGTTAAGATCGTCCATTATCCTTTCTATGGCTTCTAACTAATATTCTGCCATATTTGGGGCTACTCCAGAAATACCCTTAAAAATTTTCGCTCCGTTAGATTGGAGTCGCTCTGAAATTGACCTTCGGTTCACTGCACTAGTACTAGCTCTAGCAACCCTCTCTAGAATGCGGAGCATGACTTGGGATAGAGCATCATCCCCAGCCGCTCGATCATAAGACCCCGTCTCAGTCACTGGTGAAGCTGGTGCCTCCCTAGCAGGCATGTGGCTCGATGCATAAGACCCAGCCCTAGCACTCAATGGCCTCTACCGCGACCTCTCGTACCCCTTTCACGAGTACCTCTAGTGCTCATATTGATTCACGTAGTATCTGTTTTAGAAGTCTTATGCATTAATTTGTAATTTCAGTAATTATTAACAAATGTTTTATGAAGAGCAATAACTAGAGTTGTTCTCGTAGATCGAGGTCTCACTACAGTTTTTAGTTTCCTATAGTTTCAGTTTACTCTAATTAGAGTATCATAGTGCGCTCTTATATCTAAAGTAATTTCAATAAAGTGTTTTAGTTTATAATAGTAAACAACATTAGAGAACTTACAGATTTGGCACCGGAAGCTCGGTGTGCCACACTTGTGAATCTTTAAAACGTAAACATTTCCAATCATTAAAATCAACTTGTAGAAAAAATTCCAAAACCCATGCCACAGTCGAGTTTTGCAACTTGACTCTGATACCACTAAATGTAACACCCCAAACCCAGCTTAAACGTTACAGCTAGATCTGGCAAGTCACATTAAAGTGTTCTTCGAAAATGTAATTGTTGGTAAAAATCCGTTTCCAAGTTAAAAACCATTTTATTACTTTAAAAGAAAATATCTCGTCAAAACGTTTGTCATGTTTGCTACAATTGATTTCTCAATCTGTTTTATTCCGCGGAAGCTTTTTAAATAAACGAACTTTAGTACGTGTGTTTTTGAAAACTGTCATTATTTTGAAAACTCTTCGTTTCCTAAATAGCAGTGTAACACCTTTTACCCGAGTCCGACGCCAAGACGGGGTACGAAGCATTATCGGACTTAATCATTCTTAAATATCTTAACTTGAGCCATAAAATCTCATTCCAATTTAGAACTTTACATTCATTCTCTTCATAACCATATCATAGGCCTACGAGGCCTAAAAGATGCATCGGTTGCATTTCGGAGTCAATCCGAGAACTTTCAGGCACTTAGAAAATTTTTACCTAAAATAGGGCCACAGGCCCATGTGGAGTGGAACACGCCCGTGTCCCTAGCCTGAGCTAAATTTATTTTATTTTCAACCTATAGGGGTTTCGACACAGCCTTGGGTACACACCCGTGTCTATGGCCGTGTGAGGAGACACGCCCGTGTCAATATCCCGTGGAGCATCCTGACTTAAATACTATAATCATCAGGAGTGCACACAGCCAAGGCACACGCCCGTGTGCTCAGCCCGTGTTCTATACTGACTTAACTAAGTTGGGTGTAGGGGACACACAGCCTTTTAACATGCCCACGGGGGCTGACCATGTGTCACACACAGCCTAGGCACACGCCCGTGTGCATAACCGTGTGGACAACTATAGCTATTTTCCAAGCCCTTTTTGCCACCCTGAAATAGAACCAGAACAATACCAACTATAAACTCTCCAATTAATGTATGAACATACATTATAACATTCATCATTGAGGAACTCACATGCCAACTTGCATAACATAAATTTCATCTTCATTTCATAATTATCACTTAGGTAATATTAGTCAATTTATATGGCTATTACAAAATGACACTTGACAACACAATTCAACATCCTATACAAACCATACGACAAAATACTAATTTCAATATACCAAAATGAATTCCTTGATAGTGTGACTTCGAGCTCTGACTTTGAGTAATCCCCGAGTTAATTCTGACAAATCTACCTGGAGAGGGAAAATAAGAGAGAGTAAGCACATAAAATGCTTTGTAAATTGCATAAATAAAATAACAATAAATCATGAGACATCACTCAAGCAAATATCATAAATTTCATGTAGTTTCTTACTCATTCTCATGGCTTACTCAATCATATACTTACTCATGCTTCTCATGCTGTAACTATCATAACTATGTACTTTTAATTACCCATACTTACTCGAATATAAACGTGCAACACTTAACATGAAACTTTAGCCTTTCTCTTGAAACTTATCAACTTGAATACTTTACTCACCTAAGTTCTTTTAGAATTATGGAAGGATACCCATAAGTCAATCTCATGAGCTGATGCTAATGCCATGTCCCAGACATGGTCTTACATGGGATCACACATCGATGTCGATACCATGTCCCAGACATGGTCTTACACGAGATCATACTATAATGCCGATGCCATGTCCCAGACATGGTCTTACACGGGATCTCATATTAGATGCCCAAGCCATGTCCCAAACGGGGTCTTACAGGGGATCCTCATCTTCTCTCGGTGCTGAAGCCATGTCCCAGACATGGTCTAATACGGGACCTCACCTTGGATGCCCATGCCATGTCCTAGACATGGCCTTACAGGGGATCACATCTTGATGCCAATGCCATGTCCCAGACATGGTCTTACATAGGATCTCGGTTTGGTGCCGATGCCATGTCCCAGACATGGTCTTATACGGGACTTACAACTGCTCAAGATATGTTTACAGTATCCTTCATATTCTTACCAACTTGTATGTAATATCACTTTTATGTTTCATCATTTTCAATAGAATTTCACATCATTGTTCTCATGGAACTAACAGATTATCTTAATAATCAATATCATGAATCTTATTCTATAATTCACAAGGCTATTTTCATGGCATCATTAAATATCAAAATTTCATAGAAAATTATTATAATGAAATTTACATAACATATAAGTTAAATTATCACATACAACTTACCTCGGGTCCAAAATGTGGGTGGATGCTCGGTTTAGTCGACAAATTTACTTTTTCCCCGGCTTCGTGTCTATTGATCTAAAATGATAAATTTAAATTAGCATCCACATTGACCAAATAACTCATAATTGACACTTGGGCAAAATTTACAATTTTTTGCCTAAACTTTTACATATTTGTAAAATAGTCCCTAGCCTCATATACTGGAATGTGTTTTTTCTCTTAGCTACCCAAGCCTAGCCGACACTTATTAGTGTCCATATAGCCCACATTGCTTAGAATTTCATATTTTTACTACACATTTTCATACTTTACACTTTGTTCCCTATTAGCGACTTTCATGAAAAATCACCTAGAGAAATGTGTTTACTACACTTTAACCCTTCATTTTCTACCACTAGACATCAAATTACTTGCATGCAATGCATGCGTATATTTTCAATTATGAACCCTAGCTCAAATTAGTGGTAGAAATAGTTAGATTAAGTTATGAGGATTTTAAAAATATGAAAGGCATGAAAAAGGGGCTTGGAGTCACTTGGAGCTTGAAAATGAAGAAAACCCTAGCTATGGAGGACTCTCCAATTTTGGCACATTAGGGAAGAAGATGATACCATTTTTGCCTTCTTTTTCCCATTTTATTACTTAACTTTACCAAATGACCAAAATCCCTTAGGTCTTGTCTTTGATATTTTTCCCTTCCATGGGTATTTTTGTCCATCATGCCAAAATTTAGTCTAATTGCAAACAAGGACTCCTAATAATTTCTTTGATGCTATTTCATACTTAAACCTTCTAGAAACTCATAATTTGCATCTTTTACAATTTAGTCCTGATAGACAAATTAGTCATTATTTCATAAAATTTCTTTCATGGAATTTTCTCAATATCATGTAAGCATACCATAAACTCAAAAATAATCATGAAATAAAATTTTCTACCTCAGATTCGTGGTCTTAAAACCACCATTCCGACTAGGCCCTAATTCAGGCTGTTACAATTCTCCCCCTTAGGGATTTTCGTCCTCGAAAACCTTACCGATGAACAAGTTGGGATATTGGTTCCTTATAGATTCCTCAAGTTCCCATGTTTCTTCATCTACCCCATGTCTTTGTCATATCACTTTCACAAGGGCTATACTTTTATTTCTTAGCTACTTGACCTTTCGAGCTAAGATCTTAACCGGTTCTTCCCCATATGTCATGTCCAGTTGTATCTCGATTTTTGCTGGGGTAATCACATGTGAAGGGTTTGATCGATAACGTTGTAGCACGGAAACATGAAATACATCATGAATCTTTTCCAATTAGGTCGGTAAAGCTAGCTGATAGGCTATCGTTCCTATCATCTCGGTAATCTCATAGGGTCCGATAAAGCGCGGACTTAATTTGCCCTTTCGGCCAAACCTTAGAACTTTTTTCCATGGAGAGACTCTCAAGAATACCTTATCCCCTACTTGGAACTCTATTTCCTTCCTTTTCAAATTGGCATATGACTTCTGTTTATCAGAAACAGCTTTCAAACAGTCGCGAATCACTGTTACTTTCTCTTTTGTTTCCTTGACTAAATCAACCTCATGAATCTAATTTTCCTTGAGTTCCGCCCAATATAAGGGCGTCCTACACTTACGCCCGTATAAAGCCTCATAAGGCGCCATTTTTAAACTCGACTGAAAACTATCGTTGTATGCAAATTCGACCAAAGGTAAGTACTTTTCCCAACTACCTTGAAATTCTAATATGCAACATCTAAGCATGTCCTTAAGCACTTGTATCACTCTTTCCAATTGACCATCAGTTTGTGGATGAAAAGTGGTACTTGTAATGCCCTGATTTTTGGGATTTTTCGGGATTTTTGCCATTTTGGTGTGAACTTAAACTTTTGTTGTCTGGTTATATAATTTATGCTTTAAGTAGGTTAGTGGGCCTTTAGAAGGCCCAAGCCTAAGTTAAAACCCGGTAGAATTTTTAAATTTTAGACTTAAAGAGACGGGGTCTTGAGTATATGGGCTTTTAAGAAAATGTGGGTAAATTAAGACACAAGATGATCAGTGGTAGAGTGGCAATGTGGCGCCACTTAAAGCTTAGGAAAGTGGTGTGTGGAAGCTATGCAAGGGCCAAGGATCAAATCTCATGGTAAGTAGTGTGGCATTTTATTTTTACTGCATGTGCCAGGCATGTGATGGACTCAAACTAAAACTCTGATGAGAAGAGTTTGAGGTGCTCATGGGATTGAATCAAGGAGGGATAAGGGGAGAGATTTTAGGAATTTCAAATGGGAACAAGTGATGGCCTAATAGGGGTCTCTTGGGAAGCAATCGGCTAGGGTCCCTAGTGATAGCAATTTCAGCATTTTTGGTCTTGAGAGTGTGCCAAATTCTTGTTGCCTACCTTTCGAGTTTGTTTAGGGTCATTCTTTTGGGTTTGCCGAATAGGTATAGGGTTTGAGAGCCCCTTCATTCCATCTTTTTCTCCTCCCTTGTTCTAGAAGCCGAAACTGTGAGCACAAGTCACTTGTGCCGATTTGTCCATAACCAAACCCTCTCCTCTTTTCTTTCTTCTCTTTTCTCTCTATTTTCTTCTAGAGCCAAATCCATCTCTTCTCTCTTACTTTTCTTCTCTTCTTCTCTATCAATTAAAGTAAAGACTCCCTTCTAAATCTTTGACTCCCTTCTAAATCCTTGGTAGCTGATTTCTGCAAAAGTCGAAACCGAAGTTGTGTTGTCATTTTCTCCCTTGATCGAAACCCCATTCTTTCTTCAATCCACTTAGCTGAATCTCACACTCCCATAACCTTTGTCAACATCTTCTCTTTTCCATTGCAACTTCTACCGTTCTCTTCTTCATACTAAAAACCGAAACCTCCGTATTCATAGTGATTCGGGATCTAAACCTCTAGATCTATTCTCTATTCGCATTTTAAGTTAGATCTGTATCAGATCTAGATTAGAAAGGTGATTTGGGTTGATTCTCTGGCAAGAAGATCTACGGTAAGTTATCGAAACCTCCTTTCTATTCGTTATTTCGGGATTTAAGAAAAACTAAAAATCCCTAAACACTCGATTTTGGTAAAGAGTAATGCTAGTCTTTCTATGTGGTTTTATGTGTTTTAGTTCACGAAAGGGGCGGTCTAACAAGGAGCGTTGGAAGCTAGGACCATTGGAGTGACTAGATCTAGATCTACTCATTAGTTTCGGCAAATGGGGCCTAAAGTATTGATGGCCGAATATGGTAAAGTAGTGGTTGCATTGATTATCAACGATTCATAGTCTAATATCTTGAGTGACCAATTGCAGGATAATCACGTAGGGGATCTCGCTGTAGTAATCGCAAATCAGGTGTGTAAATGAACACCCACTAGTAGACTAAGTTGGCAAAAGCTGAAAAGCTGAAATGCCGAAATTTTGGCATTTCGTGGGCTGGCGAGCGTGCAAGCACTCATGAGTCAGTTAAAACGGCAAAAATGGTTATCGTGAATGGTAAGGAAGTTGTGTGCGCAATTTCGTACATGTTGGTGAATTTGGGCCTCGAAGGGCTGAATTTGGGCCTCGAGGGGCTAAATTTGGGCCCAATGGGCTTATGGGCCCATTGGGTGAAAACGAGCAGTAAGCATGTTTTGATAATCTGAGTGTTAAAACTGTTAAACCAGACAAAAAAATTTTGGCTTTGTGGGCCAAAATAGTTATTGGACACTGTAAGGGCCCATTAGGGTTTTTAGGGCCCGTTAGCTTTAAAGCTGGTAAATGGGCTAGATAAGTCACTTAGATGAAAATTGGACTGTTAATGACTGTAATAAGCATGAAAACCCTAAAATTGGAATAGTTACTAAAATACCCCTTAAGGATGGAAAATTACTATTTTACCCCTAGGTGCAAAATGACCATTATACCTCTAGGGTTAAATCTGACTGCAATGCATGTTAAATTAAATATGTTTACTGTATGCCATGACATGTTATACTGTTGCATGGGATTGGGTTTTGACGGAGGAAGTGCTAAGTGGCATTGCCACGTTTACTGATAGGGGTTTTGCCTCATTTACTGTTAGTGGCTTGGCCACGTTATCTGATTAAGCAGCTATGCTGCAGCTGTGGTATGTAGGGCTGGGTGGGTTGAGTTTTTCCCCACATGGTGTGTAGGGCTGGTACGGGTGGTGTGGAGGGCTGGATTTGGGCTGGGCTTTTGCATACATGCATAATATCTGTACTGTTACTGTAATGGGCCTATGGGCTGCACTGATTACTGAATAGGGCTAAGGCCCAGTTAATACTGAATCTGAATAGGGTTATCGCCAATTTAATACTGAAACTGGATAGGGCTTAGGCCCAGTAAGCTTGAACTGATTTGAGCTCTAGTTGGGTTTACTTTACACACTGAGTTTCCAAACTCACCCCCTTCCTTTCATCTATGTAGATGAGCCCTAGACTAAAGGACTTGGAGCTAGAGGGATTCGGAGTGGCCACGTGGACTGCATATGGTAGATTTCACTTAAGTTATTTTATTTTTAGTATTTCATTTAAAATTATTTTTTTCGATTTCTGTTTTGTAATAAGGCCGCTTTTAAGTATTTTTAATTTGGTTTTTATATCTTTATTTATAATTTGATTGAAAAGGGGTAGATTAAGGCTGCATGGAGTTTAGGGTGTTACAGCACTAAAGTTTAGTTTTGTGCCCAAAGCTTCTTATAGCTTTCTCCAAAACTGTAACATGAATCTCAGATCTCTATTTGAAATGATCAACAATGGTACTCCATGTAGCCTCACAATCCCCGAATGTACAAGTTGGCCAACTTATCGAGTGAATAATCCATACGCACAGGCATAAAATGGGCCGACTTTTTAAGCTTATCAATTACAACCCATACAGAGTCTTTCTTTTTTGGAGTCGTCGGTAAACCTATTACAAAATCCATGGTGACATGGTCCCATTTCCACTCAGGAACCATGATAGGATGTAGTAATCCAAAGGGTACTTGGTGCTCTACCTTCACTTGTTGGCAAATGAAGCATTACGCTACATACTTAGAGATATCTCTTTTCATGTTCGGCCACCAATACCATTTTTTCAAATCATTGAACATCTTAGTACTACCAGGGTGAACAGACATACGACTACTATGTGCCTCACATAAAATCTCTGAATAAGCTTATCATCCCTTGGTACGCAAAGCCGATCTTGGAATCTTAAATAACCACTTGAGTCGATCTGGAAGTTTGAATCAGTACTTGACTCACATTGAGATTTCTTGGCTTGTGATTCTTTGTCTTTTAGCTATGCTTCACAAATTTCTTGGATGAACATTGGTCTAGCTCTCATCTTTGCCAAAACTGAACCATCATCGGTTAGGAATAACTGTGTGTTCATGGCTCTCAAAGCGAAAAGGGACTTTCGACTTAAAGCGTCCGCAACAACATTTGCTTTCCCTGGATGATAATCAATGACCAACTCATAATCCTTTAGTAACTCGAGCCATCATCGTTGCCGTAGATTCAAGTCTTTCTACGTCATCAAGTACTTGAGACTCTTGTGGTCCATGAACACTCGACACTGCTCGCCGTATAGATGATGTCTCCATATTTTTAGTGCAAACACTATTGCAGCCAACTCTAAATCATGAGTCAGATAATTCTTTTCGTGGGGCTTCAATGGTCTCGAGGCATAGGCAATCACTTTGCCTTCTTGCATAAATACACAACCTAATCCGTTTAGTGAAGCATCACTATAGACCACAAACTCTTTTCCCGATTCGGGCTGCACAAAAATTGGAGCTTCAGTCAACAAAGTATTAAACCTCTCGAAACTTTGTTGGCACTTTTCGTTCCACTCGAACTTAACATCTTTTTGCAGTAATCTCATCATGGGAGTGGCGATCATGGAAAACCCCTTAACAAATTTCGGTAATAACCAGCCAACCCCAAGAAGCTTCTGACATTGGATACGTTTTTCGGCGGTTTTTGATCAACAATCACCGAAATTTTACTTGGATCTACTCTTATGCCATCACCCGAAATGATGTGGCCCAAAAATCCAACTTTCTTAAGCCAAAATTCACTTTTTCTGAACTTGTCATAAAGCTGTTTATCTCGCAAAGTTTGCAATATTTTCATCAAATACTTGGCATGCTCGTCTCCATTATGAGAATAAACGAAGATATCATCTATAAAAACTACCACAAACTTATCTAGGTATGGCCGAAAAATACGGTTCATTAGGTCCATAAATACTGCTGGGGCATTGGTCAAACCAAACGGCATGACAAGAAACTCGTAGTGACCATACCTTGTGCGAAAAGCAGTCTTAGGCACATCGACCTCCTTAACTCTTAACTGATAGTACCTGGACCTCAAATCTATCTTGGAGAACATTGTGGCTTCTCTCAACTGATCAAATAAATCATCGATCCTTGGCAAAGGATACTTGTTCTTCACGGTTAGCTTATTAAGCTGTCGATAATCGATATATAATCCCATCGAACCATCTTTATTTTTCACAAATAATACGGGAGCACCCTATAGAGAATGACTGGTCTTGCAAAGCCTTTGTCTATCAACTCTTGTAACTGAGTTTTTAGTTCCTTTAACTCGGTCGGAGCCATTCTCTAAGGAGTAATAGAAATGGGTGTAGTGCCGGGAACCAACTCTATACCAAACTTTACCTCTCTAACTGGAGGTAATCTAGGCAACTCTTCCGGAAATACATTTTGATACTCTTAAACTACCGGTACTGACTCTATTTTTACTTTGTCCCTTTAGTGTTCATCACAAAAGCTAGATAGGCTTCATATCCTTTCCTTATGCACTTTTGAGCAACCAAGGAGGAAATCACTATAGGTAAACTTTCTGATTCATCTGATTCAACTCGAAGAGTATTACCATTCTCATATTTCAATTAAATGTATTTTCTACCACAGTTCACTACCACATCATGAGTGGTTAACCAGTCTATGCGAAGAATTACATCAAATTCATCGAATAGCAAAAGCATGAGGGTAGTTGGGAAGCAATGACCCCTAATCATCAAAAGGAAATTTCTATATACTTTGTCTACTAATACACACTTGCCTAGGGGATTAGATACTTTTACCACAATTTTCGTGGATTCCACGGGTATACTCATGTTAGGAACTAATTTCATGCAAATATACGAGTGGGTAGATCCAGGGTCTATCAAAGCAGTAACAAAAGTTTCATGAAGAGAGAATGTACCCGTTATAACATCGGGCGATGACGCCTCTTCGCGAGCGCGAATGGCGTATGTCCTCGCAGGGGCTCTACTCTCAGATCTCACAGTTTATTCCTTTGGTATGCCCTTACTACTCACTCCCGTTCCTAGGTTTCTTTGAGGTCTACCTCTGGAAAGAGCATTACCCGACCTTGCACTCTAATCCTTGTCTTTTTCTGCCATCTCGGGGCACTCTCTAATGAAGTGATCTGGAGAGCCACACTTGAAACAAACCCTCTCGTGAGCTCGACATTCGACGAGGGCACTCAAGTCTATTTGGTCGAATGTTAATGCTGTTTGCTCTTGCCTTTATTAGAAAACCCCGCTGAAGTAGCTGATTGTGTAGAAAATTCCTTTGATTTCTTGAAAGATTACTGAAATGACTTACTAAACGGTCTCTTCCTCGAGTCACAAGACTCCATCTCAACTTTCTTCTTTTCTTTGGCCAACTTCTCGACCTTACAAGCTCTATCCACTAGCACCACAAACTCCTTTATTTTAAGAATAACGACAAAAATTTTAATGTCCTCGTTTAGTCCATCCTCAAACCTCTTGCACATGGTGGCTTCAATGGATACACATTCTCGAGTGTATTTACTGAGTCTCACAAACTCACGCTAGTATTTATTCACCGTCATCCAACTCTGTTTTAACTCGGAGAATTGCTTGCGTTTTTTATCAATAAACCTTGGACTAATATACTTCTTGCGAAACTCCTCCTAGAAGAACTCTCAATTAACTTTCTCTCTTGGTACGACTGACACAAGTGTATTTCACAACTGATAGGTAGAGTCTCGTAAGAGAGACACCACACATATCATGCACTCTTTAGGGGAGCATAATAGCTCGTCAAATTCCCTGATGGTATTTTCTAACCAAAACTCGGCTCTTTCCCAGTCATCATCCTTAGTAGCCTGGAACTCTTCTGCTTCTTGTTTTCAAATTCTATCAACTGGAGGCTTTTCTCGCCTCACTACCTCTACTATTTGAGGAGTTGTTAAGGTAGATTGAGGGAATTGAGGGGGTGGAGCTTGGTGTTGAGTGGCCGGGTTCATTCAAACGAACTCAGTGAACCACTTGTTCATCATTTGGAAGAAGGCTTCTCGAGCCTCTCCTCCCTAACTTACAGTAGCTGGCCTATTTTTGGTCCCAGCTGGCACCGTCCCTTCTACGGGAGCTGGCGCATTACTTTTTACATCATCTGTCGTAGCTCGTTCGGGATCCATTTGCTATAAGAAAACACATTTAGATTGTCAGGAGTCGTCACACTATCATTCTCATATACACATAAATATGACATGTATAGCTAGACTCGTACATATGCTAGGTTAGTCCTAGAATTGACTAAACACTAGCTCTGATACCACTAAATGCAACACCCCTTACCCGAGTCTGACACTGGGACAGGGTACGAGGCGTTACTGGGCTTAATCATTCTTATATATCTTCACATGAGCCATAAAATCTCATTCCAATTTAAAACTTTTCATTCATTCTCTTCATAACCTTATCATAGGCCTATGAGGCCTAAAACATGCATCAATTACATTTCGAAGTCAATCCGAGAACTTTCAGGCACTTAGAAAATTTTTACCTAAAACAGGGCCACACGCCCGTGTGGAGTGGAACACGCCCGTGTCCCTAGCCCGAGCTGAATTTATTTTATTTTCAACCTATAGGGATTTTGACATTGCCTTGGGTACACGCCCGTGTCTATGGCCGTGTTCTTCACACAGACTAGGTATGTCCGTGTCAATATCCCGTGGAGCATCCTGACTTAAACACCATAATCATTAGGAGTGCACACAGCCAAGGCACACGCCCATGTGCTCAGCCTGTGTTCTATACTAACTTAACTAAATTGGATGCAGGGGACACACGACCTATCAACATGCCCACGGGGGCTGACTGTGTGTCACACACGGCCTAGGCACACACTTGTGTGCCTAACCGTGTGGACAATTATAGGCTATTTTCCAAGCCTTTTTTGCCACCCTGAAACAAAACCAGAACAATACAAACTATAAACTCTTTAATTAATGTATGAACATACATTATAACATTCATCATTGAGGCACTCACATGCCAACTTGCATAACATAAATTTTATCTTCATTTCATAATTATCACTTAGGTAATATTAGTCAATTTATATGGCTATTACAAAATGACACTTAACAACACAATTCAACATCCTATACATGCCATATGACAAAATACTAATCTCAATATACCAAAATGAATTCCTTGATAGTGTGACTTCGAGCTCTGACTTCGAGTAATCCCCAAGCTAATTCTGACAAATCTACATGGAGAGGGAAAATGGGAGAGAGTAAGCACATAAAATGCTTGGTAAGTTGCATGAATAAAATAACAATAAATCTTGAGACATCACTCAAGCAAATATCATAAATTTCATGTAGTTTCTTACTCATTCTCATGGCTTACTCAATCATATACTTACTCATGCTTCTCATGCTGTAACTATCATAACTATGTACTTTCAATTACCTATACTTACTTAAATATAAACGTGCAACACTTAACATGAAACTTTAGCCTTTCTCTTGAAACTTATCAACTTGAATACTTTACTCACCTAAGTTCTTTTACAATTACGGAAGGATACCCATAAGTCAATCTCATGAAATGATGCCAATGTCATGTCCCAAACATGGTTTTACATGAGATCACACATCGATGTCGATGCCATGTCCTAGATTCTTACACGAGATCGTACTATGATGCTGATGCCATGTCCCAGACATGGTCTTACACGGGATCTCATATTAGATGCCGAAGCCATGTCCCAAACATGGTTTTACAAGGGATTCTTATCTTCTCTTGGTGCTGAAGCCATGTCCCAGACATGGTCTTATACGGGACCTCACCTTGGATGCCCATGCCATGTCCTAGACATGGTCTTACAGGGGATCACATCTCGATGCCAATCCCATGTCCCAGACATGGTCTTACATGGGATCTTGGTTTGGTGCCGATGCCATGTCCCAGACATGGTTTTATATGGGACCTACAACTGCTCAAGATATGTTTACGGTATCCTTCATATTCTTACCAACTTGTATGTACTATCACTTTTATGTTTCATCATCTTTCAATAGAATTTCACATTATTGTTCGCATGGAACTTACACATTATCTCAATAGTCAATATCATGAATCTTATTCATAATTCACAAGGTTATTTTCATGGCATCACAGAATATCTAAATTTCATATAAAATCATTATAATGAAATTTACATAACATATAAGCTAAATTATCACATAAGACTTACCTCGGGTCCAAAATGTGGGTGGATGCTCGGTTTAGTCGACAACTTTACTTTTTCCCTAGTTTCGGTCCGGGTTTCGTGTCTATTGATCTAAAATGATAAATTTAACTTACTTAGCACCCACATTGACCAAATAACTCATAATTGACACTTGGGCAAAATTTACAATTTTTCGCCTAAACTTTTACATATTTGTAAAATAGTCCCTAGCCTCGTATACTGGAATGTGTTTATTCTCTTAGCCACCCAAGCCTAGCCGACACTTATTAGTGTCCATATAGCCCACATTGCTTAGAATTTCATATTTTTACTACACATTTTCATACTTTACACTTTGGTCCCTATTAGCGACTTTCATGAAAAATCACCTAGAGAAAGGTGTTTACTACACTTTAACCCTTCATTTTCTACCAGTTGACATCAAATTACTTGCATGCAATGCATGCGTATATTTTCAATTATGAACCCTAGCTCAAATTAGTGGTAGAAATAGTTAGATTAAGTTACGAGGATTTCAAAAATACGAAAGGCATGAAAAAGGGGGCTTGGAGTCACTTGGAGCTTGAAAATGAAGAAAACCCTAGCTATGGACGACTCTTCAATTTCAGTACATTAGGGAAGAAGATGATACCATTTTTGCCTTCTTTTTCCCATTTTATTACTTAACTTTACCAAATGACCAAAATTCCCTTAGGTATTTTCTTTGATATTTTTCCCTTCCATGGGTATTTTTGTCCATCATGCAAAAAATTGGTCTAATTTCCAAATAAGGACTCCTAATAATTTCTCTTATGCAATTTCATACTTAAACCTTCTAGAAACTCATAATTTGCATCTTTTGCAATTTAGTCGTAATAGACAAATTAGTCATTATTTCATAAAATTTCTTTCATGGAATTTTTTCAATATCATGTAAGCATACCATAAACTCAAAAATAATCATGAAATAAAATTTTTTGATTCAGATTCGTGGTCTCAAAACCACGATTCTGAATAGGCCTTAATTCGTACGGTTACAAGCAGTTTTAAGTAAATAATCAAAAGCCCAATTAAAAATTAAATCCCATAAATGGCCTTATTACTGAAACAAAACCCCAAAACATAAGTAAAGGTATAAACAAAACCAAATGTGTAAATATCTACAGTTGTGTGGCCACCTCCGAGTCCTTGCAGCACTAAACCGCATAAGGTTGGGGATTATTTGTACAGTTAAAAGAAAATGGTGAGTTTGAGAAAACTCAATGTGTAATCCCTTATCGGTCAGTCAGTAAACAGTATACGAGACAGTCTAGGTCGAAGCCCTATTCAGAAGCAGTACAGTGTGGCCTTAGCCCAATACAGTATCAATAAGGGTCTTATCCTGATATCGTAACAGTACGGTGTAATCATGCAAAAGTGTAATCCACCCCAATCCAGCCAACACACCTCACTCCATACCATCAACACACTATGTGGGGATAAAATCAACCCCCCAGCCAACACACCAATATCGCAGCTGAGCTACCAGTACAGTAAACGTGGCATAGCTACCAGTATTAGTAAATCTGGCAAAGCCACCAGTAACAGTATGTGGCAAAGCCACCAGTAATAGTATAAATGTGGCAGAGCCACCAGTACTTCCTCCGTAACAGTATCCCGATCCCATGCAGTATGACATGTCATAAATAATATGTGAATGCAGTATGTCATGCTCAGTATTAGTCATAGTCATACCATAAATACAGTCAATTTACCTCTAGGGGTATAGCGGTCTTTTTGACTATTAGGGGTAAAATGACTATTTTGGTCACATACCGACCTCTTAGAAGGTCTACGGGCATTTAGAGTGACTTAGATAACCAAACCAGTCATAACAGTATGTTGGGACCCAAGGCCCATTGCCCGGCCTGTATGGGGCCACACACTCGTGTGGCCCATTTAGCCCAGATTCAGTCATAGTTACGCAAACTACATAGACCAGTTCAGAATTTGTCATTTTTCATGAATTTCATCCGTGTGGGGCCCACAATCTCGTTGGACCCACACGACCCAGTTCAGCCTATCGTGGCCCTATAGCGGCCTAAGCCCATGAGAACGCTCATGGTGGCCTATGCCCATGTTTCATGGGCTCGCTTTTCTACACGACCGCTCGTACGCTTGTGTGGCATCAACGCCCAGCCTTTCGGCTTTTCGGCTTTTGCTGTCCTACAGTTACAGTGGGGTGTTTACACACCTGTTAGCAAAGTCGAGGGAACCGCTCACGAGACTAAACCCTACATTACAACAAGGCATTAAAGTTCTTAATTATTAACTCCTCAAACTATCAATCATCACTAACCTTGATTGATAGCGACACAGCCTAATACCCTAACCCAGCTGACTAGAAATAATAGGTGCTCCTTGTCGATTATCTGCATAGTCACGAAGTTTATTAGACAAGATCATTTACCAGAGTATGGATTATAACCTTAATATAAAGTCATAAGAAAATCGACCAATAAGCCATCTTACCCTAACAATCCAATTGATTGATGATAGGAAAGCTTGAACGCCTCAGCCCACCTGAGAAACCCTCCTACTCTTCGAGAGTTTTAGAAACCAAAGAACCCACAAGTGGGAAAAGATAGAGAATCAGTAACTAGAGACCAAGCATTCAGCTTAAGTAGTGAAGAACAAAAATAAAAAGAATAGCACCAAGGCAAAATAAGTAAGGACTTACCCAAAATTGAATAAAAGAAAAGGAAGAATGATAGAACAATCGGCCAAAACACCCTTAACAGAAAGGATAAAATATTCAATTTGTCAGCCCAAAGTTTGAGAGAATAGGAGGAATAGTGACTGGCTTAGGGGAAAAAGGAGAAAAGGTAAAGAATGATAAATGAAAAGAGAAGAAATAGAGCAGTGTTCGGCCAAGGTAAAGAATAATGTTTAGAGGAGAAGCAAGATGAATGAAGAGGGAATTTGATTAAGAGAAAAGAGGGACAAAGGTTCAGCCGAATGGAGAATTAAGATTGAGAGGAGAAAGAGATACATGGTTCGACTTTTAGAAGGAAGTAAAGAAAATGACCAAAACAATTTGGTCATAGAGGTAGAGCACGAAATCGTAAGAGAAGAGAAAACAGAAAAGTTTGGCACTCAGGAAAACCAAAACTAGTTGTCACACTCCCAAAACTCGAAATTGACACAACGAATAGTACCCCAAAACTCTCAAATTATCGAAAATGCACACAAAGGGACCCCTTAGCCGAATTTGCATACACAAGCTTACCTATTCGGCTACAACACTTCAATTTTTAAATTCCTTTATTTTCTCCTCTTAAATCTCCTCCATAACCATACGAACATTATCATATCCCTTGATTTCCTCCCTTTGACCATTTCCACAACCACCTTAGTAGAGTTTCAGTCCAACTCCACCTCTCACACCACAAAGAAATAAAATAAATATTCCTTTGCATGTCAAGGGATTGAAACCCAAGCTCTCCAGTAACCATAACACGCCACTTACCTCTTAACCATCCACCTCTTTATGTCATAGTTTAACGTAATATTTTTAAAAGGCTACCCCCTAATGTCCAATCCTTTAACTAAGAAAAAACAAAATTTTTCTAATGGCAATGTAATGCCCCGAATTTTGGGCCTAGAAGTATTGGGCCTTGAGCAAGGGAATTGTTAGGAAACTACACATAAAAGTTTTGTTGTGTTAGAGGAGACACAAATATATGTCTTCTTTAGTGGCTAAGTGATTTAAGAGTATTGGAGTGTGTCTAAGAAGTCCTGGGTTCAAATTTAAGCTTTAGCAAAATTTTAGTTTTTTCCCTTAAGTAAACCAAGACTCTAGCTTGTAGGCATTATTAATAAATGTAGTTGAAATGTGACACAAAGGAGCATGGTGGTATGGTGGTAGTGGCGTGTTGTGCTTCTAAGGAGGTTGGGGGTTCGAGTCACACATTGCACAATGAAAAGTTTATTTTACTGCTTGAGCTGTGTAGGAAGTGGAGTTGGATTGAGACTCTGGGGTTGAATTGGCCATGAGTGTTTGTATTGAATTTGAATGGTGTTGTAGAGTGATATGAGGTGTAAATCAAGGAGGATATTGTGGAGATATTAAAGGAGTGATTTATGGAAAAAAAATAGGAATCTGAGTGAGAGGAGGTGTGTGTGCCAAAATTAGTTGTTGGGCACCCTTTTGTTTCTGTTTTGAGTTTTAGAAGGGGGAGTAATGCCGTTTTGGTAATGGGGAAATGAGGGATTCAGTTATGCGTGTTTTGTTGTGGGCATTCTCAGTTTTAGGAGTGGTTATCTGCACATTTTTGGGTTTTGGTATTTTTGACAATTAGTTTCAATTTCTACCAACTCTTCTCCTGGTGTGTCGAATTCTCTTGTTTCTTTTTAAGGCTTCTTTCATTTTCGTTTGATCAATTTTTGTGCCTTTCCCTTTTTACTTAACCGAATAGGTTTTTTTGTAGCCTTACTTTTCTGTCGAACATTAACTGTTTTCAAAACATCACGTTTCCATAACACGATTTTTAAGCTTCCACAACAAACATTGTTTTTAAGTGCAGCAACGTGTGAATATGATTAACAAATATCCGATAAAGTTGTAGTAAGGTTTTTTAATATAAAACGAGTTTTCAAACGGAATCATGTTTTCGAAAGACACCTCAAGCTGGTTGATTTGAAAATTAAGTGACACATTGCAATGCTTTTTCGAAAACTTGACCTTGTTGATAAAAACTCGTTTGAAGGTTAAAGCCTCTTTGTTAATTATAAAATCAACCCGTTTGAGGTGTTTTTCGAAAATATGATTTTGTTTGAAAACTTGCTTCATGTTAAAACCTTATTACGACTTAATTGAAAATTTGTTAATCAAATTCAAATGTTGTTGCACTTTAAAATTAATGTTTGTTGCGGAAGCTTAAAAGAAGAATTGTGTTACGAAAACGTGATGTTTTGAAAATAGTTAATATTTTGTAAAATCACGCTCTACTTCTAACAAGCATAAATCATAATAAATAAAACCCCAAATTAAAAAGTTAGAAATGTAAAGAGAGGCCTTATTACATAAAAAATACCCAAACCAAAACTATTAAATATAAAAAGTCAAAACATAAAGCAGATGTAGTTGTGCTGCCACCCTCGAGTCCCTTACAGCACCAATACACCTAACGTTGGGGATTATCTGTTAGGTAAAAGCGGGGTGAGTTTACGAAAACTCAGTGTGTAATCCCCTAATATAAAAATAGTCAGTCAAAAATACAAAATACAGAAACAGTCTGGGCCTAAGCCCATTATAGCAGACAGTATCAGATGGGCCTTAGCCCATTACAGTAACAGAACCAGAATGAATAATGTATGATGCATGTACCCCCATCCAACCCTGTACTTACTGTGGGGATAAAATTGACCCACCCAACCAACACACTAAGAGTTAGCATCGTTTGCGGCACTAACTAGAATTGCAGCAAAGCTGCCAGATAAATAAGTGGCTTTAAGCCATCAAAAACGGCACAAGGCCTTCAGATACGGCACAAAGCCTTTAGTAACGGCACAAAGCCTATAATAACGGCACAAAGCCTTTGGTAATGGCATAAAGACTATAATAACGACACAAAGCCTATAATAAGGGCATAAAGCCTATAATAACGACAGAAAGCCTTTGATAACGGCATAAAGCCTATAATAATGACACAAAGCCTTCGGTAACGACACAAAGCCTATAATAACGGCACAAGCCTTCGGTAACAGCACAAAGCCTATAAAAACAACACAAAGCCATCGATAGTATGAGCGACACAAAGTCGTCAGTCGATCCACAATCGCCTCGTGTGACCTGTGCGAACTTTAACAAATCAGTACGAATATACGACTTTAAGCCTTCAGTGGGGTTTTTATCAAAGAAATATGGTTTTCAAAAAGACACTCCAATGTTACACTACCAGATTTGGCCGTAATGTCTAGACCGGGTTTGGAGTGTTACATTTAGTGGTATCAGAGTCAAGTTGCAAAACTCGGCTATGGAATGGGTTTTTAATTTTTAGAATTTCTGGAAATTATTTTGAAATGACTTCAAGTGTTTTGAAAGGTTTATAAATTGTGTGGCACACCGAGTCTCCGATGCCGATTCGGTAGTTCAATCCGAAATTGTTGCTTGTTTGTATTAAAATGTAGTAGATAGAAATACTGTTATTTCCTTAGATAAATTTTGTATGTATTTTGTGTGTATTTTGAAAATGTAATTTTTTTTTTAAGTTAGCGACAGTATTGATATGGATTCCGAAAGTAAGCAAGGTCACAAGGAGTTTCCTGTTTCACCGGATCAGGAGGTTAAGATAAGTCTGCTAACTTCGGGTGGTGATAACCTAGAGCTTGGTACTGAGGCACTACCCGGTTAGTAAGGGAAGTGCTAAAAGAGGTGTTCGAGGCCAGCGTTAAGGATATTGGTGAAACGCTTCAGACTAGGTGCTTAGACTGTAAGAAGAAGAGAGATCATGGTACTCTGAGGCTAGAGCCTCATTTTGTGAAACGTGTTAAAACGTGTCCCAACTTACCGGCGTGCGAGCATTGTATAAGGTATCATTTCAGGTGAATACCGGAGGAAAATAGAAGCATGTCTTAGATGCGAGTTTACGGAACATCGGGTTCGGGATTGCTCAGTTCCTTTTAAGTCAGGTATGTTTTGTTTAGGTGTGATAATTCACATATAGAAATTGTATGCATGTGATATCTATTTGCTCCGATAGATAGATGTTCGAGAGTGTGTTAGTGTTATTAGGATTAGGGTGCATAGTGAGAGCATGGTGGTGAAGTCTGTGTGGCGCGACTATTCAGATAGTTGGAAATTGCGAGGACGAAATTTCTTTAAGGAGGGGTGAATTGTATTGCCCCGAATTTTGGGCCTAGAAATATTGGGCCTTGAGCAAGGGAACGGTTAGGAAACTACACATAAAAGTTTTTTTGTGCAAGAGGAGACATAAATATATGTCTGCTTTAGTGGCTAAGTGATTTAAGAGTGTTGGAGAGTGTCTGAGAAGTCCTGGGTTCAAATCTAGGCTCTAGCAAAATTTTAGTTTTTTCTCTTAAGTAAACCTAGACTCTAGCTTGTAGGCCTTATTAATAAATGTAGTTGAAATGTGACGCAAATGAGCATAGTGGTATAGTGGTAGTGGCGTGTTGTGCTTCCAAGGAGGTTGGGGGTTCGAGTCGTACATTGCACAATGAAAAGTTTATTTTGCTGCTTGAGCTGTGTAGGAAGTGGAGTTGGACTGAAACTCTAGGATTGAATTGGTCATGAGTGTTTGTATTAAATTTGAATGGTGTTGTAGACTGATATGAGGTGTAAATCAAGGAGGATATTGTGTAGAGATTAAATAAGTGATTTATGGAGAAAAAAATAAGAATCTGAGTGAGAGGAGGTATGTGTGCCAAAATTAGTTGTTAGGCACCCTTTTGTTTCAGTTTTGAGTTTTGAAAGGGGGAGTAATGCCATTTTGGTAATGGGGAAATGAGGGATTCGGCTATAAGTGTTTTTTTGTGGGCATTCTCGGTTTTGGAATGGTTATTTGCACATTGTCGAGTTTTGGTATTTTTTACAATTAGTTTTAGTTTCTACCAACTCTTCTCCTGGTGTGTCGAATTCTCTTGTTGCTTTTTAAGGCTTCTTTCATTTTCGTTTGATCAATTTTATGCCTTTCCCTTTTTGCTTAACCGAATAGGTTTTTTTTGTAGCCTTACTTTTCTATCAAGCATTAACTGTTTTCAAAATGTCACGTTTCCGCAACACAGTTTTTAAGCTTCCGCAACAAACATTGTTTTTAAGTGCAGCAATGTGTGAATATGATTAACAAATATCCGATAAAGTTGTAGTAAGGTTTTTTTAATATAAAGCGAGTTTTCAAACAGAATCATGTTTTCGAAAGACACCTCAAGCAGGTTGATTTGAGAATTAAAAAAGAGGCTTTAACTTTCAGACGAGTTTTTATTAAAGAAATATGGTTTTCAAAAAGACACTCCAATGTGACACCGCCAGATTCGGTCGTAACGTCCAGGCCGGGTTTGGGGTGTTACAGGCAAGGCTCAAACATAGGGTTTCTCAGAGACCCCCAAACACTCCTAAGCCACTCAAACAGACCTTTATTTGAATCATACACATAAAATTAATACATAGATTTTTGAGGCATTACATTCCAGTAATGGTTCGCCCCAAATTTGGTGAATTAAAACCTGCACACAAATTAACAAATTGAAATTAGATTTCATTTTGCACTTGGGACCCTCACGTTTAGGCCATTCTCGGTGGCGTCGAGTTGTGTAGTAACATGATGAGATTGGGTTTGCATCACTATGTCTACAGGCCTTAGCAAGACATCTTATACTATTTTGTCTTCATTCTATACAAGCGTTGCTTTATGTTTAGAGTCTGCTGTAGGTATTCGGTCGAATACCCACTTGTATCATTCAATTTTAGTCCAACTAATCCAACTTTTTTAGAATTAGATTTAGTTTATATGCATAATAGACACTCACCTATGTCTAAAGAATGTACGTATACAGTTAGGAAATAGAAATAATTGAATGAAATAGTAGATTAAATCAAATATATGCTTCAGCCATTAAAAAAAACCAAAAGTTTCATCATGTAACCCCAACCCTATGAGATTTAATTCATGAGTTGGTGATTAAAATTCAAGTTGAAAATAACATTCAACATCGTTTCGATCAAGTCAATTTAATAGAGAATAGATTAAGAAATAATAGAAGAACTTAGGAAGATGGTTGTCACCAAACCAATCTACAATCTAGCAGCGCAATGTCTTGTGATGGTTGAGAGAGGCTACTTGCATCTACCTTTTTCCATCTCTACTCAACTGCTACCCTCTATTGTTGCCTCCAAATCTCTACACCCTTTAGGGTTTCCACCTTTGGCTATTTATAAGTTTTCTTCCTAGGATAGCTCCAATAGCCCACGATATCCTCTTCTCTTTTTTTAGGTAAATTTTTCTGGTACAAGTAAAGTTGGGTTAAGACTGGTATGCATTGAGTGTTGACTCAGTCACCTTCCTGAATTGCCATTGGCATACAAGGTGGCAAACTGTTCAACCTTTTGCCCTAATAAACCTTCACTACTTTATTTCTTTCTCTACATTTTGCACCTACCAAACCACCAAACACAATCCTTCCACATGCAGTTAAAAGTATCTAACAGGTAAACACAGTTCAAGCTCTTAATGCAAATGATAAAAATACTAATAAAATGTCTTTACATGCCACTAAATGTACCCAAGTACAAGTAATTAGCTAGGTCTAAAGGCATGGAATATAACTCTTTTCAAGAGTTATCACACCCCCAAGCCTGAGTTATTGTGTAGCGCCCCTCACCCGTAACTGTCGTTGGACATGGTATGAGGCATTACCAAACAACACTTGCATGATCGTTTGATTTTGACAAATAATTTCCATGAAAAATTTTAAACTTTTTCATTCATATAATTCACACCCTCATTGTAGGCCTACGAGGCCCAAACGATACATTGAGTATGATCCAGGACTAAACTGGAAATTTTCGAAAACTACTAAACTTTTCACTCAAAACAGTGTCACACGCCTGTGTGACTCAGAACACGCTAGTGTGGCCAGCACTTGGGCTATTTTCCAAGCCCTTTTCGTTGCTCTTAACTCTTTACACTCATATGAATTTCTTGGACCCATATTTTACCTTTAATTAATCCTAACTTAACCATCAAACACATGTAGTATACTTATCTACATCAAAACATTTCCACAACACATGCATAAAATAGAATTTGTTTACCTATAACTATCATGGGCCACATTTCTTGGCTATATACAACGTAACGATATAAGCCAATATGTTTGGCCAATACCTACTATCTATGACTAATACTTTATACATGCCACTCATTTGTAAGCAATAAGAATCTTTATTGAGCCATCTTGACAAAACGATAGTGTGATGCCGCTTCCGATGATCTCCAACCCCAAGCCAACCGGACAAAACTAAGAGAAATGGAAGAGAGAGTGTAAGCCTCTAAAGCTTAGTAAGTTGGCATATAATAATGAGCAATTAAATTAACAAAATGTTTCCATTTCACAAAAGGTATTCTTAAGAAATAAAATCATTGAATACATGTTTCCACTTTTTACACATGTTAGCTTAGGCTAGTTCCTGAGTCACAGCCGCTAAATTAATTATATCTTAAGCTACAGAACTTGAAATTAAGTTCCATAAAATTTCCCTAAAACTAGACTCATATATCTTCTTTTCATAAAATTTTCAGAATTTTTGGTTGGGCCAATCAGTACAGTTTATTCATTAAAGCTTCCCCTATTTTGCTACTCGACAATCCTGACCACTCTTCACTAAAATTTAAAATTTTCTTTATACAAAATTCGAAATATATTCACATTTGTTTCTAATAAAAATAGACTCAATAATAAATCCACCCATATAAATTATGTTCCTTAACTATTTTTGTACAATTTTTAATGATTTTCACAAATCAGAATAGGGGATCACGAAATTAATCTGAACCAGTCTTACAAAAATAAAAATATCTCAAAATATAGAATTCCTTTACTTCTCTGTTTCTTTTATATGAAAATAGACTAAATAATATTTAATTTCATGTCTCATTCAATCTCCAATTCAATTTCTACCATTTTTGGTGATTTTTTTCAAAGTTACCTAACTGCTGCTACCAAAAACTGTTATATTTCAAGTTTCACTTTTTCATAAATTTCTTTGTATCAATTTTTCATAGTAACACTTAACTATATCAAACTTACCAAAGTTTGATTACTTATCGAGTACATTGCTCACAACACATATATTCATATCCCTATACTTAACACCATATTTTCATATGAATTTACAATTAATAGGTTTTCCTGTTGAACACATCGGAATAGTAACAGATATTCGGTGGCCTGCACATAGTACCACCCTTATAGCCGAAGCTAATTGGCTCACATAGCAGCTTGCACTTAGTACTACACATGTGACCAAAATAATTTCTTACACATAGTGGCCTGCACTTAGTACCACACATGTGATCGAAGTTATCGGATATGCATAGTAGCCTACACATAGTACTACACATGCGACCCAACCATTTGGTACACGTAGTAGCCTGCACTTAGTACTACACATGTGACCTAAGCCATCTTGAACATATAGTAGCCTGCACATAGTTCTACACATGTGTTCTCACAATTGATCATTCATATCTTTTCTATTCCGAAGGTTCAACTGGGAAATTCTTCAGTTTTCAACATTTTACCAATTCATCCATACTCAATTTCAATTCATAATTTACCTCAAGTGAGTATTCAATATGCAACCACGACTTATATAATAACAAAATATTATAACATAAGTAAAAATGATATATTATTTACATACAAACTCACAATTTCACATAGTCACCATAATCATAGAAAGCACTTTTAACCACAACATCTTAATTCATTTCCATGTCATCTATGTCACCTTGTATCATAGGCATTATTAAATCAAATCACTAACATAATAATATCATAATCATATAATTCAACAAAATCAAATCTAATATTACAATTTAGGCTTCAAACAAATATTATGACATTACTGTATTATTATTATTATACCAACTTACCTCGAATGCAAAAAGGGCCAACTTTTCTAACTTAGCTCATAACCTCGTTCTAAGTCCGAATTTTGTGTTTTCTTGATAATTGAGCTTGAAAGCTTGGAAAACCCTAGCCATTGTTTCTCCATGCTATATTCAGCCTTGAGGAAGAAGATGAGCAAAAAATGGCTTTTAATTTGATTTTTAATTCATTTAATCAATTAAATGACCAAAATGCCCCTAACTTAAAAATACTTTTTTCACCCATTTCATGTCCATTTTTGTCCAATAAATTAACCAATGGTCTAATTACCATTTAAGGACCTCCAATTTAAAATTTCATTACAATTGGACACCTCTAACATGTAGAACTCAACTTTTGCACTTTTTTACAATTTAGTCCTTTTGACTAAATTGAGTGCCCAAACGTCAAAATTTTCGTACGAAATTTTCACAAAATAATTTCATAAAAATGTAAACCATAAAAATATAAATAAAACACATTTCAATTAAACACCTTTACATTCTAGAATGCACATTTTACTACTTTTGCAATTTAGTCCAATTTATCAAATTGGACACAAACAATAAAATTTTGGAACAAAAATTTCACAAAATATTGCAAACACAAAATAAATTTTAAAACTCAATTGGAATAAATATTTTGACCTCAAATTTATGGTTTCGTAACCACTATTCCGTTTAGGCCCTGTATCGGGCTATTACATATTGCTTGTCCTCAAGCAAAATATGCATAAATGCATGTATGCAGTAGTATTTCCAGTGCATGTACCCACCTTGTACTGTCAATGTATTTGGAGACCAATATATACATCAGCTTTTTGTCATCTTCTCTAGTTAAAAACTTGTTCGAATTTCAAAGTTTTGATTTAACCAAGGTAGTGCAGAAATTTGCTCCCTAAAAACAAGATTTCCTAAGTTTCATGTATATTCTGGCCATAGCAAATATCTCCTAGCATACTCAGTTCATTTGTTACCTAAACTCAAATCACTCTTTCTCTAAGCATACTTGTATAAACTATTTACATTAGTGACTTTTTTTTTGTTTTGTTTTTTTCTTTATATAATAGTAGTATATTATGGGACTTAGCATGTCACAAAATTCTTTGACTTGATAATCACAATGGAGAATACACTGAATTGCCTAGTACTGGAACGACGAAAATGTGCAAGTGTACACAATTGCAACAAGTAATAAAGTGACAAATAAATGTCAAGTTATCGTACCCACAGGGACTGTGAAAAGAATTATTTATGAATGCAATTTTAAAAACACTTTGGATAAGAAAAATATTTTGATTTGAGGAGGTGATTAAAAACTAGGATTTAATAAAGTAAAATAAATAAAAATAAAATAAAAGTTCTAATACACGATTTCAAAAGATGATTTTAATCAAGATGACATAATTGGGTCAGATTAATTACATTTCTTAACTTAGAATTATTAAACTCATGTTTATGTTGTTACGAATAAATTCATGGCAACTCGATTTGCTAACTTATGAACATACTTACCTACCAAAATCCATTTATCTCTTGACTATTTCTCTACTTCAATACAACCAATTAAACAAATTTTAATAAGCAAATGTGTTAATGCACATGCATACTTATGAAATTAAAATAATCTCTTGTACATATCTCTACGCCAATTAAAACAATTAATTCAATCTCATAAGCACATAAAAGATTACGTGAGGTAACAATGTATTTCTACCTTAAAACAATTTAATCACAATAATCTTGCAAGTTATGTAAGGCTAATGTATCGTTAGATACCATTGCTAATTTAACCCTCAGCTACCTTAGATGATTAAATATGCACTAATTAAGTATCGTGTCAATTAATTACAATTTCAATTCATTTAAATAATTAATTCATTAGTTACCTTACAATTGTAACGCAAGAATAACTTAGTCATGGTTTTACTTAATCAAACATCTTACCGAGGCCTACAACAACACAAACACAATTTTAATAAATTACGTAGACAAAATGCAATCAACTTAACACAAATTAAATTTAAGCCATATTAATTAAATTAAACATATCAACAACACAAATATTCATAGACATGCTCATCATAACAACAACAAAATTAAAAGGATAGGGAACAAGAATCAAATCCGGTGTTTCTCCGTGGCTTGATTAGTTTTGTAACAGCCCGTTTTTATCTAAATCAGAATAGTAGTTTTGAAACCACAAATCTGAGGTTAGAAAGTTATTTTAATATTATTTTAAGTGTTTATAGCATGTTAGTAAGATGGTGTGAACTTTTCGTGAAGAAATTTTCTCGTTTGCATGCTTAATTCGGTAAAAAGGACTAAATCGAATAAAATGCAAAAGTGATGTTTTATAGTTTAAAGTGCTTAATAGTTATGAATTAGTAAATTGGAAGCCCTTATGATGAAATTATGCCATAATATGGTAAGTGGACAATAATGGACATATATTTGATGATTTATATGTTTATTAATTAAGGTTAAATATGTAAATTTATAATTAAGGTAAATTAAAATAAACAAAACAAATTATGTTCATCATTCTCATCTTTCTTCATTTGAAAAACAAGAAAAAGGAAGCTTGGAAGCATTTTAGCATTCGGTCATTGCATGCTTCAATTGGTATGTGATTTTTGTTCGGTTTTTGATGATTTCTATGTTTTTGTGATCGTTGTAACTAGTTCTAGCTAGCCCAGGGACTGTTTTGCAAAATTTTTAGAGATTTTGAAAGTTTCCATTGTTGAATACATGTGTTATTTGATGTTTAATGATGAAATATGAATATTTGTTGATAGTTTTACAAGTTATATTAAGTGATTTTGGGTGAAAATGCAAAATAAGGGTTAATTTGTGAAAATGTGTGGTTAAATGTGTGAAAAAGTGATAAATATGGGCTACTAGGGACATTATAATAATTCAGCTATCATGGGTATTAAGAGAATTTCATGAATTTGTGATTTTGTGTAATAAGGGCTAAATTGTGAAAATGTGAAAGTTTAGGGGCTAATGTGTAAAATAGCCCTAATGTATATTTTGGACTAAATTGAATAAATAGATGAATAAATAGGTTGAATTTTGATTCATATAGATCATGAAAAGCGGAACTCATATTTAGATCGGGGGAAAAGTAAAGTGATTGAATAGTTGATCCGTTTCGTTATTTCCGTATATGAGGTAAGTTCGTATGTCAATAAATGTTGTTTAATTTGTGTTATAAATGTATTGTTATTGAATTGAATTGTGAAATTTGTTGGAAATGAGCCTTCGAAGTTGATCAACCGAGATTTGACTGAGGAAAGTCCCATACGAACCTTAGGAATAGTTTAAGATACAATTCATGACATAGGGACCGAGATGATGTGATCTAGGTGCTAGTCTCGTACGTCCTACCAATGTCTGTGTTTCGGCATGTGTTGTAGTTCCTGACAGCTTATGTGAGCAGCACCGTATAGCTACGTCTTAACTAACAGCTTGTGTGAGTAGGCCCGTTATTAGCTTGAGAGTGGGCATATGTGTGATATGAGATAGCTTCAGCTATATATGAGGCACTTAGGTGCGATATGTTTCCCAAGCATCCTTTAGTGATTTTGAACGGTTCAACGGGCATAATCGAGATGAAGGTGAAAGTAAGATCGATCCAAGTAATACAGGTAAGTATGGAACGTATATGAGAATCAAAATAAGGTAACTTATGGAAATTCATGTGTAACCAAGTTTTGGAACGTAAAAAAGGTTTGTGGATTGATATGTGTTATGCCATATTATGCATAATTGGTTGAATTGCATTTATTTGATGAATTAAGTTTATTATCATACGAGCTTACTAAGCTGCAAAGCTTACTTCGTTTTTATTTTCCATGTGTTATAGTGTTTCAAAGCTAGCTCGGATCTGGGGATCGTTAGAGACTTCATCGCACTATCGGACATCTATTTTAGTACTTTTAAAATTGTATATATATGGTATATGGCATGCATAGGCCATGGTCTTTTGGTATGTTTGATGGATATGTATTTGTTCATTTGGTATAGTTTGTTAATGACTTATAGTTTTAGAAGATGAATTGGTTGATTATAAGATAAGTCATATATGTGAATTATGGTTAATGAATCATGTTGATTTGGTATGTATCTGGCTAGGTAAATGGTATTGAATTGGGTATTGGAATGGATGGAATTAAAATGGCATGATTTGTACATTTGGTTAATGATATTTGGCTGCCTATTGTGTAGTGAAATGGTACCTTTTGAGCTTGTGTAGGTATGCATAAATTGGGTGGCAAAATGGCTAGGTAAATAGCGTATTTTTGTCTAAACAGGTAGAGACTGGGTGTGTATCTCAGCCGTGTGTGACACACGGTCATAGTACATGGCAGTGTGTCCTCTAGTGTTGTATTTGAAATAAAGTCAGCATGCTCCACACAGTCTCACACATAGGCGTGTGACTGGCCGTGTGGCATAAGTCAGTATACCCTATGGGTTTGACACGGCCTAGCACACGGCCTAGCACACGAGCATGTGTGACCATTTTGAATAGGCACACAGACACACGGGCGTGTGGTCAATCGTGTGACCTAAGTCAAAGAGTTACACAAGGTAGGACACAAGTTGGGATACGTGCTCCCATTTCGAATGTCTGCACGGCCTGTGACAGGGCGTGTCTGGTGGCCGTGTGTCTGTTCATACGGGCGTGTGTCCCCTGTTTTAGACAAAATTTTCCAAGTTTTCCAAAGTTGTTCTAAGTTATTGATTTAGTTTCCAACCACTTTTAAAGCATTTTTAGGGCCTCGTAGGCTTGTTTAAGGGACAATCTGATTCAATGTGATTGATATTTGCTTATGTATAATAATGAATGTGAAATGAATGTTAAATTATGTTGAGTTTAGTAATGCCTCTTAACTCTATTCTAGCGACGGATACGAGTTAGGGGTGTTACATTTTATTGGTATCAGAGCTATGATTTAGTCAATTCTCGGACTAACGTAGCATGTGCGAGAGTCTAGCTATACATGCCATATATAACCTGCAATAGTGTGATATCTCCTGAGAGTTTAAAATGAGTTTTCGTATAGTAAATGGATCTCGATCGATCTATAGCTAATGATGTTGAAAGTAATGCACCAACTTCTATACACGGAGCCGCGCAATCTGAATCAAGGCCCTTTACGGGTAGTTAAAGAGGAGAGGCTAAAGAAGCCTTCTTCCAAATGATGAGTGAGTGGTTCACAGAGTTCGTTCGAATGAATCTGGCTATTCAACAACCTCCATGCCCGCCAATTCCTCAACCAATCCCCATAGCTCCTCAAGTTACTGATCCTATACATTTGAACAAGCCTCATGTTGATAAGATTCGTTAACGCCCCAAATTTTGGGCCTAGGAGAAATGGGCTTCGAGTATCGGAGAAATTTGGATTTTTGTAATTTCTGCAAACGGTTTGAGTAGTGTGTTGGATAAGTGATTTGAGGTGTGTTTCGGGGTCTTTAGGAAGCCTGGGTACAAGCCTGACCTTTGGCAAAATTTTAATTTTTAGGCTTAGGGGAATATGGATGTTAGCTTATAGAACTTAAGTAAAATTATTAGGGTTTCATGACACAAGAGTGCTTGTGGTGGAGTGGCTTGTGGCGTCATAAGCAAGGGGGAGAGTTGGAGTTCGAGTCTTGGGATGAGCATCAAGGTAATTATTTTGCACTTGTGGATAGCTGGTGTTGAGTTGCATTTGAACTCTGCATGAGGGAAGTTTGAATTGGTCTTAAGGTTTGACTGGGTGTGGAGGAGTAAATTAAGGAGAAAAAGGAGGAAGAAAATTTGGGATAGGATTTGAGTTGTTGATGGAACCTAAATAGGTCTCTTATTATGCTTAGAATTTCGGCAAAAAGGGTCTTGAGGTGAGTATATTCGGTTTTGGGAGCAATAGGGAGTATTTTCTTTTGGGAGTAGTGTCGTATTGGTCCTTTGAGGGGTTGTGCGGATTTTTCCTTTGTTAGTTTTAGGGTTGTGACTTTTTGTTCATTCTGTACCTAGTGAGTTTTGTGTTCCTCCTTTTTGGTATTAAGCATTTTTGTTCTTTGCTAAGCTGAACATTTCTTTATTCAAGAAGTAGCCGATTTCCCCTTCATCTTTCTTTACCATTTTGTGCTTTTATTTCTTTTCTTAGTGCCGAATTGGTACAAGGTGAGTATAGGGTCTTCTTGAAACCTCTCATTCACTTTGTCTCTGTCGAATTGGCATTTCTCTTCTTCTTTATTCTCTTGATCGATTATTTTTTTATGTTGACCTATATTCTTTCCACTCTTTCCCTCTTATGCTCGGTAGATTATACCATTTTATTCTAGTCGTCCTCCATTATTTTCTTACTCCTCTCTGAATCTTCTTCAAACCTGATGGGATCACTCTCCTTCCTTGTCCTTCTCATACTCATAAACCATTAAAGCTGATTGTTCCTTCCTTTTTGATTCTATCTACTGAGTGGTGTTGGCCGAAGGCTTTTGTGTTAGCTTTTTGGCATTGGGGATTATTTTTGCAAGGGTGTTACCTAATCGAAAGGTACCTTATTTTTTTAGTTTATTGATGGTTGTAGTAGAGGTCTATTTCGGCTCCTTGGATTTGTTGTTAACATTCGGCCAAGTCCTTTTGTCCCTATACCATAATATATGTAAGTTTAAGTCACTTTCCTGAGTGTTTAACTTTGTAAATCAGTTGCATTACAGATTAGTGATAAGGGCGTGAACGTTTGGGGGACAGTGATCTTAGAGGGATCAAAATTGTTCAAGCAGACAAGGTAAGGAGGAGTATTTTGGATTACGCAATTAAGTGGTTAATCTTACTTTGATAACGGATTAACAAAATGTTCTGATAGAGATGTAGGTTTTACGCATGTGGATCTAAGCGTTCTCATTAGCAAGGTGTGTACACGCACGCCATTTTAGTGATAGATCGGCAAAAGTCGAAATGCCAAATTTCTGAAAGTTTGGCGACGGCAACCACACAAGTGTACAAACGCTCATGTGGAAGGACCGGTACAATGGCAGAGGCCTCATGAGTGATCTCATGGACTTGGGCCACTTTTGGTCAAATGGGCCGAAACGGGCCATATGGGCCCAATGGGCCCTTCTTGAGCAAAATTCGCTGATGGTTGTGAAATGACGAGCCGGTCATGTTGACTACATGGCCAAAGGCAAAATTGGGCTTAGCGGGCCACAAAGCGTGTGGGCCCCACTTGGGCCACATATTGGGCCCTGGGCCCAATTATATGTTTTGATTGAAAAAGGTTGCACGAGTCACCTGAGATGGCTGTGTACCTATTAATGGGCCGGTAAGTGTATTTAGACCCCGAATTATGAAATGACTGTTAAGCCCTTAAAGGGAAAAAATGACTAAAATGCCTCTACATGATTATGATTGTTCTGTATGCCATGTTATGTTATGTTTGCATTCATGTGACATTATACCGTATGGGGACGGGATTATTGTATGTGAAAGTAGTGATGTGATCTAATAGGGTCGCACAAGTCATCCGAGACGACTGTGGACCCACTGATCTAATTTGTTATTGTAACATCTTAAACCCGAAACCGTTGCCGGAGGGTTGTTATGAATTACCAAACTATTTTGTCTTTTATCAATTATCGCAACAATAAAAAATTCAAGAAGAATTCTAAATATAAATAACTTCAATTCGAATAGCTAATAATATACCTATAACATAATCATGCACCGTTCAAGAATAGTACTATTCATTTGGTAAAATTTTAAGGTTAGCCGAATGTATATAGGATAGAAGCATACACCTAGTATATTTTAGTTTATAAAAAGAACAAATATTTCCCATAAACCTCAATTTACAAATTACTTAAGTGACAAGCATTTAGTTAATAGACAGATTATCCATACCTCACCTCGTTTCACCAATCCAAAAGATATATAACGTATTTAATCATAACTATTTTTCATCTTAAGGTTTAAGCCATATTCGCATGGCTTTTGAAACAAGTATGTTTAACAAAACAAAGCACAAAAATTTGCATTGCTTATCAATGCCATAACACTAAGTTCTTAATCCTTATAAGTACCAAAATATAGCTGATAGATGTGATGACTTCCAAATGGTCCCGAGCTTGCAATGAACTAAAATCTAAACAGAAAAAAAAAACAAACACACCGAATGAGCTTTCAACTCAGTAAGTCATAAGCATTAGAATAAAATCAATTAGCTTGATATATCAAATTAGGTCTAGAATCGATTAGCTTTATGGCTAACATTTCAAAATACCACCTAACCTCTATTTATCTCACTTCAATACCTAGAAACTCAAAATCAATATCCATGTAAGATTCAAACATTACCACCATACTACTTGAACATTTCTCAAGCATTTTGTATAATGTTCTTTAAACTTCATTTCTCTATAAATATTAATTGAACTAATTGATTCAACCGAAATTTTATTTTATTAAATTCTAGTTTCATGCATCCGTAATGTAATTGCTTTTCTCTTCAACCATCACATAACATCTTTTACACATGCTAACATCTATATCATTCAATAACTTTGCATCTTTGTTCATTTCGCATATTGAATGCCTAATCAACCGATTACACACACATAGTGCTCGATAAAGGGATTCCCACACATAGCGTCCATGGTTATTCGCACACATAGTGCCATATTATCTCGCACACATAGTGCTTATATCAATTCGCACACATAGTGCCATGCTATCTCGCACACATAGTGCCTATGCTGTCTCGCACACATAGTGCCATGCTATCTCACACACATAGTGCCTATGTTTGTACATTACTAATATCCAAACTTTTACTTAATTAAACACATAAACCACCACATATTCCAACTACCACACATATATATATACATCTACGTACAATTCTACTCCTTTCATAATTTGTATGCATCATTTGCAATAGAAATGATAAAGTTACTAATTGCCAAATGACTTACCTTATGTCGGATGGGATGGCTTTGATCGGCTACTCAATATCCTTTGCTTTTCCTTTACTTGATTCTCCTCTTTTAGGCTATTGAGCTTAAATAAACAAGTTAACTAATTTAATCACCTTACTAATTAATTTATAAACCAAAATTACTAATAGTTTCATATAACAAGGAACACACGGCACTTTCTTTGATTTTTAGTTCATTCAGCTGAACATGAATCTTATACACATACATAGTTCCATTACAAAACACCAAAACGCCATAACATTTGCACATAACTATAATGACCGAATGCACCTTGCTCTTGAATTTACCCATAACAAAAATTATCAAATCTGAACTCAACTTATAACTACATGTATAACATTTAAATACATACAATATCAACTCTTTATATAAAAAGACCCTAGCCGAATATCCTTTGCTACATTTAGGCCACATAAACCATAAATTTCACATTCATAATAATTTTCTTATTTGATAATTCACACAAACAGTAAAACCCCATTTCTAAACATCTAAAAATTCAAAACAACCAGAATATATATATATATATACTTATCGAGCTTCCACTTTCAATCACTTCAATATACATTAATCTTACCACTCACTAGATACAAATTCATATTCGGCATTTATAAATCCCCTTCAAACATTATTTATAACTATCATGCACAATTCTTGCAATTCACCAAAGTAGCCGATTGCCATAATTCTATTTAGCCACAACTATCCTAAATTACCAAGCTCAACTCATTTATCATCAACCCTTAATACAAAACATCAAAACACCAACCAAGAAACACAAACATCCATGGCTGAATGTCATCTTCATCAATTTACAAAAATTTTGCCATGGCTAGCTTCAATACTTGATGACCACTCAAAATATACAAAGATTTTTTTCAAAGAAAGCATCAAACATACCTTAAATTAATTCATCTCCATGACTGAACCCCTTAGCAATTTCTTTTCTTTTCTTCTTTCACTAGTTACGGCAATGGGGGAAAGAAAGATGAACATACATTTTTTTTTCACCTTTTCTTATTTTAATTAATATTTATTTTATAATATAAAGCCATTAACTATTACAATACTAATATAATATGCATATATTATTTATCAACCATCATTATGGCCAGCCACTAAATTTAAAGTGGGGAATTTGACATGCAAGTCCACATATTTTAAACCATTCAATATTTGGCCACTACAAATTAACTTATCACATTTTCAAGATTTCTCACTTAAGTCCTTTTTAGTAATTCCACATTCAAATAAAAAAATCAAAGCATGAAATTTTCACACATACAATTTCACATATATTAGACATAAAATATAACATTTAATTAACTAATTATTTTTTGTGACTCGATTTTGTGGTCCCGAAACCACTTCCCGACTAGGGTCAAATTAGGGCTGTCACAGTTAGGATCACACGGGTCGTCCGGGACGACTATGGATCCTTTCAGGTGAGGTCGCACGGGCCGCCTGAGACGACTGTGGACCCACCGGAGGCTTTAAGCCGATTATGTGATTAGCAACTTTGCTGTAGTATTGGTGTGCTAGCTGGGTGGGTCGATTAAATCCCTACAGGAGTGTAGGGTTGGAAGGGATACGAAGTGCAGGGTTGGTTTGGGCATTGTGCATTGCATATATTGATTCTGATAATGAGATGGGCTCAGGCCTAGTTAAATGTGACATGTGTTATTGTAATAGGCTTAGGCCCAAATTGATTGCTGTATGACTGTTGAGGGTTGTACACACTGAGTTTTGAAAACTCACCTCCCTCTTTTATCCTCTTCAGGTGACCCTCAGTAGGTAGTTTGACATAGCAGAGGACTCGAAGGTGGCCACACTACGAGTAGTCTTAAGTTTATAATGCTTACTTTTACATTATTTAAATTATTCTCTTTCAGTTTAAATTACTATAATAAGGCCTTTTCTCCAATTTTGTTTTAATTTGGGATTGTTTATTTCTCTTTTGAATCTGATAGCTCTAGGGCGTAGTTTTATGAAAAATATTTGTTTTCAAAAGTATTGCGATAACACAACAAATAGGTTTTAAAACAAAAGCTTCTCTATAACTAAAACAGGGGATATTAGTAATATAAAAACTAAGGTTTTTAATTAACAAATTAAGGTTTTATTTAAACTTACAAATTTATAAGTTTTCACTATTTTTAACCGCAAACAATCAAAGGTTCTCAAGTGTTTTCAACTACACCGCATGTTCGTTTCACTCTCCAATATGACACGCTAGACTCTGGCCTATCTTCTAGGTCGGGTTTGGGGTGTTACATTTGGTTGCATCAGAGCCAAGTTGCAGAACTCAGGCTATGAAATGGGCTTTGTTTTTGGGCTTTTAAAATTACTTACAAATGACTTTGAAGTGGTTTGAAAGATTTTTATTATGTGGCACACCGAGTCTCCAGCGTCGAACCAAGTAAGTTCTCTTATTACTAACCTTCTTTTAAATTGATGAACTGTAGATAGTTTTTGGGCTACTTTAGATGATAGGCTATTGGCTAGAGAAAAACTGAAACGCATAGGAAACTAAAACTGTAGTGAGCTTACAATTACGAAAACAACTTTTAACTACTATTCCCATAAAACATCTACCTAACTACTGGAACTATGAACTAAATTACATAAAATTTCTAATCCAGACTATACACGAGGTGATAATGAGCACTGGAAAAGGTCCAAGAGGCAGCGGCAGAGGTCGTGGAGGTGCTAGGGCTGAATCTCCAGCATCTGGTCACATGCCAAATATTGACGAGAGTAAGGCTCCAGCTTCACCGGTAGCTGAGACAGAATCATATGGTCGAGTAGCGACGGATGCATTTTGTCACAAGCGATACTAAGGATTTTAGAGAGGGTCGTTGGGCCCAACACTGGTAATGGGGGCTAAGGGTCAATTACTGAGAGACTCCAGTCGAATGGAGCCGAGATCTTCAAGGGTATTGTGGGAGTAGCTCCAAATGTAGCCGAGTATTGGTTGGAGGCTACAGAAAGAATAATGGATGATTTGGACTGCACACTCGAGCAAAAACTGAAGGGTGTGATATCACTATTACGAGAGGAAGCCTACCAGTGGTGGGTTATCGTAAAAGAGGGCACACCGCCGGATCGAGTAACTTGGGAGTTCTTCAAGGCTGCTTTCCAAGGTAAGTACGTGGGCGCAAGCTATGTGGATGCCTGGAGGAAGGAATTCTTGAACTTAACTCAGGGAGGTAGATCTGTGGCAGAATACGAGGCAGAGTTTCTTCGACTCAGTCGATATGCTAAAGGGATAGTGGCTACAGATTATGAATGTTATGTTCGGTTCGAAGATGGTCTCAGAGACAGTCTTCGGGTGTTGATAGCTCTTCAGAGAGAGCGGGACTTCACAACATTAGTGGAAAAAGCAAAGATCGCTGAAGATGTGAAGCACGCTGAGTGCTTGAGCTGGGAAAGAGAAAGGGGCAGAAGTAAGAGGGAGTCTGAGTCTTCTAATACTGATCAGAGGCCTAAGAGAAGGGCCAAGTGGATGGGCCAGCCAGAGCTGGGCCCCCTTTTGGCACTTTTGGGTTGCCACCTTGTGTTGATTATGGAAGACACCATGTGGGCGAATGCTGGAGAAGGACGAGAGCTTGTTTGCGTTGTGGTTCCATAGAGCATCGTCTCAGAGATTGTCCCAAAAGATCGAATCAGATGCAACTCTTTAGTAGGGGTAATCTTCAACCACCGAGGGGTGGTTAGCAGCCACCGAGAGACCATGGTCAAGCCAGGGGTGAAAATGGTTTTAGACGTGGCCGTGGAGCACCAGGTAGAGGTGCTAGTTATGCGAAGGCGAGGCAGCCAGCTTTGGTCTATGCAGCACATCGCCGAGAGGATGGAGATGCCCCAGACATGAATACTGGTACGTACTTCTATCATAGTGTTTTATTTGCCTAATTTGCAATTAAAGTTAGAGTGCATAGCAAAAGCATAGTGATGTGACTTGAGTAAGTGCGACTAGTAGGTAGTTGGAAATTTCGAGGATGAAATTTCTTTAAGGGGGTAGAGTTGTAACGCCCCGAATTTTGGGCCTAGAAGAAATGGGCTTCAAGTATCCGAGAAATTTAGATTTTTGTAATTTCCGCAAACCGTTTGAGTGTTGTGTTGGATAAGTGATTTGGGGTGTGTTCGAGGGGTCTTTAGGAAGCCTAGGTGCAAGCCTGACCTTCGGCAAAATTTTAATTTTTAGGCTTAGTGGAATATGGATGTTAGCTTATAGGACTTAAGTAAAATTATTGGGGTTTCATGACACAAGAGTGCTTGTGGTGGAGTGGCTTGTGGCGTCATAAGCAAGGGGGAGAGCTGGAGTTCGAGTGTTGGGATGAGCATCAATGTAATTATTGATGGTTGTAGTAGATGTCTATTTTTGCTCATTGGGTTTGTTGTTAAGATTCGTCCAAGTGTACTTTTATCCCTATACGATAATTATATGTGGTTTTAAGTCACTTTGCTGAGTGTTTAACTTTGTAAATTGGTTGCATTATAGATTAGTGATAAGGGCGTAAACCGTTTGGGGGACAGTGATCTTAGAGGGATCAAAACCGTTCAAGCAGACAAGGTAAGGAAGAGTATTTTGGATTACGCGATTAAGTGGTTAATCTTACTTTGATAAAGGATTAACGAAATGTTCTGATTGGGATGTAGGTTTTACGCACGTGGATCAAAGCGTTCTAATTAGCAAGGTGTGTACATGCACACCACTTTAGCGATAGATCGGCAAAAGTCGAAATCCCAAAAAATTGAAATGTCGGATTTCTGAAAGTTTGGCGACGGCAACCACACGAGTGTGTGAACGCTCATGTGGAAGGACTGGTACAACAGCAGAGGCCCCATGAGTGATCTCATGGATTTGGGCCACTTTTGGTCAAATGGGCCGAAACGGGCATATGGGCCCGATGGGCCCATGGGCCCGTCTTGAGAAAAATTCACTGATGGTTGTGAAATGATGAGCCGATCATGTTGACTGCATGGCCAAAGGCAAATTTGGGCTTAGCGGGCCACATGAGCATGTGGACCCCACTTGGGCCACATATTGGGCCTTAGGCCCAATTATATGTTTTGATTGAAAAAGGTTGCACGAGTCACCCGAGATGGCTGTGAAGCTATTAATGGGTTGGTAAGTGTATTTAGACCCCAAATTGTGAAATGATTGTTAAGCTCTTGAAGGGAAAAAAATGACTAAAATGCCCCTACATGATTATGATTGTTCTATATGCCATGTTATGTTATGTTTGCATTCAAGTGACATTATACCGCATGGGGACGGGATTATTGTATGTGAAGGAAGTGATGTGATCTGATAGGGTGGCACGGGTCACCTGAGACGACTGTGGACCCACTAATTTGATTTGTTATGATCGCACGGGTCGCCCGAGACAACTGTGGACCCACAGGAGGCTTTAAGCCGATTATGTGATTAGCGGCTTTGCTTCATTATTGGTGTGCTGGCTGGGTGGGTCGATTAAATCCCCATAGGAGTGTAGGGTTTCAAGGGATACGAAGTGTAGGGTTAGTTTGTGCATTGTGCATTGCATATATTGATTCTGATAATGAGATGGGCTCAGGCTCAGTTAAATGTGACATGTGTTTTTGTAATGGGCTTAGGCCCGAATTGATTGCTGTATGACTGTTGAGGGTTGTACACGCTAAGTTTCAAAAACTCACCTTCTTCTTTTATCCTCTTCAGGTGACCCTCAGTAGGCGGTTCGACATAGTGGGAGACTCGGAGGTGGCCACATTACGAGCAGTCTTAAGTTTATAATGCTTACTTTTACATTATTTAAATTATTCTCTTCGGGTTTAAATTACTGTAATAAGGCCTTTTCTTTGGTTTTGTTTTAATTTGGGATTGTTTATTTCTTTTTTGAATCTAATAGCTCTAGGGCGTGGTTTTATGAAAAATATCTATTTTCAAAAGTATTGTGATAACACAACAAATGAGTTTTAAAGCAAAAGCTTCCGCTATAACTGAAACTGAGGATATTAGTAATACAAAAACTAAGGTTTTTAATTAACAACTTAAGGTTTTATTCAAACTTACAAATTTACAAGTTTTCACTGTTTTTAATCGCAAACAAGCAAAGGTTCTCAAGGGTTTTCAACTATACCGCATGTTCATTTCACCCTCTAATATGACACGCCAGACTCAAGCCTATCTTCTAGGTTGGGTTTGGGGTGTTGCATTTAGTAAGTATGGTGCTGAAGAGTTCAGGGCTACAGTTGATGATGATCCCGAGAAAGCTGAGTTTTGGCTTGAAAATACCATTTGAGTATTTGATGAATTATCGTGTACACTCGAAGAATGCATTAAATGTGCTGTATTGCTCTTGAGAGATTTTGCGTATCAGTGGTGGAATACTTTGACATTAGTGGCATCGAAAGAAAGGGTTACCTGGGAGTTCTTCCAATTTGAAGTTAAAAAGAAATACATTAGCTAGAGATTCATCAATCAAAAATGTAAAGAGTTTCTTGAATTGAAACAGGGCCGTATGTCTATGATGAAATACGAGTGAGAATTTGTGAGGCTCAGCAAATATGTCCAAGAATGTGTTTCAACAGAAGCTATCATGTGTAAAAGATTGAAGATGGACTAAATGAAGACATCAGATTAGTAATTGGCATTCTAGAGTTGAAAGAGTTCGTTGTACTTGGTGATCATGCTTGCAAGGCTGAAGAACTAAGTAAAGAAAAGAGAAAATCTGATTCTGAAGCTAGAGACTCGAGAAAGATATTAATGAGTAAATCTTATCATTCTGTATCAAAAAAATTACGAGACTTGTTTAACCTTTGGAATGACGAAAATGTGCAAGTATATACAATCGCAACAAGTAATAAAGTGACAAGTAAATGTCGAGTTATCGTACCCACACAGGCTGTGAAAGAATTATTTATGAATGCAATTTAAAACACTTTGGTGAAAAAAAATATTTTGGTTTAAAGAGGTGATTAAAAACTAAGATTTTTAAACTAAGTAAAATAAATAAAAATAAATAAAGAGTTCTAATGCACGATTTCAAAATACGATTTTAATCAAGATGACATAATTGTGTTAGGTTAATTACATTTCTTAACTTAGAATTATTAAACTCAAGTTTATGTTGTTACAAATAAATTCACGGCAACTCGGTAATTTGCTAACTTATGAAAATACTCACCTACCAAGATCCATTCATCTCTTGACTATATCCCTATGTCAATTCAACCGATTAAACAAATCCTAATCGGCAAATATGTTAATGCACATACATACTTATTAAATTAAAATAATCTCTTGTACACATCCCTATGCCAATTCAAACAATTAATCCAATCTAGTAAGCACATAAAAGACTACGTGAGTTAACAAAATATTCCTACTTTGAAACAGTTTAATCACAATAATCTTGCAAGTTATGCAAGGCAAATGTATCACCAGATACAGTTGTAATTTAACGCTTAGCTACCTTAGATGATTAAACATGAACTGATTAAGTATCGTGTCAATTAATTACAATTTCAATTCGTTTAAATAAGTAATTCGTTAGTTACCTTACAATTGTAATGCAAGAATAACTTAGTCAAGATTTTACTTAATCAAGCACCTTACAGAGGCCTATAATAACATAAACACAATTTTAATAATTTAAGTAGGAAAAATACAATCAACCTAACATGAATTAAATTCAGGCCAAATTAATTAAATTAAACATTTCAACATCATAAATATACATAGACATGTTCATCATAACAACAACAAAAATTAAAAGGATAGGAAACAAGAATCAAATCCAGTGTTTCTTCGTGGCTTGACTGGTTCGGTCCACTCTTCCTTCTCTGTTTGTTCTTGTCGAACCAAGGCTGCTATGAACACTTCAATGCTGTTCCAAATGGCTGATGAATGCCTCTTTTCCTAGAGGAGAAATCAGTAAGAGAGTAAAGGAAACTGGAAGGGAAAAGAATAGAGAAAGTTGAGAGATAAAAGATGAGATGAGAATGTTTGAGGTGTCTCTCAAATGATCAGCCTAAGGGGGTTTTATAGTTGAAGAGGGCTTCTAAAAATAGCTAAAATTAGCAGCCAAAGATCCCTCCCTTGGCCGGCAACACATGTGGCAAGTTTGATATTTTCAAACTTGCTAAATTAGGCTAGGGGAAAATCTAGAAAGCCACCATTTGTGGAGGGGTTTGTTTGCAATTTGAACAAGTATTCAAGGGAAAATTTGCAAGCTAAATAATAAGCCAATAAGCTAATTTGGGTCAGCACATGGGATGGTTTTGGGCTATCTATAATACTTGGTCGATTCGGTTCACTCAGTTCAGTTCAACTGGACCACTTTTCTTAATTAATTAATAATAATTTATTTAACCCAAATTAAATTGGATATAAATTAGAAGTAATTATGTTATGAATTAATAAAAATAATTTTAGACCAACTTAGGCTGAAAAATTAATTTGCGTTGATGCTTCAAATTGCTTCTTGGTTGTACGCTTCTAAAAGTGTCTGCCGAGCCGTTTTCGCCCTTTGTGCGAATCTATCGAAAGTAATCAAAATTAATTATAAAATTAATTAAAATTTAGCATGTTCATAATTTAAGTACAATTTAATTATTTTATAATAATTAATTATTTTCCGACAAGAATTTTCTCAAAACTGCATGAATTTGAGTTAAAAAGGGCATGAAAAAGTGTGTATATTTTTGTGTTTCCACACCCCCAAACTTAGTTCATTGCCCATCCCAAGAAATGCACAAATTTGAAAAGAATTTCTCAGAAACACCTTTGAAGAATTGTAACACCCCAAACCCGGCGCAGACATTATGGCCAGATTTGGTGTGTCACATGGACAAATGACTAAGTTTTGATCTTAAAACGTTATGTTGATTTCTATAAAATCGTATTTCACATCTTGTAATTAAGAAATACCCTTAGTTTATAAAATCCGTATCTACTACCAAATAAAGTTAACTTCTTAAAAGATCTTATTATTATTTTCTTATCATTGTTCAATTATCCACTCGTTACGTATCGCATGTTTGAAAAATGTTTGATTAAGTTTAAAAGCCCATTTGAACTATTCTACCGTTATAAAAACAAGCAATAAAGAAAACCCAAAACAAATTCCCCGAGCGGCCTTATTACAACTTAAAAACTGAAATTAAAGAGAAACTAAAAATAAAGTAAATTTAAGAAATCATAAAAAAAAGGGAAGCATGAATCACGTGGCCACCCCGAATCCCTCGCAGCTCCAAGTCCTCTATGGTTGAGGGTTACTTGCATGGATGGAAAAGAGAGGGTGAGTTTGTGAAAAATCAGTGTGTAAGCTAACCCAACCAGTGTTAAAGATCAGTCCAAGCTTAGTCTGGGCCGAAGCCCTATTTAGATACAGATTAAACTGGGCCTTGGGCCTTTTCAGATACAGAGTGGGCATTGGGCCCATTACAGAACATATCAGTTGTATATATATGCATGTATGCAAAGCCCAAGCCCAATCCAGCACTACACACCACCCGTACCAACCCTACACACCATGTGGGGAATAACTCAACCCACCCAGCCCTACACACCACAGTCGTAGCAGAGTTGCTAATACAGATATCGTGGCTAAGCCACCAGAACAGTAATACAAGGTAGAGCCTCTAAACAGATCACGTGGCATTGCCACTTTTAGCACTTCCTCCGTATCAATAACCCAACCCCATGCAAATTAGAATATAACATGGCATGGCATACAGAATATTAGATATAATAACATGCACATCAGTCAACTTTTCTCTAGGGGTAAAATTGTCTTTTAGCATCTAGGGGTAAAACGGTAATTTTCACCCTTTAGGGGTATTTTGGTAATTTTGCTATGTCTCTAAGTCTCATGTTTAATACAACTTTCTAACAGATCTGACGTCGCTACGAGCAACTCAAATAGCTCATTCATATATAAAGTGCCATCGGACCTTAAAACCCCTAATGGGCACGACGGAGCCCACAAGCCACTGTGGCTCGCTAAGTCTCAATTTTACACATATTTTTACAGAATTAATATCCAGTTTACCAAAAAACACTTACCGCATAATTTCACCCATATGGGCCCGTAGGCTCATTAGGCCCAATTTTGGCCCATCGAGGCCCAAAACCCCTAAGTGCACGAAAATGCGCACAACAACCTTACCATCCATTATTTCTAATTTCACGATTTCGTACCGTCCTACGAGCACTTGCACTCTCGTAAGCCCTCGAAATGCAGGCATTTTGACATTTCGACTTTTCGGCTTTTGCTGATCTAATCTACTAGAGGGTGTCGTTTACACACCTATTTGCGAAATACATCGAGATCCTACGAACGATTAACCTACAATAGTCCAAACGAACCGTAAACCTTATGGCTTGACTCACAAACCACCTCTACTCACCCCTAATGGTATTCGGCCAACACCCAAAATCAACATTCACTTACCTTTGCCGAATCCAACCAACAGATCTAGATCACCTTGGTAATGTTAACCACCCTAGCCTCCACGAGATCCAACTTACGAAAGGCCATAAAACTCCATTAGTTAACAAAAGAGTCCAACATCTATTCCCAAAGAAAGGATCTAAACCAATTAGTACAGAGGATTAGGGGTTTCGGCTTTTCCCCTTAACCCAAAAGCAAGAGAAGATTGAAGTTCTTACCCAAGAATTTGCTTGACCCACAACGATGGAGTGAGATCCGCCTCCCACTAGTCTAAGCCCAGATCTACAGTAGGTCTAACCGAAACACAAAGAAGGATAATGGATCTAAGGTATTCAGCTAGAGAAGGGTACTTAAGAAATAGAGAAAACAAGGTTCGTCTATGAAGGCCACACAAAAGGAGTAACCGATAGAAGAAAGAAAAGGGCTCCAGAGAAGAGAATGTGGAAAACTCCAGAGGTTCGGCTCCTTTAGTAAATCGACAAAAGGAGAAGGCTAACTATTTTGGGATTTCGGCTTTTAGAGAAATTAGCTAAGAAGAAATTGGCCAGAAGATTAAGTGTTTCAGGTTTCTACTTTTGACACAATCGGCCAAGGAAGGTTCTAGGTGAATCAATTTCAACTCAAGAAGAAAAAAGGAAGAAGATGAAGATGATTGGTTTGGTTGGAAGAAGAAAAGGAATGGGGAGATTCGGTTCCTGCACCAATCGACAAAGGGAACTTTTAGGTTTCGGGGCTTTTGGCTTTTGAAGAAAGAATAGAGGAGAGAAAAGAAAAGAAACAAAAGCACCCGAATGCACACTCTTACTTTACCTATTGGGCACTAAGGCATAACCAAAACAAATCCCAAAGGAATAGCAAACAAAAGAAATCGGCACACCCTACCACAAAAGCTGAAAATGCTTAACCTTACTCCCCCTAGTCGAATTGCACTTCAAACAGTCCCTCATTCGGCCAACTCTCCCTTCAAGCTCAAAACCTAAATTTCTCCCCTTATCACTCCTTAATCCAATCCCATGAACACTTTAAACTCCTTCTATCAGAATTTAACTTGGAGTCCACCTCTTACCATGTACATGCAATAAAAATAAAACAAACACTTTGCTCACCAAGGGATTCGAACCTCAGCTCCTTCACAAGCTTCCACACACCAATCTCTTAAGCTCTAAGTGGCGCTACCTTACCACTTTACCATGGATTTTCTTATGTCTTAAAACCCCAACATTAGTTTAAGAGCCCACTTGCTAAAGTCCACTCTCACCTAAGCCCAAAAATTAAAATTTTACCAAGCCTTAGACTTAAACCTAAACCTTCTCAAGGTCCAATAAACACACCAAAAACATAACTCAGCACTTCAAGACATGCAAAAATAAATTCAAATAGAAATTCAAAAACCCTTAAAAATTGGGGTGTTACAAGAATTCTTTCAGAACAACGTTCTTCCCAACAATCATGAATTTGGTATACTTATGCTCAAGAACAAGAAATTTTATAATTATATTACTTATGTATACATATCATTCAAATTAATCATTCTTATTGTAGCAAAATTTAGACTAAATGCTTCCTAATAAAGACATGCTAATCCCTACCAATTTGATTTTATTCCCTTATTTAGGATTAAGCTGAAATCATTAAGTTTAACTTATGCCTTCATATGTTGAACGTAGCAATTTCTCTCCACTAATGTAGGTAGCATAGAAACTTGAATCAATAGGTCTTTAAAAAGGTTGTAACGTTGCTAGGCTAGGGGTAGGTAAAAGATAGATAAATTTAGGCTTAAAACCTTAGACTCAACTTTCATTGGACCTTTGGAATAATTACCTTCAATACACCAACTTACTTTGCTTTCACATGCTCTTTTGTACATCTATTTTCTTTCAAGTATATATGCTTTTTTTGAGCATTTGATACGTCTTTTCAACTCTCCCAAACTTATTTTCGAAGAATATTCTAAATAGTATTGATTCTAGTGTTTGGGACAATTTAAAGATAATTAAGAGAGAAGTGATGGTTAAATATTGCAAGGGTTCAAATAAAATTAGGCCATATAGTCTCAAAATTGGGTTTTAAGGGATAAAATTTCATCATGGTTGGCTTGAGAGACTCAGACGGTCCAAACAAGAATTGACTAAATCATTTTCAACATTCCATGCTTTCTAGGATTTCGCATCAAGAAACTACTAAGTCAATTCTAAAGACTTAAACTTTCATGCATGCCTAAATTTCCTGAAGAAATTTTTTATGGTAAACAATTTCCATGCTTTATTTAAAAATACATTTATGCCATTATTAAGCTAACATAAAAATTTATTGAAATAATTGAACTTTATTTATACTAAAGTTTAGCATACTTAACAAAATTTCAAATTATTGAACAAAATATAACCTAATCATAACTAAAAGAAATTTTTATTCTAAGTGGAAATAATTTCAAATTTTCGGTCCCCCTACTTAAGATGAAGAATGTCCTCATTGTTTAAAGTGAATAGATACTATACACCAGGTAGGATTCTAGAAAAGAGGAGGTGAGTCAATTTGACTGCTTAAGTACCAAGCTCTCTCTAAATCCAATCCTAGACGTATATATCTATTACCACACTTTATACTTTGCGACTTGTTCATTTTTATTAATGATTTCCACCTCATTTTTTATTATACAAGAATAAAACTTCCTAATTAACTTAATCCTAAAATAACTTAAGAACATAAATAAAATAAAGTCAAGATCCCCCTTTTTGTTTAATTGTAGATCTTTCTGAATTTGGCTCTTCTTTTGTCCATCATCTATGTTTTTGCATGAATCACTTTGCTCATTCTTTGATAGTGGACTCCATGTTCAAATATGAAATCTGGAAACTCAAGCACAAAAACAAATGGGTCATTGTAAATTTTCGTAAGAGCACTTCTCATTGAGTCATCCCTTATTTTTGAGTATCTCCAGTAAGCTTCTTGCTGCCACTGCATATGTTGCATTACTTCCATCAACTTTGACAGCTCGTCTCGAAGATCTAGGTGAGGTGATTGAGTTCTAAACATTGGTGTGGTGACATTAGGTTCGGCTTCTGGTTCCATTGGTTCTACCTTATCAGGGATTTTAGCTGATTGCAGCGGTTCGATCTCTGTGGGATCTTCTTCTTCTTCTACTTCGGGATCCTTACTTTCTTCAACTCATTGCTATAGAACAGAGTCTCTAGCTATTCGGTAGAGGTCCCAATCTATGATTCTGCCCTAGCTATACCCTGTCTTCTTTACATTTGTAAGAATTTTAGCTTTCAAGCACAAAATTGTTATCGTAAAGGGAAAGTAAGCTGGGCCAGAATGTCCAACAACACAATTCCGTATTTCTCTCAGGATGATTTTCCCCATATCGATGTTCTTTCTAATTAAAATAGAGTATAATAAGACCATTCGCTCTAATGAGATTGTAGTCCTATGTGAACTAGGCATAAGGCTGAATCGGATGAAATAGAACCCTACCTTCGTGAGTGGTGTCAAATATTCTCTTCGACTAGTGTGGATTCCTTGATTTGACACAGTCCACTTAGAACCTAGATCTGTAAGTTCCTCGAAAATTTCTTGTAGATTTTCAGGCTTAATATTGCTCAACAAGGAATAATATTCATCGTTTTCAAAAACAGGTAATTCAAAGAATTCATTAATAGCATTTGAAGTTATTGGTACCTTGATTCCGTGAACCGAAACTTTTGTCAACTCACTTGAGGCTAAATTTGCATAGAATTTACAAACTAACTCCTCATCAACACTAGGTTTTTTCTCACAAAATAACTCCCAATTGAGAATTTCAGCAACCTGACGAATACGCACCATGAAATCAATATAATTTCTTTCTTTTAGTGTAAAGCCTTTCTCTGGATGCATCATTGATTCTTGAAAATACTTTCGTATCTCACTTTGACTTCTTCATAGTGGAATTTGTTTTGTGATTTGTCAAGTTGGGTAGAGGCACGAGTTCTTTTACGAGGCATGATTAACCTGGACATAAGATAGAAACAATTATTTTCTCAAAAATTTAATTAATATAAACTATTAATAATTCAATAAATTGAAAGATTAAATACTTGAATAAAATTAAAATTTAGCAAAAAAATTGTCTTACCACCTTTTTTGTAAAAATTAAGAACTCCTAAGAAAATAATTATGAATTGAAAAATGTTGAATTAGGGTATGAGATGAGGGTTATTTGCTAATGGTGTAGGTGCAAGGTTGGTGTGTCGCATAAGTGCCAGAACGCTGTTAGGGCGTGCGGGTGGATGCGCGTGGGAGTAGGCCGCAGTGTGCAAGCTAGGCTGGAAGGAAGCAGCAGCGCTCGAGCAGTGCGTGGGTCATTCGTCGAGCAGGCTTGGCGTGGGCAGCTGGAGCTGTATGTGCACAAGTGTGGTGCCAAGGAGCAGTTGCTAGGTGCTAAGCAAGGTGTGTGGCGTGCGATGGAGCTAGGTTGCTAGTCGAATGGCTCTTGAGCAGTGTGTGGCTAGGGGCGTATGACACTTAGGGAATTTTGGTGAGTTTAGGGTGCTATGTGGGATGAGTGAAGAGAAAGGCAAAAGTGTATGGAATTTATAGTTAGAGGAGAAGGAATTAAAGTAGAATTCTTAGAACAATTTAATAATTAAAAAATTCTAATTCTAATTCTATCAAAGTTAACAACAATTAATAATTAATAAAATACATATTAAATTATTATTTGCTATTAATTTATTAAAATAAAAACCAATTAAATTAAATATGATTAAATTTAATCTAACCCTAATTCTATGAAAAGTTGATAATAATTAATATATATTATAGTGGATGTAATTATATATTAAAGATTATCATTTTTTATTAAATTAAAAACATTTATTCTAGATGCCTTTTGAAATTTTTACAAAAAGAGACATCTAATTTTTATATTTATGAAGTGAGCAACAAAATTTTGAAAATAGTTCAATTAAGTCCTTAGATTTAAAGAAAATTTGAAATTAAGTTGCAATTTAAAAATTGGATCAAAATTTACCCTTTTATTTGAAAAACTTGAAAATTTATTTTGCCAATTAATAATTTCTCGAAAAATTATGTTAAAATCAATTCCCAGGAAAGATTGGAGGGGTCACTAGAGGTCCCACTTAAGTTCCAATTTCTTAGACATAATTTATTTAAACATACTAATCCCAAAAATATACCCTAAATCATTTATTTAAAAGAAAATCAAGAAATATTAAGTATCTGATAAAATGAATGAGATTTGATCCCGTTTAATTTTATCTCCCCAGTAATGTTCCAAGCGCTGAGCATTAGCTTGAAAATTACCTCCCTTACCTTGAAGTTTGACAACTCCGTATGGATAGACTCGGTGAATCGTAAATGACCGGACCATCGAGATTTTAACTTACCTGGAAAAAACCTTAATCTGGAATTGAATAACAAGACTTGCTGACTTGCTTCAAATTCTCGAACTCGAATGTGCTTATTATGCCATTTCTTAAGTCTCTCCTTGAGTAATTTTGCATTTTCGTATGAAAACATTCAAAATTCTTCTAACTCATTGAGTTGGAGCATCCGTTTCTCTTTAGCAAGCTTAAGATCCAAGTTGAGTTGTTGAAGAGCCTAGTAAGCTTTGTGCTCTAACTCCAAGGGTAAATGAGAGGCTTTCTGAAAGACCAACCTATAGAGTGACATCCCTAAAGGTGTCTTGTATGCTGTCCTGTAGGCCCATAAAGCATCATCCAGTCTTTTGGACCAATCTCGTTGGTTTGGGCAAACTACCTTCTCTAGTATGCCTTTGATCTCTTTATTTGCCAGTTCAGCTTAACCATCCGTCTGCAGGTGGTAAGCTGTAGCGACCTTATGCTTCATTCCATGTTTGTCGAGTAACCATTTCAACCACTTGTTCACAAAATAGGACCCTTCATCACTGGTGATGGCTATTGGGGTTCCAAACCTTGTGAACACATGCTTCTGCAAAAACTTTATCACAACCTTAGCACCGTTTGACAGACCCGCTTAGACATATAGTCTACTGCTACCAATATGTACTTGTCACTAAAAGAAGAAGGGAAAGGACCGAGAAAGTCAATACCCCAAACATCGAAAAATTTTACCTCAATGATGTTTGTTCGAGGCATTTTATTTCTATGGGTGACATTTCCAACCCTTTGACATCTATCACAGTTCTTTACGTAAGCATATGCATCTTTAAATAGTGTTGGCCAAAAGAATCTAGCTAGCAAAACTTTGGCTGTAGTACGTGTACCTTCAAAGTGTCCCCCACTTGAAGCTGAGTGGCAATGTTATAGAATCTTATGTACTTCATCTTCTGCTACACATCTCTTGATCATTTGATTCACACACTTTTTAAACAAATATGGCTCTTCCCAGAAATAGTACTTCAGATCATGAAGAAACTTTTTCTTTTGATGATACGTTTTATCGAGTCGTATCAAACCACAACTAAATAGTTAGCAATATCAGCAAACCAAGGGGTATTATGGACATGATTTACCTTCAGTATGTGTTCATCTGAAAATGTCTTTCATTTGGAAATGTCTCCTGAATGGGTATAAGAGGAGAATTCACTTCCTGCGGCTCCAACCTGGACAAGTGGTCTGCTACTTGATTTTCTACTCTCTTTCGATCTTGAATTTCTAGATCAAACTCTTGAAGTAGGAGTACCCATCAGATAAATCTCAGCTTAGTGTCTTTCTTGGTAAGTAAATACTTAATTACCGAGTGGTTCGTATAAACAGTCACTTTGGTACCTATAAGCTAAGATCGAAACTTATCAAAAGCAAACACAATAGCAAGTAACTTTTTCTCTATTACCATGTAATTTAGTTGAGCTCCTGTTAGAGTCCGACTCACATAGTAGATGGGATGAAAAGCTTTGTTTCCTCGCTAGCCCATAACAGCTCCTATCGCGAAGTCACTTGCATCACACATCAATTCAAATGGCAAATCCTAGTCTGGTGTGATGATTATGGGTGCCGAAACTAATCAACTTTTCAGATTGTTGAAAGCTCTTAAGCATTCTTCATCAAATTTGAACGTTGTGTCCTCCAATAATTTGCATAAGGATTTAACAATTTTAGAGAAATCCTTGATAAATCTTTGATAGAAACCGGTGTGGCCTAAAAAGCTCCTAACACCTTTTACGGATGTTAGAGGTGGGAGTTTCTCAATAACATCTACCGTTGCTTTATCTACATTGATTCCATGTCTCGTTATCTGATGCCCTAGAACAATACCTTCTCGTACCATGAAATGGCACTTTTCCTAGTTGAGTACAAGGTTTCTTTCTTTGCATCGCCTTAGTACCTTGGCTAGATTGGCTAGACAATCATCATATGTATCTTCAAATACTAAAAAGTCATCCTCAAAGACTTCCAAGTATTTCTCAACCATGTCAGTAAAAATAGACACCATACATCTTTGAAATGTATCAGGTGCATTACATAAACCAAATGGCATGCATCTAAATGCGAATGTACCGTACAGGCAGGTGAATGTTGTCTTGTGTTGATCTTCCGGTGCTACTATAATCTGGTTAAACCCTGAGTATCCGTCAAGAAAACAATAATAGTTTTGCCCTGTGAGTCTATCTAGCATCTGATCCAAAAACGGCAAAGGAAAGTGATCTTTCCTAGTTGCCTTATTTAGCTTCCGGTAATCGATGCAAATTCTCCATCCCATAACCGTTCTATTCAGTATTAACTCGTTATTCTCATTCTTAATGACCGTAATACCTTCTTTCTTCGGTACGCACTAGACCAAACATACCCATGAACTGTCGAAGATGGGGTAAATTATACCCGCATCTAACCACTTGATGATTTCTTTCTTTACCACGTCCTTCATGATGGGGTTCAGTCTTTGCTGTCCATCAATCGTCCCTTTCTCACCATCTTCTAAAATAATCTTGTGCATGCATACCAATGGGCTAATGCCGCAAATATTGACTATGGTCCATTCGCTAGCCTTCTTGAACTGTTTCAATACTAAGATAGTTTCTCTTCTTGCTCATTAGTCAATTCTGCTGAAATAATCACAGGCAAAATAGAAGCATTACCTAAATAAACATATTTTAAATGTGAAGGTAGTACTTTGAGTTCTAATTTAGGTGGCTCCTCGATTGGAACTTTTGGTTGGGTATAATCCCTATTCTCTAACTCCAAAGATTCAAAATGGGATTGCAGATTAAATCCCTTTTGATTAGCTTCTAGAAAAGCTAAGTACTCATCCTCTTCTTCATCATTTGGAGGGTCTGATGTGAAAATTTGTTCTAATGGATCCTCAACATAGTTGAGTTCCTTCTCCGTGATTAAATCTTCTAAATCGAACACTGCAGAACAATCATCAATTGTGTCAGGAAATCGCATAGACTTAAAAACATTAAACGTTACCTGATCATCCTAAACATGCATAGTAAGCTCGCTCTTCTGCACATCAATAAAGGTCATTCCGATTGCTAAGAAAGGCCTTTCTAGGATGATTGGCACTTCTTTGTCTACTTCAAGGTCTAGAATCACAAAGTCAGTAGGAAAGATAAATTTTTCTACACGTATTAATACATCCTCGATTTTTCCTTCTGGAAGTGCTTAGGATCGATCTGCCAATTGAAATGTAACCGTCGTCAGTCTAACTTCACCTATCCTTAACTTTCTAAATATTGACATGGGCATCAAGTTAATACTTACACCAAAGTTACGTAGTGCCTTACCACAATATGTTGCTCCAATGTTGCAAGGTATGGTAAAGCATCTAGGATCCTTCAACTTTGGGGGTAGTTTGTCTTGAAGATATGCACTGCATTCCTTTGTCAAGGCTACCATCTCAAATTCTCCAAGTCATCATATTTTAGACAGGATATCCTTCATGCTTTGACGTAGTTCGACATTTGTTCAAGTGCTTCAACGAACAGGAAGTTGATATAAAGTTGCTTGAATACGTCTAGGAACATCTTGAATTCAATTTCCTATTTCTGCTTTTGAAGTCTTTGAGGGTAGGGTGGTGGAGATTTCTTTATTGGAATTGGTTGATCCGTCTTTTGTGGGAACTTTGCATCTAATGGAATCGTTAGTTGATCAGAATTAACTTGTTTTGAAGTTACCTTGTCAGATTTTGCAGATTCTGGTTCTTGTGAAACTGAAATTTCAACACTCGGTTGAACTTCCTTTAAGTCTTGAGCATCAGCTTTCTCATTTTCAACTTTGACTGTGTTGGGTTCTAGTGTCTTTCTGCTCCTTCATGTTAATGCTTTACAATGTTCCTTCCCTGGATTCCTTAGATTCTCCGTATCACTAGGTAAAGCACCTTGTGGTCGGTTTTTGAGTTCAGTTACAAGCTGGCTCATTTGGTTTTCTAGATTTTTCAATGTAGCTGCTTGGTTTTGGATTGAGTCATCATTCTTGGCTATGTATGCCTTCAATAAATTTTCTAAGCCATTGGATGGTTTAGCTTGGGTCGATTTCTAAATTTGTTGAGGGAAACTAGGTGGCTGGATCGATCTAGGTTTAGAGTAAGTGTCACTGGTTCCAGCCCCTTGGTTACTCTATGAAAAATTTGGGTGGTTTCACCATGATAGGTTATAGAAATTAGATTATAGAGTGTAACAGCCCTAACCCGTATCCGCCACCGGAATAGGGTTACGAGGCATTATCACACAAAGCTAGCAATTTATATCCAATTTCACACATTCAGATGATAATCAAATTGCAGGAATAAAAAATAACCATTAGCTATACATATGACATTCGAAAACCTTTACTTCTCAACTTATAGAAACAACTACGAAATTCTCATCCTTTTTATTTGTACATATAACTAATATCAAATAGTAACCTAATTACTATTACTAATAGCTGATTGTACTAACTTAGTAATATAAATCATTCAACATAAATATAACTCATTATTTAAACATATGAGCACTTATTAAGTTTTAAAAGTGATTACTTATCAATGGGCATAGCCGAATCTCTTGATAACAAAGCAAACTACTATTAAGTCATATTATGCATTTAACACCATTGAAAACTTATACTACTTCATTTAACCATACATGAATAATAAGATTTTTATCTTACTTAACCACTTAAACATATCTATCAAAATATGTAGCCATTTTCGCATGGCTTAAATATATACATGTTCAAAACATAACTTGTTTTCAAAAGAGAGTTAAGCCTATACATGCCATTTTTCAAAATATAAACTATTTTAAAATGCCAAAACAATGACGATAGTGTGGATGACTTCAGAGTAGATCCCTGAGCTCGTAGCTTCCAACCAAGATCTATAAAATAGAGATGAACACAAATATTCACAGTAAGCAATTAAGCTTAGTAAGTCTTAAGTAATTTAGTACCACTAGATTCAATTATATGCATTATTCAAGTATAACACTACTTAGCCGAACATGTAAGACAATATATATGTACTTATAACATGTCACTCCATTTAACTTTAAATTTTTATAATCAGCGGCATTTTAATATTTCCATGTCAACTTTAATTCAATCAAAACGAACAAAATACAATATCATATCCACATTTAATTTTCCATGAACATAATTACATATAAACATCATATACTTCCACAAATCATTCCACAAGGACCAAGTGTTCATATATGAACATAAACATAGAATCACTTCACGTATACTTTGCATTCATCATCTAATTCACTTAGTTCTCATGTGCATAAATAGGTTATACATACCTGGATAACTTAATTAATTGAACGAATCCACATGCTGTATTAGCACAAAGTCTCATAGCATTACACTTTTATTAGTTCACCGGCATTTAGCCTGCTAGGTAACAACCTGAATTCATCACCGGCATAAAGCCTGCTAGACTTTCACAGTCCGAAACACATTCACGGGCATTTTATTTACCTGATAAGCTCTAAGCCCGATATATCACCAGCTTATAGCTTACTAGGTCAAAGACCCGAATCACAACTCAAGGAAAATCTAAAAAAGTCGTAGCTGTACCATGGTCAAGTGCATATGCATGTCACATTTTACAACCAAATTAATCAAATTCACGTCCTACGAATAGGAACACATACTAATCCTGTCCTTATAACACAATCACATTCATTAAGTATAAGTATCAATCGAGTATATATATATTATAAATCTCAATTCACCTTTCTTTCACATTTGTTTAACACCTATTACTCAATCCGAACACTTTCCACAAAGCTTAACTTAAATCATACTTGCCATTCGGCCATATAAGCATAATTCACTCATCATAATACATCTTTTAGCACACCTTATTAACATATACATTTCAACTTGCATCAACTAGCCACATTCGGCTTATACCATCAAATCAATTCATATTTGACACATTGATTATATAAAATCAAATATCCTCCTCACTATATTTGTTTAACATTTAAGCATATAGAAAGAATCAAGTCTAAACACTTAAGAACTTACCTCAATTGATAGTATTTGACAAGCTCACTACTCAACAAACTTTGTTTTTCCCCAGTTCGAATTTGTTCCCTTATGTTCTTGAGCTTAATAAAAAAAACAATTTCAACTCATCATAATCGATTTCTCATGTATCATATTCGGCTATAGTCTAATTCATTCAAGACAAGGAAAAACAATCACTTACTTAATAATGTATATATATATATACAACAAAAACTCATTTCCAACATCTCAATATACTTTAAACTAAGCAAGGATTTATGCAAAATAATTACTTTTGCCGAATTTGTTTCATGCTCTACTACGTTCATCTACTGTTTTAAATTATCAATTCAGCTTCCCACAACTCAAATATTCAAGCCTCACATTTGGAAATGACATTTTTCCATTCAAGAAGTAAATAATCTCATATATGAAGATACATATGGTGAATCTCATTTTCGGCCCCTTTCTATATGCATCAATTTAAATCACTCATTATTAAAAAAATCATATTCGGCAATTGCAACAACCAAATTAATAATTAAACATCATCTTATCATCTAACGCAAGGTTTCACCACTTAACCACATTGGCCGAATACCTTCTAAGCTTACCAAAAGCACAACATTTGCTCAAATCATCATTTAAGTTCACATTCAGCAACACACATACAATTTCTAGAAAAATTAAGCATTTGTTTCTAGCATTTAGCATAAACTCCACTCGGTACTACTCTAGCTAATTACCATTAACCATCTAAGCCACATATATATCGATTTAGCTATCTCAAACTTCATCTTTCTACCATTTCTATCTTAGACATCAAAACACCATCCCTTTAGCAATTATCATTCATGGCCAAATGTATATTTTGTCACCAACTCAAAAATTAACATATGGGTTATGATAAGAACTTAACCACCAACTCAATTTCACAAAATTTAAAAGAAATAACATGAAATCCTACCTTAATTAGTCTTTAAGATGGCCGAATGCCCTTGTTCTTTTCCCTTCTTCTTTCGCTTTGTATTTTCGGCAAAATGAGGAAATGAACAAGACAAAACTTTGTGTTTATCACTCTATTTTATTATATTATAAACATGTTTCCTATTATAACATAATTTAAGTTTATAAATTATTATTATATAAAGCATATAATGCCTTAAACCAACTCCCACTACCGTATACATAAATAAAATGGTTTAGTAACCATGCAAATCCTCCACATTGGCAATCCACAATATTCGGTCACTTTGAAATCTACCTACCACATTTTCAAAGTTTAACAACCAAGCCCTCTTTAATTATTTAACCTCTTAGATGATCAAATTTCCATACTAACTTTTGGCATATACTAATTCACATATAAAACACACAAGTTATAGCATTAAATAAATTTTCTGACTCATTTTCATGGTTCTGAAACCACAATTTCGATTAGGGTTAGAATAGGGCTATCACACAGAGCTTTCCTTCCTCGATTTTGGTTCTGGTTACCCATGTAATATATGGATTCTGGGTTCGATGGACATTCTTTGAATAAATGTCCTTCCCCGCAATAGACATAGGCTACATTTTCAAATTGGTTCAGTGGCTGTGCTGCGAAACTATTAGACCCATTAGTGGTAAGAGTTTTTAACATTGAGGATATTGAGGATACCTGAGATGCGAGTGAAGTAAGAGCGTCTACTTCATGTATTCCAGCAACTCGCCTTCCTGATGCTGCTTGATTGGTTAGCCATTGATAATTGTTGCTAGCAATTCTCTTAATGATTTCATAAGCCTCATTATAAGACTTAGAAAGGAGAGCACGATTAGCAGAAGCATCCACTACCATCCTCGTGTGAGCATTGACACCATTTTAAAGCGTCTCAAGTTCGATACAATGTGGGATTCCGTGATGAGGGCACTTTCATAATAACTCTTTGTACCTTTCCCATGCCTCATACAAGTACTCATTATCCATTTGTTGGGAGGCAATGATCTCGTTCCTCAACTTAGCATTCTTGCTAGGCAAGAAATACTTCATAAGGAATCTTTTTGCTAACTCTTTCCATGTGGAAATTGAATTTGGTAGCAATGAGTTCAACCAGGCTCAAGCTCTGTCCCTTAGCGAATACGGGAATAGCTTCAATCGTAATGCATCTTCGAGTACTCCAGCTAACTTGAAAGAATCTCTCACCTTCATGAACAATCTTAAGTGCACATGCAGATCTTCGGTAGGCATTCTACTGAATTGGCCCATTGTCTGAAGCATCTAGAACATGACTGGCTTCAGCTCGAATTGTTGTGCCTCGATTTTAGGTCTCTTAATACCCGGATTAAGATCATGAAACATTGGCATGCATACTGTCTTAAAGCTCTATCCCTATCATAAGTAATAAGGATAGGATTTTGAGCAAGGTTTACTCCGCTTCCTTGATTCAAATTTTCAAGGTTCAGCTCTTTGGCCCTTCTCTGATTTGCTTGTCTTCTTCGTTGTCAGAAAGTTCTTTCTATCTCAGGGTTTACAGAGAGTAAATTGATAATTCGGTCAATAGTCATAAACACCTAAAATAATCAAAGAAAAATTAATTAAGATAAAATTAAATAGAAAAGTAAACCAAAATGCAAACTAACAAAATAATGATTTTTTAAAATAGTCCTCGGAAACGGTGCCAAAAACTTGGAACGACAGAAATTTGCAAGTGTACACAATCGTAACAAGTAATAAAGTGACAACTAAATGTCGAGTTATCATACCTATAGGGACTATGAAAAGAATTATTTATGAATGCAATTTAAAACACTTTGGTGAAGAAAAACATTTTGGTTTAAAGAGGTGATTAAAAACTAAGATTTTTAAACTAAGTAAAATAAATAAAAATAAAATAAGAGTTCTAATGCATGAATTCAAAATACGATTTGAATGAAGATTACATAATTGTGTTAGAATAATTACATTTCTTAACTCAAAATTATTAAACTCATGTTTATGTTGTTACGAATAAATTCACGGTAACTCGGTAATTTGCTAACTTACGAACATACTCACCTACCAAAATCCATTCATCTCTTGACTATATCCCTATATCAATTCAACCGATTAAACAAATCTTAATAGGCAAATATGTTAATGCACATACATACTTATTAAATTAAAATAATCTATTGTGCATATCCTTATGCCAAATTCAAATAATTAATCCAATCTAGTAAGCACATAAAAGACTACGTGAGGTAACAAAGTATTCCTATCTTGAAACAGTTTAATCACAATAATCTTGCAAGTTATGCAAGGCAAATGTATCACTAGATACCGTTGCTAATTTAACCCTCAGCTACCTTAGATGATTAGACATGCACTAATTAAGTATCGTGTCAATTAATTAAAATTTCAATCCGTTTAAATAATTAATTCGTTATTTACCTTACAATTGTAATACAAGAATAACTTAGTCATGATTTTACTTAATTAAGCATCTTACCGACGCTTATAACATAAACACAATTTTAATAATTTAAGTAGGCAAAATGCAATCAACCTAACACGAATTAAATTCAAGCCAAATTAATTAAATTAAACATTTCAAAATCATAAATATTCATTGACATGTTCATCATAACAACAACAAAAACTAAAAGGATAGGGGTGTTTCACCATAGCTTGACTGGTTCGCTCCACTCTTCCTTCTCTGTTTGTTCTTGCTGAACCAAGGCTGCTATGAACACTTCAATGCTACTCCAAATGGCTGATGAATACCTCTTTTCTTAGAGGACAAATCTGTAACACCCCAAACCTGGCCCAGACGTTACGGTCAAGTCTAGTGTGTCACATTGAAGTGTTTTTCAAAAACCATGTTTTCATTGAAAACCCTTCTTGGTGTTTAGAAACCTCTTGTATAAACCTCAACTTTGTATTTGTTTATTCTTTTTAAAACATGGTTCATTGAAATAATCATTCCTTTTTTTAAACCTTGTTAAAAACTTTGTAAAACTTTGTGGAAAATTGTGAAAGCCTGTAAACCTTTATAGTTTGCTAAAACATGTTATTTTGAAAACAGTTTAAGTATCAAAAAATTAGATCTTCTTTGTTATGGCTTAAAGTGAATGGTAGCTGTGCACCATGTAGGATCCCAGAAAAGAGGAGGTGAGTCAAATAGACTGCTTAAGTACCAACTCTTCTTGGATCCACTCCTAGACATGCACACGACCATTGCCACACTTTAACTATTTGAAATATTTATTTATGAAAACATTTAAATTGCGGAAGCTTTGCTCTATTATCATGATATTTTGAAAACAAGTAACTTTTATAAAAATGCACCTTAGAGCTAACCGATTTCAAAACAATTTATACGATATCATACTTAAGCTAAAAATAAATTAAATAAGTAAAGAATTAAAAACCCCAAAATAAAAATAATGACATATAACATACAGAAATAGAATATCATGTATTTCATACAGGATTAGCCCTAGGGGTATTACGGTCATTTTGCACCTAGGGGTATAATGGTAATTTCTCATACTTAGGGGTATTTTAGTAATTTATTAGTTCTTTAGGGAGTTCATGCACATTACAGTCTTTCCTACTCCATATGTCGTCACAGTAGTCTATTCTACTCAATTTAACAGTTTTGGCATTTAGGCCCAAAAACCCCTAATGGGCCCTACGGTGTCTAAAAGCAACTTAAGCCCATTTACTTTAAGTTTTACGATCAGATTACAGATTTTAACCATGTTGTTTTCTACAGTCCGACAGATCACCTTTAATGACTATTTTTCCCTATATGGGCTCGGAAGCCTATTGGCCCATATTCGGCCCATCGAGGCTCAACCTACCAAAACGCACGGAATTGCACTCTCTGCAATCCTACCATCTACGATTTTAGTTCTAACCATAAAAGAGTAATCGCATACTCACAGATCCTCACAGTGCCGACCTTTCGGTCACTTTCGGTCACTTTTCGGTCACCTTTTCGATCATTACGGCCTTTGCCGATCTAGTCTATAGTAAGGGTATGATACACACCTGATTAATATCGAATCGTTGATGAGATCCCCACACGCAAAGCCTACAATCGGTCATTAATAAATTAGTCTAATAATTGACTATACCAACCCACTATACACTTTACCATATTTGGCCATAACCCAAAACAATCCCTAGCATTACCTTTGTCGACTTCCAACCACTAGAGCCAGATGCTCCCCAAGTGATATTCCACAATACTCCTTGACTGATCGCCTTTACGCCTCACTGAACACATACGAACCAAAGAATGAGACTTTAGGAGCCTTAAGCCCTTAACGTTAACTACCCAAAAAGGTTTCAGCTTTTCCTTCAATTATGAATTAATGAGTGAACAAGGTTTGTACACTTACCACAATGTTATTCTGCCAAAGAAGTGCTCCTAGATAATGATCTAATCCTGATCCACAATAGCTCCAATCATGAACATGAGAATAGCCACGTTTACACTCTATAGTTGGCTCTTGACACACCACAAGTCATGAAGGTTTTGGCTAAAAGAAAAGATGGGAGATTCGGCTTCTAGTGGATTTGGCTTATGGACTTTTGAGAAGGATTGATGAAGAAAAGAGAAAGAGAAAATAGAAATAATAGAAGAGATGAGAGAAAAAAAGAAAAAATGAAGAAAAAGGAAGGAAAGAAGGGTGGAAGAAGATAGGTTTGGTTACTATTGATGAAGAAAAGATGAACAAGAAAAAGGAAATAATTCATTAAAGGCAAAAATTAAAAGAACAAATTCCTTTAATTAAGCTTCCCATCCATTTTAAATTCCTTTAATTGCTCCTTGATTCTTGGCCAAATTCAAAGTTTGAATTTTATTCAAACTCTCCACTGCTTAGCCGACTCCTCCTACTGCTGGTAGAGCTTCGGTCTTGCTCAACCACTCCCCCATGCGTGCAGCAAAAACATAGCTCCTTACGCGCACCAAGCAGCTCGAACCTGGGACATCCAGATAGCCTAGCACGCTGCTGGCCACTGCGCCGCAGCTTTTTTTTCAACATAATATGGTTACCTTTAATTTTAAACCTTACCTACTGCAGTCCCATTCATTTAAAAATAAAATTAAAACACACCTGCACTTGGACTCAAAATCGTGCCCCTGTAGAGTTTTAGCGCACTACTGCTGTTGCGCCACAAGCCTTTTTGTGGCATATCTCAGTCACAGCTTCCTTTAACCACTTATTTTAGCGCGACCTAGCTTCTAAAAATAAAAAGCAACTCCGCGCGCACCGTGCCTTGAACCCAGGCACACCCACGACCCCCTGACGTCTTTGCCACTGGACCAAGCTTCCCTTTGTGCCAACTTTTAGCCCAAATTACTATTAAAGCCTCATTGCCCAGTTCCCCTAAGAAGCAAAACTAATTTCTTTGCTAGAGCTTTGGATTGGACCAAGGTTTTTCCCCTACTATAATTACTTTTAAATTTATTTAAAAACTAAATTTAAACACCAAATTAATAATAATATCATATATACTTTTAAATAAAAAATAATTTTATCTCATAATAATATTTATAATTTTCATAAAAATTTAAAACATAACAAATACAGTAAAAAATTTTCTAATAATAATTTAATTCAAATTTTTTTTTAAAACAATAATATTTAAAACTTCTCAATTATTCAGGTTTTCTTTTATCCGAACCCAGACTCAAAGCCCAATTCGTCTAGGCCCAAATTCAGGGTGTTACAAAATCGATAAGAGAATAAAGGAAATTGGCAAAGAAAAGAATAGAGAAAGTTGAGAGAAAAGAGAAGAGATGAGAATGTTTGAGGTGTCTATCAAATGATCAGCCTAGGGGGTTTTTTATAGCTAAAGAGGGCTGCTAAAAATAGCTAAAATTAGCAGCCAAAGAGCCCTCCCTTGGCTGGCCACACATGTGGCAAGTTTGATATTTTCAAACTTGCTAAATTAGGCTAGGGGTAAATCCAGAAAGCGACCATTTGTGGGGGGGTTTGTTTGCAATTTGAACAAGTCTTCAAGGGCCATTTTGCAAGCTAAATAATCAGCCAATAAGCTAATTTGGGTCAACACATGGGAATGTTTTGGGCTGTCAATTACTTGGTCGGTTCGGTTCACTCGGTTTAGCTCAACTGGACCACTTTCATAATTAATTAATAATAATTTATTCAACCCAAATTAAATTGGATATAAATTAATATTAATTATATTATGAATTAATACACATAATTTTGGATCGACTTAGGCTAAAAAATTAATTTTCCTTGATGCTTCAAATTACTTCTCAGTTTTACACTTTTAACAGTGTTTGCCGAGTCGCTTTTCACCCTTTGTGCGAATCTATCAAAAATAATTAAAATTAATTATTAAATTAATTAAAATTTAGCATGTTCATAATTTAAGTACAATTTAATTATTTTATAATAATTAATTATATTTCGACAAAAAATTTATCGAAACTACATGAATTTGAGTTAAAAATGGCATGAAAAAGTGTGTATATTTTTGTGTTTCTAGTCGCCCGAATGTATCAGTGGGGTATTCTAGAAGAGATCGTGAAAAGTGACATTCAAGTTCTAAAGCTAAAGTTACATCGATAGCTAATGTTGGTAGTGCAAGATCTAATTGACCTGAATGTAGACAGTGTGGGAGACGACATCCTAGTGAATGTAGAATGAATGAATGGACATGTTCATTTTATGAAAGAATGTCCAAAGCTAGCTGAGAAAGACAAACCTCATAATGCAAAACTGAGTGGCACAACCACTAGAGGAAGACCATCGTGAAATATTGGACATGTGAGTGGTAGTTGAAGGGTGACAAAGGACTCCATTGTGAGATCTGAAGCTAGAGAACCTGCCAAAGCTTACACTATTCATGCTCGGAAAGAAGTGTCATCCATAGGTTTTATCACCGGTACATTCTCTCTTTATAACACTAATGTGATTGCATTGATAGATCCCAAATCAACCCATTCATATATTTGTGTGAATTTAGCGTCTCGTAAGAATTTTCCTATTGAGTCTACAGAGTTTATGATTAAAGTCTCAAACCCCTTAGGCAAATATGTCCTGTTTGATAAAGTTTGTAAGAACTGTCCATTAATGATTCGGAGTTATTATTTTCCAGTCGATTTGATGTTGTTACCACTTGATGAGTTCGACATAATTCTAGGTATGGACTGGTTAACGTTGCATGATGTGCTAGTGAATTGTAGACGTAAGATAATTGAATTGAAATGTCAGAATAATGAGACTATCTGACTTGAATCTGATGATCTGAGTAGTTTTCCTGTTCTGATTTTGTCGATGTCAGCTCAGAGATATGTGAGAAAGGGATGATACTCTTACCTTGCTTACGTACTTGATACGAAAGTGTCTAAATCAAAGATCAAATCTGTACCAGTTGTTTGTGAGTATCCAGATGTGTTTCCTGAAGAATTACTGGGTTTGCCACCGATTAGAGAGGTTGAATTTGCTATTGATTTAGTGCCGGGAACTTTACCGATATTGATAGCTCCATACAAAATGGCTCCGACAGAGTTAAAAGAATTAAAAGCTCAGTTGCAAAAGTTAATCGACAGAGGATTTGTAAGACTGAGTTTCTTACCCTGGGGTGTACTAGTATTGTCTGTGTAACGCCCCGAATTTTGGGCTTAAGAAAAATGGGCTTCGTGTATCGGAGAAATTTGGATTTTTGTTGGACGAAAAAAATTGACAAATGCATGTTTGGTACGTGGGTTAAGTGATTTGGAGTACTCGGGGATGTCTGAGAAGTCCTAGGTTTAAACCAGGATTATAGAAAAAAAATTAAGTTTTTCCTTAAGTAGGCCTTGGTGTGAGCCTGAAGACTTTATAAATATTTACGGGTAAAATATGACACAATGGAAGCAGGTGGTCTGGTGGCAAGGAAAGGTTGGTAGCAAGCATGTGATCCAAGGTTCAAGTCTTGGCCGTGGCAAAATTATTTTTATTGCGTATATGTTAGCATGGAAGCTAGCGGGTAAGCCTTGTATTTATTTGGGACTTATTTACATCAGAAGAGAGCTTGTGACATAATGGTAAGAGGCATGCTAAACTGCTGAAGAGGGTGAGTTCGAACCCCATGTTATGCAAAGTTTAGATTGTTGCTTTTAAGAAGGGGTTTGGCTAGCAGTTAAGGCTTATGATTAGTTGTGATGGTTTCATGACATAAGAAGCTGAACAGCAAACATGTAGGGAGCTTGGAGGGCTGGAATTTGAGTTACCCCTTGCACATGGGAGATTTAATTTTGCTGCTCATGTGGGGAAAGAATTAGAGTTTGATTGTAACTCCTCTTGGCAATGGTTTGAATCGGTCAAACGGTGGAAGGAATTTGAAATGGGTTGCTGCTGTTCGGTGGAAGGAATTTGAATGGAATTCAAATTGGGTTGTTGGCTAAAATCAATGAGAAAAGCAAGGAATTGAATTTGGGGAAGGGTGTTCTACCCAAAGTGGGAAATTCTTGAGTGTCAAATTCGACTATAGGCAATTTAGTACCAATTTTGCATTTGGGAAAAATAATATTCTTTCTTTATGTCATTGTGCTTTTCGGGTTCTTTTTGTGCATTTTTGGGAGTGGTCGATCTTACATTTGGGGTACTCTATTCGGCTTTTGCCTTTTATTTTGCTAAGTAGATTGTTCCTTTTCCAGCATATTTCTTTGCCTTTATCGAGTGCACCTCTCCTCCTTCTCAAGCTTTGTCATTTCTCTTAGCTGGTTAGATGAATGCCTTTTTACTCTTGTAGCCGAATATAGAGCTTTATTCTCCTCCTTTTTGCTTAATAATATTCGGCTCTAGTGGTTAGGTGGACCGAATCTTTTCTAATCCTTTTCTTTCATTCTTTTTCTTGACCAACTGTACTTCTTCTACTCTTTGTCTTTTGTTTGTGTTGAAGCTCAACCGATTATAGCAAGGAACCCTTATCGACTCTACTCTTCTTAGTTCTTTCTGCCAATTGTTGGAAGATAAGATCTTTGGATTTAAGTTCGTAGAGTGTAGAGCCCTCTAGGGATCCGGGTTTTCTCCATCACCAGTCGATTGAGGTAAGGGTGAGTATTTCTTTGGGCCGAATACTTTATAGCTTTTTTTGGGACTTTAAGTTGTTGTCGCTTAAATGTTTTACTAATAAGAGGTGTGCTACTATAATTATTTAGGAAGTGTAATCGGTGGTAGTCAGTGGTGCTAACGGATCTAAGAGCTTTCGTGCACACAAGGTGAGGAGGTTCGATACAAGGGGGATAGTCGTATGGCACGTATTCAAGTGTGTATTTTGACACTGTTAGACTACAATGGAAAAAATGCCGAAATGCCCAAAAAATAGGCTTTTGGCCACATAGGCGTGCAAACGCGCATGTGATCGGTTGAATCCTCAGATTATCGGTCTACATCGTAACGTGATCACCATGAGTAATTTCAAGGGTTTTGGGTCGAAATGGGCCCAATTGGCTCAATGGGCCCATGGGCCTACATGAGAGGAAATTTGCAAACAGATGTATGTTGTCGACCTGATTACTATACGAGCTTGGCTTAGGCCAAATCTGGGCTCGGTGGGCCATATGACTATGTGGGCCCACATGGGCCTACTTAATGGGCCTCGGCCCATAGACAAGTTTCTGTACTGATATGATTACATGTGTCACTAGGCGATCGTGGGCTTGCTTGATGGGCCTTAGAGTACTTAGGTCCACATTGGAAAATGACTAAAATACCCTTAAGGGGGTAAAATGACCAAGATACCCTCTGTAGGAAAAATGTCAGTGTTGACCCTATTGGTTATATAAATGTAACACCCGAAACCCGGCCTAGAAGATAGGCCCGAATCTGACGTGTCACATTAAAGTGTTTTTCAAAAACCTTATTTCCATTGAAAACCCTTCTTATTAAAACTTGTTGCCATTTAAAACTTATGTAAAATCTCAAATTTTGTATACATATTTTTAAAACATGGTTTATTAAAAGATGTTCTCTTGTAAAATGTTATTACCTTTAAAACCTTAATTGTTAGGAAATCCTAATTTAATACAGTTACGAAAACGTGATATTTTGAAAAATAGTTATCGTTTTGGAAAAAACCGTGTCTGACTTCTAGTAATTATAAAACAATAAATAAAATCCTAAATATAAAAAACCAAAAAGTTTAAAAGGCCTTATTACAACCCAAACCGGAATAAAGTACTTAAAAGTAAATCAAGATAGAGTATAAGCAATGTGTGGCCTTCTCCAAGTCCCTCGCAGCACCGATTCTCCTAAAGCTAGGGATTACCTGCACAGTTATTTAACGGGGTGAGTTTTATGAAAAATCAATGTGTAATCCCCTACTATATAAAATGAACAGTCAGTCATACAAAAGAATTAAAAGTTTAGGCTCCAGCCCTACTACAGTTCCAGTTTCAATTGGGCCTTAGCCCACTATAACAGACAGTACCAGATGGGCCTTAGCCCATTACAAAATCAGTAACATTATTAGAATTAGAATCAAAATCAGAATCAGAATCAGAATCAGGTAGGCCTAAGCCCAAAACAGAATCAGTAACAGTATAATACATATATGCAGAACAGATTAGGCCGAAGCCCCATACAGAACAGATCAGTCTGGGCCTTAGCCCTATACAGAATAGTGTGGGCCAAACCTATAGCAGAATCAGAACAAAATGTAAATGCAATCCCAACCTAGTCCAGCCATCACACCACCTATACCAACCAACACACCATGTGGGGAATAACTAGACCCACCCAGCCCTACAAACTAATGATGCAGACATGCTGCTAATAACAGATAACATGGCGAAGCCACCAAAATCAGAATATGTGGCAAAGCTACTAGCATAGAAATTCCTCCAAATTGATGTCCCAACCAATATGTTATGTATGCTATGTTCAATCATCACACATGTATGCAGAATGGCCATGTTCAGTATCAGTCATTTAAACACAAATTAAAACATATCAATCATGCAACCACTGTCACGTCAGTCAAATCACTGTCATACAAACACAGTCAAATCTGTCAAACACACAGTCCAAGTCAGTACTTCCCACAAGGGCAAAACAGTCATTTAACACCCTAGGGGCAAAATGGTAATTTTACCCTACAGTATAGGGGCATTTCAGTAATTCTACCCTACAGGGGTATTTCAGTAATTCTACCCTATAGGGGTATTTCGGTAATTCTACCCTACAGGGGTATTTCGATAATTTTATAACCCAGGGGTATTCTAGTAATTTCACAAACCAGGGTATTTCGGTAATTTTACAACCCAAAGGTATTTCGGTAATTTCACAAACCAGGGGTATTTTGGTAATTTTGAAATTCGGGGTGTTTTCATAATTTGTAAATTGGGGTATTTCTGTAATTTTATAAATTAAGGGTAAAACGGTAATTTTACAAATTAGTGGTAAAACGGTAACTTTACAAATCAGGGGTAAAATGATAATTTTACAAATCAAGGGTAAAACAGTACTTTTACAAATCGGGGGTATTTCTGTAATTTTACAAATTGAGGGTAATTCGGTAATTTTACAAATCGGGGGTATTATAGTAATTCTAGCATATAAGGGTATTTCAGTAATTTTATCAATCCCTTAGAAATTCTACAGTTGCCTCGGGTGACTCAAGTATTCTAAACAGAGATAATGTTGCGAATGGGCCTAAGGCCCATTCTCGGTCCAGGTGGCCCACACGCTCATGTAGCCCTTTAGCCCAAGACTAGCCATAGATATGAGATTCACCTAGTCTAGTCCAATATTTACTACACAATCATACAATTTTCCTGATTGGGCCTATGGGCCCATTGGGCCTACATAGCCCATTTCGGCATTCTGGCATTTGCCATTCTACAGCTAGAGTAGGGTGAAGTACACCCCTAATAGGCGTCTGAAGTTAATCCATGCTCTAAATGCTGTTATGCCCAGAAGCCAACAATAATCACACCCTTGACTCCCCATGGGGTGTGTCGATCAACTACAGTCACCACCACCGTGACCCAACAGCATACAAATCAATGAATGATGCAACGCCTAACCCAAACGAACATGCCACAACATGAAAGGGATAAGCTAAGAAAGGTATGCTTACTCTCTTCATGGTTTGCTTTATTTAAAGCCAGCTTCTCGCCTATTCTCATGTTAGCTTCCCGATGTGGGATTCCCATCAATCATCCAAAACCAACTTATTAGCAAAATAACCAACCCTTGCGTGCAAAGGGATTTGAACCAAAGTCCTCTCAATAGCCCTGTCAAGCCACCACCACTCGGACATAAGCTCCTTTGTGTCATAAGTCCAACACATTTAACTTTAAAGCCCACCTACTCGGTTCCAGATTTATTTAAAAGAAAAACCAAAATAAATTGTAAGAGCCAAGACTTGAACATTAGACCATTTGCTTCCCTTATGGCGCCACTTCCTTACCAAAAATATTCTTAAAGTCTACCCATTGATGTCAAGGTCCCCATAAAAGAGAAACATAAATTTTTGCTAAGGTCCAGGTTTGAACCCAGGACTTCTCCAACACTCCCAAACACTCTCAAACCTCTTAGCCAACATACCAACTTGCCATTCAGCGTACATAGGCCTAGGGCCCATTATGCAACCCAAGTGGGGCCCACGTGCTCGTATGGCCCGCTAAGCTAGATTTTCCCATAGCCACATGTATGACACAGTCAGCCCACTAATTCTCGCAAGTCCAAAAACAATCACCCATGTGGGGTCCATAAGCCCATTGGGCCTACATGGCCCACTCTTTTAGGCCCAATTTCGGGGCGTTACAATAGAAGATTATGGTTGCCATGAGATGATCTAATTATGTATATCTGCTCTATTTGGTGATGATTGTATGATCTGATATTTTCATTTTAGCATGCCACGACACTATGTGGCATTGCATTGGGGTGGGTTGTTATTGAAAAGAAGGAAGTCTAAAAGGCTTTTAGCCTGTTATCTGGCAGCTATGCTATGTATATCTGACTTGTGCCGTTCACGGTACCATACTTGGTGTGTAGGGTTGGGTGGTCAATTTTATCCCCATACTCGATGTGTAGGGCTGGGTGGGTCGATTTTATCCCCACGTGGTGTGTTTGGTGGTACGAAGATGGTGTGTAGGGTGGGTAGGCATGTTATATGTTTTCTGTATTTGATCTGTTCTGATTCTGCACATGAGTGGTCTAAGGCCTAGCTATATCTGATTTCTGTACTGAGGGGGTTAAGGCCCACATCGTTTCTGTATAGGCTCAGGCCTAGTCTGTTACTATTGCTATAATGGGCTCAGGCCCAGTTTGTTTTGCAAGACTTTGTATTTGGGGCGCACATTGAGTTTTCGTAAACTCACCCATCTGTTTAACTGTGTAGGAAATCCCCAAGCTTAAACGGTTCGGTGCAGTGTGGGACTTGGAGTGGGCCACACCTTTAAAATTTAATTTGGACTCTATTTACTTTATTTATAATTTTTGGGTTGTAATAAGGCCTCTTAAAAATTTCTAGATTTTAATTTGGGCTCTTTAGTTACTACGTTTTAAATCTGTTAAAAGTAGAACTCAATTTTCCAAAAACGTTGACTGCTTTCAAATTAACACGTTCCCGCAAATTGCAAATTTTTATAAGCTTCCACAACTTTCTTGGGTTTTCACTTATATTAACGAATAAGATTTTAAACGTAACTACGTTTTCAAATGGATAACAAATTGCTTGAATGTTTTGAGTTTTAACGAAGAGTTTCAAAAGAAAAATGCGTGGTTTACAAAAGCACTCCAATGTGACATGTCGGACTCGGGCCTAACTTTTAGGTCAGGTTTGGGGTGTTACAGTTTGTAAAGAATAAAGATGGTTCAATGAAAATGTGTATAAACTATTGATAGCTCAATAAAGTGATGATCAAGAACAAATATCCTCTGCCCTGAATAGATTATTTATTTGATCAAGTGAAAGGAGCAACAATATTTTCAAAAATTGTTTTGAGATCAGGTTATTATTGGTTGCAAGTTAAGGACTCAGATGTGCTGAAGACTGCGTTCAGAACTAGGTACAGACATTATGAATTTCTTGTTATGACTTTGAGATTAACTAATGCTCCTGTAGTTTTTATGGATTTGATGAACTGGATTTTTAGACCGTATTTTGATTGATTCATTGTTGTGTCTTTCGATGATATTCTGATTTATTCCCAAGATGAATCTGAGCATGCTGAGCATTTGAGAATTGTATTACAAACCTTGAGAGAAAAGCAATTGTTTGCTAAATTTTACAAGTGTGAGTTTTGGCTCCGAAAGGTCAGATTTCTAGGCTTATTGTTTCAGCTGAAGGTATTAGAGTTGACCTGAACAAGATTTCTGCGATTATAGATTGGAAACCTCCGAGAAATGTATCTGAAGTCCGTAGTTTTCTTGGACTAACGGGTTATTATTGACGATTTGTGAAAGGATTTTCGATGATTGCAACTCGGATGACAAAATTGCTTTAGAAATATGTAAAGTTCGAATGGTTTGAGGAATTGCAATAGAGTTTCGAACAATTGAAAGCACTATTAACAGAGGCACCGATTTTAGTTTAGCTTGAGTCGGGTAAAGACTTCGTGATTTTCAGTGATGCATTATTGAATGGTCTGGGTTGCATTTTGATGCAGGAAGGTAAAGTAATAACTTATGCCTCGAGACAATTAAAGCCGCAAGAAAAGAATTACCCAACATACGATTTAGAGTTGGTTGCGATTGTGTTCACGTTGAAAATTTGGCATTATTACTAGTTTGGTGAGAAGTGCCACACCTATACAGATCACAAAAGTCTAAAATATCTGATGAGTCAGAAAGATTTGAATTTACGACAGCGAAGATGGTTAGAATTGTTAAAAGACTATGAATTAGTAATTGACTATCATCCGGGAAAAGCGAACGTAGTTGCTGATGCTTTGAGCAGAAAATCTCTATTTGCTTCGAGGGTGATGAATACTCAGTTAGCTTTGTCTAATGATGGCTCGATTATAGCTGAGTTGAGGGCTAGACCATTATTTCTTCAGCAAATCTGTGAAGCTCAGAAATTTGATAGTGAATTATAAACTAAACAAATTCAATGTGAGTTGACTTCTGATTTAGATTTTCAAATTGGATTTGATGACTGTTTGATGTTCCAAAATAGAATTTGTGTACCAAGAAATTCTAAACTTATTTAGAAAATTTTAAATGAAGCACATAGTGGTTGTTTATCCGTACATTTGGGAAGCACAAAAATGTAGAACGATCTGAAACAGTTGTATTGGTAGCCTGGTATGAAACGTGATATCTCAGTGTTTGTATCGAAATGTTTGATTTGTCAACAAGTCAAAGCTGAACATCAAGTACCATCAGGATTACTACAGCCTGTGTGATTCTTGAGTGGAAATGGGATAGAGTGACTATGGATTTCGTGTCGGGTTCGCCCCTATCTCTGTAAGAGAAAGATGCGAACTGGGTTATAGTTGATAGATTGACGAAATCTACGTATTTCATACCAGTACATACAGACTTCTCGCTTGATAAACTAGCTGAATTATATATCTCTGAGATTGTTAGATTGCACGGGGTGCCTATTTCTACTGTTTTGGATAGAGATCCGAGGTTCACATTGCAATTTTGGAAGAAATTGCAAGAAGCTTTGGTTTCATAGTTGCATTTCAATACAATGTTTCACCCGTAAACTAATGGTCAATTTGAGAGAATTATTCAGATACTCGAAGATATTTTACGTTGTTGCAGTTTAGAGTTTCAAGGTAGTTGGGAGAAATACTTACCTTTGATTGAATTTGCTTATAATAATAGCTTTCAGTTGAGTATTAAAATGGCTCCGTATGAAGCTTTTTATATGGTCGTAAATGTCAAACACCATTGTATTAGACCAAGCTTAGCGAGAAAAGATTCACGGGGTTGATCTAATCAGAGAACCAAAAGAAAAAGTGAAAGTAATTTGTGATAGTCTGAAAGCAGCTTCAGATCGATAGAAATCGTATGCGGATTAGAAACGAAAATATATTGAATTTTAGATCAAAGATAAAGTATTCTTAAAGGTGTGGTCATGGAAAAAAGATACTTTGTTTTGGCCGAAAAGGGAAATTGAGTCTATGGTTCATTGGGCCGTATGAGATTATCGAGTGAATCACGCCAATGGCATATTGGTTAGAATTACCATCTGAGTAAGACAAAATTCATAATGTGTTCCATGTATCGATGTTGCGACGATACTGATCAGATCCCTCGCATATTATTTCTCCAACTAAAGTTGAGATTCAATCAGATATGTCGTACGGCAAAGAAACGGATCAAAGAATTAGGAAATAAAAGAATAGCGTTAGTGAAAGTCTTGTGGCATCGACACGGGACTTGTAACACCCCAAACCCGGCCTGGACGTTATGACCAAATCTGGCGTGTCACATGGACTTACGACTAAGTATGTGTTCTTCGTTTAATGTGACTAAAGTGATTTGTGTAAAAACAGTGGGTTAGTGAAAAGTCGGTTTAATAAGTCTTTAAGTTATCCATTTGCTACACTTGTTGAGTTTTGAAAATGTTCGTTAAATTTGAAAACCCGCGCAGCCCATATCTAGCAGTTTTGATATAGTATAAATAAAATCAGTAAATAAAAACCGAACAGAAAAAGAAATTAAAGGAGTGGCCTTGTTACAACTTAAAACCCGAAAATTTAAAATTTAAATAATTAAAATAGACTAACTAAAATAGAAGCCAACTTTGCAGATGATGTGGCCACTCCGAATCTCTCGCAGCTCCAAGCCTACTATGGTTGGGGATTACCTGTAGGGATGAAAATAAAGGGTGAGTTTGGTGAACTCAGTGTGTAACATAACCCAACCATAGCCCAAAACAGATCAAGCCTCAGAGTCAGATTTATTTGGGCCTTGGCCCAGTATAGAAATCAGAATGAAGCCCATAGGCCCATAACAGATACAGAATAGATATATCATATATGCAGAAAGCCCAACCCAGATCCATCCATAACACCCCCGTACCAGCCTTACACCATGTGGGGAGACTACTCGACCCACCTATCCGCTACACACCACAGTATTTGCAGCGAGGCTGCCAGATATTGTGACGAAGTCACCAGATTCAAATATTGTAGCGAGGCCACGAGAACAGATATATATGTATATATATGTGGCGAGGCCAGCAGAACAGATATATGTGGCGAGGCCACCAGAACGCTTCCTCCATCCATATAACCCATAACCCATGTAATAGATATACACGTCATAACATATATCATGCAGAATCAGAATATTATGCATCTCAGATAAACTTAACCCTAGGGGTATAACGGTCATTTTGTACATAGCGGTATAATGGTAATTTCACAAACTTAGGGGTATTTCAGTACTTTTTAATCCTTCTCAGAGATTTTGTACTTATTATACACACTATTATTCCATTTGTCGTTACGGTAGTATATCTTAACTTAGTTAACAGGTTTGGCCTCTTAAGCCCAAAACCCCTAATGGGCCCTATAGCATCTATTAGTAACTTAAACCCAATTAATCCAAGTTTTACGATCAGATTACCGATTTTAACCGTATTCTTTTATACAATCTGACAGATTCATCTTTAATGGCTATCTTGATCCATATGGGCTTGGAAGCCCATTGGGCCCATATTTGGCCCATCGAGGCCCAACTTACCAAAACGCACGGAATTGCGCTCTCTGCAATTCTACCATCTACTGTTTCAGATCCAACCCTCACAAAGTAATTGCATATTCACAGATCCTCACTGTACCGAACGTTCAGTCACTTTCGGTCACTTTTCGGCTTTTGCCGATTTAGTCTATAGAGGGGTATGATACACACCTGTTAACTGACAACGTGTTGACAAGATCCTCGCACGAAAAGCCTATAATCGATCACTAACGCGTTAGCCTAATAATCGACAACACTTAAAGCCTAACCCCCTTACCGCAATCGGCCAACATGGCCTAAGTCCTTAAAAATCTTACCTTTCAACCGAATATGGACTAGATCTAGATGTCCAACTGTGTTAGTCTTCAAAGCCCCTTGCTGTACGTCCCTTTGTCCACACTAGCGCATACAAAACCAAAAGAAAGAGAAACCAACAAAGCCTCAGTCCAATTGTTAATCACCCCTAAAGGGTTTCGGCTAATACCTTAACCATATGCAACTAAGAAAATTGTTTGAGTACTTACCAATATGTTAATCGGCCCAAGAAGAATCCTTAAATGCCTCCTTAATCCCGTTCTACGCTAGATCCAATCGTGAAGCTGAGATTAATCCCCAATCTAAATAACTAGAGATTAGGTCGACAAACTATAGAAGGGTTTAATAGCGAGAAAATAAAAAAAGAAAGGAGAGAGTGATGATGGTGAGATGGTTCGGCTATGGGTTGTAGAAGATACTAACAAATGAAGAGAAAGAAGAGAATATAAGACTAGGAAGAAATCGGCAAAGTGCAATGGAGGTTTCGGTCAACAAAAGCAATTGATTTCAAAGGCTTTCGGTCAAAAGGTGAATCGACAATGGAAGTAAGATGAAGAAGAAGAGATACGGTTGATAGAAGAAGAAGATGAATTCGGCTAGAAAAGGGAATGATGTTGTGGAATCGGTTTGTGGTGTGAAAAGAGAAGAAAAGAATAATGAGAAAGAGGAAAAAAAGAAAGAAAGTGGTTTCAGTCAAATGAGGATTCGGCAATAGAGGTGTAGTAGGGTTCAGTTACTAGGACAGAAAAGAAGAAGAGAAGGAGAAAAAAGAAGACCTAATGTGCTAAGCAAAATCGGCAAAAGAAAGCTCAAAAAGATCCCTAAAGAAATCAGCACAACTGGCACCCTAATTGCCGAAATACTCCCTATGCAAAATGCCGAAATTGCATTACCAAGAGTCCCCTAGCCGGCCACTTTCCTTCAAAATTCAAATGTCCTCAACTTCCTCCTTGATTTACTCACATGACCATTTCAAACTCTTCCAACCAGAGTTTTACGCAAAGTCTACCACTTACCACTCCTGTGCATAAAAATAAAACACCATCCTTTGATAACCTTGTGACTTGAACCTTGTCTCCCCCTAACTCCACACGCCACTTTAATAGCTCCCTAGAGGCGTCACTTAACCACTCTGCCAAGAGCCATTTTTGTGATTCATTTCACTAACTTTAATCTTAAAAGCCCACTTCTTCAGGACCTCCTTCTCTTAAACACTAAAATTTCTCAAATTCGTCAGGTTTCAACCTAAGCTTGGGCCTTTTAGGGGCCTACTATCGTACCAAAATATAATTTATTTAGTCAAAACACAGAAATTTAAGAATTTACCTAAAATCACAGAAATCCCGAAAAAGTCCCGAAAATCAGGGCGTTACAACTCTACCCTCCTTAAAGAAATTTCGTCCTCGAAATTTACCTTGTCCAAACAATTAAGGGTATTACTGACGCATCGCCTCCTTTGGCTCCCAAGTAGCTTCCTCTCTGCCATGATTACACCACAGTACTTTCACTAATGGAACTAAGTTCCTCCTTAGAACCTTCACATCTCTCTCTAGAATCTGTACGGGCTCCTCCTCGAAAGTCAAATCAGGCTGTACCTCGACCTCTGCAACAGGCACGACATGAGTAGAGTCAGAACGATATCGCCTTAACATTGATACGTGAAAAACATCGTGAATCCTGTCCAACTCTAGAGGTAACTCCAACTGGTAAGCCACTGGACCTACTCACTTACAAACCCGGTAAGGCCCAACGAACCTCGGACTCAACTTGCCTTTCTTTCTAAATCTTAGTATCTCCTTCTAAGGTGAAACTTTCAAAAAGACCATGTCACCCACTGAGTACTCAATCTCCTCACGGTTTAAGTTTGCATAAGACTTCTGCTGATCAGATGCTTCCTTTAACCGATCCCTAATCACCTTGACCTTTTCCTCAGTCTCTGCTACTAACTCAGGTCCAAGAACTTGTCCCTCGCCCAAGTCGGTCCAACAACTAAGTGTACGGCACTTACGTCCATACAACGCTTTGTAGGGTGCCATACGGATACTAGCTTGATAACTGTTATTGTAAGCGAATTCTGCCAACGGTAGATAATCCACCCAACTGCCTCGGAAGTCGATTACGCATCCCCTTAACATGTCTTCCAGAATCTGAATAACCCTTTCTAACTAACCATCAGTCTGAGGATGAAAAGCTGTGCTAAAGTTCAACTGTGTTCCCAACGCCTCATGCAACTTTTGCCAAAACTGAGATGTGAATCTAGGATCTCGATCAGAAATAATCGACACTGGCACTCCATGCAGAAGCACAATTTTCGCCACATACAATTTGGCTAACTTCTGAAGTGAATAATCAGTGTGAACAGGTATGAAATGAGCAGATTTGGTTAACTTATCCACAATTACCCAAATCAAGTCCTTCTTCGTCGGTGTCAAGGGTAATCCACTCACAAAATCCATGGTTACCCTTTCCCACTTCCAAAGTGGTACTTTCACTGATTGCAAAAGTTCGGAAGGTAAATGATGTTCAGCTTTCACTTGCTTGCAAGTCAGACATTTCCTCACAAATCCTGTTACCTCTCGCTTCAGTCCAGGCCACCAATACAATTCCTTTAAATTGCGATACATCTTATTCCCCCAGGATGCATAGCACACAATCCTCCATGAGCTTCTTTCAGAATTGCTTGCCTCAAGTCGGAGTCCCTCGGAATGCAAACTCTACCTCGGAAACACAGAGCTCCCTCACTGTTCAGTCCAAACTTAGAAGTATCCCTATTCTTAACCTGCTGGAATCGAGAAACTAACGACTCATCCTTTAGCTACTTTTCCTCAATCTCATCAACCTTGGTTGGCCTTACTTGCAGTTCTGCTAGCAGACTACCGTCGTCATATAGACTTAAACGAGCAAACATTGCTCTCAGATCAGATACGGCTCTACGACTTAGGGCATCAGCCACCACATTAGCTTTGCCTGGGTGATACTCAATCGCACAGTCATAATCCTTAAGCAACTCTATCCATCTCTGTTGCCTAAGGTTCAGCTCCTTCTGAGTCAACAAGTACTTCAGACTCTTATGATCTATGTATATAACACATCTCTCTCCATACAGATAATGTCTCTAAATCTTGAGTGCAAAGACTACTGCTGCCAACTCCAGATCGTGAGTAGGATAGTTTACTTCATGAGGTTTAAGCTGTCGCGAAGCATAAGCAACCACTTTACCCTCTTGCATCAACACACAGCCTAACCCTACATGTGATGCGTCCCTGTACACGGTGAAATCCTTCTCAGACTCTGGCTGAATCAATACAGGTGCCTCGGTCAGAACTTTCTTTAACTTCTCAAAAGCTTATTGCTGCTTCTCAGTCCAAACAAACGGTATTTCTTTCCTTACAAGCTTTGTCAGAGGTGCTGCCAACACAGAAATCCTTCCACAAACCTTCTATAGTACCCAGCCAAACCTAGAAAACTCTAAATTTTCGATACTGACCTTGGTGGTTTCCATTCCAGAATCACTTCAATCTTTCGAGGGTCCACCTTAATCCCTTCAGCAGAGACAACATGACCTAAGAAGGTTACTTCCCTCAACCAGAACTCACACTTACTGAATTTTGCATAGAGTTCCTTCTCCCTCAGCACTTGCAGCACAATACGGAGGTGTTCATCATGCTTCTCCTTAGATTCAGAATATACCAGAATATCATTGATAAAGACGACCACGAATCGATCCAAGTATGGTTGGAAAACTCGATTCATCAGATCCATAAATGCTGCAGGTGCGTTCATCAGCCCAAATGGCATAACCAAAAACTCATAGTGACCATACCGAGTTCTGAATGCCGTCTTGTGAATATCCACCTCCTTAACCCTTAACTGATGGTATCCAGATCGAAGGTCAATCTTGAAAAATACCGAAGCTCCCCTAAGCTGGTCGAGTAAATCATCGATTCTTGGCAGTGGGTACTTATTCTTAATCGTCAGCTTGTTCAACTACCGATAATCGATGCACATCTGCATTGATCCATCCTTCTTCTTCACGAACAACACTAGTGCTCCCCACGGAGACACGCTCGGTCTAGTAAAGCTCTATCCAACAATTCCTGAATCTGGGCTTTCAGTTCCACCAACTCCTTCAGTGCTATTCTGTAAGGTGCGATGGACACCAGTGCTGTTCTTGGCAATAAATCGATTCCAAACTCGACCTCTCGATTCAGAGGCAAACCCGGAAGCTCATCTAGAAAAACATCTTGAAAATCCTTAACGGTTCTAACCTTATCCACCGTTAGATCCTCAGTTTCCGATTGACTTATAAATGCCAAATAAGCTTCACAACCCTTACGAATCCACTTCTCAGCCCTCAATGCCGACACCACATTACACAAATAATCCCTACGCTCGCCTATCACCAGAACCTCCTCATCCTCTGCGGTTTTTAACCTCATTCACTTGGCAGCACAATCCAGAATAGCCCTATGCTTAACAAGCCAATCCATCCCCAAGATGAGATCGAATTCTCTAAAAGGCAGTTCCATCAGATCTCCAAAGAAAACTTTTTCTTAAGTTTCTAAAGGCACGTCTCTATATAGTTTGTCTACCCTAACCGAGTGACCCAAAGGACTTAGTACAGATACCCTACTCACGGTCTCCTCAGAGCGCACATGCAACATATGAATGGGTAGATCCAACATCTATCAACGCAGTGTATGGCATACTATAAATCAGAAACGTACCCGTTATGACGTCAGGTGCATCACCCTCCTCTCGGCGACGAGCTACATACACCAACGCTGCCTGACGAGCCTTAGCAAATCCAGCACCCCTGCCAGGTGCCCCTCGTCCTTGACCATTACCATTACCATCGCTACCTTGCCCTTGTCCTCCTAGAAACTGTGGTCCACCCCTCACCGGTTGAGCAACCCTCTGACCTACAGCCTGAACCTGATCTGGTTCCTGGGGACAATCCTTAACCATATGTTCTATTGATCCGCATCGAAAATAAAGACCAGAACATTTTCGGTACTCACCGACATGTACTTTACCATAATTCCTACAATCTTGTGGTCTAACAACATTCACGGTACTGCTCGACTGGCTCCACCACCCTTGCTCTCTTAATATTCTTGTTGGCACCACCGGCTGGTCCAGAATCTCTCCGAAAGCGGTTTCGATCTTTTCCTGATTTGTCTTTCAGTACGCTTCACCTCCTCAGCTATCTTAGCTTTCTCCACTAAAGCAGTAAAGTCGCGCTACCTCTGCGAAGCAATCAGCACCCTTAGTTCATCTCTCAGACCATCCTCGAAACGCACGCTACGTTCGTACTCTGTAGCAACTATCCCCGAAGCATACTGACTTAGCCTTAGAAACTCAGACTCGTACTCAGTAACTGTCTTACTCCCTTGAACTAGATTCAAAAATTCATTCCTACGAGTGTCCACATAACTAGCCCTAACATACTTTCCTTTGAAGGCTGTTTTAAACAGCTCCCAAGTTACTTTATTAGCAGGAGTTCCATCTCTCACCGTGAGCCACCACTGATAAGCCTCAGCTCTAAGTAACGATATGGCTCCCTTCATCTTCTGCTCCATAGAGCAGTCCAGATCATCCATAATCCGCTCTGTAGCCTCTAACCAGTACTCAGCCACATTCTGAGCTACACCAGATACGCCTCTAAAAATCTCTGCTCTATTAGCCCTAAGCCGCTCAGAGATAGACCCTCGAATTCCATTTCCCGTACTTGCCCCAGCAACCCTTTCCAAAACTCGAAGCATTGCCTGAGATAGAGCGTCATCCCCAGCACCTCAATCGTGAGACTCTACTTCCGTTGTCGGTGGTACCGGTGCATCAGCTGTCGGCATATGTCTTGAAGACGAGGACCCAGCCTACGCACTACATCGACCACGTACATGGCCTCTTTCACGAGCTGCTCAGGTACTCATTTTGTATTATCTGTTTAGGAATTTTATGCATTAGTTAAATATTCCAGTGTTTATTACAGATGTCTTATGAACATACAGTAATTTAGAGTTTGTTTTCTTTCGCGGTAGCCTAGCTACAGTCTCAGCCTACTTATCAGAATTTCTACAGTTTCAGTACTACTCTAATCTAGAGTATCATAATAGGGTTTTAGTACAGACATGTAACAGAATTTCCATAAAGATTCAGGAAATTCAGAAAACTTACAGACTTGGGCCAGAGATTCGGTGTGCCACCTTCTTAAAAACCATTTTAGAAAACTGAGTTCAATCCTTAGAAATCATTTATTTGTAGGAAGAGAATATTGAAAACGACCTCGAAAACAATTTTGAAAACAACTTGTTAAAAAAAGCAATTTTCTAAAAACCTTTATTCAATGTTAAAACTCCCGTTTTAGACCCGTTCCACAGCCGCGTTGTTGCAACCTGGCTCTGATACCATAAAATGTAACACCCCAAACCCGGCCTAGACGTTATGACCAAATCTGGCGTGTCACATGGACTTACGACTAAGTATGTGTTCTTCGTTTAATGTGACTAAAGTGATTTGTGTAAAAATAGTGGGTTAGTGAAAAGTCGGTTTAATAAGTCTTTAAGTTATCCATTTGCTACAGTTGTTGAGTTTTGAAAATGTTCGTTAAATTTGAAAACCCGCGCAGCCCATATCTAGCAGTTTTGATATAGTATAAATAAAATCAGTAAATAAAAATCGAACAGAAAAAGAAACTAAAAGAGTGCCTTATTACAACTTAAAACCCGAAAATTTAAAATTTAAATAATTAAAATAGACTAACTAAAATAGAAGCCAACTTTGCAGATGATGTGGCCACTCCGAATCTCTCGCAGCTCCAAGCCTACTATGGTTGGGGATTACCTGCAGGGATGAAAATAAAGGGTGAGTTTGGTGAACTCAGTGTGTAACATAACCCAACCATAGCCCAAAATAGATCAAGCCTCAGAGCCAGATTTATTTGGGCCTTGGCCCAGTATAAAAATCAGAATGAAGCCCATAGGCCCATAATAGATACAGAATAGATATATCATATATGCAGAAAGCCCGACCCAGATCTATCCATAACACCATCTACTAGCTTTACACCATGTGGGGAGACTACTCGACCCACCCATCCACTACATACCACAGTATTTGCAGCGAGGCTGCCAGATATTGTGACGAAGCCACCAGATTCAGATATTGTGGCGAGGCCACCAGAACAGATATATGTGGCGAGGCCACCAGAACGCTTCCTCCATCCATATAATCCATAACCCATGCAACAGATATACATGTCACAACATACATCATGCAGAATCAGAATATTATGCATCTCAGATAAACTTAACCCTAGGGGTATAACGGTCATTTTGTACATAGCGGTATAATGGTAATTTCACAAACTTGGGGGTATTTTAGTAATTTTTAATCATTCTCAGAGATTTTATACTTATTATACACACTATTATTCTATTTGTCGTTACGGTAGTATATCTTAACTTAGTTAACAGGTTTGGCCTCCTAAGCCCAAAACCCCTAATGGGCCCTACATCATCTATTAGTAACTTAAACCCAATTAATCCAAGTTTTATGATCAGATTACCGATTTTAACCGTATTATTTTATACAATTTGAAAGAACATCTTTAATGGCTATCTTGATCCATATGGGCTCGGAAGCCCATTGGGCCCATATTTGGCCCATCGAGGCCCAACTTACCAAAACGCACGGAATTGCGCTCTCTACAATTCTACCATCTACTGTTTCAGATCCAACCATCATAGAGTAATTGCATACTCATAGATCCTCACTGTATTGACCGTTCAATCACTTTCGGTCACTTTTCGGCTTTTGTCGATTTAGTTTATAGAGGGGTATGATACACACCTGTTAACTAATGAAGTGTTGACAAAATCCTCACACGAAAAGCCTATAATCGATCACTAACGCGTTAGCCTAATAATCGACAACACTTAAAGCCTAACCCCCTTACCGCAATCGGCCAACATGGCCTAAGTCCTTAAAAATCTTAACTTTCAGCCGAATATGGACTAGATCTAGATGTCCAACTGCGTTAGTCTTCAAAGCCCCTTATTGTATGTCCCTTTGTCTACACTAGCGCATATAAAACCAAAAGAAAGAGAAACCAACAAAGCCTCAGTCTAATCGTTAATCACCCCTAAAGGGTTTCGGCTAATACCTTAACTATATGCAACTAACGAAAATTGTTTGAGTACTTACAAATATGTTAATCGGCCCAAGAAGAATCCTTAAATGCCCCCTTAATCCCGTTCTATGCTAGATCCAAACGTGAAGCTGAGATTAATCCCCAATCCGAATAACTAGAAATTCAGTCGACAAACTATAGAAGGGTTTAATAGCGAGAAAATAAGAAAAGAAAGGAGAGAGTGATGATGGTGAGATGGTTCGGCTATGGGTTGTAAAAGATACTAATAAATGAAGAGAAAGAAGAAAATATGAGACTATGAAGAAATCGGTAAAGTACAATGGAGGTTTCGGTCAACAAAAGCAATCGATTTCAAAGGCTTTCGGTAAAAGGTGAATCGGCAAAGAAGTAAGATGAAGAAGAAGAGATACGGTTGACAGAAGAAGAAGATGAATTCGGCTAGAAAAGGGAATGATGGTATGGAATCAGTTTGTGGTGTGAAAAGAGAAGAAAAGAAAAATGAGAAAGAGGAAAGAAAAGAAAGTGGTTTCGGTCAAATGAGGATTCAACAATAGAGGTGTAGTAGGTTTCGGCTACTAGGACAGAAAAGAAGAAGAGAAAGAGAAAAATAAGACCTAATGTGCTAAGAAAAATCGGCAAAAGAAAGCTCAAAAAGATCCCTAAAGAAATTGGCACAACTAGCACCCTAATTGCCGAAATACTCCCCTATGCAAAATGCCGAAATTTCATTACTAAGAGTGCCCCTGCCGGCCACTTTCCTTCAAAATTCAAATGCCCTCAATTTCCTTCTTGATTTACTTACATGACCATTTCAAACTCTTCCAACTAGAGTTTTACCCAAAGTCTACCACTTACCACTCCTGTGCATAAAAATAAAATACCATCCTTTGATAACCTTGTGACTTGAACCTTGTCTCCCCCTAACTCCACATCCACTTTAATAGCTCCCTAGAGGTGTCACTTAACCACTCTGCCAAGAGTCCTTTTTATGATCCATTTCGCTAACTTTATCTTAAAAGCCCACTTCTTTAGGACCTCCTTCTCTTAAACACTAAAATTTCTTAGATCCATCAGGTTTCAACCTAAGCTTGGGCATTCTAGGGGCCCACTATCGTACCAAAATATAATTTATTCAGTCAAAACATAGAAATTTAAGAATTTACCTAAAATCACAGAAATCTTGAAAAAGTCCCGAAAATCAGGGCGTTACAGGACTGAAAAAGCTACGTGGGAAGCCGAGGATGCTATGAGAAAATAGTACCCTAGCCTATTCACTTGTTAGATTTTTTGGGACGAAAATCCCTAAAGGGGAGAGTTGTAATAGCCCGTTTTTAGCTAAATCAGAATAGTAGTTTCAAAATCACAAATTTGAGGTTAGAAAATTATTTTAATATTATTTTAAGTATTTACAGCATGTTAGTATAATGGTGTGAAATTTTTGTGAAGAAATTTTATCGTTTGTATGCTTAATTCGGTAAAAAGGACTAAATTGCATGAAATGCAAATGTGATGTTCTATAGTTTAAAGTGCTTAATAGCTATGAATTATTAAATTGGAAGTCCTTATGCAAATATTGCCATTAATATGGTAAGTGAACAATAATGGACATATATTTGATGTAACGCCCCGAAAATATAGGGGTTGTAATTTTTCATGTTTTAACACAAATAGCATGTTTGGTGTGTTGGCTAGATGAGTTGGGTGTGTTTGAGAGTGTTAGAGAAGCCTGGGTTCAAGTCTGGGCTTTTACAAAATTTTTAATTTTTCTTTTAAATGAATCTGGACATTGGGACATAAGCCTTTTAAATAATAGTGGTTGTTTTAAATAATAGTGGCTAGGTGGCGCTACAGGTGCCGAAACCCAACAGAACAAGTGCCAAATTCTGACTATCTCTTTTGAAGCCTTTCCTTCTTTACTTCACACATTCCTCTACCGAATACTCTACTTACTTTTCTTGCCCTGGTAACCCTTTTTCCTCTTGGCCGAACCTACCACTCTTGCCTTTCTCTTCTTTGTCAGCTTTTCTTTAGGGGTGACCGAATTTTTCTTTGTTAATCCTTGATAGCCGAATTCATTTCCCTCTTCATTTTTATTTCTTTGTATTCTCTCTTCAATCAGCTTTTCAATGTTCTCTGGGTGTTTTCTTTTTCCTTTGATTTTCTCTTTTGGTGGAACGTTGGCCGAATCTCAAACACTCTTCTTCTCTGTTTGGTTTTGTAAGGGGTGTTCTCAAAATCGGTAGGTGGTATTGTCCCTCTGTTTTTTTATGAACTATTCTCTATTTTCCTTTTGTTATGAGCCGCATGTCTAACCTTGTCCTTGATCTATTACTCGATGGGTTCCTAGGTGGTCTTGAGGGGTGAAAAAGCGTAAGGGTATTCAGTCGTTCAAGTTATTTCTATTACTTTTCGGTTAAGGTAAATGCATTACCTTGTTTGGGAGGCCGAATATTCTTTTTCTTTTGCAAGCCAAATGTTTGTGGTTTTAAGCCACATTTGTAAGTTATTCTTGCGATGAGATTTGTGGTTGTGTAACGAACCGGTAGTAGTGTTTGGTCGTTTCTTATCAACAGTTTAAGGGGAGCAAAAATAGTGTATCGCGCAAGGTATGCAATGTTGTCGATTTGGGTAGGTGTTTTTCTACACTATTAAGCAAAAAACTGATTGTACGTTGGAACAGTTGTAGGTTGGGTGTTTATGGAGTTTGAAGCGGTTTTGTGAAATGGTGTGTAATTGTACACCCAATACTATTACTGTCAAACATTGGATAAAGGTGTGTAAACGCACCCTATTTTACTGTGCATCGGTAAAAGTCGAAAAGCTGAAATGTCGAAACTTTGACATTTGCGGCCTCGCGAGCGTGTGAACACTCGTGGGGCAAACCGAGCCCAGTAATCTTGGGCGGCAGACTGCAGAGGCCTTCAAGGGTGTTTTCGTGGGCTTGGGGCCGTTTTGGGCCTCGTTGGGTCGAATTGAGCCGTGTGGGCCTGATGGCTAGTAGGCTCCACACGGATAAAATCTACGGTAAGGGACAATTATTGGACTGGGCTTTGTAAATTAAATCGTCGTGACTGAATTTAAACTAAATGGGCCACACGAGTGTGTGGGCCCATTTGGGCCGAGTGATGGGCCTTAGGCCCATTTATACTTTTTTGACCACTTAGGTTGTCTGAGTCATTCGAGATGATTGAAGACTTTCTAAAGGGTCATTATATGTACCGACCCCAAATCTAGTAAAATGACCAAAATACCCTTGAGGGGTAAAATTATTATTTTACCCTTAACCGATGAAAAGACCGTTTTACCCCTAGTGGTAGGTTGTTTGATGTGTATGATATTTATATGACTGGTTCTGAGTGTGACATACTACATACACGTAATATTTATGTCACGACATACCGCATGGGGTGGGGATTTTGATTTGAAGGAAGTACTGTTTAGTGGCTCTGCCACGTATTTACTATTACTGGTGGCTTTGCCACATATTCTGATTCTAGTGGCTTTGCCACATTTACTATCATTAGTAGCTTTGTTGCGTTATTATTGCTAGCAGCTTCACTGCGATATTGGTGTGTTGGCTGGGTGGGTCGATTTTATCCCCACATGGTGTGTTGGTTGGTACAGGTGGTGTGTTGGTTGGATTGGGATGGGTTGCATATTTGTACTGTACTAATACTGTATTGGGCTTAGGCCCACACTGTTACTGTATAGGGCTAAAGCGCAGACTGTTTTGCTAATTAATAGGGCTCAGGCCTAGACTGTATCTTTATGCACTGTTCTGTTAGACTGATAGGGGATTACACACTGAGTTTTCGCAAACTCACCAGTTTTTAACTGTGCAGGTAATCCTCAGTGTTAGGCAATTTGGAGCTGCGAGAGACTAGGAGAAGGCCACACGATCGCGAATGATTTCCTTATGATGTTATTTAGTTAAAGATTTTATATTTGGCTTTTAATTTTTGTAATAAGGCCATTTTGGTGGGTTTTTAACTTTTATTTGGTCTTTTGATTTCATATTTTAAACTGCTAGAATAGGAAAATCAAGTTTACGAAATAATAAACGTTTTCAAAAAAAAGCACACATTTTCTTTAACCTTAAGATTTTCAACTAGAGAAGCTTTCGTGGTTTTAATCAAATTAAGAAACCCACATTAATAAATATGGCAACTACATTTCCTAAAATTGGCTTTAAAGTGTAATGACGAAATTTACCAAATTTTCTCATGCAATAAAAACTAGACGGGTTTTAAATTAAATTCGGATTTTTATCAACAAGTCTAAGTTTTTGGAAATCTTTTTGATGGGAGGATTGTTGAACACAAACATTTGAACATTAAATGAACTTTTATTGACAATTCCATTTCGTTTACGACATTTTGATCTGACATGTCAGAATCAGCCATAACGTCTAGGCTGGGTTTGGGGTGTTACATTTAGTGGTATCAGAGCCAAGTTACAAAACTCAGTTGTGGAAAGGGTTTTGAAATTTTTTCTAAAAATCTAGTTTTAAAAGAGATGATTTCAAAGAATGTTGTTTTAGAATGTTGTTACTGGAAGTGTGACACACAGAGTCTCCGGCGCGAAATTTGTAAGTTTTCTTTAATACTGTTTACTCTTATAGACTAAAACATTATACTGAGAAACTACTATAGATAGTAGTATTGAAACTCTGTAGTTAGAGTAAACTGAGACTGTAAGAATTTAAAACTATAGAAGACTGAAAACTGTAGTGAGGTTTCGTTCTGCAAAAACAAAACTTTAACTACTGCTTTTCATAAAACATCTGTTAATAAAAATTGGAAGTATGAACTGGTTTATAAAACTTCTAAAATAGATTAATTGCATTCGATATGAGCATAAGAGGTACTGGCGGAAGGGGTACACAAGGCTGTAGTAGAGGTCGAGAAAGTGCTAGGGCTGGGTCCTCAGCATCGGGCCCCACTAGAGAGGCACTAGCTTCGCCAGTGAATGAAACAGGGTCTTTTGATCGAGTAGTTGGGGATGATGCTCTATCCCAAGCAATGCTTCACGTTCTAGAGAGGGTTGCTGGAGCGAGTACTGGATCAGTGGGTCGAGGGTTAATTTCTAAGCGACTCCGGTCGAATGGAGTGAAAATCTTCAGTGGTGTGTCTAGTGTAGCCCCAAATGTAGTAGTGTACTGGTTGGAGGCTACTGAGTGGATAATGGATGACCTTGACTGCATTATGGAGCAAAAATTAAAGGGAATGGTATCCTTACTGCGAGATGAGGCCTACCTATGGTGGCTCACTATGAGAGAGGGTACGCCGGCTGACCGTTTGACATGGAGCTTCTTTAAGGCGGCCTTCCAAGGAAAATACGTAGGGGCGAGTTATGTGGACGCCCGAAAGAAGGAATTTCTGAACCTGACCTTGGGGAATAAGACTGTGGCAAAGTATGAGGCAGAGTTTTTGCGGCTGAGTCGCTATGCTCGGGGAATAGTAACGACCAAGTATGAACACTGTGTGCATTTCAAAGATAGCCTCCGGGATGGGTTGCAAGTACTGATAGCTTCATAGAAGGAGCGAGATTTTGCTGCTCTGGTGGAAAAGGAAAAAATTGCTGATGATATGAAGCGTTTTGAGCACCATAATCGTGAGAAAGACAACTGCAGATTTAAGAGGGATTCAGGGCCCTTGGGTTCTTCTGGAAGGCCTGTTAAGAAGGCCAGATTTGACGGGCCAGTTCGAGTAATCCTTGTTACTACTGTTAGACTGCAACCTTGTCTAGATTGTGGGAGATCTCACCTGAGTGAGTGCTGGAAAAGGACTGGGGCGTGTTTCAGATGTGGATCAATGGATCATCAAGTTAAGAATTGTCCTCAGAGGCTAAGTCAGATGCAAGCTATAGAACAGAGGTTTGTTCAGCTTGTGAGAGGTGGTCAGTAGCCACCGAGAGGCCGTGGGCAGCTAGAGGTGGAAACAGTATGGGACGAGGTCATGGAGCACCGGGCAGAGGTGCTGGTAATACTGAGTTGAGGCAGCTAGCTCTAGTTTATGCCGTTCATCACTGAGAGGATGGTAACGCCCCTAATGTCATAACTGGTACTTTCATAATTTATAATGTACCATACACTGATTTAATTGATATTGGGTCTACACACTCGTATGTTGCTTGCACTGTGTTTGTGACGTTGGGTCTTTAGTTTGAAACTACTACTAGTGAAATAACTGTAATAAGTCCATTGGGACAGTCGGTTAGGGTAAATAAGTTATTCTGAGATGTGCCTCTAGAGGTTCAGGGAATAACCTTTCCAGCGGATTTGATGGAACTACCGTTTGGTGAATTCAACCTTATATTAGGTATGGATTGGCTAGTGAGACACCGTGTGAGTTTGGATTACACTGCTAAGCATGTGGTGTTGAAGACTACTGAGGGTGAGGAGGTGACTGTGATAGGGGAGTGAAATATTATTTGTCTAATGTAATCTCAGGGTTAAAGGCCGAAAAACTGGTTTGTAAAGGCTGCGAGGCGTTTACAGCTTATGTCAGCAATTTTAATTCTAACGGTCCTTCTGTTGGCAATGTTAGAACTATTAAGGAGGATGTATTTTTTGATGAGCCCCTTAGTTTGCCTCCGAATCGTGAGGTTGAATTCGGTATTGAGCTCTTACTTGGAATAGCTCTGGTGTCCATCACCTGTTATAAGATGGCACCGATGGAGCTAGTAGAATTAAAGGCCCAAATTCAAGAATTGTTAGGCCGAGGATTTATTCGACCTAGTGTGTCTCCATGGGAGCACCAGTTTTATTCGTCAAGAAGAAAGATGGGTCTATGCATATGTGTATTGACTATCAACAGTTAAATAAGCTGACAATCAAGAATAAGTACCCCTGCTAAGGATTGATGATCTTTTTGATCAGTTTAGAAAAGCTTCAGTTTTCTCCAAGATCGACCTCCGTTCTAGGTACCATCAGCTAGGGTTAAAGAGGCTGATGTGTATAAGGCTACATTTAGGACTCGGTACAGTCAGTACGAATTCCTAGTAATGCCGTTTAGGCTTATGAATGCACCAGTAGCTTTTATAGACCTCATGAACCGAGTATTCCAACCCTATCTAGACCGGTTCATGGTGGTGTTCATAGACGATATTTTGGTGTATTTGAGAACTGAAGAGGAGCATGATGTACATCTTCAAACTATTTTGCAAATTCTGAGGGAAAAATAACTATACGCCAAATTTAACAAGTGTGAGTTTTGGCTGCATGAGGTGACATTTTTGGGTCACATGGTGTCTGCTGAGGGGATTTGGGTTGATCCCAAAAAATTGAAGCCGTACTAGGTTGGAAACCACCTAGGACTGTATCTGAGATTTGAAGCTTTCTAGGTCTGGCTGGGTATTATAGACATTTCGTTGAAGGGTTTTCTGTGATAGTAGTACCCCTAACTAAGTTGTTGCGTAAAAGGGTACCATTTAATTAGATTGATACGCAATAAGAGAGTTTTGAGAAAATGAAAAAGGTTCTGACTGAGGCCCCTGTCTTAATACGGCTAGAGTCTGGGAAGGAATTTACTATTTATAGTGGTGCATCGCACATCGGTTTGGGTTGTGTGTTGATGCAAGAGGGAAAGGTGGTTACTTACGTATCTCGTCAGCTTAACCTCACGAGGTGAATTACCCTACTCACGACTTGGAGTTAGCAGCGGTGGTATTCGCACTAAAGATCTAGAGGCATTACTTATATGGTGAGAAATGTATTATTTACACAAAACACAAGAGCCTCAAATACCTCATTACTCAAAAGGAGTTTAATCTTAGGCAGCTGAGATGGATAAGCTGCATAAGCACTATGACTGTTCGATTGAGAACCACCCTGGTAAGGCCAATGTAGTGGCTGATGCACTGAGCCGTAGGGCTTTATCGATTTGAGAGCAATGTTTTCTTGTCTCAGCCTATTTGATAATGGTAGTTTGTTGGCTGAGCTTCAAGTGATACCGTCGTGGACTGAACAAATTAAGAGTAGGTAGTTGTTGGATGAATCACTGGTTGCTCGGTTCTAACAAGTTGAGAATAGGGTAACTGTAGATTTTGGGCTGAATAGCGAAGGGGTATTGTGTTTCCGTGGGAGAGTTTGTGTTCCGAAGGATGCTGACTTGAGACTATCTATGCTGCAGGAGGCACATAGTAGTCCCTGTACAATGCATCCTGGCAGAAACAAAATGTATCATGACCTGCATGAACTGTATTGGTGGCCAGGACTGAAGCGTAAAGTTACCGATTATGTGAGTAAGTGCCTGACATGCCAGCAAGTTAAGGTTGAGCCTTAACTGCCTTCTGGGTTACTGCAGCCAGTTAAGATTCCACTCTGGAAGTGGGAAAGAGTAACCATGGATTTTGTGAGTGGGCTGGCCCTGGTACCAAATAAGAAGGATTCGGTATGTGTTATCATAAACCGATTGACAAACCTGCACATTTTATACCAATCCGCACTAATTATTCACTGTAGAAGTTGGCTAAGTTGTATGTGGCTGAGATTGTTAGACTGCATGGGGTACTGGTTTCAATCATATCAGACAGAGATCCTAGATTCACATCTCGATTCTGGAAGCAGTTACACGAGGCGTTGGGTACAAGATTGGATTTCAGTACTGCCTTCCACCCTCAGATAGATGGTTAGTCAAAAAGGGTGATTCAGATACTGGAAGACATGTTAAGAAGCTGTGTAATTGACTTCCGAGGTAGTTGGGAAGATTACTTGCCACTAGCATAATTTACGTATAACAACAACTATCAGTCTAGTATTTAGATGGCATCGTACGAGGTGTTATATGGTCGTTGGTGCCGTATTCCTACCTATTGGACTGAGCTGGGTGAGCAGCGAGTTCTAGGGCTAGAGTTAGTTTTTGATACCGAAGAAAAATTAAAGTTCATTCGAGATCGGTCAAAGGAAGCATCTGATAGGCAGAAGTCATATGCCGACTTGAAGCATAAGGAGATCGAGCATTTTGTGGGGGATTATGTCTTTTTAAAGGTCTCGCCATGGAAGAAAATTCTGAGATTTGGATAAAAAGGCAATTTGAGCCATCGATTTATTGGGCCTTACTGTATACTGAAGCGAGTAGGGCCAGTTGCCTACCAGCTTGACTTACCTCTAGAGTTGAACAGAATTCACAATGTGTTCCACGTCTCCATGCTGAGGCGATACCGCTCTGATCCCTTACACATAGTGCCGATTGAGGAGATCGAAGTTAGGCCTGATTTGACTTTTGAGGAAGAACCGGTGCAGATATTAGATCGTGACGTTAAGGTGTTGAGAAGGAAATTTGTCTCACTGCTTAAGGTGGTTTGGTGTAATCATGGTTCAAAGGAAGCCATGTGGGAACCTGAGGAGGCGATGCGACAGTAATACTCTCACCTTTTCGGACTAGGTAAATTTTGAGGCCGAAATTTCATTAGGGGCTAGAGTTGTAACGCCCCGAAAATATAGGGGTTGTAATTTTTCATATTTTGACACAAATGGCATGTTTGGTGTGTTGGTTAGATGATTTGGGTGTGTTTGAGAGTGTTAAAGAAGCCTGGGTTCAAGTCTGGGCTTTTACAGAATTTTTAGTTTTTCTTTTAAATGAATCTGGACACTAGGATATAAGCTTTTGAAATAATAGTGGTTGTTTTATGACACAAAAAGAGATGGGATCTAGTGGCTAGGTGGCGCTACAGGTGTGGCAAGGGGTCTGAGGTTCAAGGCGGGGCATGCGTAATAGAATGTTTATTTTGCTGCTTGAGGTAGGGAGGTGTTGGAGCTGGATTGGAACTCTGAGGTTGAATTGGCCATGGGTAATGAGAGGTTGGAGTGGATTAAGGAGGGATAGTGGGAGGAGATTATGGAGAGAATCAAGAAAGTTGGAAGCTTAGAAAAGTGTAGCCGAATTGGGTAACTTGTAAGTGCAAATTTGACTAGGGTCTCTTGGGTGTGCAAGTGCCAAATTGGTATAAGGACATTAGGGTGTTTTTCCCATTTAGTTTTTGATAGCCTCTCTTGAGTTTTCTCTTTTTTGGTTTTTGTGCATGTTTGCTTTTTGACCATTCGGGTTCTTTTCTCATTTGACATTATTTCTCAAGTTGTTTTGTTCACCTTGTCGAAACCCAACACAACAAGTGTCAAATTCTAACAATCTCTTTTGAAGCCTTTCCTTCTTTTTTTCTTGGCCGAACCTACCACTCTTGCCTTTCTCTTCGTTCTCAGCTTTTCATTAGGGGTGATCGAATTTTCCTTTGTTAATCCTTGATAGTCGAATTCATTTCCCTCTTCATTTTCATTTCTTTATATTCCCTATTGAATCTGCTTTTCACTATTCTCTGGGTGTTTTCTTTTTCCTCTGACTTTCTCTTTTGGTGGAACGTTGGCCGAATCTCAAACACCCTTCTTCTCCATTTGGTTCTGCAATGGGTGTTGTCAAAATCGGTAGGGTGGTATGGTCCCTCTATTTTTTTATGAACTATTCTCTATCTTCCTTTCGTTATGAGCCACATGTCTAACCTTTGTCCTTGATCTGTTACTTGATGGGTTCCTAGGTGGTCTTAAGGGGTGAAAAAGCATAAGGATATTCAGTCATTCAAGTCCTTTCTATTACTTTTCGGTTAAGGTAAATGCATTACCTTGTTTGGGAGGCCTATTATTTTTTTGCTTTTGCAAGCTGAATGTTTGTGGTTTTAAGCTACATTCGTAAGTTATTCTTGCTAATGAGATTTGTAGTTGTGCAGCGAATCGGTAGTAGCATTTGGTCGTTTCTTATCAGCAATCTAAGGGGAGCAAAAATCGCGTATTATACAAGGTATGCAGTATTGTCGATTTGGGTAGGTATTTTTTACACTATTACTCAAAAGACTGATTGTATGTTAGAACGGTTGTAGGTTGGGTGTTTGTGGTGTTTGAAGCGATTTTTTGAAAAGGTGTGTAATCATACACCTAATACTGTTACTGTCAAACACTGGAAAAAGGTGTGCAAATGCACCTTATTTTACTGTGCATCGGCAAAACTAAAAAGCCAAAATGCCGAAACTTCGGTATTTACGGCCTCGTGAGCGTGCGAACACTCGTGGGGCAAACTGAGCCCAGCAATCATGGGTGACAGACTGTTGAGGCCTCCACGAGTGTTTTCTTGGGCTTGGGGCCATTTTGGGCCTCGTTGGGCCAAATTGAGCCTTGTGGGCCCGATGGGCTAGTGGGCCCCACACGGATAAAATCCATGGTAAGGGACATTATTGAACTAGGCTTTGTAAATTAGATCGCCGTGACTGAATTTAAGCTAAATGGGCCACACGAGCGTGTGGGCCCATTTGGGTCGAGTGATGGGCCTTAAGCCTATTTACATTGTTTTGGCCACTTAGGTTGCCTGAGTTATTCGAGACGACTGCAGACCCTCTAAAGGGTCGTTATATGTACCGAAACCCTACATCTAGTAAAATGACCAAAATACCCCTGAGGGGTAAAATTACCATTTTACCCCTAACCGATGAAAAGATCAATTTACCCTTAGTGGTAGGTTGTTTGATGTGTATGATATTTATATGACTGGTTCTTATCATGACATACTGCATACACGTAATATTTATGTCATGACATACCACATGGGGTGGGGATTTTGATTTGGAAGAAGTACTGTTTAGTGGCTCTACCACGTATTTACTGTTACTGGTGGCTTTACCACATATTCTGATTCTAGTGGCTTTGCCACGTTTACTGTCATTTGCAGCTTTGCTTTGTTATTACTGCTAGTAACTTCACTGCGATATTGGTGTGTTGGCTGGATGGGTCAATTTTATCTCCAAATGGTGTGTTGGTTGGTACGGGTAGTGTGTTGGTTGGATTGGGATGGGTTGCATATTTGCACTGTACTGATACTGTATTGGGCTTAGGCCCACACTGTTACTGTATAAGCCTAAAGCCTAGACCGTTCTGCTACTTAATAGGGCTCAGGCCCAAACTGTATCTTCATGCACTGTTCTATTAGACTCATAGGAGATTACACACTGAGTTTTCGCAAACTCACCAGTTTTTAATTGCGTAGGTAATCCCCAGCCTTAGGCAATTTGGAGCCGCGAGAGACTCGAAGAAGGCCACACGATCGCAAATGATTTATTTATGATGTTATTTAGTTAAAGTTTTTATATTTGGCTTTTAATTTTTGTAATAAGGCCATTTTGGGGGTTTTTAACTTTTATTTGGCCTTTTGATTTCATATTTTAAACTGTTAGAATAGGAAAATTGAGTTTTTAAAATAATAAACGTTTTCAAAGAAAAACAAGCATTTTCTTTAACCTTAAGATTTTCAACTAGAGAAGCTTTCATGGTTTTAATCAAATTAAGAAACCCACAATAATAAATATGGCAACTACGTTTCCTAAAATTGGTTTTAAAGTGTAATGACAAATTTTACCGAATTTTCTCATGCATAAAAAACTAGACGGGTTTTAAATTAAATTCAGATTTTTATCAACAAGTCTAAGTTTTTGGAAATCTTTTTGATGGGAGGATTGTTAAACACAAACATTCGAACATTAAATGAACTTTTATTGACAATTTCGTTTCTTTTACGATACTTTGATATCACATGCTAGAATCGACCATAACATCTGGGCCGGGTTTGGGGTGTTGCATTTGATATTTATATGTTTATTAATTAAGGTTAAATATGTAAATTTATAATTAAGGTAAATTAAAATAAAGCAAACAAATTATGTTCATCATTCTCATCTTTCTTCAACCAAAAAACAAAAGAAAAAGGAAGCTTGGAAGCATTTTAGCATTCGATCATTGCATGCTTCACTTGGGATGTGATTTTTGTTTAGTTTTCGATGATTTCTACGTTTCTATGATTGTTGTAACTAGTTCTAGCTAGCCTAGGGACTATTTTGCAAAATTATTATAGATTTTGAAAGCTGCCATTGTTGAATACATGTGTTACTTGATGTTTGATGATGAAATATGAATATTTGTTGATAGTTTTACAAGTTTTATTAAGTGATTTTGGGTGAAAATGCAAAATAAGGGTTAATTTGTGAAAATGCAAAAATGTGTGGTTAAATGTGTGAAAAAGTGATAAATATGGGTTGCTAGGGACATTATAGTAATTTGACTATCCTGGGTATTAAGAGAATTTCATGAATTTGTGATTTTGTGTAATAAGGACTAAATTGTAAAAATGTGAAAGTTTAGGGGCTAATGTGCAAAATAGCCCTAATGTGTATTTTGGACTAAATTGAATAAATAGATGAATAAATAGGTTGAATTTTGATTCATATAGATCAAGAAAGAGGAATTAGGACTTGGACCGGGGGAAAAGTAAAGTGATTAAATAGTTGATTCGTGTCGTCATTTCCGTATACGAGGTAAGTTCGTATGTTAATAAATGTTGTTTAATTTATGTTATAAATGTGTTATTATTGAATTGAATTGCGAATTTGGTTGGAAATGAGCCTTTGAATTTGATCAACCAAGATTTCACTGAGAAAAGTCTCGTACGAACCTTAGGAATTGTAATACCCCAAACCCGGCCTAGAAGTTAGACCCGAGTCTGGCGTGTTACATTGAAGGGTGAATCGTAAAAACTGGTGTAGTTGACAAACTGTGAAAACATTTGATTGTTCGAGGTTTGAAACAATATTTACAAAGCGATTTCCATTTCTAAAACCAGTCTTGCTAAATGAGTATTTTAGTTTAAAACGAGGTTCATTTGAAAATTTGTGTATTTGTAGGGTTGAAATCAAAACTTTAAATTGTCATTATAAGTGAAGACCAAGTAAGTTGTGGAAGCTTGTAAAAGTTTGTAGTTTGTGAAAACATGTTGATTTGAAAGCAGTTAATGTTTTTGGGAAACCGAGTTCTACTTTAAACATATATAAACCGTAATAACTAAAAATTCCAAATTTAATATCCAGAAATTATAAAGGCCTTATTACAACCCAAATTAAAACCAAAGTGCTTTAAGTAAATGAGCAAGATAGAATAAGACATATACAGTTGTGTGGCCCTCCCCAAGTCCCTCGCAACTCCGATTCAATTAAAGTTGGGGATTACCTGAAAGGTTAATAAACAGGGTGAGTTTACGACAACTCAGTGTGTACATCCCTCGAGAAACACATAACATATAATAAACAATTTGGACCTAAGCCCTATTTAATATCGGCGGGCTTTGGGCCTTAGCCCATAGTGGCCTCAGTTGGGCCTGAGCCTATATCATATTATTAGTGGCCTTTGGGCCTTAGCCCATAATAGCCTCGGTTGGGCCCAAGCCCATATCACAAAGTCAATATGAATATGCAATGTGCAATTACCCATAACCAACCTTGTACACCCCCTTCCAACCCTACACTCCTGTGGGGAGATACTCGACCCACCCATCCTTATACACCAGTTGTGACACTGGTTGCGGCACCACTCACCGTTGCAGCAAAGCTGCTAATATCCGTTGTAGCATCGGTTGCGGCACTACTCATCGTTGCAGCAGAGCTACTCATGGCTTAAAAAGCCTTCGTTGGATCCACAATCGTCAAGCAACCATGCGACCCTCATATACACTTCCTCCAATCATAACCCAGCCCATATACAACATATAATCTCATGAATGCATCATAATACACATATGACATACAAATCGTACTTATATCAATAGGGCAATTTAGTCATTTAGCCCTTAGGGGCATATTAGTCATTTTGCACTTAAGGCATATCGGTTATATCTTATCGTGGGCCTAGATACACATTCTGGCCCATTAACAATCATACAAATCACAGTCACAACAGTCCAATCACAGTCGTACATTCTTAGTCAAACATAGTCAAATCAATCAACCTGTATCACCAATGAGTCGTATACCCTCGAGTGGCAAAACGGTCTTTTTACCCATTAGGGGTATTTTAGTCAGTTCATACTACGGGGGTATTTTAGTAATTCTAACCTATAAAGGTATTTTAGAAATTCTACCCTACAAGGGTATTTTTGTAAATTCACAAACCAGGGGTATTTTGGTAATTTCGCAAACCAGGGGTATTTCGATAATTTCGCAAACCAAGGGTATTTCGGTAATTTTGTAAACCAGGGGTATTTTGATAATTTCGCAAACTAGGGGCATTTCGGTAATTTCACAAACCAGGGGTATTTCGGTATTTCACAAACCAGGGGTATTTCAGTAATTTCATGAACCGGGGGTATTTCGATAATTTCCCAGACCAGGGTATTTTGGTAATTTTAGAAACCAGGGGAATTTCAGTAATTTTGCAAACCAGGGGTATTTCAATAATTTCGCAAACTAGAGGTATTTCGGTAATTTCCCAAACTAGGGGTATTTTCATAATTTTACAAATTAGGGGTACTTTGGTAATTTTACAAATTGGGGGTATTTTACTAATTTTATCAATCCCTCAGAAGGTCTACAGTCGCCTCGAGAGACTCAAGTATTCTTAACAAAGATAACGTTACGAATGGGCTTAAGGCCCGTTCTCGGCCCAAGTGGGCCCATATGCTCATATGGCCCTTTTTTCCCAAATCTAGCCATAGATATGAGATTCACATAGACCAGTCTAATATTTATTACACAATCATACAATTTGACCAATTGTGCCCACAGGTCCATTGGGCCCACATGGCCCATTCTGGCCCATCATGGCCCAAAGCAGCCTAAACCCACGAGAATACTCATGATGGTCTCAACTATCATGTCAAAGCTCCTACACGTACGCTCGTACACTCGTGTGGCTACCATCACCGTGTGACCGGCATTTCGGCATTTGTCGTTATACAGCTAGAGTAGTGTGAAATACACACCTGATAGGTATCTGAAGTTAATCCGCACTCTGAACGTTGTTATGCCCAGAAGCCAACAATAACCACACCCTTGACTCCCCAGGGGGTGTGTCGATCAACTACGGTCACCACCACCGTGACCCGACGACATACAGATCAACGAATGGTCCGACACCTAACCGAAATGAACACGCCACAACGCGAAAGGGATAAGCCAAGAAAGATATGCTTACTCTCCTCATGGTTTACTCTATTTAAAGCCAGCTTCTCGTCTATTCTCATGTTAGCTTCCCAATGTGGAATTCTTCATCAATCCTCCAAAACCAGCTCATTAGCAAAATAACCAACCTTTGCGTGCAAAGGGATTCGACCAAAGTCCTCTCGATATCCATGCCATGCCACCACCACTAGGACAGAAGCTCATTTGTGTCATAAGTCCAACACATTTAACTTTAAAGCCCACCTACTCGCTTCCAATTTATTTAAAAGAGAAACCAAAATAAATTTTAAGAGCCAAGACTTGAACCTTGTACCCCTTGCTTCCCCTATGGCGTCACTTCCTTGTCTCCCATGTGGCGCCATTTGCCACTAGACCACAACTCCTTTTGTGTCTTATTTTAGCCCCTTTTATTTATAAGTTATCCCGCTTGAGCTCAGGGTTCCTTTAAGGCCAAAACTAAATTTTTCCTATACCCAAGCTTGAACCTAGAACTTCATAAAAACACTATAACATTCCAAAATCACTAACCCAACAATTCTAACTTGCAATTTGAGCCGATGTCTTACTCTCGAGAATTTTAAACGCACCCAAGCCCAAGGCCCAATTCTTCTTGGCCCAAAATTTAGGGCGTTACAACTCTACGCCCTTAAGGAAATTTCGTCCTCAGTCCTATTTATGAATAATTTGGGCCTAAGCCCTATTTAATATCGGTGACCTTTGGGCCTTAGCCCATAGTGGCCTCAGTTGGGCCTTAGCCCATAGTGGCCTCAGTTGGGCCTGAGCCCATATCACATTATCAGTGGCCTTTGGGCCTTAGCCCATAATAGCCTCAGTTAGGCCTGAGCTCATATGACAAAATCAATATGATTATGCAATGTGCAATTACCCATAACCAACTCTGTATACCCCCTTCCAACCCTATACTCCTATGGGGAGATACTCGACCCACCCATCGTATTACACCCGTTGCAACACCGGTTGCAGCACCACTCATCGTTGTAGCAGAGCTGCTAATATCCGTTGTAGCACCTGTTGCAGCACTACTCATCGTTGCAAGAGAGCTGCTCATGGCTTAAAAAGCCTTCGTTGGATCCACAATCGTCAAGCAACCGTGCGGCCCTCATATAAACTTCCTCCAATCATAACCCAGCCCATATACAGCATATAATCTCATGAATGCATCAGAATACACATATGACATACAAATCGTACTTATATCAATAGGGCAATTTAGTCATTTAGCTTTTAGGGCATATTAGTTTTTTTGTACTTAAGGCATATCGGTTATATCTTATCGTCGGCCTAGGTACACATTCTGGCCCATTAGCAGTCATACAAATCACAGTCACAACAGTCCAATCACAGTTGTACATTCTTAGTCAAACATAGTCAAATCAATCAAATTGTATCACCAGTGAGTCATATACCCTTGAGGGGCAAAACGATCTTTTTACCCATTAGGGGTATTTTATTCATTTCATAATAGGGGGTATTTCAGTAATTCTACCCTACAAAGGTATTTAAAAAATTCTGCCCTACAAGGATATTTTAGTAATTTCGCAAACCAGGGGTATTTTGGTAATTTCACAAACCAGGGGTATTTTAGTAATTTTACGAACCAGGGGTATTTCGGTAATTTCACAAACCAGGGGTATTTCTGTAATTTCATAAACTAGGGGTATTTCGGTAATTTCACAAACTAGGGGTATTTTGATAATTTTGCAAACCAAGGGTATTTCGATAATTTCGCAAACTAGGAGTATTTCAGTAATTTTGCAAACTAGGAATATTTTGAAAATTTCGTAAACCAGGGGTATTTTGATAATTTCACAAATCGGGGGTATTTCGGTAATTTCACAAATCGAAGGTATTTCAGTAATTTCACAAATCAGGGGTACTTTGGTAATTTCACAAATTAGGGGTCTTTTGGTAATTTTATCAATCCCTCAGAAGGTCTATAGTCGCCTCGAGCGACTCAAGTATTCTAAATAGAGATAACGTTACGAATGGGCCTAAGGCCCGTTCTAGGCCCAAGTGGGCCTACACGCTCGTATGGCCCTTTTTACCTAAATCTAGCCACAGATATGAGATTCACATAGACTTGTCCAATATTTACTACACAATCATACAATATGACCGATTGGGTCCACATAGTCTATTCCGGCCCATCATGGCCCAAAGCAGCCTAAACCCACGAGAATACTCATGATGGTCTCAACTATCACGTCAAAGCTCCCACACGTGCACTCGCACACTCGTATGGCTACCATTTCCGTGTGACTGACATTTCAGCATTCCGGTATTTGCCGTTCTACAGCTAGAGTAGTGTGAAATACACACCTGATAGGTATCTAAAGTTAATCCACGCTCTGAACGCTGTTATGCTCAGAAGCCAACAATAATCACACTCTTGACTCCCAGAGGGTATGTCGATCAACTACGGTCACCACCACCGTGACCCAACGGCATACAGATCAACGAATGATCTGACGCCTAACCCAAATGAACACGCCACAATGTGAAAGGGATAAGCCAAGAAAGGTATGCTTACTCTCCTTATGGTTTGCTCTATTTAAAGCCAGCTTCTCACCTATTCTCATGTTAGCTTCCCGATGTGGAATTCTCCATCAATCCTCTAAAACCAGCTCATTAGCAAAATAACCAATATTTGTATGCAAAGGGATTCAAATCAAAGTCCTTTCGATAGCCATGCCATGCCACCACCACTAGGACACAAGCTCCTTTGTGTCATAAGTCTAACACATTTAACTTTAAAGCCCACCTACTCGATTCTAGATTTATTTAAAGGAGAAACCAAAATAAATTGTAAGAGCCAAGACTTGAACCTTGGACCCCTTGCTTCCCCTACAACGTCACTTCCTTGTCTCCCATGTGGCGCCATTTGCCACTAGACCATAACTCCTTTTGTGTCTTATTTTAGCCCATTTTATTTATAATTTATCCCACTTGAGCTCAGGGTTCCTTTAAGACAAAACCAAAATTTTTCCTATACCCAAGCTTGAACCCAGAACTTCATAAAAACCCTTTAACATTCCAAAATCACTAACCCAACAATTCTAACTTGCAATTTGAGCTGATGTCTTACACTCAAGAATTTTAAACACACCCAAGCCCAAGGCTTAATTCTTCTAAGCCCAAAATTTGGGGCGTTACAGGAATAAGTTAGGATACAATTGACATGACATAGGGATTTACCAAGATGATGTGATCTAGGTGCTAGTCTTGTACGTCATACCAGTGGCTGGGTTCTAGCATGTGTTGCGATTCTTGACAGCTTGTGTGAGTAGCACTATGTAGCTACGTCTTGACTGACAGCTTGTATGAGTAGCACCGTGTAGTTACGTCTTGACTGACAAGTTGTGTGAGCAGGCCCATGATTAGCTTGAGAGCGAGCATATATGTGATATGAGATAGCTTTGGCTATATATGAGACACTTAGGTGCAATATGTTTCCCGAGTATCCTTTAGTGATTCTGAATGGTTCAACGAGCATAATCAAGACGAAGGTGAAAGTAAGATTGATCTAAGTGATACAGGTATGTATATGAGAATCAAAATAAGGTAACTTATGGAAATTCATGTGTAACCATGTTTTGGAACATAAGAAAGGTTTGTGGATTGATATGTGTTATGCCATATTATGCATAATTGGTCGGATTGCATTTATTTGATGAATTAAGTTTATTTTCATACAAGCTTACTAAGTTGCAAAGCTTACTTCATTTTTATTTTCCATGTGTTATAGTGTTTCAAAGCTAGCTCATATCCGGGGATTGTCAGAGACTTCATCGCACTATCGGACATCTATTTTGGTACTTTTGAAATTTTATATATATGGTATATGGCATGTATAGGCTATGGTCTTTTGGTATGTTTGATGGATATGTTTTTTTTCATTTGGTATGGTTTGTTAATGACTTATAGTTTGATGTATATATTTCCTTGTGCTTTGGCATATCACGGTGTAACACCCCTTCCCCGAGACCGTCGTCGGAGTCGAGCACGAGGCTTCACCAGACTTACCTTACTAGTTCGAGGCATAAAAATTTACTTTTAAAATTAATTCACTCACATTCATCCAATATATCCCTAAAAAGGGCCCTCGAGGCCGTAAAACATGCAATTGAAATTGTTTGGGACCAAATCGAGAACATTAAAAATTTTCCGATTACTTACACAAATCAAAACAACTTATTTCACTATTCATGATAAAGCTATCCACCTGCATAATAGTCACTAAATTAATTATGACTTGAGTTATGAAACTCAAAATTTAAATCCATAAATTTTTTCTGAAACTTGACTCATATATCTTCTTACCATAATTTTTCCAGAATTTTTGGTTTGGCCAATTAGTACAGTTTATTAGTTAAAATCTCCCTTATTTCGCAGTCCAGCGGACCTAACCTCTCTTCACTAAAAATCAATTATCTCATTATACAGAATTCAGATAATGCTTCTATTTGTTTCTAATGAAAATATGTTCACTAAGGAATATATACATATAAATTATGACTCATAATTCTTTTTTTAAAATTTTTAGTGAAATTCTAAAATTGGAATAGGGGATCACGAAGTCACCCTGAACCAGTATCACAAAAATTTAAATATCTCAAAATACAGACTTCCTTTGCTTTCTTTGTTTCTTTCCTATGAAAATAAACTCAATAAGATTTAATTCTATATCTCATTCACCATTTAATTCTATTTCTACATTTTTTAGTGATTTTTCAAAATCACGTCACTACTACTATCCCAAAACTGTTTCATGGCCAACTTTTACTCTTTCATAATTTCTTTGCATTAAACCTCATTTATGCATACATAACACCAACACATGTTCTTAATTAGCCATTTCATTAGCTAATCATTATCAAGTATTCACATGCCATTCTTTAGTCATATCATAAGGACATACACACAAAATGGCCAAGTCCCTAGACATGCCATAACTTAAAACGTATCAAATCACAAAATACTAAGATAGCCCTTTGATAGTGTGATACGATCTCCGACGTCCTTACGATCCCCAAGTTGGCTTGGCGATACTATAAAAAGAGAGAAAAGAAAGGGAGTAAGCATAAAGCTTAGTAAGTTTACATGTAAATAAATAACAATATTCTAAATGAATTATCTCATTCTTATCTTATCAAAACCACTATAACCTTTAAACTCAATATGCATAAGTCTTGAATTTTTGTACCTGAACCTTTTGAACATGGACTTATCTTACATTTGCTTGAGTATACTCATTGAATTTCCCGTTGAACCACTTGGAATACTAAGGATACAGGGGTACATTTTAAACTTACCATTGCAATGTCTTAATAAGGTCTTACGTGGTATCCTTGCCTTATGAACTCACCATTGCCATGCCTTGGCATGGTCTTACATGGGATCTTTGCCTTATAGTAGCTTATCAATGCCATGTCTTGACATGGTCTTACATGATTTCCTTGCCTTGTAAAACTTACCAATGCCATGCCTTGGCATGGTCTTACTTGGTATCCTTAAACCCTAATGTCATGACATTTGTATCCTACACATTCCTAAGGTTCAACCGGGACTTTTAAGTATTATTTCTCCGTCAATTCTTGCTTGAATCATCAAGGAGTAAATTTACAAAATAAACATATAGATGCTGAAAATAACATCATTAATTATAAAAAAATAAAGCATTGAATTTATTTACCGCAAACTTACCTCAATACAAAATACGATTAAATATTTTGATCTAGTCCTCAGCCATTTTTCTTTCCCCCATCTAACCCCGAATTTCATTCTTCTTGATCTATAATAGCAAATTTAGCTTATTTAATACTCATATTTATCAAAACAGTCCTTGACTCCAACTTTGGAAAAATTACGATATTGCCCCTAAATTTTGCATATTTACACTTTTGCCCCAAAGCTCAGAAATTAAACATTATCCTTAATTCTTATGTTTTATGACATGCTGATCATTTATTTACCTATGGCAACATCAAATTTCTCACTCTAACATGTACTTGTGAACATTAGTTATTTTTACCGATTATTTCGTTTTACTTGTTTTTTTATTAAAATCGTTTAGCTCAAGTCATTTAACATAATTTCAAGCTTCATATTCTACCATAAAACATCAAAATAAACACATTTCACCTACAGGTATTTTTCCAAATATGAACCATAGGTTAAATTATTGCTAGAATAAGCTAAATCAAGTTATCGGGACTCCAAAAACATAAAGAACATTAAAAATGGGGCTTGGATGCACTTACTATGAGCTTGAGAAGTTGAAGAAACCCTAGCTATGGAGACACCTTTTAGTTTCGGCCTTATGGAGAAGATGGACAACATTTTGCCATCTTTTTCCCTTTTTAATCTTTTAATTACCAAATGACTAAAATACCCTTCATTAAAAACTTTAGTTATTTTTATCTATGTATGTCCATTTTTGTCCATGAATACCTAATAGTCTAATGACCATTTAAGGACCTCTACTTTAATTATGCTCTTCAATTGAATCATTTCCTATCTAGAACTCATATTTATCAACTTTTTCAAAATAGCCCTAATAGGCAAATTAGACATGTAATTCATAAAATTTTCTATCGATACTCTAACACATACATCTAATCACTCGGTAAATTATAAAAATTAATCGAAATAAATTTTTCTATCTCGGATTCATGGTTTTGCAACCACCATTCCGTTTAGGCCCTATTTCAAGATGTTACACTCGGTATGGTTGTTGTTGTGGTTTTCTTGTGCAAACAGTTATTTAGCATGTGGTGTATAATTATTTGAGAAATACCTTTTTATGGCTTGGTTTTAGATGATGAATTGGTTGATTATAAGATAAGTCATATATGTGAACTATGGTTAATGAATCATGTTGATTTGGTATGTATTTGGCTAGGTAAATGGTATTGAATTGGGTATTGGAATGGATGGAATTAAAATGGTATCATTTATGCATTTTGTTAATGATATTTGGCTGCCTATTGTGTAGTGAAATGGTTCTTTTTGAGCTTGTGTAGGTGTGCATAAATTGGGTGGCAAAATGGCTTGTCCTATTTTTGTCCACAAGAGACACGGGCGTGTGTCTCAGCCGTGTGTAACACATGGTCATTGTACACGGCCATGTGTCCCTTGGTGTTGTTTTTGACATGAAGTCAGTATGCTCCACACAGTCTCACACACGGGCATGTGACTGGCCGTGTAGCATAAGTCAGTATAACCCTATAGGTTTGACATGGCCTAGCACACAGCCTATGTAACAGCCCGATTTAGACCCTAGTTGGAACATTGGTTTTGGAATAAAAAATCTGAGTAAAAAAATATTTTAATATTATTTTCCTTGTTTATATTATGTGAATTGATATGTGTGAAAATTCCGTATGAAAATTTTATTGTTTGTGTGCCGATTTGTGAAAAAGGATTTAATCGCATAAAAGGTAAAAGTTGTGTTCTAATTGATTCTGCACTAAATTGGCATGGCTTATTAATTGTGGGGCCCTTATGTTGATATTATACCATTGAAATTATGAATGGACTTTTGTGTACATATTTAGTGGAATTTTAATGTTAAACCATTAAGGGTAAAATAGTAAATGTTGAATTTAAGGTTATTATAATAAAACAAACATAAGAATTAGGCCATTAATGTTCATCTTTGCCGAAAATACAAAGAAAAAAAGAAAAGAACAAAAGCTTTTAGGGTTTGGCTAGGAGAATTGGTGATTAAGGTATGTAATTTGATCCGTTTTTGAAGATTTTTATGTTTTTGTAATTGTTGTTTAGTAATCTATCAAGCCCATGTCTCAATTTCAGACTTTGATGATGATTTCAAGTTATGCCATTGTTGATAATGTGAGCTTTGTGATGTTAATTGATGAAATATGAAAGATATATGTTAGATAAATATGTTTTGTATTGGGATTTTTGATGAATTTGAATGTTACAGGCTAAATTATGAAAATGAGTAGTTGAAGGACTAAAATGTGAAATAAATGAAAGATATGGGCTTATATGAGCTATATGAAAATTCAGCTAAGCCTTTATATAAGGAGATTATGTGTATTTTGTGTATTGTGAATTAGAGACTAAAATGTCAAAGTACGAAAATATGTGGGCTAATTTGTAATAAGGCCAATTTATATGTCTATGAATTGAATTGGATGAATGTGAGATTGAATAAGTCAAATTTGAATGTGTATAGATCAAGAACCAAAGAAAACGAAATTAGATCGGGGGAAATCAAAAGTTGTTGATTAGTCGTTTATTTCCAAAATTTTAGGCTCTTTAATTTTGTATGATTTCACAAATTGTATGTGTGGTGTGATGGCTTAGTGATCTGGGTGTGTTTAGGGGTCTCTAGGAAGCTTGGGTTCGAGTCTGGGCTTTGGCAAAATTTTTAGTTTTTGCTCTTAAGTAGAGATGGATGCTAGCAGGTAGGACTTATATTAAATTGTGGTTGCTTCATGTCACAAAAAGCCTTGTGGCTTGGTGGCTAGTGGCGTGTAGGGGCAACTAAGAAGGAGTGGGTTCGAATCCCATGGCAAGTAAAGAGCATTTATTTTGTTAATTTGGGACGGAAAGAGTTGGTGTTGGATTTGAACTCTATGGTTAGGGAGTTTGAATTGGTCTTATGAGTTGGTTGTGAAGGATATCAAGGAAGGATAATGGGAGACTAGGAGTTTGACTTAGGAGAAGTTGTAGTCAAATTGGGGTTTTGGTTGGTGCAAAATTCGACTAAGGAGTTAGGGGATATGCATTTTCGGCATTTGGTGTTTAGGTGCCAAATTCTCCTTGGGTTAAATTGGTTTTATTGTTTTTCTTCTCTCCTCAATTTCTTCTCTCCTTAATGTCGAATTTGCTAAGGTCTTTCTACATTTTGTCCACTTTGCGAAACTCAAGTCTTAAAGTGCCATATTGGTCTCGGTTGTGTTTTTTTCTCTCACTTCTTTTGTCGGTCATCTTTCATAGCCTAAACTTTCCTCCCATTTGCTTCTTTTCTCTTCTTCTTTCAGTTTTTTATTTCCTTTAATTTGAGTCTAATCCTCTCAAGGACCTTTGGCCGATTACACCTTTCTTTTTCCTCTCTTTATTTTCTTTTGATTCCACCCTCATAGTCGAACCTATCTCTCTTTTTCGCAACTTCTTCTCTTGTTCTTAAAATCAAACCCTTTCTCCTTCCTATCAACTACTACCGAATCTTTTACTTCTTTTCTTTCTCCTAGTTTATTTTTATCTTAAGTGACCGTATACTCCTGCCCCTTTCACTAAAATGTGTGGTCTAGCTGAGTTACTGTGTTCCTCCTCTTTTTGGCCGAATTTGAGTGCGGGTAATAGTGACTTTCTTTTAATTAGTTTTCATCATGGGTATTATTCTTTTCTCTCTAATGCCGAATCTCTCCTCCCTTCTTTTAATCTAATGTGGGTTGGTTTTTAGATTCTCTCGAAGTGTGAAAGAGGGGCAAGTGACTTGAAGTAATCAATACGTTACTCTTAGTTCTTGATCAAGTAAGCATTCTAGCTTTGTGTTGGTTTGAGGGCTGATCTTTCCTAAGGGTTCTGTATTTGTCAAGGGTTGGTTCTAATCACATGTTTATGCAATCTCTTTAATAGGTTTTATTGTATCACAGAATCCATCCAGGGTTTTTGACCTTCACTAACAGTTGGCAAAGACTTAGCAAAACACGATAGATTAAGGTTCAGTGTTAGGGGATTTGTAGCAAATTTCATAATAAAGGTGTGTAATTGTACACCTGATACTATTAACGGGAAATCGCTGGATAAAGGTGTGTAATCGCACCCCTAGATTACTGTGATTCGGTAAAAGTCGAAATGCCGAAACCTTGGAATTTGCGTTCTCGTGAGTACGCGAGCACTCACGGGATAAACCGAGCCCATCGACCACGAGTGACAAACTGTAGAGGCCTCCACGAGCGTTTTAGTGGGCTTGTGGGCCTCACATGGGTACAATCCTCGGTAAGTGATAATTAACTGTTTGGACTATGACGCTTGTGTTGCCGTGACTAAATTTGGACTAAATCGTGTGGGCCCACTTAGGCCCAATAGTGGGTTTTTGGCCCATATACACTGTTCTAGCCATGTAGGTTATATGAGTCGCTCGAGGCGACGGTAGACTCTTTAAGGGGACGTAGTATGTACCGAGGTACCAAAATTTGGGTAAATGACCAAAATACCCTTGAAGGTTAAAATTACCATTTTACCCCTAATTGACGAAATGACTATTATACCCATAGAGGTAGGTTAACTAATGAGTATCTAGTATACGTATGACTGTGTCTGAGTATGATCTTTGGTATGCACGATATATATGTATGACGTGACATTCTGCATGGGGTTGGGGTCTGATATGGAGGAAGTTCTGTGCTAGTGGCTTCGCCACGTATTTCTGTTATTAGTGGCTACGCCACGTATTTTGATTTTGGTAGCTCTGCCACATCTTCTATTATTAGTAGCCTTGCTGCGTTATTGGTGTATTGGTTGGGTGGGTCAATTTAATCCCCACACGGTGTGTTGAATGGTACGGGTGGTGTGTTAGATGGTTTGGGTTGGGATACATATCTGTTCCATTCTGTTCTGTTTTGGGCTTGGGGCCACACTATTTCTGTATAGGACTAAAAGCCCAGTCTGCTCTATTACTACATTAGGCTACGGCCCAGACTATTTTGCTTATTCTGATTTCTATTTCTGTTAGGGGATTACACACTGAGTTTTCACAAACTCACCATTTCTTTTAATTGTACAGGTAATCCTCAGCCTTAGGCAATTTGGAGCCACGAGGGACTCGAAGGTGGCCACGCGATCACTGTTTATTTATTTTAGTTTTAATCGTTTCAAATTTGATATTTGGGTTTACATTTTGTAATAAGGCCATTGGGACTTTAATTTGCTTTTATTTGGGCTATTGATTGTTGATTTTGAACTACTAGAGTAGATAAATCGAGTTTTCAAAATAATAAATGTTTTCAAGAAATTCACACGTTTCAACTTCAAACTTTCAAAGCTTCCGCGAGTTTAAATAACAGAATACAACAGAGGTCAACTCTGGAGCAAACGTTTTGATAAAATGATTTTAAACTTATAAAAACAAACTTGCTAAATTTATTTATGCAATTAAGGAATTGAAAGGGTTTTAAAACTTAGAACTAAACTTTTATTGAGAAGTCTGATTTTGAACGTAACTTTTATGTGATGCGCCAGATTCGACTATAACGTTTGGGCTGGGTTTGGGGTGTTACAATGGACTTGTAATTGAGTTTTGCCATGAGTTACATGAATGAATTGGTTCATAATTATGTTATGTGATAAGTTTATTTGTATATGGCTTACTAAGCTTTTGAAAGCCTACTTTGTGTGTTTTCAATTGTTTTATAGTTTATCAAAGTTACCGAAAGCTCAGGGATTGTCGAGGATCATCACCACACTATCGAACTATATTTTGGTACCTTTTGGAAATGTATATACTAAAGTATGGCATGTATAGGCTAGGATTAATATGATATGTTTTGAGATGTGCATATTATTGCCATGTGATATGGCTTGATAATGGATGTGAATATAGTTTGAATTTGATAGATAGTATGTGAAGCATGAATGGTATGTTTGATGTGTTTTAATGCGGCCTAATGAAATGGTCAATTTAGTATGTTCTTGGTTGAATATTTGGTATGTTTTTGGCATGAGATTAATATGGTAAATGGAGTTGTTGATCATATATAAATGACTGAGTTTGGTATGAGATTTTGATATGTATTGTTATGGATAATGAACATGAAATTGGTTGAGGATATAATGGTTTGAATTATGCATATTTTGGAGTTGAAATTGGATGAAAATGTTGCATAAATGTTGCTTATTTGATGCTTGTAGGGAGAACCCAAAATGGGTGGCAACATGGCCTTGTGAATGGCCTATTTTTGCCCACACAGGCGTGTGTCTCTACCGTGTTGCTCGAGGTCCAATTTGAATTGAGCCTGGGCAGACCACACAGTCTCACACACGGGTGTGTGGCAGGCCGTGTGGCCAAGTCAGTATACCCTACAGGTTTGATACGACCGAGTACACGGCCTAGACACGGGCTTGTTAGGGCATTCTAAATAGCCACACGGGTTGGACACACGGACGTGTGACTGACAGTGTGAGTATGTGACAGCTCAATTTCAACCTTAGCCGGGAAGCAGTTTCGAGACCGCTAAACCGAGTTAATTAGACGTGTGAATATATTATTTTATGTTGTGAACTATGTGATCATGCATGGATAAATTCAAATGTTTTGAAGCTTGACAAATTGAATGTGTTTCTTGAATAAGGGACTTAGATGAGAAACTTTAAAAATGTGTGAGGCTAATTTAAAGAGGCCAATTAATTCATGGATTAGAATTAGGGGATTTGCATGTTAAATCCCCCATTCTTATTATTGGTGCCGGCCATGATGACATTAGGTGCATAAAAATATGTATTTTATGTTAAAGTGATGTCATAAAACTTATTTTATGAAATTAAAGTTAAATAAAATGAAGATAGGGTGATAAAAACAAAGATAGTTCATTTGTTCATCTTTTTAGCCGAAAGTTAGTAAGGGAAGAGAGAAAATTGAGCTCAAAGCATTCGGCACCTCCTCTTTGCTAGATTAAGTTATGAAAACATGTAATTTTGTTGAAAAATTTGTGATTTTGAGCTCTTTGTTTAATCCTATCCATTACCCATGAGTCCATTCTTTGAAATGTTCATATTATACATTCGGTCATGGGATGTAAGCATGAATTTAGGCAATGCTTGATGAAATTTGATTTATGAAGACTTGTTGATTAAAATGATGTATTAAGGGTTGTCAAATTGTATGTTTCATTGGTCGAATGTAGAAAATGATTTTGGGTTGAATGATAGGTCGAATAGGTTGAGGATAGAAATGGATTTTTGTTCAGTTGGGTGCTTTAGTAGTCTATTTAGATGTTAGATGAAAGATGATATGAAATTATAAACCAAATTGAGCTGTGATTAATTCATTAGACTCTTGTATTCGGCTAATTTATATTTTGTAGGGATTTAATCAAAATAATTTTGATACAATGCCTTAACTTTCAATTTGTGCTGATGCGAGCGTTTGACTACCCTTTTTGAAGATGTAGGGGGGATTATCGAATTTAGGCCGATGGTTTATAAAAATTTTAATGATTTTCGAATTACCCTCAATTGAAGAATCGATTATTAATTGTAAAAATTTTGAGAAATGAATTAAATGAACTTCATGCTAATTATTTGTATTTGGATGATGCTCCCGATCAAAGTTTAAGTGGCCGAATGTGCAAAGGGGTGAATTTTGTATTTTTGTTAATATCTTACCTAGTGACCGAGTGTAATTGGGTATTGGGAAATAAATGTTGGATTGTTTGGCATTTGGGAAGGTAGAATGAAAAATGTGATTGATATCCATTAAAGATGTATGTACTTTACTATGGAAAATATGTTTTCGAATATACGATAAGCTAGGTAAGTTTTGTGTAAGTATGTGAGTTAGACACCAAACAAATATGAGGCCTTAGGATTTTGTGCAATTATGTATGATTTGGCTATTTGGTTTATTTAATTGTACAAATGGTACTTGAATAATGCTTGAGTCTGGAGAATTTTAATTAGGAAATCAATTTTCTTAATTCTAGCTCAAGAGCATAAAGAAACGATCTCGGATAAAGGGAAAGCGAAAGTGGCAGAATAGTCGATTTACAACTGCTCAGAGAAGTTAAGGTAAGTTCTTGAGTAACGAATCTTTATTTATGAATGTGTGAGTAATTGTAGGAAGCCGAATACTAAGGTTGAATCTTAATGTATCTAGATGTGAAATTGTGTTCTTTGCTTACAAATAAATAAACCGTAAGAAATATGATGGGTAGTATGCCGAAACTTTGTGTTTCTATAATTGAAATGTTATTAAAAGATGACACGATATATATGCTGATTTGTGCAAGTATAAATTTCGTTGATAAAGCCGAGCTTAGTCTCGAAGGGCTTTCGAGCTGGAGTTAAAGCCGAGCTTAGTCTCGAAGGGCTTTCGAGCCAGAGTTAAAGCTGAGCTTAGTCTCGAAGGGCTTTCGAGCCAGAGTTAAAGCCGAGCTTAGTCTCGAAGGGCTTTCGAGCCAGAGTTAAAGCCGAGCTTAGTCTCAAAGGGCTTTCGAGCCAGAGTTAAAGCCGAGTTTAGTCTCGAAGGGTTTTTAAGCCAGTGATAATAATCGGGTTTGGCCTTAAAGACCATTCGTGGTGGTATCGGATTTGGGTTAAATGTTATAGGCTCACGTACGAATAATTATGTAAATAATATTGCCCTAGTCATAACAAATGCGGCACTTAATGTAAGGAAGTCAGGTATGCATTCTATTCTCATAATGACTTAGATTGTCGTCGAATTTGATTTATTTGAGCCTGGTAAGGATTCGTAAACTATTGTCTGAAATCACTTGTATGTATGTGAGATCTGATATCGAGGTATGGAATTTTATTCAAGGAGTCCGTCTTTATGAGTGTGAGATGCCCTGTGTGTAATTATATACTCGATTGATAGGCAAAGAAGAAAGTCGGAATACTCGGTTATAGATTGAAGAATTCTTTGAATGCATCGAATTTTCCTTTGTGATATGCATGTGAGTAATTAGTAATATGATCATGCTCATATTCGGCCAAAGAAGGAATTAAACATGAGTTGATATCACTATGCCATTTCCTTTATTTATCACTGAGTTACTCAAGTACTTACTAAGCAAGTGTTTGCTTACTCCGTTGTTCTTGTTCTCGATTTTGTAGATCTCGATCGGAAGCTACGGTCTCAGAAATGTCAGAATTAAAGCCATCTACACTATCGCCTTACGTTTCGGTATTTTGTAACTAAACCTTGAATATGGCATGTATAGGTTTGACATTTTGTTTCGAAACAATAGACTTTGAACTTGTAATTAAGTATAGCCATGCGAAAATGGCTTTCTTTATTTATGTATGTTCTTATAAATGATGCTTGATAATGATTGAGTATGAGTGAATGAAAGAAATGTGCTTATGACATTAATGCCGTACAAGCTTGTATATTCGGATAGGAAGTAAAATGATACTTAAGTGAAATTTTTCATATCTAAATTCTATATATATATGATTGGTAACCAATAGTTTAGGTAAAACACAAATTCAGGTCATAGGTGGTATGTATTGGAATGTTTTCGGACTAAAACTTCTGACTTATTATACGATTTCATTATATGCTGCTATGTGTTGTTTGTTCTGTAATGCCTCTTAACCCTCTGTCGACGGGTACGGGTGAGGGGTGTTACATTTTAATTGGTATCAGAGCTACGATTTAGTCGATTCTCAGACTACCGTAGTAAGTAAGAGTCTATCTATACATGCCATTTATGTTAATGCGATAGTGTGATGACTTCTGACATCTGAAATGTGATTTTTGGTATAGAATGGATCCCGAACCCAATCGAACCGTAGCAGATGATGTGGAGAGTGTAGCGCCTGCTCCCGCGCAAGGGACAGCACCGCCTGACTCTCAGCCGAATATCAGTCATCGAGATGATAACACTAGACAAGCCTTTTACACGATGATGAGTGACTGGTTCGCTCAATTTATTAGATCAAATTCGGCTGTTCTGCAACCTCCGCCCCTGAATACTCCGTTTCTGACTTATATGGCCCCTCCCGTAGCTGATCTCGTGAGATTGAGTAGGCCCCCAGTTGACAAGATTAGAAAATATGGGGCTGAAGAGTTCCGGGCTACCCCTAGCGATGATGCCGAGAGAGCCGAGTTTTGGCTTGATAACACCATCCCAGTGTTCGACGAGTTATCTTGTACGCCCGAAGAATATTTAAAGTGTGCGATATCTCTTTTGCGCGACTCTGCATATTACTGGTGGAACACTCTGGTTTCTGTTGTTCCGAAAGAACGGGTCACCTGGGAATTTTTCCAAAACGAGTTCCGTAAGAAATATATCAGCCAGAGATTCATCGATCAAAAGCGGAAGGAATTCCTAGAACTTAAACAAGGTCAAATGTCAGTAGCCGAGTACGAAAGAGAATTCGTGCGGCTCAGCCGTTACGCACGAGAATGTGTATCCTCCGAGGCTATTATGTGTAAGCGTTTTGAGGATGGATTAAACGAAGATATCAGACTACTGGTGGGAATTCTGGAAATTAAGGACTTTGTCGTGTTAGTCGAGCGAGCTTCTAAAGCTGAAGAGCTCAGTAATGAGAAAAGAAAAGCCGAAGATGGAGGCAGAGAGTTCCGAAAGAGATCTGCGGGAAAATCTGTTCAGGAATCATCCAAAAAGACTAGAGATGACTCAGGCCAATTTAAATATACATCGGGTTCTTCAAGACACGAGCACCATCGACTCCCGTGAGTTCGCGAGCTACTTCCATCGCCAGTGTTGGTAATGAACGTCGGGATAGATCCGATTGCAAATATTGTGGTAAATGGCACCCGGGGAGTTGTAGGCATCGTGATCGCTCTTGCTTCAGATGTGGATTTGCCGATCATTTTATTAAAGACTGTCCGAAAGTTGATGAGCGCACTCTTGATCCGAGCCAGAGAGCTAGTGGCACGGCTGCACGGGGTAGACCACCGCGACGGGGTGGAAATATTAGCGGTAGTCAGAGAGGAACTAGAGACACTGCAGTTAGATCCGAGGCTCAAGCACCAGCTAGAGCATATGCTATTCGTGCCCGCGAGGAAGCTTCTTCTCTGGATGTTATTACTGGTACTTTCACCCTCTTTAACACTGATGTGATTGCCTTGATTGATCCTGGTTCAACCCATTCATATGTGTGTGAAACTTTAGCCTCCAGTAAGACTCTTCCTGTCGAGTCTACTGAGTTCGTAGTTCGAGTGTCGAACCATTTGGGTCGTTGTGTTCTGGTTGATAAAGTATGCAAGAAATGTCCCCTAATGGTTCGAAATTTATGTTTTTCGGCTGACTTAATGCTTCTACCATTCGACGAATTTGACATTATTCTCGGAATGGACTGGTTGACCTTCATGACGCGATAGTGAATTGCAAGCGAAAAACTATCGATTTGCGATGTTCGAATAATGAAATAATCCAAATTGAGTCTATTGATCTAAGTAGGCCACCTGCCATAATTACGACCATGTCAGCTCAGAAATACGTGAGAAAGGGCTACGAAGCGTATTTGGCCTATGTGTTAGATAACAAAGTTTTCGACCGAGAACTTGAGATGGTGCCTGTAGTCTGCGAGTTTTCAGATGTGTTTCCCAAAGAATTACCGGGATTGCCACCTGTGAGAGAGGTCGAGTTTGGTATAGAGTTGATTCTAGGTACGACGCCGATTTCGATTGCCCCGTATCGTATGGCACCTACCGAATTAAAAGAACTAAAATCTCAGCTGCAAGAGTTGACGGACAGAGGCTTTGCACGACCTAGTTTTTCGCCTTGGGGCGCACCAGTTTTATTTGTGAAAAAGAAAGATGGGACTATGAGAATGTGCATCGACTACCGACAGCTGAATAAAGCTACTGTAAAGAATAAATATCCGTTGCCCAGAATTGACGACCTGTTCGATCAGTTGAAAGGAGCTTCAGTGTTTTCTAAGATTGATCTGCGATCCGGCTATTATCAGCTGAGAGTTAGAGTTTCCGACGTGCCGAAGACAGCATTTAGAACAAGATACGGACTCTACGAGTTCTTAGTGATGCCGTTTGGGCTCACTAATGCCCCTGCGGTTTTCATGGATTTGATGAATCACGTGTTTAGGCCATTTTTGGACCGTTTTATGGTAGTGTTCATCGATGATATTTTAATCTACTCTCGGGATGAGTTTGAGCATACCGAACATTTGAGCCTGGTACTTCAGACCTTGCGGGATAACCAATTGTATGCGAAGTTCAGTAAGTGCGAATTCTGGTTGTGTGAGGTTGGTTTCTTGGGACATATAGTATCTGTTTCGGGTATTAGAGTTGATCCGAATAAAATTTCAGCTATACTCAACTGGAAACCCCCTAAGAATGTTTCTGAGGTTCGAAGCTTTTTAGGACTCGCCGGATATTACCGACGATTTGTCCAAGGTTTTTCAATGATCGCGACTCCATTGACGAGACTGCTGCAAAAAGATATCAAGTTCGAGTGGTCGGATAAGTGTCAGCAAAGTTTTGATCGACTGAAAACTCTTTTGACAGAAGCTCCAGTGTTGGTTCAGCCAGAATCTGGCAAGGAATTTGTAGTTTATAGTGATGCATCCCTGAACAGTTTAGGCTACGTTTTGATGCAAGAAGGCCGGGTCATTGCCTATGCTTCGAGACAATTGAAACCTCACGAACGAAATTATCCGACTCATGATCTTGAATTAGCCGCTATTATTTTTGCCTTAAAGATTTGGCGGCACTATCTGTTTGGCAAGAGATGTCACATCTTCTCTGATCATAAAAGTCTCAAGTATTTAATGACTCAAAGAGATTTGAATCTGAGGCAAAGGCGGTGGCTAGAGTTAATTAAAGATTATGAACTCGTTATTGATTATCACCCGGGAAAAGCTAATGTGGTTGCTGATGCTCTCAGCCGAAAATCTCTATTTTCCTTGCGAGCTATGAACGTGAAACTGACGATGTCAAAGGATGATGTGTTGCTTGCCGAATTGGAAGCAAAACCTGTACTATTTCAGTAGATTCGAGAAGCTCAGAAAGTCGATAACGATTTGGTTGTTAAGCGAGCTCAATGTATGTCGGGAGAGAATACAGAGTTTCGAATTGATGAAAAAGATTGCTTGAGATTTAAGGACCGATTGTGTGTTCCGAAAAAGTCTGAGCTAGTTTCAATGATTTTGAATGAAGCCCATAATAGCCGAATGTCAGTTCATCCAGGTAGTACGAAAATGTATAATGATTTGAAACGACAATATTGGTGGCATGGCATGAAACGAGATATTTCTAATTTTGTGTCTAAGTGCCTAGTTTGTCAGCAAGTGAAAGCGGAACATCAGGTGCCGTCAGGATTACTTCAACCGATTTTGATACCTGAGTGGAAGTGGGATCGCGTCACAATGGACTTTGTGTCAGGCTTACCGTTAACGCCAAGCAAGAAAGACTCCATTTGGGTTATTGTGGACAGACTAACAAAATCGGCTCATTTCATCCCGATTCGTACAGATTTCTCACTTGATAAGTTTGCAGAACTATATATCTCCCAAATTGTACGATTGCACGGAGTGCCAACCTCTATTATATTAGACCGTGATCCTCGTTTTACTTCGCGATTTTGGAAGAAGCTGCACAAAGCTTTAGGAACTAAACTTCATTTTAGCACAGCTTTTCATCCCCAGACTGACGGTCAATCTGAAAGGGTCATTCAAATACTTGAGGACATGTTGAGATGTTGCATTTTAGAGTTCAGCGGATCGTGGGAGAAATACTTACCTCTGATTGAATTCGCGTATAATAATAGCTTCCAAACGAGTATTCAGATGGCACCCTATGAAGCTCTTTACAGTCGAAAATGCCGTACACCTCTGTTTTGGACCGAACTTAGTGAAGATAAGATTCTCAGAGTTGATTTAGTCAGAGAAGCAGAGCAAAAAGTGGAGATAATTCGTGACAGTTTGAGAATGGCATCCGATCGTCAGAAATCGTACGCGGACTTAAAACGTAAAGACATCGAGTATCAAGTGGGTGATAAAGTGTTTCTGAAAGTTTCACCGTGGAAAAAGATACTCCGTTTTGGCCGTAAAGGCAAGTTGAGCCCAAGATTCATTAGACCGTATGAGATATCAGAACGGATTGGGCCTGTCGCTTATAGATTGATTTTGCCTCCTAAACTTGAAAAGATCCACAATGTTTTCCATGTATCGATGCTCCATCGGTATAGATCCGATCCTTCGCATGTGATTAATCCGTCGGAAGTAGAAATTCAACCTGATTTGAGTTATGAGGAAGAGCCTATCCGCATTTTAACTCGAGAGGTTAAAGAATTACAAAATAAGAAGATTCCATTGGTTAAAGTGCTGTGGCTCAAGCACGGGATCGAAGAGTCAACTTGGGAGCCCGAGGAAGCTATGAAGGAAAGATACCCAAACTTATTTTCTGGTAAGATTTCTGGGGACGAAAATCACTAAAAGGGGGGAGAGTTGTGACAGCCCAATTTCAACCTTAGTCGGGAAGCAGTTTTGAGACCGCTAAACCGAGTTAATTAGACGTGTGAATATATTATTTTATGTTGTGAACTATGTGATCATGCATGGATAAATTCAAATGTTTTGAAGCTTGACAAATTGAATGTGTTTCTTGAATAAGGGACTTAGATGAGAAACTTTAAAAATGCGTGAGGCTAATTTAAAGAGGCCAATTAATTCATGGATTAGAATTAAGGGATTTGCATGTCAAATCCCCCATTCTTATTATTGGTGCCGGCCATGATGACATTAGGTGCATAAAAATATGTATTTTATGTTAAAGTTATGTCATAAAACTTATTTTATGAAATTAAAGTTAAATAAAATAAAGATAGGGTGGTAAAAACAAAGATAGTTCATTTTTTCATCTTTTTAGCCGAAAGTTAGTAAGGGAAGAGAGAAAATTGAGCTCAAAGCATTCGGCACCTCCTCTTGGCTAGATTAAGGTATGAAAACATGTAATTTTATTGAAAAATTTGTGATTTTGAGCTCTTTGTTTAATCCTATCCATTACCCATGAGTCCATTCTTTGAAATGTTCATATTATACATTCAGTCATGGGATGTAAGCATGAATTTAGGCAATGCTTGGTGAAATTTGATTTATGAAGACTTTTTGATTAAAATGATGTATTAAGGGTTGTCAAATTGTATGTTTCATTGGTCGAATGTAGAAAATGATTTTGGGTTGAATGATAGGCCGAATAGGTTGAGGATAGAAATGGATTTTTGTTTAGTTGGTTGCTTTGGTAATCTATTTAGATGTTAGATGAAAGATGATATGAAATTATAAACCAAATTGAGTTTTGATTGATTCATTAGACTCTTGCATTCGGCTAATGTATATTTTGTAGGGATTTAATCAAAATAATTTTGATACAATGCCTTAACTTTCAATTTGTGCTGATGCGAGCGTTTGACTACCCTTTTTGAAGATGTAGGGGGGATTATCGAATTTAGGCCGATGGTTTATAAAAATTTTAATGATTTTTGAATTACCCTCAATTGAAGAATCGATTATTAATTGTAAAAATTTTGGGAAATGAATTAAATGAACTTCATGCTAATTATTTGTATTTGGATGATGCTCCCGGTCAAGGTTTAAGTGGCCGAATGTGAAAAGGGGTGAATTTTGTATTTTTGTTAATATCTTACCTAGTGACCGAGTGTAATTGGGTATTGGGAAATAAATGTTGGATTGTTTGGCATTTGGGAAGGTAGAATGAAAAATGTGATTGATATCCATTAAAGATGTATGTACTTTACTATGGAAAATATGTTTTCAAATATACGATAAGCTAGGTAAGTTTTGTGTAAGTATGTGAGTTAAACACCAAACAAATATGAGGCCTTAGGATTTTGTGCAATTATGTATGATTCGGCTATTTGGTTTATTTAATTGTACAAATGGTACTTGAATAATGCTTGAGTCTGGAGAATTTTAATTAGGAAATCAATTTTCTTAATTCTAGCTCAAGAGCATAAAGAAACGATCTCGGATAAAGGGAAAGCGAAAGTGGCGGAATAGTCGATTTACAACAGCTCAGAGAAGTTAAGGTAAGTTCTTGAGTAACGAATCTTTATTTATGAATGTGTGAGTAATTGTAGGAAGCCGAATACTAAGGTTGAATCTTAATGTATCTAGATGTGAAATTGTGTTCTTTGCTTACAAATAAATAAACCGTATGAAATATGATGGGTAGTATGCCGAAACTTTGTGTTTCTGTAATTGAAATGTTATTAAAAGATGACACGATATATATGCTGATTTGTGCAAGTATAAATTTCGTTGATAAAGCCGAGCTTAGTCTCGAAGGGCTTTCGAGCCGGAGTTAAAGTCGAGCTTAGTCTCGAAGGGCTTTCGAGCCAGAGTTAAAGCCGAGCTTAGTCTCGAAGGGCTTTCGAGCCAGAGTTAAAGCTAAGCTTAGTCTCGAAGGGCTTTTGAGCCAGAGTTAAAGCCGAGCTTAGTCTCGAAGGGCTTTCGAGCCAGAGTTAAACCCGAGTTTAGTCTCGAAGGGTTTTTAAGCCAGTGATAATAATCGGGTTTGGCCTTAAAGACCATTCGTGGTGGCATCGGATTTGGGTTAAATGTTATAGGCTCACGTACGGATAATTATGTAAATAATATTGCCCTAGTCATAACAAATGCGCCACTTAATTAAGGAAGTCAGGTATGTATTCTATTCTCATAATGACTTAGATTGTCATCGAATTTGAGCCTGGTAAGGATTCGTAAACTATTGTCTGAAATCACTTGTATGTATGTGAGATCTGATATCGAGGTATGGAATTTTATTCAAGGAGTCCGTCTTCATGAGTGTGAGATGCCCTGTGTGTAATTATATACTCGATTGATAGGCAAAGAAGAAAGTCAGAATACTCGGTTATAGATTGAAGAATTCTTTGAATGCATCGAATTTTCCTTTGTGATATGCATGTGAGTAATTAGTAATATGTTCATGCTCATATTCGGCCAAAGAAGGAATTAAACATGAGTTGATATCACTATGCCATTTCCTTTATTTATCACTGAGTTACTCAAGTACTTACTAAGCAAGTGTTTGCTTACTCCGTTGTTCTTGTTCTCGATTTTGTAGATCTCGATCAGAAGCTACGGTCTCGGAAATTTTAGAATTAAAGCCATCTACACTATCGCCTTACCTTTCGGTATTTTGTAACTAAACCTTGAATATGGCATGTATAGGTTTGACATTTTGTTTCGAAACAATAGACTTTGAACTTGTAATTAAGTATAGCCATGCGAAAATGGCTTTCTTTATTTATGTATGTTCTTATAAATGATGCTTGATAATGATTGAGTATGAGTGAATGAAAGAAATGTGCTTATGACATTAATGCCGTACAAGCTTGTATATTCGGATAGGAAGTAAAATGATACTTAAGTGAAATTTTTCATATCTAAATTCTATATATATATGATTGGTAACCAATAGTTTAGGTAAAACACAAATTCAGGTCATAGGTGGTATGTATAGGAATGTTTTCGGACTAAAACTTCTGAATTATTATACGATTTCATTATATGCTGCTATGTGTTGTTTGTTCTGTAATGCCTCTTAACCCTCTGTCGACGGGTACGGGTGAGGGGTGTTACAGAGTACGTCAGTAACCTCCATAATTTTCACACAGCCTAGCACACGGGCATGTCTTGTGGCCGTGTGGACAAGTCAGTATGTATGCCCACTTTTGCCACAACCAAGACACACGGGTGTGTGACCTCTGTAGGTTTGAAAAATGTTAAGTTTAGGAAAAATTTCGTATGAGTTTGGTTTAGTCCTGACCCTTTTATAAAGCATGCTTAAGGTCTCGTAGACCTTCTAAAGGGACTATATACGTGTGAATTGCTATGAATTGCTGTTATATAATTATGTTTGTGAAATGTTCGTAAAATGTTTTGATATGTTCGATAATGCCTCTTAACCCTAGTCCGGTGACGAATACGGGTTAGGGGTGTTACAGCCTGGCACACGGGCGTGTGTGGCCATTTTGAATAGGCACACAGGCGTGTGGTTGGCTGTGTGACCTAAGTTAGAGAGTTACATGGGGTAGGACATTTCCAATGTCTGCATGGCCTATGGCACGGTGTGTCTGGTGGCCGTGTAAGACACATGGCCTATTCACATGGGTGTGTGTCCCCTATTTTAGACAAAATTTTCTAAGTTTTCCAAAGTTGTTCTAAGTCATCAGTTTAGTCCCGAACAAAATTTAAAGCATGTTTAGGGCCTTGTAGGCTCTTTTAAGGGATTATGTGATTGAATGTGATATATATTTGCTTATGTATGATAATGAATGTGAAATTATTGTTAAATTATGTTTTGAGTTTAGTAATGCCTCTTAACCCTATTCCGACGATGGATACAGGTTAGGGGTGTTACAAGGTTGCCCCACTCCTCCTTCTCCCTTGTTCTTATTGAACCGAGGCTTCTACGATCACTTGAATATTGCTCCAAATGGTGGTTTAATAACTCTTTTTCAACAGGTGAAATTGGCAAAGGAATAGGGGAAGAAAATGAAGAACAATGGAAGGGAATAGAGAGAGAAAATTGAGAGAGAAGTGAAGAAATGAATGGGTTTGAGATGTGTTTGAAGTGAGCAGCCAATGGGGTATTTATAGGTTAAGAAGGCTACAAAAAATAGCCAAAATCAGCAGCAAAAGACTCCCTCCATGATGGGCCACACAATTTAAACATGTTATTTCAAAGTAGGGGAAATCTAGAAAGGCATAAATAGTGGAGGGGTTTGAATGCAATTTGAAGGAGTCTTCAAGGGCCATTTTGCAAGCCAAATAATCAGCCAAGCAAGTTGATTGAGTCAGCATGTGGGATGGTTTTGGGCTGCCTAGTGCTCAGTTGGATCGATTTTCTCGGTTCAGCTCAACTAGGCCCCTTTTCATAATTATTTAATAATAATTTATTTAACCCAAATTAAATTGGATTAAAATTAAAATTAATTATATTATAAATTAATACACATAATTTGGACCATCTTAGGCTGAAAAATTAATTCCCCTTGATGCTTCAAAATTGCTTCTACATTTTGCGCTTCTAATAGTGTCTGCTGAGCCATTTTTTACCCTTTTTGCAAATCTATTGAAAATAATAAAAATTAATCAAAATTTGATATAAAGTTAATTAAAATTCAACATGTTCATAATTTAGTTCAATTTCATCATTTTATAATTATTATATATTTTTCGACAAGAATTTTACCGAAACTACATGAATTTGAGTTAAAAAGAGCATGAAAAATTATGTATATTTTCGTGTTTCCAAGTACTTAATCATGTCACAATTTAAATAGAAATCACTCTTGAAGCTAAGACTTTTGACTTAGAAGATGGATGGATCAAACAACTACCTCATTAGCTACTCAGCTTGTTACTACAGTGGGGTGCCCCTAATTTATTTACTTTCTATTAAATAGTCTTACTTAAACTCACCTTTCTAGTTAACAACACAATGGAACAAACAAAGTGGTGCTAACTTACTCTGCAATTCTAAGCATTGGAGTGCCTACTGTCTTTTATTTAATAATGCTAAGGCAAAATGACTGAATTTTGGCTTCAAAAGTCCCTAAGTTCATTAAAAGATACCCACTACAACCTGAAAAGAAAACTAAGTATAGGACATCTCAGTTTTAGAAATTAATTTTCAAAGCTAAATTCACCCAATCTACTGCCACATGTTCCAAGTACATTGAAGAATCTTAGCTCATCATTAAACATCATACATACAGATTGTACTACTCATAGGCCAACAGAATGTAATAGTTACATTGTCGTGGAAAAACAGGTTCAGCTAAACTAGAATGACTATACTAAAATGATCATACATGCTAAATATAACATGAAACCTAAATGCACAACACGTCCGCAAACCTAAGGGATGTATTGTCCTCAATGTATGATCAGATATGTAAGAGAACTACTAAAAGAGAAAATTTTACAACAAATGTCATGGCAAAAAAAATGAAATGCAAGATGTATGCAAGATGTATGCATGTAGATACTTTATTATGCCCGACGAGAGAATTTTCGGGCACTGACTTTGTATCGCCACTTTCTCTTTTTAGGGGTCATTTCTTCCCTTTCCTTGTCATCTTTTGTGAGTTCATTGATCAGACAATCAATGTCATAGTCCTGTGCAGGTACTAAAGCTAGTGGCGAAGGTGGAATAGGGTTTTTCCCTTTGGTGGTGGCAGTGGTGGCAATATCCTCCTTTTCTCCTTCTCCTTCCTTCTTAACATTTAGGGATGCCATTTTCTTGGGCTCTTCCCCAGTAGTTTGAGTAGGTGCCTCGATAGCAGGTTGAGTGGGTGCTTTAGTAGTAGCTTGAGTGGGCTCCTTGGTAGCATCAGCAAATGAGAGCAAGGTGGCTAGGAAGATAGGAGATTCTGGCATTAGCTTTGTAAAATTATTTTGTAGGGATTTCCTTAGAGTCAAATCCCTACTCCTCACATAAGCCCAATATTCAACTTGCTGCTACTAGGCTTGTACCACCTCTTTAGCTAGGTGAAACTTGTGGATTTTAAAAAGGGACATCCTCTACTCTAACTACTTCAAGGAGTGCACTATTTTTTATTCAAGGGAGCTACAAGAAATTAAAGGTGTTGTCGTGGGAGTATGCGCAGCAGAGGAAGTGGTGGTATGGCTATGCTGAGTTACCTTGGTAGCATCAGTGCCTTAGATCTTGGTAAAGATGGACCTCGTTAACCCACCCTTGTTAGGGGTGATATCTTACTACGTATTGAGAGAGACTCAGATAGTTTGACATAAAGCAATAATAAGTGAGGGAAAGCTTAAACTACTTGCATTCTTCTCAGCACGCCAATGTACTTCTTGAAAAATGATTCTCGTAACATTAATCCTTCTCCCTTTTATAATAGAGTGCAACAAAAGCATTCATTTTTTTAAAATATTTATATTGTGTGTAGACAACATAAGTCTGCTTCTTAGGAAATGATACCAAATTTTCCCAATAGGCTTCAACAAAGCCCTTTCAACAATATAACACTTATGACTAGAAATAGTCCATTGTGTTCCTGCGATACATAAATCCTCCAACACTTGGGCTAACCTTCAACGGTAATACTTTCAGCAAACAACGCATGTTTGTCCTATATTCCTGCAAGACTAAACTGTGCATTAATATGGTTTTCATCAAAAGGACTAGAAGTACCTCTTACATAGATAAAAAGGGAATCTTGAGAGTTGACATGGGCATAAAATTCTCAAACAATTTTTCCTAAAATGTTTTCTACTATGGAGGACACAAATTCATCGTAACTCATATATTGTTCATCTTTAAACAAGAACCCTAGCTCAAAATAGAAATGGAACTTCGTGATGTTCTATTGTATCTTATGGCTGTGGCACTATTAAAGAACACCTTTGGCTGAGTATCACCAGCCTTTGATGATTCAACAGTTTTGGAGGTAGTTTTGACGCGAGCCATTAGAGAAAATTAGAAGAAATTTTTGAGAATGTAGTGGAAGAAAAGATAAGAGAGATTGAAGAAAAAAATGTTCTTCTAATGATTATCTTAGATGTGTTGCACCTTTACTTAAAGACGAAGCTTACATTTGGTGGTAAACGTTAATAGCGGTAGTACCAAGAGATAACGTCAATTGGGGTTTCTTCAAAATAGAGTTTAAAAAGAAGTATGTCAAGAAATGATACCTAGATCAGAAAAAGAAAGAATTTCATGAATTAAAGTAGGGTAACAAATCATTACCTGATTATGAAAGGGAGTTTGTACATCTCAACAAGTATGCTCGTGAAATTGTACTGAACGAGGAAGTAATGTGCATCTATTTCGAAGATAGATTAAACGATGAAATTATAATGTTGATTGGAGAGACAAAAATACGAGAGTTCCTTGTTTTACCTAATCATGCTCAAAAGATGGAAGAAGTTTATAATCACAAGAAACAGAGACATGGGAAGGGTAAAAATTTTGGTAAAAGAAGCTTTTCTAAGTCATTTTCTGCACCATCGTCAAAGAAATCAAAAGAAGATTTTAATCATGTCACTTCACCATCTGGGTTCTCGGGTAAAAACAAATCGAGGTAACATGATTCAAAATCGTAAGTTAAACCTGCTGACAGTGTGAGAAGTGTTTGTAGTACTTCGAAACCAGTGTGTGACTATTGTGGAAAACCACATGCTGGTGAATGCAGGACTAGAACAAGTGCTTGTTATAGATGTGGTTCAACAGATCATTTTGTACGAAGCTGCTCGAGATTAGTGGGAGATAATAAAGAAAAGAACAAAAAACAGTTCTCTACATCTCAGAAAAGTAGATTTCTTGGCTAGAGTAGTAATATTGGAGCAAATTGCAATGGGACTAAATATACAACTATCAAATCTGAAGCTAGATCGTCTACGTGAGCATATGCTATCCAAGCCAGAGAGGAAGCTACGACACCTGTTGTTATTTCTAGTACATTCTATCTCTTTGATGTTATTGTGTATAAACTGATTGACCCTAGGTCAACTCACTCATATATTTGTACGACATTAGCAACGAATAAGAATTTACCTTTTGAGTAAAGTGAATTTGATGTTTGAGTTACTAATCCACTGGGCTAGAGTGTGTTAGTTAATTTAATATGCCATAAATGTTCGCTAAGAAATTAGGGCTATGATTTTCCCGTTGATTTAATGTTGTTTCTCGTTCACAAATTTGATATCATTTTAGGAATAGATTGGTTAACACTACATGATGATGTGGTAAACTATAGACTGAAATAGATTTATTTAAGATGTCAAACAGTAAATTATTACAATTGAGTCAGAATAGACCAAATAGTGTTACCAAAGTTATTTAAGCTATTTCGACATAGAAATTGATTCACAAAGGTTATGAGGCATTTTTGGCCTATATACTTGATACTAGAGATTTGGGGTCGAAACTTGATCAAGTACCAATTGTGAATTAGTTTACAAATATGTTTCTTGAAGAGTTACCGGGATTAGATGTGAAACTGTCAAACATTTAAAAATGTACCACTGATGATTTTGAATTTTTTTTTTATGTTAATTGGTTTTCTTGGAAGCTTGGTTGTTAGATGTGATTAAATTGTAAAGTGATTTCTATTAATTTTTACTTTAAATAAAATATAAAATTAGAAGGAGTTTATTAAAAAAAATTTAAATCTAGGGGCTATTTATATAGGGTTAATTTTTCGGCAAAATGGGGTATATGAGGTAATTTGAAAATTTGGCTTATTTTAATATTATGGACTAAATTGAATGGAATATAAAAGTTTGAGGAAAATGTGAAAATTTTTAATTAGGAAATCATGTGTTCTAAATTAAGTATTAAATGAAATTGAAGCTAATAAATTGAAATAAACTATTTTATAGATTAAGAACATGTAGATAATCGAGGAAAAGGGAAAGTTATTGAGTAGTCCCTGAATTGTCACTGTCTTTGCAATTTATCATTGGAAAGTTCGTACGGTTTAGTTTTGTATAAATTAAAATGTTATATTAATTGTGAATTAAGATTGTTAAATATTCTAAAATTGTTGAATTGTAGTAAATGGATATGAGTCGAGAAAGTAATTGATTTGAGCATTGTTACTCGATCATAAATTGAGCCGATGAACGTAGGATAGGATACAATTTCCATGCCAACATGTTTTTAAAGCATGCGATATGGGTTTGACTTGTGATGAGATGGTGATTATTGATTCGTTATTATTCACGGAATATATCGAAGTCTAGCATTCGTTGTGGACTATTGTGTTATATTTACAGTGATTCTGGTGTGTTACCGAGGGCAGATGTAGGGCCTTCAGGCATGGCACTTAGTGCCTAGGTCTAGGTGTGTTTCAGAGGGATGTTAGCCTACGGGCTAAGAACCTGGTGCCTAGGTGTGTTCTTGGTTTGCCAAGCTCATTCGAGCGTTCTGGTATATTCTAGATGGCTAACCACGTATCCGAATCTGTTATATCATTCATCAGGAAGATTTTGTAAATGGTTAAATGATTTTTTGATAGGTTAAAACGAGTTAATATTGAATGATGTATTATAATTGAATAGATTATTTATTATGAGTATTGATAGAAAGACTCACCTGTAGAATGGTTGTGATAGACATGATTACAGTTTATTAACTAATACTGTGTGATTTATATGTTTTTACGGTAAGTTTATTATTTTAACCGTTTAAATTACTAAGCTCTAGTAAAGCTTACTCGTGTCATTTCTTCTATTTCTTTATAGATTACGTTTCGTGGAATCGGGCGATCGAATCAACTCGAAGAATCACACTATCAAGATATCTTTTGGTAGTTTTTAAAATGTTTACTTTTGGGTTATATGGCATGTAATAGGTGTGTTATATGCATGTTTGGGATAACGACTTCTTGTAATGCAACTTTGGTTAGTATAAAGTTGGATGAGCTTGTTTGTGTATGTATATTTGGCTTTAGGTATGTACATGTCCATGTAAAGTTTTTTTCGTATTTGATGTGAATTTTATGAAGGCATTTGAAATATGGTAAGTTTTTATATATGTTTTATGTATGGATATGTGAACATGAATCTTATTACTTTTGTAACACCCCAAACCCAACCTAGAAGTTAGGCCCGAATCTGGCGTGTCACATTGAAGTATTTTTTGAAAACCGTGTTCTCATTGAAACCCTTCTTAATAGTTAAGAACTTGTGTAAAGACTTAGTTTGTGTTCGTTGAATTTCAAAACGTGGTACATTGAAAAGTTAATCACCTTCACAAATGTTGTTAATCTCATTGAAAATCTTTTATAGTTGCGAAAGCTAATTTGAGGTAAAGAAGTTTAAAATGTATACTTTTGAAAATAGATATTGGTTTGAAAACTCATCTACGTTTAACAGATATAAAGCGTAATAAAATCCCCAACTTAAAACAAAATCCAGAGAGGCCTTATTACGTAAGTTAAAACTCAAATCAGAATTCAAAACATATATAAAATCCAACATAGTAACCGTAGTCGTGTGGCCACCTCTGAGTCGCTCGCAGCACCAATCCTCCTGACACTGGGGATTACCTGCACAATTAATAAATGGGGTGAGTTTATGAAAACTCAGTGTGTAATCCCCTTACTAGAGTAATAGTCAGTATACAGAAATAGAAACAGAAACAGTCTGGGCCAGAGCCCTTAACGGTAACAGTACAGTTCGGTTCAGAGCATACGTGGGCCAAAACCCACTACAATATCATTTGGGTCATAACCCATAACAGAATCAATTGGGCCTAACCCAAACCAATAACAGAATAAATGGGCCTAAACCCAATACAGTGACAGATCTCATAAACAGATATCCAACAGTGTTAGTATGCGTCCTAACCCAATCCAACCAGCACACCACCCGTACCAACCAGCACACCACGTGGGGATTAAACCGATCCACCCAGCCAACACACCAATAACGCAGCAAGGCTGCTAATAACAAAAATCGTAGCAGAGGCACTAGAATCAGAATACGTGGCAAAGCCACTAGCACAGAACTTCCTTCAAATCAAGCCCAACCCCATGCAGAATATCGTTTATGTCATGCTTAATCATCACATGTGTATGCATAATGGCCATGCTCAGTAACGGTCATTTAAACACATATATTAAAAACATGTCAATCATGCAACCACGGTCACGTCAGTTAAAACACTATCAGACGATCACAATCAAATCAGTCAAATTCACAGTCCAAGTCTGTCACTTGGCCACAAGGGCAAAACAATCATGTTACACTCTAAGGTCAAAACGATCATTTTACCCTACAAGGGTATTTCGGTACTTCTATCCTACAAGGGTATTTCAGTAATTCTACCCTACAGGGATATTTCAGTAATTTTACAAATCGAGGTCATTTCAGTAATTTTACAAATAGAGGGCATTTCGGTAATTTTACAAATCGAGGGCATTTCGATAATTTTACAAACAATGGGTATTTCAGTAATTTTACAAACCAGGGGTATTTCAGTAATTTTTCAAACCAGGGTATTTTAGTAATTTACAAACCAGGGGTATTTTAGTAATTTTACAAACTAGGGGTATTTCAGTAATTTTACAAACCAGGGTCTTAACGACCCCGCCGAAAGTCCATCGTCGCCCCGAGCGACGATCACAACCTAAACCACCATAGCCCACTATCTGGGCCAAGTGGGCCCACACACTCGTGTGGCCCAATTAGCCTAAAATTAACCTCAACTATACGAACTACACAGTCCAACCATAGTAGCCATATAACATACATTTCATCCATGTGGGCCCATAAGCCCATTGGGCCCACACAACCCATTTAACCCAAAAACAATTCTAGCCACGTGGACTACACGTCTCGGTCTAATATCTACCACAATATACGAATTTAATCCGTGTGGGACCCAAAGGCCCATTGGGCCCACACGGTCCATTTCAGCCCAGTGAGGCCCAGAATGGCCTATGCCACGTACGCGAAGTGACAAGCCACACTATTTTCCAACTAACGGTCAGATTTACACCAATAGGCCCACGGGTCCATCGGCCCCATTCAGCCGATTCTGGCCCAAATCAACCACGAGGACATGTGATTTACAAGGCCTAGTTCAATATTGGCCACTTATCAAGAATTCCGTCTGTGTGGGGCCCACGAGCCCATTGGGCCCACACAGCCCATTTTGGCCCAAGACCGCGAGGACACCCCATGGTGGCCTCTACCACCTATCGCCCACTCTTGTAGGCTAGGTTCACCTCACGTGCGCTCGCAAGCTCGTGGGGCCTCGAATGCTGATGTTTCAGCATTCGACCTTTCTGTTTTTGCCGATTCATAGTTAAACAAGGGTGTGAATACACACCTTTTGATTTACAATGACAACAAGATGGTGGAAAGTTACACACCTTTGTCGTCTTTGATAGTAACAGACCAGGTACAACTACACACTTTATTGCAAAATGAGAGAACCTGTAACGCCCTGATTTTTGGGATTTTTTGGGTTTCTATGATTTTTAGTGAATTTTGAAATTTCCGTGTTCTGAATATTGGAATTGAGTTTAAATGTGTTAGTGGGCCTTTAGAAGGCCCAAGCCTAAGTTAAAACTAGGTAAAATATCCAGTTTGGATTCTAAGTGAATATAAGACTTGTTTAAGTGGGCTTTTAAGAAAAACTTCGTAAATTATGATACAAGAAGAGCTTTGGCAAAGTGGCAAGGTGGTGCCACTGAGTTCCTAAAAAAGTGGCGCCTGGGAAGGAATTAAAAGTCCAGGGTTCAATTTGCAAGGTAAGCGTATTGTTACTTTTTAGTTTTTAGGCATGTGCCGGGCATATGATCACTGAAATGAATTTCGGCTAGGGCCTTAGGAAGGTTGGGCCAATTGTTTTAGTTGATATTAGGGTTTGGTTCTTTTCTTTTTTCTGTCATGACAAATTAGGGTTAGCCACCTAAAGTTATTTTTCTCTCAACTTCACAAAAGTGACCGAAAACACAAGAAAGCTTCCTCCTGTGCCGATTTCTCTTTTTGCCTCCTTCTCCTCCATTCTTTTCTTTCCCTTTTGATTTCTCTTCTAGCCGAAACCTTCTCATCACCTTATTCATCTTCTCTTTCACTTTTATCCTTCAAAAAACCGCCATAGCTGATTGTCATAAAAGCCGAAATCCCGAAAACTTACTTCTTGTGCTGATTTCTCCAAGCCAATTCCTTCTTTTCTTTTCATTCCTTTTGACCGATTTTCATCTTCTTTAAACCCTTAGTATCTATCGGTAACACTACTCCAAAGTTATAGCCTCAAATCATCATCTTCTTCATTATTGAAAAGCCGAAACCACCATAGATTTAGGAGCTTGTAGCTGAAACTTCAAATCTCCTGGATTCGAGTTCTACTATCGTTTAGGGGCTAAATCTACATCAGATCTGAGTAGAAACAGAAGGGAAATTAGTGGTAAGTGCTCATTAACCCAGATCTATAAGTTATTTTACAATTTAGAAAAAGCCGAAGTCCCTAAAATCTAGGGAGGCTGTCAAATTGGGGCATAGGGCCCTAAGGGTCATTAACCAATGATTTCTTTTGGTGATTTGATTGAAAGCTTGGATCTTTGGAACGACTAGATCTAGATCTAGTCATCAATTTCAGCAAAGGTAAGATTTTGAGGGCCTTAGGGGCATTGGCCGAATACGGGTAAGTGAATATTGGGACTGTTTGTTGTAGTTTTGCAATCTAAGAATTGTGGTAATCGATTATAGGACATCGTGGGGGATCTCTCTAGCAGTCATCGCGAAACAGGTGTGTATCGAACCCCTTCTTTAGTCTAATTCGACAAAAGTCGAAATGCCGAAATTCTGGCATTTTGTGGGCTTGTGAGTGTGCAAATGCTCACAAGACGTTAGAAATCGTTAGATCTGAAATCGCAAGGTGGTAAGCTAGTCGCGTGTGGAATTTCGTATACTTCGGTAATTGGGCCTCGATGGGCTGTAAATGGGCCCAATGGGCTTACGGGCCCATATGGGTAAAAATAGGCAATAAGTATGTTCTGTTAGACTGAAAGATCGAAACTATTAAAACTGGAAAGTTGGTTATGAAACTTGGACTAAATGGGCTTAATTTGCTAATAGACACCGTAGGGCCCATTAGGGGTTTTAGGGCCCAATAGCTAAAATTGTTAAACTAAGCTAAATAGACTACCGTGAAGACAAATGGATTAGTAGTGACTGTATTATGCATGAAAACCCTAAAAACTGATAAAATTACTGAAATACCCTTATAGGTGGAAAATTACGGTTTTACCCCCTAGGAGTAAAATGACTGTTATACCCCTAGGGTTAAATTTGACCCAAAATGCATGTTTTACTGTTACTGTTTACTGCATGCCATTATTATCTGTTGCATGGGACTGGGATATTGATGGAGGAAGTACTGAAAGTGGCTTGACCACATACTGGAGGCCTTGCCTCAATTTACTATGATCTGAGCAGCCATGCTGCAACTGTGGAGTGTAGGGCTGAGTGGGTTGAGTTATTCCCCACATGGTGTGTAGGGCTGGTACGGGTGGAGTGTAGCATATGGATTTAGGCTGGGTCGGGCTTGCATACATGATATTATCTGTTCTGTTCTGAAATGGGCCTATGGGCCATACTATTAACTGAAAGGGCGAAGGCCCAGTTTACCGTATCTGGATAGGGCTTCGGCCCGATAGGCTTGAGCTGACTTGGGCTCTGGATGGGCATTCTATACACACTGAGTTTTCCAAACTCACCCCCTTTCTTTCCATCCATGCAGGTGAGCCCTAGTTGGTGGACTTGGAGTTGGGAGGGATTCAGAATGGCCACGAAGATTAAATTTCTGGTTTTCAATTATTTTATTTTATTATTTATTTAGATTATTTTTATTCTGGTTTTTGGGTTGTAATAAGGCCGCTCTATTTATTTTATTTTGGGTTTTAATTCTTTACTTATTTTATTTGTTTTAACTTAAGAATAATATTGTTTAAATTGTTTTTGAAAATTGGATTTACTTGTTTTCGAAATAACACAATAAACAAACGATTTCCAAACCAAATGCACTCCCCAAAGAGTTTCAAAAGTCACATTTTTAAATAAACCTTTCACGATCAGTAGTAAAGAGGACATTTTTTTTAGCAAATCAGGAATTTCTCTTAAAATAACAAACACGGTTTTAGCAAAGCTCACCCTAATCTTAGTAACTAGGTAACATGGTTAGATGTAGGTGATGTGACACACCAAATTTGGCCATAACATCTGGGCTGGGTTTAGGGTGTTACAGAACTGCTTACGAACCCTAAAGCCTACATTTCAATAAGGCATAACGTTAGCCCTCATTAGCTGAGATTTACAAACCACACCTCCAACCAATCAGTAGCACTAACCTTAGAAGATAGTAAACCACCTATCGCTTTCAGATCGTTTGACAAGAATCCCAATGGATGCTCCACTTGGATTATTAGAACAATGAAAGATCTACTAAGACAATACTGATTAGAGATGTAATCTAAACCCCCCTAATTATACTACTATAGAACAAATAGACATTCGACCCTAACCCAAAAATAGAGTATCGTTGTTACCTTACTAAGAGAAAAAGAGAGAGAGTTTGATCACTCCCGAAGCCCCAATGTTTCTTTATTCCATTAAGAACCCCACCAACCAACAAAGAATTCAGCCAAAATCCACAAAAGAAAGCAGAGAACCCAAAAGTGGTTAGACACAAAGGTGAAGATATTCGGCCTAACCAAAATATGAATTTATCAACAAAAGATCAAAAGGAAAAGGAGCAATAAGATGAAGAGAAGTTCGGCTAATAGAAGGAACCGAAAGAAATTAAGTAGAGAGGAAAGAAGAGAAGAACTGTCGACCAAGATTAAAGGAAAAGAGTGACAAAGGTTCGACCAATAGTAGAAATTGGGAAAAGAAAATTATGCACAAAATGCCAAATCGGTAGAGAAGCAAACGAGAAGAAGAAAAGAAGATTTCTAAAGGCAATTCGACACGAAATGGTCACCTCAGAAAATGCACTAGGAAGAAAAGAGGCACAAAATGACAAAAAGAATAAACCCAAAATACTAGAGGAGAAACTCGGCACCTAAACTCTCACAATTTGCCGAAAATGCACACTCAAACTCCCAATCAAGAAATTCTCAATAGCCCCACTCAAATTCGGTACAAATGACCGAATATACACCCCACCCCCAAGGAGTTCCAAAATCGACCAAACCTCCCCCTTAACAACTCTACAATTTTCTCCCCAGATCTCTCTTTGATACACTCCAACTCCCCCCAATTCTAATTCAATTCAACAACCTTGACCGGCTTAAACATCACCTTTTACCAAGTCCACAACAACCTTCCATTATCTTAATCCAACACAACCACTTGCCGCCCCCATATGGCAAAATAGAAGTCCATTACCTGTAGTGGGATTTGGACTCTTACCCTCTCACATGCTCCACATGCCACTTTGCCACCAAGCCACAAGCTCTCTTTGTGTCCCATTTTGTCCACAATTACTTATAAAGTCTATAGACCAAAGTCCAGGTTCCTCTAAAAGTAAAACAAAATTAATTGCAGGAGCCAAGACTTGAACACTTGCTCCCTTGCAACCTTAATGACACCACAACCACTAGACCACATGCTTCCTTGTGTCATAAATCCACCACAAATATTAATAAGGCCTTCAACCTAATGCCAAGTTCACTTAAGGGAAAAACTAAAATTTTTGCTAAAGCCTTGGTTTGAACCCTGGACTTCTCAGACACCCCAACTACTCCTAAATCACTTAGCCACTAAATTAACACACAATTTGTGTATTTTTCGCACACACAAACTGTAACGTCCCCATGCCCGAGACCGTCGCCGGAGTCGAGTTTGAGGTGTTACTAAACTTAATTTATCATTAAACCAACTTTACATCATTTATTTTAATTTTCGGAATATGCAGAATCTCTGCGTCATGGTCGCCTAAAAAATCATATCTCAATTTACAAAACTCGAAATCAAGATCCGTAAATTTTCCCTGAATCTAGACTCATATATCTATTCACTAATTTTTTTCTAGAATTTTTGGTTGGGCCGATTTGTACATTTTATTAGTTAAAGTTACCCCTGTTTTAGGACTTGACTGCACTGACCTCTATTTACTACGAACCACTTTTCTCTCTGTACAAAATTCATATGATTATGCCGTTTCCTTATCTTGAAACTAGACTAACTCAGGATTCTGTACATATAAAGTACACCTCTTAACTATTTTTGTACAATTTATAGTGAATTTTCAAAGTTAGAACAGGGGATCCAGAAATCGTTCTGGCCCTGTCTCACTATAACACATACTTATGCACAATATGTACTTTTACCGATTAAGCCGTTTTGTTCGTTTTTACTTAAAACCGAGTAGCACAAGTTGTCTAACATAATTTAAAACCTCATATTCTATCATAAAACATCAAAATACACAAATTTCACCTATGGGTATTTTTCCAAATATGAACTTTAGCTCAAAATATTGCTGTCATAAGCTATACCAAGCTACCGGGATTTCAAAAATGTAAAAATCATTAAAAACGGGGCTTGGAATCACTTACTATGAAGCTTGAAAGTTGAATAAACCCTGGCTATGAAGAGAGGGAGAATTCGGCAGCAACCAAGGAAGATGATAACTAATTTTGTGTTATTTTCCCCTTTTTATTTCATTAAATGTCCAAATGACCAAAATGCCCCTCCTTACTAAACTTTCAAAAATTCCTTCCATGTCCTAATTTTGTCCATGAACTTAAAATTGGTCTAATTACCATTTAAGACCTCCTAATTAATATTTCAAAGCAATTTCATACTAAAAACTTTTAGAATGCAAGTTTTGCAACTTATTCGATTTAATCCCTAACTTCAAATTAAGCACTTTACGCTTGGAATTTCTTCACAAAATTTTCACACCATCATAAAATCATATCATAAACATCAAAATAATTATAAAATAATTATTTCTACCTCGGATTTATGGTCACGAAACCACTATTCTGATTAGGCCCTAATTCGGGATATTACATAAACTTTCATGTGCTCCCACGCTCAAGGCCCAATCCTTCTAGGCCCAATTTCGGGCGTTACAACTTTGGTGTGAAATGTGGATAGTTTTGATAATTAAATTATGGTGTCAATGAGCGCACATTGGTCAAACACTTAAGATGTTGGTTTTGGTAGGTTTTAAGCCTATTTGAATATATTTATGATGTATGGAAATGATTGATATTGGGTTGGCATGGTACCTAAGTTTTGGTTAAAAAGATGCCTTGTGTTGAAAGCTTTTTAAGGAGCACACGGCCTGTGTCACGCCCTAGAATTTATTTATTAAATTGTGCAAATTTGCATCATAAGGAAGAAAAAGGCTTAGTAGTTTAGTGTGTTAATTAATTGCTAGAGGTCCCATGTTCAAATTCCCTTACACTCATTTTATTTATTTTTCTCATCCTAGCCGCAATTATTGACCATTCTAGAAGGTCAACATTGCACCTTGTCGTCCAAGTCTTTCCATAAAAAGGGGAGTTTCTCCTTTCTTTTGTTGAGTTAAACTTTCCTTCCAAAGTCCCTTTCTACTTTCCTTTTTGTGCAAAATCTCCCCTTTTATTCCTTTGGTTCGCAAATTTACCCAAAATGAGTTGTTGACTACCCATGGCCAGCCCTAGCTCCCCCTAAACCTTATTTTTCAATTTTGTTACTCCCCATTTTTCTCTCCTCTCCTCCTTTTCTATCCACCACCTTCTCCTCCACCATTTTTGACTTTTTTCTATTCTTTTTCAACACTTTTAAAGCCATTTTTCTTCAAATATCTCCACCTCCTCCACCATACTCGATTACCGCACCTCTTCTCTTTTCCACTACTGTACCATCACCATCATCACCGCTGTGCCGCCGCTATTTGCCAGTGCAAGTTTTTCCTATTTTTCTTTTATTCTCCTCATTTTGAAAATCCTCTCGTAAGCCCTTGAATATGATTTTTCATTATTGAAAGCCATCTTTTGAGTTATTATTTTATTTAAACTCTTTTATTTTTCGATTATAGGGCCTCTTTGATTAGTTTTTCGATATTTTGTTGCCAAGCCCTTTTCTTTTTGTTTAATCATAAGTATGAAGAAGTATCATAATCATTACACTTTTGTAGTATTATTTTTTATTTAACAAGAATTTAACTATTCGTTTTTGTGCCTTATTGAAGAGTATTCGTAAATCCAAGAATGCACACATCAACTATAGCAAGGGGTGATAGTTGACGATCTTTTTGCGTAAGTAGTATCGAATCGGTGTTATTTTATTAAGGGAATCTTATGATTCCATTAGATTAGTACTAAAAAGTATTTTGATTTAACATAGTGACTTAAGGAAATTAGATTCATCTGTTTCAAAATGGAATCGAGATCTAATCTATCAAATCTAAGGTGTGGAGATTTAAGTGATATATACGATATTAATGATTAAATTAATAATAATGAAAATATTTTTTAAAGTGTATTATTTAAGGATATTTCATATTTAATATATGTGACTATGTGAATACAAGTGTATTTATAGAAATTAGTAAAAATCGATAAGCGAGGATAATAAGTAAATCTTGAAATTCTGTGATCTATGATGTGATTAGTTTATTGGATGATTTTGTGATGTATGATAATATAGGATTTCCGTCACTCATTGTAACACCTCTTACCCGAGACTGTCACCAAAGTCGTGCATGAGGCGTTACCAGACTTATCTTACTAAATCGGGGCATAAAAATTTACTTTCAAAATTAATTCGCTCATATTTATCCAATAAATCCCTAAAAAGGGCCCTCGAGGCCCTAAAACATGCAATTGAAATGGTTCGGGACCAAACCGGGAACATTAAAATTTTTCCAATTACTTACACATATCAAAACAATTTATTTTACTATTTATAATAAAACTGTCCACCTGCATAATAATCACTAAATTAATTATAACTCAACTTACGAAAATGAAAATTTAAATCCGTAAATTTCCTCTGAAATGAGACTCACATATCTTCTTACCATAATTTTTCCAGAATTTTTGGTTTGGCTAATTAGTATAGTTTATTCATTAAAATTTCCCTTATTTCTGTAACAGCCCACTTTATACCCTAGTCAGAACGGGTGGTTTTGAGACCACTTAACCGAGTCGAAATATTGTTTTTACTGCTTTAATATGTTTTACAGCATGATAGAATTACAGTGTGAAAGTTTCGTTTAGAAATTTTATCATTTGACTGGTTAATTTGAGAAAAAGGACTAAATCGCATAAAGCGATAAATTAGAGTTCTATTTTATAAATGGCTTATTTGAGCATGGCTTTATAAAACGAGGTGCTTGCATGGTAATTGTACCATTTTTAGCTAGAGTGGTTGGAAATGGACAATTATATCCATATTTTATAAGGTTTTATAATTGTTTTTACAAAGGTTAAAATTGTCCTTTAATTAATATATGTTATATTAGTTAAATAAAACAAGAAAATGGTTTAAAATTTATCTCCTCTTCCACCGATTCTTAAAACAAAAGAAGGGTTTTAAGGCTTTTCTTCATTCGGCTACTTTGAGCTTCAATTGGAGGTTCGTTTTTGTCCCGTTTTTGATAATTTTTATGTTTTTGAGATCGTTGCTTCGTATATTAGTTGACCCATACCTCAATTTCTAATTTTTAACATGTCTTTGAAAAGTGCCATTGATGAATTCATGTTATTTTGATGGATTTTGATGAATTATAGAATATTATGTGGAAATATACAAGAATTTTAAAGTGATTTTTGAAGAAAATGGGTTTTGAGGATTTGAATGCAAAAAGGTAGAATTTTTGTGGTTAAAATTGTGATTAAATGAAAGATATGTACTTATAGGGATTATATGGATATTCGGCTAGGTGTATTGAGGTCCTTGATGTGTAATTTGTCATTTTGTGATAAAAGGGCTACCTTGAAAAAATGCTGAAAATAAAGGGGTTAAATTGCAAATATGTCAAAATATATGTTCTTGGATTGAATTGAATATGTGAGTTAGTAAATAGCTGAATTTGAATTAATATAGATAAAGACGATCGAATCCCGAAACTTGATCGGGGAAAATGGAAAATAGACAAGTAGATATGGGATTACGAGGTAAGTTCGTAGAATTTGGAATTCACCTTATAAATGCTTATAAATGTTGTTTAATGATCATGTATATGTATAAAGTTGCTGAATGGATTGCCTATTAAGTATATACATGTGCTTTGGAATGGAAATGCTAAATGTTTCAAGTAATACATGAATACCGAGTTCCCGTTAGAACCGTATAAGTCGTAAGGATACTAGTGACATGTCACTAGGGCTACAGGGTGGTTCGAGCTCCTGCATTTGTTGCGGACTCACCACGTGCTCATGAGCTACACGTTCATCCTTCGGGATCACATGTTTAGTCTTCGAACTCACCGTTCAGCCTAGGGCTTACCGTTCATCCTTCGGGATTACATGTTCAGCCTTTGTACAGGCTCGTAAGAGCACACATGATGTATTGACGAATTTCAGGTTATATGGATATAGACTATGTGTGTATCACCCGGGTATCCTTGATGTTCTTATAGGTTCAACGGGCGAATACAGATACGTATTATATGATAATTAAACGGTATATGTGTTTCATGTTATATGAAATGTACATGGATGACATGGTATAAGTTACATGAATTATAAGATGATAAGGATATATATATATATATATAAAATACATGTTATATGAATTACATGAAAGGTATGATCTAATACATAGGATTTATATGTTACATGAGATACATGAAAGTGAATGCATTATATGTCATATGAATTATGATGTTTCTATGTGCTAATGGATATGAATTATACGTTAAACTCTTGTATAAGATGGTATGTGAAGTCATATAGACTAACTTGTGTGAGCTTGTGAAATAGGCTGCAAGAGCATATGAATAGAATTGGCCTTACTTGTATATGTAGTGATTACCTTAATGAATTGGTAAGTTAAACTCTAAGTTTTACGAGCTTACAAAGCTTTAGAAGCTTACTCCATTTATTTCTTTCATTTTTCTTATAGATTCGGAAGCTAGCTCGATAATCGGACGTGTCGGAGATCGCCATCACACTATCTATCAAGCTTCGGTACTTTTGAACCTTTTGTAAATGAAATGGTCATGGCATGTATAGGCTAGTTGTTAATGAATATGGTATATTTTGATAGATGACCAAGCTATGAGATGTGGCTTGGCTTATACTTTTGTAATTAGGCATTTTGAGGATGGCTTTTTGATTATATGTGCTTATGGTAAATTATATGATCAAGATGTGTTTATGAGCTGAAATGGTAAGAAATGATTATGTATGTTTATGTGTGGATGAGTTCATGATTGTGGCTATTTTAGTTATTGAATTGTTATGCCTAGTTGGTGCAATATTTATGATGATTTTGGGTCTATTATATGCTTGAATTGGTATGTTTTTGGGTGGCAATTTGGCTTAAACCGAGCCTATATTGTGCCACACGGCCAGAGAACACGGGCGTGTATTTCGACCGTGTGTCACCTGCACCTTAAATGTTTTGGTCAGTTTTGGTACACGGCTTAGACACACGGGCGTGTCTGGTACCTTATAGCCGTGTGAAATTTGGCAGTATAGTCACACGGTCTGCTCTGTTTTATACACGGGCGTGTCTAGTGGCCGTGTGAGGTAAGTCAGTTTCAACCACGGGTCATGCGATTCAAGCGTGTTGGATAGCCACGACCGTGCGAGAGGACATGGGCAAAGGAGCACGGCCGTGTGTCCTTAACTTGAAAATTTATGATTATTTTCATATCTTTTACTATGATTTCAATTTGATCCTCAATAGTTATATGCATCATTTTATGATCATTTGAAGCATGCTTGACGTTTGAAAATACATAATGGTTAATAATTAAAAAGTTCAAAATTTTTCTGATTCAGTCTGATTACATGTTTGGTAATGCTCCTTTCCTGTTCTGGCGATGGTTACGGGATAGGGGTGTTACATTTGGTTGGTATCAGAGCTAAGGTTTAGTCGATTCTAGGACTACCATAGTGGTATAGGTCTAGCTATACATGCCATGTACATGAAATGTGATAGTGTGATATCTCCTGACATCCTTTGAACTCTATTTTATATAGTAATGGATCCGAATCGAGCTTTAGCTGATGATGTTGAAAGTATTGCGCTAGCACCCGCTCAAGGGGCTGTGCCTTCTGAATCAGGCCCTGCTGCGGCCAATCAGGAAGAAATCAAACAAGCTTTCTTCCAAATGATGTCTGGATGGTTTAGTGAGTTTGTGCGAGCAAACCCGGCTGCTCCACAACCTCCACCCCCTTAAGTCCTTCAACCTAACCTTGAAAATGTGAGAGTTATGGATCCTCTAAGATTGAACAGACCTCCTGTTGACAAGATACGGAAATATGGTGCAGAAGAGTTTAGAGCTTCAGCAAATGATGATGCTGAGAGGGTCGAATTCTGGCTTGAGAATACAATAAGAGTTTTAAACGAACTGGCCTATACTCCTGATGAGTGTTTGAGATGTGCTATTTCTTTGCTTCAGGATTCAGCATATCAATGGTGGAATACATTAACCTCGGTTGTACCACAAGAACGAATCGATTGGAATTTCTTCCAGACTGAATTCTGGAAGAAATACATTAGTCAACGATTTATCGATCAGAAAAGAAAAGAGTTTCTAAAGCTAAAATAGGGTCGAATGTCTGTAACTGAATACGAGAGAAAGTTTGTTTGACTCAGCAAATATGCTCGTGAATGTGTTTCTACTGAAGCAATAATGTGTAAAAGGTTCGAAGATGGGCTAAATGAAGAGATTCGACTATTAGTCGGGATACTCGAACTGAAAGAGTTTGTAGTTCTTGTTGACCGGGCCTGTAAAGCCGAAGAGCTTGCTAAAGAAAAGAGAAAGGCGGATTCCAAATTCAGAGAGGCTAGAAAGAGGTTTGCGGGTAAACCGTATCAGTCTGGATCCAAGAGATCAAAAGATTTTCATCCTCATTCTGCTACTTTTATGGGCATATCTATCTGAGAGAAAAGTGTTAAGTCTTCTTATTTGAGACCTCAGACGACTTCTGTACCTAGTGCGGGTAGTGTGAGAACTCCCGGACAAGAGTGCAAGCATTGTAACAGAAAGCATTTCGGAGAGTGCCGACTGATAAACGGGGCATGTTTTCGATGTGGATCATTAGATCACTACTTACATGATTGTCCTGAAAGATCTGTAGCTGATAAAGAACAATCAATTAAGACGAATAATGCTGCATCGAGGGGTAGACCACCTCGGAATGTTGGGAATCAAAGTGGAAATCACAATGTGGCGAGAGATGCTAATGTGAGATCTGAGATGCGTACTCCTGCGAGAGCTTATGCAATACGTGCACGCGAGGAAGCCTCGTCACCTGATGTTATTATCGGTACTTTTTCTCTCTATAACACTGATATTGTTGTGTTGATAGATCCTGGATCAAATCATTTATATATTTGTACGAAATTAGTGTTTGAAAAGAATTTACATGTCGAGTCTACTGAATATGTAGTTAAAGTATCGAATCCGTTAGGGAAGTCTGTGTTAGTTGATAAAATATGTAAGAAATGTCCATTAATGACTCGAGGATATTGTTTTATGGCTGATCTGATGCTCCTCCCTTTTGACGAGTTTGATGTAATACTGGGCATGGTTGGCTAAATGCGCATGAGGCTATTGTGAATTGTCGAAGTAAGAGTATAGAATTGAAATGTCAGAATGATGAGATTCTTCGGATTGAATCAAATGATTCGAATGAATTACCAATAGTGATTTCTGCTATGAGAGCTCAGAAGTATGTTAGAAAAGGCTATGATGCGTATCTAGCGTATGTGATGAATACTAGCATGTCAGAATCGAAAATTGAGTCTGTACCAGTTGTTTATGAGTTTTCAGATGTTTTTTCGGAAGTATTATCGGGTTTACCGCTGTTTAGAGAAGTTGAATTCGGTATTGAATTGTTATCGGGCACTACTCCGATATCGATAGCCCCGTACAGAATGGCACCGACTGAATTAAAAGAGTTGGAAGCACAGTTACAAGAATTGACAGATAGAGGTTTTGTGAGACCGAGCTTTTCACCTTGTGGTGCTCCCGTATTATTTGTGAAAAAGAAAGACAGATCAATGAGAATGTGTATTGATTACCGATAGCTAAACAAGGTGACAGTGAAGAATAAATACCCTCTTCCGCGGATTGATGATTTATTTGATCAGTTGAAAGGAGCTACTGTATTTTCAAAGATTGATTTGAGATCGGGTTATTACCAGTTGCGAGTTAAGGATTCAGATATACCGAAAACTGCTTTCAAAACACGATACGGACATTATGAGTTTCTGGTCATGCCTTTCGGTTTAACAAATGCCCCGGCAGTGTTTATGGACTTGATGAACCGTGTATTCAGACCATATTTAGACAGTTTTTTTATCGTATTCATTGATGACATTCTGATCTATTCACGTGATGAGGTAGAGCATACTGAACATCTGAGAATTGTGTTACAGATTCTGAGAGATAAGCAGTTGTTTGCCAAATTCAGCAAATCTGAATTCTGGCTTATAGAAGTTAGATTTTTGGGTCACATTGTTTCCGCGGAAGGCATCAAAGTAGATTCGAGTAAAATATATGCTATTATAGATTGGAAACCCCAGAGAAATGTATCTGAAATTAGAAGTTTTCTAGGATTGGCGGGAATTACCAAAGATTTGTCAAAGGATTCTCGATGATCACAGTACCGTTGAGCCGAATGTTACAAAAAGATATGAAATTCGAGTGGATTGATAAATGTCAGTAGAGTTTTGAACAGTTGAAAGCCCTGTTAACAGAAGCTCCGGTTTTAGTTCAACCTGAATCGGGAAAAGAATTTGTTATATACAGTGATGCATCTATTGTCGGACTGGGCTGTATATTGATGCAAGACGGGAAAGTCATAGCTTATGCCTCCCGACAGTTGAAACCGCATGAGAAGAATTACCCGACGCATGATCTTGAGCTAGCTTCTATAGTCTTTGCATTAAAGATTTAGCGGCATTACTTATATGGTGAGAAATGTAGAATTTTTACCGATCATAAAAGTTTGAAGTATCTGATGTCATAGAAAGATTTGAATATGCAACAGCAGAGATGGCTCGAACTACTAAAAGACTATGAATTTGTAATTGATTATCATCCAGGGAAAGCTAATGTTGTAGCTGATGCGTTAAGTCGAAAGTCTCTATTTGCTCTGCGAGCTTTGAATGCTCAAATGATGTTATCTGATGATGGATCTGTTTTAGCTAAACTAAAGGCTAAACCATTGATTCTGCAGCAAATCTGTGAAGCTCAAAGGACTGATTCCGATCTACAAGCTAAACGACTTCACTGTGAGTCTAATTCTGATTTTGACTTTTCTATAAGGAATGATGATTGTTTAGTGTTCTGAAATAGAATATGTATACCGAAAAATAGTGAACTCATTCAGAAAGTTTTGCACGAGGCCCATAACAGTCGATTTTCAGTTCATCCGGGTAGCACTAAGATGTATAACGATTTGAAATAGCAATACTGGTGGTCAGGAATGAAACGTGACATATCAGAATTCGTATTGAAATGTTTGATCTGTCAGCAAGTTAAAGCTGAACATCAGGTACCGTCAGGTTTATTACAGCCTATTATGATTCCGGAGTGGAAATGGGACAAAGTCACTATGGATTTTGTATCTGGACTACCTCTGTCTCCGAAGAAGAAAAATGCAATCTGGGTTATCGTTAACAGATTGACGAAGTCTGCACATTTTATACCAGTCTGTACTGATTATTCTTTGGATAGATTAGCGGAATTATATTTATCTGAAATTGTGCAATTGCATGGTATACCATTATCCATTGTGTCTGATAGAGATCCGAGGTTTAGCTCGAGATTCTAGAAGAAGTTTCAAGAGGCTTTGGGAACGAAATTGAGTTTCAGTACAGCATTTCATCCCCAGACCGACGGTCAATCTGAAAGAGTTATTCAGATTCTGGATGACATGTTACGGTGTTGTATTCTTAAATTTGAAAGTAATTGGGAGAAATACTTACCTTTGATAGAGTTTGCATACAATAACAGTTTCCAGACGAGTTTAAAAATGGCTCCATACGAAGTATTATAAGGTCGTAAATGTCGAACACCGCTATATTGGACAGAATTGAGTGAGAGAAAGTTACATGGGGCTGATTTAATCTGAGATACAGAAAAAAAAGTGAAAGTGATACACGACAGTTTAAAAGCAGCTTCAGATAGACAGAAATCATATGCTGACTTGAAACGGAAAGAAATAGAGTTTTAGGTTGGAGATAGAGTATTTCTGAAAGTATCACCGTGGAAGAAAATTCTTCATTTTGGTAAAAAAAAAGGGGAAGCTAAGTCCTCGTTTTATCGGGCCATATGAAATTGTTGAAAGAATTGGACCTGTAGCTTATCGATTCTCATTACCGTCTGAACTTGAAAAGATTCATAATGTATTTCACGTTTCAATGCTTCGTCGATACTGATCTGATCCGTCTCATGTCATTTCTCCCACTGATGTGGAGATACAGTCCGATCTATTATACACTGAAGAATCGATTAGAATTCTAGCTCGGGAAATCAAAGAGTTGAGAAATAAACGTATAGTACTTGTAAAAGTTCTCTGGTGTAAATACGGAATAGAGGAAGCTACGTGGGAACTCGAGGAAACTATTTGAAAGCAATACCTTAACCTGTTTACTGGTAAGATTTTCGGGGACGAAAATCCCTAAAGGGGGAGAGTTGTATCAGCCCACTTTATACCCTAGTCAGAACGGGTGGTTTCAGGACCACTTAACCGAGTTAAAATATCGTTTTTACTGCTTTAATATGTTTTACAGCATGATAGAATTACAGTGTGAAAGTTTCATTTAGAAATGTTATCGTTTGACTGGTTAATTTGAGAAAAAGGACTAAATCGCATAAAGCGATAAATTAGAGTTCTATTTTATAAATGGCTTATTTGAGCATGGCTTTATAAAACGACGTACTTGCATGGTAATTGTACCATTTTTAGCTGGAGTGGCTGGAAATGGACAATTATATCCATATTTTATAAGGTTTTATAATTGTTTTTACAAAGGTTAAAATTGTCCTTTAATTATTATATGTTATATTAGTTAAATAAAACAAGAAAATGGTTTAAAATTTATCTCCTCTACCACCAATTCTTAAAACAAAAGAAGGGTTTGAAAGCTTTTCTTCATTTGGCTACTTTGAGCTTCAATTGGAGGTTCGTTTTTGTCCCGTTTTCGATAATTTTTATGTTTTTGAGATCGTTGCTTCGTATATTAGTTGACCCATACCTCAATTTCTGATTTTTAACATGTCTTTGAAAAGTGCTATTGATGAATTCATGTTATTTTGATGGATTTTGATGAATTATTGAATATTATGTGGAAATATACAAGAATTTTAAAGTGATTTTTGAAGAAAATGGGTTTTGAGGATTTGAATGCAAAAAGGTAGAATTTTTGTAGTTAAAATTATGATTAAATGAAAGATATGTACTTATAGGGATTATATGGATATTCGGCTAGGTGTATTGAGGTCCTTGATGTGTAATTTGTCATTTTGTGATAAAAGGGCTACATTGAAAAAATGCTGAAAATAAAGGGGTTAAATTGCAAATATGTCAAAATATATGTTCTTGGATTGAATTGAATATGTGAGTTAGTAAATAGCTGAATTTGAATTAATATAGATAAAGACGATCAAATCCCGAAACTTGATCGGGGAAAACGGAAAATAGACAAGTAGATACGGGATTACGAGGTAAGTTCGTAGAATTTGGAATTCACCTTATAAATGCTTATAAATGTTGTTTAATGATCATGTATATGTATAAAGTTGCTGAATGGATTGCCTATTAAGTATATACATGTGCTTTGGAATGGAAATGCTAAATGTTTCAAGTAATACATGAATACCGAGTTCCCGTTAGAACCGTATAAGTCGTAAGGATACTAGTGACATGTCACTAGGGCTACAGGGTGGTTCGAGCTCCTGCATTTGTTGCGGACTCACCACGTGCTCATGAGCTACACGTTCATCCTTCGGGATCACATGTTTAGTCTTCAAACTCACCGTTCAGCCTAGGGCTTACCGTTCATCCTTCGGGATTACATGTTCAGCCTCCGGGCTTACTGTACAGGCTCGTAAGAGCACACATGACGTATTGATGGATTTTAGGTTATGTGTATATAAACTATGTGTGTATCACCTAGGTATCCTCGATGTTCTTATAGGTTCAATGGGCGAATACAGATACATATTATATGATAATTAAACGGTATATGTGTTTCATGTTATATGAAATGTACATGGATGACATGGTATAAGTTACATGAATTATAAGATGATAAGGATATGTATATATATATAATACATGTTATATGAATTACATGAAAGGTATGATCCAATACATAGGATTTATATGTTACATGAGATACATGAAAATGAATGCATTATATGTCATATGAATTATGATGTTTCTATGTGCTAATGGATATGAATTATACGTTAAACTCTTGTATAAGATGGTATGTGAAGTCATATAGACTAACTTGTGTGAGCTTGTGAAATAGGCTACAAGAGCATATGAATAGAATTGGCCTTACTTGTATATGTAGTGATTACCTTAATGAATTGGTAAGTTAAACTCTAAGTTTTACGAGCTTACAAAGCTTTAGAAGCTTACTCCGTTTATTTCTTTCATTTTTCTTATAGATTCGGAAGATAGCTCGATAATCGGACGTGTCGGAGATCGCCATCACACTATCTATCAAGCTTTGGTACTTTTGAACCTTTTGTAAATGAAATGGTCATGGCATGTATAGGCTAGTTGTTAATGAATATTGTATATTTTGATAGATGACCAAGCTATGACATATGGCTTGGCTTATACTTTTGTAATTAGGTATTTTGAGGATGGCTTTTTGATTATATGTGCTTATGGTAAATTATATGATCAAGATGTGTTTATGAACTGAAATGGAAAGAAATGGTTATGTATATTTATGTGTGGATGAGTTCATGAATGTGGCTATTTTAGTTATTGAATTGTTATGCCTAGTTGGTGCAATATTTATGATGCTTTTGGGTCTATTATATGCTTGAATTGGTATGTTTTTGGGTGGCAATTTGGCTTAAACTGAGCCTATATTTTGCCACACGGCCAGAGAACACGGGCATGTATTTCGACCGTGTGTCACCTGTGCCTTAAATGTTTTGGTCAGTTTTGGTACATGGCTTAGACACACGGGCGTGTCTGGTAACTTGTAGCCGTGTGAAATTTGGCAGTATAGTCACATGGTCTGCGCTATTTTGTACACGGGCGTGTCTAGTAGCCGTGTGAGGTAAGTCAGTTTCAACCACGGGTCATACGATTCGGGCGTGTTGGATAGCCACGACCGTGTGAGAGGACACGGGCAAAGGAGCACGGCCGTGTGTCCTTAACTTGAAAATTTATGATTATTTTCATATCTTTTACTATGATTTCAATTTGATCCTCAATAGTTATATGCATCATTTTATGATCATTTGAAGCATGCTTGACGTTTGAAAATACATAATGGTCAATGATTAAGAAGTTCAAAATTTTTCTGATTCAGTCTGATTACATGTTTGGTAACGCTCCTTTCCTGTTCCGGTGATGGTTACGGGATAGGGTGTTACAATTTCGCAGTCTAATAGACCTGACCTCTCTTCACTAAAAATCAATCATCTTATTTTACAGAATTCAGATAATGTTTCTGTTTGTTTCTAATGAAAATAGACTCACTAAGAAATCTAGAAATATAAATTATACATCATAATTCTCTTCGTACAATTTTTATTGAAATTCTAAAATCGGAACAGGGATCATAAAGTCACTCGGAACCAGTCTTGTAAGAGTTTAAATATCTCAAAATACAGACTTCCTTTTCTTACTTTGTTTCTTTCCTATGAAAATAGACTCACTAATATTTAATTATATATCTCATTCACTATTCAATTCTATTTCTACAATTTTTAGTGATTTTTCAAAATCACATCCCTACTGCCGTCCCAAAACTAATTCATAACCAACTTTTACTTTTTCATAATTTCTTTGCATTAAACCTCATTTAGGCATACATAACATCAACACATGTTCTTATTTAGCCATATCATAAGGACATACACCCAAAATGGCCAAGTCCCTATACATGCCATAACTAAAAATGTTTCAATGAAAATACCCAATTTGTAACTTGATAGTCGAAAGTGCGAAGCGATCTTCGACGACCTCTAACCCGAGCTTGTTTGATAAAACTCTGGAACAGAGGAAAGGAAAGAGGTAAGCTTATAAAGCTTAGTAAGTTCATATGTAAAAGAATAGGCATTAGTAATGAATTTAGCTAATTATTAAGCTTTCATAATTTGCGTAAATAATGTTAAGTTCTTACTTTCCCGTCTTACTCATTGGTAACCTTACTAAAGGATCGGAATAATAAAAAAAATACCTTACTAAATAGCTTGCTTATGTACCTACAACATCTCACTTAACACATTAATACTCTCTCATAATATATAGGCCTATTTCTAATCATGTCACAAAGCGTCATAAGTATAATTGAAAACTTATCACTTACTTAATACTTGAATATAATCATTAAAATACTTTTAATATCATCAACTTATAACTTAAATATTAATAAGCCTCATGTACATACCTATGTTCTTTCCTCGTGATCTTACTTTGTCATCTCTTTGACTTTCTCTTTGGATACTCATGTACCTTTCCTTTTGAAATTTACCATTGTCATGTCTTGACATGGTCTTACATGGTATCCTTGCTTTATCTACTCACCAATACCATGCCTTGGCATGGTCTTATATGGGATCCTTGCCTTATATACTCACCAATGCCATGCCTTGGCATGGTCTTACATGGGATCCTTGCCTTATATACTCACCAATGCCATGCCTTGGCATGGTCTTACATGGGATCCTTGCCTTATATACTCACCAATGCCATGCCTTGGCATGGTGTTACATGGGATCTTTGCCTTATAGTAACTTATTAATGCCATGTCTTGACATGGTCTTACATGATTTCCTTGCCTTGTAAAACTCACCAATGCCATGCCTTGGCATGGTTTTACATGGGATCTTTGCCTTATAGTAACTTATCAATGCCATGTCTTGACGTGGTCTTACATGATTTCCTTGCCTTGTAAAATTCACCAATGCCATGCCTTCGCATGGTCTTACTTGGTATCCTTACCTTATGTTGCCATGGATCAACCATGGTCTTTTTTCGCCAATTCTTCCTTAATTGCCATATTATAAACATGGACTTTGAAATATTAATGTCTTGGCAATTCATAGCTAAAACAATACTTGCTCAAAATTCTCAAGGTCAGTCACATAACTCTTAATAATAATAGCAACAATTTCATAATAACAAAATGCTACTCAACTTACACACTTACATTCTTATCTCATCATATCCTCAATTTATCTTACTTTCCTAAAATCATGTTATTCTATACTTTCTTGATCTTATACAAAGCCACATTACCACTATGGTCTTATATGTAAACTTATTCGAATTCTCACTTTTAATGTCGAATCATTATCGAACATTTCTCAATTATTATCATTATATTCAAAAATCAATACTAAAACATTTATAACTAATATATCAAATTAGCATTTAAACATGCTTAATTAAATGCTTATTAAAGACATGAAATTACCTCGATACTAATACGGCCATTTTGACCAACTTTCTTGATTTTTGGTTTTTCTCCCATTCTAGGTCCAAATCTCGTTGTCTGATATAATCAAGCTTGGAAGCTTGAAAAACCCTAGCCATGGTTTCTCCATGCTATATTTGGCCTTGAGGAAGAAGATGAGCAAATTTTTACTTCATTTTCCCTTTTTAATTCTTTTAAATTACTAAATGACCAAAATGCCCTTAAAGACTTTTCTTTGAAATTTGTCTTATTAATTCCCATTTTTGTCCAACAAATTAACCAATGGTCTAATTACTATTTAAGGACCTTCAATTTAAAACTTCATAACAATTAGACACTTCTAACATATGGAACTCAACTTTTGCACTATTTACAATTTAGTCTTTTTAACTAAATTGAGTGCCCAAACGTCGAAATTTTCGAACGAAATTTTCACGAAATCTTTCCGTGAAATTATAGATCATAAAAATATAATAAAAATAATGCTTTCCTTGTCATATTTGTGGCCTCAAAACCACTGTTCTGACTAGGCCCAAAATCGGGATGTTACACTTATGTCATGCAACTTATGGCTCATAAAAATATGGTATACTGACTTATATGAAAATAGTATATGTTACTAAATTTTGATATGAGGATTTTTTTATTATGCCCTACTATGATGTTCTAATTTGCTGTAAAACATGCTACTGAAAAATCTGTTCTGTTTCCATAACACCTGCATGGGGTTGGAAAAATGTACGGAGGAAGTATCTTGTAGTAGATCTTCATTTCTAGTGGTTTGTGTTCATGCTATATGGACTTTAATTTTAGGACTTTGGTTTGGATTTTGATTTGGAAACTTTGGATAATGTTTTGGGGTTGTTTCTGCATGATTTGTTATGTTAAATTATGATTTAAATAATTTGACGAAATAAAACTAAAATGACAGATTATTTTTATAATAAAATTTATTAGACTCCAAGTAAAGATTTTTTTAACTCAATACTTGATTTTTAAAACCCATCACAACATGTTTGCAAAATCGATGATTACCAAAGTATCAATATCAAACTTATGGTTTTCAAAATGACATTTTCCACTACAATATTTTAGTTGAATCTTGACATTTTTATTTTTAACATAAGATTGGATTTCTAAACACAATTAAACAACACAACCTTCAGTTTTTGCAAAGGAATTTTGAAGAGATAATTTCTAAAATGTTTTATTAGGCCAATGTAAGATTCAAGATTTAGTCATAACATCTAGGTCAGGTCTAGGGGTTATATTTAGTGGTATCAGAGCCCGATTCAAAAATTTAGACTATAGCAAAAACTTTGAAATGCATACATATACTTAAAATGGCATTTTGGGGAAACATCCATACTTAGTTAAAATTTCATAATTGATTTTGTTATAAAAAATACCGAGACACCATAGCTGGCCCAGATAAGTACTTCTTAGCTACTAAACTTTGACATGAGATAGTAGTATATTTTAGGTTTTGAAAACTATATTCTGAAAACTATAGACTTTGAAATATATACTGTGAGATTATAGATTCTTAAAACTATAGATACTGATACTTAGAGACAAAACTTTAAAAACTGAATCATTCCGAACTGATAAATAAAACCTATTTCAAATTGCCAAATAAAACTACATAAAACTTTAGACTTTGATTAATAAAGATGAGTTCACAAGGTGTGCGTGCTAGAGGAATGGGAGCTCGTGGAGAACGGGGTCTAGAGATTTAGGTAGATTCATCTACGTCACGAGTGTCTTCACCTGAACTCGTGACTGAACCTAAACCTGTGGCTGATCGGGTTGAGAATACTCGTACTATGGAGGAGGATCATCTGGATCTCGTTTATGATGTTGTGTCACAGGCCATGTTAAGGGTGCTACAACGAGTTGATGGGGCCTAAAAAGGATTTGGAAACTGCGGGACCATTATTGAGAGGCTTCGTGCTAACAGAATCAAGTTATTCAGGGGTATTACTGGGATGACCCCTACCATGGTAGAATACTAGCTTGAGGCTACGAAGAGAATTTTAGATAACATGGAATGTACCCTGATAAACCGTGATTTATACATATTTTTACGCCATGCTTAGCATATTTTTGGATGAATTATTCATTGATTTGTGGAATTTGATACTCCTAAACCTTTAATTTCATGTTTTATACTTAGATGAGCATAGGGGAGTGAAAAGAATGAGAAACGGGCCAAAAATGGACAAAATGGGCCAAACTAAGAGATCAACACGGCCTAAAGTTCCTTACATGGGTGAACCACATGCCCATGCCACATTAATAGGATTGAACACAGCATAGGCTCTATTCACACGAGTGTGCCACATGGGCGTGTCCCTATCGTAACGAGTTTCAATTTCAAGCTGAAAAAGCTACTTAGGGGCTAAGAAAGACACTCCAAACTCTATATAAAGGCCTTAGGAGGCGACTATAATAGTGTACAGTGTCCCCGCCAAGACTCAAAGTAGAAGATAGGGAATTACTCGAAGAAAGCCGATTGATCCATCTCAGAAGCAATGATCTACATCAAGGCTGAGGATCTCCCTTGAATCCTTTCAGGAGCTTTAGGTTTTCTTTATGTTTTGTTGTCTTCTTTATTTTGAGATGTTTTCTCTTTCCATTATGAACTAAATCCCCAAATACCTGAGGGGGATGAAACCTAAGACGAATCTTGTTATTGTTATCTGAACTATATGATAAATATTTGATTTATTCCTAATTGTGTTTTTAATTCTTGAGTTGATATTTCAAGATATTAATTCAAGTCGAATGTGCTTATTCAGAGGAGCAAAAGTCCCTGTTTAAGAGTAGATTCAACACAATTAAGGGGAGTTGATCGCAATTCTAGACATAGGACGACGAAAATCTACCGGATTAGAGTCAAATCTAATAGGGGGATCCATAGATCGAGTTAATGCAAAACTAGGGGTTTTAATCAGAAAGAGATTTCAATTAATCAACCGAGGGTTAGTTGTTATTATTCTCGACAAAGATATTAACATAATTTAGGGATCTTTACGGATCTAGTCGAATAAAGAAATCATCTGGTTCAGGGTTAAATAATAAGTGAAGTCTAGGTGGATTCTTCCTTAGGTATTGCCTTTGTCAATTAAGTTTTCCTAAAGTAATTTCCCAATTTACTCTTTGACGTGTCTTTAGTTAGCTAGAATTTTAGTTTACCAACAAATCCCTCTTTATTTTTAGGCTAGATAATAGGAAGAAAGTCATTACTAGTATTTTTAGTTTATTGGATTCGATATTCCGGTCTTGCCACTAACTATACTGCTACCTAATAGGTGCGCTTGCCTTTTATCGTGATAATAGTTAGTTTCCAGGTACAATCATTATTACTTCATTGAAATCACGATCAAGTTTTTAGTGCCGTTGCCAGGAAACTGAGATATTAGGAACACTCAATTCCTATTACTTTAGCCATTTTTACTTTATTTGCAATTTATTTTCTATTTTTCTTACTAAATTTTTATTTTTCCTTTCCCTGACAGGTGTCTTTAGTTTATGACTAGAGGAAGCCCATCAGGACCACTATTATTTGATAACGACTTAGAAGCCACAGTTCGTAGAAACCAAAGAAACAGAAGGCGAAGCCTACAGTACACAAAACAAGGACAAGAGAACAAAACTGAATCTACTGAAGAGATGGACGCAAATTAGGATAATCTACCACCTCCGGCGATAGCCGCAGATCCTGTGAATAAAAACCCTATTCCTCGTACTATGTATGATTATGCTAAGCTTAATCTAGCTAATACTGAATCTAGTATTGTTAGGCCTGCTATTACTGCAAATAATTTTGAACTAAAACCTAACACTATTCAAATGATACAATAGTTTGTTTAGTTTGATGGTTTGTAGGATGAGGATCCTAACTCACATTTAGCTAATTTGTTGGAATTCTACAACACATTCAAAATAAATGGTGTTTTTGGTGATGCCATTCGTCTTCGGTTATTCCCTTTTTCCTTGGGGAATAAAGCTAAACAGTGGTTAAATTCTCTACCCAGAGGATCAATCACTACTTGGGAACAAATGACTGAAAAGTTTTTACTTAAATATTTTCTGCAGGCTAAAACGACAAAGTTGAGGAATGATATCTCTTCTTTTGTGCAGATGGATTTAGAAACACTCTACGATGCTTGGGAGAGATACGAGGATTTATTGAGAAGGTGCCCTCACCATGGGTTGCCTCTATGTTTTTAGGTTCAAACTTTTTACAATAGTTTGAACCCCTCAACGAGGTAGATGATTGATGCAGCCACTGGTGGAACGATCAATAACAAAACACCAGAGGCAGCTTACGAGTTTATAGATGAGATGTCACTAAATAACTATCAATGGCAAGTCATGAGAACAAAGCCGCAAAAAGCTGCTGGAGTTTTTAATGTTGACGCGGTCACCATGCTTTCTAATCAGGTAGAACTTCTTAATAAAAATATTGATAGTTTTGTTGGTTCTACATAGGTACATCCAGTGATGCAGTGTGACTCAACTCTAGGAAACATGAGCAATCTAGAGTACTCATCTTATGGACATGGAATGGAAAACGAGCAAGTAAAATATATGGGTAATAATCCTCGACCTCAAAACAATCCTTATAGTAACACCTACAATGTAGGTTGGAGGAACCACCCTAATTTCTCATGGGAAGGACAAGACAATCAAAGAAATCAGAGACCACCACCCCCTCCGAGATTTCAACAACCACCTTACCAGTAAGAGAAAAAGCCAAACCTTGAGGAGATGCTCACGAAATTTATCTCAGTATCAGAAACCCATTTTCAGAATACCAAGATGGCACTTAAAAATTAGCAAGCATCTATTCAAGGACTGGAAGCTCAAATAGCTCAGCTCACTAAGCTGATCTCTGAAAGACCACAAGGTGGTTTACCGAGCAACACAGAAACAAACCTAAGGGAGAAACTCCATGCCATCATTGTGCACGACAAAGAAGAGTTAGCTGAACGTAAATCTAAAGAGAGCAAGAAAATTTGGTAAGTGATGACAAAATAGAGGTATGTCATGGTACACAAAAATCGGTAAGTAATGAGTATAATCCTCGTGTCCCATACCTGAATGCGACAAGGAAAGACCGCACAGATGAATAATTCGGTAAATTCCTTAAACTTTTAAAGAAATTACACATTAACTTACCGTTTATTGAAGCTCTTTTGTAGATGCCAAATATGGTTAAGTTCTTAAAGGAGTTCTTAGAAAACAAACAGAAATTAGACGAATCGTCACATGTGGAGCTGAATGCAGTTTGCTCAGCCATTTTACAAAATAAGCTACCTGACAAACTAAAAGATCCAGAGAGTTTCACAATCCATTGTTTAATTGGTAGCTTAGATGTTAAAAATGCTTTAGCTGATTTAGGGGCTAGTATAAATGTAATGCCTTATAAACTGTTTAAACAACTAGGTCTTGGGAAACCCACACAAACTAGGATGAGCATTCAACTAGTTGATAAAACCATTGGATTTCCTAGGGGTATAATTCAAGACGTTCTGGTTAAAATTGACAAATTCATATTCCCAGTGGACTTTGTTGTTTTAGACATAGATGAAGATAGCAATGTGCCATTAATTCTAGGGTGACCCTTTTTAGCAACTGCAAGACTATAATTGATGTAGGCACAGGTGAACTCAGACTTCGTGTAGGTGATGTCACAATTACTTTGCAAGCTCATAATTCTAATAAGACTGTTAATGATAAAAAATTTTATTATGAGTCCTTGTAATAAGGATGATCTTATTGTCCAAACTTCTCTGTAGGGTACTCCTCATGAAAGTGCAATTGAGCCATATTCGAGTTCATACGATAACAAGGGAACAATCCATGAAGAACAAATGTTACAGATCGAAGAACTAGATGAGTGGTTGAACTACCGCCAAAGGAAACCTAAGATATGCCACATCAAACCAAAACATCACCACGATGACCCTAAGGTAAAAACGAATCAATTTAAGGTAGGGGATAAGGTACTATTAGAGGAGGAGGACCCTCGAATTTCAAATTCAAAACTTTATACAGTTGATACACCTCCCTTCACGGTAATAAAAATCTTTCCCTATTGTATAGTCTAGGTAATACATAAGGAACTTGGTACTTTTAAGGTCAATTGTACTTGGCTTAAACCTTATTTTGATATTAAAACTAATAGTAGGAGAGAGGAGTTTCAACTCCTCAAACCATCGTGACTGTGCAAACTTGAAAAAAATCGAGCTTAGACTCTAAACAAGCGCTTCTCAGGAGGCAACCTGAGCACTAACATAGTAAATTTCTTTAACTTAAGCTCTTAACCTTTAAAACTGACTTCCTGAATGCAGGTTTTTCAAGCCATACGGCCAGGCCCACAGGTGTGCCTAAGGCTGTGGGCACACCATGGGCAGAGATATGGCTGTACGATACAGTCGTGTGCAAACAAGGCAAAAAACTTTCCCAAGACACAGCTTATGACAAATAGCCACGGCCATACGATGTGGCCGTGGCCAAACCTACTAAATCAACACGGCGTGCAACACGCCCGTGCCTTAGGCCAGTGGTCGAGACTGATAAATTGACATAGACGTGTGACCTTTGACATAGGCGTGGGAGAAGTGAACAACGAAGGACACTACCTTGCGACAAGACTGTGTGCACCAAGACGCCCAACGAACATGGGCGTACGCAAGGCATCAGGCGCACTAAAATTCGAAACGCACAAACCACACGGGCTGAATGCGAAACACACGGGCGTATGCCACACTCGTGTGCTCTAATTTCTATATAAACCCTCTCTCAAACATCACTATTCATCATCCCCTTCCTTAAGCCACAACCCTAGCCGCCGCTCCCTCAGCCCCACTGTCAAATTCCAGCCACCACATCAAAATTCCAACCCTTACCTCCTGTATTCTATCCACCCAAATACAGCCACTTCCTCTCCACCACCATGACCATGCACCACCATTACAACCGTGCTCCACCACCACGACCGTGCACCAACACCTACCCATCGGTTTCCCTTTCTCTCCTTTCTTTTAACTATCATTTTTATTGCCATTTTTAGTTTTATTTTTATCTATTTCTTTATTTATCTACTTATTCTCTATTATTTTCATTTACTTGTTTGATTCTCATATGTTTCTCATGATATATTGACTTGGATTAATCTCATGCCATTTTGCAACTCCATTTACTGCCATTTTTTTTAGAACACTCACTTGAATGTGCTACTAAGATATGAAATTGAGTTACTTGATTGATTAACTTATGATAGTCTTTTTTTTATTATGCATTCGTTAATTCTTTGTTTTTTTCCAGGAACATAATATCGTCCTCACGTGGCAAGAAAATCATAGTCCCTGCTTCGAAAAAGCGTAAGGGACACGGTGCCACTTCGTCTAGCGCTACTACTGAGATCCGGAACCATTCCTTTAGTTCTCGTAAGGCTCCCAAGAGGAACTATTCCAGATTCTCAGGACACGACCTCTTGGAGTGGGGCAGTGTATCGATTGGGCCACCTTAGAGCAGGTCCGACTTGTAGACGCAATTCGGGCACTACTAATGACGGACCCGTGAGACCAATTTTTTGAGATCGTCGAGCCAACATACCTCGAGCTCACCTTGGAGCTTTGTTCTACCTTCCACCTACAGATAGTCATGTCCCAGTATGATGATCCCAGAACGGTCCTGTTCTGACTTGGTGGTTTAGTATGCCAATTAAGCGTACCTGAGTTCGGTGTAGCTTTGGGTTTATATATCGATAGATTCATGGAGGAGGAAGACCTCTCCGAGCTTCACCGTCATATCCACCACTATCCTTCTAAGTGCTGACAAGCCCTGGTCCCTACTTCAGCCACCTACGATCCTAGTCGCTATAAGGCGACAACTCTCGCCCCATCATTGAGGTACCTTTAGGCCCTCCTCTCACATACATTGACGGGCAGACGAGAAAGAACCGGCGTCGTCAACACCCACGACCCCTATTTGTTGTGGAGTATGGCACACGGGCAAGTGTTCGACCTTGCCTATTTCATCGTCCTCGCCATTCAACATCAGATAGAGTGGCATCGTAAGGGGGTAATTTCCATGGGGCCATATGTGACTCCACTAGCTCGCCACTTCGGTCTCCTCAACACCGCAGCATAATCATCCTCTCTCACTCTTATCGACCAGATGTCCCCACAGGGCATCCAAAGCATGCTATACATGAGGATGATCGAGCGTAGACATGGAACCGATCCTCCTCAGTACCATCTAGCTATATCTATAGGGCAGGAGGACCCAGAGGACATTACTGATGATGTTCCTCCACCTCACGAGGAGCCACCATCTCAGCCACCGCCCCTTCATCGTCTAGTTCATGCGACAGCTTCATATTCTGACATCTCTGAGCACCTTACATGATTCGAGCAACAGTGTTTTCAGCACCTTGATCACATTGATGCTACTCTCTATCAGGTTTGTCAACATCTCAACATCTCACCACCGTCCCCACCTCACGAACCATCTGAGGATTAGGACTTTCGAGTCCTCTTTTTTTTCTTTATTTTTCTTTTTATTTTCTTTTTTCTTTTTCTTCTTCCTTTGATTTTACTTAAGCTTTATCTTTTTCATTATTTGAATTTCAATATTCTAAAAACTTAGCTTAATTTATTTTAAACATTTCATATCGGCTATTTACTAATGAGTAAACTATGCTAATCTACATTCCCTAAAGTTTTATTAATACTATCGCAGTTTCAAAGAGCCTAAAAGCTCAAATCCAACTCTAATGGGAAAACCCTACTCGACCATGATCATAGCCACCACGACACTAATATTCTTTTGGCACAAAGATTGTGGATCGACACCCTTTCCTACAAGTTTCCACACTTCCAACTCAAGGAATTCATCTAATATTTAGGGAGTTTCACTTCTCACCCTATCTTAGGATTTATGCTTATATTGTCAGTAAATTTAACTTTGTACATTAAGGGTAATATACATCTTAAGTATGGGGGGTTATTAAGTTTTAAGTTCATTATCAGAAAATCCCTGAAATTTACTCACTTTTACTTTTTACATTATTCCCAAATCCCTGAATCTTGGCCTTAACTATTAGAATGAATTCTGATTGATTTATGACTTTTATTGATATGTTTAGTATTAAGACATAGGTATTTGTGCTTTGATTATTCAAACTTTAAGGCATTAGAGAATCAAGCATGATAAGTTGAAATTTTTGAGAATTTAAATTTTTCTAGGTTGTTTTCCCTAAATTTAGGTATTATCTTAAAATTTTAAAATTCGCAGGATTGACATCAAAAGCCTAGTGAGACCTTTGAGCCTTTTGAGCATACATCCTTTCATGCTCGCTTTTATTGTTGCTTTGAGAGAGTCAATATTGATTTGCTATTCTAGAACTTGCTTCGATTATACATGTCGAGACCACATCATTGATTTGATATACGAGACGATAAAGGCAATTAGGTTAACCAACTTACTCCATAAAAGCCTACCCTCATAATTAACCATTAGTGAACCCCCTTGAGCCTAACAAACCATTTATTGGCTTACCTTTAATATTAACCCATAAACCTATTTTTGATTCTTTAAGAATTTTCCTCACTCTACTTTGATCCCTATGTTTGTGGAGTTTTGAATTGAATAATTATTTAGCCATGTTTTCCTTTTCAGTTAGTAAGATTGTAAAATATTTGATTTGTTCTTAAAAAAAATTAGTTGTAATTTTATGTTTCACATATTTCTATGTAATTGTAAGCTTCTGATCTTAAACGATATTATTCAGGAGGAAAAAGATGAATTCTACAAATATGTTTCAATGATAGAGATTTTTCTAGTTAGATGATTTTTCAGTTTAATCTCGATTCTAACCATCTTTTTTAGCTTGTGACCACACCCCTAACCAAAGCCCATTACAACCACTAAAAGACCTTTTGATTGATGTATCATATCAATCTATAGTGGTGGAATTTGATTTTTAGGCAAGCTTATGGTAATAATTTTTCATGTTGACTAATGAGTGCTTACTTTTTGAACCCTAAACACTTCAACTAATAGAGTGAATCTTTAGTGAAGATGTCAACTCTTGTTGATTTTGAATTCAAGGTAATTACTTAGAAGAGGGGAGAATACCTATGTTTCCGTGATAAGATTCTCAACTTAGACTGTTTGAAACTTTGATGTTCTTTTAGTTGAATTCTCAATGTATAATTACTTATGGATTGATTCGAAACATTATTGATAAAGATTATAAGTTGAGAAGAATGATTTTTAATTATGGCTTGAGGATTTTCCTTGAGGACAAGCAAATGCTTAAGTGTGGGGGTATTTGATAAACCATAATTTATACATATTTTTACCCCATGCTTAGCATATTTTTGGATGAATTATTCATTGATTTGTGGAATTTGATGCTTCTAAACCTTTAATTTCATGTTTTATACTTAGGTGAGCATAGGAGAGTGAAAAGAACGAGAAACAGGCCAAAAACAGAGAAAATGAGCCAAAGTAAGAGATCAACACGGCCTAGATTCCTCACACGAGTGAACCACACGTCCGTGCCACATTAACAGGCTTGAACACGGCCTGGGCTCGATTCACACGGGCGTGCCACACGGGCATGTACTTGTAGTAACGAGTTTCAATTTTACGCTGAAAAAGCTACTTAGGGGGCTAAGAAAGACACTCCAAACTCTATATACAGACCCTAGGAGGCGATTATAAGAGTGTACAGTGTCCCCACCAAGACTCAGAGTAGAAGGCAGGGAATTACTTGAAGAAAGCCGATTGATCCATCTCAGAAGCAATGATCTACATTAAGACTGAGGATCTCCCTTCAATCCTTTTAGGAGTTTTGGGTTTTGTTTATGTTTTGTTGTTTTCTTTATTTTGAGATGTTTTCTCTTTCCATTATGAACTAAATCCCTAAATACCTGAGGGGGATGAAACCTAAGATGACTCTTATTATTGTTATCTGAACTATATGATAAATATTTGATTTGTTCTTAATTGTGTTTTTAATTCTTGAGTTGATATTTCAAGATATTAATTCAAGTCGAATGTGCTTATTTAGAGGAGCAAAAGTCCCTATTGAAGAGTAGATCCAACACAATTAAGCGGAGTTGATCGCAATCCTAGACATAGGACGACGAAAATCTACCGGATTAGAGTCAAATCTAATAGGGGGATCCATAGATTGAGTTAATGCAAAACTAGGGGTTTTAATTAGAAAGAGATTTCAATTAATCAACCTAGGGTTAGTTGTTATTATTCTCAAGGGAGATATTAACATAATTTAGGGATCTCTACGAATCAAGTCGAATAAAGAAATCATCTGGTTCAGGGTTAAATAACAAGTGAAGTCTAGGTGGATTCTTCCTTAGGTATTGCCTTTGTTAATTAAGTTTTCCTAAAGTAATTACCCAATTTACTCTTTGTCATGTCTTTAGTTAGCTAGAATTTTAGTTTACCAACAAATCCCTCTTTATTTTTAGGCTAGATAATAGGAAGAAAGTCATTACTAGTACTTTTAGTTCCTTGGATTCGATATTTTGATCTTGCCACTAACTATACTACTACTCGATAGGTGCACTTGCCTTTTATCGTGATAATAGTTAGTTTCCAGGTACGATCATTATTACTTTATCGAAATCACGATCATACCCCGAAGCAGAAACTGAGGGACACTGTCTCGGTACTGAGGAATAAGGCTTATCATTTGGTGGCAAGCCGTTGTAAGGGGTACCCAAGCTAATAGATTAACTTGCGAATATTTTCTTGAGGCTTTCCAAAACAAGTATGTAGGGAAGTGTTATTTTGAGGCCTGTCAACTGGAGTTCATTGAGCTTAAACATAGGGATAGATTTGTGGCTGAGTATGAGGTTGAGTTTCTACGTTTAAGTCGTTATGCCTAATGGAAGGTTGCCACCGAGCAAGACAAGTATGTTCGATTTGAGAACAGGTTGAGGTATGAGCTAATGATGCAAGTGGCACCTTTGTAAGAAAGGGTTTCAGAAGTGTTAGTGGAGAAAACCAAGATTTTGGAGGAGGTAAAACATTTGGAGTGTGAATCAAGGGATAGGGATGGAATCTTTGCCAACAGAGATGCTGGTCCCCATGTTCAAGCTCTACGTCCTATTAAGTGAGTTTGAGAAGATCGACCTAGGTAAAATGTTGCTTTTGCTGCTAATGGTGGGAGAGCTCCTTACTATGCCACTTGTGGAAATAGGCATCCAGGAGATTGTTGGAGTTTGGGTGCATGCTTAAGATGTGGATCTTTGGAGCATAATTTTAAGGATTATCTGCATCATAATGAGCAGATATCAGCATTGAATAAGAACCATGCTTAGAACCAGAGAGTTGGATAGAATGTAACACCCCAAACCCGGCCTAAACGTTACGGCCAAGTCTGGTGTGTCACATTGAAGTGTTTTTTAAAAACCATGTTTTCATTGAAAACCCTTTTTAGTGTTTAGAAACCTCTTGTATAAAACCTCAACTTTGTATTTGTTTATTCTTTTTAAAACGTGGTTCATTGAAATAATCATTCCCTTTTTAAACCTTGTTAAACACTTTGAAAAACTTTATGGAAAATTGTGAAAGCCTGTGTAGTTTGCAAAAACATGTTATTTTGAAAACAGTTTAATTATCGAAAAATTAGATCTTCTTTGTTATGGCTTAAAGTGAATGGTAGCTGTGCACCAGGTAGGATTCCAGAAAAGAGGAGGTGAGTCAAATAGACTGCTTAAGTACCAAGCTCTTCTTGGATCCACTCCTAGACATGCACACGACCATTAACTATTGGAAATATTTATGAAAACATTTAAATTGCGGAAGCTTTGCTCTATTATCGTGATATTTTGAAAACAAGTAACTTTTATAAAAACACACCTTAGAGCTAACCAATTTCAAAACAATTTATATGATATCATACTTAAGCTAAAAACAAATTAAATAAGTAAAGAATTAAAAACCCCAAAATAAAAATAATTAGAGCGGCCTTATTGCAAACCCAAAATCAAAATGAAAATAATTAAAACTAAATTGAAATAGATAACTTAATTAAAAACCAATAGTCCAGTCCATGAGGCCACTCTGAATCCCTCCAGCTCCAAGTCCACAACTTAAGGCTCACCTGCATGGATAAAAGAAAAAGGGTGAGTTTGGAAACTCAGTGTGTGCAAAAAGCCCATCTAGGGCCCAAGTCAACTCAAACCCACTGGGCCTAAGCCCTATCCCGTCACAATATCAACTAGGCCGAAGCCTTATTCAGATACAGTACCGATAATAGTATGGGCAATAGGTCCATTACAGAAGCAGAGCAGATATATCATGTATACAGAAACCCAACCCACATCCATCCATATACACCCTCATACCAACCTTTCACCATGTGGGGAGACTATTCGACCCTCCCATCCGCTACACACCACAGAATTTGCAGCAAGCCTGCCAGAACAGATATTGTGACAAAGTCACCAGATACAAATATCGTGGTAGAGCCACCAAAACAGATATATGTGGTGAGGCCACCAGAACAGATATATGTGGCGAGGCCACCAGAACAGATATATGTGGCAAGGCCACCAGAATGCTTCCTCCATCAATATAACCCATATCCCATGCAATAGGTATACATGTTATGACATATAACATATAGAATCTCATGCATCAGATATACATATTATGACATATAACATACAGAAACAGAATATCATGCATTTCATACAGAATTAACCCTAGGGGTATAACGGTCATTTTGCACCTGGGGTATAATGGTAATTTCTCATACTTAGGGGTATTTTTGTAATTTTATCGGTTTTAGGGTTTTCATGCATATTACAGTCACCACTAATCTATATGTCGTCACAGTAGTCCGTTTTACTTAATTTAATAGTTTTAGCTATTAAGCCCTAAATCCCTTAATGGGCCATACCATGTCCATTGGCTACCTAAGCTCGTTTAGTCCAAGTTTCATATTTAGTTACTAGTTTTAGCAGTTTTGACCCTACAGTCTATCAAAATACTCTTAATGCTTATCTTTACCCATATGGGCTCGAAAGCCTATTGGGTCCATATCCAGCCCATCGAGGCCCCACTTATCGAAGTGCATGAAATTGCACTCTCATCCGACTTGCCAATTCCTATTACAGAACCTTAACATTTCCAACCGACTCACGAGCACTCGCACGCTCGCAAGCCCACTTAATGCCAGAATTTCAGCTTTTGCCAAATTAAACCATAGGAGGGGTTTCGATACATATCTGTTTTGCGATACTACCGGCGAGATCTCCTACATGCTCTCTCCTAAAAACGGTCACTTAATAGATTAGATCATGCTATAACTTAAACCGAAATGAAAACTCACCAACACCCTACCATACATATTCAGCCATCACTTATAATGACCCTAACGTTCTTACCTCTGTCGATTTAGATCTACTAGTTCTAAATCTTGTTATCTCAATGATCTTAACACCAGCCACGCCTTGATTGATCACCTTCCTCGTGTACTAACACATAAGAACCAAATACCACATTAAGATTAAACTTAGTCAAATCAACAGCCTCCCTAAGTACACAGGGATTTAGGCTTCTCCTTAAATTCCAAAATAAAGAATGGAAAGGGTTTCGGTAGCTTACTTACCAAGAGATCTACTTGCCCAAAACGTTCCCACGTACCTCTTTTTTTCCAGATCTATCATAGATCTAATCCCCGAAATACGAGTAGAGAATAGATTTAATAATTCGGCTTTTGGATCTATCCTAGAATATGGCTATTGCGATCTAAAAGAAAAATAGGCGACGAGAAGTTCACCAGTGAAGAAACAATCGGTAGAGGAAGAGATGTGAGATTAGTGGTTCAGCCTTTTTGAAAGTTTTAAAAGAAAGGAGAGATCGTTTCAATCAAGGGATAATCTGCTATGGTGCATGGACAAATAGAGGATGTTCAAAAATATGGGTGAGGTTCGGCTATTATGGAAAGAAAAATAAGAAGAAAAAAAATCAATAATAAGGGTAGAAGCTTGTCGAAGAGAAGGTGAAGAAATAAAATAAAACAAAATCTATTAAAAGGAAGAATAAACAAAATTGGCCTAAAGAATGAACCAACCAAGCAAAACGAATAAAGGTATTTGGCACTTAATAGCTTTAGCCGAATGGTGTATTTCGGCACAAAAAGAATTCCTCCAAAATTTAAATTCTACTTGATTTAGCTAAAATAAAAGTTTGAATTAAATTCAAACTTCTTCCACCGATTAGTAGCCTTATCCACCGCTTGACCTGCTCCAGCCTCAGTCCCGCACAGCACCTTCCCACGCACACCTAGCAAAAACGCAATCCTCCTGCGCACACCCCAGCTCGAACCTGGGATCTCCAAGTAGCCTAGCACGCTGCTGGCCACTGCACCGCAGCTTTGCTTTCAATATAATACGGTTCCATTTATTCTTAAGTCATACCTGCTGAAGTCCCTGCTATTTTTAAAAATAAAATTACAACTTACCTGCACCTGGACTCGAACCCGTGCCCTTTTGGAGTGCCTAACGCACTGCTGCCGCTGCGCCATAAGTGTTTTTGTGGCATAATCCCATCGCAACTACTCTGAAAGCCTCCTTAACGCCAACCTGACTTCTAAAATAAACACCAAATTAACAACAATAATTTTATAAATATATTTTTTTCTATCTAATAATAATAATTACAATAATAATGATAATAATAATAATAATAATTTTATCTAATAATAATTATAATTTTCATAAAAAATTAAAAATATCAGTAATAATATTTAAAACTTCTCAATTATTTAGGTTTTCTATTATCCAAACCCATACTCAAGCCCAATACTTCTAGGCCCAAATTTAGGGTGTTACATAGTAGCCTCAAATAGGCCAAAGTCCGAATAGGGGTGGCAATGGTGGGCAGAGACAGAGAGCCCAAGGCCAATGTGGTAATCAAGTTGATGCTGACAGCTGACACTAGTGTACATAGCTAGGTGAAGAGAGGACTGTGACACTACTAACATCATAACAGCTACCTTTATTGTTAATACCGTACCATAGTTTGCTCTAATTGATATTGAGTTAACTCATTCATATTATCGTGTGAAATGGTTGATAAACTGGGTATTATGGTAGAGGATACTGTTAGTAATATGACTATCCTTAGCCCTTTAGGACAATCTATTTCTACTAACAAAGAGTATAAGCAGTGTCCGTTAGAGATCTAAGGAGAAGTATTTCGGGCTGATTTGATGGAATTACCCTTCAGGGAATTCGATCTCATTCTAGGGATGGACTGGTTGGTAGAACATCAGGTCATATTGGATTGCACTCCTAAGAGGGTCAGTTTGAAGACTGTAGGTGGTAAGGAGATAGTGATGATTGGAGAGCATAGAGATTACTTATATAATGTGATCTCTACTTTGGTGGCTGAAAAATTGGTACGCAAGGGATGCAAAGTATACTTGACAAATATTTGATACAAGTGTTAGTGTGTCATCAGTTGAGAGCATCCATATTGTGAGGGACTATCCCGATGTCTTTCTAGAGGAATTACTATGGTTACCTTCGGAGGGTGAGGTAGAATTTAGCATCGATTTACTGTCAGGAACAACTTCGGTGTCCATCGCCCCATATCGTATGCACCTAAGGAGTTAGTGGAGCTTAAGGCACAGTTGCAGGAACTTTTGGATAGAGGGTTTATTAAACCAAGTGTGCTACCTTGGGGAGCCCTAGTTTTGTTTGTTAAGAAGAAAGATTGGTATATGAGGTTATGCATCAATTATCGGTAACTAAACAAGTTGACCGTAAAGAATTGATACCCTTTACCGAGGATCGATGAATTATTCGAACAATTTAAGAGTGCAAAAGTGCTCTCCAAGATTGACTTGAGGACCGGTTATTATCAGTTGAAGGTGAAAGAGATGGATGTTCCTAAGACTACTTTTAGGACTTAATATGGCCACTGCGAGTTCTTAGTGATGCCCTTTAGTCTCACGAACACTCTAGCTGCTTTTATGGACCTCATGGATTGGGTGTTTTAGCCCTATCTTGATCAATTTGTTGTGGTTTTCGTTGATGACATATTGATATATTACAAGTCTGAGGAGCATGACGAACATTTAATGGTGGTATTGCAAAATCTTTGAGAGATGCAATTGTATGCTAAGCTTAGTAAGTGTGAGTTTTGGCTTCACGAAGTGATGTTTTTGCGACACATGGTATCGATTAAAGGTATCCGTGTTGATCTAAAGAAAATAGAGGCAATCCTAGACTAGAAACAACCTAAGAATGTTAGTGAGGTTCGAAGTTTCTTAGGTTTAGCCAGTTATTATAGAACGTTTGTGGAAGGGTTTTCTCTAATTGCGGCTCCATTGACCAACTTATTGAGAAAAAGTGCCTCTTTTAAGTGGATTGAAGAATAGCAAGAGAGTTTTGATAAACTTAAATCTGCATCGACCTAAGTGCCTGTTCTGATTCAACCAGAGTCTGGGAAAGATTATGTAGTGTATAGTAATGCGTTGATGTGTTTGGATGCAAGACGGTAAGGTTGTGGCCTATGCCTCGAGACAACTTAAACCTCATGAACGTAGTTATCCAACCATGACCTTAAACTTGCTGCTGTGCTTTGTGCCCTCAGGATATGGAGACATTACCTTTATGGTGAGAAGTGTATCATCTACACTGATAAAAAGAGTCCAAAGTATCTCCTTACCCAAAAGGAGTTGAACTTGAGACAACGGGGGTGGATTGAACCACTGAAAGACTACGATTGTTGTAACACCACTAACCCGTATCCATCACCGAAATAGGGTTACGAGATATCACTAAACTTATAAGTCAAACATACTTCCATTTGTCATACATTTGCATACATAATCATATTACATTCAAACACATTCACATTGTCCCTTATAAGGACCTTTGAGGTCTTAAACGTGCTTTAGAAGTGATTTGGGACCAAACCGGTAACTCAAAATAATTTTAGGAAACTTAGAAAATTTTCAAGAAAATAGGGGATGCACGCCCATGTGAATAGGTCGTGTGCCTCACACGGCCACTAGACACGCCTATGTCACATGTCGTGTGGACATTCAAAGTGGGAGCACATGGCCGTGTTTTAGCCCATGTTCTACCCCGTGTAACTTTTTGACTTAAGTCACACGGCAGTCCACACTATCGCAATGTGTCTAGCCCGTGTCCCTATTTGAAATGGCCACACATGCCCGTGTACCAAGCCATGTGCTAAGCCGTGTCAAGCCTGTAGGGTATACTAACTTGTGCCACACGGCCAAGCACACACCCTTGTGTAAGGCCATGTGGAGCATACTAACTTGCTTCAAAACACAACTTCAAGGGTCACACGGCCCTGTACCATGACCGTGTGTCACACACGGCTAAGACACACGTCCCTGTGGACAAAAATAGGCCATTTACAAGGCCATTTTGCCACCCAAGTCAAGCATACCTACACAAGGGAAAATGGTACCATTTTCATACACAATTAAGTAGCCAAACATCATCATCATTTACACAACATACCATATCAATTCAAACCATTTCAATACTCATTTCAATATGTATACACAAACCTTTCTCATGATATATACATGATTCAATATGAATTCACCAAGCCACCTTCATTTGGCATTCACTTAAGTTCTATACGTACCTGAATCACTTAATTCAATCGTATGTTCATTCTCGTCTTGACTATGCCCGTTGAACCATTTAGAATATATTTGGATACTCGAGATTCTCGTATACACAGCAATAATCCCATATCCCAGATATGGTCTTACATGTAATATTGTATCGATGCCAATAAACTAGCTATGGTGTTACACAAAATATGATATCGATGTCATATCCCAGATATGGTCTTACACGAAATCTCATACCGATGCCATATCTCACATATGGTATTACATGTAATCTCGGTAACCCTAATGTCATGACATTTGTATCCTAAACATTCGTAAGGTTCGTACGGGACTTCCATCTGATGAATCTCGATCGATTATATCTGAAAGCTCATTTCCAACCAATTTCATAATTCATTTTAATAATAATACATTTACAACTCAAATCAAATAACATTTATTACCATACGAACTTACCTCGAATGGGGAAATGACGAGGCGGACAAACTATTCGATCACTTTGTTTTTCCCCTAATCTAATTTCGAATTCTTTCTTTCTTAATCTAAACATCATCAAATTTAGCTTATTTATTCTTCTATTCACTCAATTCAATCCACAATATACAATTAAACACTTTTCACATTAGCCCCTAAACTTTTTGATTTTTATAATTTAGTCTTTATTTGACAAAATCACAAATTCATAAAATTTCAAGATTTCCATGCTTGGCTGAATTACTCTTAAGCCCCTAGTAGCCCATATTTATCAATATTTTACACATTTAACCACACATTTTCATCTTTTCACAAATTAATCTCTAAATTGGATTTTTACACAAAATCACTTTATAAAACTAGTGTATCTATCTTCAAACACCCATTTTTCATCATCAAACATTCAAGAACTCATGCTCTCATCAATGGCAACTATTGAAATCTTTAACAGTTTTGGAATCGGAGGTACAGGCTAGCTAGATTACGAAGCAACGATCATAAAAACATAGAAATCACTAAAAACTGAGCTTAAAATCACTTACATGCTTAATGAACAATGGCCGAACCTTCAAGCCCTATCCATGGTGTTTTTCATCATCTATTTTCGGTGATGATGATGTTAAAAGATGATAATTTTATGTTTTATCATATCAAACGTAAGTTTATTTATTAATTATTAAATTACCCTTGGTTATAATTCATGAAAATCACTTAATATATGTCCATTAATGTCTGTTCCAACTACCAATGGTCCAATTTCATCTTAAGGATTCTACATTTCAATTTCATAGTCATTTGATACTTCTAACTAATAGAACACAAATTTTGCATTTTATGCGATTTAGTCCTTTTACCAATTAGACATTCAATTGGTAAAATTAATTCATGAAACTTACACATACATACTAACATGCTGTAAACACATAAAATAATATTTAAATAATTTTTTGACCTTAGATTTGTGGTTTTGAAACCACTGTTCTGATTTAGCTAAAAATGGATTGTTACAACTCTCTCCCTTAGAGATTTTCGACCCCGAAAATCTTACCAGTGAATAGGTTGGGATATTGCTTTCTCATAGCATCCTCGGGTTCCCACGTAGCTTCTTCAACCCTGTGTCGATGCCCCAAGACTTCCACTAATGCTATTCTTTTATTTTCAATTCTTTGATCTCTTTAGCTAGAATTCGGATCAGTTCTTCACTATACGTCAAATCTGATTGAATCTCAACTTCGGTCAGAGAAATAATGTGCGAAGGGTCTGATCGGTATCGTTGTAACATTGATACGTGAAACACATTACGTATCTTTTCTAACTCAGATGGTAAGGACAACCGATATGCACTGGCCCAATTCGCTTGATAATCCATACCGTCCGATAAATCGTGGACTCAATTTCCCTTTTCAGTCGAATCGTAATATATTTTTCCACGGTGAGACCTTTAAAAACACTTTATCTCCAACCTGATACTCAATGTCTTTTGTTTCAAATCCACGTACGACTTTTGTCGATCTGAAGCTACTTTCAAACAATCGCGAATTACTTTCACTTCCCCTTCAGTCTCTCTGATTAGATCAACCCTGTAAATATTATTTTCTCTAAGTTCATCCAATACAACGGTGTTCGACATTGATGGCCGTATAAAGCCTCGTATGGTGCCATTTTTATACTCAATTGAAAGCTATTGTTATAAGAAAATTCTCCAAGTACTTTCAAACTAAAAAATGCAACAATGCAACATATCTTTGAGAATCTTAATAACTCTTTCAGATTGACCATCCATTTGCGGACGAAATGTAGTACTAAAATGCAATTTTGTACCCTGGGCTTCTTGCAATTTCCTCCAAAATCGTGAAGTGAATCTCGGATCTCTATTTGAAACAATAGAAATAGGGACCCCGTGCAATCTCACAACCCCAGAGATATACAATTCAACTAACTTAACAAACGAAAAATTCGTACATACAGGAATGAAATGAGCTGATTTATTCAATCTGTCAACAACCTAGATTGCATCTTTCTTTCTCTGAGATAGGAGCAAATCCAATATGAAATCCATAGTTACTCTATCCCATTTCCACTCTAGAATCATCACATGCTGTAGTAAACCCGACAGTACTTGATGTTCAGCTTTGACTTACTGACAAATCAGACATTTTGATATAAACTTAGATATATCTCGTTTTATACCAGACCACCAGTATTGCTATTTCAGATCGTTATACATTTTAATGCTTCCCGAATGTACTAACAAACAACTATTGTGTGCTTCGTTCAGAATCTTTTGAATCAACTCTGAATTTCTTGGTACACATATTCTATCTCTGAACCTCAAACAATCATCAGACCGGATTTGAAACTCTAAATCAGAAGTCGTCTCATACTAAACTCGATAAGCTTACAACTCACTATCAAAATTTTGAGCTTCGCAAATCTGCTGTAGAAATAACAGTCTCACTTTCAACTCGACTACAATCGAGCCATCATTAGACAAAGCTAACTGAGTGTTCATCGCACGCAAGGCAAATAAGGACTTTTAGCTCAAAGCATCAGCAACAACATTAGCTTTCCCCGGATGATAATCAATTACTAACTTGTAGTCTTTTAGCAATTCTAACCCTCTCCGCTATCACAAATTCAAGTCTTTTTCAGTCGTTAAGTACTTCAGACTTTTGTGATCAATATAGATGTGACATTTTTCACCAAACAAGTAATGACACCATATTTTCAATGTGAACACTATCACGGCTAGTTCTAAATCATGCATCGGATAATTATTATCTTGCGACTTTAACTGTCTCGAGGCATAAGCTATAACTTTGCCTTCCTGCATCAAAACACAGCCCAAACCATTCAACAATGCATCACTAAAAATTATAAATTCTTTACCTGATTTAGGCTGAACTAACATTGGTGCCTCTATCAATAATGCTTTCAACAGTTCGAACCTCTGTTAACACTTCTCTGACCACTCAAATTTAACATCTTTCGGAAGCAATCTTGTTATTGAAGTTGCAATCATTGAAAATCCTTTCACAAAGCATCGATAATAACCTGCTAGTCCTAGAAAACTACGGATTTCAGATACATTTCTCAGAGGTTTACAATCTGTAATTGCAGAAATCTTACTCGGGTCGACTCAGATACCTTCAGCTAAAACAATATGTCCTAAAAATCCAACCTCTTGAAGCCAAAACTCACATTTGTTGAACTTGGCAAATAATTGTTTGTCTTTCAAGGTTTGCAATACTATTCACAAATGCTCAGCATGTCCAGATTCATCTCGGGAATAAATCAAGATATCATCAATAAACACAACAAAAAAGGGGTCTAGATACTGTCTAAAAACCTGGTTCATCAAATCCATAAAAACTGTAGGCGTGTTAGTTAATCCGAAAGGCATAACAAGGAATTCATAGTGTCCGTATCTCGTTCTGAATATAATCTTCAGCACATCTGAGACTTTAACTCGCAACTAGTAATAGCCAGACCTCAAATCAACCTTTGAAAACATTGTAGCCCCTTTTAACTGATCAAACAAATCATCAATTCATAGCAGAGGGTATTTATCCTTGATCATTGCTTTATTGAGCTGTTGATAGTCTATACACATTCTTATCATACCATCTTTCTTTTTCACAAATAATATTGGTGCACCCTAGGGAGAAAAATTCGATCTTGCAAACCCTCTATCGGTTAATTCTTGTAACTGAGTTTTCAACTCTGTCAGAGCCATTCTGTACAGAGATATCGATATCAGTCAAGTTCCCGGCATTAAATCAATTCTAAATTCAACTTCTCTGACCGGTGGCAAACTCGGTAACTCTTCTGGAAACACATCTAAATACTTGCACACAACTGGTACTGATTCAATCTTTGATTCAGATACTTCTGTATCAAGTACATAAGCGAGATAGGCGTCACATCCCTTTCTCACAAATATCTGTGCTGACATCAACGAGAACATAGCTGGTAAACCATTCAGATCATCTGATGTAATTTGGATAATCTCATCATTCTGGCATTTCAATTCGATTGTCTTTCGTCTACAATTCACTACTGTATCATGCAATGTTAACCAGTCCATACCCAAAATTACATCAAACTCGTCAAATGGCAACAACATCAGATCAGCCAGAAAACAGTAACCTCCAGTCATCAATGGATAGTTTTTGCAAACTTTGTCAACTAGAACGAATTTTCCTGAGGGGTTCGATACTTTTATAATAAACTCACTAGACTTAACAGGCAAAGTCTTACTGGATACTAAATTTACACATATATATGAATGAGTTGATCCCGGATCTGTAAATGCAATCAGAATAGTGCCCGATGATAACATCTGGAGATGACGCTTCTTCGCAAGTGTGAATAGCGTAGGCTCTAGTAGGTGCTCAAGCTTCGGATCTCACAGCAGAGTCTTTTGTTACTCTTTGACTACCACTCACATTTTTAGCATTTCTAGGGGGTCTCCCTCTAGTCAACGTGTTACTCGGTCTTACATTTTGAGGTTAGTCTTTCTCAGCCATCTTGGGACAGTCTTTGATGAAATGATCCTATGAACCACATTTAAAACAGGCCCGATTATTTATTCTGCAATCACTGAGATGTCATTTCCCACACTATCTACACTCAGGTTGATTAGGTCTTGCCCTTCCAACACTAGCTATCGAGGTAGCTTGAGCTTTAGAACTCAAATATTACTTTTCACGATCTCTGCTAGAATATCCCACTGTTGCATTAGAACGACTGCGTGAGTCTCTAAATTTCTTTGATACAGACTGATAAGATTTGCTCGTCAATCTCTTTCTCGAATCTTTAGCTTTAGAATCAACTTTTCTCTTTTCTTTACTCAATTCTTCAACTTTGCAAGCACGACCAACAAGTACGACAAACTCTTTTAGCTCTAAAATCCCAACTAGCAATCGGATATCTTCATTCAATCCATCTTCGAACCTTTTACACATGATAGCTTCTATTGAAACACACTCCCGTACATATTTGCCCAGCCTCACAAATTCTCGTTCGTAATCTGTAACAGTTATACGACCTTGCTTTAATTCAAGAAACCCTTTCTGTTTTTGGTCGATAAATCCCTGACTAATGTATTTCTTTCTGAAATCAGATTGGAAGAACTCCCAGGTTACTCGATCTCTCAGTACCACTGATGTCAATGTATTCCACAATTGATATGTAGTAAATGCATTTCTCAAGCATACGCGAAAACTCATCGAATACTCTGATCGTATTTTCAAGATAAAATTCAAGTCATTTAGCATCATCATCAATGGTAGCCCCGAACACTTCCGCCCCATATTTTCAAATTTTATCAACTAGAGGCTTGTTAAACCTTATTGGCTCAGTAACTTGAGTAGCTACAAGGATTGATTGAGGAATTAGCGGGGGGTGGAGGTTGTTAAGTAGCTGGATTCGTTCAAACAAACTCTATGAACCACTCATTCATCATTTGGAAGAAGGCTTGCTTAGCCTCTCCTCCCTAACTACTCGTAACGGGCCTCGATTCTGACTACGCGGCTCTGTGAATGAAAGCTGGTACATTACTTTCAACATCATTAGCTATAGCTCGATCAGGATCCATTTACTATACAAAAACACATTTTAAGCTGACGAGAGACATCGCACTATCATAGGTTATATATGGCATGTATAGCTAGACTTTTACATACGCTACGTTAGTCCGAGAACTGACTAAATCGTAGCTTTGATACCAATAAAATGTAACACCCCTAACTTGCATCTGAAGCTGGAATAGGGTTACGAGGCTTTACTAAACTTATGACTCAAACATACTTCCATTTGCCATACATTTGCATACACAAGCATATTACATTCAAATACATTCACATTGTCCCTTATAAGGGCCTTCTAAGCCTTAAACATGCTTTAGAAATGGTTCGAGACCAAACCGATAACTCAAAACAATTTCAGGAAACTTAGAAAATTTTAATGAAAACAGGGGACACACGCCCGTGTGAACAGGCCATGAGTCTCACACGGCCACCAGACACGCCCATGTCACAAGCCATGTGGACATTCAAAATGGGAGCACATAGCCGTGTCCCAGTATGTGTTCTACCCCATGTAACTCTCTGACTTAAGTCACACGGCCGACCAGATGCCCGTGTGTCTAGCCCGTGTGCCTATTCGAAATGGCCACATACACCTGTGTGCCAGGCCATGTGCTAAGCCATGTCAAACCTGTAGGGTATACTGACTTGTGCCACACGGCTAGTCACATGCTCGTGTGTGAGGCCATGTGGAGCATACTAACTTGCTTCAAAATGCAACACTAGGGGACTCATGGCCGTGTACCACGACCGTGTGTCACACACGGCTGAGACACACACCCGTGTGGACAAAAATTAGCCATTTACAAGGCCATTTTTCCACCCAAGTCAAACATACCTACACAAGGGCAAATGGTACCATTTTCATACACAATTAAGCAGCCAAACATCATCATCATTTATACAAAACATACCATATCAATTCAAACCATTTCAATACTCATTTCAATACCATTTTCCTATCCAAAACTATACCAACTCATCATGTTTAAGCAACCATATTTCACATACCTAGCATGTACTATAATTCATCTAATTCATCTTCCAAAATCAAGCCACAACATGATATTCTTTAAGAAATTATATGCCAATTATCAACTATTTGTTTGAGCTATCATATCTAAAACCACAACCTTACCAAATTACCATATCACAATGCAATATGAACATCACATAGCACATACCAATTGATTTACACATATCATCATTGTAACAACCCGGTTTAGACCTTATTCAGAATAGTGGTTTTGAGACCACGTATCTGAGTCATAAAAATATTTAAATATTATTTTCTTTGTTTATAAAATGTGAATTAACATGTGTGAAAGTCTCGTGCGAAAATTTGATTGTTTGGGTGTTGAATTGGGAAAAGGACTAAATTGCAGAAAATGAAAAATTTTCCTTCTATTTGATTAATGGCCAATTTGATGTGTCTATTAAATAAGATGGCCTTAATTGGTAATTAGACCATTAAAAGGTTGAGTGGTCATTAATGACCTTGCTAAATATGATTTTATAAGGTTTTAATGATGGATAAAATGGTAATTGTTTTATTCAATGATTTATAATAAAAGAAACATTAATTAGTGCTCCAATATTCATGTTTGCCGAACTTGGGAGAAAGAAAAGCTAGGTCTATTCTGTTTTTAACATTCAACTACATTGAGCTTGAAATTAATGTATGTTTTCACTTCGGTTTTAAATTATTTTTATGTTTTTGAGATTGTTGCTTAGTCTATTATCAAGCCCATGTTTTAATTTGAGAATTTGGTGAAGATTTCAAAATGTGACATTGATGGAATGGTGAGTTTTGTGATATTAGTTGTTAGTAAACGAAAGTTATGTGTTGGGTTGACATGTTTTGTCTTTGAATTTTTGAGGAATTTAGCTATTTTGGGATAAATTGTGAAAATGGTATTTTGAGGGACTAAAATATGAAATTTATGAAATATTTGGGCTTGATTAGACAAAGGGAAGATTCGGCTATGAATGAAAAGAAAGAAATTATGTGTATTTGATGATTTTGTGAAATAGGGGCTAAATTATCAAAATATGAAAATGTGAGGGCTATTTTGTAAAATACCCTAATTATGTGTCTTTGTATTGAATTGATTAAGTGTGAGATTGAATGAGTTAATTTTAATACGTATAGATTAAGAAAAGTGAAATCCCCATACAGTAATAGCCTAAGCCAATGGAATTGCCCATTGCGGCTTTTACAGCCAAACGCCCACATTTCATGCATCCAGATTGGCACATGAGAGAGCGCACGCTCAAGTAGTGTCAAACGTCATAATTTTGGCTTTTGGCTGATTTGCGATTGTAACAGTATGATTACACACCTATTTTGCAAAAACGTGCAATCCTCTCCTGAGCACCCTAACCTATAATCAATCATAACACACTATTAATAACTTAACTATAAGGTTAAAACAACCCCCTCTTAATAATACTTATCCAATAAACAAATTGTCACCTGCCTTAAAAGAACGACTGTGGCTTTGCCTACTCAACTATTATAAAAGGTTGATTACAAACTCTTCAGCAATTATCTGCATTACAACCTACTCTCGTTAACTATTACCAAAAGAGTAAATAACCTGAGTAAAGCGAATAATATCTTACCGAAACGTAGAACTAGGAATGGTAGATGGGAGTGATCAACTTACAAAAACACATCCTAACCTGAGGCATGAGTTGGTTCAATCACCCTTGTCAGTATCGGTAGAGATAAGAAGATGTTAAAAGGGAAAGAAAGGAAAAGAAACAATTTTGATCCCAAACAGAGATGGCGGCTACATTCGGCCATAAGTCAAGGATTTAATAACCCAAAAAGGAAACTAAGTTACCCTAATCGAATGTAGAGAAAGATTTGGCTACAAGAGAGTTTGGTTCGTAAAGTAAGAAGGAAAACTCAAAGCAAATCAAAAATAATAGAGAGGGAGAAGAGGCAGGGGATATTTGACCAATGCACAAAAGGAGTTAGCAACGGCTCAAAAACGATAAAGAAAGCTAGCAAGGGTTTGGCAATGGTTTATGAATGGGAGAAAAATAAAAATATATTCAGGCCAAGAAAGAGACAATTGGAGAAAGGGAAGAGAAGAAGCAAAATCAATATAGAGAACAAAGGAGAAGCCAATACGAACAGCAGAAAAAGAAAGCAACAGAAGCAAATTTCGGTACCTAAAAGCACAAAGAACCAAAACACCAAAAGAGAAAGAGCACACAAGACTGAAAATTTGAGGGGACCATACTCAACCGAAAATTCCTGTATACCTACTAAACAATTCTAGCACAACCCCACTACACCTTAAACTCCACTTTTTCCTCCCTAAAATCTCTCCCAATATCCCTCCTCAAATCTCTCCAATCGACCAATTGAAATTCCACCACAACTCTGCAGTATTTCGGCCAAACACTACTACCCACACGGTAAAGGCAGCAAAATAAAACCGTCATCGAACCTCAAACCTTAGACATTAATAACACGCCACTTACCCTTGGACTAGTAGGCTTTTTATGTCATGGTTCAAACATATTTATTTAAGAGGCCTAATGACTAGCAATAGGGTTTATTCAAGTAAAAATAAAAATTTTTGTACAAGCCAAGACTTGAACTCTTGACTTCTCAGACACTTCCCAGAGCACGTAACCACTCAAACAGGTTGACAATTGTATCACAATCATACCAAATCAATTACTTATATTTTTGGGGCATTATAGTATACCACTGGTGGAAAACTTTGATATCCGTGGTTCCGAGGGAACGAGTCACTTGGGAATTCTTTCAATCTGAACTTCAAAAGAAATATATCAGCCAATGATTTCTCAATTAAAAGCATAAAGAATTTCTGGAGCTAAAACAGGGTCGAATGACGGTGCCATAGTACAAAAGAGAATTTGTACGATTGAGCAAGTATGCTCGAGAATATGTCACTACCGAAGAGATTATGTGTAAAAGTTTGTCAATGGGTTGAAAAAGGATATAGAACTTCTAATTGGAATTCTTAAACTAAAAAAATTTATGGTTTTAGTTGAGAGGGCTTGTAAAGTCGAGGATCTTAGTAAAGAAAAGAAGAAAGTTGATTCAGAAGCTCAAGACTCGAGAAAACGATCAATGAGAAAACAACATCAATCTTCCTCAAAGAAATTTAGAGATCCGTATGCTCGTTCGAATGCTTTAGTGGGATTTTCAAATAGGGATCGTGCAAAACAATATTTCGATTCTAAAACTCTAGCTACTTCAGTAGCTAGTGTTGGTAGTGTTCAGGATAATAAACCCAAATGTCAGAAGTTCGGAAGATGACATTTTGGTGAATGCTAGAACAAAATTAATAAAGCTTGTTACAAATGTGGATCATTAGATCATTTCAAGCAAGATTGTCCCAAGTTGATTGAACAAGAAATGGTGCAGAATGTGAGACGGAATACTGCTGTGACCAGGGGGAGACCACCCAAGGGTGCTGGGAATGCAAGTGGTAGTCGATGGGCTACGAAAGATACAGTTGTAAGGTTTAAGGCCAGAGCAGTTGCCAGAGCCTATGCTATCCGAGCTCGAGAGGAAGCTTTATCTTATGATGTTATTACGGGTACGTTCACTCTTTACGATACTCCTGTGATTGCATTGATAGATCCTGGATCAACGCATTCTTATATATATATGAATTTAGTGCACAGTAAGACTTTACTTGTAGAGTCTACTGAATTTGTTATTAGAGTATCGAACCCCTTAGGATAAAGTGTCCTGGTTGATAAAGTGTTCAAGAATTGCCCGTTAATGATTCGAGATATCTATTTTCTAGCTGATTTAATGCTATTGCCTTTCGAGGAGTTTGATATAAATCTGGGTATGGATTGGCTAACTTTGCACGATACTGTCGTGAATTGTAAACAGAAAGTTATTGATTTGAGATGCAAGAATGATGAAATAGTTTGGATTGAATCTAGTGATTTGAATGGGTTGCCTACTGTAATATCTTCAATGAAAGCTCAAAAATATGTGAATAGGGGTTATGAAGCTTACTTTGCTTATGTGATAGATTCAAAAGTGACTAATAAGAAAATTGAATCAGTGCCTATTGTCTACGAATTCCCTAATGTGTTTCCTGAAGAACTTCTCGGATTACCTCTTGTTCGAAAGGTCGAGTTTGGTATTGAATTAGTGCTGGAGACTACTCCAATTTTGATAGCTTCGTATAGAATGCCACCGACAGAGTTAAAGAAATTAAAGACTCGATTACAAGAGTTGACAGATAGAGGATTCGTGAGACCGAGTTTTTCACCTTAGGGTGCTTCGATTTTGTTCGTGAAAAAAAAGACGGCACGATGAGAATGTGCATTGATTATTGTCTGTTGAACAAAGTTACAATAAAAAACAAATATCCTTTGCCTAGAATCAATAATTTGTTTGATCAGTTGAAAGAGGTTGCTATGTTTTCAAAGATAGATTTGAGATTAGGTTATTATCAGCTACGAGTTAAAGACTCTGCTGTGTCGAAGACTGCTTTTCGAACGAGGTACAAACATATGAGTTCCTCGTTATGCATTTCAGACTAACAAATGCACCTACTGTTTTTATGAATTTAATTAATCGGATCTTTAAACAATATTTGGATCGATTTACGGTTGTGTTTATAGATGATATATTGATCTATTCAAGTGATGAGTCTGAGCATGCTGAACATTTGAGATTAGTGCTACAGACTTTGCGCGATAAGTAATTGTATGTGAAGTTTAGTAAATGTGAGTTTTGGTTACGAGAAGTTAGTTTTCTGGGACATGTATCAGCATCGGGTATTCAGGTTGATTCGAGCAAGATTTTGCCAATATTAGATTGCAAACCTCCGAGAAATGTATCTAAAGTCCAAAGTTTTCTAGAATTGTCGGTTATTACAGACGGTTCCTAAAAGGCTTCTCTATGATTGCGACTCCAATGACGAGATTACTTCAGAAAGACGTTAAGTTCGAGTGGTCAGACAGATGTCAGGAAAGTTTTGATCAGCTAAAAATTTTACTGACCAAGGCTCTAGTGCTAGTTCAACCAGAATCAAGTAAAGAATTTAATGTCTATAGTGATGCATCTTTGAATGGATTGGGCTGTGTTTTGATGCTGGAAGGCAAAGTCATAGCTTTTACCTTGAGATAGTTAAAGCCTCACGAAAAGAACTATCCGACTCATGATTTGGAATTAGCAACTATTGTGCTTGCATTAAAAATTTGGCACCATTATCTGTTCGGTGAAAAATGTGAAGTCTATTCTGATCACAAAAGCTTAAAATATTTGATGACTCAGAAAGATCTGAATTTAAGATAGCGACGATGGTTAGAATTGCTGAAAGATTACGAGCTTATGATTGATTACCATCCGAGAAAGCCAAAAATCACTATTTGCTTTACGTGCAATGAATGCGCATATGGCTATGTTTGAGGATGGTTTGGTAATAGCTTAGTTAACAGCAAGACCATTATTTATTCAATAGATTTGTGAAGCTTAAAAAGTCGATAATGAATTGTTAGCAAAACAGACTCAATGTAATTTGACTACTGATTCAGAATTCCAAGTTGATGCTGAGGATTGTTTGAGATTCAAAGACCAAATGTGTGTTCTGAGAAATTCTGAGTTGATTTAGATTATTTTGAATGAAGCTCATAGCAGTCGATTATCTGTTCACCTGGGTAGTATAAAAATGTATAATGATCTGAAATAGCTTTATTGGTGGCACGGTATGGAACGAGATATCTTAGAATTTTTTTCGAAATGTTTAATTTGTCAGCAAGTTAAAGCTGAGCATCAAGTACCATCTGGATTAACTCAGCTGATTATGATTCCTAAGTGGAAATGGGATAGAGTCACAATGAATTTTGTATCGGGTTTGCCGTTGTCGCTGAGCAAGAAAGATGCAATCTGGGTTATTGTGGATAGGTTAACTAAATCAGTTCATTTCGTTTCGGTTTGCACTGATGATTCACTTGATAAACTCGCTGAATTATACATTTCTCAGATTGTGAGACTACATGGAGTGCCTATTTCTATTGTTTCGGATAGGGATCAGAGGTTCACATCACGATTTTGGAAGAAATTGCAAGATGCATTAGGTACGAAATTACATTTTAGCACTGCTTTTCATCCACAGATAGATTGTCAGTCCGAACGGATTGTTTAGGTACTCGAGGATATGTTGAGATGTTGCATTCTCGAGTTTGAAGGTACATGGAAACAATACTTACCATTAGTTGAATTTGCATATAATAATAGTTTTCAATCGAGCATCAAACTGGCACCATACGAGGCTTTATACAGTAGAAATATATTTGATTGAGATCGATGAGAATAAGTTACACGGGGTTGATTTAATCAGAGAGATTGAACATAAACTGAAAGTTATTCGTGATAGTCTGAAAACAACATTAGATTGTCAGAAATCATATGCTGATTTGAAACTGGAAGATATTGAGTTTCAGATCAGGGGCAAAGTGTTTTTGAAAGTTTCACCGTGGAAGAAAGTACTGCGGTTTGGCCGAAAAGGCAAATTAAGTCCGAAGTTCATTAGATAGTATGAAATCATAGAGCGTATCGAGCCGGTAGCTTATAGACTATTATTGCCACCTGAGCTAGAAAAGATTCATAATTTATTTCATGTAGGGGTGAGCAAAACTCGTTTCGACTCGAAAAAATTGAAAAAAATTCGAATTTCGAGTTAAACGAATTGAGTTATTCGAGTTATTCAAGTCAACTCGAATTTTTTTCGAATTTCGAGTTCGAATTGAGTTGGGTTTTCAAATTCGAATAACTTGAATAATTCGAATAATTTGAATATTAAACTATAATATTTTACATTTTTACCCCAAACACCCAAACCTTTTTACTTTTCCCTCTAAACTTTTACTCCTTCCCACTTTCCCCACAAAACTTTTACTCTCTTCCTATCCCAATCCCCTATCTACCCAAAATCCATTTCCCACCAAAATTTTACTCTCCTATTTATTTTTCCTCAAAATTTTACTCCAAAAACTCTCAAAATTTTTTATTTTTCCCCAAAATTTTTACTCTCTCCCATTTTCCCCTTAAAACTTTTACTTCTTTCTTATTCCACCCTCTATCTACCCCAAACCCATCCCCCTCCAATTTTTTTTAAATATTTTCCCTCCAAAATTTCACTCCCCCCTATTTACTTTTCCTCAAACTTTTACTCCCCAAAACTTTTTATTTTCCTCCTAAACTTTTACTTCTCACTATTTACTCCCAAATAAAAAATCAAAATTATCCAAAAAAACCCCTAAACATAAATAGTAATGATTTTATTTATATCTACAATTTATATTACGAAATTGAATTTCACATTTTATATTATATATATTATTGAATTGTTTAGTCATATTGAATATTTATATTAAAATTAAATTTTATTAATGATGCCATAAAATATTCGTGTTAAAATTTTATATTGGTAACAATTTTATATTTATTTTTAAAATAACTTTTATTAAAAAATCACATTTTTACATTTAATATATTTTTTTAATTCCAAAACACATAGTGACAAGAATCTAAAGATAATTTAAACAACTAAGCAAGCAAAAAAGCTAACCCGTATATAAAAGATTAATAAATAAATTATGAGGTGATGAAAGTTAATAAAAATTTTGATTACGGTGGACAAATTTTATTACGATGGGTGACATTGGCTACAAGGACCCAAAATTATTTTTTAAAATTTAACTCGAACAAATATATTCGATTCGATTCGATTTGAATTCCATTTGACTCGACTCGATTTGAGAAAATTTCAAATCAAATTAGGATGATAAAATATGATTCGTCAACTCGATTAACTTAAAATTTTTTCATTCGATTCGATTCGATCAAACGCTCACCTTTAATTTCATATTTCGATGCTTCGGAGATACTGATCAGATCCTTCGCATGTGATTGCCCCTACTGAAGTTGAAATTCAACCTGATCTATCATATAGTGCAGAACCAATTCGAATTTTAGCTCGCGAAATCAAAGAATTGATAAATAAGAAAATTTCTTTAGTAAAAGTGTTGTGGCACAAACACGGGGTTGAAGAGGCTACGTGGGAACCTGAAGATGTCATGAGACAACAGTATCCGAATATATTCAACGGTAAGATTTTTGGGGACGAAAATCCCTAAGGGGGAGAGTTGTAATAGCCCGATTTAGACCCTAGTCGGAATAGTGGTTTCAAGACCACATATCCAAGTAAGAAAAATATTTGAATATTATTTTTTGTGTTTATAAAATGTTAATTAACATGTGTGAAAGTCTTGTGTGAAAGTTTGATTGTTTGAGTGTTGAATTGGGAAAAAGGACTAAATTGCAGAAAATGCAAAATTTTCCTTCTATTTGATTAATGGCCAATTTGATGTGTCTATCAAATAAGATGGCCTTAATTGGTAATTAGACCATTAAAAGGTTGAGTGGTCATTAATGACCTTGCTAAATATGATTTTATAATGTTTTAATGATGGATAAAATGGTAATTGTTTTATTAAATGATTTATAATAAAAGAAAACATGAATTAGTGCTCCATTATTCATGTTTGCCGAATTTTGGAGAAAGAAAAGCTAGGTCTATTGTGTTTTTAACATTCAGCTACATTGAGCTTGAAATTAAGGTATGTTTTCATTTCAATTTTGAATGATTTTTATGTGTTTGAGATTGTTGCTTAATCTATTATCAAGCCCATGTTTTAATTTGAGAATTTGATGAAGATTTCAAAATGTGACATTGATGGAATGTGAATTTTGTGATATTAATTGTTAGTTAATGAAAGTTATGTGTTGGGTTGACATGTTTTGTCTTTGAATTTTTGATGAATTTAGCTATTTTGGGCTAAATTATGAAAATGGTATTTTGAGGGACTAAAATATGAAATTTATGAAATATGTGGGCTTGATTAGACGAAGGGAAGATTCGACTATGAATGAAAAGAAAGAAATTATGTGTATTTGATGATTTTGTGAAATAGGGACTAAATTGTCAAAATATGAAAATATGAGGGTTATTTTGCAAAATACCCTAATTATGTGTCTTTGTATTGATTTGATTAAGTGTGAGTTTGAATGAGTTAATTTTAATACGTATAGATCAAGAAAAGCAAAATCCGGATTTGTATCGCGAGAAATTGAAAGTTGACGAATAATCGACTCAATTTGACGTATCACATTCGAGGTAAGTTCAGAAGTAGTAATTTTACTATAAAAGTTGTTAAGTGCATTGTTATTATATATAGTTTGAGGATTGAAACCTTGGAGAAGGTTGAAATAGTGAAATTGATGTTATGAAAGTGGATAGTGATGGAAATGAAATGTGAGGAAGCTCGGTGGAATTGTAGGACTAGTTTCAGACTGCTAGTGACATGTCATTAGGTCTTGATTTTGCTTCAAGCCATGATATCAGCACTACGGATGCGAGTCATATGTTGATTTGGCTACGGGCCATGGTATAGATATTATGTAGGAGTGACCTTAAGTTGGCTACGGGCCATGGTATAGGTACTTATCGATCAAACATTCTTGTATCTGATTCCTACTTCGAATGGTTCAATGAGCGAGCAAAGGTTGTAAATGAGTAAAAGAGGTTAGTATGAATTAAATAGGTACATATGATATCTATACGAGAATATTTAGATGAAATAATGAGATTTATTGAGAAAAGCTCTTTGAGTTGAATAATCATGTCAAGAGACATGAGCAAAGGTTTGTAATAGTATATACTTGATAATGAGTTGTGTAAGTGGTTGGTTTACATTTGTTATTATATGTTGAATTACTTACTTGTGGCTTACTAAGCTATAATGCTTACTTGGTGTGTTTACTCCTATTTTATAGATTATCAAAGCTACTGAGAATTGTCGAGGATCATCATTGCACTATCCGATCATACGTGGTACCTTTTTATGGTACCTGAGTTGATATGTGCTATGAGATGCAAAATTGATATGAATTATGGTGTATATATGGTCTATTATAAAATGGTTATTTTGGTATTAAATGTGTTGTGATTTTGGCAAGATTTCGGTATAAAATGAAATGGTTTACGATAAATTATTAAGTATGTGTTTGGATATGAATGTGACTTGTGGTTTGGTATGTTTTGGCATGGAAATTGAGTATGGAATTGGTTGAGAATATTATGGATAGAAACATGTATGATTTGGTTGGGATTTGGCTGAACTTGGTTGTCTATTTATGCTTATAAATGTTGTGCATTTGATGCTTGAAGGATAATGCAAAATGGGGTGTGAAAAATGGCTTAAACCAAGCCTATTTCGTGCCACACGGCCAGAGCATACAAGCATGTGACTCGACCATGTGACCCCTATTTTGTAGCTAAATTGGATAGTATGGCACACGGGCTGGACACACGAGCGTGTCTGGTTACTGTGTGGCCAATTCAAGATGACACACGGGCTGGACACACGACATTTCTAGTGACCGTGTGACCTAGTCAGTGTTGTACACAGGCTAAGGTGAGACCTGAGGCACGGTCGTACGGAGCACACGGCCAAACCACACGGATGTGTGCCCTATTTTAAAGGAAAAATTTTTCTAAGTTCTTTTTAAAGTTTCCATATGAGATCGTTTTGGTCCCGCATCCTCTCCAAGGTATGCTTAAGGTATCGAAGACCCTTTTAAAGGGGCTATATGATTGTGAATGTCTTTGATTTGATGATGAATGATGTATCTAATTGAAATGATTGTATAGTGATAGGTGTGGATAGGTAATGCCTTGTAACCCTAGTCCGGCGATAGATACGGGGTTAGGGGTGTTATAATCATAACCATATTACCAACTCATGAACAAGCCAACCTATATGGCCATATACATACCAACATTTACATTATTTACAAGCCAAATCACATGGCTATAAATTCATAACTTAAAACATACCAAAATATCACATAGCCTATACATGCCATATACCAGATATATAGTCTCAAAAGTACCAAATAGATGTCCGATAATGCGATGATGTCAGTGACGATCGCCGAATCTGAGCTAGCTTCGATTCTTTATAAAACATAGAAAATAAAAGAAAGTAAGCTTTACATCTTAGTAAGCTCGTATGACAATAAAATTAACTTATCAAATGAATGCAAATCAACCAAGTAAACGTATTATGGCATATCACATATGTATACACAAACCTTTCTCATGATATATACATGATTCAATATGAATTCACCAAGTCACCTTCATTCGATATTCACTTAAGTTTTGTACATACCTGAATCACTTAATTCGATCGTATTTTCATTCTCATCTTGACTATGCCCGTTGAACCATTCAGAATATATTTGGATACTCGGGATTCTCATATACACAGTAACAATGCCATATCCCAAATATGGTTTAACATGTAATCTCGTATCGATGCCAATAGCTCAGCTATGGTCTTACACGAAATATAATATCGATGCCATATCCCAGATATTATCTTACACGAAATCTCATACCAATGCCATATCCCAGATATGGTCTTACACGTAATCTCGGTAACCCTAATGGCAAGACATTTGTATCCTAAACTATTTCTAAGGTTCGTACGAGACTTCTATCTGACGAATCTCGGTCGATTATATTCGAAAGCTCATTTCCAAGCAATTTCATAATTCATTTCAATAATAATACATTTATAACACAAATTAAATAACATTTATTACTATACGAACTTACCTCGAATGTGGAAATGATGAGGCGGACAAACTATTTGGTCGCTTTGTTTTTCTCATGATCTAATTTTGAATTCTTTCTTTCTTGATCTAAACATCATCAAATTTAGCTTATTTATTCTTCTATTCACTCAATTCAATCCACAATATAGAATCAAACACTTTTGCACGCTAGCCCCTAAACTTTTTCATTTTTACAATTTAGTCATTATTTCACAAACTCACAAATTCATAAAATTTTAAGATTTCCATGCTTGGTCGAATTACTCTTAAACCCTTAGTAGCCCATATTTATCAATATTTCACACATTTAACCACACATTTTCATCTTTTCACAAATTATTCCCTAAATTGGATTTTTACACAAAATCACTTTATAAAACTAGTATATTTATCATCAAATACCCATTTTTCATCATCAAACATTCAAGAACTCATGGTATCATCAATGGAATCTATTGAAATCTTTAACAGTTTTCAAATCGGAGGTACAAGCTAGCTAGATTACGAAGCAACGATCACAAAAAGATAGAAATCACTAAAAACCGAGCTTAAAATCACTTACATGCTTAATGAACAGTGGCCGAACCTTCAAACCCTATCCATGGTGTTTTCCTTCATCTATTTTCGGTGATGATGATGTTAAAAGATGAAAATTTTATGTTTTAATTACTAAATTTTATGTTCATTCCAACTACCAATGGTCTAATTTCATCAGAAGGATTTATACATTTCAATTTCATAGTCATTTAATACTTCTAACTAATAGAACACAAATTTTGCATTTTATGCGATTTAGTCCGTTTATCAAATTAGACATTCAATCGGTAAAATTAATTCATGAAACTTTCACACATACATGCTAACAAGTTGTAAACACATAAAATAATATTTAAATAGTTTTTCAACCTTAGATTTGTGGTTCTGAAACCACTTTTTTATTTAGCTAAAAATGGGTTGTTACAATTGTACCATTGAGTACCATCTAGGTAAGGAGAATGTGGTTGCCGATTGGCTAAGTAGGAAGTCAATGACTGATTTGAGGGCAATGTTCACAAAGCTGAGTCTGACTAAAGATAGGGGTTTACTCATGGAGTTGCAATTAAGGCCTTCCTTAAAGGATGATATTCAATTGAAGCAATCTGCTGATGAGTTTCTCACAACTCATCTCTGATAGGTTGAGGAAGGTAAGACTACTGACTTTAGCCTTAATTTTATGGGAGTTTTGTGTTTCCGTGGGAGGTACTGCTTGCCCGATGATCGAGATTTGAGGCAGTCTATTCTTTGGGATGTGCATAGTAGCTCATACACTATACATCCTTGAGGAAATAAAATGTACCAAGACCTGAGAGAGTTGTATTTGTGGCTAAGGCATAAGCGAGATGTGACTGAATTTTTAAGTGAGTGTTTGACGTGCCAATAGGTTAAGGCTGAGCACCAATTTCCTTTGTGTTTGTTACAGCCTATACAGACCCCTTTGTGATAATGAGAGGGTGTGACCATGGACTTTTTTAGTGAGTCGCCTTTGATACATACTAACAAAGATTCAGTTTAGGTTATAGTGGATTGATTGACCAGGTCACCCTATTTTCTACTTGTCTGTACTGATTATTCATTGCATAAGTATGCGAGGTTGTATATTTCATAGATTGTGACACTTCATGGTGTACCTTGTCCATTATATCTGATCGCGACCCTCGATTCATATCCCAATTTTAGAAAAAGTTGCATGAGGCTTTGGAGATGCGATAGAATTTTAGTACAGCTTTTCATCCACAGTCTAATGGGAAATCTGGGTGGGTTATGCAAATTTTAGAGGACATGTTGAAGGGTTATGTGATAAACTTTAGTGGTAGTTGGGAGGAGCACTTGCCATTGGCCAAGTTTGCGTACAATAACTGTTTTTAATCGAGCATTCAGATGGCTTATTATAAAGCACTATATGGTCGCACATGTTGTACACCTCTATGTTGGGCTAGTTAGGGAAAATAATGTATTGGGTGTAGATTTGGTGCAAGAGACTAAAGATGTGGTGAGTTGATTCGAGATTGCTTGAGAGCAGCATCTGAACGATAGAAGTCTTACGCTGACTTGAGATGAAGAGCCATTGTGTTTAGTGTTGGGGACAAAGTCTTCCTAAAGATTTCACTGTGGAAGAAAGTATTGATATTTGGTCGCAAAGTTAAGTTGAGTCTGAGGTTTATTGGGCCATATAGAGTTTGTAAGAGGGTTAGACCAGTGGCTTATCAGTTAGAGTTACCTCTGAAACTGGATCACATACATGATATATTCCATGTTTCTATGTTGAGAAGATGTCATTCTGATCCATCTCATGTGATTCCAATAGAGGAGGTCGAAGTGGGACCCGATTTGACTTTTGAGGAAGAGCCAGTATAGATTTTGGACCACGAGGTTAGGAAATTGAAGAAGAAGTAGGTTCTTCAAGTGAAAGTCTTGCGGCTAAATCATGGTGACTACGAAGCCACTTGGGAACCCGAAGAGATGATACGTCGGCAATATCCTCACTTGTTTGGATTAGATAAATTTCAAGGATGAAATTTTCTTTACGGGGGTAGAGTTGTCACGCCCAGAATTTATTTGTTAAATTGTGCTAATTTATATCATAAGGAAGAAAAAGGCCTAGTGGTTTAGTGTGTTAATTAATTGTTAGAGGTCCCATGCTTGAATTCCCCTACATTCACTTTATATATTTGTGACAGCCTTAAAATGACCCTAGACAGAATGTGGTTTCGGGACCACAAAACCGAGGCATAAAATATTTTTTAATATTCATTTTGATGCCTATTGTATGTGTAAATTCATGTGTGATATTTTGGGTGCTTTAATTTAGTTTTATAATTGTGAATTGCACCTAAAAGGGCTTAATTGTGAACTTTGAAAATGAGCTAGGTAATTATGTGATGACTAGTAAGTGCATACAATAGAATTAATGTCCTTGCATGTCAAATTCCCTTTTTTTTTTTTTTCTCATAATGGCCGGCCAACCTACTAACATGATGAAATTTTGTTTGTTTTTGCTTTGTAACTTAGTGATATATATATATTATATGTGTTAAAATAAAAGGGAAATAATAATGAATTAGATTTAAATTAATTTGTTGTCATAAAATAGAAATAATAAAGAATAAACAAAATTAGAAAGGGGTGTGAAAAACAAAAAAAGAAAGGGCTTCATATCTCTTTGTTCATAGTCGAAACTAAAGAAAACTTTGAGAAGGTGAGCTTTGGGCAATCGGTCACTTGAGAGGCAAAAATTCAAGGTAAATCTTTGATATTTTGTGTTGAATTTGGAAATGTGAGCTCCTTGTCTTGTTTTCCCTTAAACCCAAGTTAAATTTTGATTTTTGGTAGAGATAGGAGCATACGGTCTTGTTCAAATTGGTGAGAAATGGTTGTTGTTTCATGCATTTAGAAGTAATGGTGGTTAAGAGAAATGGAACTAAACAAATATACTTATATGTGTAGTAATTTGCTAGAGAGGATTCGGCTTGCATGCTTGGGTTGTATGATTTCTAAATGTTGCTTTTAATTTGAATTGTGAGTAAAGAGTGGTGTATAGAGATGTTGATTCGGTTGGATAATTGATTCTATTTGAGTATGAACAAAGTAGGTGTGGTTGATGGCTCATATGAGCTTGGAAAGTTGGCCAATGTTGTTTAAAGTCATGAACTAGGGCATAAGTATTTTCGGCCAACTAGGATAAATTGTAGAAATTTTCTTAGCATTAGTAGCATGTGCTTAATTGGTGAATTGAATTTTGAGTAAATGAAATTTTGTGTTTGGGGCTTAGTGGAGTATTCGGCCATATGAGCTAGGATGGGTAAATTGTGCTTTCTTTAATGCTTGTGTTAAATAATGAAATTTGGGTGTTGTTTGAGCTAGTTTAGGGGTCCTCCCCCTTGCCCATTATGGAATTCTTTGAGCTTGAAGAATGTAGGCATTTGGCTATGTCAAATTAGGCTAAGGAATTGTTAAATTGAAGTCATGAACTTACTAAAGCTTGCCAATGAACCTTATGGTGTTATATGATGGAATTATGTGTTACGTATAAAAATTGAAATGCTATAAAATGTTAGTTGTTTAGTAGGGTAAGTTATTTGGGGTGTTATGTATGATATGGATTTGAATAAAGTCCATGCTGGACATATAGCCGAATGGCCTTAGTGAGTATACATTAGAAATGGTAATTAAACCAATTGATCAATTTATGCTTGTGGGAGCTTCTTGGTTAAAGAAATGACCTATTCGGCCATGTGCATAAAATCTTTGATGTTTGTGTTGATAATTGGTGTCTTAAGAGTGGTATAATGATTAAAATGAATATGGAATATGTACATTGTGTTAAGAGCAATGACTACTCTAAATGGTGCCTTAGGAAATGCTATGTTTTAAGTATGTGCATAAGAACACTAAAGAGTGAACTTGGTATAAAAATCTGCTTGGTACAGCAGCAGTAACGTGTTTTGGAAAAATCACCATAAATTGTACGAGTTGAATTAGAGGCTGAATAAATTGTGTAATTGAAGCTTAATGAGTCTAGTTTCTTATAAAAGAAACTTTGCAAGAAAAGGAATTTCTGATAAATAGATTTTTAGAGTAGAGTGAGACAGTGTCAGATTGACTTCGAAGTCCCCTGCCCTGTTTTTGGAAAATCACTATAAATTGTATAAAAATTTTTATGAGACAAAATTTATATGCTTAGACTCCTTAATGAGTCTAGTTTCGAATGGAATAGGTGAGGCCATATTTGGAATTCTGTACAAGGAGAAATTCGGTTCGTAGTATAGAGTGGTCAGTTTACTCAAACAGTGAAATAGGGAAACTTTGAGAAAATTCTGGTATTGATTGGTCAAACCAAAAATTATGAAAATTTTATGGATGGAAGATAAATGAGTCTATTTTCATACAAAATTAACGGCACCTCATTTGGAGTTTCGTAGCTCCAGTTATGAGTAAATTATTGAATGCTGCTCAGAAAATCAGCTTGCTGTGATTTATGATATGTATGTGAAATGCTCCTATGTGCATGAGTGTTTGCAATGAGAAGAATATGCATGTATGAATTGTCTATGAGTGAAAATGATTCATTGAGGTGCTTGAATAAGGATTAATAGAATTAAATGTTTTATTTAGCTCAAGAGCATAGAGGGACGAGTTCGGATAAAGGGAAGGCTAAAGTGGTCGAATAGCCAACTCGTAATTTCTCGTGAAAGTTCAAGGTAAGTTTTGAGTAATCGAATTTGGTATTTAAGTTAAAATGCCATGACATACATGCTGATATTTGAAGATGTACCATTGAAAAAGAAACCTTATTCATGTTGCTATATAGCCGAATGGCTCATAGAGAAAAAGGACCAAAAATTGAAATTTGAAATGCGTTGCTTATGTATGTTTGATCAGTGGGCCGAAAGTCTAGAAAAGAAGAGCATATGTGTATAAGTCTGGAATTATATGTACATTGGTGATATAAAGTCGAGAAGCATGTTATATGTTTGTATACACATGAATGGATTGAATTGCAAGTGAAATCTTGCTATGTGAAATTTGGTTACATGTGAATATATATATATGTGTATGAGAATTTGTGATGTGAATCCGGGATTAAAGTCCCGATGACTATATGTGGAGACTATGTCCGGGTTAAGACCCGAAGGCTATATGCAGAGATGATGTCCGGGTTAAGACTCGAAGGCTATATGCGGAGATTATATCCGGGGTAGAGACCCGATGACTATGTATAGAGTTTACCCGAGCTAAAGATCTCGATGACGATGCGAGTAAAGCCTAAGACTAATGGTCTTCAAGGTAACGATTGCTAATGAATTGCGCTAGAAGTGTTAAGTTATACAGGTATGTACCCTTAGCTTATATGCAAGCTGGATTTTTGGACCGAATACTAAGGTCATCATGTGATTTCATATGTGTGCATGAAATGAGATTATTAGTATGGTCAAAGTACATTTGGCCTATGTGAAATGTTATGTGAATTTTGTGACATGTATATGTTTACGTGAATTTACTATAAGTGAAAGCTATCCACTTTCGTATATGATGTGAATGTATATGTTTGGAAAAAGGGTGACTTACCTAAAAGAAGAGGGAAACAAAAATATGAACAACTATGCTATAATTTGATGCTTTATCTGTTGTCATTGCTTAAAACTTACTAAGCATTGTAATGCTTACTCCGTTTCCCTTGTTTCCTCTGTTTTATAGATCTCATTTTGGAAGCTACGGACTCGGGGATTGAAGCCTTAATCACCTACACTATCGCTGTTATTTTGGTACATTTGATGGTTATTTTGGGTTAATGGCATGTATAGGCTATTTTCCTTCGGTTAAATCAAACTTCATTTTGAGTTGTAAATATTTCTAGCCATGCGAAAATGGCTTGCTTAGTCTTCGAGTTTGATTATATGTGTTGAAATGTTTCTCATACGATTCGATGTTGTGGCATGATATTTAGTTAGTACCCAATATGCAATGACTTTTCTAATATGATGTTTGGTTATTAAATCGTTCGATTTAGCCATATTGTTGGTAGCCACAAGGTAGAGATTTGCTAGCATGCTTATAGAATGTTTTTAATGAGATATAATGTTCTGACCAAATCGACCTATAAGTGCCATATTCAACTATAAAACTCAAGGAGTTCACGTCTAGCTTTGTATCTATGAACCTCGGTAGGATGTATCTAGTTATGCAATGCCTTAATACCCTATTCCGGCGACGGACGGGGGTGTAGGGTGTTACAATATTTTTCTCATCCTAGCCACAATTGTTGGCCATTCTAGAAGGTCATCACTCCCCCCTGCCGTCCAAGTCTTTCCATAAAAGGTGGAGATTCTCCTTCATTTTGTTGAGTCAAACTTTTCTTCCAAAGCCCCTATTTACTTTTCTTTTTGTGCAAAATCCCCCTTTTTACTCCCTTTGTCCCAAAATTTACCCAAAATGAGTTTTTTACTACCAACGGCGGGCTCTAGCTCTCCTTAAACCTTTATTTTTATTTTTTACTCTATCTTTTTCTCTATTCAACTCTTTTTCCATCCTCAACCATATCCTCCACCGTTTTTGGCTTTTTCTATTCTTTTTCAACACTTTTAAGGCCATTTTTCTTCAAATATCTTCCCCTCTTCCACCATACTTAACTAACGCACTTTTTCCCTTCCCCATCGCTACACCACCACCACCGTCAACCATTGTCGATTTTTCCTGTTTTACCCGTTTTCCTCTCCTCTTTTTGAAAATCCTCTTGTAAACTCCTAAATATGATTTTTCATTATAAAAATCCATCTTTTGAATTATTATTTTATTTAAACTCTTCTATTTTTTGATTATAAGGCCTCCTTGATCGGTTTTTCAGGATTTCGTTGCAAGCCCTTTTCTCTTTGTTTAATCGTAAGTATGAAGAATTATTGTAATCATTATACTTTTGTTGTAACACCCCTAAATCGTATCCGTCGCTGGAATAGAGTTACAGAGCATTATCAAACTTATCTTATAAGTCAGAAAATCATTCACATACAATCCTCAATTAATCATAACATCATTCATATACACTCATAAAATCCCTAATACGAGCTCTCAGGGCTCAAATCATGCATTAGAAGTGGTTTGGGAACTAAATCGATAACTTAGGAAAATTTCAGGAAATAGAGGAAGGAGAAAGTGATAGGTATATTCGTTCCTACAGAGAAAGGAAATAGAGGAAAAGAATAATGTGATTCGGAAAAAAGTGGAAGGAAAGAAGTTGAGAATAGAGGTTTCGAAAAAGTAACAAAAAATGTAACCTGAAGAAAATGTCGAAAAACAAAGGAGCCCAAATGGTCAAAACGCCTTAGCTACCTAAATTGCACAAACCAAAAGACGAAAAGGGAGCAAATGCTGAAACTTAAATGACTAAATCCCATTCGACACTAAGTGGCAAGACCAAATAGGTACCCACAACTCCCAATTTCGACTACACTCCTCTCACACTTAAAACTCCATGAAAACTTGCACCAATCTCTCCTTTATCCACTCCTTCAAATCTCCAACAACCAAAATCCTATCCCTTGATACTCTCCCCCTTTTACCAAGTGCACAACCACTCAATAGAGTTCGAATCCACCACAAACACTTGTTGCCCTAAACAACAAAATAAATATCCTTTTTGCATGCAAGGGGATTCGAACCCAAGCCCTTTCTGTTGCTCAAACACACTACTTGCCTCCTTGCCATCCAACTCTTTGTGACATAAAACAAACCCAAATAAATATAAAGCCTACCCACTCACTTCCAGATTCTTTCAAGAGCTAAACTTAAAATTTTTGCAAAAGACTAAACTTGAACCCAGGCTTCTCTAACACTCTTAAACATACCCAAATCACTTAGCCAATAAATCAAACATGCAATTTGTGTCAAAAAACGTAAAATTAACGACCCTATATTTTTAGGGCGTTACAACTTTACCCTCCTTAAAGAAATTCTGGTCTCGAAATTTACCTGGTCAGAATAGGTATGGGTATTTTTGTTGCATCGCCTCTTCAGGCTCTTACGTGACTTCCTCTAAATCGTGGTTACGTCAAAGCACTTTGATCAGTGGAACTAACTTCTTTCTCAGTACCTTAACGTCACGATTGATTATCTGCACCAACTCTTCCTTGAACGTCAGATTAGGCTTAACCTCGATCTCCTCAATTGACACAATGTGTGAGGGATCAGAGTGGTATCGTCTCAGCATGGATACGTGAAACAAATCATGAATTCTATCAAATTTTGGAGGCAACTCAAGCTGATAAGCAACCGGTCCCATACGCTTAAGTACTCGATAAGGCCCAATAAATCGAGGGCTCAGCTTACCCTTCCGTCCAAATCTCAAAATCTTTTTCCAATGTGAGACTTTCAAAAAAACATAATCCCCCACAGAATACTCGATTTCCTTACGCTTTAAGTCTGCATAAGACTTCTACCTATCAGATGCTTAGTTTAACCGGTCTCGAATCAACTTCACTTTTTCTTCGATATCAGAAACTAACTTTGGCCCCAAAACTCGCCGCTCACCAAGTTCTGTGCAACAGGTAAGAGTACGACACCTACAACCATATAACGCCTTGTACAGTGCCATTTGAATACTGGACTGGTAGCTATTATTATACGCGAACTCCGCTAAGGGCAAGTAGTCTTCCTAGCTGCCTCGAAAATTAATTACACAACTTCTTCGCATGTCTTCCAGTATTTGAATCACCCTCTTTGACTAACCATCTGCTTGAGGGTGGAATGTAGTACTAAAGTCCAGTCTAGTATCCAGAGCCTCATGTAGCTTCTTCCTGAATCGAGATGTGAATCGAGGGTCTCTGTCCGATATGATTGAAACCGGTACCCCATGCAGTCTCACAATCTCAGCCACATACAACTTAGCTAGTTTCTGCAATGAGTAATTAGTATGGACCGGTATAAAGTGGGCAGATTTAGTCAATCTATCTATCATAACCCATATCGAATCCTTCTTAGTATGTGTCAAGGGTAGCCCGCTCACAAAATCCATGGTTACCCTTTCCCACTTCCAGAGTGAAATCTTAACTGGCTGCAGTAACCCAGAAGGCAGTTGATGCTCAGCCTTAACTTGCTGGCATGTTAGGCATTTACCCATGAAATCCGTAACTTCATGCTTCAGTTCTGGCCACCAGGATCCCGGTACAATTTATTTCTGCCAGGATGCATAGCGTTGAGACTACTATGCACCTCTCGCAGTATAGATTGCCTCAGTTCAGAATCCCTCGGAAAACATACCCTTCAATGAAAACATAGTACACCCTCACTATTCAACCTAAAATCTGCAGTCTCTCCATTCTCAACTTGTTGGAAACAAGAAACTAGTGATTCATCTAACAGCTGTTTACCCTTAATTTTCTCAATCCACGTCGGTCTCACTTGAAGCTCAGCCAATAAGCTACCATTATCAAACAGGCTGAGACTGGCAAACATTGTTATCAAATCTGATATAGCCGTATGGTTCAGTGCGTCAGCTACCACATTAGCTTTACCAGGGTGGTACTCAATCAAACAGTCATAATCCTTAAGTAGCTCTATCCATCTTCGCTGCATAAGATTCAACTCCTTCTAGGAAAGAAGGTATTTGAGGCTTTTATGATCTGTATAAATAATAAAACTCTCCCTGTATAAGTAGTGCCTCCAAATCTTCAGTGCGAATACCACAGCTGCTAACTCCAAGTCGTGAGTAGGATAATTTGCCTCATGAGGCTTCAGTTGACGAGTTGTGTAAGCAACCACCTTACCTTATTGCATCAACACACAACCCAATTCGATGTGCGACGCATCACTATAAACAGTGAATTCCTTCCCAGACTCTGGCTGTATTAAGACAAGGGCCTCAGTTAGAACCTTTTTCAGTTTTTCAAAATTCTCTTGTTGTGTATCAGTCCAATTAAATGGCACCCATTTATACAATAACTTCGTCAAAGGCGCAGCAATTAGTGAAAACCCTTCAACAAAAAGTTGTAATACCCAACCGACCCAGAAAGCTTCAAATTTTTGACACGGTCTTCGGTGGTCTCCAATCCAATATAGCTTCAATTTTCTGAGGATCAACTCTAATCCCCTCGGCAGACACTACGTGACCCAAAAATGTCACTTTTCATAGCCAGAACTCACACTTGCTGAATTTCGCGTATAGCTGCTTCTCTCTCAGAATTTGTAGAACAGTTCGAAGATGAGCATCATGATCTTCTTCAGTTCTCGAGTACACCAATATATCGTCTATAAACACCACTACAAACCAGTGTAGATAGGGTTGCAACACTCTATTCATGAGGTCCATAAAAGCTACTAATGCATTCGTAAGCCCAAGCGGCATTACTAGGAACTTGTAGTGCCCATAGCAAGTCCCAAATGCAGTCTTATACCGATCAACCTCCTTAACCTTAGCTGATGATACCTAGAACAGAGGTCGATCTTGGAGAAAACTGAAGCTCCTCTTAGATGATAAAAAAGATCGTCAATCCCTGGCAGAGGGTTCTTATTCTTAATAGTAAGTTTATGTAGCTATCGGTAGCCAATGCACATGCGTATAGACCCATCCTTCTTTTTCGCAAATAATACCGGTGCTCCCTATGGAGACATATTGGGTCAAATAAATCCTCGGCCCAACAATTCTTAAATTTGGGCTTTTAATTCCACTATCTCTTTCGGTGCCATCCTATTAGGGGCGATGGACATCGGAGCTATACCCGGCAGAAGCTCAATACCAAATTCGACCTCATGGTTTGGAGGCAACCCATGGAGCTTATCAGTAAATACATCCAAAAACTCCTTAACAGTCCAGACATCTCCAACAGAAGGACCTCCAGAGTCAGAAGTACTGAGTAGGCTAGAAACGCCTCACCACCTTTGCGAACTAGCTTCTCGGCCCTTAATGTTGAGATCACGTTGGCTAGATAATTTCTTCGCTCCCTTATCACAACCACCTCCTCATCCTCAATAGTCTTTAACACCATACGCTTAGCAGCACAATCCAATTTCGCACGGTGTTTCACTAGCCAATCCATACCCAAAATAAGATCAAATTCACTAAATAACTATTCCATCAAATCTGCCGGAAAGATAACCCCTTAGACCTCTAAGGGCACATCTCTGAACAATTTATTAACCCTAATCGACTGTCCCAGTGGACTTATCACGGCCATCTCACTAACAGTATTCTCAAACAGATTGCCTAACACCCAGATACAGTGCATGCAACATACGTATGTGTAGACCCGATATCAATTAAAGCAGTGTAAGGTACATTGTGAATTCAAAACGTACTGGTTATGACATCAGGAGCATCACCATCCTCACGGCGATGAGCAGCATAGTCTAAAGCTGGCTGCCTTGACTTAGTGTTACCAGCACCTCTATCCGGTACTCCACGACCTCGTCCTATACCATTTCTACCTCTAGCCTACCCATGGCCTTTTAGTGGCTGCTGACCACCTCTCACTGGCTGAACCAACCTCTGTTCCATAGCTTGCATCTGACCAGGCCTCTATGTACAATTCTTAACTTGGTGATCCATCGATCCACACCTGAAGCACACCTTAGTCCTTTTCCAGCACTCACCCTGGTGAGACCTCCCGCAATCTGCGCAAGGTTGAGCTCTAACAACAGTAATAGGGACTGCTTGAACTGGCCCATCAAATTTGGCCTTCTTAACAGGCTTTCTAGAATAACTTGAGGGCCCTTAATCCCTCTTAAACCTGCCCCTATCTTTCTCGTTGTTTTGGCGCTCAGAGCGATTCACGTACTCAGTAATTTTGGCCTTTTCCACAAGGGCAGCAAAATCTCGCTCCCTCTGTAGAGCTATCAGCATATGCAACTCATCCTAAGGCTATCCTTGAACCGCACACTGCGTTCATACTCGGTTGCGACTATCCCGCGAGCATACCAACTCAACCATAAAACTTTGCCTTGTACTCTGCCATTGTCTTATTCCCCTGGGTCAGGCTTAGAAATTCCTTCCTACGGGTGTCCACATAACTCGCCCCTACGTATTTTCCTTGAAAGACCGCCTTGAAGAAGTCCAAAGTCAAACGGTTAGCCTGCGTACCTTCTATTACAGTGAGCCACCACTGGTAAACCTCGTCTCGCAGTCAGGACACTGCTCCTTTTAATTTTTGCTCCACAGTACAGTTAAGGTCATCCATTATCCGCTCAATAGCCTCTAATAGTACGCCACATTTGGGGTTACACCAGAAACAACTCTAAAGATTTCTGCTCCATTAGACTGGAGTCGCTCAGAAATTGACCCTTGGCCCACTGATCCAGTACTCGCTGCAGCAACCCTCGCTAGAACGCGGAGCATTGCTTGGGATAGAGCATCATCTCTAGCTGCTCGACCATGAGACCCCGTCTTAGTCACTGGTGAAGCTGGTGCCTCCCTCGCAAGCATGTGACTCGACGCTGAAGACCCAGCTCTAGCACTTCCTCGGCCTCTACCCCAGCCCTGTGTGTGACAGCCCTAACTTGACCCTAGTCGAAAAGTGGTTTCAGGACCACAAAACTGAGTCACGAAAATAATTAAATGTTGTATTCTATGCCTATTATTTGTAAATATGCATGTGTGAAAATTTCATACTTTGATTTTGTCATTTGGATGTGGAATTAATTAAAAATAGCTTAATTGAGGAAGTTGGAAAATTGTTAGACAAAAGTATGAAGGGTCAAATCGTTTATGGCTTTGTAAATTGAGGTTTTTAAATGGCAATTTACCCATTATTATTTCAAATGGACGGTAGTGGAGCACTAAGGTAAGTTTTATATTGTTATTATAAAGATTAATTTTTATTATAATAAAAGATGTAAGTAATATAGTAAAAGATATAACATAAATTAAAGAAAGCCATTTTTGTGCTTTCATCTTTGCATGGCCGGTTAGAAAGAAAGAAAAGAGAAATAAGGAAGCTAAGAGTTTCGGCCATGGCTTAACAAAAATTTCAAGGTATTTTCTTAATTAGTTTTAATGTTTTTGATAGATTTTAGATCCTAGATTGATTATCTTTCAAACCCATTTGATAATTTTAGAAATGGTTGAGGTTCTATGCTATTCGGCCATGAATAGAAAAATTAGAGATTTTTCTATTTATGTTGGAAAATTTAATTATAGGTATTATATGTGTATAGTTTGTATATCAGAGCTTTATATGATTTTTTTATTATATATGCTTAATTTTTGGAAATAGTTCATTAAGTGGTTAAATTGATAAATCGAAGAATTTTGAGGGCTTTTGTGAATTAAGGGTATATTCGGCTAAATTGTATTAAGAGTAAAGTATATTGGTTTAATGTTTAATGAATTTTGAGCTAATTCATGTATTAGATTCGGTCAGATGCTAAGTATAAGAGCTAAGTTGAAATGTTAAAATTGATTCATACTATTACTGAATGTGTTTAAAGTAGTGTATGGATTGGTTTGATGTACATTTGGCAATACTGAATGTAAATTAACATGTTGAATGGTTTAATTGTTACATATTAAGGTAGTTGTAAGTGAATTATGATATGGATAAGATATGTGCTATGTTTACCATGTGAAGGATAAATGATAATGAAGTTAATAGTTGTGTTCTGGCTATGGTATTTAAATGTGTCAAGTTTGATTTTTTTTTGTATAGTTGAAATATGGTATCTATGGCATTATTGGAAGAACCGATTGATTATGAGGTGGACAATTTATCAAATTGATTTATAAATAGAATGTGCCAAATATGAGTTGCCGTATGTTTCATATTATGAGAAATTATTAATGTTTGAACTTAAAATAAATTTGTTAAGAAATTAAACAAACCGATTTATTTTACCTAGCTCAAGAGCAAAATGAGCTTAACTCGGAAAGGGGAAAAAGTGAAACTAATTGAATAGTCGATTCGTAGTTGTACAACGACATTCAAGGTAAGTTCTTAAGTAATCAAATTTGATTCTTTTGTAAGTTTTAAGTAATTAAACATGTGTTATATCCTGAACATTATATGTTAATTGTAAGCATATACACAGCTGAGTGTGAACGAGAGCACTGCTTACCATCATAGGTTATTAAGCTATTACAAGAGCACTATGTGTGCGGATTAGCAAGGCACTATATGTGCGGGTTGACATGGCTCAATGTGTGTGAGTTTCTTTGACCAAGCACCATGAGTGCGAAATTAAATTAATTATAGTGTTACCTTGTGCCGAATGCAAATTGGATGTGAATGATGTTAGTTATAATTTTTATCATGAGTGTCGAATGTAAGTATGTGGGAAATGGACTTGTGGTAAGCATGAAATGGAGGTAAGTGTTTAATATGCATTATGGCCGAATGGTAGGGAGAAATGAAAGTGAATAAGATGATATGTATAAGTACATAATGTGAATTGTGAAATGTAATAAAGTTTTTGTATTATGCCATTTGAAATGTATTAATATGTGAATAAAAATAAATTACATGAAACTTGGTGATGTTATATTCGGGCTAAGTCCCGAAGGCATTCGTGCTGGTGTTATATCCGGGCTAAGTCCCGAAGGCATTCGTGCTGGTGTTATATTCGGGCTAAGTCCCAAAGGCATTCGTGCTGGTGTTATATCCGGGCTAAGTCCCGAAGGCATTCGTGCTGGCGTTATATCTGGGCTAAGTCCCGAAGGCATTCGTGCTGGTGTTATATCTAGGCTTAAAGTCCCGCAGGCTTTGTGCTGGTGATTGGATTTGAGTTTTAAACCTAGCAGACTTAATACCGATGATTGGAGTAAGATTATGATTTCGAATGTTCGTAGTAAACTACCATTGAATATGTTCAATACATTAAGTTGGTCAGGTATGTATTATATACTTTTATATGTTAGATTGATCGGAATTGAATCATGAATGCAAAATGAGAAGTATATGTGAAAATCTCATAAGTGTATGTGTGTATTCGGTTATGGTGAAAGGTTATATGAGTTTGATTTGGTGATATACATGTTAATTAATATGAATGCAAAGAATGGGTAATAAATCTGCTTGGGATAGCAGCAGTAACGTGATTTCGGAAAATCACCATAAATTGTGAGAGTTGAGTTAGAGGCTGAATAAATTATATCATGAAATCTTAATGAGTCTAGTTTCTTATAAAAGAAACTGTGTAAGCAAAAGAATTGCCAATAATGAGATATTTGAAGTGGCGTGGGACAAAGTCAAAATGACTATGAGGTCCCCTATTCTGTATTTAAAAAATCATTATAAATTGTATAAAAATGGTTATAAGATAAAATTTATATGCTTAGACTCTTTAATGAGTCTAGTTTCAAATGAAATAAACGATATCATATTTCGAATTCTGTAGAATGCGAAACTTGATTCGTAGTGAAGAGTGGTCAGAATAGTCAAACGTGGAAAAGAGGAAAATTCAATACAAATCTGGTATTGATTGGTCGAACCAAAAATTCTGAAAATTTGATAGATGGAAGATATATGAGTCTATTTTCAGGAAAAATTAACGGCACTTGATTTGGAGTTTCTTAGCTCTAGTTATAAATAATTTAGTGACTGTTGCTCAGGAAAACAACTTGTAGTAAATTTGTGATTTTGTTGCAAACATTGTTAAAACTTGTTAATGAGATGTTTTTCGATTTCTTATGATCTTATTCGTGATTTCAGTATTTGGTTTTAATTGAGTTCAGATTCAAGTGAGGTGAATTTGCTAAATATGCATTATGTTCATGGATACTTGGCCAAAATGGCAATTATCTAGGAATGATTTCTTGAAAATTTGAATAATCGACCTATAAGTAAATTAATTGTTTGCATTGCTTAAAACTTACTAAGCATTGAAGCTTACTTTATGTTCTCTTTTCCATTTCTTATTGGTTTATACTTTAGCTCGAGTTGGAAGGGCCAAAGATATCATCACACTATCGAGTCATTATGTGAGTTGAGAAGATTGTATATCATCATGGTTTAAGGCATGTATAGGATAGACTATAGGTAGAATGATATTTCGACTTTGTATATATTATAGCCATGCAAAGATGGCTTACTCATTTTGTTTAGTAAAGCCTTATAATTGAACTAATGTGGTGAAATGTTTTAGTTATAACTTGATAGTAGTTAATTTGTTATTAGATATTCGGTTATGCTTTGATAGTGAGTCATTTTGGAAATTTATAAGAGCTCTTATAGAAAATCAATGAGACATGTTTGCATTGTTGATAATTTATGTCTGGTAAGTATCTTTGACCTTCTAGAAGTTTTGTTCAGTCAAGTAATACCTCATAACCTTATTCCAGCAACGGATACGGGTTAAGAGTGTTACATTTAGTGGTATCAGAGCTATGGTTTAGTCGGTTCTCGGACTAACATAACAAGTGTAAGAGTCTAGCTATACATGCCGTAAGTAAAGTGTGATAGTGTGAGGTGTCCCGACTCTTATAAATTGTTTTGCTGAGGTAATGATGTGTTCCGACCGAGTTATTATTAATTGATTGAAATTGATATTGAACTGATTGTAATATATATGTGATATGATGGAATCGAGAAGGTATGAAAAGAATTTTATGATATGTGTGCATCAGTGTAAAGATATGTGTGAGATTGTATAAAGTAAATGGTAATGAAAGATCAAATTGGGTAGAACGCAGGGAATCAGTACGATCGTTCAATAATGAATTGACGGAAAAGACCATGGTTGGACCATAGCAATACATGAGACAGATGAGCTAGTGTAAGACCTATCGAAAATAGGCATCAACATGGGCAGAGCAAAGTTAGTCTAAGACCATAGTTGGACTATGGCATCAAGTAAGCGACGTACTCAAAACCGTAAGACGTTTTTCAATGGGATAAATATTGACAAATGATCAAGACTAAATGTGGAAATTTGATAAGAAATTATTTGGTAATTTGAGTAATAGAAATGAAAGTTTGAATCATGATAAATTCACTTATGTTTTGTTAATACTCACATGAAATAAAGTTGCATATGAAACTGAGATATGTGAAAATGTGTTTGTAACAAGATGAAAAGTTGACATGTTTGAATGAAGTGTTTAAATCAAGGTGTGTAATACTATGATGATGAGTGATCAATTTATCTGTGTATTCGAATATGAAACTCCCTTTCGAGGCTTAACGACCTCAACCCCTTACCAGTGATATGATTATAAGGTTTCAATGGAACGAAATAGAACAAGTTTGCAAAGAAAGATTAAAGAGTTAAATAGTGAGATAATGATAAAGTAAACAAAGTTCAGAACGATTTGGCAATGAATTAAGGCTGGAAGGGCTAATAAAATGTCCCGAAGGTTCTTCAGATTGAATATTATGATTAGTAAAAGAAATTTGGTTTGGTAATTTTATTCAATCAGATATGATGTCTAAGTATGTATCTGTTGGGAATTCTTCCTGAGTGGTTTTCATTAGTGAATGAAATAGAATGGAATTCGAAATGACAAATGAATAGTAAGAGTGTCTGAATTGGATAATTACAGTCAAGTGAATTTTGATGATTTCTTCTGAATATTCTGTATATTTCTTATTCTCAGAGACATATGTGTGATTGTTCCTTTTTCTGATGAAAATGCTATAAAATGAGAATGTTATCTGACTCCGATGTTTAATAAAAGTATTGCTATTTTGATTGGTTTATAATCGGTATCATCGTATTCCTCTGTTTGAGAATTCATTGTAGTATGATCGGAATGAATTCGGGGATAAATTCATATGAGGTTATTCTTCTGTTTCTATTGATTGGTATTCCATCTTATAAAAATGTTGAAGAATGTGTTATTTCTGTTACAGAGGAAATTTCAGGGTTATTAATTATAGTCTTCTTCTGGTATTCTCTGAGGAGTTATTTTGATCTTTATTTCTATGTTCTGGGAGATTCTATTCTCGAATTTCTGATACGACATTGTATTTTAGATTTCTGTATTCCGGTCTTCTTTTCATTTTTCTTATATGAATAATCACATATGACTCAGTTCTAAAGTGTATTTTTTTATCTGAAACAATTATGTTTATAATGATTATATATGTGGATTTCTCTGATTCTTATGAAAGGAATGGCCATAAACAAGGGTCTGAATGATAGAGAATTCAGCTCAGACCTGTGGATTGGTTTCACTTATATATCAGTGAGTTAAAGATTGAGTGTTATGTTCTTTCGAGTTATGCAGTGATAATGAATTGTTATTAGTTATCTGAAGAGATCTGATAGAATGTATATTTGAAGAGTTACGACATGCACAAAGAAAAGTGGTCTTGAAAAGTTATTATTTGTTAGACAAGACTAATTCAGTTGTGTGGTTTAACTTGGATTAGATGTATGATTGAATTTGTTAAAGATTCAGAGACAAATGTTAAAGTTATTATAAAAAGAACTATTCGGCTGATGATTAGAGATGATTATGGTTGTGTCAGTGTTGCATATTTGACAATTTCGAGTATTCGAGGGAAAAATTTGAATGTTTCTTGAACCAAGGAATAAAAGTATTGAATGTTAAGCAAGGTCTGTTCTTCCAGTGAAATTGAGAAGTATAAAAGTATATTGAGATGTGATAGTTCAAAATGAGTTCAGAGTAACAGTTATTCGATTAGCGATGTCTGGACATATGAAATTTCTGTTAATGTTATTATTGTTCTGATATGGAATAAGTATTCAGATGGGTTAAAGGATTTTTTATATGAGCTCCGACTATGAAATGTTTGTTTATCTGAGTTAAAATAAATAATACAGATATATGGATCAGGTGTATAAATGACTGTGTATTGTAGTGTATTTCAGAACTATATTTAGATGACAAGTTGCTATTTGTCAGAGTTGAAATTTTGTGTATATGGAATAAAAGCAATCGGTGATGTTATACAAGTGGTTATGAGACAGAATTGATATCCAAACTGAATAAAAATTTTATTTGTCTTTTGAAAAAGAAATGTCATTAGGTCATGATCGATTTTTTAACAAGGAAGAAATCTGTGTCTTCAGTTTAGTATGTACAAAATTCCGATCGACAAAGTTGTTGAGATATTCATAATATAGTCTGCCAATGTGATCTGTCAGTGTGAATTAAAGTTTAGAGATTGTTGGCAAAAAGAGATACATGTGATGAATGGAAATTTGTGATTCTGAAATTTTTTGAAAAAGTTTTTAGAATGGAAACTATTTTTGTTGATAAGATTTTCGTGGACGAAAATCCCTAAGGGGGAAGAGTTGTGATAGCCCTAACTTGACCCTAGTCGAAAAGTGGTTTCGGGACCACAAAATCGAGTTACGAAAATAATTAAATGTTGTATTCTATGCCTATTATTTGTGAATATGCATGTGTGAAAATTTCATACTTTGATTTTGTCATTTGGATGTGGAATTAATTAAAAATGGCTTAATTGAGTAAGTTGGAAAATTGATAGACAAAATCATGAAGGGTCAAATCGTTTATGGCTTTGTAAATTGAGGTTTTTAAATGGCAATTTACCCATTATTATTTCAAATGGACGGTAGTGGAGCACTAAGGTAAGTTTTATATTGTTATTATAAAGATTAATTTTTATTATAATAAAAGATGTAAGTAATATAGTAAAAGATATAACATAAATTAAAGAAAGCCATTTTTGTGCTTTCATCTTTGCATGACCGGTTAGAAAGAAAGAAAAGAGAAATAAGGAAGCTAAGAGTTTCGGCCATGGCTTAACAAAAATTTCAAGGTATTTTCTTAATTAGTTTTAATGTTTTTGATAGATTTTAAATCCTAGATTGATTATCTTTCAAACCCATTTGATAATTTTAGAAATGGTTGAGGTTCTATGCTATTCGGCCATGAATAGAAAAATTAGAGATTTTTCTATTTATGTTAGAAAATTTAATTATAGGTATTATATGTGTATAGTTTGTATATGAGAGCTTTATATGATTTTTTTTAGCATATACGCTTAATTTTTGGAAATAGTTCATTAAGTGGTTAAATTGATAAATCAAAGAATTATGAGGGCTTTTGTGAATTAAGAGTATATTCGGCTAAATTGTATTAAGAGTAAAGTATATTGGTTTAATGTTTAATGAATTTTGAGCTAATTCATGTATTAGATTCGGTCAAATGCTAAGTATAAGAGCTAAGTTGAAATGTTAAAATTGATTCATACTATTACCGAATGTGTTTAAAGTAGTGTATGGATTGGTTTGATGTACATTTGGTAATACCGAATGTAAATTAACATGTTGAATGGTTTAATTGTTATATATTGAGGTAGTTGTAAGTGAATTACGATATGGATAAGATATGTGCTATGTTTACCATGTGAAGGATAAATGATAATGAAGTTAATATTTGTGTCCTGGCTATGGTATTTAAATGTGTCGAGTTTGATTTTTTTTGTATAGTTGAATTGTGGTATCTATGGCATTATTGGAAGAACCGATTGATTATGAGGTGGACAATTTATCAAATTGATTTATAAATAGAATGTGCCGAATGTGAGTTGCCGTATGTTTCATATTATGAGAAATTTTTAATGTTTGAACCTAAAATAAATTTGTTAAGAAATTAAACAAACCGATTTATTTTACCTAGCTCAAGAGCAAAAGGAGCTTAACTCAGAAAGGGGAAAAAGCGAAACTAATTGAATAGTCGATTCGTAGTTGTACGACGACATTCAAGGTAAGTTCTTAAGTAATCAAATTTGATTTTTTTGTAAGTTTTAAGTAATTAAACATGTGTTATATCCTGAACATTAGATGTTAATTGTAAGCATATACACAGCTGAGTGTGAACGAGAGCATTGCTTACCATCATAGGTAATTAAGCTATTACAAGAGCACTATGTGTGCGGATTAGCAAGGCACTATATGTGCGGGTTGACATGGCTCAATGTGTGTGAGTTTCTTTGACCAAGCACCATGAGTGCGAAATTAAATTAATTATAGTGTTACCTTGTGCCGAATGCAAATTGGATGTGAATGATGTTAGTTATAATTTTTATCATGTGTGTCGAATGTAAGTATGTGGGAAATGGACTTGTGGTAAGCATGAAATGGAGGTAAGTGTTTAATATGCATTATGGCCGAATGGTAGGGAGAAATGAAAGTGAATAAGATGATATGTATAAGTACATAATGTGAATTGTGAAATGTAATAAAGTTTTTGTATTATGCCATGTGAAATGTATTAATATGTGAATAAAAATAAATTACATGAAACTCGGTGATGTTATATTCGGGCTAAGTCCCGAGGGCATTTGTGCTGGTGTTATATCCGGGCTAAGTCCCGAAGGCATTCGTGCTGGTGTTATACCCGGGCTAAGTCCTGAAGGCATTTGTGCTGGTGTTATACCCGGGCTAAGTCCCGAAGGCATTCGTGCTGGTGTTATATCCGGGCTTAAAGTCCCGCAGGCTTTGTGCTGGTGATTGGATTCGGGTTTTAAACCTAGCAGACTTAATGCCGATGATTGGAGTAAGATTATGATTTCGAATGTTCGTAGTAAACTACCATTGAATATGTTTAATACATTAAGTTGGTCAGGTATGTATTATATACTTTTATATGTTAGGTTGATCGGAATTGAATCATGAATGCGAAATGAGAAGTATATGTGAAAATCTCATAAGTGTATGTGTGTAGTCGGTTATGGTGAAAGGTTATATGAGATTGATTTGGTGATATACATGTTAATTAATATGAATGCAAAGAATGGGTAATAAATCTGCTTGGGACAGCAGGAGTAACGTGATTTCGGAAAATCACCATAAATTGTGGGAGTTGAGTTAGAGGCTGAATAAATTATGTCATGAAATCTTAATGAGTCTAGTTTCTTATAAAAGAAACTGTGTAAGCAAAAGAATTGCCAATAATGAGATATTTGAAGTGGCGTTGGACAAAGTCAAAATGACTATGAGGTCCCCTATTCTATTTTTAGAAAATCATTATAAATTGTACAAAAATGGTTATAAGACAAAATTTATATGCTTAGACTCTTTAATGAGTCTAGTTTCAAATGAAATAAACGATAACATATTTCGAATCCTGTATAATGAGAAATTTGATTTGTAGTGAAAAGTGGCAGAATAGTCAAACGTGAAACAGGGGAAACTTCAATAAAAATCTGGTATTGATTGGTCGAACCAAAAATTCTGAAAATTTGATAGATCGAAGATATATGAGTCTATTTTCAGGAAAAATTAACAGCACTTGATTTGGAGTTTCTTAGCTCCAGTTATAAATAATTTAGTGACTGTTGCTCAAGAAGACAGCTTGTAGTAAATTTGTGATTTTGTTGCAAACATTGTTAAAACTTGTTAATGAGATGTTTTTCGATTTCTTATGATCTTATTTGTGATTTCAGTATTTGGTTTTAATTGAGTTCAGATTCAAGTGAGGTGAATTTGCTAAATATGCATTATGTTCATGGATACTTGGCCAAAATGGCAATTATCTAGGAATGATTTCTTGAAAATTTGAATAATCGACCTATAAGTAAATTAATTGTTTGCATTGCTTAAAACTTACTAAGCATTGAAGCTTACTCCGTGTCCTCTTTTCCATTTCTTATTGGTTTATACTTTAGCTCGAGTTGGAAGGGCCGGAGATATCATCACACTATCGAGTCATTATGTGAGTTGAGAAGATTGTATATCATCATGGTTTAAGGCATGTATAGGATAGACTATAGGTAGAATGATATTTCGACTTTGTATATATTATAGCCATGCGAAGATGGCTTGCTCATTTTGTTTAGTAAAGCCTTATAATTGAACTAATGTGGTGAAATGTTTTAGTTATAACTTGATAGTAGTTAGTTTGTTATTAGATATTCGGTTATGCTTTGATAGTGAGTCATTTTGGAAATTTATAAGAGCTCTTATAGAAAATCAATGAAACATGTTTGCATTGTTGATAATTTATGTTTGGTAAGTATCTTTGACCTTCTAGAAGTTTTGTTCAGTCAAGTAATACCTCATAACCTTATTCCGGCAACGGATACGGGTTAAGAGTGTTACACCGTGTACCCCTTCTGCGAGTACCTCTTGTGCTCATATCGTATAGCGTATTATCTAATTTACGAATTTTATGTATCAGTTCATAATTCAAGTAATTATTAGAGGATATTTTATGAATAAGTAGTAGTTAAAGTTCTATTTTCGTAGATCGAGATCCCCTTACAAATTTCAGTTTTCTATAGTGTCAGTTTACTCTAACCTAAGAGTTTCAGTATAGTCCTACTATCTATAGTAGTTTCAGTCTAACAGTTAACAATATAAGAAAACTTACAAATTCAGCACCGGAGATTTGGTGTGCCACACTTGTGAACCTTCCCAAACGTTTCCATTTATTTAGATCAATTTTTAGAAATTCTTTTCAAAATGTTTTCAATTAAAATCAACTTTCAAAAAATATTTCTTTCAAAACCCATTCCACAGCCAAGTTTTGCAACTTGGCTCTAATACCACTAAATGTAACACCCCCAACCTGGCCTAGACGTTATAGCTGAATTTGGCATGTCACATCAAAGAGTTGTTTGAAAATTGGATTTGTCGATAAGAGTTTATTTCTATTTTTAAATCCTTTTGGTTCAATTTAACAATAGATCTCGTCAAAAGCTTTCTAAAAATTGAAAATTCGGGAAAATTCGTTATTGCACTTGTGAACCAATTGTTTGAAAAAGTGGTTGCCATATTTATTATTGTTGGTTTCTTAATCTGAATAAAACTGCGAAAGTCTTTCTAGTTAAAAAAACCCTTAAGGTTTAAAAAAAAGTGTGGTTTCTTTGAAACCGTTTATATTTTGAAAACTCGATTTTCCTATCCTAGCAATTTAAATATGAAATCAAAAGCCCAAATAAAAGTTAAAATTCCCCAAATGGCCTTATTACATAATCAAAACCCAAATAAAAAAGCTTTGAATAATTAAAGTAATAAGTAAACCATCTGTAACAGTCTGGTTTAGGCCCTAATCGGAACGGTGGTTTCGAGACCACGAAACCGAGTTAGAAAAATATTTTAAAATTATATTCTATATTTATTATGTGTGAATTTATATCTGTGAAATTTTCGTGATTTAATTTTATCGTTTAGGTGTCCGATTAAACAAATAGGCCTAATCGCATAAATTGAAAATTTGATAGTATTAGTTGTGAGGACTGATTTGATAGTGGCTTTTTAAGTGGAAGCACCTATGTTGTAAATGGCCCTTTTCCTTTAATGCTAATGGACGGCATGAGGTTAATAAATGAATAAAATATAATATAATATGTTTTCTAATTTCATACATATGTTATAATGATAATAATATATATATTTATAAGTATATAAAACAAGTCATGAGTGGAGAACCATGTGTTAATATGATGGCCGAATGTACCCTTAGTGAATATGTTTATGTTATTATTTTTATAAGGTTAAATAAGTAAAATAACTAACTGTAATAATATTATAAAACATAAAATAAAACATGCATGGGTTTATATTCTTTTGACTGAAACTAGCAAAAGAAAAGAAAGGAGAAAAGCTTGTGATATTCGGCCATTGTTGATACCAATTCAAGGTTAGTTTGGTTTCGATTTTTGATAATTTTTATATTTTTGGAATCGTTGCTTCGTAAAATATCAGACCTATGTTCAAATTTTTGTTATTAACGTGTATTTTGAATTTTACCCTTGGTGAAATTGATGATTTAGGTAGATAAATAAAGTTGTGTTAAGATTTTAAGTTCTATATTGGAAATTTTGATGAATTTGAATTATTAGGATTAATTTGTTAAAATAGTAATTAGAGAGATTAAATTACTAAATAAATGAAATGTGAAGAATTGAATGTGAACTAGGAGCATTCGACCAAGGCTTGATATAAGAAAATTTTTCTTATTTTGTGTAAATTGAGGGGTAAATCAATAATTTTATTATTTGAGTATTTTTGGATTGATTTGAATAAAATTTAGTTTGAATGAGTATTATTTGAAATTTGAAGCTCAAGAACAACGGAAATCGGATCTGGATTGGGGAAAAACGAAAATAATTGAATAGTCAGTATAAACCGTTCGTTAATATCAGAGGTAAGTCTTTAAGCTATGTTTGTACTAAATTCGAATAATGTTAGATACAAGAGTTAAATGGAATTATTAGAAATTATTATGTCATTACCGAGTGTGAATTTAAGATGATAAATGGTTTTAATTGATGTATATAGAAGTAGTTGAGTGTAAATTATAATGTGAATAAAATGTGCCGAATGATTGTTTGAATGAATGAATTTAACCGAATGTGGCTAGGATGTTTAAGTTGAAAAGGAAATAATGATGTAATGTGCTGGATGAGTATTTGAAAGAATGAATTGAACCGAATGTGGCTAAGATGTTCAAGTTGAAAATGAAATAATGATATGATGCGTTGTATGTGTGTTTAAATGAGTGAATTGTGCCGAATGTGATTAGGAAGTTTGGGCTGAAATAGAAATGGGATACGATATGCCGAATGTGATTTTAAAATGAAAGAAATAGTTAATTTGATGTGTACGAAAGTGGTTGAATGTGACTTGTAATGTGTGTGATCTTAGCTATAAGCTATGAAGTAAATGATTGAAATATTCGGGCTAATAGCCTAGTAGGCATCCTTACCGGTGTTATGTTTCAGGTTATATCCTAGCAGGCTCTGTGCCGGTGTATAATTCAGGATTATGCCTAGTAGGCTTTGTGCCGGTGTATAATTCAGGCTTATGCCTAGAAGGCTTTGTGCCAGTGTATGATTCAGGCTTGTGCCTAACATATTTATATTGTGATTTATTTTCAAGCTTATGCATATAAGATTTCATGTTGATATGGAAATTAAGAAAGTGAATTGAACTAAATGACCTTATATATTCGGCCATATAGGTATGCACATATGTGATATTATATTGAACTTGAGTGTTTGGCTACATAGGTACGCACATATATGAGGCATTATTGGATCTTGTATTTTTGGCTATATGGGTAAGTATTTATGAGATGATATATTGAACCTTGTATATTTGGCCATAAGAGTAAGTATTTACGTGATGAGACAGTTGATCCTGCTTATTTGGCCAAATGAGTGATGATGATATATGAAGTTAAATTGGTTTTATGAGCTTGTATAAACGTGTGATAGTATATTTGAAATTTTAATAATAATATTTGCCTTTGAAAGTTGAATGACATTGGTTAAATTGCTCATGTGAATATTCGGCCTTGTGAGTGTTATGGAAAAAGCTTCAATTCTATACATATATGAGTATTGAATAATCGGCCTTTTAATTAGCATATGTACATGAAATTATTTTGTAATATGTGGGCTTAGGTTATTGTGTGTGTGTGAGCTAAATTATAAGGGCTGTTTGGCTTTGAAATTTGGCCAAATAGATGTGTATACATATGATAATATAATTGATCTTCTATAATCGGCCAAATGAATGAAGTTGGTTGTTAAGGTTGAGTCCAAGTCACGAGTACATAAATGTTTGAATGTAAATATAGTTGAGATAGTGTTATTTTGGGTATGATAAGTTGATTAATATTATGTTAAATAGAAAATAATAGCATTCGGCCAAGTGACTTATTTGTGTTAAAGTATAATGTTAATAGGACGATTCGACTTGTTTGAGGCGTTTGATTATTCTTTTGAGTTATTTAAATTGCTTAAGACTTACTAAGCGTAGTTCGCTTACTCTGTGTGTATTTTTTTATTATTCTGTTTTATAGATCTTGAATTCAAATTGTGGGCTCGGGAATCGTCATAGGAGTTTGTCATACTATCGATTGCCTTCGGTATTTTTATAAGTTGAAATTTGAGATTATGGCATGTATAAGCTAGAATGTGTTATGTTGGATTTGTGGTCTTGTAATTATAATGAGCCATGCGAAAAAGGCTTAATCATTAAGTTAAGTTTGGTTTGGAGTTTTAATCAATGATGGATATGTTTGCCTTGATGATTGGTCATGATGGGTATATATATAAGTGTTATATGTATGATGTGATTTGGTGACTATGCATACGTGATTAATGTTTAAGGTTAAAATGGTGTTATATGATATACTATGGTAGGTAAAGTATTCGGTAAGTGTTGTATTAGGTAGTAAAAAGGATTAATTGATAATTCGGCCATGTATATGTATAATTGGACCTTGTTAAAATTCATGTCATGTGTGAGATGTATTTGATTTTATGAATGACTATATTCGAATAATGTAGGAGCGTTGAACTGTTACATGACATGAATTGGTTATGTTACGTTAATAATTTGATCATGATATCTGTTGAATATTAGTGCACCTTATTGATGTTCAAGTTATATATATATAGGTGTATGCATGAGATATTTTTTAATTATAGATTGGTTATTTGGTATTTGATATGGAAATTAGTCTATCATATGTCATATGTCATATGTTATTTGTTACTTGATGTATTATACCATTATTGATTTGATTAGGATAATATGTTCACAGTATGGTGCCAAATGCATATGTCTATAACAGGTATAATTACATTCGGTTGGAATTTATAAAATGACCAAAGGAATAGTGAAATTGGGCCTTTGTAAAGCAAGAAGTTTATAATGAATCTAAGTAATGATATTTCCGTCATGGTTCTATTTTGTTAATACCGAATATGATTTAGTTTTACTAAGTGCATGAGTCCTATTATGGAAACAAATGTTTTGTTGTGTTCTAGGGATTGTTGACATATCTCGGTATCATGATTATTGACTTATAAAATGTGATAATTGCAATTGTTATGAAATTGATTAAACTTTGAAATGTGATTCGTAAATGTTGTGTAATTCGATATCGTATGATTAAAAAAATACTCAAATATGACTTATGTGATTGTGTGACTGCGTAGATGTAGTGTTTAGCTTAGTAATACCTCGTAACCCCAATCCGGAGACTGGATATGGGTTAGGGGTGTTACATTTTTAGTGGTATCAGAGCTATGGTTTAGTCGGTTCTAGGACTACCATAGCGTATGTGAGTCTAGCTACACATGCCATAATTGACTTACGATAGTGTGATATCTCCTGACACTGGCTAAAATTGTTTTGATGAGACAGATAAGTTTTTCAACTAAGCTAATTTTGATAGCATAGAATGTGTACTCGAATATTTGAATGGAAATGTGCTGGTGATGAGTTGAAACTTATAAAGGTATGGATTAAAGTGTAAGATATATTGATATTGATATGTGTTATAATTATGTGAGCATATTGATTTTGATATTTGAGTTATGATTTCTACTTGAAATGTTTTAATTGTGAATTAGTGAATTGAGTTGGTATATGAATTAAGTGCTAAGAACAAAAGTGATTAAAAACAAATGTTTATTACATGTTCGGATAATGTGAAATTATTAATGAATTGACTATTTGCAAAAGTGTGTGTGTGTTACATGTATTTATGTTTAAGTTAAATTTGAGACTTGATTACCCTCACCCCGTTATTAGTGAATTGTTACTATGAAACCTGAAAGATCTAGGTTGAATAAACTCACGAGGGTAAAGTTACAGAAGTTCATGCACGGAAGATTAATGATGTGGTCTGAAAAGTGAACGAATCAGCAAATGAAGACAGTATTAAAAGGGACATTTGATAGTTCTGAATATTGTTCAGGTTATATAAAATCATCGTTACAGAAGAAGTTACCTTTGATAAGATAACTTATCCAGGTATGTTGTCTAAAGATAGTATTAACTGGAAGCTTTTTTGAATTAAATTCTATCAGTAAAAGGATAATGTTTGAACTGTATTCATGGCCAAGTGTAGTGGACATAGTCGGACAGACATTACGATTTCTTTGGGGCATTCTATGTGTAAATTTATTCTCAGGAGTATCTGTGACTGTTAATTTCAGAAGGATTACTTATCGTATGAGAACATTAGCTAAACATACTTCTAGACGAAAGTATCGTTGGTCTGTTAAGTTTATACTCAACATTGCTTTATCTTCCTCTGATATTTATTCTATTATGTGGATATTAAAAACCGACGGCAAAATCAGTATGATGCTAATATTCAGTTTCTATTGGAGATTATTATGTTAAAAGTATGTAAGGATTATATTGCTCCTGTGAATGTGGATTCCTGTATTTATAAGTGACATTGTTCTTTCTAGACATTTTTTGGGATATCAAAGGGGCTATATCTACTAGAATCATAATTTCTATTCTGAGGAATTTGAAAAGCTTGGCAACATTATTATTAGAGTAATAAAATTTGTGTTTCTGTGTGAGTTGCTGTCCAAATCATATCTGGTTTTCTGCTGGGTTTTGATACCTTATTAATGACCGGGATATTATCTATTATTTCGGGTAAAACATCAGTCTCATTATGATACTATGAATTCTATTTGATGACTATGGCTTTTGTATACTAATATGTCTGAGTTATTCTTTTAATAGGAATAAATAATTTCTTCGAAAAGACTAATTTGATCTAGTAGTTTAGTCTGATCTAAATTATTCAATTTAAAAGAAGACTGGGTTATGTGTCTGAATCTATTTACGGACTGGTAACAAATTTTGAATGTACATGTATGATTTGAGGAAATTCCAAAAGAAAAAATTTGTACTTTCGAGAATTCGATACAAATCATGTTTATCGAAACAATTCTATCTGAGAAATGTGATGGGATTCTAGATTGATGTTGAAGCTATCTGGGGTTCAAAATTGAATATGTGTTCCGAGAAATTCAAAGTTGATTCAAATAATTTTGAACAAAACTCACAGTCGGTTGTCTGTTCATCTAGGTAGTACAAAAAGGTATAATGGTTTAAAACAGTTTCACTGATGACATGGTATGAAATGAGATTTTTTCTGACTTTGTTTCGAAATGTTTAATCTGTTAACAAGTAAAAGTCGAGCATCAGATACCTTCTGGGTTGCTTCAACCGATTGTGATACCAAAATAGAAATAAGACAGAGTCATGATGGGTTTGTATCTGGATTCTGTTGACATCAAACCAGAAAGATAAAATTTGGATTATAGTGGATAGATTGACTAAATTGGTTCGTTTGGTTCCAGTTTGTACAAATTATCCGCTTAATAAGCTAGCTAAATGGTATGCTTCTCAGATTATGAGATTACACGGTGTGCCTACTTCTATTGATGAGGATAGATATACGAGATTTATTGGGACGTATGAGACAATAGAATGTATGGGGCCGGTTACTTATAGACTACTATTACTGCCTAAGCTAAAAAAAGAAGAAGAAGAAGATTCATAATGTATTTCATGTTTCAATGCTTCGTAGATATCGACCTGATCCTTCATAAGCGATTAGTCTAGCTGGGATTGAGATTAATTCTGATATGATGTATAAGGCAGAACCGATCAGTATTCTGACACGCAAGATTAAAAAGTTGCAAAATAAAATATTCCGTTAATTAAAATACTGTGGCATAAACATGGAGTTGAGGGAATGTTATCCGAACCTGTTAACTAGTAAGATTTTCGGGGACGAAAATCCCTAAGGGGGAGAGTTGTAACAATCTGATTTAGGCCCTAATCGGAACGGTGGTTTCAGGACCACGAATCCGAGTTAGAAAAATATTTTAAAATTATATTCTATATTTATTATGTGTGAATTTATATCTGTGAAATTTTCGTGATTTAATTTTGTCGTTTGGGTGTCCGATTAAACAAATAGGCTTAATCGCATAAATTGAAAATTTGATAGTATTAGTTATGAGGACTGATTTGATATTGGCTTTTTAAGTGGAAGCACCTATGTTGTAAATGTCCCTTTTTCTTTTGTGCTAACGAACGGCATGAGGTTAATAAATGAATAAAATATAATATAATATGTTTTCTAATTTCATACATATGTTATAATGATAATAATATATATATTTATAAATATATATATTTATAGGTATATAAAACAAGTCATGAGTGGAGAACCATGTGTTCATATGATAGCCGAATGTACCCTTAGTGAATATACTTATGTCATTATTTTTATAAGGTTAAATAAGTAAAATAACTAATTGTAATAATATTATAAAACATAAAATAAAACATGCATGGGTTTATATTCTTTTAACCGAAACTAGCAAAAGAAAAGAAAGGAGAAAAGCTTGTGATATTCGGCCATTGTTGATACCAATTCAAGGTTAGTTTGGTTTCAGTTTTTGATAATTTTTATGTTTTTGGAATCGTTGCTTCGTAAAATATCAGACCCATGTTTGAATTTTTGTTATTAACGTGTATTTTGAATTTTACCATAGTTATGAGCTTGGTGAAATTGATGATTTAGGTAGATAAATAAAGTTGTGTTAAGATTTTAAGTTCTATATTTGAAATTTTGATGAATTTGAATTATTAGGATTAATTTGTTAAAATAGTAATTAGAGAGATTAAATTACTAAATAAATGAAATGTGAATAATTGAATGTGAACTAGGAGCATTCGGCCAAGGCTTGATATAAGAAAATTTTTCTTATTTTGTGTAAATTGAGGGGTAAATCAATAATTTTATTATTTGAGTCTTTTTGGATTGATTTGAATAAAATTTAGTTTGAATGAGTATTATTTGAAATTTGAAGCTCAAGAACAGCGGAAATCGGATCTGGAATGGTGAAAAACGAAAATAATTGAATAGTCGGTATAAACCGTTTGTTAATATCAGAGGTAAGTCTTTAAGCTATGTTTGTACTAAATTCGAATAATGTTAGATACAAGCATTAAATGGAATTATTAGAAATTATTATGTCATTATCGAGTGTGAATTTAAGATGATAAATGGTTTTAATTGATGTATATAGAAGTAGCTGAGTGTAAATTATAATGTGAATAAAATGTGCCGAATGATTGTTTGAATGAATGAATTTAACCGAATGTGGCTAAGATGTTTAAGTTGAAAAGGACAAAATGACGTAATGTGCTGGATGAATATTTGAATGAATGAATTGAATCGAATGTGGCTAAGATGTTCAAGTTGAAAATGGAATAATGATATGATGTGCTGTATGTGTGTTTAAATGAGTGAATTGTGCCGAATGTGATTAGGAAGTTTGAGCTGAAATAGAAATGGGATACGATATGCCGAATGTGATTTTAAATGGAAGAAATAGTTAATTTGATGTGTACTAAAGTGGTTGAATGTGACTTGTAATGTGTGTGATCTTAGCTATAAGCTATGAAGTAAATGATTGAAATATTCGGGCTAATAGCCTAGTAGGCATCCTTGCCGGTGTTATGTTTCAGGTTATATCCTAGCAGGCTTTGTGCCGGTGTATAATTCAGGATTATGCCTAGTAAGCTTTGTGCCGGTGTATAATTCAGGCTTATGCCTAGCAGGCTTTGTGCCGGTGTATTATTCAGGCTTGTGCCTAACATATTTTATATTGTGATTTATTTTCAAGCTTATGCATATAAGATTTCATGTTGATATGGAAATTGAGCAAGTGAATTGAGCTAAATGACCTTGTATATTCGGCCATATAAGTATGCATATATGTGATATTATATTGAACTTGAGTGTTTGGCTACATAGGTACGCACATATATGAGGCATTATTGGATCTTGTATTTTCGGCTATATGGTTAAGTATTTATGAGATGATATATTGAATCTTGTATATTTGGCCATAAGAGTAAACATTTACGTGATGAGACATTTGATCCTGCTTATTTGGCCAAATGAGTGACGATGATATATGAAGTTAAATTGGTTTTGTGAGCTTGTATAAACGTGTGATAGTATATTTGAAATTTTAATAATAATATTTGCCTGTGAAAGTTGAATGACATTGGTTAAATTGCTTATGTGAATATTAGGCCTTGTGAGTGTTATGGAAACAGCTTCAATTATATACATATATGAGTATTGAATAATCGGCCTTTTAATTAGCATATGTACATGAAATGATTTTGTAATATGTGGGCTTAGGTAATTGTATGTGTGTGAGCTAAATTGTAAGGGCTGTTTGGCTTTGAAATTCAGCCAAATAGATGTGTATACCTATGATAATATAATTGATCTTCTATAATCGGCCAAATGAATGAAGTTGGTTGTTAAGGTTGAGTCCAAGTCACGAGTACATAAATGTTTGAATGTAAATATAGTTTAGATAGTGTTATTTTGGGTATGATAAGTTGATTAATATTATGTTAAATAGAAAATAATAGCATTCGGCCAAGTGACTTATTTATGTTAAAGTATAATGTTAATAGTACGATTTGACTTGTTTGAGGTGTTTGATTATTCTTTTGAGTTATTTAAATTGCTTAAGACTTACTAAGCGTAGTTCGCTTACTCTGTGTGTATTTTTTTATTATTCTGTTTTATAGATCTTGAATTCAAATTGTGGGCTCGGGAATCGTCAGAGGAGTTTGTCACACTATCGATTGCCTTCGGTATTTTTATAAGTTGAAATTTGAGATTATGGCATGTATAAGCTAGAATGTGTTATGTTGGATTTGTGGTCTCGTAATTATAATGAGCCATGCGAAAAAGGCTTAATCGTGAAGTTAAGTTTGGTGTGGAGTTTTAATCAATGATGGATATGTTTGCCTTGATGATTGGTCATGATGGGTATATATATAAGTGTTATATGTATGATGTGATTTGGTGAATATGCATACGTGATTAATACTTAAGGTTAAAATGGTGTTATATGATATACTATGGTAGGTAAAGTATTCGGTAAGTGTTGTATTAGGTAGTAAAAAGGATTAATTGATAATTCGGCCATGTATATGTATAATTGGACCTTGTTAAAATTCATGTCATGTGTGAGATGTATTTGATTTTATGAATGACTATATTCGAATAATGTAGGAGCGTTGAATTGTTACATGACATGAATTGGTTAAGTTACGTTAATAATTTGATCATGATATCTGTTGAATATTAGTGCACCTTATTGATTTTCAAGTTATATATATATAGGTGTATGCATGAGATATTTTTTAATTATAGATTGGTTATTTGGTATTTGATATGGAAATTAGTCTATCATATGTCATATGTCATATGTTATTTGTTACTTGATGTATTATACCATTATTGATTTGATTAGGATAATATGTTCAAAGTATGGTGCCAAATGCATATGTCTATAATAGGTATAATTACACGATATGCCGAATGTGATTTTAAATGGAAGAAATAGTTAATTTGATGTGTACTAAAGTGGTTGTATGGGACTTGTAATGTGTGTGATCTTAGCTATAAGCTATGAAGTAAATGATTGAAATATTTGGGCCAATAGCCTAGTAGGCATCCTTGCCGGTGTTATGTTTCAGGTTATATCCTAGCAGGCTTTGTATCGGTGTATAATTCAGGCTTATGCCTAGCAGGCTTTGTGCCGGTTTATAATTCAGGCTTATGCCTAGCAGGCTTTGTGCCAGTTTATGATTCAGGCTTGTGCCTAACATATTTTATATTGTGATTTATTTTCAAGCTTATGCATATAAGATTTTATTTTGATATGGAAATTGAGCAAGTGAATTGAACTAAATGACCTTGTATATTTGGCCATATAGGTATGCACATATGTGATATTATATTGAACTTGAGTGTTTGGCTACATAGTACATACATATATGAGGCATTATTGGATCTTGTATTTTCGGCTAGATGGGTAAGTATTTATGAGATGATATATTGAACCTTGTATATTTTATGACAACTCGAATCAGGGGCTAGTCAAAATAGTGGTTTCGTAACCACAAATCTGAAGTGAGAATTTTTAATTATGTGAATTTTTGATGATATCTGTTTGATTAAATATTAGAGTCAAGATACTATATGAAAATATTTCTATATTAATGTTTGATTGCTCGATAAGGACTAAATTGAGAAAAGTGTAAAATGTGCCTATTATTTGATAATTGGACTTGATTGAATTGTTGCATGAAATGGGAAGCTTTTATGTGACAATAAAACAATTAGTGAGTGTTATAGACCAAAATATCCTTACATGGAAAAATATCTTAGTAATAGATAGAAGGGCATTTTTGTCAAATATGAGTAAAAGACAAAATAAGATGAATAAAACATCATCTTCTCCATGGAAAAGTCCCCATGTTCAACCGAAAATCTCTACCTCCATAGCTAAGGGTTTCAAAATTTTTCAAGCTTCCATGTAAGTGTAATTTGGTCCATTTTTCAATTATTTTTGCATTTTTGGACTCCTTGAAGCTTATATTTCATGATTTTACCATTTATTTGAAGAAAAATTGAGGTCTAGAAATTTACCCATTTGTGATAGAAGTTTGTTTAGCTCACTAATGGTAGATCATGAACAATTATTGTATTATACATATGTTTTAATGGATGAAATTGATTGAAGTACATAAAAAAGGACTAAATTGTAGAGATTACAAATTGTTCCTCAAAGTGTGCAATAATGGGATTTTAAGTTTTCTAATTGTAAAAATGGGTTATATAAGCCCATGGAATAAAGAAAATGAAATTTTGATGTCTGAGGGACTAATTAATAATTATTGAAAAGTTGAAGGGTAAATTTGGAAATTTACCCAAAATGTGAACTGTGTCTGTATTGAATTAGATAATTGATATTTGTGTTATATGTGTTTATTTAGATCAAGAACGGTCTGAAAGAACCCGTGATAAAGGAAAACAGAACGCTCTCGACTAATTTCGAGAATTAGTCCTTTTTGGCAATCTAGGTAAGTTATATGTAATTCTAGCGAATTTGATTAGTTCTGTTAGAATATCTGCCTATATGATGATACATGGACAATTGCTCTATGAGGTTACTAAATGTATGGAAAATAGTATTGATTGTAAATTCAGATTGATCACAGTATATACTTCTGAAACTACTGATTTATATATTACCTGTAAATCCCGATTGAGCAAGTAGGAATAGACATAGATATAGGTGACATGTCACTTAAGACCTACTGTTCCGACTGTTATAGTTACCCGGGCGCTAGGTAGTTTTGCATGTGTTGCAAACACCTGTCAGCTTATATGAGCAGGCCTGTGGTTAACTTCTGTACTGTTACTGATTGTAGCTTCAGCTACCGTACTGTTTGTAGCTTCAGCTATGGCACTGATTGTAGCTTCGGCTACCTTACTATTAGTAGTCTTAACTACTTCATGGCTTCTCCATGTCTGTATAATACTTATATGGTAATCTCTATATATCTATTCATATTCCAAAATTGCTCAATGGGAATTAGATTAACAGTATTGTGACGAAGTGATTGTACAGGTGAACTGAAAAAAAAATGGTACGGTATACTGAGAATGTCATTGTAAGCATGTTCATGGTTGATATGTGGAATGAGCACAAAGAGTAAGCTATTTGTATAAAGATAAATGATAGCATCTATGATGCTAATGTAATGATATATTGAATTGATTCATTGCTATGAATTTCATATGGCTTACTAAGCTGTTGTACCTTACCCCCCTTTTCTTTTTCTTTCCTCTGTAGATCTTGAGCTCGTCGAATTGGGATTGTAAAGTCGGAGCCACGCAACGCACTATCAAACTTCTTTTGGGTATAGAATTCTTTTTGAGAGTAAATTATGGCATGTATAGAGCAATGGTGGTTGTAAATAGTTATTTTTGTATGCCTCAATTACATTACTCATATGATATTTTGTTTTTAATGGTTTAACGAAGTTTTCTTTTGAGTAAAACTTATCTTGAAATGGCTAGTCGGTTTATGTTTGTGTTTGCATGTGTTTTGAGAAGGCCAAAACTTGGTATATAGCCTAACACGGCCTACTTAGAAGGTTACACAGGCGTACGCCATGATCGTGGGTGACACACGGCCTGACCCCACGGGTGTGCCCCTGGATCGTGCTTCCTCTGCACCTCGATTTAAAATTTTATTGTACCACACGAGCATGAGACACTACCGTGTGTCCCAACCGTGTGGGGTACACGACCCCCAAATGATCATGTGGGGTGGCCATGGCTAAATTGACAGTTTCGACCATGGTCTCTGGACATGGGCGTGTGAAGGCCACACGATCTTATCACGCGGCCGTGCTATGTGTCACACAGGCGTGTGACGTGGTTTCAAAAGTGAAAAATTTTTCGAGTTTCGGACGCGATAGGATTCGAATCCTAATCATCCGAAATATTAGTATTTCAATAGTAAACCCTCTGATAAGGGTAACATTTTAATGATTTGGGTGAAATCATGAGTCTGTAATTCGGTAAGTTTGGTAAAGCTCACTACTCGATTTCGATGACGGTTTTGGGTAAGGGGTGTTACATTTTGTTGGTATCAAAGCTACGGTTTAGCCGATTCTCGGACTAACGTAGCTAGTGTGGTAGTTTGTCTATACATGCCATAAATTAAACTTGATAGTGTGTTGGCTATTGACCGTTTTAAAATTATTTTTCTGTATAGTTATGGATCCTAATCGTGACGTGATTGATGATGCCCAAAGTAATGTGCCTGCTCCCGCTCAAGGGACAGCGCCTATTGATTCTGGGCCTGCGGGTCAAAGTCAAGGTGAGGAGGCCCGAGTAGCCTTCCTGCACATGATGAATGAATGGTATACTGAATTCATTCGGGCAAATCTGAATGGTCAACCCCCTCCGCCCCCTCCTATACCTCAACCTGCTCCCATAGCTCCTCAACAACCGGAGGTAGTACAATTGACTAAGCCTCCCGTGGATAAGATTAGAAAGTATGGGGCTGAAGAGTTCCGAGCTAATGTGAATGATGATCCGAAAAAGGCCGAGTTCTGGTTGGAGAACACTATTAGAGTGTTGGATGAATTGTCGTGTACTCCTGAGGAGAATCTGAAATGTGCTGCATCTCTTTTAAGAGATTCTGCTTATCACTGGTGGAAGACATTGATATCGGTGGTACCACGAGAGGGTTACTTGGAATTTCTTCCAAGAAGAGTTTAGAAAGAAGTATATTAGCCAGTGCTTCATAGATCAGAAAAGAAAAGAATTCCTTGAATTGAAGCAAGGCCGGTTAACTGTAGCCGAGTACGAAAGAGAATTTGTTAAGTCGAGTAAGTATGCTCAAGAATGTGTGCCTAATGAGGCTACTTTGTGTAAAAGATTTGAAGACAGACTTAATGAAGATATACGACTACTAATTGGCATTTTAGAAATTAAAGAATTTGTGGTAATGATTGAAAGAGCCATTAAGGTTGAAGAACTAAGTAAATAAAAGAGAAAAGTTGAAAATGAGAATAGAGAGGCTCGAAAAAGAACAATGACTAAATCATTTCAATCTCAGTCGAAAAATTCGAAAGAGATGAGTCCCCGATCGAACGTTTCTACTGGTCATTCCCGTCGAGACCGTGATAGGCGATATTCGGGTTCTAAGACTTAGGCCACTTCAGTTGCTAGTGCTGGAAGCATCAAGTCTGATGGACTGGAGTGTAGACATTGTGGAAAGAGACACTCGGGTGAATGTTACATGATTAACCGAGCTTGTTTCCGTTGTGGGTCTCAAGACCATTTTGTGAAAGACTGCCTAGAGCCAGAAGAGTTAGAGAAGCCACAAAATGTGAGACCAAGCAACGTATCTAGAAGGAGACCCCCAAGAAATGTGGGAACTAGGAATAGTGGTAAAGGCACAACAAGGGATACTACTGTGAGATCTTAAGTGAGAGCTCCAGCGAGAACTCATGCTATTCGAGCCCTAGAGGAGGCATCCTCCCCCGAAGTGATTACCGGTATATTTTCTCTTTACGGTACCTTTGTTCTTGCTTTGATTGACCCTGGCTCTACTCATTCGTATGTATGTATGAGTAAAATGTCTGATGATAATTTGTATGTTGAATTTACTGAGCATGTGGTACAAGTTTCAAATCCATTAGGAAAACATGTGTTAGTTGAGAAAATTTGTAGAAATTACCCTCTTATGATTCATGGTCATTGTTTTCCTGTTGATTTGATGCTGTTGCCTTTTGATGAATTTGATATTATTTTGGGAATAGACTATTTGACTTTGCATGGTGCCAAATAGATTATAGACAGAAAACTCTAGAATTGAAATGTGATGATGGTAAGGTACGAGACGTCAAAATCGATAAGTTTGAGTTGACGCCAACTGTAATTTCTGCTATCTCTGCTTCTAAGTGTCTGAAAGGAGGATGTGCAGCTTATCTCGCGTATGTTTTGAATACTGAATTATCTGAAAGAAAGATTGAATCTGTACCTGTTGTGTGTGAATTTGTGGATGTATTTCCAGAGGAATTACCTTGTTTACCCCCCGATAGAGAGGTGGAATTTGGTATAGAGTTGTATCCTGGTACTTCTCCGATATCGATTGCTCCTTACAGAATGGCACCCGTGGAATTGAAAGAACTGAAGGTACAGTTGCAAGAGTTAACCGATAGAGGGTTAGTAAGAATGAGTTGTTCACCGTGGGGTGCTCCGGTGTTATTTGTTAAGAAGAAGGATGGATCATTGAGACTTTGTATTGATTACCAACAACTTAATAAAGTAACCATGAAGAATAGGTATCCGTTGCCTAGAATTGATGATTTATTTGATCAATTAAAAGATGGTACCGTGTTTTCTAAAATCGATCTAAGGTCCGGGTACTATCAGTTGAAAGGTAAAGAAGGAGATGTGCCGAGAACTGCTTTTAGAACTCGATATGGTCATTATGAGTTCTTAGTAATGCCCTTCGGTCTGACCAATGTTTCGGCTATCTTTATTGATCTAATGAACCGAATCTTTCGGCCTATTTGGACAAATTTGTAGTGGTTTTCATAGATGACATATTAGTTTACTCTTCCAGTGAGTCTCAACACGCTGAACATCTACGAACCATATTACAAATCTTATGGGAAAAGAAACTATTTGCTGAGTTCAGCAAAAGTGAATTTTAGCTCTGAAAGGTTCGATTTTTGGGGCATGTTGTATCCAGTGAAGGGATACGAGTGGATCTGAGGAAAATGTCAGCTATTTTAGAATGGAAGCCTCCGAAGACTGTGTTTGAGATTAAAAGTTTTCTGGGTTTGGCTAGCTATTACCATCGATTTGTTGAAGGCTTTTCGTTGATAGCGTCTCTGATGACTAAATTGTTGCAAAAAGGTAGTAAGTTTGAATGGACCAAAGAGTGTCAACAGAGTTTTGATAAATTGAGGAAATGTTTGACAGAAGCACCAGTTTTGATCCTTCCAGAATCAGGAAAGGAATTTGTAATGTATAGTGATGCCTCTTTAATTGGACTCGGGTGTGTTCTAATGCAAGAGGGAAAAGTGATAGCTTATGCTTCTCGACAGCTGAAACTGCACGAATGGAATTATCCTACTCATGACTTAAAGCTAGCTGCCATTGTCTTTTCACTGAAAATATGGCGACATTATTTGTATGGTGAGAGATGTCGTGTGTATACCGATCATAAAAGCCTAAAATATGTGATGACACAGAAGGATTTGAATTTACGTTAGAGAAGGTGGTTAGAGCTGTTGAAGGATTATGAATTGGTGATAGACTATCACCCGGAAAAGGCTAACGTGGTCGCGGATGCCTTGAGTAGAAAGTCCCTCTTTGCTTTACGAGCTATGAATGTGAGATTTGAAATGCCTGACAGTAGTGCCTTGATTGCGGAATTACAAATTAGGCCAGTGTTTTTACAAGAAATTTGTGAGGCTCAGAAAGTAGACAATGAGTTGCAAAATAAAAGAGAACAATGTTTTGAGAATGAAGATTCTGAATTTAGTGTAGATCCGAATGGCTGTCTAATTACTGTGACCGATTATGTGTACCGAGAAATTCTGAATTCATTAACAAAATTCTGCATGAAGCTCATAGTAATGGTATGGTAATACACCCTGGTAGTGTAAAAATGTATATCGATTTGAAGAAACTATATTGGTGGCCAGGTATGAAACAAGATATCTCTGAATTTGTGTCAAAATGTCTAATCTGTCAGCAAGTGAAAGCTGAACATCAAGTGCCATCTGGATTACTACAACCGATTTTAATTCCTAAATGGAAATGGGATCGAGTAACAATGATTTTGTAACTGGTTTGCCTCTGACACCGATGAAGAAAAACTCAGTTTGGGTAATAGTGCATCGATTAACTAAATCAGCTCATTGTATTCCAATCCGTACTGACTTTTCACTTGATAAGCTGGCTGAACTGTATATTGCTGAAATAGTACAATTGCATGGTGTGCCACTGTCCATAATTTCAAACCGAGATCCATGGTTTACTTCAAGGTTTTGGAAGAAGTTACTGGATGCCTTAGGTATAAAATTGAATTTTAGTACGGCATTCCATCCTCAAACAGACGGACAATCTAAAAGGGTAATTCAAGTATTAGAGGATATGCTTAGATGTTGTATTTTGGAGTACGAGAGTAGTTGGGACAGATATTTGCCACTGACTAAATTTGTGTAGAAAAACAGTTATCAGTCCAGTATAAAAATGGCACCGTATGAAGCGTTGTATGGGCAGAAGTGTCGAACTCCACTGTATTGGACTGAATTAAGTGAGCACCGACTTCATGGGGTTGATTTGATAAAAGAGATCGAAGAAAAAGTAAAGATAATTTGAGATAATCTGAAAGCTGCATCGGACCGACAGAAATCATATGCGGATTTAAAAAGGAAAGAGATTGAATTTCAAGTGGGTGATAAAGTATTTCTGAAAGTGTCACCGTGGAAGAAAATTCTGAGATTTGGCCGTAAGGGTAAATTGAGTCCACGTTTTATTGGCCCGTATGAAATAATTGAGAGAATTGGCCTCGTAGCCTACCGTTTAGCTTTGCCATCTGAATTGCACAGAATTCATAATGTATTTCATGTTTTTATTTTGCGACGTTACCGATCAGATCTGACACATGTGATTTCACCAATTGAGGTAGAAATTAGGTCAGATATGACTTATGAAGAGGAACCAGTTAAGATTCTATCTCGAGAGATAAAACAGTTAAGAAACAAGGAAATACCGTTAGTAAAAGTATTGTGGCAAAGGCATGGTGTGGAAGAAGCAACGTGGGAAATCGAAGAAGCTATGAGGAAGCAATACCCTCAATTGTTCACTGGTAAGATTTTCGGGGACAAAAATCCCTAAGTGGGAGAGAATTGTGACAACCCAAATCAGGGGCTAGTCGGAATAGTGGTTTCGTAACCACAAGTCCGAAGTGAGAATTTTTAATTATGTGAATTTGTAATGATATCTGTTTGATTAAATATTAGAGTCAAGATACTATATGAAAATTTTACTATATTAATGTTTGATTGCTCGATAAGGGCTAAATTGAGAAAAGTGTAAAATGTGCCTATTATTTGATAATTGGACTTGATTGAATTGTTGCATGAAATAGGAAGCTTTTATGTGACAATAAAACCATTAGTGAGTGTTATGGACCAAAATAACCTTACATGGAAAAATATCTTAGTAATAGATGGAAGGGCATTTTTGTCAAATGTGAGTAAAAGACAAAATAAGATGAATAAAACATCATCTTCTCCATGGAAAAGTCCCCATGTTCAGCTGAAAATCTCTACCTCCATAGCCAAGGTTTTCAAAAATTTTCAAGCTTCCATGTAACTGTAATTTGGTCCATTTTTCAATTATTTTTGCATTTTTGGACTCATTGAAGCTTATATTTCATGATTTTACCATTTATTTGAAGAAAAATTGAGGTCTAGAAATTTACCCATTTGTGATAGAAGTTTGTTTAGCTCCCTAATGGTAGATAATGAACGATTATTGTATTATACATATGTTTTAATGGATGAAATTGATTGAAGTACATAAAAAAGGACTAAATTGTAGAGATTACAAATTATTTCTAAATGTGTGCAGTAATAGGATTTGAAGTGTTATAACTGTGAAAATGGGTTATATAAGCCCATGGAATAAAGAAAACGAAATTTTGATGTCTGAGGGACTAATTAGTAATTATCGAAAAGTTGAAGGGTAAATTTGGAAATTTACCCCAAATGTGAACTGTGTCTGTATTGAATTAGATAATTTATATTTGTGTTATATGTATGGAAAATAGTATTGACTGTAAATTCAGATTGATCACTGTATATACTTCTAAAACTACTGATTTATGTATTATCTATAAATCCCGATTGAGCAAGTAGGAATAGACATAGATATAAGTGACATGTCACTTAAGACCTACTGTTCCGACTGTTATAGTTACCTGGACACTAGGTAGTTTTGCATGTGTTGCAAACACCTGTCAGCTTATGTGAGCAGGCCTGTGGTTAACTTTTGTACTGTTACTGATTTTAGCTTCGGCTACCGCACTGATTGTAGCTTCGGCTACCTTACTGTTAGTAGTCTTAACTACTTCATGGCTTTGCCATGGCTGTATAATACTTATGTGCTAATCTCTGTATATCTATTCATATTCCGAAATTGCTCAATGGGAATTAGATTAACCGTATTGTGACGAAGTGATTGTACAGGTGAACTAAAAAAAAAAATGGTACGGTATACTGAGAATGTCATTGTAAGCATGTTTATGGCTGATATGTGGAATGAGCACGAAGAGTAAGCTATTTGTATAAAGATATATGATAGCATCTATGATGCTAATGTAATGATATATTGAATTGATTCATTGCTATGAATTTCATATGGCTTACTAAGTTGTTGTACCTTACCCCCCTTTTCTTTTTCTGTCCTCTGTAGACCTTGAGCTCTTCGAATTGGGATTGTAAAGTCGGAGCCACGAAACGCACTATCAAGCTTCTTTTGGGTATAGAATTCTTTTTTAGAGTAAATTATGGCATGTATAGAGTAATGGTGGTTGTAAATAGTTATTTTTGTATGCCTAAATTACATTAAGGTTCTTATTTCTCCTTTGGTTGCCGTAAGTAGAGGAAGAAGAGGAGCAAGACAATTGGCACTTTCTCTTGTTAAATTAAGGTATGATTTGAATATGGTTTTTAGTGAAATTAGGATATTAGATGGGTTATGGAGTCCTTATCAAAACCCATGTGTGAAAATTTTAAATGGTGATGAATTGATACATCTGGCTATGTATAGGATTTTGCTAAAGGAGTTTTGATATTGAACTTTGAAGCTTTGAGTAAATAGATGTACATTTAGATGCTAAACTCATGAAATTGGATGTTTATAAGTTCAATTAGCAAGGTGTGTTTGTGGTAGCTCAATCGTGGGGAAAGGGACCTATTCAGTACTTTGGGGGCTTAAATTCAAGAAATTTATGTTAATTGAGTGTTCTTTAATGTATTGGTGTTCTATTGCCGATTGAGCCTTGAAAATTATGTTGTAATTCTTGAATTGGTATAATTTATAGTACATTCGGCCATGATGTTGATTTATAAAGAAATTTGGTAATGGAAGTTAATTGTTGAAATAAACCTTTAAAGGAGTAAATTAGGTGATAAAGGGATGAATTAGATTACATGCAATTGGGTTGAGCTAGTGAAAGACTTAGTGTAGCTAAGTGTGCAATTTAGCCATGGTAGACAAATGGAATATGATGTATTATTATAATCAGCTATGATGTTTAATAATAAATAATATTTAGCTATTGTATGTATGTGGAATATATATATATACTTATGCATTGCCGAATGTGGATATGTGATTTGTAAAAATAATTTGACATAGTGAGGATTAGCAAAGTGAGTTAATTATTGAATATACAAAATGAGTCGAAGGTATAAAATGCTTGAATTGATATATAGAAGTATCATAAGTTTGAAATGGGTAGTGTTAGAACCAAAAGTAATACTTGAATAATAGTTTAATAATAAATTCAATTTGTTTTCTTAAGCTCAAGAGCCTAAAGGAGTAGGGTCGAGTAAAGAAAAAACCAAGATTGACGAGTAGCTGATCTAAATCGTTCATCGGAAGAGAGGTAAGTCTATAAGCAATTAAATAATGTTTATTGCTGAAAATTTTCGAATAGGCAATTGATAGTGATTATGCGGAAATTATATATGTAATTTGCTAGTCGGGTATGTATTGTTTCATGGAATTAATTATGCCCTTTTTAGATGTTATAATGAATGAGATTGGGAATTGGTATACCTGTAATTTAGGCATTATGTGTGCAAAGAACTATGGCACTTTGTGTGCAAAGAAATATGGCACTATGTGTGCGAGAGAATAAGGCACTGTGTGTGCGAGTAAGTATATGCACTATGTGTACGAAATCATTTGCTGAGCACTAAGTGTGCGATATCGGTTATATGGTGTCGTGTGAGCTAATTGTTATAGAAAGTATAAGTTGTAAAAGAACTGACATGTATGATATGTGTATAGAACTCATATGATTTGCACTTACTTAGTTACATTGGATCCTATGAAGTTGAGAGGTGGATTAAAAGGTTATGGATAACTAAGATTAAGATCCATTACAAAAATTAAAGTGTGGATTGGCAATGTGTGTGCGTATACATGTACGAGGTAAATTGATATGTGGCTAACTTGTGAGAAAAGTAGCGTTCTTTTGGGAGGTGAAGATAGGTGAGCCGACGCTTGTGGTTCGGTTGGTATTGATGTTAGTTAAAGTAAATTGAACTAATGGAGATTTTGAATAAAGCTTGGTAGCAATGAATTGTTGAAGGACTGACCGATTATGTGTATTTATTATATATATATATATTGCATATTATTATTTATGACTTACTGAGTTATATCTCACTTCGAGTGTTCATCTACTTTGTTTAGATTAAGGAATTACGTTGAAGCCCGGGGCTGATCTTTTGAAGTCATCACACCTATCAACTTTATCTTGGTACCTTTATAGAAGTACTTTATCTATATGGCATGAAATAGCTACACTTTATTTTGTGTCTTTATGATTTTGAACTTTTGTATATACTGCCATGCGAATATGGTTTGTAAATGGTTAAAATGTTTTGCATTTTGATGTTGATCTATGCAATGATGAATGCTGCACTTTTATCATGTTTGATGTGGGTTGAATTTGCTCATAACTTTTATGATTAGTGATACGGCAAATCAATTTTAATTTTAGTTTAAAAGTTCTTGAGACATTCGGCTAAGGTAGGGATGGTTGAATCATGTGAAGTGAATGACCTTATTTAGTTAATGTATGTGCTTAGCATTAGTTGAAGTTTAATGTAATGTGATAAATAGGAATAAAGTATGATATCAAGTATTATGACATGAAATAGATATAGTTTGTAATATGACTAAACAAGTCGAATACTTTTGTTTTACTAAGCCATGCGAAAATGGCTAAGTTATATTATTAGTGTATGTCATTTAAAGTATAAATTCTAATTGAGTTTATTTGTGTAAATGATGGTATATGGTTCATTCAATAAAGTTAATATAGTTGTTCAAGCTTGGATGCTAGTAAGTGTTAGACATGAGTGATGATTATAGAAATAATTATGATGCATGAGTGTGCTTCGGGTGTTACAGCCCCTAATGTAGTACTTCCTCCATATCAGAATCCCAACCCCATGCAGTATGTCGTGTCATAAGTATATCGTGTATGCATTAGGTCATGCTCAGTATCAGTCGTAATATTATCATACATACATCAATCAACCTACCTCTAGGGGTATAATGGTCATTTCCATCCATTAGGGTAAATTAGTAATTTTACCCCTTTAGGGTATTTTGGTCATTTTTCTAGTTTTGGGGTTTCAATACAGGTAACGACCTCTCGGAAGGTCTTCTGTCATCTCGAGTGACTCAGGTAACCTATATGGCCAAAACAGTGTAAATGGGCCTAAGGCCTATTACTCGGCCCAAGTGGGCCCACACGCTCCTATGGCCCATTTAGCCAGATTCAGTTACGACTATGCGACCTTCATACCCCAGTCCATTATTTATCACTTATTGTACATTTTCTCCGTGTGGGGACCACAAGCTCATTGGGCCCATACGGCCCATTTCGGCCCAACGAGGCCCATAACGGCCTAAGTCCATAAAAATGCTCGTGGAGGTCTCTACAGTTTGTCGCCCATGATTGGTGGGCTCGGTTTACCCCGCGAGTGTTCGCACACTTACGAGACCGCAAAATGCCAAAGTTTCGACATTTCGGCTCTTGTCGATTCAGAGTAAAACAGGGGCGCGATTACACACCTTTTTCGTGAAGTTGAGTGAACTGCTTACGCCCAACGCCTACATTCCAATCAGGCATATCGTTAGCCTATCATTTAATAAGATTTACAAACTTGAATCCCTAAACTATCAAAACTACCCACCTTGAATTGCCAGTAAAAGCCTAACACCCAAAAATTACTTGGCTAAAATCCAAGTGCATGTTGCTTGCTGAGTAACTACAAACTAATCAAATCTTATTATAGAATCGACCATAGGTGTGGTTAAAACCACAAATAACACCTTAAAAGATATGTGGTATATTCGGCCTATACCTTAATTAAATGAGAGAAGGGCTTTGATTGCTTCCGATCTCCTGCACTCCTTTACTTAATAGAAATATCTAGAACCCAACGAGTATCCTATTTTGGAGATGGAACGAGAAACACAATCAGATCGTAAGAAGGGAGAACATTCGGCTCTAAAAGAAAGGGAAAGAGAATAGGTTCAATAAGAAGTGTCGAGTCAAAGCATTTACCGAATACTAGGACCACTTGTAGCAATCGATTTGATACGTCAATGGCAGAGTGACAAGATATTCGGCCCTAATCAAACAAGGTAACTCAAACCGATAGCCAACACAACAGAGGGTATTCGACTAGAGAAATTAGAATGACAAGCCGCAAGAGTGCAATATTTGGCCTATCACCACTAGAGTGTTTGAGAAAGAAACAAGGAGAGTAGCATTCGGTCTGAAGAAGAAAAGAAGAAGAGGGTAGGAAATAATTGAAGGTCAAAGGAAAGGGGAATAGATTCGGCCTAGATTAGGACAAGGGATTGGGCTATGAAGAGACAAGCCGATAGATCAATGGGAAGGAGAAAGTGATAAGTATATTCGTTCCTACAGAGAAAGGAAATAGAGGAAAAGAATAATGTGATTCAGCAAAAAGTGGAAGGAAAGATGTTGAGACTAGAGGATTCGGCAAAGTAACAAAAAATGTAACCCGAAGAAAATGTCGAAACACAAAAGAGCCCAAGTGGTCAAAACGCCTCAGCTACATAAATTGCACAAACCAAAAGAAGAAAATGGAGCAAATGCCATAATTAAAATGACTAAATCCCATTCAGCACTAAGTGGCAAGACCAAATAGGTACCCACAACTCCCAATTTCAGCTACACTCCTCTCACACTTCAAACTCCTTGAAAACCTCCACCAATCTCTCCTTGATCCACTCCTTCAAATCTCCAACAACCAACATCCTACCCCTTGATACTCTCCCCCTTTTACCAAGTCCACAACCACTTAATAGAGTTTGAATCCACCACAAACACTTGTTGCCCCAAACAACAAAATAAATATCCTTTTTGCATACAAGGGGATTCGAACCCAAGCCCTCTCTGTTGCTCAAACACGCCACTTGCTTCCTTGCCATCTAAATCTTTGTGATATAAAACAAACACAAATAAATATAAAGCCTACCCACTCACTTCCAGATTCATTCAAGAGCTAAACTTGAAATTTTTGCAAAAGACCAGACTTGACCCTAGGCTTCTCTAACACTCCTAAACATACCCAAATCACTTAGCCAATAAATCAAATATGCAATTTGTGCCAAAACATATAAAATTAATGACCCTATATTTTTGGGGTGTTACAAAGAGAGTATATTCGGCTAAGAGAAATGGAAGAAGAGAAAGAACAAAAGAAAATAACTCGGTAGGGATAGAGACCAAAAGAACGAGAAAAGAAAGACTTTGGAAAGGCAGCACAAAATTTCGGCACTTCACACTCAGGGGTTTTAGCAAATAAGAGAACAACAAATGTAGAGCCAAAAGGTAACCTCGATAACCAAATTGCCAAAAATCGAAAGCATCACCCAAACTCACTAAAAACGAAAAATGAAAATGCTCAATCGAAACTTGAGTTTCCCCATAGAAAAATCGGCACAAACCCACTCAAAGTTGAATTAGAGTCATCTCAAATGGTACCACCCGCTAATTCAAGCTCCTTGGTTTTCTCCAAATATCTCTCCCCTTATCCTACCAGAATTCACTCCACAAATCACTTCAACCTCCCATTCCAATTCCATTCAAACACCTCATGACCAATTCAACTCAGAGTCCCAGTCCAACTCCACCTCCTAAAAACCCAGGCAGCAAAATAAATACTCCCCTTATTGTAGTGCCACCACTCGAACCTTAGACCCCTTGCACACTTCACATGCCTCTTACCCTTAAACCACTAGGCTTTTTGTGACATAAATCAACCACAATTATTTATAAGGCCTACAAGCTAGAGTTAAGATTCACTTAAGAGAAAAACTAAAATTTTGCTAGAGCCTAGATTTGAACCCAGGACTTCTCACACTTCTTAGGACACTTAACCACTAAGCAAGCATATATTAATGTCACTTTCTTACACCACTAAAAACCTATGTGCAGTCTCCTAATTGATCCCTTGCTCAAAATCTATTCCTTCTAGGCCCAAAATCCGGGGCGTTACATCTTTTATTTTAATGAATTTGAGACATAATCAAACCTTTTGACACGAAATGGGATGACAACTCAAGCGCCTCATTCTAGTTACCCAGCTTTACATGTCCCTAATTGATTTATTTCTTAAGGCAGCTCGATTAGCATAGTGTTACAAGCTTCGGCTTGTCACCAAACCTTTTGATGCGAAATGAGATGACAACCCAAGCACCTCATCCCGGTTACTCAACTTCATCACATTTCCAAATCTTCACTCTTAACCAAGCTATTTATTTAAACGAGTACTTTCATTTGGAAAATTCAACAAAACCAACAATTTTCATGAAATATTGACCAAGGCATCACATTTTCAATTCTACAAAATATTTATTGATCAAGCTACCAATAGCTATTCATGATTCACCCACTTATTTAAATAAACTAAACATAAGAATTAGAGCTTTATTTCTGAAACGAATTAAAAAAAAATTTTCTTAGCAAAACACATGCAAAAAAAAAGTATGGCATGATCCAAAATTCCCCTTACTTAGCCCATATTGCCCTTAATGTGTAAAAAGAATAATATGAATGGAGAAAGTGTACTCCCTATGTGTAGAACGGTGAGGATGTTTGAAATGTTGGCTTCTATTATTTCGAGGCGAACTTCAATGCGTTGAAGTCGTTTGTCTACAGCTGAAGGTGGTTGCTCTTAGAAAACAGCAAAATCAAACGATTAAAATAATATTTTATTTAATTCTCAAACTATACTAGAATTAAAAATAAAATAAATAAAAATAAATGTGGCATAAAGCACTTTTTTTAACGTTGTTAGCTCGATGACCTGGAAAATTTAATCGTTCGGCTCCTCAAAAAATAATTCCTCCACCACGTGTACTTCAAAGTTCTCGTAAAAGGGTTTTAACCTTTGACCATTGACTTTAAAACATTTCCCAGATTTCTCGCTTTTAATTTCAACTGCACCATGAGAAAATATTTTAGTAATAACAAAAGGACCAAGCCATTTGGTTTGAAGCTTACCCGAAAAATTCTTAGTGTAGGATCGTAAAGTAACACTTTCTGGTCAACTAAAACTTGTTTGCGAGATATTTTTTGACCATGAAACTCCTTGGTTTTGTCTTTATAAATTTGGGCATTTTTATATTCGTCTTGCCGGATCTCTTTGAGTTCCTAAATGTCTAATTTTCGACAATTACCTGCGGCGTACAACTCCATGTTGGAACTTTTCACTGCCCAAAATGCCTTATGTTCTAACTGCACTAGAAGGTGACACAGTTTACCGAATATGATTCGGTAAGGGGACATTCCTATGGGTCCCTTATAAGTAGTACGGTACGCCCACAGTGCATCATTTAAACGTAAGCTCCAATCTTTCCTATTTGGTTTCACAGTCTTTTCTAGAATCGACTTTATTTCATGATTTGAAACTTCAGCTAGACTGTTTGTTTGTGGGGGATAAGTCATGGCCACATGATGTGTCACCCTACTTTTTCAGTAGAGTATCGATTACCTTGTTGCAGAAATGAGTTCCTCAATCGCTGATTAATGCTTTCAGTGTGCCAAACCTGGAAAAGATAGAGCTAGTTAGAAAATCAACTACAGTTTTGGCATCGGCATGCCAGGTAGCTTTAGCTTCTACCCAATTAGATACGTAATCTATGACGAAAATAATGTAAACATTATTAAATGATGAAGGAAACGATCCCATAAAATCAATGCTCCACACATAAAAAAGTTTACAGACATGTATTTATAAGTGTTAGGGGCATCTTACTCTTTCGGCTTAAATTCCCTACTTTTTGAAAACTCTCACATGTTTTGCAAAATAAATAAGCGTCATGAAATATGTGTGGCCAAAGCAATCCACACTCAAGTAGCTTATGTGTGGTGTGCTTAGGTCCAAAATGCCCTCCACATGCATAAGAATGACAAAAAGAAAGGATAGATTGTATCTCAATTTCTACGGCACATTGTCGAATTACCTAATCAGAGCAATGTTTCCATAGGTATGGGTCATCCCAAATCTAATATCGTGAGTCTGTTTTAAGCTTGTCCTTTTTAGAATGTGATAAATTGGAAGATACAATACCTGTAGTGATGTAATTTACCATATCTACAAACCATGGGTAAACTGTCTGAGCTGATAGAAGATTTTCATTTGGGAAGTTATCTTTAAGAGGTGTGTAGTCTTTTGAAATGGGAATTTGACTCAAATGGTTAGGTACTAAGTTCTCACTTCCTTTCTTATCATTGATCTTGAGATTGAATTCTTGTAAGAGAAGAATCCATCGAATTAACCTAGGTTTTGCCTCTTTTCTCCCGATCAAATATTTCAAAGCTACATGGTCAGAAAAAACAATAACTTTAGTGCTTAATAAATACGATCTAAATTTTTCCAAAGCAAAAACAATAGCTAATAATTCTTTTTCAGTAGTTGAGCAATTGCTCTGGGCAGCATCTAGCGTTTTAGAGACGTAGGATATGATGTAAGGTTCCTTCCCAATTCTTTGCCCAAGGACAACTCCTACACTTTGATCACTTACATCGCACATGAGCTTGAAAAGGTAGTTCTAATTTGGCGGTTGTACTATAGGAGCTTAAATAAGCTTTTGTTTGAGAATGTCAAAGGCATCTTTACATTCTTGATCAAATTTGAACTCTTTATCTTTTTACAAGAGATTGCAGAGTAGTCGTAAAATCTTAGAAAAGTCCCTAATAAAGCGCCTATAAGAACCTTCATGACCAAGAAAAGAATGAATTTCCCTCACAGTTGTGGGGTATGAAAGTGAGTTGATAACATCAGTTTTGGCCTTATTGACCATGATCCCTTCAGTGCAAAAAATATGTCCTAAAATCAATCCCTTATCTACCATAAAATGACATTTTTCATAATTAAGAATTAGATTAAATTCTAAGTATCTCTCTAAAATTTTAACGAGGCTTGACAGATAATCATTGAAAAAATTACCATAAACTTTAAAATCATCCACAAATACCTCAATTATTTTTCGACATAGTCAGAAAATATACTTACCATACACCTCTAGAATGTGGCTGGTGCATTGCAAAGTCCAAACGACATTCATCTACAGGCGAATGTGCCAAACAAACATGTAAATGTTGTTTTCCCTTAGTCCTCCGGTGCCACTGGAATTTGGAAAAAACCTGAATAACCATCAAGATAACAATAGTGAGTTTTTCCCGCTAAACATTCTAACATTTGACAAATAAAAGGAAGTGGAAAGTGGTCTTTTTGAGTTAAAGAGTTCAACTTCCTGTAATCTATACAGACTCTCTACCTATTTTGGACTCGAGTAGGAACTAAATCTCCTGTTGCATTTTTTATTACAGTCATACCAGTTTTCTTGGGTACCACGTAAATTGGGCTGACCCAATTACTGTAAGAAATTGGATAGATCATTCCAGCATCCAGTAGCTTTTGAATTTCCTTTTTGACAACCTCTATCATTGGTGGATTAAGGCGTCTTTGAGCTTCTCTCTTTGGGTTTGCATTTTCTTCTATAGGTATTCTAACTTAATGCTTTTATGTTGGCGATCATCCATCCAATAGCCCCTTTGTAGTCTCTCAAGACTCGAATTAAATTCTCCTCTTCTAATTCTGAAAGTTTACTGGAAACTATTACTAGTAACGTGTTTCCATTACCTAGATAGGCATACTTCAAGTGTTTCAGCAATGGTTTAAGCTCTATCTCTGGGGCCAGCAAAATAGAAGGCAATAGTTTAGTTTTAGAAGGTGAAAGTTCAAAATACTTACATTAACTTCTAGGGAATTGAATAGTCTCCAATAGAACAACCGTTTCCTGAATTAGTTCTTTGAATGTCATTATCTCCTCCAATTTATCCATTATATTGAGGTCTAAACTTTTGGAAAGTACAGCTTGTAATACATCCCCTTCATGATGCACAAAATGAAATTTTGTTATTGGTTCAATAATATCAACACTAGAAATATTCGACATTGTGTTGGGTTGGCTCATTGCCTTAAAAACATTAAATTTTACCACCTCACGTCGAATTCCATAGTGAGGGTTCCATTATGAACATCAATATCTGTACGTGCAGTACTTAGGAATGGTTTTTCAAGTAAAATATCAGAAGCATTTTTGAGTAGTCGTCCTCCATATCGATGATGTAAAAGTTTTCAGGAAAAATTAGTTCATTTACATTTACGAGGGCATCTTCTAGTACCCATTTTGGATATATGCATGACCTATCTACCAATTGAATAATCACCCCTGTTTCTTTCAAAAAACCCATGTTTAGCAATTTAAAATAGATAAAGGCATTACATTAATAGATGCTCCTAAATCACACATGGCTTTCTTTATGCCAATGTTACCTATTTTGCAGGATATAGAAAACATACCTTGGTCCTTACACTTTGGCGAGAATTTCCTTTGTAGCACTATAGAAACTTTTTCTCCCACATTCACCCATTCATTTCCTTGGAGCTTCCTTTTGCCGGTGCACAATTCTTTTAAAAATTTTGCATAGCGTGGAACCTGTTTAATAGCATCAAGTAAAGGAATATTAATTTCTACCTTTCGGAATATCTCAAGGATTTCTTTTTCCTCTTGATCTTTTTAACTTGAGCACACCTTCTAGGGTATGAAGGAGGTACAATAAATAGTTTATGAGGCATCGGCTCAATGGGAGCTACTGGTTCAGCTTCTTGTTCAATGGCGTGGTCACAACTCATGCTGCTACTAGTTCTGACTCTTTTCCATCCTTTACGATCACAACACTTGCATTTGGACGTAGGTTTGGCTTGGTTTGAGATGGTAATTTTCCTTGGTTCTCCAAACGACTAACCGTAAGAGCTAACTTACTTATTTGCTGATCCATTTCTTAAAGATGTGCTTCAATCTTTTGTTGGAACTTTTCAGTGCTAACAGCTAGCCTTTCTACTATGGTTTCGAGAGATGACTTAGGAGGTTGATACTATTGAGGTGGAGGTGGCCTTGTTTGATATGGTTGATTGAATTGAAGGTTCGTCCCATAGCTTAGATTTGGGTGATCCCTCCACCCTGCATTGTATGTGTTTGAATATGGATCATAGCGCCTTTGAGGTGGCCTTGGGAAGTTCCCAACGGCATCTACTTGTGCAGTTGTGTCTTCAAGTAAAAACGGGCACGAGTTAGTAGGATGATCAAGCTTAGCATAAATCCTACATAATCGTACTGGGTTCGTGTAACACCCCTAACCCGTATCCGTCACCGGAATGGGTTACGAGGCATTACCAAACCAAACACATCTTTCAGAGATTACTTATTAACACATGTCATAGTTTCATAAATAAAACATATCGTTGATTATAACATTAAACTAATCTTTAAAATAAAATTTCTAAATTCATAATATATATACCCAAAATTACAATATATTAAACATGCCTCAAGTCACACCAAATAAGTCATATTTCAAATTTATGATTAATCACATGTGCAACATTAACCATATTACTAAAATGAACATTCATTTAAATAAACTTTCATGAACACAATATACTAATATTTCATTCTTCCATTAGGTCAACAAATGTCATTTAATTCACATCCAAACTATGCATTATTCAATCCCTATAATTAACCACCAAATCAATCATGTAATGTATATACATAACTATACTTTCGATTTACAAAACCATAAGTGTACATTGCCTTCTAATAAAACTTCTAGTAATCTAACATTTATCACATGTAATTTATACATTGCCTTCTAATAAAACTTCTAGTAATCTAACATTTATCACATGTAATTTATACTCAATTCAAGCATTAATTGAATAACTATTATTAACAAAATCCAATCAATAACCAAAATGTTATACATATATATATATGTGTATTTAATTAATATCCAAATTTTACAAGACATATTTTCCTTAGTAAAACTACCATTTCAAATCGACACAAAATCCCATTTCTTAATCCAATTTTTCTTAATCTAACTTGGTTCACAAAAGCATCCAATATTACCAATTCAATAAGAACATAAAAGTTAAACATTTGATGTCAAGATTTAAACATCATGTCCGAATTTAAAAAAATAGTATTATCATCAATATTTCATTACAAAAGCCAAAATACTCAAATATCATATATGGAACGTTCAACTCCATTTACGATACAATTTATACCGTTCTATATTAGAACATTAACAATTCATAACCTAGATACATTTCATAAAGTACATAAATTAAACTTACTAAATCAATAGCCATAAGCTTAACATGGCATTATTTCAAACCATAAGTATTTTCTAAACACATCTCACGCACATAACATGTATTTTATCAAACACATCATTCATTTATATACATATATTATAATCGAAAACTACTAAGCTTAAAATTTCATTCTTAGCCATTTCATTATATACATATCAAACATTTCACTTACATATACAGTACATATTAGTTAACTAACACATGAATTAATCTAATTCAACTAACATCCAAACTTACCTTATTACCAAAACACATCAAGTAATCTTATCAAATCACATCAAGCATCATCCACACGTATATAATAGTCATAGCCAAATCACTTAAACAAGCCATTTTCAAATGGCTCCTATATACATATCCCAAAATCGAACATAATCACAAACTAGCCTGTACATGCCATAAGTATAAGTTCAACTTTATAAAAGTATCGAAACAGTCGATAGTGTGATAGACTTCTTTGACGATCCCCAAGCCCGTATGTGACAGCCCTATTCTGGCCCTAATCGAAAAAGTGGTTTTAGGACCACTCAATCGAGTCCAAAAATTTTTAAAATATTATTTTCCTTGTCTTTATTATGTGAATGGTCATATGTGAAAGTTCGGTGTTTTAATTTTGTCGTTTGGATGCTAATTTATTAATTAATGACTCAATTACATAAAAGAAAATTTAGTGGGACAATGTGTAAGTGCCGAATTGTAGATGTTTTTTTAATATAAAGGGCTTAAGATGCAATTAGACCATGCATAAATTTCATGGACACAATCGGCCATGTGATAGTGGAGAAGCAATGATAATAAAAAGGCTAAGTTGGTAATTTAATAATTAATATTCTTGCATGAAATAGTAAAACATACAAGTGGTTGTTTATTTCTTTGGTTGCGTCGAAAATAAGGAAAAGAAAAAGAAGGAAGAACAAGGGCATTCAGTCACTTTGTAGTTTAAATTAAGGTATGTTTTCCATGAAATTTTCTTTAAATATTTGTGTTTTTGAGTTCTATGGTCGATTCTACCTTAGGCCCATGACTTTAATCTTTGATTTGGTGTTAGTAGGATGTTCGGTAATGGATAGAAATTGATAAATTTGAAAATTTTGATAGGAATGGATGAATTAGTGTTTAATGGACATTATGGTGTAAAAATCCATGTGATTATAAGTTTGTAAGCTTAAATTGTGAAATTTGTGTTTTGTGTGGCTTAATTACTTAAAATTGGCATTTGGCTATGGTTGTTATGCACTAGTGGGATAATCAATTATGGCTTAAAAGATTGTTGACAATCGGCCATTTTGGTGAAATATGAGATTAATGCTTGATTTTAGAAATGAATGCTTAAATTTGTTTATATGTATGGTTGCCGAATGTGAGACTAAATAATAATTTGAATAAGTATTTGAGTAATTGTTAAAAGAATTTGAAGGCTAAACTAGTTGTTTTGCTTATAATGGCCGAATGAGCTTAAATTAATACGAGGTTTGATTTGTTAGTAATTTGGGATGAATAGAATGAAATTTTCCGTTTGTGAATTGTTAATATGAGATTATCTTTGTTTGGATTGAAAAATGCCCTTGTGCTATAATGTTTAAGTGGTTAGTATGTGTATATATGTGACCGAATATGAACCAAAGTGAGAAATAAGGAGAAGGATGGGTTTGAGATTGTAAATTAATGTATGTGACTTAATTTACAATCGGCTAAAGTGATTAAAATGCAGTTAGATATATATATTAAAATGGCCGAATGTGGACATGGATCATGATGTGAGTAAATTGTTGTTAATTCGGTTGTAAAATTTGTCGAATGTGATTAATGATAGAGTATGGGTTAACTTCGATACTCGTATAAGAGTTCGGAAATGTGAGTTGCCGTATGTTTCATATTATGAGAAATTATTGATGTTTGAACCTAAATAAATTAGTTAAGTAATTAAACAAACCGATTTATTTTACCTAGCTCAAGAGCAAAAGGAGCTTAACTCGAAAAGGGGAAAAGTGAAACTAATTGAATAGTCAATTCGTAGTCGTTCGACGACATTCAAGGTAAGTTCTTAAGTGTTTAAGCTTAATTCTTTTCTATGCTTAAGAGTTAAATGAATATACCAAAGATAATGTTAATTATATATATTCAATGTGCCGAATGAGTATTGATTTAAGGCTATAAGCTGAATGTGACTAGTAAATCTAATTTGAAATGGATGTGATGATATGATGTATTTAAAGATCAATTATGAAGAGTGAACTATACTGTATGTGATATATTCGAAGGATGGGAACCTTTGTGTATAAATATATATATTCGGCTATGTATATATATATAAATATATATACAAGTGTGAAATGCAGATTAAGAAGGTATGAAATGATAAGTGTTTTGGTTATCGTAATGTGACATTTGGGCCTTGGCCTAGCAAGCTCTAAGCTGGTGAATATTATCGGGCTCCGAGCCTAGCAGGCGTAATGCCAATGAAATGATATTGGACTTAAAAGTCTAGCAGGCTTATTGCCGGTGATGAAATCAGGTTATTACCTAGCAGGCAAATTGCCGGTGAACTATTAAAATTGTGGTGCTATAAGGCTATGTGCTAATACGATATGTGGATTCGTTCCATAAATTAAATTATTCAGGTATGTACAACCTAATTATGTACATGAGAATTAAATGAATTTGATCATTGATGTGAATCGAACATATGAGAAATGGTTTTATGTTTATGTTCAACTATGAACATTTGGTCCTTGTGAAATTATTCGTGAAAGTATATATATATGTGATTACAAATATGGGAAGAATGTTTTAAATGTAGATATGGTATTTTATTCTAGTTCATTTTGGGTGAATTCAAGTTGGCATTGAAATATTAAAATGTTCATGACTACATGAATTCAAAGCTAATTGGATGACATGTTATAAGTACATATATGAAATTTTGTATATTCGGCCATATGGTAGTATGCTTGATAACGTTATATTTGATTTTGAATATTCGTTTATTAAGTGGAAATTTGTTTTATGATGTGAGTACATATGTGAATAAGGTTCATAAATGAGTTAATTGTTTAAAATACTTAAGACTTACTAAGCTTAATTGCTTACTATGAATATTTGTGGTTGTTCTATTTTATAGATCCTGATTGAAAGCTACGAGCTCGGGGATTCACGTCCAAAGTCATCCACACTATCGTTACTGTTTTGGTACTCTTTAAAAGTCTATATTTTGAAAGATGGCATGTATAGGCTTAACTCTCTTTTGAAACAAGTTATATTTTGAATTTGTATATATTCTAGCCATGCGAAAATGGCTTGCCTAATTGCTAAGTATGAACGTATGGTTTGATGAAATTATGTGGCTGATCATTATGTAATTATTCACTGTTATTTTGATAAATATGTTTCAGAGGTTAAGTAAATTAAAATCATATCAATCATGTATGGTTAAATGAAGTAGTTATAAGTTTCCAATGGTGATAATTGTATAATATGACTTGGTTGTGGTTTGCCTTGATACTACGAGATTCGGTTATGCCCATTTACAAGTAGTCACTTTTGAAATTTGTTAAGTGATCATATGGTAAAATAATGAGTTATGTTTACGTTGAATGATTTGTGTTACTAAGTTAGTACAATCAGCTAGTAGTAATATTAATTAGGTCATTATTTGATATTTGTTATATGTTCAAATAAAAAGGATGAGAATTTTGTAGTTGTTTCTATAAGTTGTGATGTAAAGAATTTCAAATATTGTGTTATTAGCTATATGATTATTGATTGATTAATTATATGTTGCAACTTAATTGGTAATAGCTATTTTGACTAATGGAATTTGGTTATCATATGAATGTGTGGAATTGGGAATTAATCGTTAGCTTTGTATGGTAATGCCTCGTAATCATGTTCCGGCGATGGATACAGGATTAGGGGTGTTACACCGTAACTAGCTTCCAAAATCTATAAAATAGAGAACAAACATTCACACATAGCAAGCTATCACAACTTAGTAAGTCATAAGCAAATAAAAGAATCAATGTCATTATTAACTCAATTAAACCAAACCAATTCATGCTTTCATAATCACATATAATCTCAAACCTGCAAAATCATATACAACATATACATTCGTTGTAACACCCCAAACTCGGCCCAGACATTATGACCAGATCTGGTGTGTCACATGGACAATTAACAAAGCTTTGATCTTCGTTTAATAAAATGTTATGTTGATAAAACCATATTTCACATATTATAATTTAAACATTATTAGTTTATAATAACCGTATCTACTATCAAGTAAAATCCACTTTTTAAAATAGATCTTATTGTTGTGTTATCATTGTTAAGTTAATCATTCGATACGATATGTATGTTTGAAAATGTTTGATTGAGTTTGGAAAACCCGCATAAACTAGTCTACTATTGTAAAAGAAACAATAAAGAAAAACCCAAAACGGAAAAAAATACCCGAGTGGCCTTTTTATAACTTGAAACCGAAATTAAGGAAAAGAGATAAATATAAATAAAGTAAACTTGGAAAAAAACTATAAACCAGAAATGAAGCACGTGGCCACTCCGAATCCCTCGCAGCTCCAAGTCCTCTATGGTTGGGGGTCACCTGCACGAATGGAAAAAAAAGGGGTGAGTTTGTGAAAACTCAGTGTGTAAGGAAACCCAACCAGTGTCAGAGATTAGTCAAGCTCAATCTGGGCCGAAGCCCTATTCAGTTACAGATTAAACTGGGCCTTGGCCCTTTTCAGAATCAGAGTGGGCCTTGAGCCCATTACAAAAGCAATCAGAGGGTAAATATATGAATGCATGTATGCAAGCCCAAGCCCAGTCCAACCCTACACACCACCCGTACCAGCCCTACACACCATGTGGGGAATAACTCAACCCACCCAGCCCTACACACCATAGTCGCAGCAGAGCTACTAATACAGAAATCGTGGCCAAGCCACCAGAACAGTAATACGAGGTAGAGCCTCTTAACAGATTACGTGGCAATGCCACTTAAACACTTCCTCCATATACATAACCCAACCCGATGCAAATTAGAAAATTACATGTCATGGCATACAGAATATCAAATATAGTAACATGCGAATCAGTCAGTTATTTCTAGAGGTAAAATAGTCATTTAGCATCCAAGGGTAAAATGGTAATTTTCACCCTTTAGGGGTATTATGGTCATTTCGCTATGTCTCTAAGTCTTACGCTTAATACAATCTTCTAGCAAGTCCAGCGTCACTTCAAGCGACTTAGATAGCCCCTTCATTTATAAAATGTCATCGGCTCGAAAACCCCTAATGAGCCCGAGGGAGCCCACATGCTATTATGGCCCGCTCTGTCAGATTTTACACATATTATCACAGAATTAACGTCCATCTTACGACAAAACACTTGCCAAATACTTTTACCCATATGGGCCATTAAGCCCATTGGGCCCAATTCTAGCCCATCGAGGCCCAAAACCACCTAGTGCACGAATACGCGCCCAGTAGCCCTTATCATCCAATAATCCAGATTTATGATTTTGAAATGACTCACGAGCATTCATACGCTCGCAAGCCCGCGAAATGCCGGCATTTCGGCATTTCAGCTTTTCGGCTTTTGCCGATCTAGTCTACTAGAGGGTGTCGTTACACACCTGTTCACGACTATGCTGAGATCCTTCGTATGTTTAACCTACATCAGTTTAATCATTATGTCAAACATTTTGGCATTTCGGCTTTTCGGCTTTTGCCGATCTAGTCTACTAGAGGGTGTCGTTACACACCTGTTCACGACTATGCTGAGATCCTTCGTATGTTTAACCTACATCAGTTTAATCATTATGTCAAATTCATGATCCGATTCCCAACTATTAACACCTACCCCTAAAGTATCGGCCATAACCATATAATTCAATAGACACTTGGCCGAGATCTACAAAATAGATCTAGATCACCCTGCAATCACTTGTCCACCAACACCTTTCACGAGATCAACCCCTAAGATCGGCTACGGAATCACAAGCAGACAACAAAAGAAAACCTTGAATCGATTTCCAAAGGTGGAGACTGACAAGTGCAAAAGGGTTAGGAATTTCGGCTTTTTATCAACCATTAGAAAGAAAAGAATAGAAAGGAGACTACTTACCCAAAAATCTACTTGACTGCCTTGCCACATGAAAGAACCACCAATCACTAGCCTAGCCCAGATCTATTATAGATCTAGTCAGAACGCAAGAAGAGGAGAGATCTATGGGATTCAACTTTCGAAAAGAACACACCAAAGAATATGGAGGTTTCGGTTTTGAAAGAAAAGGTGGAAGGAGAAGAAGATATTATGAGAAGAAAGGTGATGGTCAATAGAGAGATGGAAGGCTTGAGGGTTCGGCCTTTGGAGGAGTGAAGACAAGGAGGGTTCGATCAAAGAAGAAGTCGGCTAGCAATAGTCCAAATGGTTCGGGTTTCGGCTTTTGGAAGCAATCAGCCAAGAGAACTTAGGGAACTGATTTCAAATAATAAAGAAGAAGAAAAAGAAGATATGGAGTATAGGTTTCGGCTTTAAGAAGAAAGGAGGAGAAAGAGTCACACTTTTTTTGGTAATTCGGCACAAGAGAGTTTATGACCTTCTGTTTTCGGCTTTTAGAATCAATAGGGAGAAGGAAAAAGAAAGAGTAAAGAGCCCTCAAATGAACTATACCTCTTTGGCACAAAGAAACTGACCACACTCACGAAAACCTGAAAGATTGCCAAAAAGAAATTGGCACACTCATACAACAAATGCCGAAAATGCTAGCCCTTACCCCCTAGCCGAATTTGCACATCAAAAAGTCCCTCATTTGGCCAACTCTCCCTTCATACTCAATCCCTAAATTTTCTCCCCTTATGACTCCTTAATCCAATCCCATGAACACTTCAAACTTCTTCCTTCAGATTTTAACTTCGAGTCCACTTCTTACCATGCACATGCAATAAAATAAAATAAACACCTTGCTCACCAATGGATTCGAACCTCAGCTCCTTCACAAGCTTCCACACGCCAATCTCATGCTTTAAATGACGCCACCTTGCCACCTTTCCACAGGCTTCCTTAAGCCTTAAATCCCCAACATTAATTTAAAAGTGCACCTAGCTCAAGTCCCTCCTCACCTAAAGCTAAAATTTAAAATTTTGCCAGACTTTAAACTTAGGCCTTCTAAAGGTCCACTAAGCACACTCAATTCACTACTTCATCATATTAAGACATGCAAAAATAAATTCAAACAGAAATTCAAAAACCCTAAAATTGGGGCGTTACATTCATGTATCAACTTTAACTTGGCCGAAATACACATATATCCATTATAAAAGTTATCATTTACTTCCAAAGTCAAAATATCATCATATAACCAAATATATATACACATTCATATATGTATACACATGTTTCACACTTTAATATCACATTTTTATATCATTTGGTTGAATATAGATTTACATTCAATATACAATTAACCAACTTTATAACATGATTCATATCATCACTTCAAATACCAAAACTTACCTTAGTTTCAATACATTAACTAGCACATACCTGAACCTTTTAATTCGATTTCGCATTCGGTCCTTACTTAACATTGCCCGTTGAACCATTCGAAATTGAAAACAATACGCGGATAATCAGAAAGCTCATACAATGCCAATGTCCCAGACGTGGTCTTACATGCATATCACATATCGATGCCACTGTCCCAGATAAGGTCTTACTCGTAAACAAATATTAGAGTCACATATTGATGCCAACGTCTCAGACATGGTCGTACTCGTAAACACATATCAGAGTCACATATCAATGCCAGCATCCTAGACGTGGTCTTACTTGTAAACACATATCAGAGTCACATATCGATGCCATGGTCTTACTCGTAAACACATATCAGAATCCTATGTCATGACATATGTATCCTATCTATTTCTAAGGTTCATACGGGGCTTATGTACGTCGTATCTCGGTAAAATCGAACTCCGAAACATTTCTCCCAATCATAATACCTTTCGGCCAACACATATAAAATCTCATAAATTTCAATTCAGCATTTCAAATTCATAGATAATCAAAATTAACGACATATATTTACTTATAAACTTACCTTGAACAACGATGATTGGAACGTGACGACTATTCAATAACTTTGGTTTTCCCCCGATCTAAATATGATTTCTTTGGTTCTTGATCTAAACATATTCAAATTAAACTTATTCAAACACAATTTCATTCAATTTAATCCAAAAATAACTGGGAAAATTACCATTTTGCCTCTGACATTTTACACATTTCAAAATTTAGTCCTTTTTGTAGAAAACACAAAATATGAAAAATCTCACAACAACATAGCTAGGCTGAATCTTCATTATGATCATACAAGTCCATACATTCCATTAAATTCACATTTATAGTCCCTCAATTTACTTTTTTTACAAATTAGCCCTAATTACTCAAATTCATCAAAATTCAATTACAAAACATGTTAATTTATCACATCTCCTTTATTTTGAAGCATTAAACAACAATAATCACAAGCTTTCAACAATGGCAAAATACAAAATCATCACCAAATTCAAAAATTGAGACATGGGTTTGATGGATAACATAACAACGGTCTAAAAAACGTAAAAATTATCAAAAACTGAGCTCAAATCACTTACCTGATTAACCATGCAATTGTCGAACCATTTAAACAACCATTTAAACCATGCAAGTTGACGTATAGTTTGATCTACCATGTCATTTGAATCTTCGGATGAGTAAATATCTTTGGTATAAAATCCTTCTTCAAAATTAGGTTGTGTTAGTTTACCGCACCAAATAGCTTCTTTTTGAAGTGTTCGAGCAAACTTTCTATCTCTGGGTCAAATGCTAGAGTCCTCAATTCTGACATGGTAATAAAGAAAACAAGCAAAAATTAGAAATTTTCACCAATCCCCGGCAATGGCGCCAAAATTTGATGAGCGTCGAAACCACCAAATATAAATTCCTACGACACATATAACAATAAATTGAAATATAGAGTAGTAGGGTCGAATCCAAAGGGGCTTGTTCTCTAATTTTGCCTTTTCTTGTGACCAGATTCGTTGTTGCAGCCACAATCGTGCCCGCAACTTGTGCGTAATAGTGCTAAAAAATAAAAAAATAGGGGTTTAAATTGATTAAGATAATAAAATAAGGAAATACGAAAAATAAAATAAAATTTGAAAACGTAAAAATAAATTTAAGAAAATAAAATAAATGGCTAAATAAAATATTTTTTAAGCTTAGTGTAACACCCCAAACCCGACCCAGATGTTATGGCCAAATCTAACATGTCACATGGAACTACGTTCGAAAACTGGTCTCATTGATAGAAGTTTAGCTCTAAGTTAAAAACCCTTTTAAAACTTATTATCATTTTATTTCAAAACATTTTCTTAAAGGTTGGTCTTAGTTAAATTCAGTCACTCTAAATCGCGGAAGCTTTTTATGTTGACTATTTGATACGCCTGATTTTCTTGAAAACATTTATTATTTTGAAAATCTATTATCCTATTCTAGCAGTTCAAAATAGTAATAAAAAACCCAATTAAGAAGAATTAAAAAGTTTTAAATGGCCTTATTACAGATATAAATACCCAAACCAAACTGTAGAAAAATAAACAAGCCAAATCTATTAAGCTATAGTCATGTGGCCACCTCCGAGTCTCTCACGGCTCCAAATCGCCTATGGCTGGGGATTACCTGTACAGTAAAATAAAAAGGTGAGTTTGTGAAAACTCAGTGTGTACCTTCCCAACCGATAACAGAAATCAAACATGCAAAACAGACTGGGTCGATGCCCTATGCAATAGTAGAGCAGTCTGGGCTTTAAGCCTTATACAAAAACAGTGTGGGCCCAAGCCCGTAACAGAAATGGAACAAAGCAGATATGTGACCCATCCCATACCAATCCAACCAACACACCACTCGTACTAACCAACACACCATGTGGGGATTAGATAAACCCACCCAACTAGCACACCAAATAACGTAGCAAAGCTGCTAATAACAGAATATGTGGTTGAGCCACCCAAATTAGAATACGTGGCAAAACCACTAAATCAGAACTTCCTCCAAATCAAACCCAACCCTATGCAAACTAACATGTCATAAATATAACGTGCATGCAATGCATCAGACTCAGATAAAGACATATGTATAACTTAAACTCATCAGTTAACCTACCTCTAGGGGTAAAATGGTCATTTGGCCAGTCAAGGGTAAAATGGTAAATTTTACCCCTCAGGGGTATTATGGTCATTTAACTACTTTTTGGTGTCTCAGTACGTAATACGGCCTCATAGAGGGTCTGCCGTCACCTCGAGCGACTCAGATATCCTACATGGCCAAAATAGTGTACATGGGCCCAACCCGCTATTGGGCCCATGCGGGCCCACACGCTCGTGTGGCCCGTTTATCCTAATTTCAGTTATGGCGACATGGGTCTCATAGTTCAATCCATTAATTGTCACTTACCGAGGATTTTACCCATGCGGGACCCATAGGCCCAATGGGCCTACATGGCCTATCTGGAGCCATCGAGGCCCATAATAGCCCAAGGCTACAGAACCGCACGTGGTGGCCTCTATAGTCTACCACCCTTGATTTGTGGGCTCGATCTGCCTCACGAGTGTGCAAATGCCGGCGTGTCGGCATTTCAGCCTTTCGACTTTGGCCAATTTGCAGTAAAACAATGAGGGTGTAATTACACACCTGATTACGAATCGTGCGATTAAATCACTCGTACTGAACTTATAATCCAACAAACACGTTGTTAGCCAATCGTCACTTTAGGGTTAAACACCTTTCAAAACTTAACCAAAATACAACCTTTCTTACCTGGCGTGAACGAAGTCCTTAGATCACCTAAAGCCATTGACTACAGCCGTCTACACTTCTTAGTCAAATATCTGTAATAGCACGCACCTTATTAGACAAAATCGTCTATGAGAAAATGACTTAAAGCCCCAACACACAGTTATAGAGAATTTAACCATATAACACTTACCCCGAAATCGATCGATTGTCGATGGAGGGGTTTCTAAATCCTCAGATAACTCTTCACCCTTCGTGGACTTGAACCCAACCACTTATTCGTAACCAAAAAAGTAAAGAATCAGTATACAAAGACCGAAACATTCGGTTTTAACCCATAAAGAAGATTAAAAAGTAAGAACACAACATCAATGCCGCAGCAATACTTACTTAAAATCGATTGGTAGAGAAGGGAAAAGTTGAAGAAATCGACTAGAATAGATTACTATATTAGGCCAAACACCCAAAATAAAGAGGAAGTGATAAGGAGCAAGTTCACAGAAGAGGCCTAAAGAAGCAATCGACTATGATTGACAAGAATGAGGACTAGAAGAGAAAGATGAAGAAAATCGAAATTGAAAGAAAGAAGAAAAAGAGAAAAATAATAGAAGACTTTGAAAACCAAAAATACGGTGGAATGAAGAATAAATAAAAAAAATAAAAAGAGAAAGAATGGTATTTATTTTGATGTAAGTGAACAAAACTAGAAAGTGAGAGGGAACTATTCAGCAACTCACAAGAGGCAAGAAAAGAGAACAATATCGGCACTTCGGGACTCTAAGCAAAAGACCAAAAAGAGCTGAAAAACCAAAATGAATTCTAAAAACCAAACCAAAAGTCCTACCCAACTAAAATCACAATCAGCACAACAACAAAAACAACCTCAAAAGCCTTCAATATGCCAAATGCCCACTACCAAAAGGTCCCCTAGCCGAAATTGCAGCCCCCAACAACCCAATCAGCTCCAACTCTACTCCCCAATGAACTCCACGATTTTCTCCCCCTTTTCCTCCTCCCAATATCTACCAACCCTCATCCATATCCCATGATCTCCTCCCTTTGACCAATTCCACAACAACCTCAGTAGAAACCCATTACAACTCAAACACCAGGTGCCACAATTGCAAAAATAAACACTTCAAAGCTCCCTCCACGATTCGAACCCCAGTTCTCCTTGCCATACCTGAAACGCCACTCCACTAGGCCACAAGCTCTTCTTGTGACATAAACCAGTCATAATTTAATATAAGACCTAAATGCTAACATCAAGGTTCCTTTAAGCCCAAAATTAAAATTTTGCCAAAGGCCAGACTTGAACCCAAGCTTCCTAAAAACCCTCAAACACACCTAAACAACCCAGCCAGTAAAGCAGACATGCAAATTTATCAAATTAAGCAAAATTAAAGACCCTATAATTTGGGGCATTACACTTAGCCTTAGCCTCGATGTACTCTAGTCTTGAATCGATACTTGAAATATATTTTCCCTTCCAAGCAATAAGTTGCTTATAGAGACCAAGAATGTCTCGATCACCAACTTTCCTTATGTAGTTAATCCCAGTATGACCTACAAACTGACCCTTGTCAAATTTCTAACTAGGATACATGTGTACGCAACTTAAGATTTCGACAGCCTGTGATCTGAAAAGCCCAACTCGAATCAACGGCCTCAACCACGTGGGTCATTTAAATCTGATCTCTATCTCCCTTGATGGAATCCAACTAGTTTTTCTTCGCGAGAATTCGAACACAGCACGACCAATTCGTCTTCACAACTATACGCTAAACAAATCCAACCCAACGTGTACTTTTTGAATTGAAGCTGAATCAACTCTAAGGGACGAATTTGTACTATCCTGTATACCGGAGAGATAGAAAATATTGTGTTGAGAGGTTCAAATCTCACGAATGTTTTGTTGGAGTAATTTTCGGGCTAAAGCTAAGAAGGTTTAGTTAATCATGAAAAAAATCATGCTTTGAAAATATATTTGTGAAATTATGGGTGATGGAAAGGGTTAAGGCCTTGGAAGGAAATTAAACCAAAAGATTGAAAAAAAGAAAAAAAAATTGAAATTGGCGGAATGAAGTGACGTAGACACAAGTAATGGAAAGGAAAAAAAAGAAAATAATTTATTAAAGGCTAAAGCCAAGTGTGTTGAATTGGTTGTAGCTACTAGTTATTTATACACACTTTTAGTGCTAAAATTTAGCTAGATATTTTTCTAAATATTATCACTAAATAATTCTAAATTTAAAAATCAAATTTAAACCAGAATTTAAATTAATTACAGAGTTGTAACAATATAAAAAATCCTTCAATCTTTATCCAGCCACTTTTAAAAAAAATCTTCAACCCTTCAATCTTTAGCCAATCATCTTTGAATCTTCAATCTTTCAATCAAGCCGTCCTCTTTGCTTTTTTGTTCCAATTTAGCCTTTTTCTTGTACGAGTTTGAATTCGGCACAACAACTTCATTCCTGACAAGAAAAATCCAAATTTAATAGCATTTTATTTGATAATTAGCCAAAAAATAAATATATTAAAAATATGAATTCATCTTGCTATCAGTATGTATCTCTAATTTCATCTTCGTATCATATTTTGATTAAGTTTTTAGGACAATTTTTTTTTATTTTCAAAGTTTTGTTCCAAAAACCCTAGAAACACTAAATTGGTACTTTCCACCCTGGCCTTAATTTTCTCTCTCACTGCCCCTACCGTAGGAGTTTTCATCCACTCGCTGGTGAAACCTTAAAGAGAGCATGTGGGCCTCACCTATCGTTGCAAGGATTTGCCTCTTTGTTTCATGCACCGCGCATGACCTTCACCTTCTTCCAGTTTGTTTTTTCTGACTTTGTTGCAATGCTCTTTGCTCCTTTCCGGTCATTGTCCTCTAATTGATGGTGTATTTCAGCTAATTTTTTTTTTTGTGTGTGGGACATCTTTTGTGTTTTTTGGAGTGGTTTTTATTACAATTTTCCCAAGCTGATTTTTAGGGTATTAGTTGTTTCTTTTTCAACATTATGTCAAAGGACGAGAAGCTCGTGATTCAAACCTATAGTCCCTTGTTGCAAATCAATAATGTGAAGCTTGATGGATGAAATTACCTTGCTTGGTCAAGGTCCTGCTTGTTGTTTATTAAGGCTCGTAGATTGCTGAGGTACATCACTAGTACCACATCGAAACCTTAACACACTGATTCAACTTTTAGTTAGTGGGATAAAGCAAACTCTCTTGTTATTGCATGGCTTATCAATTCTATGCAACCCCATATTTCCAAAACTTATTTGTTGCTTGATACTATGAAAAAGATTTGGAATGTTGCTGCTCTCACCTACTCTCATATTGGGAATGATGCACAAATTTTTTAAATCCATAATAAAGTCCATGGTGCAAAGTGGGGGAGCTAACAATTTCTCAATATTTTGCTAAATTAAGTGGCTTGTAGCAGAAAATTGATTATTATCAAGATATTCAAGCAAATTGTACCAGTGATGACGAGAAATTTCAGAAGATGATGGAGAATGAGTGAATTTTTGATTTCTTAGCTGGGTTGAATACTGAATATGATTAGATTCGAGTTCAAGATCTTGGAAAAAATGCTTTCACTTCTCTTTATGAGGCATACTCTTTTGTACAACAAGAGGAGAGTCAGTGTGTTGTTATGCTCGATAATCCAACTATTGAGATAGCTAGCCTCATTACTAACCAGGATGGTACATCAGGTGGTAAGTTTGACGAGGATCACTTGACATGTGACTACTATGGTAAGCTTAGACACACAAAAGATTCATGCTAGAAGTTACATGGTCGCCCCGCTCGAGGTCGTAGTGGAAAGCGAAGGGGTAATTCTCGGTGTCAAGCAAATTTGTCAGACTTTATGACAATAGAAGACAAGTCCACTTTTGCTGGGAATTTTACCTCTAATGAGATTCAACATCTCCGACATCTATTGTCTCAATTGGACTCTACATCGAGTGCTAAGTCTAATCATGCGACATCAAGTACTGTTTTAAATGCTCCATCTACTTCTTAATCTTGGATTACTGATTCCAGTGCGAATAGACATATGACAAGGTTAAACAAAAGTTTATTTAACTACACTAATTGTCCATCTAAATACAGTGTAAGAATAGTCGATGGCCTCCTTACTTTCGTCTCTGGAACATGTTTTGTTATTTTTACTCCCAATATCACTTTATCCTTTGTCCTAACCTTTTATCTGTTAGTACTATCATTAAAGCATTAAATTGTAAACTTAAATTCTTTCACAACCATTGCATCTTTCAGGATCTGTAGATAGGGAAGATGACTAGCATTGGTAGATTGTTTGATGGCTTATATCTTCTGGATCAATCGCACAGTATGTCTCACCCTTATTTGGAGAGAATAAAGATGTCAAGTGGGAGATAATTCAGTGGCATATGCGGTTAAGACATCCATCATTTATTTTGTCGAGATGTTTCCTAGTTTATTTCCAAGAACTCAATTGGATTCTTTAGTTTGTGATGCATGTAAGTTTGCTAAGCATACAAGAACCGATTATCCTTTACATAATAATAAAAGTAATGTTCCTTTTGATATTATTCATTCTGATGTTTGGGGCCCTACTTGCCTTACTTTTTTATCTGGTAATCATTGGTTTGTTACGTTTATCAACTATTGCACTCGGATGACATGGGTTTTTTATTGAAAACCAAAAGTGATGTTTTCTCATGTTTTTGTTCTTTTCATAAATTGATTACTACTTAGTTTGATGCTAAGGTTAAAATTTTGTGAACTAATAATTGAACCAAGAATAACTTTAATAATTATTTAATATAATATGGGATTCTAAATCAAACAGTTGTCTTAGAACAAGTGCTTAAAATGGCGTTACGTAAAGGAAAAATCGACATCTTTTGGGGGTTGCTAGATCAATTATGTTCACTTTGAACCTCCCAAAGCCTTACTGGGGGGATGCAATTTTGGTTGCTTTTTAGCTCATTTATAAGATGCCTCTTCGAGCCTTTAATTTTAAAAGTCCCATAGAAATCTTAGAGGGCAAGACAGATTACCGGGTTTTACAGAAGGTATTTGGTTGTGTTAGCTTTATTCATCTTTGACATGGGAGCAAACTGGATCCTTAAGCAATCAAATGTGTTTTCATTGGATACTCTCCCATATAGAAGGGTTACAAATGTTATCATCCATCATCTAGAAAGTATTATGTAAGCATGGATATAACATTTTGTTAGGATAAAACTTACTTTTCCTTATCACAACCTTCAAGGGGAGGTTATTGAAAAGGAAGAGATGACACATTGCTCTCTTACTCTAGGGAGAACTTAGTTCCAATAGAGACTTTGGTTCAAGAGAACACTAGTGGATGGTTGTTGGATAGGCCTAATTTAAGGACATACATTACAAAAAACAAGAAAGAATATTCCATCATACAATCTACTTTGTGCCTTGACTCTTCACTTCCAGGTGAGTCTTCTTTACCTAAATTTGCTACTAATTTAGAATTACCAATAGCCCAACAAAAAAGTGTTAGAACTTGCATCCTATCTTTGAATTTGTCTCTTATGATTCCTTGTCCCTATCATATAGAGCTTTTGTTTTGTCCTTGTTCTCTATGTATGTTCCACAGGGTTGGAGAGAAGCTATCATTGATCCAAGATGGAATAAGGCTATGATTGAAGAAATCTGGGCTTTAGCAAAAACTGAGATGTGGGAACTAGTTAATCATCCTAAGGGTCAGAAAATGGTTGGCTGCAAATGGGTGTTTATTATCAGGTATAAAGTGAATGGTTCAATTGAAAGAATTAAAGCCAAATTAGTAGTGCAAGGATTCACTCAGACATATGGAGTGGATTATCAAGAAACATTTCCTCCAGTTGCTAAATTGAACATGATTAGGATCCTTTTATCATGTGCAACAAATCTCGACCCTGAAACTTATATTAATTTGATGTAACGAATGCCTTCTTACATAAAGACCTGGAAGAAGTGCATATAAAAGTTCCTCTAGGATTTAAGGATAAAGATACTCAAAAGAAGGTGTGCATACTGAAAAAAGCTTTATATAGACTAAAGAAATCTCCTAGAGCCTGGTTTGACAAATTTAGTAAGGTCATGGTGTTGTTTGGCTATCAAAAAAGTAATGTTGATCATACACTTTTATAAAACATCACAAGGGTAAGATTACTCTCCTTACAGTTTATGTTGATGAGATGCTTATGACAGGAGATAATAAAGAAGAAATGGCCTGTCTTAAGAAACAATTGGCTTAGGAATTCAAAATCAAAGACTTGGGAAAGTTATAATATTTCCTCGGATTAGAAGTGGCTAGATCGAAAGAGGGAATATTTATTGCCCAAAGAAAGTATGTCTTAGATCTTCTGGCAGAGATTTGCATGTTGGGTTGCAAACTAGTAGAATCACCTATTGAGAGTAATCACAATTTACAAACAAAGGAATTGATGAAATGCTGGATAAAGGTAGATATCAAAGACTCGTCAAATGATTGAATTATCTCGCTCATACTTGACCTGATATAGCCTTTGTAGTTAGTTTGGTAAGCCAGTTTATACATGATCCTCACGAAGCCCATATGCAAGTAGTATTGTGAATTTTGTGCTATTTGAAGTGTTAAAGTATGCCCAAAGACCAATAATGAGATTATTGTAATAACATACTTGTTTTACCTTGTTTATTAATATAAGACAATGCCATTATTATTCTAGTTTCTTTTCTGTGTATATAAATAAAATGTTTTATAATAATGCTTTGAGAATAATATGATTATTTTTAAAAGGTCCTTAGTTGAGCATTATGGTGGGCTTGGACAACAATAACGCATTAAGACTAACATGTAATTTATTGATGACAAGGTGTTGTCATTAACATGGGATGTCAAAATCAATACATGAGTATGTGTGTTAGAGAACAACATATTGGACTAACGTGCTATGAGTATGTTTCTTGGATTATTATGTAATAGTCACAACATTACTTATAGTGATTACTATGTATACGATTCTTAGACTTCAGATCATCATTTTCTCAACAACGTGAGTCATATATTTTGATACAGTCAAACATCCACCGTAATTGGTTGTTCTATAAAGGTTGATGTTGGATATACCACAATCTATGTAGTGGGATATGGTTGACCAATATAGGATTTGTCTCTCCTACATAATGGGAGCAATATCTTAGGCCACTTGATTGAGTGAGACTAGAAATGCATTGCCATGCTCAAATAAGTTGATCTGAGATATCATACTTATTTTTTAACATAGTCTACTCAGGACATCAAGAAACATTAGATGGACTATGCAAGTGTGACTATTCCATGACTTGTGCCCATTCTAGATATAAAGGAAAACAGAATTTAATACATGACGGGTTAATCACAGAGAGGTTATGTCGAATCATGACTTCTTGTAACTTAAGAAGCAATGATACACTGCTAGATGCCACTCATTGTTTGTAATATTAGATTCGTTATAGTATTACTACGAACATTACAAGAATCTATAGGGTCACACCCTATGGTTGAAATGAACGGAATCCAAGCATAGTTGGTATTGTTTTTGGCTATCACATGAACTAAATTGATTATAGAATTAATTTAATTGGGCAGTTAAATATCGAACGAATTCTATGTACAAGTATGTTGTACACATAATGTGGATAGGGTTATATTAATATGTATGAATTTGATTCGTATAAAATTAACTAAACATAATTTACCAAAATCCTTGTTATAATTATTGTAATTATAATTTACAATCAAATTTTTTATAATTATTGTAATTGTAATTTTTCAGTCAATCGTTATTATAATTATGGTAATTATAGTTATTATATTCAGTTAATTATTATAATAAATTTTGATTCATATTAAGATATCAAGTATTCCCAAATTAGGAAATATAGGGTTTTCCATAAAAACCTTATATACCTGAAATATAGTGCATGAGGTCTAGTAGTCGTTAATGAGTTTTTCTCTCTGAAAAAGTTTAAGAGAGTTCTTGTTGTTTGTTGTCACATTGGGTGGATTACGTAAAGGCCAAAACTTTTCGTAGCGACTTGGAATCGACATACAACTGTGTAATCAGTTTTACAATAGTTATCTTTGGCTTTCTAGACGATTAAAGGTAACCGTCCATACCTTTCTCACCCCAATTCGTTTCTCACGTATGGATCCTTGGATGTGATCACCAGATTTATTTTTTCATTTTGCCATGGGGTGTGCTGGTGTTCCAACATGAAGTTTGTACCAGGCAAAGGTTGTAACACCTCAAACCCGGCCCAGACGTTATGGCCAAGTCTGGTGTGTCACATCACCTACAACTAACCATGTTACCTAGTTACTAATATTAGGGTGAGCTTTTGCAAACCTGATATTAAAGTTCAAAGAAAAATTCCCGGTTAATTGGTGAACGTCCTATTCATTTTAGTTATTAAGAGAATCATGTTAAAACTTAACATTGTTACTCGTTTGAAACGTGTGATTGATTTTGAAAACATTTGAATAAAGTTTAAGAAAACTTACGCAGCTTTGCTCATAGCATTAGAAGTAAAGTATAAATAAGAAGTTGAAAACCCAGAATAATTAAAGCGGCCTTATTACAACCCAAAACCATAATGGAAATAATTTAAAAGTAAATAAAATAAAACTGAATTAATTGTAGTCCATGTAGCCACTCTGAATCCCTCCCAACTCCAAGTCCGCCAGTTTAGGGCTCACTTGCATAGATGGAAAGAAAAGGGGTGAGTTTGGAAACTCAATGTGTAAATAAAGCCCATCCAGAGCCCAAATCAACTCAAGCCCATTGGGCCCAAGCCCTTTCCAGTCTCAGTGTACACTGGGTTGAAGCCCTATTCAGATACAGTAAACTGGGCCTTAGGCCATTTCAAATAACAGTACGGCCCGTAGGCCCATTACAGTAACAGAACAGATATTAATTATGAATGCAAGCCCAAATCTAGCCTAAATCCAACTGCTACACTCTACCCGTACCAGCCCTACACTCCATGTGGGGAATAACTCAACCCACCCAGCCCTACACTCCATAGTTGCAGCATAGCTGCTCAGATAACGGTAAAATGAGGCAAAGCCTCCGGTACATGGTCAAGCCACTATCAGTACTTCCTCCGTCATTAACCCAGTCCCATGCAACAGATATTCATGATATGGCATACAGTAGATAGAAACAGTAAAACATGCATTTTCAATCATGTTTAGCCCTAGGGGTATAACAGTCATTTTGCACCTAGAGGTAAAACTGTAATTTCTCACCTTTAAGGGGTATTTTTAGTAATTTTATCAGTTTTTAGGGTTTTATGCATATTTCAGTCCTTGCTAGTCTAACTTTCATCCCAGTAGTTAATTTAACCCATTTTAGCAGTCTTTAGTTACCGGGCCCTAAAACCCCTAATGGGCCCTATAGTGTCTATAAGCTACTTGAGCCCATTTAGTCCAAGTTTTACGATCGATTTACCAATTTAAGCAGCTTTAGACCTACAGTCTATCAGTATACGTTTATTACCTATTTTTACCCATATGGGCTCGTAAGCCCATTGGGCCCACATTCAGCCTATCGAGGCCCAAACTTACCGAGGTGCACGAAATTGCGCACTCATCAACCTTACCACTTGCGATTACAGATCTAAGGATTTCCAACTGACTTACGAATGCTCGTATGCTCATAAGCCCACGAAATGCTGAAATTTTAGCATTTGACTTTTCGACTTTTGCCGATTTGAACTACAAGAGGGTGTTCGATACACACCTAATTTGTGACGACTGCTAACGAGATCTCCCACAGGGTTCCCTACAATCGGTCACTTAGCATATCAGATCCAAGATACAATGACAACCAACATAACCTTACTTACCACAGTCGGCCATCAACACCTAAGACCCTTGAGTTCTTACCTTTGCTGAAGTTAGTGACTAGATCTAGATCTAGTCCTTCCACTTGTCCAAATCCTCAATTAGTAGCCTCTAGATCACCTTAACACAAAATAAATCAGTTGTTAAGACCATTAGAGCCCTATGCCCCAAATCGACAACCTCTTTAAGCACATAGGGGTTTCGGCTTTTCTAAATCTCAAAATAAAGTATGAACAGGAGATTTCGATAACTTACCGAAGATTTAATACTCCAGAATGATTCCAATCCCGTTTCTAACTCAGATCTAGCATAGATCTAGCCTCTAAACATGAGCAGATAGTGAATCTAGAGATCTAAAGATTCAGTTCCCTCCCCCACTATGACTATGATAATTTCAGCTTTTAATGAGATGAAGGAGAAGGAAAAATGAAAACTTTGTAAGGAGAAGAAGAATGAGATGTCGACAAGGCTATGAGATTCGGCTAAAGAGAAAAGAAAGCAAGGGTATTCAATCAATAGGGAAATCGGCACAAAGCAAACTTTCGAGATTTCGGCTTTGAGTAGCAGTCAATTAGTTTGGGAAGAAGAGAATGGTAGATTCAGTTTTGAAGAAAAAGAAAAGAAAAGATGGGTGAAAAGGAGAGGTGGTTTCGGTTTTGGAAGAATAGAAGAGAAGAAAGAAAAGATGAGAGAAAATGAAGAGAGGGTTTGCTAGAGACAATTCGACACAAGGAGAAGAACTTTCTTGTGTTTTCAGCTTTTTTTGGTACACTAAGAGAAGAATAGAACAAAAGTAGGAAACCCTAAGTGCAAAACCCTAATTCGGAATGAAGGAAAAAGAAATTAGAGCTTACCCTAATGGCTATTCAAACAAACGGCACAACCTCCCTTTCTTTGCTAAAATTGTAGCCCCTAAAGCTCTAGCGGAATGCCCCTATCCACATGATCAAAAATTAAAAGTATTATCCACTTACCTTACAACTAGAACCCTAGCCCTAGCACTCAGTCCATATGCCACCTTTTTAGGAGCTTAGTGGCGCCTCATTGCTACTTTACCAAAGGCCTCTTTATGTCTTAATTTACTAACTTTTCCTTAAAGGCCCACTTAACCAAGTCCCCCTTCTCTTTAAACCCAAAATTTGATATTTCTGTCGGGTTTTAACTTAGGCTTGGGCCTTCTAAAGGCCTACTAACACACTTAAACACAATTTCAATAACCACAACACCAAAATTTCAAGATTACATCAAAAGCTCAAAAATCCCGAAAAATCTTAAAAATCAGGGCGTTACAAAGGTATTCTATTCTTCAAAAATAGTCATCTCAAGATAGAAGTATTTAGAGATGCAGATTGGGATGGCTCTTTTGATGATGGAAGATCTAGAACAAGTTATTGTACTCTTGTGGGAAGAAACTTAGCCACTTGGAGGGGTAAGAAACAAACTGTTGTTGCTCGATTAAGTGCAGAGGCAGAATGTAGGGCAATTGTTCAAGGTGTTTGTCAGCTTTTATGGTTCCAAAAGGTATTGGAAAAGCTAAATTTGTTGAACAAAAATGGATCAACCTTGTACTATGACAACAAAGCGGCCATCAGCATTGCTCAAAATCCAATGCAACACAATAGGACTAAGCATATCGAAATAGATCGCCATTGTATCAAGGAAAAAGTAGCCAATGGTGTCTTAAGTCTATCTTATCTAGCATTCAAAAATCAGTTGGCTAATGTCTTTATTAATGGGCTTAGCTGTAAGACTTATCATAATCTTCTTTTCAAGTTGGGCATACGAGACATCTGTACACCAATTTTTCAATTTCATCATACAATTCAATTAATTTTCTATCATTCTCAATTCATCATCATCTCATCATATAATATAACTTGTTCAATTCAATTCCATACAAAATTTCATAAACCTATTAAGTCATGCTACTTTCTATTATATTCAATTCAGCCCATGTTGAGAATCTTTTATTTATTTGACAACATTAAATAGCTAACCTTTAGGAATTATGGCTGATTTTTAGAGATTTTGATTAGAGATATTCTTTTCTTATATGATTCAATGCTTTATATGTATATATATCTGTACATATTTATGAGAAATACATAGTTTTTAGTGAGTTTTTCATCAATATACTAGATTATTTATATCTAATGTCATTAGTCCACGATCTCAATACTCAATTTCAATCATAGCAATTCAATTCAAACAACCATTATCAAACCACTTCAATATCAAATTATGCAAAATATCATGAAAATGCATTAGTTAAATTGATCTCGAATCATAGAAATACTAACTGAAATATCGCATCACTCGTCGTCGCTCTCGCTTTTCCTTTTCCTCTAGGTGGTCAATGTCGCCTTTAGCTACAAATGGTAATTCAACAAATAAACAATATCAAATTTCATCGAATTCACATTAAATTAAAAAGTTAAGCATATTTTTCATTTTATTCAATTTATTCCCTAAACTCGGGATTTGCATAACTTTCAATATATAGCTTTGTATTAAAACCTGATTTCACATTTACTCATTAGGGACCCTATACTTTCTATTCCTAACATAATTTCATAACATATTTTCATTTTATTCAATTTGATCTCTAATGTAAAAAAGTTTAACAATTAAGTTTTACAATTTAGTCATTTTCATGATCTAAGCTTAATTTCTACTAATTCTTAACAATGATAACTTGTTGAAAATTAAAAAATTGAATAAATTGATACATGGGCTAACTAAATTAAGATCTCATGATCATAAATCTATAAAAATTTCAAGAAAAGGGTTTCATTACCTTAATTAATTTTTGGCTGAAAGAAAAAGTTGAAAGCTTTGGATTTATTCTTCAATGGCTACGATGAGCTTTAGGATGATGACAATATGTCCTCTTCCACTAAGTTTTACTATATATACTAAGATTAAATGTTAATTAGCTGAATTAATTATGTTTTCGCTTTAATTAATCTTAGTTTAATAATAATTTAATCTTTAATGGGAATCATCTTAAAAATCCACTATCTCATATTGCAAATTAGTTTCTTTACTATTTTAGTCCTTTGCATAATTGCTATATAGGTCCCAAGCCTTTTTCTTAATTAAAACTCTATAGTAATTAGATATTTACAATTTAGCCCCTAAGCCTTAATTAACCACTTTTTCGGCTAAATTACTTAACCAAATTTCAATATATTTTTTATACTTACTCTATAAATATTCCTATTTAATATTAATGATCTCTGTTTATGAAAATGGGGTTTTGAAATCATATTTTTTGACACCACTGGAAATCAGGTCGTAACACCACCCTATTTAGACCTATGATGGTACACCACTTGGCTTACTTGCCCTTGACTCACCAATGGGGAGATGGCACATGGCATATCAGGATCATAACTAAGGGTATATAAACCTTTATCTTTGACTTAACAAGGGTCTCTCTCTCTCTTCCTCTCTCTCTCTCTCTCTTACAGATTTTCATTCTTCCACCATCCAACTCTATCACTACCATAGCCCAACCATCATACGCAACAGCTCTTCACCTTATGCTAAGCAAGGTGAATTGTCAATCACCAATGCCACCTCTTCCTTATCTAACAAAATAATTTTTTGTTTTAATTTTGTATATATTACATATGTTATTGTTTCTTTCCAACCTTGTAACACCCCTAACTCATCTCTGTCGTCGGGGTAAGGTTATGAGCATTACCGTACAATCGAAAACATTTAAACATGCTAACATTCAATAATTTAAATCATATCATACCCATTGATACACATGCATACTGTCCCTAAATTAAGCCCTTGAGGCCTTAAAAATAGCTTAATAGCAAGTTGGGACTAATTTAAAACAATTTGGAGAGTTTAAGAAAAAGTTGCAAAACAGGGGTCAAATGGCCGTGTGCCTCACACGACTGAGATACACACTCATGTCTCAAGTTATGTAACCTTCGAACTAGGGACAAATAACCGTGTCCCAGCCCGTGCCCTCACTCGTGTAACTCTCTGAGGAGGGTTGCACAGCCATGTCATGCACTCGTGTGTAAGGCCGTGTACCTCTCGAAGTTGTCCTACACGCCTGTGTACCAAGCTATGTGCTAGGCCGTGTAATTCACTGAGTTGCATGCAAAGGAATTCTCAGATGACACATAATTGTGTCACTAGGCCTTGTGCCTCGCAGGGCTGAGTCACATGCCCGTGTCACAGTCCGTGTGGACCCAATTTTACCTAAAACCAAGCCATTTCAGTACCATATCATGCTCAAATTCTCAAACCATTCATGCACACAATTAAGGAACCTAAACAGCACCCAAACACAGATCAAAATATCATTTCAAAGTCCTAACACAACTAACCAATATGCCATTCAAAGGCACCTCAATCAACAACTAAACATTACCTATCTAAACTTGTCAATTATACCATATTTTAATCATCAAATTCTAGTTCAACCTTTACCAAAACATACCACAAACTTAACCATTAACAAATCATTTCAAACATAACATAATAGCCATTCAAATATGCATAGTAGCATAACAAAATTGACCTAATTTGTCAAAGCATCAAATGGTACCAAATTGAGATAAGTTTCAAAACTCTTACATGCCAAAACACCATCAAACCATTCACCAAAATAACATTACAAGTCATCCTATACCATAACAAAACATCCTATACATGTCGTTATTAACCTTGATAAAAAATACTCAAAACTACCAAATTAACTGTTGGATAATGTGATAGGTCTCCGACGAGCTTCCAACCAAATCAAGCTTTCTGATGATCTACAGGAAAAGAAAACAACTAACGTAAGCAAAAATGCTTAGTAAGCTAGTATAAAGGCAAATTAACTACTAAACATATTAGAATAAAAAACCAAGCATAATATTCATTATATTTTAAGCTAACTTTCGTTTTCTATTCACTACACCTCTCATGAATAATTGATGTAGCCTTGATAAACATATATATTTTTCCTTGTAAGCATTTCATAAAACCATTTCACTTAAATGTTTCTTCTTACCACAACACTTACACATTTAACATATAATAGTTCTGTAATTCATCTTTCATTTCAAACTTTCATATAAATATATCATCCCAGAATCACTTACTTTTACTAAACAATGTAAAAACTAAATAAATAGATTAATCATACTTGTTATTCATTTATGAAGCACTTATAGAATTAGTATGAAGTTCATCGTATGCTTCCTGTACTATAATAATTCAATCCAAATTCATTCATAAATATATATAAATATCTATCTTTAGCCGTATAATCGTCATTATAATTATACTCACATATGATCAAGTAGTTCATTGAACATGTAACATATACTAATACCTTGACTATACATTAGCCTTTAATCACATAAATGATTTATATATTCAATTAACATTTAGCCCGACAAACTAGTAATTTGACTCAGATACTTGGGTAACTACACCACACTAGAGGCATCGTAGATGCATAACAAGAACATCGAAGTGCAGATAGGGGCACAAATATGCAAATAGGGGTATCGTAGGGCAAATAAGGACACCAGAGTGTATAAAAAGGCACTGAAGTACATAAAGAGGCACCGAAGTGCAAATCTCGTACAAGCACACATACTAACCCTATTGGCATGCCAATCGTATCCTAGTGATTACTACGTTCAACTGGGTATTTTTATGTAATCCAATACCTTTATACATATTTATCAATCAAGAGCACTTCATTGTTTCCTTACACATTATATGATATCAACATATAAATATACTGTCAATGTGCCATCACAAAGATTGTAACCATCCATTAATCACTTTCATTTGATTAATTCTTCTAATTGATCCATAATAATAATTTATCACATCTTTATCAAATAATTTAACCATAACTTAACTATTTACATTCATCCAAAATGGAAAACAACAATTTCTATCTATATACAAACTTACCAGACTATATCGTAGAAATGACAAAGTATAGGGGCTATTTGGTAATTTTCTCTTCTCCTCGATTTTCCACTCGCTCTCGATCTAAAATAATAATTATATTCAATAAACTATTTCTAAAAGAAATATCAACTCATTTTATGCAGTTAAGCCCTTTTGACATTTTTACAAAATTGCCCCTAAAATTTATCTTTTTTTGCAATTTAGTCCTTAAACCCAAAACTTGCAATTTCATCATTTCTAAATAAAACTCATGCAAACTGTAACACCCCTTACTCATATTCAATGCCAAAACAGAGTACGAGTCATTACTAAACTTATCACACGAACAAACATACAATTTCAAGTCATAAATTTTCGTCCAAATTAAAAACAATTTGCATTTAATCACAAAGTCCTTGATATGAGCCTACGGAACCCAAAACGCGCATTAGAAGTGGTTCAGGACTAAACCGAGAACTTTAGAAAATTTTACAAAACCTAGAAAATTTTCCACTAAACAGGGGTCCTACGCCCGTGCGGATATAGGACATGCCTGTGTGGGCAACCCGTTTGGTCACACACGCCTGTGTCCCAACCCCGTGTAACTCTCTGACTTGTAACTCATGACCAAATTGAGATCACACGGCCAAGTCACACACCCGTGTGCTAGGCCATGTGGAAAATTAATTTTCATAAATTACGAGCAGACTTCACACGGCCAGGGCACACGCCTGTGTTTGAGGCCATGCCTTCTACATGGTTAAGACACACGCCCAGGTCTCTGCCCTTATGCTCAATTCTGAGCATTCTATTTCTCAAAACTAAGGTGCAAGGGTCACACAGCCTAAACACATACCCATGGGACCAGCTGTGTGTCTCACACAGCCTAAACACACGCTTGTGTGTCTACCTGTGTGGACAAAATAAAAGCTATTTACCACACCATTTTGCCACCCTTTAATGCACACCCTACACAACATAACATAACATTAATTCAAGCATATACATGCAACCAAACATCCACAACCAAGACAACAAAACATCATTCATGAAAGGCATCATTATAAAATATACTTATAACCAATATTAGTCCATCTCCAATGGCCTTATTGTAACACCCCTAACTCTTACCCGTCGACGGAGGGTTATGGGGCATTACAGAACAAACACGTGAGAGTCCAAAGTAATTTGCATAAAGTTTCAAGCATTCCTAATCCGGGTACATTGACTATAAATATATATATATATGTATATTCATATTCTGAGCTAGTATTTTAACTTAACTATTACTTAGCATACATGTAGAAAAAGTTTACATGCAAATTACCAAAGTCTTACCTTAGTACTTGACCGATTATGCAATTTCGCTTATAACCTCCTAAAGATTTCCAAAACTTGAGTCATGATATGAATTTGTATAGCATGCTTTAAAGAATTTCACCAAATCGATTAATCATAGCCATTTATAGTCAATTTACCTCTCCCGCAATCATACTTAAACATTTACAAAATTTATACTAAATGTCATCTCAATTTCATACTAGTAATACTTACTTTCAATTATCCCTCTAGATAGATATAATACACACAACATTAATAATCAAAAGCATAATTCTTTCATAAGCATTCATACTCAACCATAACATGCATCATTATGAACATTCATAAGGTGATTTGATAAGCCATTTTCGCATGGCTAATCATATTTACAATTCAAAAGAATCCAAAGTTCGAAACAAGAGTTTTTGCCTATACATGCCATCGCTTAAAATTAAGAACCTTCAAAAGTACCAAAATTTGACGGCGATAGTGTGATGAACTATAACTTGAATCCCTCGAACCGTAGCTTCGATTAAGGTCTATAAAACAAAAAGAAACATAAAAACAGAGTAAGCTTCAATGAGCTTAGTAAGCTTTGAGTAAACTAAACAATTCATGCTTCATAACATCTACTAGGTCACATAACAAAACTCAATTTCAAAAGCCTATCTATTTGGCCGAATACACATTCATATACATGAGGAAAATTCAACATTTATTGCAATTGATTCTTTACCATCTATTATCACCAAATTTCCATTACCATATAAGCATCATTCATAGCCGAATATATGTATACCTTAACAATATAGGTAGAGCATACCATCATGTTTCGTATTTGGACCTTACCAAAGCAAAGTCAATCATTTAAGAAGCATTGAACTTAAATATTTCATAACATACTCGGGTACATATCAACTTAATTTATTACGTTGGCACAAAGTACATACCTGACATTCTTAATACGACGTTCATACTTTACCACAGTTATATCGAAATTCCTCATAGTCTCACACATACTAAAATCACCGGCACGAAGCCTGCTAGGCACGAAGGCCTGAAAGTATCACCGGCACATAGCCTGCTAGGCACGAAGGCCTGAAAGTATCATCGGCACAGAGCCTGCTAGGCACGAAGGCCTGAAAGTATCACCGGCACAGAGCCTACTAGGCACGAAGGCCTGAAAGTTTCACCGTTGAACCCCGGGCAATAATTTATTCACATTCTAATGCATTATATCGAATCTACCATATTCAAAATTCATGCTTACTTTCGTAACGAGCAACACATACAAATACACATTATAACATTTTCCATAAACTCAATTGCCGAATACTATTCATTTTCTATTTCATTTCTATTCGGTTTGATAGAGATTACAATGAAATCTCACATGTATAAACTAGTCATATCTTTCCTTCAATTTCAATATGCACACAGCTACCTTACTTATGCCATCATGTTTATAATTGAATTTTTAACAAGTGAGATCATTTAATCACAAGACATGTAACCTAAATGTTTCATACCATGATTATGTAAATGCAAAGATGATACACTCAAAACTTACCTCGGTATATCCGAACGGTTGCTGACCGGCTACTCTACTACTTTATCCTTTCCCTTATCCGATTTCGATCCTTTATGCTCTTGAGCTTTAATTAAAACAAGCAAGTTTATTCAATTCTCACCTAATATCATTTCCTTAATAGTCATAATAGACAATCACCTATAATTCAATATGAATTATATATATTAAAAGGAACAATAAGCCATGACTAGAATTCATATTTAAAAACTATGTCAAATTCGCATGCTCAACAAAAATTCGCATAATTTATCACTAATGCCATACACAAAAATACATACATGTTCATATGCTAAAAATCTATTTATGCTTAATCTACTCCCCTTTCGGTCTTGACTTCTCAAACCTATCAAATTTATTAACAGCTACCTCAACTGAAAGCATGGGCACTACAATTATATTAAACGTTATGCTATTTACGAAGACATCTTACAAAGTCTTGGCCAAATATAACTTGTACCCTCTCATGGCATAACCATATTCATAACAACTACTCCCAAAATACATCCATAGACTAAACATTTATAAATATAAATATACATAACCGAATTAGGCTTCCTTCATCCAAAATGTGAGATACAAAACATCAAACTTTTAATGTTCCTATTTTACTACCATGGCCGAAACTAGCATGCTATATAAATTCAAAAATTTTCAATGAACTTCGGTTAAGAGCAAGGTAAGAAGCTAACATTACTACTTAACACTTAATTGCAGCCATTCGAGACTTTCTTCATCAACAAAGCACAATTTACAAGCTCTTATAATTTTTCTACTCTTCTACCTAATTGCCAAATGCACCAAGCTCATTTAATTTGGAATTTAAACCATGGCTCTTAACTACATGACCTTAACAACCGAATATTTATGGCCAATTCAAAGGAATTTCTTCCAAATTCATGAAATCAACGTCCCAATCATAAAAACCAAAACATGACCGTGAGCTCAAAGTTCTACCAAAATTAAAATTTCTCACATGGGTTTGCAAGTACACAAGACAAGGAATTCAAATCTTCAATTATAATACAAAATATCCAAAATTTTACCTTGTTTTCTATCCTTCCAAAAGACCGATTGTCCCAAAGCTTCTTCCTCTCTTCTTTCTCTCAACTCACGGCAATAAAGAACAACAAAAAGGGACCCTTGTTCTTTTCATCCCACTTTCCTTACTTTATTTTATTTTATTTAGCCATTTAGTCAATTATCCTAATTTTTTTTTAATATAAAAAACATATCTTAGTGGGAGTAAGTTATCATGGCCGGCCACTATAGAAAATAAATGATAAATTGACATGCAAGTACAAACATTTATGCCATGCACCAATTTAGTCCCCCTTATAAAAAAAATGGCACACACATTTTCACTATTTTACACATAAGTTCATACTAAGAAATCACACATTCAAATAGCACCAAATCTAGACCAATTATTCACACAAATTATTTATCATAAATTTGACATGGAAACTAGCATTTATTAAATATTGTGACTCGGTCTAATGGTTACGAAACCATTTCCCGACTAGGGTCGAATTAAGGCTGTCACACTTATACAAAATGAACTTCTAACCATTATAAGCCAACACATTTGGCAAAATCAATTATGACACATAACGAAATGACCAAGTCCCCTATACATGCCATAACTCAAAATGTTGAATTCATTAATACCAAAATAATTTTGATAGTGTGAATGGATCTTCGATGATCTTCGATCCGAGCTAGCTTGGCGACACTATAAAACATGGAAAAATAAATGAAGTAAGCTAAATAGCTTAGTAAACTTGTATGCAAGAAATAAGCAAACCTTACCACATATATAACATTCAAATAATATAACATGATTAAATGTAAATTTACCATAGTCTCATGTTCATAATTCATTCCATCACAACTTACCTAATATTCATCAATTCACGAATCTAATAATCATAAGTTTTAAGCACATACCTGTACCATCTCCTAATGATTTTACAGATAATCTTATCTTTGACATACCCGTGAACCACTTGGAATAACAATGCCAGATACTCTAGAAATTTTGCACAGTAAGTGCCACATATATAGCCAAAGCTATCTAAGTCTCATATTAAATAATCGCTCGCTCTCAAGCTATCGACGGGCCTGCTCAAACAAGCTGTCAGTCAAGACGTAACTACATGGTGCTGCTCACACAAGCTGTCCAATATCCGTAACATATGGCAGTATACTCAGCCACCGATAGGACATACAAGACCAGCACCCGGATCACATAATCACATAGCACATGGTAACCCTAGTGACATGTCACTTGTATCCTAACCTAATCCTAAGGTTCAAACGGGATTTCTTACTTGTCGAATCATCGTCGGACTCATCCATAGAGTTAAACTTATTCAAATAATCAAACATATAGTTCATGCAATATTAAGGCATTTAAATACAATTATTTTAAATCTTATTTGTAACGTACAAACTTACCTTGGTATAAAAATGGCGAAATGGACCTAATCGTCAAATACTTTGGTTTTCCCCTGATCTAGGTCCGAACCTTGTTTTTCTTGATCTATAATAAAAATTTAACTCATTTAATACTCACATTATTCAATTAAGCCCAAGAATCATATTAAGGAAAAATTACATTTTTGTCCATAACTTTTCAACTTTTTACACTTTAGTCCCTAGGCTCGTAGAATGATTTTCATTCGATCTCTTCATTACCCAAGCCTAGTCGAACTTATCTCATGCTCATAACATCCCACATATTTCATTTATTCACATTTTTACACACATTTTATAACATTTTACAACCTTTTACAAATAGGTCCTTATTTGACAGTTTCATCAAAAATCACTTGGTAGATGTTGTTTATCTAACACCAAACATACATTTTCTACCATTAAATATCAAAACACACAAATATCTAACATGGGTAAAATTTTAGACTTTGATTTTCTTTCAAATTAGTCCTTGAAATATCTAAATCAAGTTACAACATTCACAAAAACATAAAAATTATTAAAACTGGGCCAAAGATAGACTTACAATCGAGCTTGGAAGTGGCCAAAACCCTAGCTATCGACTCCCTTGTGAAATTCGGCTATGGGAGGATGAAATTTGGAAGATGACATCTTTTCATTAGTTAATTTTGTCTTTATTTGCCGAATGGCCAAAATGCCCTTAATGCCCAACTTTAAAATTTCACCTAACCATGTCCATTTTTGTCCATCTTAAAGTATAATGATCTAATTACCATTTAAGGACCTCCAATTTAAAATTTCATTACAATTAAACACCCAGAGTTTCTAGAACTCACATTTGCACCTATTGCAATTTAGTCCTACTAGTCAAATTGGACACTCTATCAATAAAATTTCTTAACAAAATTTTCACACAATCATTCAATCATACTGTAGACTTTAACATAATATCACAGTAAATATTTCTACATCAGATTTGCATCCCAAAACCACCATTCTAATTTGACCCAAAAACAGGATGTTACAACTCTCCCCCCTTTAAGGATTTTCGACCTCGAAAATCTTACCAAAAAATAGGTTTGGGTACTACTTTTTAATGGCTTCCTTAGGCTCCCGCGTAGCCTCTTTGACCCATTGTCTTTGCCACAAAAATTTTACGAAGGTTATACTTTTATTTCTCAATTGTTTAACCTCTTGAGCCAAAATCTTGATCTGTTCCTCACCATAAGTCATATCAAGTCGAATCTCCACCTCTGTCGATGAAATTATGTATGAAGGATCTGATCGATAATGGTGCAACATAAACACATAAAAAACATTATGGATCCTTTCTAACTATGTTGGTAAAGCTAATCGATATGCTACCAGCCCTATTCTTTCAATAACCTCATACGGACCAATAAAGCACAGACTCAACTTACCCTTACAACTAAATCTAATGATTTTCTTCCACTGTGACTGTAATACCCCAAACCCGGCCCAGACGTTATGGCCAGATCTGGTGTGTCACATTGGCAATTAGTTACTTTTCGATCTTCTTTTAATAATCCTTAAATTGATTAGCAAAACCATCTCATGCTTTTTTCAAAATAGGAAGTCATTTAGTTTATAAAAGCCTTATCCACTACCAGTTGAAGCTTACTTCTTTAAAGTTCATTTTATGGAGTCGTGGCTATTTGGTTACCTATTTGTCAAGTAGAGTATATTTTGAAAACGTTTTTTTAAAATTGAATTAAAAATCTGCGTAGACTAAACTATCATTCTAAACAAGTACTAAATAAATAAGTAAAAACCAAAATAAAAATAATTACCGAGCGGCCTTATTATAGTTTAAAACCCAAAAATTAAAGAATACTAAAATAAAGTAAATTTTGGAAAATAAAAAATCGGGAAAAACAGTTCACGTGGCTACTCCGAATCCCTCGCAGCTCCAAGTCCTCTAAAGTTGGGGTTCACCTGCATGGATGGAAAGAAAGGGGGTGAGTTTGGGAAAACTCAGTGTGAAACCTAACCCAACCAGAGTCAAAGATTAGTTCAAGCTCATACTGGGCCTTAGGCCCATTACAGTAACAGATCAGTGTAATATGCATGTATGCAAAGTCCAAACCCAATCCAGCCCTACAAACCATCCGTACCAGCCCTACACACCATGTGGGGAATAACTCAACCCACCCAACCCTACACACCACAGTCGCAACACAGCTACTTAATACAATATTGCGGCCAAGCCACCAGAACAGTAATACGAGGCAGAGCCTCTAAGTAGATACGTGGCATTACCACTTAGCACTTCCTCCATCATAATAAACCAATCCCATGCAACAGAATATAATATGACATGGCATACAGAGTATCAAATATAATAGCATGCAAATCAGTCAACTTAACCCTAGAGGTAAAATGTCTTTTAGCACCTAGGGTAAAACAGTAATTTTCCTCCCTTTAGGGGTATTTTAGTAAATTTTCCAAATTTTAGGGTTTCATGATCAATACAATCTACTACAGACCTATCATCGTCTAAGTAACTTAATTAGCCCATTTCATTATTATAGAGTCATAGGGCCCTAAAACTCCCTAATGGGCCCGACGAAGCCCACAAGCTATTGTGGCCCACTAAGTCCAAATTCTCCACTCGTTTTAACAGATCTAATAACCAGATTACCAGAATATACTTACTGCTCAATTTCACCCATATGGGCCCATAAGCCCATTGGGCCCAAATTCGGCCCTTCGAGGCCCAAAACCACTCAAATGCACGACAACGTGCACACAATAGTCTTACCGATTGCGATTACCAACTTTACCGTTTCCAACCGACCCACGAGCGCTTGCACGCTCGCAAGCCCTCGAAATGCCAGAATTTTGGCATTTCGACTTTTCGGCTTTTGCCAATCTAAGCTACTAAAGGGTGTCAATTACACAACTGTTTACGATATACTCAGAAGTCTCTCGAATGATTAACCGACAATCGTTTTAACCACATTGTTAACCTATCATTCCATAAAACTTATCACCATATTGTCTTACCCATTTGGCAACATTCAAGTATAACCGACACTTACCTTACCGCAATCTATCTACTAGATCTAGATCTAGATTGCCTTGATATCGCTAACCTCCTTTAACGAGATCCGTCACTATGAATAGTTGTTCTCAAAATTGACCACAAAAAGAGAAGTTAAATCAGTCCATTAGACGGAGGCCCCAAAATCGACTAGTACTAGGGGGTTAGGGGTTTCGGCTCTTATTGATTCGTAAGAAAGAATAGAGTAGGAAAAAAATACTTACCCAACAATGTTCTTGACAGCCTTGCCACACGAAAGAACCACCAAAATCATTTTCTACCAAATCAAACCCGATCTCTACCAGATCTAGCCCAAAACCCGAAGGTGAAAAAGATGCCTAAAGTATTCAGCCAGAGGGTAAGTGTTTATAAATGGATGAGAGGGTTTGGCTATTAGGGAGTGCCAAAGAAAACAGTAAAGAGATAGAAAAGAGAAGGACAAGAGATTCGGCTAGAAGAGAAGAAAAAGAATGGATAGATTCGGCCAAGGAGAAATCGGCACAAAACTAAACTTTTCAAGATTCAGGCTTTTGAGAAATTAGCTAGGTAAGTTCTAAGTGAGTCGAGACAGGCTATGAAGTGAAGAAGAAAGAGAAGAAAGAAGAGATGGATTCGGCTTGAGAAGGAAAAGAGAAGAAAAGGGTTTGGCTCTTGGACAAATCGGCACAAGAGGGTTGTGTACTGCGTTTTTGGCTTTTAGAACAAAGGCAGGAGAAGAGAAAAGAAGAAAAGAATGTAAGCACCTTAGGGATTTACCTAATTGACACTTACCTACTAAAAATGCCAAAACTAAAACTCCAAAAGAACCCAAGAACTATTCAGCTTGCACCCTTTACTCCACTTGCCGATTATGCCAACACCAATAGACCCCAGCCAAAAATGCTCCCCAAGAGACCCATATTTGGCCATCACTTGCTTCCCATTCAAAATTCCTAAATTTTCTCCCCTTATCCCTCCTTGATTCAATCTCATGAGCCATTCAAACACTTTCCCCTAGAGTTCAACTTGAGTTCCATCACTTACCATGCACAACCATTAAAAATAAAACAACACCTTGCTTACCAAGGGATTTGAACCTTAGCCCTTACATAGGCTCCACACGCCACCTTTTTAAGCTCTAAATGGCGCTACCTTGCCACCTTACCATAGGTCTTCTTGTGTCTTAAATTACTAACATTTATTTAAAAGCCCACTTAGTCATTGCCTCTTCTCCTTTAAGTCTAAAATTTTAAAATTCTACCAGGTTTTAACTTAAACCTAGGCCTTCCAAAGGCCCGCTAAAACACATTTAATACATAACTTAACACATCAAGACAAGCAAAAATGAATTCAAGCAAAATCTCAAAAACCCGAAAATTAGGGCGTTACAACTCTACCCCCTTATAGAAATTTTGGCCTCGAAATTTTACCCGGTCCAAATAGGTGAGGGTATTGTTGATGAATCGCCTCTTCTGGCTCCCATATAGCTTCTTCTCTGTTGTGATTACGCCAAAGCACCTTCACCAAAGGAACTAACTTCTTGCTTAATACCTTAACATCACGGTCCACAATTTGTACATGTTCTTCTTCAAAAGTTAAGTTAGCTTTCACTTCAATTTCTTCTACCAGTACGACATGAAAAGGATCAGATCGGTACCAACTTAACATGGAGACATGAAAGACATCATGAATTCTGTCCAACTCTAGAGGTGGTTCCAACTGATATGCCACCAGACCGACCTACTTAAGAACTCAATAAGGCCCGATAAATCGTAGACTCAACTTGCTTTTTTTCCCGAACCTTAAAATCTTCTTCCATGACGAGACCTTCAAGAAAACCAAATCTCCCACAGAGTACTGAATTTCCTTACATTTTAAGTCAGCATAAGATTTCTGCCTATCAGATGCTTCCTTTAACCGATCCCTGATCACCTTAACCTTGTCTTCGATATCTGCCACTAACTCTGGCCCAAGAACCTAACGTTCTCCCAACTCTGTCCAACAAGTAGGCGTACGACACCTTCGACCATACAGCGCCTCATATGGTGCCATTCAAATACTTGCCTGATAACTATTGCTATAAGCAAATTCTGCTAATGGCAAGCAATCTTCCCAACTACCTCGAAAGTCAATAACACATCCTCTCAACATGTCCTCCAGAACTTGAACCACCCTTTCTGACTGTCCATCCGTCTCAGGGTGAAAAGCAGTGCTGAAATCTAACTGTGTGCCCAACGCCTCATGCAACTTCTGCAAGAATCGAGATGTAAACCTAGGATCCCAATCAGAAATAATCAAAACTGGCACTCCATGAAGTCGCACTATGCAACTTTGCCAACTTTTGAAGTGAGTAGTCGGTTCGGACAGGTATGAAATGAGCAGATTTAGTTAACCTATCCACAATCACCCAAATCGAGTCTTTCTTGGTAGGCGTTAAGGGTAGCCCACTCACAAAGTCTATGGTTACCCTTTCCCATTTCCAATGTGGAATCTTCACTGGTTGCAGAAGTCCAAAAGGCAGTTGATGCTCAACTTTTAGTTGTTGGCATGTCAGAGACTTACCCACAAACTCCATTACTTCCTGCTTAAGTCCAAGCCACCAGTACAACTCTCGTAAATCCCGGTACAACTTATTCCCTCCAAGATGCATGGCACAAGGATAGTGATGAGCCTCTCTCAGAATTGACTGCCTCAAGTCAGAGTTCCTCGGAATACACACTCTTCCCCAAAAACACAAAATTCCTTCACTGTTCAATCCAAAATCAGAAGTCTCACCACACTTAACTTGTTGAAATCGAGGAACCAGTTACTCATCATCTAACTACTTTTCCTTAATCTACTCTACCCAGGTTGGTCTTACTTGTAATTCTGCTAACAAGCTACCATCTTCATACAGACTTGGACAAGCAAACCTCGCTCTCAACTCAGTTACAGCTCTTCGACTCAGTGTATCAGCCACAACATTCGCTTTGCCTGGGTGATACTCAATAGAACAGTCGTAGTCCTTAAGTAACTCTATCCGTATTCGTTGCCGAAGGTTTAACTCCTTCTAAGTCAACAGATACTTAAAACTCTTATGGTCTGTGTATAAAATACATTTTTCTCCATATAAATAGTGCCTCCAGATCTTTAACGTAAAAATCACTACTGCCAATCCAGATCATGCGTAGGGTAGTTCGCTTCGTGAGGCTTAAGCTGTCATGATGCATAAGCAACAACTTTACCCTCTTGGATCAGCACACAACCTAACCCAACATGGGATGCAACACTATACATAGTGACATCTTTTCCAGACTCCAGCTAAATCAATACAGGCGCCTCAGTCAAAACTTTTTTCAACCTTTCGAAAGCCTCTTACTGCTTCTCAGTCCATACGAACGATACTCCTTTCCTCAAAAGTTTTGCCAAAGGTGCCGTAATAAAAGAAAACCCTTCCACAAACCTTCTGTAGTATCTTGTCAAACTCAAAAAACTCTGAATTTTTGACACAAATCTCGGTGGCTTCCATTCCAAAATCGCCTTAATTTTTCGAGGATCCACCCTAATCCCCTCAGTAGAAACAATGTGACCTATGAACGTCACTTCTCGCAACCAAAATTCACACTTGCTAAATTTTACATACAGTTGTTTCTCCCTCAACACTTGTAGAATGATACGGAGATGCTCATCATGCTTCTCCTTAGTTTTCGAATACACCAGAATATCGTCTATGAAGACGACCACGAATTGGTCTAAGTAGGGTTGCAATACCCAATTCATCAAATCCATGAAGGCCGCTAGTGCATTCATCAATCCAAACGGCATCACCAAAAACTCGTAATGACCATACCGAGTTCTGAATGTTGTCTTATGAATATCCACCTCTTTGACCTTTAACTAGTGATATCCAGATTGATCAATCTTGGAAAATACCGAAGCTCCTCTTAGCTGGTCAAACAGGTCATCAATCCTTAGCAGAGGGTACTTGTTCTTAATAGTCAACTTGTTCAACTGATAATAATCGATGCACATACACATCGTCCCATCCTTCTTCTTCACGAATAGTATCGGTGCTCCCCATAGTGACACACTTGGCCTAATAAAGCCTCTATCCAGCGGCTCTTGGATTTGCACTTTTAACTCCGCTAACTCCTTTGGTGCCATCTTGTAAGGAGCGATGGACACTAGAGCTGTTCCAGGCAATAAGTCAATTCCAAATTCGACTTCACGATTCGGAGGCAACCCTGGGAGCTCATCCGAAAAAACATCTTGAAATTCCTTGACGGTTCTAACTTCTCCTATGGTCAAACCCTCAGCATCAGACTGACTCACATATGTCAAAAATGTCTCGCAACCCTTGCAAATTAGCTTCTCAGCTCTCAAAGCTGAGACAACATTGGACAAGTAATCTCTTCGCTCCCCTATAACCATCACCTCCTCATCCTCCATAATCTTTAACACCATCTGCTTAGTAGTGCAATCCAAAGTTGCCCTATGCTTAGGAAGCCAGTCCATTCCCAATATGAGATCGAACTCTCCAAATGGTAGCTCCATTAAATCCGCAGAGAAAATCCTACCTTGAGTCTCTAAAGGTACATCTCTAAAGAGTTTGTCTACCTTAACCGAATGACCCAGTAGACTTATCACAGTTACCCCATTCACAGTTTCCTCAGAGTGCACACCCAATGCCCCAGATACATCACAAGCAACATACGAATGGGTAGATCCAATATCAATCAAGGCAGTGTATGGAATCCTAAAAATAAAAAACGTACCAGTTATCACATCAGGTGCGTCACCCTCATCTCGACAATAAGCAGCATAAACCAATGTTGGCTGACGAGCCTTAGCATTTCCAGCACCCCTCCCTAGTGCTCCACGTCCACCTCCATTCCGATTACCGCCCCTACTTTGACCATGACCTCTCAGTGGTGGTGGTCAACCTCGCACAGGTTAAGCAACCCCCTGTTCAGCAGCTTGCATCTGAGTTGGCCTCTGAGGACAATCCTTGACTCTATGATTTTTGGACCCACACCGAAAACATGCCCTAGTACACTTCCAACATTCACCCAGATGCACTCTACCACAATCCCCACAAGCCTGCGGCCTAACCACATTTACCGGAACTGCTCAAACTGGCTCGTCTACTCTAGCCCTTTTGAAAGTCCTGCCCGCAGCACCCGAGGGTCTAGAATCCCTCCTGAATTGATTTTGGTCCTTCTCACGGTTCTGCCACTCTGTACGTTTCACTTCCTCAGCAATCTTAGCCTTCTCCACCAGAGCAGTAAAGTTACGCTCCCTCTGCGAAGCAATCAGCACCCTTAGCTCATCTTTGAGGCCATCTTCGAATCGCACGTTACGTTCATACTCTGTAGCGAGTATTCCACTAGCATACCAGCTTAACCTTAAGAACTCAGCCTCATACTCCGTGACAGTCTTATTACCTTGGGTCAGATTCAAAAATTCTTTCCTTCGGGCATCCACATAGCTTGCCCCAACATATTTCCCTTTGAGGGCCGTCTTAAACAGCTCTCAAGTCACCCGCTTAGCTGGGGTACTATCCCTCACAGTGATCCACCACTGATAAGCCTCGTCTCACAACAGAGATACTGCTCACTTTAGCTTCCGCTCCACTGAGCAGTCCAAGTTGTCCACGATCCACTCCGTGGCCTCCAACCAATATTTGGCCACATTCGGGGCTACACCAAATACGCCCCTAAAAATATCCGTTCTGTTAGCTAGGAGTCACTCAGAAATAGATCCTCGATTCATAGTCCTAGTACTCGCTACAGCAACCCTTTCCAGAACCCATAACATCGTTCGGGATAAAGCATCGTTCCCTACAGCCCGATCGTACGACCCAGTCTCTGTTGCCAGTGGCGCTCATGCCTCCTCAACTGGCATATGTCTCGAAGATGAAGACCCAGCTTACGCACTACCTCGGCCATGTCCATGGCCTCTTCCACGTGCTGCCCTCATACTCATACTTTATTATCTAATTACGAATTTTATAAATTAGTTCAATATTCCAGTATTTATTCAGATGTCTTATGTATAGCTAGTATTTCATAGTTTGTTTTCGTAGAATCGTAGCCTAGCTACAGTCTCAATCTTTTAAAGTTTTCAGTTTTTCCTACTGTCTCAGTCCTCTACAGTCTCAGTATTACCCTAACTACAAAATCTCAGTAGGGTCTTAGTACTATCTACAGTAATTTCTTAAAGTCAAAGTATTTTAATCAAATACAGTAAAGAAAGAGTACTTAGAAACTTGGTGTCGGAGATTCGGTGTGCCACTCTTCAAAAACCAGATTTCAGAAAAACCAAGTTTTGGTGATACTATATCCTTTGAATAAACTTTTTTTCCAAAACAAAACCCTAGTCTTTTAGTAAAATACGAACATCTTGAAGAAAATCAATTTAAAGAAAGGTTTCTTTAAGAAGGTTTTCAAAATCAATTTTTCAAAATACCATTGTGGGCCTTAATTTAAATTTTAAAAAAACCTTTGGACCTGATCCACAGTCGAGTTGTTGCAACTTGGCTCTAATACCACTAAATGTAACACCCAAAACCTGGCCCAGACGTTATGGCCAGGTCTGGTGTGTCACATGGGCAGTTAATTACTTTTCGATCTTCTTTTAATAATCCTTAGATTGACTTAGCAAAACCATCTCATACTTTTTTTCAAAACAAAAAGTCATTTAGTTTATAAAAGCCCTATCCACTACCAGTTGAAGCTTCTTTAAAGTTCTTTTTATGGAGTCATGGCTATTTGGTTACCCATTTGTCGCGTAGAGTATATTTTGAAAACGTTCGTTAAAATTGAATTAAAAATCTACGCAGACTAAACTATCATTCTAAACAAGTACTAAATAAATAAATAAAAACCAAAATAAAATCAATTAATGAGCGGCCTTATTACAACATAAAACCCAAAAATTAAAGAATACTAAAATAAAGTAAATTTTGGAAAATATAAAATCGAGAAAAATAGTTCACGTGGCCACTCCGAATCCCTTGCAGCTTCAAGTTCTCTACAGTTGGGGTTCACCTGCATGGATGGAAAGAAAGGGGGTGAGTTTGTGAAAACTCAGTGTGTAAGCTAACCCAACCAGAGTCAGAGATCAGTTCAAGCTTAGATTGGGCCTAAGCCCTATTCAGATATAGTGATAACTGGGCCTTAGCCTTACTCAAAAATCAGTGTGGGCCTTAGGCCCATTACAGTAACAGATCAGTGTAATATGCATGTATGCAAAGCTGAAACCCAATCCAGCCCTACACACCACCCGTACCAGCCCTACACACCATGTGGGGAATAACTCAACCCACCCAACCCTACACACCACAGTCGCAGCCTAGCTACTGAATCAGATATTGTGGCCAAGCCACCAGAATAGTAATACGAGGCAGAGCCTCTAAGCAAAACACGTGGCATTCCCACTTAGCACTTCCTCTATCATAATAACCCAATCCCATGCAACATAATATAATATGACATGGCATATAGAGTATCAGATATAATAGCATGCAAATCAGTCAACTTAACCCTAGGGGTAAAATGGTCTTTTAGCACCTAGGGGTAAAACAGTAATTTTCCACTTCATTATCGCCTATTATCGCCTAAGTAACTTAATTAGCCCACTTCATTATTACAGAGTCATCGGGCCCTAAAACCCCCTAATGGGCCCGACGGAGCCCACAAGCTACTGGGGCCCACTAATTCCAAATTCTCCAATTAGCAGATCTAATAACCAAATTACCAGAATATACTTACCGCTCGATTTCAATCATATGGGTCCGTAAGCCCATTGGGCCCGAATTTGGCCCTTCGAGGCCCAAAACCACTCAAATGCACGACAACGTGCACACAACAGTCTTACCGATTGCGATTACCAACTTTACCATTTCCAACCGACCCACGAGCACTCAAACACTCGCAAGCCCTTGAAATGCCAAAATTTTAGCATTTTGGCTTTCGGCTTTTGCAGATCTAAGCTACTAGAGGGTGTCGATTACACACCTATTTCCAATATTCTCAAAAGCCCCTCGAACGATTAACATACAATCGTTTTAACCACACTGTTAACCCATCATTCCGTAAAACTTATCACCATATTGTCTTACCCATTCGGCAACATTCAAGTATAACTGACACTTACCTTGCCGCAATCTATCTACTAGATCTAAATCTATATTGCCTTGATATCGCTAACCTCCTTTAACGAGATCCATCACTATGAATAGCTATTCCCAAAATTGACCAGAAAAAGAGAAGTTAAATCGGTCCATTAGATAGAGGCCCTAAAACCGACTAGTACTAGGGGGTTAGGGGTTTTTACTCTTCTTGATTTGTAAGAAAGAATAGAGTAGGAAAGAAACTACTTACCCAACAGTGTTCTTGACAGCCTTGCCACACGAAAGAACCACCAAAGTCGTTTTCTACCAAATCAAACCTGATCTCTACTAGATCTAGCCCAAAACTCGAAGGTGAAAAAGATACCTAAAGTATTCAGTCAGAGGGTAAGTGTTTACAAATAGATGAGAGGGTTCGACTATTAGGGAGTTCCAAAGAAAACAGTAAAGAGATAAAGAAGAAAAGGACAAGAGATTCGGCTAGAAGAGAAGAAAAAGAATGGAGAGATTCAGCCAAGGAGAAATCGACACAAAACTAAACTTTTCGGGATTCTGGCTTTTGAGAAATTGGCTAAGTAAGGTTCCAAGTGAGTCTAGACAGGCTATAAAGTGAAGAAGAAAGAGAAGAAAGAGGAGATGGATTCAGCTTGAGAAGGAAAAGATAAGAAAAGGGTTTGGCGCTTGGACAAATCGGCACAAGAGGGTTGTGTACTGCATTTTAGGCTTTTAGAGCAAGGAGAGGAGAAGAGAAAAGAAGAAAAGAATGTAAGCAACCTAGGGATTTACCTAATCGGCACTTACCTACCAAAAATGTCAAAACTAAAACTCCAAAAGAACCCAAGAAGTATTTGGCTTGCACCCTTTACTCCACTTGCGCATTCAGCCAACACCAATAGACCCCAGCTAAAAATGCTCCCCAAGAGACCCATATTTGGCCATCACTTGCTTCCCATTCAAAATTCCTAAATTTTCTCCCCTTATCCCTCCTTGATTCAATCTCATGAGCCATTCAAACACTTTCCCCTAAAGTTCAACTTGAGTTCCATCACTTACCATGCACAATCATTAAAATAAAACAACGCCTTGCTTACCTAGGGATTTGAACCTTAGCCCTTACATAGGCTCCACACGTCACCTCTTTAAGCTCTAAGTGGCGCTACCTTGTCACCTTACCATAGGTCTTCTTGTGTCTTAAATTACGAACATTTATTAGATAGCCCACTTAGTCAATCCCCCTTCTCCTTTAAGTCTAAAATTTTAAAATTCTACCAGGTTTTAACTTAAACTTAGGCCTTCCAAAGGCCTACTAAAACACATTTAAAGCATAACTTAACATATCCAGACAAGCAAAAATGAATTCAAGCAAAATCTCAAAATCCTGAAAATTGGGGCGTTACAGTGACACTTTCAAGAATACCTTATCACCGAGTTGAAATTCAATTTCCTTTCACTTCAAATCTGTGTACGATTTCTATCTATCCAATGTTGGTTTCAAACAATCATGAATTACTTTTTCTTTCTCTTCGGTTTCTTTAACCAAATCAACCCCATGAATTTGTCTCTTACTGAGCTCGGTCCAGTGTAATAGAGTTCGACATTTGCAGCCATACAATGCCTCATACTGTGTTATCTTTATACTCGACTGAAAACTGTTGTTATAAGCAAATTTGACTAAAGGTAAATATTTTTCCAACTACCTTCAAACTCTAAAACACAACAGCGAAGCATATCTTCGAGAACCTAAATTGTTCTTTCCAATTGACCATCGATTTGTGGATAAAATGTGGTAGTAAAATTCAATTTTGTGCCCAAAGCCTCTTGCAACTCTTTCCAAAATCATGACGTAAACCTTGGATCTCTATCTGAAATAATAAAAATAGGTACTCCGTGCAATTTAATAATTTCAGCAATGTACAATTCAGCTAGCTTATCATGTGAATAATCGGTATGTACCAGAATAAAATGAGTTGATTTCGTCAATCTATCAACAACGACCCAAATAGCATCTTTCTTCTTCAAAGTCAAAGGTAGTCCAGTTACGAAATCCATCGTAATTCTATCCCATTTCCACTTGGGCATCATCACAAGCTGAAGCAAATCTCAAAGTACTTGATGTTCAGCCTTTACTTGTTGACAAATCAAACATTTTGATACAAATTCAGAGATATCTCGTTTCATTCCTGACCATAATACAATTTCTTCAAATCATTATACATTTCCGTACTTCCCGAATAAACTGATAAACAACCAAATTATGCTTCGTGTAAAATTTTCAGAATAAGTTCATCATTTTTTGGCACACATACTCTATCTCGAAACATCAAACAATCATCTAAATTGATCCTAAAGTCTAAATCACTACCCAATTCACACTGACCTCTTTTGGCTTGCAATTCACTATCATTTTTCTGAGCTTCACAAATTTGCTGAAGAAATATCGGTCTAGCTCTCATCTCAACCAAAATTGAACAATCATTAGACAAAATCAGTTTCATATTCATAGCTCTCAAAGCAAACAAAGACTTTCTGCTTAAGGCATCTATGACTATATTTGCCTTTCTAGATGATAGTCAATCACTAGTTCATAATCTTTCAATAACTTGAGCCATCTCCATTGTCGCAAGTTTAGATCCTTTTAAGTCATCAAGTACTTTAAACTGTCTCAAGGCATAAGCTATCACTTTGCCCTATTGCATCAACACACATCCAAGACCGTTTAATGACGCATAGCTAAAAATCACAAACTCTTTTCCCAACTCAGGTTGCACTAATACCGCTGCCTCAGTCAACAACGCTATCAATTGTTCAAAGTTCTTTTGACATTTCTCGGACCATTCAAACTTAACATCTTTCTGTAACAATCTTCTCATAAGTGTAGCAATCATTGAGAATCCCTTAACAAAATGTCGGTAATACCCGACCAAGCCTAAAAAGCTTCTAACTTCAGATACATTCCTCAGCGATTTCCAATCAACAATTGCGAAAATCTTACTCGAATGAACCCTTATACCTTCTACAAAGACAATATGCCCTCAAAATCCTACTTCTCGGAGCCAAAACTCACATTTACTGAACTTAGAAAATAATTTCTTATCTCTCAAAGTCTGCAATACAATTCTTAAATGCTCGCCATGCTCAGTCTCACCTCGAGCATAAATCAAAATGTCATCATTAAGCACAAAAAAAACTTATCTAAATATGGTCGGAAGATCCAATTCATCAAGTCCATAAAAATGGTAGGAGCATTAGTTAGTCCGAAAGGCATAACAAGAAATTCATAATGCCCATACCTTGTCCTGAAAGTGATTTTCGGCACATCTGACTCTTTAACTCTTAACTGATAGTAGCTAGATCTCAAATCAATCTTCAAGAATACTATTGCTCCTTTTAACTGATCAAACAAGTCATTAATCATCGGCAAAGGATACTTGTTCTTTATAGTCACCTTGTTGAGCTGTCGGTAATCGATATAAAGTCTCATATATCTGTCTTTCTTCTTGACGAATAACATCGGTGCACCCCATGGTGAAAAAACTCAGTCTCGCAAAACCCTTATCCATCAACTCTTGTAACTAAGACTTCAATTCTTTTAACTCAGTTGTAGCCATTTTATACAGAGCTATTGATATCAGTGCAGTCCCCGGTACCAAATCAATGTCAAACTCTACCTCTCTGACTGATAGTAATCTTGGCAATTCTTTTGGGAACACATTCAGATATTCACAAACTACCAGTACCGATTCAATCTTCAATTTAAACACTTTCATATTCAGTACATACCCAAGAAATGCTTCACAACCTTTTCTTACATACCTTTGAGTAGATATAGACAAAATCACAATAGGCAAATCACTTGATTCATCGGTTTCAACCTAAAGAACTTCACCATTTTCACATTTCAACTTAATAGTTTTCTGTCTATAATTTACTATGGCACCATGCAGTGTCAACCAATCCATGCCCAAAATAACATCGAATTCGTCAAATGGCAACAACATTAAGTTAGTCAGAAAACAGTGTGTAACATCCCGAAGAAGGGCCTAAATAGAATAGTGGTTGCGAAACCATAAATACAAGATAGAAAAGTTTATTCTGATGAATTATCATGATTTACCGATTGATAGGATGCATGTATTAGACTACCGATAAGAAATTTTATAGATTGCATGTTTAATTTGTCTATTAGGGCTTATTTGCAAAAGTTGCAAAATATGTATTCTAGTTTATAAAGTACGTGATTGAAATGGGGGTTTAAAGTAGAGGTCCTTAAATAGTAATTAGATCATTAAAGCTTGATGGACAAAAATAAACATGGTTAGTAAGTAAGGTATTTAAGGGCATTTTGGTAAAATGCCTTAATTAATGAATAAAAACAAAATAACATGAAATAAGCTATCATCTTCTTCATATCTTTTCTCCATGGCCGAATGTAGCAAGAGAACACCATGGCTAGGGTTTGTTCATCTTCCAAGCTTCATAGTAAGTCTGTTCTAGCCCCGTTTTTCATGTTCTTTACATTTTTGGAATCCCGATAACTTGATTAAGCTAATTCTACCATTAATTTGAGCTAGGGTTTATATTTGGAAAATTACTCATAGGTCAAAAGTGTGTATTTTGATGTTTTATGACAGAATATGAAGCTTAGAATTATGTTAAATGACTTTTTCCAAACAATTTTCAGCGAAAAAGAGTAAAATGACATAATCGGTAAAAATTATTACTGTTCATAAGTGCATGTTAGGGCGAGAATTTGATGGCCATAAAAGAAAAACAATGACCAGCATGTCCTAAAACATAAGAATTAGGGATAAAGTTTAATTTTCGAGCTTTGGGGCAAAAGATAAATATGCAAAAGTTTAGAGGCAAAAATATAAATTTTGTAAAAATATGTTTTAGATCCAAAATGATTAGTGCATTGATTAAATAAGTGAAATATGATGTTTTAGATCCCAGAAAATGAGATTTGGACATAGAATGGGAGAAAAACTGAAAATCAAGAAAGTTGGTCAAAATGGTCATATTGGTATCGAGGTAAGTTCATGTGTTTAATAAGCATTTAATTAAGCATGTTTGAATGCTAAATTGATATATTAGTTATAAATGTTTTAGTATTGATTTTTGAATATAATGATAATAATTGGGAAATGTTCGATAATGATTCGACATTAAAAGTGAGAATTCGAATAAGTTTACATATAAGACCATAGTGGTGATGTGGCTTTGTATAAGATCAAGAAAGTATCAAATAGCATAATTTGAGGAAAGTAAGATAAATTAAGGATATGATGAGATTAAGAATGTAAGTATGTAAGTTGAGTAGCATTTTATTATTATGAATTGTTGCTATTATTATTAAGTTATGTGACTGACCTTGAGAATTTTGAGCAAGTATGTTTTAGCTATGAATTGCCAAGACATTAATATTTCAAAGTCTATGTTTATAACATGGAAATTAAGGAAGCATTGACGAAAAAAGACCATGGTTAACCTATGGCAACATAAGATAAGTATACCAAGTAAGACCATGCCAAGGCATGGCATTGGTGAATTTTACAAGGCAAGGAAATCATGTAAGATCATGTCAAGACATGGCATTGGTAAGTTACTATAAGGCAAAGATCCCATGTAAGACCATGCCAAGGCATGGCATTGGTGAGTATATAAGGCAAGGATCCCATGTAAGACCATGCCAAGGCATGGCATTGATGAGTACATAAGGCAAGGATACCACGTAAGACCATGTCAAGACATGGCAATGGTAAATTTCAAAAGGAAAGGTACTTGAGTAATCCAAAGACTAAGTCAAAGAGATGACAAGGTAAGATCACGAGGAAAGAGCACAGGTATGTACATAAGGCTTATTAATATTGAAGTTATAAGTTGATGATATTAAAAGTATTTTAATGATATATTCAAGTATTAAGTAAGTGATAAGTTTTCAATTATACTTATGACGCTTTGTGACATGGTTAGAAATATGCCTATATATTATGCGAGAGTATTAATGTGTTAAGCGAGATGTTGCAGGTACATAAGCAAGCTATTAAGTAAGGTATTTTTTTATTATTTCGAGCCTTTGGTAAGGTTACCGATGAGTAAGATGGGAAAGTAAGAACTTAACATTATTTATGCAAATTGTGAAAGCTTAATAATAAGCTAAATTCATTACTAATGCCTATTATTTTACATGTGAACTTACTAAGCTTTATAAGCTTACCTTTTTCCTTTCCTCTGTTCTAGAGTTTTATCAAACATGCTCGGGGTGGAGGTCATTGGAGATCGCTTCACACTTTCGACTATCAAGTTACAAATTGGGTATTTTCATTGAAACATTTTCAGTTATGGCATGTATAGGGACTTGGCCATTTTTTGTGTATGTCTTTATAATATGGCTAAATGAGGTTTAATGTAAAGAAATTATGAAAGAGTAAAAGTTGGTTATGAAACTGTTTTGGGATAGCAACAATGACGTGAATTTGAAAAATCACTAAAAATTGTAGAAATGGAATTGAATGGTGAATGAGATATAGAATTAAATCTTATTGAGACTATTTTCATAGGAAAGAAACAAAGTAAGCAAAGGAAGTCTTTATTTTGAGATATTTAAACTCTTATGAGAATAGTTTAGAGTGACTTCGTGATCCCCTGTTCTAATTTTAGAATTTCACTAAAAATTGTACAAAAAGAATTATGATTTATAATTTATATGTCTGGATTTTTTAGTGAGTCTATTTTCATTATGAATAAACAGAAACATTATCCAAATTCTGTAAAATGAGATAATCAATTTTTATTGAAGAGAGGCCAGGTATATTGGACTACAAAATGGGGGAAACTTTAATGAATAAAATGTACTAATTGGCCAAACAAAAAATTCTGGAAAAATATGGTAAGAAGATATATGAGTCTAGTTTCAGGTAAAATTTATAGATTTAAATTTTGAGTTTCGCAACTTGAGATATACTTAATTTAGTGGCTGATATGCAGGTGGGTAGTTTTATTATAAATAGTGAAATAAATTGTTTTGATTTGTGTAAGTAATCGAAAAAATTTTAATGTTCCCGGTTTGGTCCCGAACCATTTCAATTGCATGTTTTAGGGCCTCGAGGGCCCTTTTTAGGGATATATTGGATGAATATGACAGATTAATTATAAAAGTAATTTTTTATGCCCCGAACTAGTAAGATAAATCTGGTAACGCCTCGTGCTCGACTCCAGCAACGGTCTTTGGTAAGGGGGTTACACAATGACCTCGAATCATCAAAGGACAATTCTTGCAAACTTTATCAACTAGCACATATTTGCCTAAGGGGTTTGACACTTTAATCACAAACTCAGTAAATTCAACAGGCAAATTCTTACTAGATACCAAACTCACATAAACATAAGAATAAGTTGATCCAGGATCGATCAATGCAATAACATTAGTATCATAAAGAGAAAATGTATCGGTAATCACATCAGGAGACGATGCATCCTCACGAGCACGTATGACATAAGCTCTAGTAAGTGCTCTAGCTTTAGATCTCACAGCTGAGTCCTTCGTCACACCTTTACTGCTAGTTCCATTCCCGATATTTCTCGGTGGCCTACTTCTATTGGTAGTATTACTTAGCCTTACACTCTGAAATTTTTCTTCCTCATCACTCTCAGGGCAATCTCAGATAAAATGATCTTCAGAACCACACTTGAAACAAGCTCGGTTATTCATTCTACACTCGCCAGAAGGTCATCTACTACAATGCTGACATTTAGGTCTGTTAGACCTAACATTACCCACACTTGCCATTGATGTAGTTTAAGCTTTAGGACCTGAGTATTGTTTCTTGCAGTCTTTATGTGAATACCTAGCTCAAACATTCAAACGAGAATACATTTTTCTAGATTTCTTTGACTGAGATTGAATGACTTACTCATCGACCTTTTTCTTACATCTCTAGCCTCACTCTCGGCTTCTCTTTTCTCTTTGCTTAGTTCTTCGGCTTTGCAAGCTTGTTAAACCAATACAACAAAATATTTTTGTTCCAAGATTCCAACAAACAGTCTGATGTCCTCATTCATCCCATCTTCGAACCCTTTACACATAATAGCCTCGGAGCAAACACACTCTCGAGCATACTTACTAAGCCTAACAAATTGTTGCTCATATTCTGTGACTGCCATTCAGCCCTGTTTTAGCTCAAGAAATTCTTTATGTTTCTGATTGATGAACCGCTGGCTAATATATTTCTTTTGAAATTCCTCTTGAAAGAATTCCCATGTGACCCTCTCTCTCGGTACCAGAGATACTAGTGTCTTCCACTAGTGATATGTTGCGTCCTTCAATAATGGTATAGCACATTTCAAGCATTCGTCGGATGTTCATGATAACTCATCAAATACCCTGATAGTATTCTCAAGATAGAACTCGGCTCTCCTGGGATCATTGTCTACATTTGCTCTAAATTCTTCACCCCTTTGCTTTCGAATCTTATCAATTGGAGGCTTATTCAGTCTTACCAAATCCACACCTTAAGGAGCTACGGGAATCAGTTAAGGATAAGGAGGGGGTGGAGGATGTTGAGCAGTTGGATTTGTTCGAACAAACTCTGTATACCACTCATTCATCATGTGGAGGAAGGCTTCCCTAGCCCCTTCTCCCTGACTAACCATGGGAGGTCTATTTTCAGATAGCACTGCCCCTTAAGTGGGAGTCGGCGTATTACTTTCTACCTCATCAGCTACAGCTCGATCGGGATCTATTTACTATATGAAAACACAATTTAAAATTGTCAGGAGTCATCACACTATCATAGTTTATTCATAGCATGTATAGCTAGACTCTTACACATGCTACATTAGTCCGAGAATCGACTAAATCATAGCTCTGATACCACTAAATGTAACACCCCCTATTCATATTCAACGCTAGAATAGAGTGCGAGGCATTATCAGACTTATCACATGAACAAACATACAATTTCGGGTCATAAATTTTCGTCCTAATTAAAAACCATTTGCACTTAATCACAAAGTCCCTGATATGAGCCTACGAGGCCTAAAACGTGCATTAGAAGTGGTTCAGAACTAAACCGAGAACTTTAGAAAATTTTATGAAACTCAAAAAATTTTCCACTAAACAGGGGTCACACGCTCTTGTGGATATGGGACACGCGTGTGTGGTCACACACGCCCATGTCCCGACCCCGTGTAACTCTCTGACTTGTAACTCATGACCAAATTAAGATCACGCGGCCAAGTCACATGCCCGTGTGCTAGGCTATATGGAAAATTAATTTTCATAAATTAGGTGCAGACTTCATATGGCCAGGGCACACAACCATGTTCGAGGCCATGCCTTCCACACAGCAGAGACACACGCCTGTCTCTCTGCCCATGTTCTCAATTCTGAGCATTCTGTTTCTCAAAACTAAGGTGCACGGGACACATGGCCTAAACACATGCCCATGCGACCAGCCATGGGTCTCACATGGCCTAGACACACACCCGTGTGTCTACCTGTGTGGACAAAATAAAGGCTATTTACCACACCATTTTGCCACCCTTTAATGTACACACTTACACAACATAACATAGCACCAATCCATGCATATACATACCACCAAACATCTACAACCAAGCCAACAACACATCATTCATGAAAGGCATCACTATAAGAATATACTTATAACCAATATTAGTCTATCTTTAATGACCTTATACAAAATGAACTTCTAACCATTATAAGCAAACACATTTGGCCAAATCAATTATGACACATAACAAAATGACCAAGTCCCTTATACATGCCATAACTCAAAATGTTGAATTCATTAATACCAAAATAATTGTTGATAGTGTGAATGGATCTCCAACGATTTCCGGTCTGAGCTAGCTTGGCGACACTATAAAACATGGAAAAATAAACGAAGTAAGCTAAATAGCTTAGTAAGCTCGTATGCAAGAAATAAGCAAACCTTACCACACATATAACATTTAAATAATATAACATGATTAAATATAAATTTACCATAGTCTCATGTTCATAATTCATTCCATCACAACTTACCTCATATTCATCAATTCACGAATCTAATAATCATAAGTTTTAAGCACATACATGTACCATCTCGTAATGATTTTGCACATAATCTTATCTTTGACATACCCGTGAACCACTCGGAATAACAATGTCATATACTCAGGAAATTTTGCACACTAAGTGCCACATATATAGCCAACACTATCTAAGTCTCATATTAAATAATCCCTTGCTCTCGCGCTATCTACGGGCATGCTCACATAAGCTGTCAGTCAAGACGTAGCTACACGGTGCTGCTCACACAAGTTGTCAAGTATCTGCAATATATGCCGATAAACTCAGCTACCAGTAGGACGTACGAGACCAGCAACCGGATCACATAATCACATAGCACATGTTAACCCTAGTGACATGTCACTTGTATCCTAACCTATTCCTAAAGTTCAAACGGGATTTCTTAATTGTCGAATCGTCGTCGGACTCGTCCATAGAGTTAAACTCATTCATATAATCAAACATACAGTTCATGCAATATTAAGACATTTAAATACAATTATTTTAAAGCTTATTTTTAACATACGAACTTACCTTGGTATAAAAATGGCAAAATGGACCGAATCATTAAATACTTTGTTTTTCCCTCGATCTAGGTCCAAACCTCATTTTTCTTGATCTATAATAACAAATTTAACTCATTTAGTACTCACATTATTCAATTAAGCCCAATAATCACATTAAGGAAAATTACATTTTTGCCCTTAACATTTCAACTTTTTACACTTTAGTCCCTAGGCTCGTGAAATGATTTTCATTCAATTTCTTCATTATCCACACCTAGCCAAACCTATTTCATACCCATACTAGCCCACATTTTTCATTTATTCATATTTTTACTCACATTTTACAACCTTTTACAAATAGGTCCCCCTATTTGACATTTTCATAAAAAATCAATTGGCAGATGTTGTTTATCTAACAACAAATGTGATAGCCCGATTTAGGGCCTAAACAGAATAGTGGTTTTGAAACCACAAATCTGAAGTAGAAAAATTTATTGCAATTAATTTGTAATATTTACTATTGATTGAATGACTATCTAAAAATTTCATTGCGAAATTTTATCGTTTAGGTGCTAAATTTGATATTTAGGACTAAATTGAGATAGGTGAAAAATGTGTGTTCTAGTTCATAAAGGTACTTGTGAGTAATGGGTTTTTAAAGTAGAGGTCCTTAAATGGTAATTAGTCCATTTGTTAAATTGTTGGACAAAAATGGACATGGAATAGGTGAGATAAGATATTTTTTTTAGTAAGGGCATTTTAGTCATTTTATAAATAAAACAATAAAAAAGGGAAATAAAGCCAAAATTGTGTTCATAATCACTTACCTTGGTCAAATATTGTATGTTCTCCATAGCTAAGGTATTGCCAACTTTCAAGCTTGATTGTAAGTGCATCTTAGCCCTGTTTTTAATGTTCATTGTATTTTTGAAATCCTCGTAGCTCGATTTACCTATTTCTATCATTATTTTGAGTTAAGGTTTATGGTTAAAAATTTACCCATGAATGATATGCATGTATTTTGATGTTTTATGAAAGAATATGAATGTTTGGAGTGTGAGAAACATCTTTTACCAAGCGATTTTTGACGAACTCGCATAAAAGGACTAGTTTGTAACAAGTTGTGAAATGTGTGTAAGTGTGTAATTTAGTGAGAATTATGGGCTGCTATTAAAGGGAAAAGGTTCAACTAGGCTTAAAATGCAATAAAATTGAATAAAAATTATTTTACGAGCCTAGGGGCAAAATCGTAATTTTGTGAAATTTAGGGGGTAAAATTTAATTTTGCCATAATATATTTTTGGATCAAATTGAATAGTATGGGTATTAAATGAGCTAAAGGTGTTATTATTAGATCAAGAAGGACGTGGAATCAACTTGGATCTGGGAAAAGAAAAAGTGGTGGATTAGAGTATAAATTCGTCATAATTTGCACCGAGGTAGGTTTATATGTAAATAATGTATTGCTTTTATTATGTTATGATATTTTATTATGTGACATGTGAAATAAGTTTTAGTATTGTACAACTAATGGTTATAAACTGTGAATTGCGGATAATGAATTGGGATTAAATGAGAAAATCTCGGTTGAACCTTCAGAATGGAAAACGTGGTGCTAAGTGGATATACCATGATTACATGTGTAACGTGGTGCTAAGTGGATATGCCACAGTTACACATGTTGATTTTTTAACGTGGTGCTAAGTGGATATGCCACGGTTATACATGTTAATTCAAAAAGTGGCACTAAGTGTGTATGCCACGAATACATATGTTAGCCCAATAGTATGGTGCTATGTGCGCATACCACGAAATTGGGCATCAATTACCGAAGGTGGAGTTATATGCTAAAACCACCAGATATTGTTACATTCCGAAGTGTTCATCGGGAGAAATAAGTTTGTTAAATGGAAATATGTGTGAAAAATGTGGAAATAAGTACTGGGATATGAATATATGGGTTTTGAACCATCATTTAGATAAGTGATTGAATTTTGATAAGATAAATATGGAAAAGTGTTATTTTGTAAATTGATAATAAGGAATTTTAGTGAAAGAGGTGAAATTTGGGACAAACAGGTTAAAACTACAACAGATGAGTGACTTTGAAAAATCACCAAAAATGGTAGAAATTGTATTAGTAGCTGAATGAGATATGTAATTAAAGCTTATAGAGCCTATTTTCATATAAAAGAAACAGAGCAAGTAAAAGAAATCTATATTTTAATTTATTTAAATTTTTGTAATACTAATTTAGATTCATTTTGTGATCCCCTGTTCTGACTTGGAAAAATCATTAAAATTCGTACAAAAATATTTATGGAATATAGTTTAAATTTTTAGATTCCTTATTGAGTCTATTTTTAGAAGAAACAAACGAGAACATATTTTGAATTCTGTATAAAGAGAAATCGAAACATTAGTGAAGAGTGGTCAAAACAATCGAGTAGCAAAACAGGGGAAGCTTTAATGACTAAATTGTATTAATTGGCTCAACCAAAATTTCTGAAATTTCTATGGTAAAAAGACATATGAGTCTAGTTTCTGGGAAAATTTACAGATCTTAATTTGGAGCTCCGTAGCTCCAAATAAAAATAACTAGGACTTAAATGGACAACTTGTACTGAATTTAAGTAAATGGTAATTTCATGTGAGATTAAGGTTGTATAGTTGTGGAAACATATTTTGGGATTTATAATAGTTTTTTATTTTTATCATTTACATATTACTTACTAAGCTATAAGCTTACTTTGATTTCTTTTTCTTGTCTTATTTTATAATGGAATTGAGTTTGTTCGTGACTTGGGAAAATTTGTCGGAGGCTCACCAACACTATCCATCCTTCCTTTTTGGTATTTTATAAACATATTTTGGATCTATGGCATGTATAGAAGGCTTGAGTATTTGTTTTATATTGTAGTAATATTACTTGAAATGTTGATCTCTAATATTTGATATATCACTCGTATTATGCTATCGATGTGGTTTAATTTTAGTTAAATTACAAGTTTATGATATATGTGAATTTTAATGTCTAAAGGATGAATGAATAGTTGAAGGGTTTTAATCTAGATAATCATTTTATGTCTCGATTTATTATGATTACATGTATGCTATTCTGGTAATACTCGAATTCTATTCCGGTATTGAACACGAGTAAAGGGTGTTACATTTTAGTGGTATCAGAGTTATGGTTTAGTCGGTTCTCAGACCAGTATAGTGAGTGTGAAAGTCTATCTCGACATGCCATAAATATATTGTGATAGTGTGATGACTCCTGGCAATACTAAACTGTGTTTTGTTTTTATGTAGTAATGGATCCTGATCGAGCAGCGGCTGATGATGCTGCAAGTAACACACTGGCTCCCGCGTAAGGGACCACGCTTCTAGAAAGTAGACATGAGACATCAGGTCAGGAAGACGAAGCTAGGAATGCTTTTTCTTCAAATGATGAATGACTGGTATACTAATTTTATTAGAGCAAATCCTAATGCTCAACCTCCTCCTCCCCCACCTATACCACAACTGATCCCCGCAGCTCCGTAGAGTATTGATATGGTACGATCGACAAAACCTCCAGTAAATAAGATCCGTAAACAAGGGCCTGAAGAATTTAGAGCAAACATTGATGATGATCTAGAAAAAGCAGAGTTCTAGCTCGAGAATTCTATGCGGATGTTTGATGAATTATCTTGCACACCTGAGGAGTGTTTAAAATGTGTTGTATCATTACTGAAAGATTCAGCCTATCATTGGTGGAAGCTTTGATATCCTATAACACCCTGAATTTGGGCCTAAAAGAGTTGGTCTTTGAGTCTGGGTTTGGATGGAAGACAGCCTGAGTAATTTAGATGACGTCTAGATTTTTGGGATTTTTCGAGTTTTTCTGATTTTGGTGAAATCTTGAAATTTTGGTGTTTTGGATACTGAAATTGTGTTTAAATGTGTTAGTGGGCCTTTAGGAGGCCCAAGCCTAAGTTAAAACTCGACAGAATATCAATTTTGGTTTTTAAGTAAAGGGGACTTGGTTAAGTGCGCCTTTAAGAAAAAGTTAGTAAGTTGAGACACAAAGAGGGCATTGGTAAAGTGGCAAGGGGGCGCCACTAGGTTCTTAAAAAAAGTAGCATGTGGACTGTGTTTAAGGGCCAGAGTTCAAGTCGCAAGGTAAGCGTGTTGATACTTTTATTTTTGTGTGCATGTACCGAGCATGTGATAGAGCTTAAGTGGAAATTTGGCTAGGGCTTTAGGGAGATTGGGCCGTTGGTTTGAATGGCCATTAGGGCAAGTTTTATTTTCTTTTTCTGTCTTGTCGAATTAGGGTTAGCCACCTAGAGCCTTCACCTTCGTTCTATTCTCTTCTCAGTGTCGCAAAAAGTCGAAAACGCAAGTTAGATCTCCTAAGTGTCGAATTCTTCCTTCTCTTCTCCTCTCTTCCATTCTTTCTTTTCCTTTTCCTCTCTAGCCGAAATCACCTCTCTTCATCCCTCAATTTTCATTTTCTTCTCTTCAGAAACTAAAATTGCCACTCTTTTCTTCTCAAACTCATCAACTACTAAAAGCCGAAATCCCGAAAGGTTGCTTCTTGTGCCGATTTGCCTATAGCCGAATCCCTTTTGTTTTTCCCTACTTGTAGTCGAATTTCATACTCTCCAAACCCTTAGGCTCTATCAAAAAACACCCCTCCAACCATAGTCGCAAATCATATCTTCTTTCACTACTTAAAAAGCCGAAAACACCATAGTTTTTAGGGATATATAGCCGAATCTTTAGATCTCTAAGATTCAAAATCTGCTAGTGTTTAGGGGCCAGATCTGTATCAGATCTGAGTAGAAGAATCACTTTGATTAAGGAAAACCTGTGGTAAGTACTCGACATCTCAGATCTACTCATTATCTTTGGATTTAAGAAAAGTCGATATCCCTAAACTCTTTAGGAGGCTGTCGATTGGAACAAGAGGCTCTGTTGGACTTATTATTTGAATTGTTTTGTGCTAGTACAAATTAAAGGTTGCCGATCAAAGGCTTGGATCATTGGAGCGACTAGATCTAAGATCTAGGCATAGTTGCGGCAGAGGTAAGTATTCAAAGGCTTTAGGGGGATTGGTCGAATGTGGTAAGCAAGTATTATGTTAGTCATTATTGATTTGTAAATTGATATTATAGTGGCTGATTGTAGGATATCGTGGGAGATCTCATTAGCATTCGTCGCAAATCAGGTGTGTATCGAACACCCTCTTGTAGTTCAAATCGGCAAAAGCCGAAAAGCTAAAATGCCAAAATTTCGGTATTTTATGGGCTTGTGAGCTTGCGAACGCTCATCAGTCAGTTGGAAATCACTGGATCTGTAATCGCAAGTGGTAAGATGGTTGAGTGCGCAATTTCGTGTACTTCGGTAAGTTTGGGCCTCGATTGGCTGAATGTGAGCCCCATGGGCTTACGGGCCCATATGGGTAAAAATAGGTAATAAATGTGTATTGATAGAATGTAGGTCCAAAACTACTAAAACTGGTAAACCAATCGTAAAAATTGGACTAAATGGGCTTAATTAGCTTATAGACACTGTAGGGCCGATTAGGGATTTTAGGGCCCAGTAACTAAAAATTGTTAAAACGAGTTAATTAGACTACTGTGACGAAAATTGGATTATTAGTGACTGAAATATGTATGAAACCCTAGAAACTGGCTTAATTACTGAAATACCCCTTATAGGTGCGAAATTACAATTTTACCCCTAGGTGCAAAATGACTGTTATACCCCTAGGGCTAAATATCATGGAAATGCATGATTTACTATTTCTGTTTACTGTATGCCATATCATGAATATCTATTGCATGGGGCTGGGTTATTGATGGAGGAAGTTCTGAAAGTGGCTTGACCACGTACTGGAGGCTTTGCCTCATTTTACTGTTTTCTGAGCAGCTATGCTGCAACTGTGGAGTGTAGGGCTAGGTGGGTTGAGTTATTCCCCACATGGAGTGTAGAAGCTGGTACGGGTGGAGTGTAGTGGTTGGGTGGGTTGAGTAGTCTCCCCACATGTAATGGGCTTACATTCATAATTATTATCTGTTCTGCTACTGAAATGGGCCTATGGGCCATACTGTTATCTGAAAAGGGCTTAGGCCCAATTTACTGTATCTGGATAGGGCTTCGACCCAGTAATTACTGAGACTGGATAGGGCTTAGGCCCAGTGGGCTTGAGCTGATTTGGGCTCTGGATGGGCTTTCCTTACACACTGAGTTTCCAAACTCACCCCTTTCTCTCCATCCATGCAGGTGAGCCCTAGATTGGTGGACTTGGAGCTAGGAGGGATTTAGAGTGGCCACATGGACTACAGATATTTAATTAAGTTCTATTTTAACTTATTTTATTTCCGTATTTTTTTAATTATTTTTATTATGGTTTGGGTTTGTAATAAGGTTGCTCTACTTATTTCTATTTCTATTTCGGGTTCTTAATTACTTATTCATACCCTATTTTAATTATTTTGAATATAGCTGCACCAGTTTTTCTTAAAATTAATGAAAATGTTTTCAGAATCTCATCACACGTTTCAAATGAGTAACAAAGTTAAGTTTTTTCATAAATCTCTTAATAACTAGTATTGAATAGGACGTTCATCAATAAACCGGGAATTTCTCTTAAAACTTAAATATCAGTTTTGCAAAGCTCACTCTAATCTCAGTAACTAGGTAATATGGTTAGTTGTAGGTGATGTGACACACCGGACTTGGCCGTAACATCTGGGCCGAGTTTGGGGTGTTATATATCCATAATTCCAAAGTTAAAATTAACCTGGGATTTCATCTTAGAAGAGTTTTGAAAGAAATATATTAGTCAGCGATTTATCAATCAAAAACGGAAGGAATTTCTTGAATTGAAACAAGGTAAGATGACAGTGGCTGAATATGAACACGATTTTGTAAGGCCCAGTAAATATGCATAAGAATGTGTTTCTAACGAAGCAATAATGTGTAGAAGGTTTGAAGATGGACTTAATGAAGACATCAAGGTGTTAGTAGGAATTTTAAAATTAAAAGAAATGGTGGTACTGGTTGACAAAGCTTGTAAAGCTGAGGAATTGAATAAAGAAAAGAGAAAATCTAATATCAAGACCCGAGATCAAAGAAAGAGGCCGATGAACAAGCCATTTCAATCCCAATAAAAAGGACTCAAAGAAACGAATTCTCAAAAGATAATTTCAGCTGGGTATTCTTATCGAGACAAGGAAAAATCGAATCCAAGTTCTAGAGCTCAAACTACTTCAATGTCAAGTGTGGGTAATGTAAGATCATATAAACCTGAGTGTCAAAATTGTGGCAAGCGACATTTCGGAGAATGTTGGGAAAAGATTTGAGCTTGTTTCAGATGTGGCTCCAAAGAACATTTTGTCAAAGACTATCCTGAGAAAGTAGAAGAAGAGAAAGTTCAGAGTGTCAGACAGAGTAATGTTGCTAGTAGAGGTAGGCCCCCGTGGAATGTCGGAGGCGGGGCTAGCAGCAGAGGCATGGTAAAAGACTCAGCTGCAAGGTTAGAAACAAGAACACCTGATAGAGCTTATGCTATACAAGCTCGTGAGGAGGCATCATCTCCCAATGTGATCACTGGTACTTTCTCACTTTATAATCCTGATGTTATTGTATTGATTGACCCCAGGTCCACTCATTCTTATATTTGTGAAAATTTAATACATAGTAAGAAATTGCCTATGGAATTAACTGAATTTGTAGTTAAAGTATCAAATCTTGTAGGCAAACATGTGCTAGTAGATAAGGTTTGCAGGAATTATCCTTTGATGATTCAAGGCTACTGTTTTTCGGTTGATTTAATGTTGTTGTCATTTGATGAGTTTGATGTTATTTTGGGTATGGATTGGCTAACTTAGCATGATGTAGTATTAAACTATAGATAGAAATATATTTTGTTAAAATGTTAGAATGGCGAGTTGCTCCGGGTTAAATCTGATCAGACAGAGGGGTTATCTGATGTGATTTCGGTGATGGTAGCACAGAGATATGTTAAAAAAGGGTATGATGCTTACTTGGCTTATATACTCAACACTAAAGTATCAGAGTCGAAGATTCATGTAGTGCCGGTGGTATGTGAATTTTCTGATATGTTTCTAGAGGAATTACCAAGGTTACATCAAAAAAGAGAAGTGGGATTTTCTATAGATTTGATTCCAGGAACTACTCTGATTTCCAAAGCCCCATACCGGAGCTTCTATAGAATTAAAAGAGTTAAAGACACAGTTACAGGAACTTGTGGATAAGGGTTTTGTTTGACCAAGTCATTCACCTTGGGCTGCTCCGGTTCTGTTTGTGAAAAAGAAAAAAGGGACCTTGTAACACCCTAAACCCGGCCTAGAAGTTAGGCCCGAATCTGACATGTCACATTGTAGTGTTTTTCGAAAACCATTTTCTCTTTGAAAACCCTTCTTACATTTTAAAAATTTTTTGCCATTTAAAAACCTCAGATTCCATTTACTTATTTAAAAACGTGGGTATTTCGGTAATTTTGCAATCTAGGGGTATTTTTTTAATTTTGTAAACTGGGGGTATTTCTATAATTTTGCAAACTGGAGGTATTTTTGTAATTTTGTAAATCGGAGGTATTTCTATAATTTTGTAAACTGGGGGTATTTTTATAATTTTGTAAACCGAGGTATTAACGACCCAACCGAAAGTCCATTGTCACCTCGAGTGACTTTTATAACCTAAACAGGCAAAACGGGGTAGTTGGGCCTAAGGCCTATTACTCGGCCCAAATGGGCCCACACTCTCGTGTAGCCCATTTAGCCGAGAAACAACTACGGCTATGCGAACAACACAGCCTAAATTAATCACATATCCCATCACATATTTTTTATCCGTGTGGGCCCACAAGCCCATTGGGCCCAAACAACCCATTTAGCCCAAAATAAACTCTACTATACCAACTACACAGTCCGAACCAGAAGTATCCTTATAACATACAATTTAATCCGTGTGGGCCCCATAGGCCTATTGGGCCCACACGACCCATTGAGGCCCATTAAGGCCCACAAACATTCTAAGCCACATGCGCGACATGGCCAGTTCAACGTTTCCATATTATAGTGAGATTCACCCATATGGCCTCACGGGCCCATGCTGATACGACCCAAGTCCACGAGATCACTCGTGCTGCCTCGTTCTTCGTATGCCCACGTTTCGTTGCCTCAGCACACCACACGTACGATCGCACATCCATGTGGCCTCATACGCCATATTTCTGGCTTTTCAGCACTATGTCGATTTACAATCAAAACTGTACAGAATATGCACATTCGGCTTTTCAGCCGAACATCAAAATAGCATACAGATACACACATGTTTACGACTTTTACGCCTACTTCCGTTTATAAGGTACGGATACACACCTGATTGCAACAACGAGGAGTGCGAACAATCTGGAACACAAAAACTTATAACCAACACACACAAGATTAATGCATATTCTTTATCAGAAAACTTCTTTACCAAACCACAAACGCTCACCTTGTTAGAACTACAAGATACTAGTGCCTCACTGTTGATCAAGAGCGATTCCCCACCCCTTGATCAATGCCTACAATGAAATAAACCATTCACTTAGCAGTTATCCAAGTATAAAACTAATCCTCCACAAAAAATACTTATCGAAACTGATGTCCAAAAAGAAAGTGTGACGAAGAGTGGATGAATCAAAGACGCAAATGATGTGACAGGAATACAATATTCGGCCAAAAGAAACCCAACAAGGAATTGGCTAAGAAAGATTAATAGTACAAGAAAGAGATTAGGTTCAGCCACTAGTAGAAGGAGTATTAAAAGTAGAAGAAGAATAGTTGAAGAGGGAAAAAAAGACCAAGGTAGGCGTTTACAGTTGTAAGAGATGAAGAACACAGGTTCGGTTATAAGAAAAAACCAAAAGAGTAAAAGAGAGGAAGAAGAGGAAAAGTAGAGTTCGGCCAAATGATGGACTAGAATTAAGAAGAAGAAATACCTATTTCGGCTTTTTAGAAGAGAGAAGCACTATTCAATTTGGCTAAATGAACAAAAAGAAATTGCAAATGATCACTTGCTATATCGGTACTAACGAGAAAAGAACCTGAAAACACAAAATCCTTAAATGAAAAAAGAGGGAAATGGCACCTATCTACTCTCACAAGCCAAAAATGCACCAAAATACTCCCCTAGCCGAATTTGCCTAATCAAATTCTCTTAATTCAGTCACAACTCCCTTCACACCTCAACTCCATCAAAATCTCCACCATTATCTCCACCGATTTTTCTCCTTGATTTACTCCAACCTCAATTCAAATTTAATTCAAACACCCAAGACTAATTCAAACTCCTCATTTTACCAAGTCCACAACAACCTTCCAGAATTTGAACCCAACTCAACCTCTAGCCGTCCAATGATGCAAAATAGAAATCCATTGCCTACAGTAGGATTCGAACCCTAGTGCTCTCTGTTGCTCAAACATGCCACCACGACTAGACCAAACAAGCTTCTTGTGACACATAACAAGCACAAACAATTATAAGCCCTATGAGCTAACGTCCTAGTTCACTTAAGAGCCCAAAATAAAAAACCTTGCAAACGCCAAGGCTTGAACCCTAGACCACCTATACACTCTTAACGCCTTCTTGCCACTAGACCACATGCTTCCTTGTATCACTTTTCCCCACATTTAATTCTTAAAACCTTCAATCAAATGCTAAGGTCCTACTAAAGGAAAAACTAAAAATTTCGCTAATGCCCTGGTTTGAACCCAGGACTTCCCAAACCTCCCCAAACACTCCAAATCACTTAAACAATACACCAAACATGCCATTGTGATATTTATAAGCACATTTTAAAAAAGAAATTTAGGCCGCCTTCTAACCGATCCTAAGCTCAAGGCCCAATACTTGTAGGCCCAAATTTCGGGCGTTACAACTCTACCCCCTTAAAGAAATTTCATCCTCGAAATTTCCAACCAAAAAGGTACTTGTATAACAACTACACCACTACGATACTGTTGCGCACTCTAATCCTAATATTAACTCACTTTTAGCTTAAACTTGAAACCACTTATACACACTCAAAACATCTAACCATTGAAGCAAATAGATATTTGTCACACACGCATACAATTTCTACAACCAAACATCACATTTATTCAAAACACACACACGTGACTTAAAAGGGACTGTTCAACCCCGAACTCAGTGCTCCATAGACCACATCTAAGGCATGCTCATGTCTTCCTCCAGCATTCAACCAAATGGCATCTTTTGCAATGCTCGCAAGCCAAAAAGTTTAGACGTGTCTTAACACGTTTCAACGAACGAGGCTTGTGTTTCTGAGGACTACGATCCCTTTTCTTCGAGCAGTTCAAGCATCTAGCCTGAAGTGTTTTATTCATCTCCTTAATTCTGGCCTCGAATACCTCTTCAAGCACTTCCCTTACTATTCAGGTTAGTGCCTTAGCACTGAGCTGAACCATCTCCTGATCTGGTGAAACAGGCAATTCCTTGTGACCTTGTTCACCTTCGGAACCCATATCAATACTGTTGCTAGCTTAGAAATCTACACTTCCCAAACATACATAAAATAAATATAAAATCTAAATGTAAACATAGTCTTAGAAACTTACGGATTCGGCGCCGGAGACTCGGTAAACCATACTTTCAAAAACATTCTGAAAAACATTTCAAATACTTCAGATCTTTTGAAATAGTTCCTTTAGAAATTCAGATTTAAAAGCCCAATCCACAGTCGAGTTTTGTAACCTAGCTCTGATACCACTAAATATAACACCCAAACTTGGCCTAGAAGTTAGGCCCGAATCTGACGTGTCACATTGACGTGTTTTTCGAAAACCATGTTCTCTTTGAAAACCCTTCCTACAATTTAAAAACTTTTTGCGATTTAAAAACCTCGGATTCCATTTGCTTATTAAAAACGTGGTTTATTAAAAGTCATTTTTTTGTAAAACTCTATTGCTTTAAAACCCTAATTATTGTGGAAGTTAATTTAAAAATAGTTGCAGAAACGTGATATTTTGTAAAATGGTAGTTGTTTGGAAAACCGTGTTCTACTTCTAGATATAAAAAAACAATAAATAAAATTTCCAAATTTAAAATTTAGAAATTAAAAAGGCCTTATTACAACTCAAATCTAAACACTCGAATGTAAATAATCAAATAGAAAACTTAAGTAGTGTGTGGCCTTCTCCGAGTCCCTCGTAGCTTTGATCCATCTAAGGCTAGGGATTACCTAAAAAGTTAATAAACGGGGTGAGTTTATGAAAACTCAGTGTGTAATCCCCTTACTAAAGTAACAGTCAGTGAACAGAATTAAGAACAATCTAGGCCAGAACCCTTTAACAGAAACAGAACAGTCTAGTACAGAGCATGCATGGGCTAAGCCCACTACAATATCATTTGGGTCACAACCAACAAAAGAATCAATTGGGCCCAGCCCAAAACAATAACAAAACAAGTGGTCTAAGCCCAATCCAGAGACAGCCCTCAAAAGCAGATATGCAACAGTGTGAATATGCATCCCACCCCAATCCAGCCAATACATCACCTGTACCAACCCTACACATTTGTGGGGAATAAATCAACCCACCCAGTCAACACACCAAGTTTAGCACCGGTTGCGGCACTAAGTCAATAGAACGGCTCAGCGCCATAGACAAAACAACTAGAAGCCTTAAATATCACAGCAATGCTACCAAATAACAGAACGGCTCAAAGCCGTAAGGAGAATGGTACAAAGCCATCGATAAATGCATTATGTTAGGCATATAGCCATCAATTAGGGTAACACAACCGGCATACAGCTATAGATAAATGTGATAGACACATAGTCATCAATAAATGCGATTGGCACGTAGCCGTAGGTAAGTACAATTGGCACAAAGCCAAAATTAAGGTAGCTTAGAGCCACAATTAGGTTGGCACAGAGTCATAATCAGAACAAGTTGCTTTAAGCCATCAATACTAGATCCACAGTCGTCTCGTACGACCTGTACAATCCTATCAAAACAGAGCTGGGTCCACAGTCGTCTCGCACGACCTGTGCGACCCTATCAAAATAGAACTTCCTCCATAAACAACATCCCAACCCATGCATTATGCAGAATGACATGCTTAAAACCAGTCATACAATCGCAGTCAAGTCAATTAAAACACAATCATACATTCACAGTCAAATCAGTCATAGCCCAAGTTAGTCATTTACCCGCGAGGGCAAAATAGTCATTTTATACCTTAGGGCAAAACGGTCATTTTACTCTACCAAGGGTATTTCGGTAACCCTACCCTACAGGGGTATTTCGGTAATCCTACCCTATAGGGGTATTTCGGTAATCCTACCCTATAGGGGTCTTTTGGTAATTTTATAAATCAATGGTAATTTCGTAATTTTGCAATCTAAGGGTATTTCAGTAATTTTGTAATCTAGGGGTATTTTGGTAATTTTGTAATCCAGGGGTATTTTGGTAATTTTTCAATCCAGGGGTATTTTTGTAATTTTGTAAACCGGGCGTATTTCAATAATTTTGTAAACTAGGGGTATTTCTATAATTTTGTAAATTCGGGGTAGTTCTGTAATTTTGTAAATCGGGGGTATTTCTATAATTTTGTAAACTGAGGTCTTAACGACCCAACTGAAAGTCCATCGTCGCCTCGAGCGACTTTTATAACCCAAACAGGAAAAACGGGGTAATGGGCCTAAGGCCCATTACTCATCCTAAGTGGGCCCACACTCTCGTGTGGCCCATTTAGCCTAGAAACAACTACGGCTATGCGAACAACACAGCCCAAATCAATCACTTATCCCATCACATATCTATACATGCCATAAATATATTGTGATAGTGTAGTGACTTTTGACATACTAAATTGTGTTTTGTTTTTATATAGTAATGGATCCTGATCAATCAGCGGTTGATGATGCTGCAAGTAACGCACCGACTCCCGCGTAAGGGACCGCGCTTGTAAAAAAGTAGACATGAGACATCGGGTCAGGAAGACGAAGCTAGTAATGATTTTCTTCAAATGATGAATGACTGGTATACTAATTTTATTAGAGAAAATCCTAATAATGCTCATCCTCCTCCTCCCCCACCTATACCACAACCGGTCCCTGCAGCTCCGCAGAGTATTGATATGGTACGATTGACAAAATCTCCAGTAGATAAGATCCATAAATAAAGGGCTAAAGAATTTAGAGCAAACATTAATGATGAATAAACAAAATAAACTAAATAGCTTAGTAAGCTCGTATGCAAGAAATAAGCAAACTTTACCACACATATAACATTCAAACAATATAACATGATTAAATGTAAATTTACCATAGTCTCATGTTCATAATTCATTCCATCACAACTTACCTCATATTCATCAATTCACGAATCTAATAATCATAAGTTTTAAGCGCATACCTGTACCATCTCGTAATGATTTTACACATAATCTCATCTTTGACATACTCATGAACCACTCAGAATAACAATGTCGGATACTCGGGAAATTTTTCACACTAAGTGCCACATATGTAGCCAAAGTTACCTAGTCTCATATCAAATAATCACTCACTCTCAAGCTATCAATAGGCTTGCTACACAAGCTATCAGTCAAGATGTAGCTACACGGTGCTACTCACACATGCTGTCAAGTATCTACAACATATGCTTGTATACTCAGCCACCGGTAGGACGTACGAGACCAGCACCCGGATCACATAATCACATAGCATATAGTAACCCTAGTGACATGTCACTTGTATCCTAACCTATTCCTATGGTTCAAACAGGATTTCTCGCTTGTCGAAATTTTGTCGAATACGTCCAAAGAGTTAGTCACGCAATTCATGCAATATTAAAGCATTTAAACATGAACATAAGATAGCATTATTTACATATGAACTTACCTCAGTACAAAAATAGTAGAATTGGAGCTAATCGTCAAACACTTTATTTTTCCCTTGATCTAGGTCAACACCCCATTTTTCTTGATCTATAATAACAAATTTAACTCATTTAATACTCACATTATTCAATTAAGCTCAAGAATCATATTATGGCAAAATTACATTTTTGCCTCTAACTTTTCAACTTTTTACACTTTAGTCCTTAGGCTCATAAAATTATTTTCATTCGATTTCTTTATTACCCAAGCCTAGCCGAATCTATTTCATACTCATAACAGCTGATATTTTTCATTTATTCACATTTTTACACACATTTAACAACCTTTTACAAATAGGTCCTTATGTAACATTTTCATAAAAAATCACTTGGTAAATGTTGTTTATCTAACACCAAACATATATTTTCTACCATTAAACATCAAAATACACAAAATCTAACATGGGTAAAATTTTAGACTTTGATTTTCTTTCAAATTAGTCCTTGAAATAGCTAAATCAAGTTACAACATTCATAAAAACGTAAAAATCATTAAAAACGGGCCACTGACGGACATACAATCGAGCTTAGAAGTGGCCAAAACACTAGCTATGGACTCCCTTGTGAAATTCGGCTATGAGGATGAAATTGGGATGATGACCTCTTTGTATTAGTTAATTTTGTCTTTATTTACCAAATGACCAAAATGCCATTAATGCCCAACTTTAAAATTTCACCTAACCATGTCCATTTTTGTCCATCTTAAAGTATAATGGTCTAGTTACCATTTAAGGCCCTCCAATTTAAAATTTCATTACAATTAAACACTCATAGCTTCTAGAACACACATTTTGCACCTATTGCAATTTAGTCCTACTAGTCAAATTGGACACTCTATCGATAAAATTTCTTAACGAAATTTTCACACAATCATTCAATCATATTGTAGGCCTTAAAATAATATCACAATGAATATTTCTACTTCAAATTCGTGGTCCTAAAACTACTGTTCTGATTTGACCCAAAACGGGCGGTTACAAAATTACAGGAAATAAGTTCAAATTGAACTTACATGTAAAGGGGACAATGACCGAACCTTACAAGCTTCTCCAATGGTCATTTCCTTTTTCAATTTTTGGTGATAACCCCATTTGAAAGATGATACTATGTTTTAATTATTATTTTTAACTTATCTTTATTAATTTACAACATTAACCTTATTATAATCTTATAATTTAATAAATTAAAAGACCTTTAACCGTACATTTACAATTAATATGGGTCCAACTTCTATATAAGTCCTTTTAATGATTAAACCATTTAATCATTGTAATTCAATAATGACTAGATTTTACATCTTTTATGATTTAGTCCTTTTTATTTAATTAATCATCTAATTGTTAAAATTTCTTAACAAAACTTTAATACAACCTTAATAACACTCCGTAAATATTTAATAAAATATTTACAGCTCGGGTTATAGAAACGAGGTCCTGATACCTCATTTTCTAAAACCACTTGACTCTAGAGTCATACAACTTGAACATAATTATTCATTAAAATAGCATAAATTGCCAATTTAAAAATTATTTTAATATCATATTTGACTCGTAAATATTAAATACTAATATTTACGAACTTACTCGTTGGTTTTGTGGCTCTGAAATTATTGTTTCCAATGCCACTGAAAAACGAGTTTTTACAAACCTTCCAACATTATATTTCATTATTTATTTTATGTTTTTTTTTAACATACAACTGTGTTTTAAATACTTGATTTTCACACACATACACATGTTATAGAATTTCTAATATATTAGAAAAAAAATTGCTTTTAATTCTTTAAATGTTGCACCTTTTATTTATGAGTTCTTTTTAATTTATCCGGGGAAGGAGCAAAAGAAAGCAAAAGAATGAGAGAAAAGAATGAAAATTGAGAGAGAAAAGATAGAAAAGATATCTTTGTTAAATAATATATAACATAATAAAGAGAATTTTTTATTTAATTATTTAATTATTTGTATTTTTTTGTTAAATAATATATAATATAGTTAATATATATAAACATGACTTTCAAGATATTTTTGAACTAATAAGAATACTCTTTATTTTTCGTCATATTATTGAATTGATATTTAAAAATAATTATAATATTTAATTAAAATTATTAGTTGACTTAAAATAGAAGTTGTGACAATTATACATTTAAAAATAATTTTAATTTAATAAAATACTATAATTGCACATTAAAAAATAAGTATAATTTAATTTATAATTATTATTTTAAAATTTTTTGTTATAAACAAGGTATTGCTAATTTTAAAATAAAATTATTAATTGAATAAAATTTACGCATAAAATATAATAAAAAGTTGCAATAATTATAATTATTATTATAATTTTTAATTATTTTTTAAAAATAATTATAAATTAATTTTGAAATTATTATAATTTATTTTTTAAAAATTATGCTAATTTTATTTAAAAGTAGTGAAACAGCAATTCTAGATTCTTCCAAGAGCATTTTGGTCATATTACCCAAGGATAATTGTTTTTTCTACAAATAGAAACCTTAGTCATTAGAAAAAGATAAAGGATGTCAGTGATAAGGGTTGAATTTAGATTTAAATGCTCCTTTCATTTTCTTTTGCTTTATTTTTCCTTCTCTTATAAATGGTTTAGGTTTTGTTATTTTCTTTGTTTTCCTTTTTAAATAACATGTAAATATATTAAATTCTGAAGTATTAAGGAATTATATTCTGACATTCAAGATTTAAAAAAAATCTTTGTGATTTGATTATGTAGCTTACAAATTCCATTTCAATTTCTTGTTATCTCATGTTAATTCTTTTTATATTTTATATTCAACTTTTTAATTCTATTATGGGCTAAAAACTTATTATGGATGGGATTTGCCTAAATGAGTTAAGTTCTCAATATACAACATTCACGTAGATTTGTGTATTTTTTGGGGGGGTTAATTACCGGAGTGAGCTTAGCTCCATTGATCGGATTAACGCCCAGGTAGTGTTATTCCTAAGTGACAATTAGGAGATGAATCCATAGATTAGCTCAAATCCGTAAATTTAGAGCCTAACATGACTCAAGAGAGCACTATGTGCTAACTCGGATTACCAGTGATCATTAAGTAGGCAACGGCTTAAATATTTTTGTTGCCTCATTCTGTTAACCAAAGCATTTCCCTAACCACTAACTTTCTCTTTTAAGTTCCCTTCAAGTTATTCACTTTTATGCATTTATTTTTCTGCTTTTTATAGTATCCATGTAGTTGCCTCTCCCCACTCTATAAAAATTATTTATCGTATTGATAAATAACTAATCTATTAACATCAGTACTCATTAGATTAATTGTTTAAGTTGGTATCCAAACTCCATTTCCCTAACCAATATTATTTCGATTGATTTATACGACTTTTTATTCTTTTTGAGTTCAATACTCAATAAAATACTTATCATATGTTACTTTGATTTTGACCCTTTTAGATGATAACAATGTCTCCTTTTTAAAATCTAAAAACTCTTATTTATTTTAAACCACTCAAAAAATTTTAACATTATTATCAATAAAATAAGTAAAACCACATGAATTGTTTAGATTAATTTTTCTTCATGAAAGAAAAATCTATTTTCAGAAACGAATTTATTAATCAATTGAGTGGATATCAAATAAAAAAAGTAATAATTTATTCTATGGGTTAGCATTTGATATACTGAAAGTGTGCTTTTTTATTTCACAAACAGTTATAAAAAATTGTAATATCTCTTTTTTTTAAATATTTATTTTGTTAATATTTTAGTATATCCGTATAATACACTTGTTAATCTCTTGACATTACTTGTTGAATCTAAAAATTCCACTTAAATATTATTTCTTACTGCCTATTTCATTACTTTAGTTAGTTAGGTTAGACGTTTTAGTGACAATAAAAAAGGATGAAATGTGGCATGGGATGGTGTATCCGGAGGGCCACGATAAATGTGGTTGGCGGTGGTTTATTGATGGACGCTTTTCAGTAGCTGCTGCTCATAGACCATTACCAATGGCGAAATGGATGCCAAAGTATAATGGTAGGTCGGCGGTAGTAAGACACTTCCTCTGGATCTTACTAAACGAGAGGTTACTTTCTAATAGCGAAATATGCAGAAAAGGGGTTAGAGACTAATTCGAATGTTGTCCAGGATTGTCTCACGGCTCGGTCAGTATGGAAAAGAATAGTTCCACTGGATGACCAAGCGAGATTCTTCATAACTTAAGTCAAGGATTGGGTGTGTGAAAATCTCGCAAATGTTGATATTGGTGGGGTCGGGTGGTACATACCCATTGGCCTTATTTGCTGGAGCTTATGGACGCAAAGAAATAATGTCTTGTTTAAAAATGCAAATTATAGTGTTCTTGAGATTTTATCTAAATGTTTGATGTTGGCAGGGACTATTGTATCAGGGATCGTTATAGGCCAACCAGAGTGACTAAAATAGCGGCATGGTGCCCATCCCAACGAGGATGGATCAAGCTCAACACTGACGGTGCAGTCCAAGAGTGATCGAGAAGAGCGTCGGGTGGTGGAGTTTTAAAGGATAACAATGGCACATGGCTGATGGGTTACAGTTAAAGCTTAGAGTATTGTTCGGTAATCCGTGCTGAATTATGGGCTGCGATCGACGGTCTTCTGTGTGCTTGGGAATATGACTTAAGGAAAGTTGTAATTGAGATTCATCCAGGATTGCATAAATGGTGGCAGTAGCTTATCTCTGATTGTGTGTTACTCATGAACGTGTATGCAATCTTTAGGCCTTGAGTCTATTTATGAATATGACATCTAACCGGATTTGACAAGGATACATGAAACATCTTTATGAAAAGAAAAAGAAATCTTATTTTATGATATATCCATTGCCATTGGTCAACTCGTCCACAAAGTAAGATGTGGAAAATCTTAGTGATTTCAAAGCAACTTGGAAAATGATGAAATTGCAATCACTTTCTACTTTACCACTTTTTCTTTCTATTTTAATAATCGAAAGTCTAACAATATGTCGGCAAAAACTTTATATCACTAGAATTTTTGCACATCTTTTTAATTTTTTAAATTCTACATTTTCACAAATAATATAAAATAATAGTTTAAATATGGTATGAATATTGTATATTGTTCAGCTTATCTATCAATTGAATCAATAATTTTTTTAATAAATTTTCACAATATTTTTATCCATTTTAAGCTCTTTAATATTTTTTTTATTAGATTTAAGTTGTTTGTTGTGTAATGTCCTGTATATCTTAGCCACACACTGCAACTGTTTGATCATTTTTTTCATTGAATTTATTCTTCTAAACCTTAGTGAATTGTTTCCTACCATAATTTCAATGTAAAAAATTAGAGAATGGATAATTTTAAAACAAATGATGAAAGATAGAATTAAAAGATATAAAGTAAAAATAATAAAAAATTTAAAATAAAAAAATAATATTAAAAAATCTTAAATTGTCAATGATTTGATTTATAATTCTTTATTGTATTTAATCATCTATGTAACAATCCTATTTATAGGCCTTCATACATGCATAAAATGGAAGGAAGGAATTTAGATTTTGAATACTAATTTTTTGTCTTAATTGTTGTGGTTTTATTTCACATAAATTTTACCTTAATTTTCATAATCATTATTAAGGATTTTTCTATTACTTTTTACATTGACATTAAAATTAGATCTATTTAACCTAGATTCTAAAAAAAAATGGAGTTTTTTTTCTAGAAAATGATAAGATTTTTGATTCCCAGTCGACTGTTGATCGGAAAATGAAAAAAGTCCGATTTAAAGAGGGTGAAGGTGATGATCGAGATATGCTCATTGATATGGTCGTGGATCTAGATCTGTAACCAAAAATTTCCTGAAAACAAATGTTGTTGGGGACAGGGAATCCAAGCTAAGAGGAAGGATATGCTAAAGTTGATAGTGTTGAAGATTTGGAATTCTTATAAGGCGATATTAAGAAATCCATGGTTAATAGTGTCTCATCCCAAAAATCGAGTTAGTAGAAATTGGGTTAATGAACCGAGAGTGGTCACGACCGAATTTTTATTTAGATAATTTTTGCTCATTTGATAATAAATAAATATTAATTATAGTGGTTGAGTAGTAGTGGAGTTGTCTTTGATGATTTGAGTTCGAAACGCTTTGCTCTCTCATTAATTTCTAATTAGTGCAAATTTGTTTTAAACCCTTAGCAAATGTCATCCCATATTTTTTTTTATTTGCACAAGTTTGAGAACAAGAAAGTGAGTAGTCTAGTGGTTTATTAACTCTTTAGCTATCCTAATGGTTTAAGGTTCAAGTCATAATGTTTGTACTTTTCTATTTAATCTTTTTACAAATTTTCCATTTGATTTAAGTGCTTATCGTCCACCCCCTTGTTGTCATATGTGGATGATTTCTTTCCTCCTTTAGCAAGTCAAACTTGCTTTATATTGTGAGACATATCCCGTTTTTCACTCCCTTGCCAAAACCTTTTCTCTTGCCATAAGATTGTAATACAATAAACTTGGTCATGTTTAACCAAGCTACACACAACCCTTGTTCCGTCCACTACCCTCATTTGCACCCTAATATCCATTTTTTTTCATGTTCTTTATCTTTTTTTTCTCTCAAATCAAAATAGAACCACCACCACCACCTCATTTTAAGTTTCGTTCTCCAACCACCACAACCAGCCTTTCACCACCATCAAAGACCTCCTAACCACCATAGACGTCGTCCCTTTTCACTCCTCCTCCCTTCCACCACCGTGATTTGCCGTGACCGTCACTGCGAACCATCGTGAGTCTCCTCTTCCATCTATTTTCTCTTCCTTTTCTCTTTTCTCTTTTCTTCCAATTGTAGTGACTGAAACCTCCTCCTTTTAATATTTTTTCACCATCGCTGGACCGTCGCTCCTCCATAGTCGGACCACAGTCATTGCCTCTGTTGGTGACCAAATTTTTCCTTTTTGCTTCTTCTTTCTTTTATCGTTTCCTTAGTGACTAAAACTTATATTTTTCTTTCACTTATTCGATTATTTATTTCTAGATCACTCAAACATTGATCTCATTCCATTCTCGATCCTTCGATCATTTCGTATTAAATCAAGTGTAAGTAAGGTTGTTCAATTTGTAAAATTCTTCATTTTAGAAATACCATGGTTTGGCCGAATGGTATAAGGTGATAATATCATCAAGTTATTTTATTATTGGTTTAACATATGTACTAATGTGATTTCGTATCAACTTGAAAAACCAAACGATGCTGATCAAAGATGTCCTTAGTGTGATAGGACAACTAATCCAAGTCTTGATTTAAGGATTCATCTACTGGCTTAGATCCAAGTGAAATCTCCTCTAATAGGATTGTGGTAATCGGATCTACAATTTAAGGTGTGGGATCTAACTCTTGTTTTAAGTGAAATATAATTTTATTTACTTTAATAAAATGTTATTTAACTAATTGATTTGTGAGTACATTAAGTACTGAAGTGGAGTTGAAAAACTCAATCAAAGAGGAATCCAAGTAAGTGTCCTAAACTATTAAGTGTTGTGAAAATCCATGATTTGTGATTATGTAATGTTGATCTCAACTTTATGTAATGTGATTTATGGCTAGATTGATATGTAATTATCTAAACATGTGATATATGTATGTGCATGTTAAGATCCATGTTTTAATATAAATAGTATATTAAAGCATGCTAAAGTGAAAACTATGTGATATGTGAAAATGTGAACATGATACATGGATATGTGTAGAAAACGAGAAATATGAGTTTCAAGCATGAATATGTGATAAATGTGAAAAGTGAAACATATGTGTTAAAATGGCCATATCACATGCGTGGGGTGGGATTGCGAAAGGAGGAAGCTATGTGATAGTTTAACTGCGATTATGTGGTCGTTATCAGTAATTATGTGATGGCTTATGCACGATGTGTTATATGACCGTTTATCATTATTTATGTTGTGGTTTGTCCATAAATGGTGTGTTATTGGATGGACGAGTTCTAGGGAACTTGATATATGATGTGTAGCGAAGATGATAGGAAATTTTATAAAATGTGCATTTTTTATAAAGTACGCATCGAGATGTTCATGCAAAAGTATCAATATTAGAACTTGTGGTTATTATGATGATTGATATGATGAGATTGATATTTTGATATGCATGTGATTATATTTGTATGGATCTCACACTAGGATTTTAAAGCTCACCCTTTTTTAATTTTGACTTTTCAGATAAAAATTGAGATTAGGACAGGCTCGGCTTACGGAGGTGCTCTCGGTCATTTTCAGAAAAATATATTATTTTGGTGCTTGATGTTTTGAGGATGTATTTTTATTACTGTGGGCTTTTGCTTGGGATTTTCTTTTGGACTTTGGATTATTTTGATTTTGGATTTTCTACATGATTTAGGATTTAAAATTTCATTTAAAAGATTGTGAAATTAACAATTTATGATGGATTTTTCATAACTAAGTCAAACAAGGCCTAACAAGGGTGTTTTCAAAATTTAATACTTTGTTGTCGAAACTCAACACTATCTACTCACGAAATTGACATTTTATGAGATATATATTAAATCTATGTTTTGAAATTGACAAACTAGCTTTAAATATGCAAATTATTTGCTGCGATGTTTTAATTGAAGTACGACACTTTTTGAAAAAATATCAAAACTTGAGTTTTCTAAAGATAAAAAAATTGAAACAAAATTTGATTTTCTCAAAAAGGACGTTTTTAGCAACGAGGATTTTTAGGAGAAAATAGTTAAATGATTTTTCTGCGCCATCAATATGGCCAATGTGATCTTTGAAATTCGACCATAACATCTAGGTCGGGTTTAGGGCATTACAAATGGAATTCTACCAATAGGATTCTCGAAACATATCCATCAGATCCTTTTCAAGGATATAGAGAGTATAGTGTGTTGAAGCTGTTGGGTCGTAATATTGTGTAACACCCCTTGACCCATTCCCGTCACAGGAGAGTCAAGAGGTATCACTCGACTAAGATTTCAGAACTTATATAATAGATCGAAGAAGGCACCTAACCCATTCCTTTTTAAAAACCTTAGCATAAAATTTGTCCTAAATCATTGTTATACACCCTCAAGCCATTCACATTTCATAGAATATAAACATCAGCTATGAATTACTTCGAGTCTAGTTACAATAAACGTAACTTCACTACCATTTACAAACTTCATGCGTGACATAACATTTGAGAAAACAAGAGTAAAACACTTAGGTGAGCCATTTTCGCATGGCCCTAACTTAATTACATCACCGAAATATATTCATCAAGTACCCACGAATCAAGCCTATACATGCCATTTAAAAAAAAAAAAATTTTTTTTGTTACAATACCAAAGATGCTTTGATGGTGTTGATGACTTTGACCGTGAAAGTTCCCGAGACCGTAGCCGTACCGAAATCTATAAAACAGACACATCAAAGTAGCGAAATAAGCATTCACATGCTTAGTAAGATTTAAGAATTTAATGCATCTAAATTTAAGCATTTATTTATTTAGGGTAAAACCTTTTAAAGGACCGATCATTTATATGACAACATGGGCTATCATCATACATACATAACCTATTCATTTTCTCAAGTCAAAATTCGTATCGTATATATATATATTAGCATCCTTTCATGGGCCGAAACATGCATTATTATTCATAGCTAAGTAGTAATTACGCATGTACTCTTATCATTTGTAATATCAATCTCAACATTTAGTAAATTAAAACTCCATGGTTCAATCTAGTACAAACCTATTAGGAATTGAGGTTCACACCTCCTATATATATCCTTCCTTTACATATAATTTTAAACAATAATCGGGGCATCTCAACTCAATTTCCATTTCAAAATTTAAACGAATTTCATTTCATAACGAGTGTGTATACATACCTGATTTACTTAAGGAAGTAGATACCTTCATTTAAAATGAGTTCAACATGGCATACATTTTAGCATTTTTGCATTTGGGTTTAAACCGAATATACTTTAGCCTTAAGGCTCTTCGGGCTCGGCCCGAGTGTAACTTTGGCATAAATGCCCTTCGGGACTCAACCTGGATATAACTTTGGCATAAGTGCCCTTCGGGTCTCAACCCAGTTATAACTTTGGCATAAGTGTCCTTCGGGACTCAACCCGGTTATAACTTTGGCATAAGTGCCCTTCGGAACACGGTCCGGACATCTCGTTGGCGCTAGGGCCCTTCGGGAATTATCCCGGATTTTACACTGAGATTTTATATAACGGGTCTATCAAACATAGCTTCACACATTTGTTTTCAATTTAACATTCTATTACCTATCACTTCCATTAACACACAGCACAACTTGTTTACTAAATGTTTTGCTTGTACGTAACTAAATATTTCTCATATCAAATCAATGCACATCAAACTTTATTTCATATATCCAATCGGCTCTATTACTAATCTTCTCCCAAAAATTTATAATAACCAATACCAATGTATGTAACCTAAATTATTCCTCATGCTTAACCGAATAATAGGCTGAATTTCGTTACTTAAATCTTACCTCGTGCTTTTCTGGGTATGTACTGGTCGATTATTCCGTAACCTTGGCTTTTCCCTTGTCTGATGCTGCCCCTTTAAGCTCTTGACCTAAATTAAACAATTTAATTTAAATTAAACCTTATTTAATCAATTCATTTAATCAATTCTTTTTCTTAACACAAGAAGCGTGTACTTGACATAATCCACACACATTCGGCCATTCAACTAAAACAACCCTTTTAGCCATCAAATACTTTTGTACAATCTTTAGTGATCTAGTCAAATTATAATTTACTAAGTGCCACATCCAATTTTCTAAACTAATTGACATAGTTCATCCACATAGCATGATCTCACCTTACAATAATAAGCATGGTCAAATAGAAAACTCCTATATATATACATTTATAAATAATTTAAAATGCCAAAATTTAGAAAGCATTATGGGGATTCACAATCGGCAAAACAAATATTTTTCATCAATTTAATATTCAACAATCTCTAAAATAGTTTCTAAAATACGATTTTGACTATCACATACTTAATTACTATCACTAATGCATTAACCTAGTATAATACCCCTTTAGCCGATTGTCTTCATTAACTTAGTCACAAATTTAGAAAAATTTCCAGCTCAATTTATCAATTAACCATGCTCAAATCACAAACTATCAAAACAATGTCAAGCAATTTCATATACATGGCCGAATAGGTCCTTTATGAAACCATTAAGCTACAACAAGCACAACTTAACTCATTAAGCTAACAAACTTCCCATTTCATGAATTTAACCACCCAAATCCCTTAAATTAACCTATAGCTTCAAAGCTTCAAAAATTTCTATCCCTTAGTACGTTCTAACCAAAACCGAATGCTCTAAGCCTCACAAACTTAGAAATTCATTCATGGGCTATGAAGGGAACCTTAATTCAAACTCACTTCCACCGTTTGAACAGAAAATGACAAGATTCACTTACCTTATTCAAGCCTAGGATGACCGAACTTGGGAGGTTTTCTTCCTTCTTCTAGCTACGGCAATGGAGAAAAGAAAAGGACTCCACCTTGTTTCTCCTCCCACTTACCATTATTTAATGATATATTATACACTAATATTTATTTTATTCATAAAAGTAGCTTAATATAAAATGACATGATATTATGCAATAGATTGGCCGGCCACTAATAAAAACAAAATGGTTATTTGACATGCAAACCCTTCCTAATTAAACCATATAACAATCGGCCACTAAGTAATCTATCCACCACATTTTAAGGCTTTTCATACAAATCCCTCTTAATTCAATTCGCATTCGAATTGACAAAATCAAAGTATTAAAAAAATTTTACACATGTATTCTTCATATGAATTAGACATTGGGAATAAAAATCAACTATTTCATTGACTCGGTTTAGTGGTCCCGAAACCACTTCCCGACTAGGGTCGAAATAGGGCTGTCACATATTGGGTATGCCCTTATTTAATCAGATCAATAGTTTATAACATTTGTCTAAACTGTTCCATCTAATGGATATTGAAAGCGATTATTTCTTGGCTAAACTACAGTGTTTAGAGGATTATAATAAAGTTCTTACGCAAGGAACATGGATCATATATGGTCAATATCTCATTGTTCAACCATGGATAATTTTTGTAATCCCAAGAAGACTTACCCGAGTGTGGTATAGCATAGACCAGATTGTTTTATGTACAAGAAGAGAATTTTGGAAGCAGTAGAAGGTTTGGTGGGCAAAGTGGCCAAGCTTGATTTCAATATTGATAACAAAACCAGAGGTTGTTTCACTAGAATGGCTATTTTGTAGACCTTGATAGACCTTTAGTGTCCCGAGTTTTGGTGAATGGAGAACTGGTCCGTGTTGAATATGAAGCCTTGTTGACAATATGCTTTTCATGTGGTCAATATGGTCACCTGAAGGAAATATGCACTTTACCAATGGCAGAGAAGATCTTTGAGATTAGGGAAGCTAGTGACAATTCGGAGTTATCAAATCAAGCGAGCAATGGTGAGAGTTTGGTTTTTGGACCATGGATGGTGGTAGAGCGTAAAACATGGTGGGGATAGAGAGACTAGTGGAATTAGAGGGAAGGGGCTCAAGAAAAGGCAACATTGGAGACAAGATATTTGGCATTAAATGGGATGGACAATATGGAAACAACTGTTGGTAATAGGAAGGTGTTGATCTCTGTTGATTCTACTGCTAAATTAAAGGGGAAGGAAAAAATTATTGCGTGAATAATGAGGAAAGAAAAGGTAGATTTAAAGTTAGGAGATGATGGATTGTCTGTGGGAATAGTTGAGAGTGTGGATAGTGGGCCTCTTGAAAACAAAATTGGAGCTGATGGATTGGGCAAGCAAGTGAATGGGAGACTAGGCCAAAACCATTTTAGAGGAGGCCCAAGCGGGTCTAAAAAGAGTGCAAGCCATGTGATTAATTTAGACCAAGGAATTTAGGCTTGAGGGCTAAAGAAGCAGGACAACATGAAAAGGAAAGAATGGATTTAGGCTTGCGGCCTGTTGGACAAACCATTAAATTATCGAGCTTTCAACAGTCTAAGGTGGGATGTCGAAAAGGTAATGGTCTGGGCTAAACACTGTTGGGTTTAGTAAGCTAGGTAATTCTTTTGGGGATAAGATTGGTTCACTCGTGAATGGTAAAGGGATAGAATTAGTTGCAGCTATTTCGAATGACAATAAACAATTGGGAAATTTATTTAAAAACCCTCTACAGTCTCCTAAATTTTCAAATGGACCCTTTGTGACTACTACACATTTCAATCCTACTTTTGAAGAAATAGAAGGAATGATGGTTGGTCTAAATAGAAATTTTCTTGACCTAGAGAAGATTTGGCGATAGTTTTCAAGGAAAATTCAAAACCAAGTAAAAGAAAAATCTTGTGGGTCAATGGACATAATGGTACTAGAAAAGAAGCTTATATCCCTAAAGCGAAAAGTTTAATTGATATAGGCGGTACAAGTAGAGGAGGTAGAAAGCTTAATCAGACTATTAAGAATCATGGGAGATAACTTTAAATCAGTTGGCACTGCACGGGGGAAATTAAAGGAACAGAGAGTTTGGAGGGTTTACAAGAACTAGAGTTAGGGGACTCTAAGCAGTAAGTTTGAGTTTTTCCCCTTACATATTTTCTATGAACTTAATAGTTTTCTATTGGAATTGTTAGGGACACGCGAGTTTGAAATTTCCCTGTATCTTTCGTGAAAATAATGGAGAGCACAAAATTGATATTGATGGAAAAAAGGGTTAGTGGTTTCAAAGTTGATAAGATAATAGCTAACTTAAGTTTTAAGTTTTCTAACAAGTTGGAGGCCATTGGTTTTTTTAGAGGCATTTGGGTAAGTTGGAAGGAGAAAATTTCAGTTGAGATTATTTGTAGTAATCCTCAATTCATTTATATCTGTGTTATTAGGACTAGTTCCATTTTGCCTATTCATATTGCTTTTGTCTATGGTAGCCTTGATAGGTAAAAGAGGAGAAAGCTTTGGGAAAGTCTTGAAGATGTTATTCTGATCGACAGATATAACACCCCTAACCTATATCCGTTGCCGAAATAGGGTTACGGAGCATTACTTGACTTATATCATAATTTAACATACATTTCACTTACAATTATCAATCCTAAATGAACATCATTCAATTTCATTCACATTGTCCCCAATACGACCCTACGAGCCCTAAAACAAGCATTAGAAGTGGTTCGGGACCAAACTATAACTTATGAATTTTTTTTAGAAAACATTGAAAAATTCCATGTATAGGGGACATAGGCCCGTGCGGCCAGGCTGTGTGTCTCACACGGCCAAAAGACATGCCCGTGTCACTGGCCTTGTGGACATTCGAACTGGGAGAACATGGCCATATCCCAAATCGTGTCCGACCCCTTGTAACTCTCTGACTTGTGTCACACGGCCAACCACACGCCCGTGTGACTAACTCGTGTAATTCACTAACTTGCTTCTAATAGAAACAACAGGGGACACATGGTCATGTCACCTGACTGTGTATCACACACGGCTGAGACACATGGCCGTGTCTTTGCTCATGTAAACGAAAATAGGCTATGTTACAAACCACATTTCTCACCCAAACTTTCATTTACCTACACAAATCAAATGGCATATAATCATAGCATAAATAGGCAATCAAACCAATCTCAACCAAGCCTAAATTCTGCTATTTCAATACCAACAACCATAAGATACATAAATATCACAATTAGCCATTCAAGTCCATACCTATTTCACATTCAAAAGTCACCTAAATGATTAACTTCATATATGCACTATTTTTCCTAATACTTAGCATGCTATCACATTCACCTTTTCAACCATTTAATACCTTCAATACAAATCCACACAACCAACATCGCATAGTAGTTATCAACCACATATCAAAATAGCCATTTGCATAATATATACACAACCAAATATGCCAAAACAAGCCAAGTCACATGGCTATATACATAACTATCCATTCACCATTTATAAGCCAATTCAAATGGCTAAATCCATTACCAAACTATAAACCACAATGACCATTACTCCTATACATGCCATATAACAAAAAACATAAGTTCAAAAGTACCAAAGTGATAGCTTGATAGTGGGATGAGGTCTCCGTTGACTCCCAAATAAAAGCAAGCTTTGTTATTCATTATAAAACAAGGAAAGTAAATAAAGTAAGCTATAAAGCTTAGTAAGTTCGTATAGCAATAAACTTAGCTTACCAAATATCCACAATTTAAGTAACTTAAGCTTATCATAACAGATCTCATATTGAACCATCAACCTACCATATTTTCGTTCATAATGTAACACCCCAAACCCAGCCCAGACGTTATGGCCAAATTTGGTGTGGCACATCACCTACATCTAACCATGTTACCTAGTTACTAAGATTAGGGTGAGCTTTGCCAAAATCGTGTTTGTTATTTTAAGAGAAATTCTCGATTTACTAAAAAAAGTCCCCTTTACTACTGATCGTGAAAGGTTTATTTAAAAACGTGACTTTTGGAACTCTTTGAGGAGTGCATTTGGTTTGGAAATCATTTGTTTATCGTGTGATTTTAAAAGCAAGTAAATCTGATTTCAAAAACACTTTAAACAATATTATTCTTAAGTTAAAACAAATTAAATATGTAAAGAATTAAAAACCCAAAATAAAATAAATAGAGCGGCCTTATTACAACCCAGAAACCAGAATAAAAATAATCTAAACAAATAATAAAATAAAATAATTGAAAACCAGAAATTTAATCTTCGAGGCCACTCTAAATCCTTCCCAGCTCTAAGTCCACCATCTAGGGCTCACCTGCATGGATGGAAAGAAAGAGGGTGAGTTTGGAAAACTCAGTGTGTAAAGAATGCCCATCCAGAGCCTAAGTCAGGTCAGGCCCATTGGCCTAAGCCCTAATCAGTCTCAGTTTTAACTGGGCCGAAGCCCTACCCAGTTACAGTAAACTGGGCCTTAGCCCTTTTCAGATAACAGTATGGCCCATAGGCCCATTTCAGAACAGAACAGATAATAATATGAATGCAAGCCCAAACCCAACCTAAATCCAGCCGCTACACTCCACCCAGACCAGCCCTACACACCATGTAGGGATAACTCAACCCACCCAGCCCTACACTCTACAGTTGCAGCATGGCTGCTCAGATAACAGTAAATTGAGGCAAAGCCTCCAGTACGTGGTCAAGCCACTTTCAGTACTTCCTCCATCAATATCCCAGTCCCATGCAACAGATAATAATAACATGGCATGCAGTATACAATAACAATATAATCATGCTTTTTGCTTAACTTAGCCCTAGGGGTATAACAGTCATTTTGCTCCCAAGGGTAAAATAGTAATTTTCCACCTCTAAGGGTATTTCAGTAATTCTATCAGTTTTTAGGGTTTTCATGCATATTACACTCACTAATAATCCATCCGTCATTGCAAAAGTCTATTTATCTTAGTTTATCAGTTTTAGTTATTGGGCCCTAAACCCCTAATAGGCCCTACAGTGTCTATTAACAAATTAAGCCCATTTAGTTCAAATTTTATGATCAATTTATCAGTTTAAACGATTTTGAACCTACAGTCTATCAGTATACATTATTTACCTATTTTCACCCATATGGGCCCGTAAGCCCATTGGGCCCATTTTCAACCCTTCGAGGCCCAACTTACCGAAGTGCATGAAATTTCACACACGACTAACTTACCACTTTGCAATTTTAGATCTAACGTTTCCTAAACATCTTGTGAGCACTCACACACTCACAAACCCACGAAATGTCAGAATTTTGGCATTTTGGCTTTTGCCGAATTGAACTAGAGAGGGTGTTCGATACACACCTATTTCGTAACGACTGCTACTGAATCCCCCACGATGTCCTACAATCGATTACCACAATTTTTAGATTGCAAATCTACAACAACAATCCTAATATTCACTTACCCATATTCGGCCAATGCCCCTAAAGCCTTCAAAATCTTACCTTTGCCGGAAACCGATGACTAGATCTAAGTCTAGTTGTTCCAAAGATCCAAGCTTTCGATCAATCACCTCTAGTATACACTAATCACCAAAAGAAATCATTGGTTAATGACCCTTAGGGTCCTATGCCCTAATCGACAGCCTCCCTAGATTTTAGGGACTTCGACTTTTTCTAAATTGTAAAATAACTTATAGATCTGGGTTAATGAGCACTTACCACTGATTTCCCTTCTGTTTCTACTCAGATCTGATGTAGATCTAGCCCCTAAATGATAGTACAACTCGAATCCAGGAGATCTGAAGTTTCGGCTACAAGCTCCTGAATCTATGGTGGTTTCGGCTTTTGAGTGATGAAGAAGATGATGATTTGAGGCTATAACTTTGGAGTAGTGTTGCCGATAGATACTAAGGGTTTAAAGAAGATGAAAATCAGTCAAAAGGAATGAAAAGAAAAGAAGGAATTGGCTTGGAGAAATCGGCACAAGAAGTAAGTTTTTGGGATTTTAGCTTTTATGACAATCGGCTATGGTGGTTTTGCGGAGGATGAGATCGACAGAGAAGGTGAGTAAGGTGATAAGAAGGTTTCGGCCAGAAGAGAAAGCAAAAAAGAAAAAACAAATGGAGGAGAAGGAGAGGAAGAAGAAATCGGCACAAAGGGGAAGGAATTTGCGTTTCCGGCTTTTGTGAAAACTTAGAAAAGGATGAATGAAAGTGAAAGCTTTCAGGTGGCTAACCCTAATTCTCCAATACAGAAAAAGAAAAGAACCTAACCCTAATATCAACTAAAATAATCGGCCCAACCTCCCTAAGGCCCTTGCTGAAATTCATTTAAGTGATCACATGCCCGGCACATGCCTAAAAACTAAAAAGAAACAATACGCTTACCTTGCAACTTGAACCCCGGACCTTTAATTCCTTCCCAGGCGCCACTTTTTTAGGAACTTAGTGGCGCCACCTTGCCACTTTGCCAACGCTCTTCTTGTATCATAATTTACGAAGTTTTTCTTAAAAGCCCACTTGACCAAGTCTCCTATTCACTTAAAATCCAAACTTGATATTTTACCGGGTTTTAACTTAGGCTTGGGCCTTCTAAAGGCCCACTAACACATTTAAACTCAATTCCAATATTCAGAACACCAAAATTTCAAAATTCACCAAAAATCACAGAAACCCAAAAAAAATCTCAAAAATCAGGGCGTTACAACTCTACCCTCTTAAAGAAATTTCGGCCTCGAAATTTACCTGATCCAAATAATTGAGGATATTGTTGACGCATAGTCTCTTCTAGCTCCCAAGTAGCCTCTTCCCTTCCATGATTGCGCCACAATACTTTTACCGACAGAACTGACTTCATTCTTAAAATTTTAACCTCTCAATCTAGAATTTGCACGGGTTCCTCTTCAAAGGTCAAATCAGTTTTCACGTCAATTTCTTCCATTGGTATAATATTTGAAGGATCCGATCTATACAGTCTTAGCATGGACACATGAAAGATGTCATGGATTCTATCTATCTCCGGTGGTAACTCCAATTGATATGCCACTGGCCCTATCCATTTAAGAACCCGATAAGGCCCTATAAATCGCGGACTCAGTTTGCCTTTCTTGCCAAACCTCAAGATCTTCTTTCCAGGCGAAACCTTTAAGAAAACCATATCCCCAACAGCGAATTTAATCTCCTTACGCTTCAGATCCGCATATGACTTCTGTCTATCAGAGGCCTCCTTTAACTGATCCCTTATTAACTTAACTTTACTCTCAATATCTGCCACTAATTACAGTCCAAGAACTTATCGCTCTCCCAACTCTGTCCAACACGTAGGCGTACGACATCTTCGCGCATAAAGTGCCTCATATAGAGCCATTTGAATACTCACTTGATAATTGTTGTTGCACGTGAACTCTGTCAATAGTAAGTAGTCCTCCTAACTCCCTCGAAAGTCGATGACACAACCCCTTAACATATCCTCCAGAACCTGAATAACCCTTTCCGACTGTCCATCTGTCTGAGGGTGGAAAGCAATGCTGAAGTCCAATCGTGTACCCAACGCCTCATGCAACTTCTAACAGAATCGAGATGTGAACCTAGGGTCTCAATCAGAAATAATTGAAACTGGCACCCTATCCAGTCGCACTATCTCCGCCACATACAACTTGGCCAACTTCCTAAATGGGCAGATTTCGTTAACCTATCCACAATCACCCACACAGAATCTTTCTTGGAGGGTGTCAGAGGTAGCCCACTCACGAAATCTATAGTTACTCTCTCCCACTTCCAGAGTGGAATTTTCACCGGTTGAAGCAACTTAGAAGGTAGTTGGTGTTCAGTTTTAACTTGCTGGCACGTTAGACATCTCCCAACAAATTCAGTCACCTCTCTCTTTAAACCAGGCCACCAATACACATCTCGCAAATCTCTATATAACTTATTCCCTCTAGGATGCATGGCACAAAAACCACCATGAGCCTCTTTCAGAATTGACTGCCTCAATTCAAAATCCTTTGGAATACAAATCCTTCCACGAAAGCAGAGAACTCCATCAGTATTCAGCCCAAAATCTGAATTCTCCCCATTCTTAGCTTGCCGAAATCGAGGAACCAACGAATTATCCTTTAACTATTTCACCTTAATCAGCTCAGTCTAAACTGGTCGCATTTGCAATTCTGCTAACAAACTTCCATCGTCATACAAACTCAAATGAGTATACATAGCTCTCAAGTCAGCAACAACCCTTCGACTCAATGCATCAGCCACCACATTAGCCTTGCCTGGGTGGTACTCAATTGAACAGTCGTAATCCTTAAGTAACTCTATCCATCTTCGTTGCCTAAGGTTTAACTTCTTCTGAGTCAATAGATACTTTAGACTTTTATGATCTGTGTATAATACACCTTTCTCCATACAAATAGTGTCTCTAAATTTTTAACGCGAAGACCACTGCGGCCAACTCTAGATCATGCGTAGGGTAATTCGCTTCATAAGGCTTTAGCTGTCACGAAGCATAAGCGACTACCTTACCTTCTTGCGTTAGTACGCATCCTAATCCCACATGCGATGCATCGCTGTACACAGTGAAGTCCTTCCCAGACTCTGGTTGAATCAACACTGGCGCCTCAGTCAAAACCCTTTTCAGCTTATCAAAAGCCTCTTGTTGTTTCTCAGCCCAAACAAACGCTACTCCTTTCCTTAACAGTTTCGTCAACGGTGCAGCAATCAGAGAAAATCCCTCTACGAATCTTTTGTAATAGCCTGCCAGACCCAGAAAACTCTGGATTTTTGATACTGACCTCAGTGGCTTCCATTCCAGAACTACCTCAATTTTTCGTGGATCCACTCTAATTCCTTCACAAGAAACAACATGCCCTAAAAAGGTCACTTCTCGCAACCAAAATTCACACTTATTAAACTTCGCATAGAGTTGCTTCTCTCTCAGCACTTGCAGTACAATACGGAGATGCTCATCATGCTGCTCCTCAGTTTCTGAATATACCAGAATATCACCGATAAAGACGACTATGAATCGGTCCAAGTAAGGTTAGAACACTCGATTCATCAAATCCATAAAAGCTGCAGGTGCGTTCGTTAACCCAAATGGCATAACCAGAAACTCGTAGTGACCATATCAAGTCCTGAATGTTGTCTTGTGAATATCCACCTCCTTTACCCTTAGTTGATGATATCCAGATCGAAGATCGATCTTGGAAAATACCGAAGCTCCCCTAAACTGATCGAACAGGTCATCGATCCTTGGAAGTGGGTACCAGTTTGTTCAACTGGCGATAATCGATGCACATACGCATCGTCCCATCCTTCTTCTTCACAAACAACACAAGTGCTCCCCATGGAGACACACTTGGTCTAATGAAACCTCTATCCAACAACTCCTGGATTTGAGCTTTTAGTTCCACTAACTCCTTCGGTACCATCCTATAAGGCGCAATGGACACTGGAGTCGTTCCAGGCAACAAATCAATCCCAACTCAACTTCTCGATTCGGAAGTAATCCAGGAAGCTCCTCTAGGAAAACATCTTGAAATTCCCTAACAGTTTTGACTGTCCCCACAGTCAGATCCTCCGTTTCAGCTTGACTTATGAAAGCCAAGTATGCCTCACATCCTTTGCGAATCAGTTTCTCAACCCTTAAAGCCGATACCACATTGGACAAATAATCCCTTTGTTCTCCAATAACCATTACCTCCTCATCCTCTGCAGTCCTTAACACCATTCTCTTAGTTACACAATCCAAGGTTGCCCTATGCTTAGTCAACCAATCCATTCCTAATATCAGATCAAACTCGCCAAATGGTAACTCCATCAAGTCTCCACAAAAAATCCTACCTTGAGTCTCTAAAGGCACCTCCCTAAAGAGTTTATCTACCATAACCGAGTGACCTAGAGGACTTATCACAGTTACCCCACTCACAGTTTCCTCAGAGTGCACACCTAACATCCCAGAAATGTCACATGCAACATACGAATGTGTTGATCCAACATCTATCAGAGTAGTATAAGGTACGCTAGAGATAAAAAATGTACCAGTTATTACGTCAGGTGCATCACCCTCCTCTCGGTGACGAGCAGCATAAACTAGAGCTGGTTGACGAGCCTCCGCATTACCCGCACCCCTGTCAGGTGCTCTACATCCACAGCCATTACCACCTCGACCTTGTCCACACCCTCTCGGTGGCGGCGGTCCACCTCGCACAGGTTGAACAGCCCCTTGTTCAGCAACTTGAGTTTAGGCTGGCCTCCTAGGACAGTCCTTAATCCTATGTTCCTTTGACCCACAACGAAGACATGCCCTAGTGCGTTTCCAGCACTTTCCCAGATGCACTCTACCACAGTCTCCGCAAGGCTATGGTCTAACCGTGTTTACTGGAACTGCTCGAACCGGATCCTCCACCCTAGCTCTCTTAACATTCTGATTTACAGCACCAGCTGGTCCAAAATCTCTCCTGAATCGATTTCGATCCCTATCGCGGTTCTTTCGTTCAGCTTGCTCCACCTCTTTGGCTATCTTAGCCTTCTCTACCAGTGCAGCAAAATCGCGCTCTCTCTGTGGAGCTATCAACCCTTAACTCATCCTTGAGGCCATCCTTAAAGCGAACACTGCGCTTATACTCAGTAGCAACAATTTCACTGGTATACTGGCTCAACCTCAAAAACTCCGCCTCATACTCAGCAACTGACCTATTACCCTGGGTCAGGTTCAGAAATTCCTTCCTACGAACATCCACATAGCTGGCTCCGACGTATTTTCCCTTGAAAACTATCTTAAACAATTCCCAGGTTACCCGCTCAACTGGGGTACTCTCTCTCACAGTAATCCACCATTGGTATGCTTCGTCTCGCAGTCGTCTCACAGCAGAGACACTGCTCCCTTCAGCTTTTGCTCTACCAAGCAGTCCAGGTCATCCATAATCTTTTCCGTAGCTTTCAGCCAATACTCAGCTACGTTCGGGGCTACTCCAAATAAGCCCCTGAAAACCTCTGCTCCGTTAGCCCGTAGTCGCTCAGAAATAGACCGTCTGCTTATAGGCCCAACATTAGCTCCAGCAACTCTTTCTAGAACCCTCAACATAGCATGAGACAGAGCGTCGTCCCCTACGGCCCGATCGTGTGGCCCATTTTCAGCTACTAGTGGTGATCGTACCCCACCAGCTGGCATTTGTTTCGAAGATGAAGACCCAGCTTGTGCACTACCTCGACCACGTCCTCGGCCTCATCCACGAGCAGCTCTCGTACTCATATCGACTTATCTGATTTAGAATTTTATGACAGTAGGTTAATATTTCAGTTATTTATTACAAATGTCTTATGTAAGGATAGAGTTTCAAAATTGTTTTCGCGAATACGTTGCCTAGTTACAGTCTTAGTTTTTCTAGGGTTTAGTTTCCCTACAGTCTCAGTCTCTACAGTTTTCAGTTCTCCCCTATCTACAGTATCATAGCAGGGTCTCAGTTCTATCTACAGTGATATTACAGTACAGTACAGTATAAGTAAGAGGTACTTACAGACTTGGTGTCGGAGATTCAGTGTGCCACTTCTTCAGTTATCAGATTTCAAAACCCAGAAAACTCAAATTTTAAAATCCAACTTTAAAACGTTCATTTTAAAGAAAACGGGTTTGGAAGAGAAAATTTTTTAAGAAATTTCTAAGCCATTATGAGAATACCCTTCTTGGACCAAATTTTGAAAAAATTTCAAAAGCTTTTTGGACCCGATCCACAACCGAGTTATTGCAACCGGGCTCTGATACCACTAAATGTAATACCCCAAACCCGGCCCAGACGTTATGGCCAAAATCTGGTGTGTCACATCACCTACATCTAACCATGTTACCTAGTTACTAAGATTAGGGTGAGCTTTGCCAAAACCGTGTTTGTTATTTTAAGATAAATTCTCAATTTGCTAAAAAAACGTCCCCTTTACTACTGATCGTGAAAGGTTTATTTAAAAATGTGACTTTTGGAACTCTTTGAGAAGTGCATTTGGTTTGGAAATCGTTTGTTTATCGTGTGATTTTGAAAGCAAGCAAATCCAATTTCAAAAACAATTTAAACAATATTATTCTTAAGTTAAAACAAATTAAATATGTAAAGAATTAAAAACCCAAAATAAAATAAATAGAGCGGCCTTATTACAACCCAAAAACCAGAATAAAAATAATCTAAACAAATAATAAAATAAAATAATTGAAAACTAGAAATTTAATTTTCGTGGCCACTTTAAATCCTTCTCAACTCCAAGTCCACCATCTAGGGCTCACCTGCATGGATGGAAAGAAAGGGGGTGAGTTTGGAAAACTCAGTGTGTAAAGAATGCCCATCCAGAGCCCAATTCAGCTCAAGCCCATTGGCCAAAGCCCTAATCAGTCTCAGTTTTAACTGGGCCGAAGCCCTATCCAGTTACAGTAAACTGGGCCTTAGCCCTTTTCAAATAACAGTACGGCCCATAGGCCCATTTCATAACAGAACAGATAATAACATGAATGCAAGCCCAAACCCAACCTAAATCCAGCCGCTACACTCCACCCGTACCAGCCCTACACACCATGTGGGGATAACTCAACCCACCCAGCCCTACACTCTACAGTTGCAGCATGGCTGCTCAAATAATAGTAAATTGAGGCAAAGCCTCCAGTACGTGGTCAAGCCACTTTCAGTACTTCCTCCATCAATATCCCAGTCCCATGCAATAGATAATAATGACATGGCATGCAGTATACAGTCACAATATAATCATGCTTTTTGCTCAACTTAGCCCTAGGGGTATAACAGTCATTTTGCTCCTAAGAGTAAAATAGTAATTTTCCACCTCTAAGGGTATTTCAATAATTCTATCAGTTTTTAGGGTTTTCATGCATATTACACTCACTAATAATCCATCCGTCATTGCAATAGTCTATTTATCTTAGTTTATCAGTTTTAGCTATTGGGCCCTAAACCCCTAATAGGCCCTACGATGTCTATTAACAAATTAAGCCCATTTAGTTCAAATTTTATGATCAATTTATCAGTTTAAATGATTTTGAACCCACAGTATATTAGTACACATTATTTACCTATTTTCACCCATATGGGCCCGTAAGCCCATTGGGCCCATTTTCAGCCCTTCGAGGCCCAACTTACCGAAGTGCACAAAATTTCACACACGACTAGCTTACCACTTTACAATTTCAGATCTAACGTTTCCTAAACATCTTGTGAGCACTCGCACACTTACAAGCCCATGAAATGTCAGAATTTCGACATTTTGGCTTTTGCCGAATTGAACTAGAGTGGGTGATTGATACACACCTATTTCGCGACGACTGCTACTGAGATCCCCCACGATGTCCTACAATCGATTACCACAATTCTTAGACTGCAAATCTACAACAACAATCCCAATATTCACTTACCCATATTCGTTCAATGCCCCTAAAGCCTTCAAAATCTTACATTTGCCTGAAACTGATGACTAGATCTAAGTCTAGTTGTTCTAAAGATCCAAGCCTTCGATCAATCACCTCTAGTATACACTAATCACCAAAAGAAATCATTGGTTAATGACCCTTAGGGCCCTATGCCCCAATCGACAGCCTCCTTAGATTTTAGGGACTTTGGCTTTTTCTAAATTGTAAAATAACTTATAGATATAGGTTAATGAGCACTTACCACTGATTTCCCTTTTGTTTCTGCTCAGATCTAATGTAGATCAAGCCCCTAAATGATGGTAGAAATCGAATCCAGGAGATCTGAAGTTTCGGCTACAAGCTCCTGAATCTATGGTGGTTTCGACTTTTGAGTGATGAAGAAGATGATGATTTGAGGCTATAACTTTGGAGTAATGTTACCGATAGATACTAAGGGTTTAAAGAAGATGAAAATTAGTCAAAAGGAATGAAAAGAAAAGAAGGAATTGGCTTGGAGAAATCGGCACAAGAAGTAAGTTTTCGGGTTTTCGGCTTTTATGATAATCGGCTATGGTGGTTTTGTGGAGGATGAGATCGACAGAGAAGGTGAGTAAGGTGATAAGAAGGTTTCAGCTAGAAGAGAAAGCAAAAAGGAAGAAACAAATGGTGGAGAAGGAGAGGAAGAAGAAATCGGCACAAAGGAGAAGGAATTTACGTTTTCGGCTTTTCTGAAAACTTAGAAAAGGATAAATGAAAGTGAAAGCTTTCAGGTGGCTAACCCTAATTCTCCAAGACAGAAAAAGAAAAGAACCTAACCCTAATATCAACTAAAACAATCGGCCCAACCTCCCTAAGGCCCTTGCCGAAATTCATTTAAGTGATCACATGCCCGGCACATGCCTAAAAACTAAAAAGTAACAATACGCTTACCTTGCAACTTGAACCCTGAACCTTTAATTCCTTCCCAAGCGTCACTTTTTTAGGAACTTAGTGGCGCCACCTTGCCACTTTGCCAAAGCTATTCTTGTATCATAATTTACGAAGTTTTTCTTAAAAGCCCACTTAACCAAGTCTCCTATTCACTTAAAATCCAAACTTGATATTTTACCGGGTTTTAACTTAGGCTTGGGCCTTCTAAAGGCCCACTAACACATTTAAACTCAATTCCAATATTTAGAGCACCAAAATTTCAAAATTCACCAAAAATCACAGAAACCCAAAAAAATCCCGAAAATCAGGGTGTTACACACAAGGTTAGATATAAATTTCATAAGTTTCTTCGATTCAATGCTTGTACGGTTTATGTACATACCTGTACCGTCTGGTATCAACTTCATACTCATCCACATCTTTGATTTACCCATTAAACCATTCAGAATATTATCGGTTACTCGGGATTCTCGCACCATAACTGCCACATATATAGCCGAAGCTATCTCAATCTCATATCACATATAATGCTCACTCTCGAGCTATGAACGAGTTTGCTCACACAAGTTGACGGTCATGGCAAAGCTACACAGTGCTGCTCACACAAGCTGATGAGAATCCACAACACATGTTGTAACACCCCAAAAATTTCTAGTAAGATACTATCCTTGACATAGTAAAATAAGGAAATAAAATGACAAGGAGAGAAAAATTGAGTATGTCATTGGGAAGTATATTATGACATATTAATTCAAGAAATGACAAAATTGTAAAAGTGTAATATCTCGAATTAGGGCCTAATCAGAATAGTGGTTTCGTGACCACAAATATGAGGTAGAAATAATTATGTTATAATTATTTTGATGTTTATGATATGATTTTATGATGGTGTGAAAATTTCGTGAAGAAATTCTAAGCGTAAAGTGCTTAATTTGAAATTAGGGACTAAATCGAATAAGTTGCAAAACTTGCATTCTAGAAGTTTCTAGTATGAAATTGCTTTGGAATATTAATTAGGAGGTCTTAAATAGAAATTTGACCAATTTTAAGTTCATGGACAAAATTTGGACATGGATGGAATTTTTGAAAGTTTAGTAAGGAGGGGCATTTTGGTCATTTGGATATTAACATGAAATAAAAAGGGAAAAATAACACAAAATTGGTCATCTTCTTCATTACCACGAAATTTCAAGGGTTCTCCATAGCTAGGGTTTGTTTCAAGCTCCCAAGCTCCATAGTAAGTGATTCCAAGCCCCGTTTTTAATGTTCTTTACGTTTTCGTAGTCCCGATAACTCGATAAAGCTTATGTTAGCAATAATTTAAGTTAGGGTTCATATTTGGAAAAATACCCATAGGTGAAATTTGGGTATTTTGATGTTTTATGATAGAATATGATGTTTTAAATTATGTTAGACAACTTGTGCTACTCGGTTTTAAGTAAAAACGAGTAAAACGGCTCAATCGGTAAAAGTACATATTGTTCATAAGTATGTGTTTTAGTGGGAATTTGAGCTTGCTAATGGTAAATAAATGATCAGCATGTCCTAAAACATAAGAATTTGTGATAAAATTAAATTTCCGAACTTTGGGGCAAAAGTGTAAATATGCAAAAGTTTAGGGGCAAAATTGTAATTTTTCCAAAATTTGAATTTAGGACTATTTTGATAATGTGAGTATTAAATAAGCTAAATGTGTTATTTTAGATCAAGAAAGACGTGGAATCAACCTTGATCGAGGAAAAGAAAAGATTTTGGACTAAATCGCAAAATTGCTATATTTTGTACCGAGGTAAGTTCATGTGTAAATAATGTAACATGATTGCTATTTTAAGTGATTTAATGCTATTTATACGATATGATACTTGTTATTATGAATATTATGCTTTGTGAAATATTATGTATTGGTATGAAAAGTATGTGATTAAATTGATAAGTATGAGATGCAAGCAATGTATTGGTTCCAATATTCCGAGGAGAACGACTGGGAAATGTGTGACTGAGGAAAATCCCGTTTGAACCTTGGGAATAGATTAGGATACAAGTGACATGTCACTAGGATGGTTGGGCATCCGAGCTCCTTGAGTTGAGTCCAAGTTCACTTATGGATGCAAATGTCCGAACTCGTTGAGTTGAGTCCATGTTCGTGAGATGTAACTAGGCATCCGAGCTCGTTGAGTTGAGTCCGAGTTCACTTATGGATGCGAACGCCCGAGCTCGTTGAGTTGAGTCCGAGTTCGCTTATCGGCGGGTTACATGATTGATTGATTACATATGTGGCACTTATGTGCAAATGATCCGTGTATCCGAGTTATATTCTGATGTGTTCAACGGGTAAAATTCTAGCGGAATGGAAGAATACTCAAGATGAAAATGATATTTTGGTAAGTGTTGTGAAATAGACAATTTGGACAGGTATGTACTTAACCCTCGGGTTGAAACTTGATACAACAGAAATAAGGTGGTAAGATGATACACGATAGCTAGAAATGTGGTTTGTATCTTGGTGATATCATGCTATTGTTGTTGATATAATTGCTTTGTTATGTTACTTGTTATTTGCATGTGAACTTACTAAGCATTTATGCTTACTCCCTCCTTTACATTCATTGTAGTTTTTAGCGAGCCAACTTGGATATCGGGAAGGTCGAAGAAAAGCTCACACTATCCGAGGGAGAATTGGTATATTGGGTTGTATGTTTTGATGTATGGCATGTATAGCAATATACTTGTTTTGTGTAAATAATCTTGTGATATGGTTGTGGTTTGGTTCAGAAAATGCTTGATAATGATTATTCATTGGTATGGCTAGCCTAGATAATGTTGGATGCCTTGTGAGTTTAATATGTTATATAGTTCATGAGAATTCATAAAAAGATGAAACTTGCCATAAAACAGAACACTACAACAACAATGACATGAGTTTGAAAAATCACCAAAAATAGTGGAAAACGAATTAGGTGAAGAATTAACTATTAAATTCAAGATTATTGTGTCTAATTTCAAATGGAAGAAGCGAAATAGGTAAAGGAGTTATATGTTATAAGATATTTGAGTTTTAGTGAAATAGGGCCAGAGGGATTTTTGGATCCCCTGTTCCAACTTTAAAAATTCACTATAAATTGAAAAAAATAATTAGGAGGTGTAATTTATATGCTCAGAATCCGTATTGAATCTAATTTTAAGAGAAATAAACAGTATAGTTATATGGATTTTGTACAGGGAGAAAAGTGGTTCGTAGTAAGTAGAGGTCAGTGCAATCAAGTCGTGAAACAGGGGTAACTTTAACTAATAAACTGTACTAATTTGCCCAAACAAAAATTTTAGAAAAAAATTAGTAGATAGATATGTGAGTCTAGATTCAGTAAAAATTTACAGATCTTGATTTCAAGTTTCGTAACTTGAGATATGATTTTTTTAGCGACCATGATGCAGAAAAACTGCTTATTCCGAAAATCAAAATAAATGATGTAAAGTTGTTTAAATGATAAATTAAGTTCAGTAACACCTCAAGCTCAACTCCGACGACGGTCTCGGGCGTGGGGGTGTTACATTGGGTGGTATCAGAGTAGGTTTAGTTGATTCTTGGACTAACGTATTTTATGCACGGATTTTGCTATACATGCCATATATGTATATTGTGATAGTGTGACGACTTCTGACCTTTTAAATGATTTTTTTATAGTAAATGGATCCCAATCCAACCGTGGCCGATGATGTAGAAAGTAATGCACCAGCTCCAGCTGAAGGGGCGGTGCCGACTAAAAAGCCACCTCCCACTATTAGTCAAGGAGGAGGAGAAAGGGGTCGAGAAGCCTTTCTCCAGATGATGAGTGCTTGGTATACTAAGTTCATTCGTACGAATCCGAATGTACAACCTCCCCCACCTCCCCCAATTCCTCAACCTGTACCTCTGATGCCTCAAGATATGGGTATGATGAAATTCCAAAGAACTCCAGTTGATAAAATCCGTAAGCTAGGGGCCGAAGAATTTAGAGCTAATGTAGATGATGATGCCGAGAAAGCAGAGTTCTGGCTTGAGAATTCTATCCAGGTATTTGATGAACTGTCTTGCACACCTGAGGAATGCTTGAAATGTGCTATATCTTTGTTGAGAGATTCAGCTTATATTGGTGGAAGACACTGATTTCTATGGTACCGAAAGAGAGGGTAACTTGGGAATTCTTTCAAGAAGAGTTTCGGAAGAAATACATCAGTGAAAGATTTTTTGATCAGAAGCGCAAGGAATTTCTTGAGTTGAAACAAGGTAACATGACCGTTACAGAATATGATAGAGAGTTTATTCAACTGAGTAAGTATGCTAGAGAATATGTTCCTACAGAGGCCAAGATGTGCAGACGATTTGAAGATGGGCTTAATGAAGACATCAAGGTATTTGTAGGGATTCTAGAACTAAAGGAAATGGTGGTACTTGTCGATCGAGCTTGTAAGGCTGAAGAACTACTTAAAGAGAAGAAAAAGGTAGAATCTGAGACACGAAATTGGAAGAAAAGATCAATGAGTAATGCACCCTCACAGCAACCCAGAAAATCAAGAAATATGAATCCTCGTTCCCAAGTTTCAGCTGGACAATCATATGGAAATTCTAGGAAGAAAAATGTGGGTCCTAAGTCTCAGACTACTTCGACAACTAGTGTAGGGAACTCAAGATTTGTTAAACCCGAGTGCCAGTGGTATGGTAGAAATTATTTTGGTCCGTGCAGAGCAAATGAATGTTTCCGATGTGGTTCTCCGGATCATTTTATTAGAGACTGCCCAGAGAGGATTGAAAAAGAAAAATTTCAGAGTACAAAAGCTGGTGGTACAGATTCGAGAGGAAGGTATCCAAGAAAAGCTGGGAGTGAAGCAAGCAGCAAGAATGTAGCCAGAGATTCAGCAGTAAAATTGAAGGAAGGGCTCCAGCTAGAACTTATGCCATTAAAGCACGTGAAGATGCTTCCTCACCCGATGTGATTACTGGTATATTTTCTCTCTATGATGTTAATGTTACTACTTTGATTGACCCCGGTTCTACTCATTCATATGTGTGCATGAAATTAGTATCTAGCATGAATATACCTGTTGAGAATACAGAATTTATGATTAAAGTGTCAAACCCGTTAGGCCAATGTGTTATAGTTGATAAAGTATACAAGAACTGTCCTTTAATGATTCGGGGTTATTACTTTCCGACCGACTTGATGTTGTTTCCGTTTGATGAGTTTGATGTTAATTTTGGGTATGGATTGGTTGACATTGCATGATGCTATAGTAAATTGTAAACAGAAAGTTATTGAATTAAAGTGTGAAAATGGTGAAACTCTGCGGGTCGAATCAGATAAATCAGAGGCATTGTCTAGTGTGATTTCTTCAATGTCGGCTTAGAGATATTTGAGAAAGGGTTATGAAGCTTATTTAGCGTATGTGGTTGAATAAAAAGGAAATTGAAAAGAAAGTGGAATCAGTGCCGATTGTATGTGAGTTTATGGATGTATTTCCAGAAGAATTGCCAGGTTTGCCTCCCGTTAGAGAAGTAGAGTTTGGTATTGATTTGATGCCGGGAACAGCTCCGATCTCGATTGCTCCGTACAGAATGGCACCAACAGAGTTGAAAGAATTAAAGTCGCAATTGCAAGAGTTGACCGACAAAGGCTTTGTGAGACCGAGTTTTTCGCCTTGGGGTGCTCCGGTATTGTTTGTGAAAAAGAAGGATGGTTCGATGAGGTTTTGTGTAGACTATCGGTAATTAAACAAAGTGACAATTATGAACAAGTATCTGTTGCCGAGAATTGATGATTTGTTTGATCAGCTGAAAGGAGCAACATGGTTTTCAAAGATTGATTTGAGATCTAGGTACTATCAGCTGCGGGTAAAAGAGTCAGATGTGCCTAAAACTGCTTTTAGGACAAGGTATGGTCATTATGAATTTTTAGTTATGCCGTTTGGATTAACAAATGCTCCTGCTGTGTTTATGGATTTGATGAATCGAATATTTCGACCATACTTAGACAAGTTTGTTGTGGTATTTATAGATGATATCTTGATTTATTCGAAAGATGAGACAGAGCATACTGAGCACTTGAGGATAGTTTTGCAAACTTTGCGAGACAAGCAGTTATATGCCAAGTTTAGTAAAAGTGAATTTTGGCTTCGGGAAGTTGGATTTTTGGGTCATATTGTTTCGGGTGATGGTATACGAGTTGATCCCAGTAAAATTTCAGCTATTGTTGATTGGAAGCCACCAAAGAATGTAACCGAGGTTAAGAGTTTCTTGGGACTAGCTGGATATTATCGACGGTTTGTAAATGGATTTTCTATAATTGCTGCTCCTATGACTAGATTACTTTGCAAGGATGTTAAATTTGAGTGGATGGAAGAATGTCAACAAAGTTTTGAAGAATTGAAAAAGTTATTAACAGAGGCACCAGTGTTAGTACAGCCCGAGTCAGGTAAAGAATTTGTGGTATATAGCGATGCTTCTCTAAATTGTTTAGGATGTGTACTGATGCAAGAAGGAAATGTTGTGACTTATGCTTCGAGGCAGTTAAAACCTCACGAGAGGATTTATCCGACTCATGATTTAGAATTGGCTGCAGTGGTGTTTGCTTTGAAGATTTGGCGACATTATCTATATGGTGAAAAGTGTCGAGTATATACTGACCACAAGAGTCTTAAAAACTTGATGTCACAAAAGGTCTTGAATTTGAGACAGCGAAGATGGTTGGAGTTATTAAAAGATTACGAGCTTATGATTGACTATCATCCAGGAAAAGCAAATGTAGTTGCTGATGCTGTGAGTAGAAAACTGTTGTTTGCTTTGAGAGTTATGAACACTCAGTTGGAAATGTCAGATGATGGTTCCATTCTGGCCGAGCTAAAAGTAAGACCGATGTTTTTACAAGAGATTTGTCAAGCTCAGAAAAGCGATGAAGACTTGCAAGCCAAAAGAAAGCAATGTGAGGTTGATACAGAGTCAGATTTCATAATCGGTCCTGATGGTTGCTTGATGTTTAAAGATTGGATTTGTATACCGAAGAATGAGGAGTTAATTCAAAAGATTTTGCAGGAAGCACATGGTGGTTATTTGTCGATTCATCCAGGTAGTACGAAAATGTATAATGATTTGAAGAAAATGTACTGGTGGAATGGAATGAAAAGGGATATATCGGAATTTGTATCAAAATGCTTAATTTTTCAATAGGTGAAAGCGGAACACCAAGTGCCTTCAGGATTACTTTAGCCTATTATGGTTCCTGAATGGAAATGGGATCGGATTACTATGGATTTTGTTTCAGGGTTGCCGTTGACTCCAGGAAAGAAAGATGCCATCTGGGTAATAGTTGACAGATTGACTAACTCGGCTCATTTCATTCCAGTACGTACGGATTATTCTCTTAACAAGTTAGCTGAATTGTATGTTAGAGAAATTGTTAGACTACATGGAATACCATTGTCAATCATTTCAGACAGAGATCCGAGACTTACTTCGCGGTTTTGGCAAAAGTTGCAAGAAGCATTAGGTATAAGGTTAAATTTCAGTACTGCTTTTCATCCACAAACTGATGGGCAATCAGATAGGGTAATTCAGATTCTTGAAGACATGCTTCGATGTTGTGTATTAGAATTTCAAGGAAGTTGGGAAAGATATTTACCGTTGGTGGAATTTGCTTACAATAACAGTTATCAGACGAGTTTGAAAATGGCACCTTATGAAGCATTGTATGGTCGTAAGTGTCGAACGCCTTTGTATTGGACCGGACTTAAGGAAAATCAGATCTATGGGGTTGATCTAATAAAAGAAACCGATGAAAAATTGAAGGTAATTCGAGATTGTTTGAAAGCTACTTCGGATAGACAGAAATCTTATGCAGATTTGAAACGAAAAGAAATTGAGTTTCAAGTTGGTGATAAGGTATTTTTAAAGGTATATCCGTGGAAGGAAGTCCTCAGATTTGGACGGAAAGGTAAATTAAGTCCGCGTTTTATCGGGCTATATGAAATAATTGAAAGAGTTGGACCGGTAGCTTATCGGTTAGCATTACCATCTGAGTTGGAGAAAATTCATGATGTGTTCCATGTATCTATGCTACGTTGGTATCGTTCGGATCCTTCACATGTGGTTTCACAGATAGAAATTGAATTACAACCAGATATGACCTACGAAGAAGAACCGATTAAAGTTTTAGCTCGAGAGGTCAAACAACTAAGAAACAAAAGTATTGCTCTTGTGAAAGTGTTGTGGCAAAAGCATGGAATAGAATAGGCTACATGGGAACCCGAGGAAACTATAAGGAAGCAATACCCACACCTGTTTACCGGTAAGATTTTCGAGGACGAAAATCCTTAAAAGGGGGGAGAGTTGTAATATCCCGAATTAGGGCCTAATCAGAATAGTGGTTTCGTGACCACAAATCCGAGGTAGAAATAATTATGTTATAATTATTTTGATGTTTATGATATGATTTTATGATGGTGTGAAAATTTCGTGAAGAAATTCTAAGCGTAAAGTGCTTAATTTGAAATTAGGGACTAAATTGAATAAGTTGCAAAACTTGCATTCTAGAAGTTTCTAGTATGAAATTGCTTGGAATATTAATTAGGAGGTCTTAAATAGCAATTTGACCAATTTTAAGTTCATGGACAAAATTTGGACATGGATGGAATTTTTGAAAGTTTAGTAAAGAGGGGCATTTTGGTCATTTGGATATTAACATGAAATAAAAAGGGAAAAATAACACAAAATTGGTCATCTTCTTCATTACCACGAAATTTCAAGGGTTCTCCATAGATAGGGTTTGTTTCAAGCTTCCAAGCTCCATAGTAAGTGATTCCAAGCCCCGTTTTTAATGTTCTTTACGTTTTCGTAGTCCCGATAACTCTATAAAGCTTATGTTAGCAATAATTTAAGTTAGGGTTCATATTTGGAAAAATACCCATAGGTGAAATTTGGGTATTTTGATGTTTTATGATAGAATATGATGTTTTAAATTATGTTAGACAACTTGTGCTACTCGGTTTTAAGTAAAAACGAGTAAAACGGCTTAATCGGTAAAAGTACATATTGTTCATAAGTATGTGTTTTAGTGGGAATTTGAGCTTGCTAATGGTAAATAAATGATCAGCACGTCCTAAAACATAAGAATTTGTGATAAAATTAAATTTCCGAACTTTGGGGCAAAAGTGTAAATATGCAAAAGTTTAGGGGCAAAATTGTAATTTTTCCAAAATTTGAATTTAGGACTATTTTGATAATGTGAGTATTAAATAAGCTAAATGTGTTATTTTAGATCAAGAAAGACGTGGAATCAACCTTGATCGAGGAAAAGAAAAGATTTTGGACTAAATCGCAAAATTGCTATATTTTGTACCGAGGTAAGTTCATGTGTAAATAATGTAACATGATTGCTATTTTAAGTGATTTAATGCTATTTATACGATATGATACTTGTTATTATGAATATTATGCTTTGTGAAATATTATGTATTGGTATGAAAAGTATGTGATTAAATTGATAAGTATGAGATGCAAGCAACGTATTGGTTCCAATATTCCGAGGAGAACGACTGGGAAATGTGTGACTGAGGAAAATCCCGTTTGAACCTTGGGAATAGATTAGGATACAAGTGACATGTCACTAGGATGGTTGGGCATCCGAGCTCGTTGAGTTGAGTCCAAGTTCACTTATGGATGCAAATGTCCGAACTCGTTGAGTTGAGTCCATGTTCGTGAGATGTAACTAGGCATCCGAGCTCGTTGAGTTGAGTCTGAGTTCACTTATGGATGCGAACGCCCGAGCTCATTGAGTTGAGTCCGAGTTCGCTTATCAGCGGGTACATGATTGATTGATTACATATGTGGCACTTATGTGCAAATGATCCGTGTATCCGAGTTATATTCCGATGTGTTCAACGGGTAAAATTCTAGCGGAATGGAAGAATACTCAAGATGAAAATGATATTTTGGTAAGTGTTGTGAAATAGACAATTTGGACAGGTATGTACTTAACCCTCGGGTTGAAACTTGATACAACAGAAATAAGGTGGTAAGATGATACACGATAGCTAGAAATGTGGTTTGTATCTTGGTGATATCATGCTATTGTTGTTGATATAATTGCTTTGTTATGTTACTTGTTATTTGCATGTGAACTTACTAAGCATTTATGCTTACTCCCTCCTTTACATTCATTGTAGTTTTTAGCGAGCCAACTTGGATATCGGGAAGGTCGAAGAAAAGCTCACACTATCCGAGGGAGAATTGGTATATCGGTTTGTATGTTTTGATGTATGGCATGTATAGCAATATACTTGTTTTGTGTAAATAATCTTGTGATATGGTTGTGGTTTGTTTGAGAAAATGCTTGATAATGATTAGTCATTGGTATGGCTAGCCTAGATATTGTGAGTTTAATATGTTATATAGTTCATGAGAATTCATAAAAAGATGAAACTTGCCATAAAACAGAACACTACAGCAACAACGACGTGAGTTTGAAAAATCACCAAAAATAGTAGAAAACCAATTAGGTGAAGACTTAACTATTAAATTCAAGATTATTGTGTCTAATTTCAAATGGAAGAAGCGAAATAGGTAAAGGAGTTATATGTTATAAGATATTTGAGTTTTAGTGAAATAGGGCTAGAGGGATTTCTGGATCCCCTGTTCCAACTTTGAAAATTCACTATAAATTGAAAAAAAATAATTAGGAGGTGTAATTTATATGCTCAGAATCCGTATTGAACCTAATTCTAAGAGAAATAAACGGTATAGTTATATGAATTTTGTACAGGGAGAAAAGTGGTTCGTAGTAAGTAGAGGTCAGTGCAATCAAGTCCTAAAACAGGGGTAATTTTAACTAATAAACTGTACTAATTGGCCCAACCAAAAATTTTAGAAAAAAATTAGTAGATAGATATGTGAGTCTAGATTCAGGGAAAATTTACGGATCTTGATTTTGAGTTTCGTAACTCGAGATATGATTTTTTTAGCGACCATGATGCAGAAAAACTGCTTATTCCGAAAATCAAAATAAATGATGTAAAGTTGTTTAAATGATAAATTAAGTTCGGTAACACCTCAAGCTCGACTCCGGCGATAGTCTCGGGCGTGGGGGTGTTACAAAAAGTGAGAAAAGTTTTGTTGCCCAAGAGTAAATACTCAAAATTTGAGGGGTTAAAAGTGTAAATATGAAACGTTGAAGGACCAATAGTGCAAATATTTTAAGGGTAGAATAATCTAGAAACTAAGAAAAATTGATGAATTAGGACTAAATTGAATAGGTGAAGAATTATGAGTGACTAAATCACAATTTTACCAAATTAAGTGATGACTCAAGAATGGAATTTTAAAAGATCACCAAGGGCAAAATGGTCAATTGGAAGAGAGAGAAATCTAGAAAGTAATGATTATATTGATGATATTTTATAATTATATAATTAAATAATTATTATTTTATTAATATTTTAATAAGATATTTTATTATTTTATTATTTTATTTAGTATATATATGTATGTGTGTGGAAAAAAAAAAGGGAAGAAACCACCACCCCTTTTCCATGCAATTCACGTTAGGAGAGAAGAGGGGAGAAAGAAAGTTTTGCTTTCTTTACAATTTGGTCATTCTACCAAAAATTCACCAATTTCACCTAGAAATCAAAAGAATTTCCGTAGCTACTGAAAGAGAAAAATGTTAAGGAGACTATGGGGAGTTCGTTCGTGACTCGGGAAAAATTATCGGAGGCTCACCAATACTATCCACCATTCCTTTTGGTATTTTGTAAACATATTTGGGATATATGGAATGTATAAAAGGATTAGGTATTTTGTTGTATATTGTAGTAATATTACTTGAAATATTGATTTCTAATATTAGATATATCACTCGTATTATGCTATCGATATGGTCTAATATTAGTTAAATTACAAGTTTATGATATATGAGAATTGAATGTTTAAAGGATGAGTGAATAATTGATAGGTTTTAATTTAGATAATCATTTTATGTCTTGATTTATTATGATTACATGTATATTATTCTGGTAATACTCGTATCCTGTTCCGGTATTGAACACGGGTAAAGGGTGTTACAAAATAAGACTGTGGCAGAGTACGAGGTAGAGTTTTTGCGGCTGAGTCACTATGCTCCGGGAATAGTAGCGACCGAGTACTAATAGCTCCGCAGAGGGAGCGAGATTTTGCTTCTCTGGTGGAAAATGCAAAAATAACTAAGGATGTGAAACGCTCTGAGTGCGACAGTCACGAGAAAGATAAGGGCAGATTTAAGAGGGATTAAGAGCCCTCAGGTTCTTCTGGAAGGCCTGTTAGGAAGGCTAGATTTGACGAGCCAGTTTGAGCAGTCCTTGTTACTGCTGTTAGACCGTAGCCTTTCACAGATTGCGGGAGATCTCACATGGGTGAGTGCTGGAAAAGGACTGGGGCATGCTTCAAATGTGGATTGATGGATCACCAAGTTAAGAATTGTCCTCAGAGGCCGGGTTAGATGCAAGCTGCAGAACAGAGGTTTGTTTAGCTAATGAGAGGTGGTAAGCAGCCACCGAGAGGCCGTGGGCAGGCCAGAAGTGGAAACGGTATTAGACGAGGTCGTGGAGCAACGAGCAGAGGTACTGGTAACACTGAGGCGAGGCAGCCAGCTTTGGTTTATACCGCTCATCGTTGAGAGGATGGTGACACCCCTTACGTTATAACTGATACATTCCTAATTTATAATGTACCATACACTGCTTTAATTGATATTGGGTCTACGCACTCGTATGTTGCTTACATTGTGTCTGTGATGTTGGGTCTTTAGTTTGAAAATACTGCTAGTGAAATGACTGTGATAAGTCTGTTGGGCCAGTCGGTTAGGGTAAATAAGTTATTCAAAAATGTTCCTCTAGAGGTTCAAGGAGTAATATTCCCAGTGGATTTGATGGAACTGTTGTTTGGTGAATTCGACCTTATATTGGGTATGGATTGGCTAGTAAAGCACCGTGCAAGTTTGGATTGCGCTGCTAAGCATATGGTATTGAAGTCTACTGAGGATAAGGAGGTGGCCGTGATAGGGGAGCGAAGAGATTATCTGTCTAATGTAATCTCAGCATTAAGGGCTGAGAAGCTGGTTCACAAAGGTTGTGAGGTGTTTCTAGCCTACGTTGGTACTTCTGACTCTTTAAGTCCTTCGGTTGGAGATGTCTGAACTGTTAAGGAGTTTTTGGACATATTTCCTGAAGAGCTTCTTGGGTTGCCTTCGAACCGTGAGGTCAAATTTGGTATTGCGCTTTTGCTGAGAACAGCTCTGGTGTCTATCGCCCCTTATAGGATCGCACCGAAGGAGCTAGTGCAATTAAAAGCCCAAATTCAAGAACTGTTGGATCGAGGATTCATCCGACCGAGTGTGTCTCTATGGGGAGCACCAGTGTTATTCGTCAAGAAGAAGCATGAGACTATGCGCATGTACATCGACTATCGACAATTAAACAAACTGACTATCAAGAATAATTACCCCCTGCAAAGGATTGATGATCTTTTTTATCAGCTTAGAGGAGCTTCAGTTTTCTCTAAGATCGACCTCCATTCTGGGTACCATCAGCTAAGGGTTAAAGAGGCTGACGTGTATAAGACTGCATTTAGGACTCGGTACGGTCACTACTAATTTTTGGTAATGCTGTTTGGGCTTAAGAATGTACCAATAGCTTTTATGGACATCATGAACCGAGTGTTTCAACCCTAACTGGACCGGTACATAGTTGTGTTTATAGACGATATATTGGTGTATTCGAGAACCAAAGAGGATCATGATGAGCATCTTTGAATTGTTCTGCAAATTCTGAAGGAAAAGCAGCTGTACGCAAAATTCAGCAAGTGTGAGTTCTGGCTGCGAGAAGTGACGTTTCTAGGTCATGTAGTGTCTGCTGAGGGGATTAGAGTTGATCCTCATAAAATTGAAGCTGTATTTGATTGGAAACCACCGAAGATCATGTCTGAAATTTGAAGCTTTCTGGGTCTGGCTGGGTATTAAAGATTTGTTTTGAAGGGTTTTCACTGATTGTTGCACCTTTGACGAAGTTACTGCATAGAGTGGTATCGTTTAATTGGACAGACAAGCTGTAAGAGAGTTTTGAGAAACTAAAAAAGGTTCTGACTGAGGCCCCTGTTTTAATACAGCCAGAGCCTGGGAAAGAATTCACTGTTTATAGTGATACGTCACACATTATATTAGGTTGTGTGCTAATGAGGATGGTAAGGTGGTGGCTTACATGTCTTGCCAGCTTAAGCCTCACGAGGTGAATTACCCTCCTCATGACTTAGAGGTAATAATGGTGGTATTCGCGCTAAAGATCTGGAGGCATTACTTATATGGTGAGAAGTGTATTATTTACACAGATCACAAGAGCCTCAAATACCTCCTTACTCAAAAGGAGTTAAATCTTAGGCAGGGAAGATGGATAGAGCTGCTTAAGGACTATGACTGTTCGATTGAGTACCATCCAAGTAAGGCTAACGTGGTAGCTGACGCACTGAGTCGTAGGGCTATATCTGATTTGAGAGCAATGTTTGCTCGTCTTAGCTTGCTTGATGACGGTAGCTTGTTGGCTAAGCTTCAAGTGAGATCAACCTAGACTAATTAGATTGAGGAGAAGCAATTGTTGGATGAATCACTAGTTGCTTGATTCTAACAAGTTGAGAATGGAGAGACTACAGATTTTAGGTAGAATAGCGAAGAGGTGTTGTGTTTTCGTAGGAGAGTTTGTGTTCCAAAGGATGCTGACTTGAGACTGTCTATACTGCAGGAGGTGCATAGTAGCCCCTGTGCTATTCATTTTGGCAGAAACAAAATGTATCATGACCTGTGTGAACTGTATTAGTGGCCAGGACTGAAGCGTGAAGTTACTGATTATGTGAGTAAGTGTCTGACATGCCAGTAAGTTAAAGTTGAGCATCAACTTCCTTCAGGGTTACTACAGCCAGTTAAGATTCCACTATAGAAGTGGGAGAGGGTAACCATGGATTTTGTGAGTGGGCTACCCTTGACGCCTTTTAAGAAGGATTCAGTATGGTTTATTATGGACCGATTAACCAAATTCACCCATTTTATACCGGTCTGTACGGATTACTCGTTGTAGAAGTTGGCTAAGTTGTATGTGGCTGAGATTGTGAGATTACATGGGATGCCAGTTTCTATCATATTTGATAGAGATCTTCAATTCACATATTGATTCTGGAAGAAGTTACACGAGGCTTTGGGTACTAAACTAGACTTCAGTACTGCATTCCACCCTCAGACAGATGGTTAGTTAGAGAGGGTAGTTCAGGTATTGGAAGATATGCTAAAAAGCTGTGTAATTGATTTTCGACGTAGTTGGGAAGACTATTTACCGTTAGTGGAGTTCGCGTATAATAATAGCTACCAGTCCAGTATTCAGATGGCACTGTATAAGGCATTATATGGTCGTAGGTGTCGTACTCTTACTTGTTGGACTGAATTGGGGGAGAGTGAGTTCTGGGGCCAAGTTAGTTTCTAATACTAAAGAAAGGGTAAAGTTGATTTGAGATTGGTTAAAGGAAGCATCTGATAGACAAAAGTCATATGCAGACTTAAAGCAGAAGGAGATTGAGTACTCTGTGGGAGATTATGTCTTTTTGAAGGTCTCACCATGGAAGAAAATCCTAAGATTTGGACGGAAGGGCAAGTTGAGCCCTAGATTTATTGGGCCTTACCGGGTACTGAGGCATGTTGGAACAGTTGCCTACCAGCTGGAGTTGCCTCCAGAGTTGGATAGAATTCACGACATGTTTCATGTTTCAATGCTGAGGCGGTACCACTCTGATCCCTCACAGATAGTGCTGGTTGAGGAGATTAAAGTCAGGCCTGATCTGACTTTTGAGGAAGAACTGGTGCAGATATTAGATCATGACATTAAGGTATTGAGAAGGAAATATGTTCCACTGGTTAAGGTGCTTTGGCATAACCATAGTTCAAAAGAAGCCATGTGGGAACCTGATGAGGCGATGCGACAGCAATACCCTCACCTTTTCTGACCAGGTAAATTTCGAGGCCGAAATTTCTTTGAGGTAGAGTTGTAATGCCCTAAAATTATAGGGGTTGTAATTTTTCTTGTTTTGACATAAAATGCATATTTGGCATGTTGGTTAAATGATTTGAGTGTGTTTGAGAGTGTTAAGGAAGCCTGGGTTCAAGTTTGGGCTTTTACAGAATTTTTAATTTTTCTCTTTAATGAATCTGGACACTGAAACATAAGCTTTTTAAATAATAGTGGTTGTTTTAAGTCAGAAAATGTCTAATGGTGTAGTGGGTATGGTGCTACAAGTGTAGCAAGGGGTCTAAGGTTGAAGTCGAGGTATGTGCAATAGTATGTTTATTTTGCTGCTTGAGATAGGGAGGTGTTGGAACTGGACTGGAACTCTGTGGTTGAATTGGTCATGAGAGTTTGAATTGAATTTGAATGGGAGGTTGGAGTAAATCAAGGAGAAACCGGTGGAGATTTTGAAGAACTTTGGAGTGTAAGGGGAGTGTAACCGAAATTGGGAGTGTTAGGCACTTATTCGATCAAGGCCACTTAGTGCCAAATGGGATTTAGTTTTTTTGGTTTCGGCAGTTGCTCTTTTTTTTCCTTTTTCTATTTTGTGCAAAAAGGGTTTAGGAGTTTCTCGAGTTTGTCACCAATTGAGTACAAGACTTCTTGTTTGGGTTCTTTCACTTTGTTTCTTAGCCGATGTTTGTTTGCTTTTAACACATTTTGTGATTCAATTCTCTTATTCTCTCTAGTGGTTGAACCCTTCTCCTCTTGTCACCTCTCATTTTCTTCTTCTTTATCTACATAGTGGAGACCAAGCACGTACCTTCTCTTCTCAATCTCTTCTCTTTGAGTCAGCCGAATCTCTGCACTTCTTTTCTCTTCCAATTTTGATCCATTACACTTTTCTTCTCCTTCTCTATTACTTTTTTTAATTTACTCTGATAGCCGAATCTCCCATCTTGCTCTCTTTATTTTCTGTTCTTCTTCTTCTCTCTCTCCTTCTCCTTTTCGGTTCTGCAAGGGGTATTGACAAAATCAGTAGGTGTGGTTTTCCCTCTGTCTATTATTGAATTATTCTTTATCATCCTTCTTTTAAGAACAGAATTCCTAACCCTTAATTCATGGTCTATTACCGATCAAATTTATAGCTCTTCTTGAGATGTGAAATAGTGCAAAGGTATTCTACTGTTCAAGCCCTTTCTCCTACTCTCTGGTTAAGGTAAATGCACTACCTTGTTTTGTGAGGTCGAATATTCTTTTATTTTGGGAAGCCAAAGTTTGTGGTTTTAAGCCACATTTGTATTCAATTCTGGCTGATGTGATTTGTTGTTATGTAGTGAATCAGTTAGTGGTGTGTGATCATTTCTACTCAGTAGTCTAAGAGGAGCAAACCACATATCACAATCAAGGTATGCAGTATTGCCAATTTGGGTAAAATGTTTTTCTAAACGCTAATAAGCGAAAGACTAATTGTATGTTGGAACGATTGTAGGTTGGGTGGTTGTGGAGTTTGAAGCAGTTTCGTGAGAAGGGTGTGTGTAACTGATCACTGGAATCCATTTCTATTAGGAAACCGGTAAGGTGTGTATTCACACCCCTGTTTAACTGTGATTCGGCAAAAGCCAAAAAGCTGAAACTTCGGCATTTGAGGCCTCAAGAGCGTGTGAATGCTCATGTGGTAAACCAAGCTCACAAAGCGTGGGCAATAGGCTATAAAGGCTGCCACGAGCGTTCTCATGGACTTGGGCCATTATGGGCCACAATGGGTCGAAAAGGGCAGTATGGGCCCAATGGGCTCGTGGGCTCCACATGGACGAAATCCATGGTAAGTGACAAAAGGGCAGACTGGGCTTTGTAAATCATAGGCCTGTGACTAAATTTAGGCAAAAAAGGCCACACGAGAGTGTGGGCCCACTCGGGCCAAGTATTGGGCCTTAGGCCCATTTACACTGTTTTGGCCATATAGGTTATCTGAGTCACTCGAAGTGACGGAATATCTTCCGAAAGGTCATTATCCATACCGAAACCCCAAAATTAGTAAAATGACCAAAATACCCTTAGAGGGGTAAAATTACTATTTTACCCATAATGGATGGAAATGACCATTATACCCCTAGAGGTAGGTTGATTGATGTGTTTATGATATTTATATGACTGATACTGGGTATGACATACTGCATACATGTTATATTTATGACACGACATACGGCATGGGGTTGGGATTTTATTATGGAGGAAGTACTGTACTAGTGGCTCTGCTACGTATTTTTTGTGACTATTGGCTTTGCCACATTACTGTTATTAGCAGCTTTGTTGCGTTACTGTTAGCAGCTTTGCTGCGATATTGGTGTGTTGGCTGGGTAGGTCAATTTAATCCCTACATGGTGTGTTGGTTGGTACGGGTGGTGTGTTGGCTAGATCGGGATGGGTTGCATATCTGTACTGTACTAATTTCTATAACGGCCTTAAGCCCACACCATTACTGTATAAGGCCAAAGCCCAGACTGTTCTGATACTGTATAGGGCTTAGGCCCAGACTGTTCTACTTATACTGTTTACTGTTTGACTGATAGGGGATTACACACTGAGTTTTCGCAAACTCACCCTTTCTTTTAACTGTACAGGTAATCCCCAGCCTTACACGATTTGGAGATGCGAGGGACTCAGAGGTGGCCACACGATTGCAAATGATTTACTTATGACTTTATTTATTTAACAATTTTATATTTGGGTTTTAACTTTTTAATAAGGCCAATTTGGGGTTTTTAACTTTTAATTGGGCTTTGATTTCTTGCTTTAACCTGTTAGAGTAGTAAAACGAGTTTTCAATACAATAACTGTTTTTAAAATACCACACGCATTTCAAACTTCATGGTTTTTAATTGGAAAAGCTTCTGCGGTTTTGATTAGTCTAAGAAATCAACGTTAACAAGTATGATAATTATTTTGCTAAGATGTTTTCAACTCTTAATAATGTAATTTTCTGAATTTTTCTCATGCAATAAAAACTAGATGGGTTTAAATTTAAAATTCGATTTTTATCAACATGTCTAAGTTTTGGAAATCTTTTTGATGGGATGATTTGCTAAACACAAACATTTGAACATTAAATGAACTGTTAACGATGATTCTGTTTCTCTTACGACACTTTGATGTGACACACCAAATTCAGCCATAATGTCTGGGCCAGGTTTGGGGTGTTACAAGGTACCCATAATCACATCTGGGAATGAGGCTTCCTCGTGAGTGCGAATGGCATAAGTCCTTGCTGGCGCTTGGCCCTCGGACCTCACAGCTAGATCTCTAGATGCACCTTTGCTGTCGGCCCCGCTTCCTAGGTTCTTCTAGGGTCTCCCCCTCTTCGGTGCACTACTCATCCACATCTCTTCCTTTTTATCTTTTTCATCCCACTCGGTACAACTTTGAATGAAGTGATCTAATGACCCACACTTATAGCATCCTCGATCATTTCCTCGACATTCCCTAAACTGTTGTCTACCGCACTATGTACAATCTGGCCTATTCGGTCTAGCACTACCGACACTTGCAACAGAAGTGGTCTGAGCTTTAGTCGCCATATGCTGCTTACTCTTGTTCTTACCTGAGAATCCCACTGAAGTATTGGATCTGGTAGTAAACTCTCTCGATCTCTTGGATGAGGTTTGATGCGATTTCCCCATCTCTCTTTTCTTTAAGTCACGAGACTCCATATTAGCATTTCTTTTCTCCTCGGCCAATTCTTTGGCCTTGCATGTCTCTCCATGAGTACTACAAACTCTCGGATCTCTAGAATACCCACCAACAATCGGATGTCCTGATTTAAGCCATCTTCAAATTGCTTACACATGGTGGCTTCAGTGGACATGCACTCGCGTGCATACTTGTTGAGTCTCACAAACTTACGCTCATACTCGGTAACTGTCATTCGTCCTTTCTTTAATTCAAGGAACTCCTTTCTCTTTTGGTTGATGAACCTCTGGCTAATATACTTTTTCTGGAATTCTTCTTGAAAGAACTCCCAAGTTACTCTTTCTCTTAGTACCACTGACACGAGAGCCTTCCACCACTAGTAGGCTATATCCCATAGAAGCAAAACTACGCACTTTATGCACTCCTCAGGCGTGCATGATAACTCATCAAACACTCTGATGGTGTTCTCTAACCAGAACTAGGCTCTCTCCGGGTCGTCATCTTTATTTGCCCAGAATTACTCTGCCTCATGTTCTCTAATTTGGTTTACTAGAGGTTTTTCCTCCTACTCAATTCCTCTCCTTGAGGAGCTACTAGGGCATGGTGATAGTGTAATAGCTTGGTTTCGACCCTAGTCAGAAAAGTGGTTTTGGATCACATATCCGAGTCAAAAAAATATTTAAATATTATTTTTCGTGCTTATTATAGGTGAATTAGCATGTGTGAAAGTCACGTATAAAAATTTGATCAATTGAGTGCTTAATTTACAAGGAAGGATTAAATTGTAGAAAGTATAAAAGTAGCCTTCTATTTACTAAAGTGCTTAATTGTTATGGTTTAATAAATGAGAAGTCCTTATTAAGGAAATGGACCATTATTATGGTTAATGGACTTTTATGGACAACTATTAAATGATGTTTTTGTTTAGTTATTAAGGACAATTTGGTAACTGGCAAATTAATGTTAGATTAATAAAACAAATGGATGCAATTACGGTCATTATCACTTGTCCTAGCCGAATATTCAAAAGAAAAGAAAAGAAAAACTTAAGCTAGGGTTTGACTAGTTTTTAGCTTGATTAAGGTATGTTTTTTACTTCGGTTTTTGATGATTTTTATTTTTTTGAGATTGTTGCTTAGTTTACTATCAAGCCCATGTTGTAATTTGAAGAATTGTTGATGTTTATGAGATGTGCCATTGATGAATGGTGGGTTTTGTGGTGTTAGTTCATGACAAATGAAATATATGTGTTTGATTGATATGTTTTGTTCTTGGATTTTTGATGAATTTAGCTAAATTGGGCTAAATTGTGAAAATGTTAATTTGAAGGATTAAAATGTGAAATTATGAAAAATGTGGGCTTGAATGGACTAGGGGAAATTCGACTATGCTTGATTAAAATGGAATTTAGTGTATTTAATGATTTTATGAAATAGGGACTTAATTGTCAAAATCTAAAAATGTGAGGGTTATTTTGTAAAATGTCCTAATTGTGTGTCCTTGGATTGAATTGATTGAGTGTGTGATTGAATGAGTTATTTTTAATACGTATAGATCAAGAAAAGCAAAATCCGTACCTGGATTGTGGGAAATCAAAAGTCGACGAGTAATTGACTTGTTTCAGCGAATCACACTCGAGGTAAGTTCATAAGTAGTAATTTAGTTATAAACGCTATTAATTGTATAAATATGACATGAATTGTGATGAAAGAAACCTTGGAGGAGGTGGAGATAGTGAAATTGATGTTACGGAGGTGAGATTAAAGGAAACGATATAGGGAAAGCTTGGTTGAATCGTAGGATTAGCTTTAAAATGTAGTGACATGTCACTAGGATTGGATTTGGCTTTGGGCCATGATATCAGCACTATGGGTGCAAGAGATACCTTGATTTGGCTGTGGGCCATGGTATAGGTGTCGTGAGGGAGTGACCTTGATTTGGCTACGGGCCATGGTATAGCTGCTCCGGGATAAATTACTCTGATTTGGCTTCTGGGCATGGTATGAGTATTTACCGGATGAAATATTTATATATTTTGGCTCTTGATCTGGATGGTTCAATGAAGGAGCTTTGGTTATGAAAATGAGTGATTTTATACAGACTAAAAAGGCACGTAAAATGTACATAGTAGTTAAGAATGAGTATGGGAAGAAATCCTTTGAATTTATAGGATGAAGTTCATAAATATGAACAAGCCATGTGATAAGGCATGGATAAAGGTTTGTGAATGGTTTGATTTGGATAAATGGATGTTTTATTATTGAATTGGTTTATTAAATTACTTGCTTATGGCTTACTAAGCTTTTAAAGCTTACTTGGTGTGTTTATTCATATTTTATATATCATCGAAGCTACTAAAGGCTAGTGAAGTATGTGTAAATGTTTGTTTTGGTATGTTTGTGGTGTATATTTGGTATGCCCTATAATGTATATATGACCTAGTTGCTAATGGTTATTTTGTTTTTGATCAAATGGTGAATTTTGGTAAGTTTTGATTATGATTTGAAATGATATATGAAAGGATTTTGTAGTAAGTGTTTGGCTATGTTTATGCCTTGTAAATTGATATGAATTGATATGATTTTGTGTATGAATTGGTTGAGGATGAATTGGTCATCTTGATGTATGTTTTAGAGCATGAGATTGGCTAGAATTGGCTTATAAATGTTGCATAATGTGATTTGTAGGTACTTGGCAATTTGGGGTAAGAAAATGGCTTAAACCAACCCTATTTTATGCCACAAGGCTAGAGCACACGGGCATGTGACTCGACTGTGTGACCCCTGTTTTCTAGGTAATTTGGTCAATTTGGCACACGGACTAGACACACAACTGTGTCTAGTGACTGCGTGGACCCTGTTTTATTGTTATATAGGTCAATATAGCACACGGGCTAGACACATGGGGCATGTTTGGTGACCTTGTGGTTAACTCAGGATGACATACAGGCTAGACACATGGGCATGTCCAGACACCGTGTGACCTTAGTACGTTTTATGCATGGACTAAGGTGAAATACAAGGCACGACCATGCAAAGTACACGGCCTAGCCACATGGGTATGTGCCCTATTTCAAAGACAAAATTTTTTCTAATGCGGTTAAGGTCTTGTAGACCTTCTACAGGGACCTAATAATCATGTTTGATTGTGATTTAATATTGATGATTTATAAATTTGTGCATTGTTTCAAAAGTTCGGTAATACCTCTTAACCCTAGTTCGACGATGGATACAGGTTAGGGGTGTTACAGATAAATTGGAGGAGGTCGAGGAGGTGGAGTGTTTGGGTTCTCACGAACGTACTCCTTATACTAAGCATTCATCATTTGGAGGTAGGCTTGTCTAGCCCCTCCGCCCTAACTCATCATCATGGGCCTGATCTCAACTGGCGCTGTCCCTTGTGTGGGAACCGGCGCGTTACTTTCCACATCATCCACCATAGCTTCTTCAGAATCCATTTACTATATGAAAAACACAATTTATAAACGTCAGGAGTCATCACACTATCATATTACAGTTTATGGCATGTATAGCTAGACTCGTACACAAGCTAGGTTAGTTCTAGAATCGACTAAACTATGCTCTGATACCACTAAATGTAACACCCTTACCCGTATCCGACGTAAGATAGGGTACGAGGCGTTATCTTACTAAATCACATGCAACCCTTCAACTTACATTAATTGAAATGTGTCCCTATTTTAAAACTTTTTCAAAGATTTTCAAGCAAATCTACTAAAAATAAGGTACACACCCGGGTGGAAGGGCAACACGCCCGTGTGGCCTCTAGACATGGCCGTGCTGATGGCCCGTATGCCCCACACGGCCTAAGCACCTAAGGACATGCCTGTGCCCTTTGTCTGTGCGAATTTATTTTCTAACTTCGAATCTACACAAGTTTTCACACAGCCTGGCACACATCTGTGTGCTCAACCTATGTCCGTCACACGGCCATGACACTCTAGTGTCCAGCCTGTCTGCAAAAACCCTGACATTTTATTTTTGACGTCAGCAATCACACAATCATGGCACACGCTGATGTGATTGGCCGTGCCCTCCACACGGTTGAGACACACGGCCGTGCCTCAGCCTATGTGTTTACTACTGGGCATTTAACGCAACAAATTGAAGGTGCAAAGGACACACGGCCTAGGCACATGCCCGTGTGTCTACCTGTGTGGACAAAAATATGCTATCTACCAAGCCTCATTGCCATTCTGAAACAAGATCAAACACATCCAAGCATACCAAGACTCTAATACTCAACCAATAGCCATAATTTGGCATCCACACAACTTAATAATATCCACAAACCATGCATTTAATCTATTACTCCTAGCACATAAAATTGCTCATGCTAAATTCTTATTCTTGAAAACACTATCATTTGCATTTGATAACCAATGATAAATATTAACTAATAACTTTGGCCTTATACAAGATGAAGCATTTCAAAGTCAAGCCAACACATTTGGCTTCAAAAATAATATGACACTTCACAAAAGAATAAAGTCCTATGCATGCCATATTCTCAAAATGCTAAGGCTAACTATACCAAGTGCTTGGAATGATAGTGTGAACGGAGCCTCAGACGTATTTTGATCCACGAGCCTACTAGGTGGCACTATAAGAAAATGGAAAGGAGAGGGGTAAGCATAAAGCTTAGTAAGTTGAATCTAAACATTATGAACAATTTACCATGAATTAACATGCTCATAACATACTAACATTCATTTATAAACATGAATGATTTTAGACATAACTGACTCATCATCTATCTCTTACTAATCATTTAACATAAGATCGAGCTCATTCCACATACATGATATACAAGTATCTATTCCAATCACAATAAGGTCATCATTCTTTTAATTACTCAAGATATAAAATTTTCCCATAGAACTCAGTGGAATAGGAAAAGATACTCAATAGCCTCAAACGTAGGTTAAGCGCTGATGCCATGTCCCAGACATGGTCTTACACTCCTCACATGTCGAGGCCGATGCCATGTCCCAAACATAGTCTTACATTAGCATACATCTCAAGCCGATGCCATGTCCCAGACATGGTCTTACACTGACTCTCTCATATCGAGGCCGATGCCATGTCCCAGACATGGTCTTACACTAATACATAACGAGGCCGATGCCATGTCCCAGACATGGTCTTACACTAGCTCTCATTTAACCCTAGTCTCACGGCTCAATTATCCAATGTATTCCTATGGTTCCATCGGGAAATTTACCACATCAACCTCATTATATCAATTGGAAAGGTATAATCATCATCTTATGTAATATCAAAGTCAATGTATAAACATAAAATAAAGTTGAAATATTTACACCCAACTTACTTCGGTATATAAAAAGGTGGTAACTCGACCGATCTCAATCTATGACGTTGGCCGTCCCTCGGTCTAAGTTTAGGTCTCGTACTTCTTGATTTAAAATGACAGAATCTCACTAATTTACTCACTATCTTAATCTAAACTAATTCAAGAATCATAATTTGGCAAAATGATCGTTTTGCCCCTAGACTTTGGCAAAATGATCGTTTTGCCCCTTGACTTTGGCAAAATGACCATTTTACCCCTAGGCTCGGAAATCAATTTTTATCAGATTTCCTTATTAACCAAGCCAAATCGAATCTATTTCACTCTTATGACAACCCCAAATTCTCATTATTTCACACAAGTACTAACAACTTATTAACTTTACAATTTAGTCCAATTTAGGAGTTTTTCCTAAACATCCTTTCACAAAAGTTGTTTATTTCACGACCTACCCTCATTTTTCCTTCATAAAGTTCCAGCCATCAACACTTATACACTCATGGAAAAACTCTAAATTTCCAACCAAATTGAAAAATACACCCCTCAATAGGTAGCTCATGTTACAAGGGTTCCAAAAATGCACAAATATTCAAGAAAGGCCATCAAATTGAATTACTTGTGAGGGTGATAGGTTGCTAAAATTTTAAAGCTTTCAAAACCCCTATTTTTTCTGGTATTTCCGGTGAAGAACAAGAGAAGATGAAAATGATGACATCTTTTTGCTATTTGTTTTATTTTAATAAAAAACTAGTCACCAACTCACCTAAACTTTGACTTTTCATTTCTTTTTGTCTCCCTTTCTTCTCATGGCTGGCCAAACTCTAATTTAAGGGCCTATTTGCCTCTTTAAAACCCTTAATTTTTGTTCTCTTGCTATTTAACTCAATTTACTAGCAATTCACAACTTTTGCCCCTTATGCAATTTAGTCCTTTTTCGCGATTAAGCCTTCAATCGCGTGAATTAATTCACCAAAATTTTTTATGCACTCTTATAAAAATACCATAACACATAAAATAATACTAAAATAATTTTCTCAAACCTCGGGTAAGTGATTTTGAAATCACTATTCTGACTAAGCCCAATTTTGGGTTGTTACACGAAGAATCTTTATATGAGGCATGGGAGCGATTCAAGGAGTTATTACAAAAGTACCCTCATCACATCATTCCTTATTATGTTCAAATGGAGATTCATACTAGAATAATGGTGGACGCTTTGGCAAATGGAGCCCTTCTTTCTAAGTCTTATAATGATGCTTATGAGATTATTGAAAATATTTCCAGCAATAACTATCAGTGGCCAACCAACTGAGCAGCCTCAGGAAAATGAGTAGTAGGAATACATGAAGTTCATATGCTTACTTCGTTTGTAGCGCCCCAAAATTTGGGCCTAGAAGTATTGGGCCTTGAGCTTGGGATCAGTTAGAAGACGGCTTAAATATTTTTAAATGTGCTTACAAATATCACAATTGCATGTTTGGTATGTTGGTTAAGTGATTTGAATTATTTGGGGATGGTTGAGAAGTCTTGAGTTCAAACCAGGACTTTAGCAAAAATTTTTGTTTTTCCCTTAGGTTAGCTTGGCGTTAGCTTGAAGGCCTTATAAATATGTGTGGTTAAAATATGACACAAGGAAGCATGTGGTCTAGTGGCAATGTGGCATTAGGAGTATCCATGTGGTCTGGGGTTCAACTCTTGGGGTTTGCAAAATTATTATTTTTGCTCCTGAGCGAACACTTGGTGATTAGAAGTAGACCTTATAGCTAATTGTCGGTAAAAAGTGACACAAAAGGAGCTTGGGCTCTAGTGGCAAGTGACGTCAAGAGTGGTATGTAAGGACTGAGGTTCAAGTAACCTTATGCACAAAAGAGTATTTATTTTACTCCTTTGCTGCGAGGTGGTAGAATTTGAGTGAAAGACTGCTGAAGAGGTTGTAGTTTGAATTAGTCTTGGGGAGTGATTCAAGGAGCAAATTGTGTAGAGAGAATGGGAGGATTTTGTGGAGAAAATTGTGGAGTTGGATGGGGGAAGGAGTTGGTTGAATTTGGAAGTCTTTGGATAGCTTGAGTAGCTGAATTCGGCTAAGGATGCATGAGGAGTTTTCATTTCTGTACTTGGCATTTTTGGCAGCCGGATTTGCTAGGGATTTTGGCTGGTTGTTTTTATTTTACTTTGGTTTTCATTCTAAAAGCCGAATTTAGTTTTCGTTTTAGGGTATCTTATCGTGTGGAGGTTTCGGTTTGCACTTTTTCTTCAAGATCCTTATGGCCGAAACTCTACTTTGCTCTCTCATATTTCTTTTAAGTCGAATACATTTTCTTTTCTTTTCTTCCTCTTCTCCCTTTCTCCTCCTAAACAATATGCTTTCTCTTCCTTTTTCTTTTCTCAGACACCTTAGTTGTGTTAGGCCGAATACTACACTTAGCCTTTAGACCTTGGCTACTTCTCTTCTACCCTTCCTTCTTTTGATTAATTTTTTCTTTGCCAATTGGTTGTGTTCTCTCCCCTTGGCTTTCTCAAAGTGGCAGAGCTTCTGTAGAATTTCAGTGCTCTATCCCCTATCTAGGTTCTCGTTGTATGCAAACATTCTCTCATCGATCGCCTTGCTTGTGTGGTGAGGAGTATTCATCCTAGTGAGCTAGACCGTGTATCCCTTCTCTTAAATTAGCTGTGTTTTGGTAAGTTTTTCTCTGTCTTACGCAAATTGTTGATTGGAGATTGGTTAATAAGATTGGTTGGAATACAGGGAATTCCTAGGGCCAAGTGGTTAGTCATTGACAACGAGAAGAGTGCATAATCTTTTGTCGATCAATCAAGGTAAGGATTTAGTGTTGCTTAGATAGTATGATTCGTGGAAGGTTTGAGGGTTGTTCATATTTAAACACAGGATTAATGGCAAAGTATGATTGATTAGAGGTTTGACACTCAAAGGTTACTTTCGCACGTTTAGCTACAGGTGTGTAATTAAACTCTGTTCCTAGTGGATCGTTGCATGGTTTTGCAAATCAAGTGTGTGTAACGGTATCAAATTTGTTGATCGGCTAAAAAGCTGAAAGTATGTGTTGTTCACTATTATGACAATAGACCTTGGCCGCTTCTCTTCTACCCTTCCTTCTTTTGATTGATTTTGTCTTTGGCAATTGGTTGTGTTCTCTCCCCTCAGCTTTCTCAAAGTGGCAGAGCTTCTGCCAAATTTCAGTGCTCTTTCCCTATCCGAGTTCTTGTCGCATGCAAACATTCTCTCATCGATCGCGTTACTTCTGTGGTGTGGAGTATTCATCCTAGTGGGCTAGACCGTTTATCCTTTCTCCTAAATTAGCTATGTGTTTTGGTAAGTTTTTCTCTATCTTGCGCAAATTGTTGATTGGAGATTGGTTAATAAGATTGGTTGGAATACAGGGAATTCCTAAGGTTGAGTGGTTAGTCGTTGACAACGAGGAGAGTGTGTGATCTTTTGTCGATCAATCAAGGTAAGGATTTAGTGTTGCTTGGATAGTACGATTCCTGGAAGGTTTGAGGGTTGTTCATATTTAAACATAGGATTAATGGGAAAGTATGATTGATTCTAGGTTTGAGGCTCGAGGGTTACTTTCGCACGTTTAGCAGTAGGTGTGTAATTAAACTCTATTTCTAGTGGATCGTTGCATGGTTTTGCAAATCAGGTGTGTGTAACGATATCAAATTTGTTGATCGGCTGAAAAACCAAAAGTATGTGTTGTTCACTGCTAAAATTGCAGATTGCCAAAATGCCGAAAGTCGAAATACTGGCGAATGATGCCACACGAGCGTGTGATCATGCGTGTGGTGAACCAGGCTCACGTAACATGGGCTTGCAATTAGAAGGCCACCATTAGCAAAATCATGGGCTTGGACCGTAATGGTCCACTTGGGCCGGTGTTTGTCGATGGGCCCAATGGGCTCGTGGGCCCCACATGGGTAATATCTGCGGTAAGTGACTATTAATGGATTTGGGGAATGAGGTTTTCGTAGCTATGTCTGATATGTGGGCTAAATGGGTCGTGTTGGCCTGACGAGCTTGTGGGCCCCACACGGATAAAATGTGCGTCATGTGGTCAGTACTGGATTGGACTACATAGTTCGCATAGTCGTGACTATACTTAGGCTAATTGGGCTACACGAGTGTGTGGGCCCACTTGGGCCGATAATGGGCCTCGTGCCCATTTATACTATTATGATCGTTTGTGTTACTGAAGTCATTCGAGGCAACTGTAGACCTCCCTATAGTACAAAATTACCGAAATACCCCTGTAGTGCAAAATTACTGAAATACCCCTGTAGTGCAAAATTACTAAACTACCCCTGTAGTGTAAAATTACTGAAATACCCCTATAGTGTAAAATTATCGATTTACCCCTGGAGGGTAAAATGAATATTTTACCCCTATTAGGTAAAAATGACCATTAAACCCCTAGAGATAGAATGACTGTTTTATTTGGGTTATGTATGACTGATGTGCTTTTGATATATACAAATGACTGGGTTGTGATATGACTTGATTGTGATTGTATGACCAATTCGGGGCATGACATTCTGCATACATGACATGTTGCATGGGTTGGGATTTTGTACGGAGGAAGATCTGATCTGTTAGGGTTGCATGGTTGCTTGACAACTGTGGATCCACCGAAGGCTTAGAGCTGTTTATCTATATTAATTTCATAAAGTCACACGGTCAGTTGAAACGACTGTGGACTGACCGATGGCTGAATGTCGATTATGTTATCGAAGGTGTGTGTCGTTATTATGGGCTTCATACCATTATCTGGGGCTTTATATCATTATTGTGGGCATTGTGTCGTAGTTATGGGCTTTGTGCCATTATAGAAGGCTTTATGTCGATATCATAGGCTTTGTGCCAGCATATTTTCATGGCTCTGCGCCATTCTAATTATGGCTTTGTGCCTTTATATTTATGACTTTGAGCCCTTCTGTTGACTTAGTGCCACAACCGATGCTAAGCTTGGTGTGTTGGATGGGTGGGTTGATTATATCTCCACAGACTGTGCAGGGTTGGATGGAGTGATGTGCTGGTTGGATGGGTTTGCATGCATCATGCATCATTGATTTATGCTCTATTTTTCATATGGGCTAGGCCCAATTGATTCTGATATGAGTTGAGACCCAAATGATTTGTATTGGGCTTAGGCCCATTTATGCTTTGAACTAAACTATACTATTTTTGTTAAAGGGCTCAGGCCCAGACTGTTTCTATCATTGTTTATTGACCGTTACCTTAGTAAGGGGATTACACACTGAGTTTTCATAAACTCACCCCGTTTATTAACTTTTTTAGGTAATCCCCCACCTTAGACAGGTTGGAGCTGCGAGGGACTCGGAGAGGACACACACACTGCTTATGCTTTCTGTTTTGATTATTTGCTTTTAAGTATTTTGATTTGGGTTGTAATAAGGCCTTTATAATTTCTGGATTTTAAATTTGGAATTTTATTTATTATTTCATATTTGCTAAAAGTAGAACACGGGTTTTCCAAACCAACACTTGCTTTCAAAATATCACGTTTCCACTACTATTTTAAATTAAGCTTCCGTAACAAATAGGATTTTAAAGGTGATAACGTTTTACAAGAGAATGACTTTTAATAAACCACGTTTTAAAACAAACAAACGTAACTGGGATTTTACTCAAGTTTTTAAATAAGAAGGGTTTTCAATGAAAACAAGGTTTTCGAAAAACACTTCCATGTGACACACCAGATTCGGGCTTAACTTCTAGGCCGAGTTTGGGGTGTTACATCTTTGGTAGCCTAGGTATCCTCTATGTCTTCTATGCTTAAGAACATAACTATTAATGGTTTCAATGGTATTCTGTCAAGGCAACAGCCGAACCAATTCGAGAATGTTTCTTGTGAATAAGTAGAGATAGCCATTTCTTTGAAAATTGCCCATCGAATCAAGAGTCTAATTATTACATAGGAAATTAAAATTGGAATGCTCTGCAATCAATTTTTATAACTCTTCATGGCAGAATAATCCAATTTGTCCATGGAGTTATCAAAGGGCAAACCATAGCAACTCTGTTATGCCATTTCGACCAAATTATTCGTCGGAATATTCTCAACAAGTGCAACAACCCCCACCAACTAAATCTTCAAGTGATCTTGAGAATCTGCTAAAGGCATACATGGCGAATAATGATACCCCTTTAAGAAATCTGGAGAATCAAATGGGTTAGCTAACGAATGAACTTTGAAATAAACCTCAAGGAATTTGGCTGAGCAACACAGAAAATCCAAGAATTTTGGGTAAAGAACATTGCAAAGTGGTCTCTTTGCCAAGTGGAAAGACATTGGAGCCCAAAGCTGTTGAGGTTGAAGATAAGCCTATTGTAGGTCAAGGCAAAGAGGAAGTTCAATTGAGTATTGAAACTCCTATTCCATAAAAGTTAGATACAGTGATCCTTGATGAGGTAAACTCTAAACTAGTTTGTTTTGATTACCTAACACCCTTGTCAGGTTAAAGCTAAGATTCCACCACTACCATATCTTCAACGATTCCAGAAGCTGCAAAATGATATTCAATTGAAAGAAATCTTTAATGATGAGTTGATTTTTAATTACTTCAATGCTACTAAATCCTCAAATATAGTTGAAGACTGCTCTGCTATTTCCAAGATGGAATCGCTAGTTCCTACAGAATTGGAGCTCAATTCTTTAGACTATTCGTTAGAACATATTCTATTAGAGGATTCACCAAGTGATGATAAAGACAAGGAATGTTTGGCTTGGTTAGAAGCTAATTCAAAGGAATTCACTCAAGAGGTTACACTCAAATTATTAGAGTTATCATCTCAGGAGTATACGCAACAAAAGTAGTTGATTGAAGTGCCAACTAAATTGGAACTTAAGATTTTGTCTCCTTATTTGAAATATGATCATTTGGGTCTGTCTTCAACTTTACCTATCATTATTTCAGTAGAGTTCACCAAAGATTAAGAAGAAAAGACACTTGTGATTTTGGAAAGGCATAAGAAGGGTTCTGGATGGATTATTTCACATATTCGAGTCATGGGTTGGAGGATTTCTAGGAATTATAGGAAGTTAAACAAGGCCACTAGGAAAGATGATTTCAGGTTTTCTTTCCCTAATAAGATGTTAGACATATTTGAAGGGAAAGAATATGATTACTTCCTAGACAGTTATGGTTGGTATGACAAATGGCCATTTGACACCACCACGGTCAATGATGATCCTAAATACAATGAAGGGAGTTCTCTTAACTTTATCTATCATTATTTATATTTTTAGTTTCTTTTCTCTCATTTGAATAAAATGGTAAACTTAGATAAAATTTTCTTTGGTTCATTACATTAATTAAAACTCTATCTACGAGATTGGGACTTAAGCGAAACCATCCGTGACCCCTCCAGTCTTTCCTGGGAGTTTAATTTAATGTAATTTTTCAAAAAAAATATTTTTCTAAGTAGCCCAAAGAATTTAAGTATTTGTTTTGTTTAATAAAGTGTCAACTTTTAATACAAGCACTAATTTCTTTGAGTTTTTTTTTTAGTTTATTTTTAGTACAGGAGCTTAGGATCCAAAAAGGAGTTGCCATTATGCTTAAGACACTACTAATAAGGGAAATATTCAACCCTTTTCTGTACAAGCCTCTAGCCCTTACTTTGCTCCACCCCTGCCCCCAAGTAGCCCAATAGTGCGTCTCGCTTAACCCCTTAATGTTGCAACCCTTAACTCCCTGAATCACCACCCCAAATACCTTCATTCAAAGTCACCAACTACCACACCTAAACCATCTTTAAAACCATCACCCTCTTTAACTCTAAACCTTACCCTCTACTACTCACCCACCTACCCAAAACTGAAACCACTCTTAATAGATTTCCTAAGTTCGACTCTGAGAGTCCCATTATCTAGCACCATTCCACAAAGTGAACAATTTGGTATAATGGCTATGCTGCAACACATGTAGTTGCAGCAACAAGATTACTAGAGATACTAAAAAATACGAGATGACTCAATTAGAGATGCATTTAAAATATATGTTTCATAACCCGTTTGTTTTTGTGCCTGAATTTTTAGACTTTTTACTCAAACCATGGACTCTAATATCAACGAAGGAAAAAGATGTGTCAGATTCTTAGGGATCTGCAGATAAATAAAAAGAGAGGATCTTGACTTTATTTTATTTATGTTCATCGGTTATTTAATAGGATTAGGTTTTATTAGGAATTTTTATTTTCGCATAATAAAATAAGAGGTGGAAATCATAAATAAAAATGAACAAAGTACAAAGTGTGGCAATAGATATATATACATGTCTAAGATTGGATCTAGAGAGAGCTTGGTGCTTAAGTTCTAAAATCTCACCTGTGTATAGTATCTATTCACTTTTTACAATGAGGACATTGTTCATTTTAAGTAAGGGGACCGAAAAATTGAAATTATTTCCACTCAGAATAAATTTTTCTTCCAATTATGATTAGGTTATATTTTGTTAAAAAATTTGAAATTTTATTAATTATACTAAACTTTAGTATGAATAAAGTTCGATTATTTCAATAATTGTTATGTTAACTGAAATATGACATAAATGTATTTTTAATAAAACATGCAAATCATACCATAAAATATGACATAAATGTATTTTCAATATGATTGAAATATGACTAAGAGGGTTGCTCTGAGAACTGAAGAGGATAATGAGGTGGTTGTGATTATAGAGCATTGGGATTATCTATTTAACGTGATCTCCACACTTGTGGCTGAAAAACTGGTGCTGAAAGGATTGAGGTGTTTCTGGTCTATGTTAGTGTTTCTAAATATAGGGGCTCTTCAATAGGGGATATCAGAACTGTAAGGGATTTTTTGGATGTCTTTCTTGAGGAGTTATCGAGACTACCTCAAAATCGAGAAGTTGAATTTGGGATTGAGCTTCTTCTAGGTATAGCTCCGGTGTCTATTGCTTCCTATCAAACGGCACTGAAGGAGCTTATAGAACTTAAGGCTCAGCTTCAGGAGTTGTTGGATTGTGGTTTCATCCGCCCTAGTGTGTCTCCTTGGGGAGCACCAATTCTGTTTGTTAAGAAGAAGGATGGACCATGATGATATGCTTCGACTATTGGCAGTTCAACAAACTAACCGTGAAGAATAAGTATCCACTTTCAAAGATCGGCAATTTGTTTGATCAGTTCTGTGGGGTTTTAGTGTTTTTTAAAATTGATTTCGATCTGAGTATCATCAGTTGAGTGTTAAGGAAGCTAATGTGCATAAGATACATTTAGAACTCGTTATGGACATTACGAGTTCTTAGTTATGCCTTTTGGCCTGACAAATGCTCCGGAAACTTTTATAGATATGATGAACCGAGTGTTTCAGCCATTTCTGAATCAATTTGTTATGGTTTTCATCGACAATATATTTTTATATTCTAAGACTGAGGACGATCATGATGAGCATTTGAGAGTTGTGCTTCAAAACCTCTGTGAAAAGTAGCTCTATGCTAAATTCAGTAAGTGTGAATTCTGGTTGCGTGAGGTGACTTTTTTTAGGCTGTATTGGATTGGAAACAACCTAAGAATGTATATGAAATCTACAGTTTTCTGGGTCTAGTAGGTTATTATCGACGTTTTGTGGAAAGATTCTCTGTGATCATAGCTCTATTGACTAAGCTTCTGCGTGAGGGGGTTCCTTTTGTCTGGACTAATGCACAGCAATCGAGCTTCTAGAAGCTCAAGTTTGTTCTAACTCAGGCTCCTATTCTGAAACAGCCTAAATCTCGAGTTGGCTGTAGTAGTGTTTGCATTAAAATTTGGAGGGATTATCTGTTTGGTGAAAAGTGTATCATCTACACTGATCATAAGAGCCTCAAGTATCTCCTTACTCAGAAGGAGTTCAACCTTAGGCAGCAACGATGGATTGAGCTACTTAAAGATTATACTGCATCATAGAGTATCATCCTGGTAAGGCCAATGTGGTGGCCGATGCTTTGAGTCATAGGGTGATGTTTGATCTACACTGATTATAAGAGCCTCAAGTATCTCCTTACTCAGAAGGAGTTCAACCTTAGGTAGCGACAATGGATTGAGCTACTTAAAGATTATACTGCATCATAGAGTATCATCCTGGTAAGGCCAATATGGTGGCCAATGCTTTGAGTCATAGGACGATGTCTGATCTAAGAGCGATGTTCTCTGAACTTAGTTTGTTTGATGATGGAAATCTGTTAGCCGAGTTGCGAGTCAAGCCGACTTGGATTAACCAGATTCGAGAAAAATAGTTAGGGGATAAGTCTCTGAGTTTACAATTTTGTCAGGTTGAGAGTGGCAGCACTTCAGACTTTAGGTTGAATAATGATAGGTATTTTGTTTTCGTGGTTAGATTTGTGTGCTGAATGATTCGAATATGAGGCAGTTGACTCTAAGAGAGGCGCATAGTAGCCCTTATGCTATGCACCCCAGTGGAAATAAGATGTATCGTGATCTTCGTGAGTTGTACTAGTAGCCAGGGTTGAAGCGTGAGGTTATAGAATTCGTTGCTTGTTGTCTGATATGCCAACAAGTTAAGGCTGAGCATCAGTTACCTTCAGGTTTTTTTACAGCAGATTAAGATTCCCCTATGGAAATGGGAACATGTGATGATGGATTTTGTTAATGGCTTGCCCTTGACACCCATAAAGAAGGTTTCTGTTTGGGTCATCATGAATCGATTGACCAAGTCGACAGACTTTTCTCTCCAGAAGTTAGTGAAGCTGTATATTTCTAAGATAGTAAGACCGTATGGGGTTCCTATCTCGATTATTCTTGATAGAGATCCTTGCTTCACTTCTCGATTCTAGAAGAAATTGCACGAGGCTCTGGGTTCAAGGTTAGACTTCAGTACTGCGTTCCATCCTCAGATCGATGGTCAATCTGAGAGGTTGATTCAGATACTGGAGTATATGCTTCACAGTTATGTGATTGATTTCTGAGGTAGTTGGGAGGATTATCTACCATTGGCCGAGTTCGTCTATAATAATAGCTTCCAGGCTAGTATTCAAAGGGCACCTTACAAGGCTCTGTATGGTCATAAGGGTCGAACTACACTGTGTTGGACTGAGTTGGGTGAACGTCGGGTTTTAGGTCCTAAGTTAGTTTCTAAGACTGAGGATAAGGTTAGACTGATTCGAGATCATCTGAAAGCGACTTCTAATAGACAAAAATCCTATTCAGATCTGAAGAGGTGTGAGATTGAGTATTCTATGTGGGACTTCGTGTTCCTTAAAGTTTCTCCGTGGAAAAAGGTTATGAGATTCGATCGTAAGGGCAAGCTGAGCCCTAGGTTCATCAAGCCGTACCGGATTCTGAAGTGAGTGGGACTGGGTGCTTATCAGTTGGAGCTATCTTTGGAGTTGGACCGTATCCACGATGTGTTCCACGTTTTGATGTCGAGGCGATATCGGTCTGACCCATCGCACGTAGTCTCTATGGAGGATATTGAGGTTAGACTGGATTTGACATTTGAGGAGGAGATGGTTTAGATTCTAGATTGTGATATTGAGGTTCTGAGGAGGAAATCTATTCCATTAGTGAAAGTTCTGTGGAAGAATCATGGCGTTGAGGAGGCCACGTGGGAACTTGAAGACTCGATGTGTCAGTAGTATCTTCATCTGTTCTGATCAGGAAATTTCGAGGACGAAATTTCTTTTAGGGGTAGAGTTGTAACGCCCCAAATAATTTACCTCTATTACTATAATTGATTAACTCAAGTATTTGTCTGCTTCAGTGGTTAAGTGTTTTGGGTGTGTGTGTGAGGTCCCAAGTTCAAGCCTTTCCCTTAGCATTTCTGTTAATTTTTTACCTAAGCCTTACTTTTGTTTGGTGAGTTTATATTTAATTATTTGTAAATCCATGTCAGAATGAATCTGCTGGTTCAAGTGGTAAAGGGTTGGTGTGTTAGAGGTTTTGTGTTCGAATCATTGCAATAGTAAGTGTATTAATTTTTACTTGTGGTGTCAGTTAGAAGATGGAAGTAATCGGGATTCTTAGGAGGTTAAGGTTTAGTGGATTAGTAGGAGTAAGATTAGGTATTTGGGGATATTTTATTTTGTTTTATCTATTGTTTCCAAAAAAAGATAAGAAAATCCTCTGAAAGAAACTGACGTTAGTCTCACTTGGTATTCCCAAATCTGTCAATTTTTCCTTTTCTTCTTCCTTTTGTTTCTTCCTTTCGTCTTGTTTCGATTGGTTGGCAACCTCATTGTTTTACTTCTCCTTTATCCTTGGGTATTTGGTAAGCTCTCTATTCACTTTTGTTGTAGTTGTGTAATAAGCGATTAAGAATATGATTTTTTCTACAATTGTTGGTGTAGGCGAAGGTTTTCAAGCAGTGAATTTCGTTTCTTTGATTAAGCAGTGTTAACGAAGGTTCTCTGTTGGTGATAAGTTGAGTTCCCTTTAGTTTTTTATTGTCGAATTCATTAGTTAAATCTCTAAATTTGTATTGGGTACTCAATTGCTAGGTTTCGATAGGCTCGGGGTCATTTTAGCATCAATTGATACCAGGTGTGTACCCGAAACACGAAATTATGTTATGACATTTGTATCCTAAACTATTCCTAAGGTTTGTATGGGATTTTCAAATATTGTACTCTATCAATTATGTTAGTAATCATATCCAACCAGCATTCTAAATCAATTCAACATTCAAAATGCAATTATAACACAATTTAACAACATTTATTAACATACGAACTTACCTCGGATATGGAAACGACAAAACGAGTCAACTACTCAATAACCTTACTTTTCCCCCAATCTAATTTCAAATTCTTCCTTTATTGATCTATATGTAATCAAATTTAGCTTATTTAATCATCTATTTATTCACACATTAGCCCCTATATTTTCACATGTTTACAATTTAGTCCTTATTCACAAAAATCACAAATTCATGGAATTTTCACAACACCCATGCTAGCTGAATTACTATAATGCCCTAGCAGCCATATTACCAATTATTCACACTTTTAACCACATATTTTACACTTTTCACAAATTAATCCGTTTTATAGATTTTTACTCAAAATCACTTTGTAAAACATGAAAATCTAACATCAAAATTTTATAATTCATCATCAAGCATAAAATATCACATATTATCACCAATGGAAACTTTCAAAACATTTAACAATTTTGCAAAATAGTCCTTAGGCTAGCTAGAACTAGTTACAACTATCACAAAAACATAGAAATCATCAAAAACCAAGCAAAAATGGACTTACACTTGTATCATGCAATGGCTGAATATTCAACGCTCCCAACCCTTATTTTCCTTTGCTAATTTCAGTCATGAAGAAGAAGATGACAAAAAGTATGGCATTTGTTTTATTTTACTTAACTTAATTTACTAAATTACTTAATTACACTTAATCAATAAACATATAAAACATTCATTCCATGTCCATTAATGTCCACCAACATTAGTAATGGTATAATTACCACTTAAGGACTTCCACATTAAAATTTCACAGTAAATTAGCACTTTAAACTACTAGAACATAACTTTTTGCATTTTATGTGATTTAGTCATTTTTACCGATTTAAGCATCCAATCGATAAAATTAATTCACAAAAATTTCACACATTCATGATCTCATGCTCTAAACACGTAAAATAATATTAAAATAATTTTTGACCTCGGATTTGTTATTTTGAAACCACCCTTTCGATTTAGTGAAAAACGAGCTGTTACACATGTGAGCCACACGGGCGCATAGAAAAATTTAATATTTATATGAATTGTTAAATTTTATATCATGACATAATAGGTAAATATATTTGTGATAGTGAATGATTATTTGAGTAACGTAATTGAAATTGATGTTTGGATTGGCTTGAATATGGGATACAGGACTGTCATGATTTGGTGTGTTAAAGGGGATTGGAGTGTAGACGGTTGTGGAGTGACGTACATTCATGTTACTCGAGTAAATTGAGGTTCAGAATTTGTTGTGAACTCTCATGTTATAATCTTTGTTTGGTGTGTTGGTTAGCCTAGCTCTTATGAGCACTGATGTGTTGGTTGGATTAGCTCTTCTAAGCATTGTGTGCTGGAGGGATTGGGTCGTATGAGTTTCTAGTATGTTTTGGTTGGACTGATGATGTACTTCTATCCATAAGCCATTCTTCGAGTTGAAAATCTCGATAAGGTAATTTGTTTAATGATTTTGATGAATTTACTATACAATTGAGAATTGATTTGATAGGATGTGATTCATCGGATGAGATTGTTGATGACAGGAACCTTTGTGGTTGAATCGTTAATGTATGGTTTGTTGTATTTACTTCAATAAGATTTATCATCTTAATATGTCAAACTTACTAAGCTTTATTGAGCTTATTCGTGTTAAACTTTGTTCTTGTAGATACTCGGAAGGTTGGAGGATTGAATCAGCACTAAAGTCACACTATCCAGCTAAATTCAATAGTTTTTGGAACATTTATTTCAGATTATATGGCATGTAATAGGTTTGAATGATGTTACTAATGTTTTGGATATATAAATAGTTAATTATGAACTTAGTTGTATAAATTGTTTTGGTTGATCTCCTTTTTGGTACTTTTGGTGCCTTATTAATATGTTTTAGCATGGCTAAATGATAATTTTTGGAATGGTTAAAAGAGTATGTGATGAATAGGTTATTATGTGGCAAGATATGGTATGTTTGAGATGGTATTAATAAAAAATAGGTTGATTAAATTGATAGGTTAAATTAATGTTATGTTTTGACATTAAATTGTAATATACTTGGTGTAACAGCTCGATTTAGACCCTAATCGAAACGGTGGTTTCAAGACCACGAATCCGAGTTAGAAAAATATTTTAAAATGATTTTCTGTGTTTATTATGTGTGAATTTATATCTGTGAAATTTTTGTGATTTAATTTTGTTGTTTAGGTGTCCGATTAAATAAAAGGACTTAATCACGTAAAATGAAAATTTAGGGGTTATTTCTAAAAGGGGTTGAATTGTTAGTGGCTTTCTAAATTGAAGCCTTAAAGTGGTAAATAGGCCATAGTTTATAATAGTTTTATGTTATAATAATAAGGTTATATAGGTAATTTAGTTAATAAACTTATATTAAATAAAACCAAAGTTAAAATACATGTTTTTTTCATTTTTTTATTCACCAAAACAACAAATAAGAAAGAAAAAAAAGAAAAGAATTAGGGTTTGGCTTCATTCAAGCTCAATCAAGGTAAGAGTTTAGCTCGATTTTTGATAATTTTTACGTTTTTGAGATCGTTGCTTTGGGTACTACAAAACCCATGCTTAAATTTTGATTTTGATGAATAATTTGAGTTATGCCATTGATGAGAGCTTGTGATTTTTATTATTTGATGATGAAATATGAAAGCTATGTGTAACAACCCACTTTTGACCCTAATCAGAACGAGTGGTTTTGGGACCACTTAACCGAGTCAAAATATTATTTTCATTGCTTTAATAAGTTTTATAGCATGATATATTTATGGTGTGGAAGTTTCGTTTAGAAATTTTATCATTTATATAGTTAATTCAGTAAAAAGGACTAAATCGCATAAAGTGATAAATAGGAGTTCTATTGCGTAAAGGGATTAAATGGCTTTGGTTTTCCAAATGAAAGGCCTTAAATGGTTATTTTACCATTTTAATTGTTGGTGGACATTCATGTCCATGTTTTATATGGTTTTATAATGGTTTTATAAAGGTTAAAGTTGTCATCTGGTTATTATATGTTATATGTTTAATTAAAACATGAAAAAGGCTTTAATTTTCATCATCTTTACCGATTATACAAATAAAAGCAAGGGTTTTAAAGCTTTCTTATGTTCGGCTATATCCAAGCTCAATTGAGGTATGTTTTGGCTTCGATTTTTATTGATTTTTACATTTTTGAGACCGTTGCTTCGTATACTAGCCGACTCGTACCTTAATTTCTAAATTTGGTTGTGTTTTTGAAAAATGCCATTGATGAATCCATGTTATTTTAATGGTTTTTGATGAATTATTGAATGTTATATGGAAATATACTAGTTTTATAAAGTAATTTTTGATGAAAATGAGTTTTAAGGATTTATTTACAAATAAATAGAATTTATGTGGTTTTGAATGTGATTAAATGAAAGTTATGTGCTTATAATGACTATGTGAATATTCGGCTACGGTGAATTGAGGGATTTATTCTGTAATTTGCTATTTTGTGCTAAAAGGACTAAATTGCCAAGTAGTTGAAAGTTTAGGGCCTAATTTGCAAATATGCCAAAAATACATGTTTTTAGATTAAATTGAGTGTATTGTTGATTAAATAGCTGAATTTGTATAAATATAGATTAAGACAATCAAATCTCGGAACTTGATCAGGGAAAAAGAAAAGTAGACAAATAGACTCGAGATTCGACTAAATCGAGGTAAGTTCGTATATTTAGAATTGATTATGTATTTTAATCATAATGAATGTATTATTGCTATTTGTTTATATAAATCGTCATGAAAGGTGAATTGCCTATTATATGTATATGAATTGATATGGAAATGTTTAAAGAATACAAGTACAAACGGAATACCGAGCCCCGTTAGAACCGTAGAAGTCATAGGATACAAGTGACATGTCACTAGGGCTACAGGGTGGTTTGAGTTCCTGCATTTGTTGCGGACACCATAGCTCATGAGCTATATGTTCATCCTTCGGGATTGCATGTTCAGTCTTCGGACTTACCGTTCAGCCTACGGGCTTACCGTTCATCCTTCGGGATCACATGTTTAGCCTTCGGGCTTACCGATACAGGCTCGAAAGAGCATACATGATGTATTAACGGATTACAGGTTATATGTATATACACTGTGTGTATATCACCCGAGTATCCCTCGATGTTCTTAAAGGTTCATCAGGCAATTACCGATACAAGTTACATGAAATTCTAGAGATATATGAATTACATGTTATACGAGATTTACATGGACTATATGAATTGATTTATATGAATTAAATGTTATAAGTTTTGAGGTTATGCTTATGATACATGAATGTTGTATCTTGTACATGAATTGTTTATGAAATTACATGTACTAACAAGTGTATGCTTACGAGATAGGCAACTTGAACATATGAATTGACTTGGCATTAGTTATGTGTTAACTTATTGATTTGGTAAGTTTAAATTCTATATTATAGGGGCTTACTAAGCTTTTGAAGCTTACTCTGTTTATTTATTCATTGTTTTATAGATTCGGAAGCTAGCCCGATATTCGAACGTGTCAGAGATCGCCATCACACTATCCATCTAGCTTTTTGGTACTTTTGGAACTTTGTTTTGAAATGGTCATGGCATGTATAGGCTAATTGCTAAGTGAATGTTTGTAGTTAGCTTGTTAATGAAATTGATATGTTTTGGTACTAATTCAAGCTATGAGATATGGCTTGCTTTGTAAATGTTTAAGTTATTTTAGTTGCCTTAGATAATATGTTTAAATGGTAAATGCAATGATGTGGTTTAATTAGTACCGTTAGCTAATAAGTTGTGAAAATGTTTTGGTATGAAATGTTATGTATTTGGTATATGCATATATGGTGTTGAATGGTTACAAATTATGCATGAAATATTATGGTTAAATGGCTATGTTTTGTTTGTAGGGATTAACCCATTTTGGGTGGCAAGAATGGCTTAAACCAAGCCTACCTTGTGCCACACGATCGGAGCACACGGGCGTGTGATTTGACCGTGTGAACCCTGCATCTTGAATGTTTAAGCAAATTTTTACACAATGCCTAGACACGGGTGTGTCTAGTAGCCGTGTGGTAATTGACAGTGTTGGCCATAGACTGGACACACGGGCATGTCTAGTGACCGTGTGGGGTTAGACAGTTTCAACCACGAGCTGAGTGATTAGGGCGTGTCTAGTAGGACACTGCCGTGTGAGTGTGCACGGGCTAGGGACACGGCCGTGTGTCCCTAACTTGAAAGTTTTCTCAGTGTTCTCCCTGTCTTTCACATGATTTCAATTTGATCCTGTATGAATGAGTATATGATTATATGAATTTTTAAAGCATGATTGGATGATTGATTATTGAACTGTATTGTGATTGAAAAGTTTAAAATTTTTACTGATCTGATCTGAGTTACAAGTCCAGTAATGCCCCTTACCTATTCCGGCGACGGTTACGGGATATGAGTGTTACAATATGTTTTAGATTAACATGTTTTGTATTGGAATTTTTGATGATTTTGAGTAATTAGGATTTAATTGCAAAAAATTAAAATTTGAGGGACTAAAATCTGAAATTGATGAAATATATGGACTTGTATGAGTATGGGTAAAATTCGGCCAACATGGGTATATTGAAATTTTGTATATTTTGTGTTTTGTGCAATAGGGACTAAATTGTAAAAAGTGTAATCTCATTTATGTGTTTTTGACCAAATTGAATAAAAATATGTTGAATGGGCTTAATTTGAATATGTTTAAATCAAGAACCAAAGAAATCGGATTTGGATTGGGGGAAAACTAAAGTTGTCGACTAGTCATCCCATTCCGTTTTACATCATTCGAGGTAAGTTTATAAGCAAATAGATGTACTTAATTTTAATTGTATGTAAGTTATATATGCTAAAATGAAATATGTGATTTTATATATACAATAGTGGAATGTAGGAAAGCTTGGTTACTATATTTCTGAATCTGTTTCGACTGAGTTACGATGTCAGAAAGCCCCATATGAACCTTAGGAATGGTTAGGATACATATGTCATGACATTGGATTTCGATTTATGTGTGCGAGTAAGACCATGGCATCGATATGTGATTCCAATATATGTGTGCAAGTAAGACCCTGTCTGGGATAGTGGCATCGATATGTGATTACATGTAAGACCACGTTTGGGAGGTTGGTAGTGTATGATATATGTGTAATTATCCGAGTGTCCTACCCAATTCTGAATGGTTCATCGGGCAAAGACAACTTGTGTTTAAATGTGTAAGATTAGCAATTAGCCAGGTATGAATTGGCTTGTTGTTTAATTAAAATGAGATAAGTGAGTAATTTGGTACTTATTTCAAATTATGCATAATGCAATTGAAGGTTAATGTGACTTAGATAAGTGCATTCGGCCTTGTAAATAGTATTAAAGTGAGTTAAATTATATGTATGTATAAATACATATGTTCGGCTATCTAATTAAAATGTGTACGAAATTATATAATGATACATGAGTTTGTGTATTTGTGAGCATGTGAACTAGTTTAATATTAATTATTTGGCTTTGGAAGTTAATTGATAATTAGTTAACATGGATATATAAGTATTCGGCCAAGTGACAAATATGAATGAATATATATTTATATAATATAGATTTTATATGATTAAATCTAAATGTTTTATAATAATGTGCTTTGGCTTAGTTTAATTAAATTGATGATATTTTTGGGTTGCTCATTTGCTTATGACTTACTAAGCTATAAATAGCTTACTCTATGTATATATGTGTTTATGTTTTATAGACTTTAGAGTCAAGCTACAAGCTCGGGGACTATCAGCAAAGTTTCATCACACTATCAGCTATTTTGGTACCTTTTTAAGTTAAACTTGAATTATGGCATGTATAGGTTGGAATGTGTTTTGAAATGTTGAATTTTGGATATGTAAAATTAAAGCCATGCGAAAATGGCTTACTTCTAAGTTTGGTTTCGATTGTGATTGATTGTGGTTTAAAATGTGTTAGTTATTATGCTATGAAATGCAAATGAGTGGCATAGGTGTGGATCGTAGATGTTTTGGAAATAGATGATTACTGATATGAGTATGAGCATTAAAATTGGTTAATGAACTTGAAAGTGGCATAAATGAATGGCTATAAATAATGTTTGTTGGTTTGGATGTGGTTTATACTAAAATATGTATATAGGTGAACATGTTTATTATGCTTAGTTTGGACCTAGTATGTTCTTAGATTTAATGTTTAATATGTTAGGTGTGATAATTCGTTGATGGAAATTTTGGTGATATATGTGGTTATAAAATGATATGTTCGGTCATGGTATAAATATAGGTACTTGTCAAAGTATATTAATTGATTCAAACATGGTATTTATATATATATTATCGAATGAGTGATTAGTCAATTTGGTTTGGTTTGTATGGATGTGAAAATACATATATTATATTTTAAATAATTGATAAAATAGGTATGGTTGATAAATGGGTTTAATGTAGTGTTTGAAGTATATGCTTGTAAGACAAAAAAAAATGTTTAGAATAAGGTGATTAATAATTCAGATATAATTTAAGTTCTTTGCTAAGCATGAAGCATATGTATTTAGTAGTATATATGTTCGGTTACCATGACAAAGCATTTCTTTAAGTCGTAAGGGATAGTTTTATAAATGAACCATTACATGGTGTTAATATGCATAAATGTACGGCACTAATTGGGAGTGTCATTTTGAAAATATATATATATTAAGATATGTGTTGGAACAATGTTTTGACATGTGCTGTAAGTATAAATTTAACTATTATTAGACATTTAAGTGATGCTTGAGTTTGGAATTTAGTAATGATTTCATTAGTTAATTCAATAGTCAATATATATACTAGTGCATTATAATAATTGGATTATTCATTTAGGTTTATAATTTATCTTTGTTAAGATCGGCATAAGCTTTAATGTTTTAAATAATTTATTACATATTATTGCTTATAAATGATATGACTGTATATATGTATGATGTGAAATGTTTCAAATTTAAGAGTTTTGTTACTTTATGAAATAAATTCTGACTGATCTTCGCGACTTGTTCATGTGTAAATATATAATTCTTCAAAATTATGTTTTATTCGGTAATGCCTTATGACTCTAATCTGTCGACGGATACAAGTTAGGGGTGTTACACTTGTGGTACCAATGACGGTACATTGGTTTGGCACATAATAGGTTGTTTTAGCATGTTTTATGCTTAATTAAAGTCACTATGAATAGGTGTTTTGGTTGGTAAATGGCCCATGTGTCCCTTTTAGTGATACGAATCTCGGTTGTAGTTGTCTCGAGTCGTATTGTTTGCATGATCGTTGAAATTGAGTAAGTCTAAATGGTTTGCAAAATAAGCTTGGAAAATATGAGAGATAGGTTCAAAAGGGATAGTTTGGAAATGGTTATGGTAACAAAGACTTGGTTTCGACTAAGGCTTAAGAGTGAACCAACTCAATATACCGTGTTGACCCGAAACTTAGACAAGCACTTAGTTTGAAAGGTGTAACGCCCCAATTTTTGGGCCAAGAAGTATTAGGCCTTAAGCAAGGGAATGGTTGGGTGACGGAACATAGGTGTTTAGTTGTGCAAAATAGTGATAGCAATAATGGTCTGTTTGAGTGGTTTGGGAATGTTTGAGAGTGTTGGAGAAGTCCTGGGTTCAAACCTAGACTTTAGCAAAAATTTTAGTTCTGCCCTTAAATGAATCTGGATATTGGCATATAGGCTTTATGAATAATAGTGCTTGTGTTATGGCACAAGGAAAGCTTGTGGTCTAGTGACAAGGTGGCGTTGTGTGTCTATGAGGTCTGAGGTTCAAGTCTTGGTTGCTCAATGGAGTAATTATTTTGCTGCTTAAGCTGCATGAGAGGTGGTGTTGGACTGAGACTCTGAGGTTGAATGGGTCATGAGAGTTTGAACTAGTCATAGAGTAAATCAAGGAGGGTTTCAAGGAAAAGATTATGGAGAGATATTTGGAAAGAAATTAGGGAGGTTTGGTTGGTAGCTGTTGGCTGAAAATGGGATTCTTTAGGGTGACAATCGGTCTTAGGCACTAGGTACCGAATCTAGTCTAGAGATACTAGGGAATCAGTTTTGGGGTGTTTTTGTCTCTTGTGATTTTATTTCGGCATCAGTCTCCTAGATTTTCTTTTGGCCAACTGCTTTTCTATTCTTTTATTTTTTTCATGCCTTTTGGGGATTATTGTGGCCGAGTCTTGGCCTCTCTTCTCCTTTTCTTTGGGCTTTCTGTTAGCTGGTGAAATGAATCCCTTCTCTTGTTTATCTCTGTGGTGACGAATCATTGCATTCTTTTTCTTTCTTAACTCTGATCGAATACACCTTCTTCTCTCTTCTTTTCAATTGTTGTTCTCCCTCTTCTATTACATTTCTTTTTCCCTTTCCCTCAAATCGGTTATTTTGCTTGTTACTGGGGGTACATGTCTTGACCGAATCTTAGCACTCTACCACTCTATTTTAGTTCTACAAGTGTTCTTGATAATCGGTAGGTGTCTTTGTGTTCTTCACTTTTTCATTAAACCTATTTACTCTTGCTTTCTCTTTAGAGGGCGAATGTTCTTCTTCTCTTATGTGTTGATTTTGTTTCTTGTTCCATCTCCGTAATAGAATACTTGTTGGGTTCCAGCTATTTCAATAGAGCAAAGAATTACAGGAGATCCGAAAGCAATCAAAGCCCTTTTCTCACCATTTTATAAGGTATAGGCTGAATATACCATGTGTCTATATAAGGTGTTATTTGTGGATTTTAACCACATCTTTAGTTAATCCTTTCTAACGAGATCTATTGTTACGTAGTTATTTAGCAACGAACATCTGTTTGATTCTAGCCAGCGATCTTAAGGTATTAGATTGTATTGCTATCAATCAAGGTTAGTAGAAATAGACGATTTGGGGATTGTATGTAGTGAATCTTAAGAAATGGGAGGCTAACGATATGCCTTATTGGAATGTAGGCTTTGGGCTCATGAGCGGTTCACTCGACTTCGTTAACAGGTGTGTAACAATACCCTATATCTGATAATCGGTTGAAAGGCCGAAAGAGTGTGTTATTCACACTGAATAGACTGTAATTCAGCAAAAGCTGAAAAGCCGAAAAGTCAAAAATACAGCGTTTGTGCCACATGGGCGTGCAAACACTCGTGTGGTAAACCGAGCCCACAAATCGTGGGCGATAGATTGAGGAGGCCAGCACGTTGGGCCAAAATGGGTCGTGTGGGCCCAATGGGCTCATGGGCCCTACACGGATAAAAAGTTATGTTTTGTTATAATAATGGACTAGGTTATGCAATTCGTATACCCGTGCCTAGCTCTAGGCTAAATGGGCCACACGAGCATGTAGGCCCACTTGGGCCGCCCATATGCACTGATTTGGATGTCGGGGTTACATAAGTCACTTTAGGCCACTGTAGACCTTCTGATGTGTGATAGGTAAGTCTAGACCCATTCTAATGAAAATGACCAAATTAACCCCGGAAGGGTAAAATCACCGAATTACCCCCAGAGGATAAAATGACCGAATTACCCCTAGAGGGTAAATGATCAAATTACTCCTGAAGGGTAAAATGACTGAATTACCCCTGGAGGGTAAAATGACTGAATTACCCCTTGAGGGTAAAATAACTAAGTTACCCTTGGAGCGTAAAATGACTGAATTACCCCTGGAGGGTGAAATGACCGAATTACCCCTGTAGGGTAAAATGATTGTAATACCTCTGTAGGGTAAAATGACCATAATACCCCTGTAGGGTAGAATATCTAGTATGCCTTAATGATGTTTGATTGATTGAGTATGTTCTGCAATTTTTATGTGTTTTGCATATGTGCACGACATGCTGCATGGGTTGGGTTATTGTTATGGAGGAAGTACTAATCTGATAGGGTCACAAGGGCCGCATGAGACGACTGTGGACCCATTAAAGGATTAAAGTCGTATATTCGTATTGATCTGTTAAGGCCGCACGGGTCGCATGAGATGACTGTGGACCGACCGATGGCTTTCAATCGTTCATACTATCGATAGCTTAGCGCTATCCATTTTATCGATGGCTTAGTGCTATCCATTTTATCGATGGCTTAGTGCTATCCATTTTATCGATGGCTTTGTTCCACGTATATTAGTTATCACTTAGTGCTGTCCATTTTACTGATGGCTTTGTGCCACGCATATTATCGATGGCTTAGTGCTGTCCATTTTACCGATGGCTTTGTGCCACGTATATTATCGATGGCTTAGTGCCGTTCATTTTACCGAAAGAAGGTTGCATTGATGGCTTACGGTCACTTATCTTACTGGCAGCTATACTGCAATTCTAATTACTAGCACCTAAGCTGCGATTCTGTTGTCTGGCAACCTTACTGCGATATTGGTTAATGTTGTAACTACTGCTAACATTGTAAGTGTAGGGATGGGTAGGTCGATATAATTCCCCACAGGAGTGCAGGGTTGGATAGAGGCAAGTGTAGGGCTGGATGGGATAACTTGCATCATACATCATACATACTGCATTCTAATTCTGTTTCTATTATGTGTTGAGGCCAACTGTTTCTATATTAGGTTTAGGCCCACATATGTTCTGCTTTTGATTCTGCTACTGTAATGGGCTAAGGCCCATTTGATATTGTCTGCCATACTGGCCTCAAGCCCAGACTGCTTTTGTATTCTGTATTTTTGATTGACAAGTTTCTTATTAGTGGATTACGCACTGAGTTTTTGTAAACTCACTCCATTTATAATTGTGTAGGTAATTCCTAACGTTAGGTGGACCGGAGCTGCGAGGGACTTAAGGGTGGCCACACTACTGCCGTTCCATTTTATTAAGCTTTTATTTACTTTTAAATTTCGTTTTGGGTTTTGATGTAATAAGGCCTCTCTCTAATTTTCTAGTTTAATTTTGGGTTTTTATTTATCACAAATTATCTCTGCTAGAAGTAGAATGTGGTTTTCCAAAATATTAACACTGTTTTCTAAAATTCACGTTTCCGCAATACAAATCTTTCATTTAGGCTTCTGCAACAAGCATTGATTTTAAAGTGCAACAACATTATTGATTAACAAATTTTCGATTAAGTCGTAATAAGGTTTTAACACGAAGCAGGTTTTTCAAACAAAATCATATTTTTGAAAAATATCTCAAACGAGTTGATTTTTAACAAGAGGCTTTAACCTTTAAACGGGTTTTTACTCGGCAAGATTAAGTTTTCAAAAGACACTCGAATGTGACACTGCCAGTTTGGCCATAACGTTCAAACTGAGTTTGGGGTGTTACATTTAGTGGTATCAGAGCTAGGTTGCAAAACTGGGGCGTGGAATGTGTTTTTAATTTTTAGAATTTCTGAAAATTATTTTGAAATGACTTGAAGTGTTTTGAAAGGTTTATAAATTGTATGGCAACCAAGTCTCTGGTGCTGATTCTGTAAGTCATACTGAAACGTTTGAATTTAGGTTTTGTATTTATTCGATATGTGGGCTGATAATATAGGGTATTGATATGGATTCTTAGGGTAAGCAAAGTCCGCCAACTTTGGGTGCTGATAACCCAAAGTTTGCTACTGAGGCACTAATCTGTTTAGTAAGGGAAGTTCTAGAAGAGGTGTTCGAGGCCAGGACTAAAGAGATGGGTGAAACGCTTCAGTCTAGGTGCTCAGACTGTAAAAAGAAGAGAGAGCACAATTCGCTGAAGCTAGAGTCTCATTCTGTGAAACGTGTTAAAACCCGTCCAAACGTGCCAACTTGCAAAATTTGTAAAGGGCGTCATTTGGGTGAATGCCGGAGGAAGTTAGGAGCATGTTTCAAATGCAGGTCTTAGGAGCATCGGGTTCGAGATTGGCCGGTCAGTTTTGGGTTAGGTATGTTTTGTTTGGGTATGATAATTTGCATATAGAAATTGTTTACATGTGATATCTATCCACACCGATGGATAGATGTTTATGGTGTATGTTAGTATTATTAGGATTAGAGTGCGCAGCGAGTGCGTAGTGGTGTAGTCTAGGTTGTGCGACTGTTTTGATAGTTGGAAATTTTGAGGATGAAATTTCTTAAAGGAGGGTTGAATTGTAATGCCCCGAATTTTGGGCCTAGAAGTATTGGGCCATGCACAAGGGAACAGTTGGGTGATGGCATATAGGTGTTTAGTTGTGCAAAATAGTGACAGTAATAATCGGCTGTTTAAGTGGTTTTGGAGTGTTGGGGAGTGTTGGAGAAGTCCTGGGTTCAAACCTAGGCTTTAGCAAAAATTTTAGTTCTGCCCTTACATGAATCTGGACATTGGCATATAGGCTTTATGAATAATAGTGCTTGTGTTATGGCGCAAGGAAAGCTTGTGGTCTAGTGACAAGGTGGCATGTTGTGTGTCTGTGAGGTCTGAGGTTCAAGTATTGGGTTGCTCAATGGAGTAATTATTTTGCTGCTTGAGCTGTATGAGAAGTGGCGTTGGATTGAGACTCTGATGTTGAATGGGTCATGAGAGTTTGAATTGGTCATAGAGTAAATCAAGGAGGGTTTCAAAGAGAAGATTATGGAGAGATATTTGGAGAGAGGTTAGGGAGGTTTGGTTGGTATTTGTTGGCCAAAAATGGGATTCTTTAGGGTGTCAATCGGTCTTAGGCACTAGGTGTCGAATTTGGTCTAGAGATACTAGGGGAATCAATTTTGGGGTGTTTTTCTCTCTTGTGATTTTATTTCGGCATAAGTCTCTTAGATTTTCTTTTGGCCAACTGGTTTTCTATTCTTTTATTTTTTTCATGCATTTTGTGGATTATTGTGGCCAAGTCTTGGCCTCTCTTCTTCTTTTCTTTGGGCTTTCTGTTAGCTGGTAAAACGAATCCCTTCTCTTGTTTATCTCTATGGTGACGAATCATTGCATTCTTTTTCTTTCTCAACTCTGATCGAATACACATTCTTTTTGTTGGATCGCCCGGTGCCTCCAAGGCGCAGCGGAAAATTAGAATAATAAATTTTACCGGCGATCCATACCATGGATCCATGTGTAAGGAACGAATCGGGGTGATAAAGGTTTCGAAATTACCGAAACTTCAATCTGAGTAGACAGCGACGCCAAGGCAACGGGAATCCTGAAGCACTATCGAACCAAGCCGCAACCTTTAACGATGTCGGCCTCTACGTAGTCCACCCAATTGACAATGAACGGAAATCTCTCAGAAACTATTTTCAGAGAGTATCACTTTTGACGGCTGCTAGGCCTCACTTTTATGGTTTCGGGATTGCCTATGTATATCCCCTTTAGGGTTTTTACCCTTGCCATATTTAAAACTTTGTGTTAATTGGTATATATTCATAATGAATATTTATTACCATAAATAATCCGAATCATAATAATCGTTATTAAATAAATATAATAACGTTTAACCGAAAATTATAATTACGTTAATTATAATAAAGATTTCGGTAAACTATATTTATTTAAATTTATATATATATGAACCAAAATCATATATTAGAAAATTATGTTCTTGATTATGTGTACAACATCCTTGTACATATAGTATGTTCAATAATTTGATTGCCGAATTTAATTAATTCTATAATTAATTTAATTCATGCGACAACCAGACACAATACCAACTATGTTTTACTCCGTTCATTTCAATTAAAAGGTGTGACCCTATAGGTTCTTGTAACATTAGCAGTAATATTAGAACTATTCTAATATTACAAACAATGAGTGGCATCTAGCAATGCATCATTGCTACCTAAGTTACAAGAAGTCATGATTCGACATAACCTTTTGTGATTAACTTTTCATGCATTAATCCTTAAGTCCAATATCTTTAGAATAGACACAAGTCATGGAATAGTCACACTTGCATAGTCCATCCTATGTTTCTTGATACCTTGAGTAGACTATGATATACAAATAAGTATGACATCTCATATCAACTTATTTGAGCATGGCCATGCATTTCTAGTCTCACTCAATCAAGTGGCCTGAGATATTACTCCTATTATGTAGGAGGGACTTATCCTATATTGATCAACCATATCCCTCTACATAGATTGTGGTATATCCAACATTAGTCTTAATAGAACAACCAATTACAGTGTTCGTTTGACTATATCAAAATATACAACTCACGATGTTGGAATGATGATGATCTCAAGTATGAGGATCATATACATATTAATCACTATGAGTAATATTGTGACAATTACATAATAATCCAAGAAACATACTCATAGCGGATCGGTCCAATATGTTGTTCTCTAACACACACATTCATGCATTGATTCTGATACTCGATATCAATGACAACTCTTTATCATCAATCAACTACATGTTAGTCTCAATGCATTATTATTGTCCTAGCCAACAATAATACTTGACTAAGGATCTTTTAAGAATAATCATATTATTCTTAGGACATTATTATAAAACAGTTTATTTATGCACACAGAAATGAAACTGAAATAATAATGGCAAAGCCTTATATTAATAAACATGATAAATCAAGTATGTTGTTACAACCATCTCGTGATTGATCTTTGGGCATACTCTTACACTTTTTTCTTCTTTTCAATTGTTGCTCTCCTTCTTCTCTTATGTTTCTTTTTCCTTTTCCCTCAAATCAGTTATTTTGCTTGTCACTGGGGGTGCATGTCTTGACCGAATCTCAGCACTCTACCTCCCCATTTTAGTTCTACAACTGTTCTTGATAATCGGGAGGTGTCTTTATGTTCTTCACTTTTTGATTAAACCTATTTACTCTTGCTTTCTCTTTAGAGGCTGAATGTTCTTCTTCTCTTATGTGATGATTTCGTTTCTCGTTCTATCTCTGCAATGGGATACTTGTTGGGTTCTAGGTATTTCAGTAGAGCAAAGGAGTACAAGAGATTCGAAAGCAATGAAAACCCTTTTCTCACAATTTTATAAGGTATAGGCCAAATATACCATGTGTCTATATAAGGTGTTATTTGTGGAATTTAACCACATATTTAGTTAATCCTTTCTAACGAGATCTATTGTTACGCAGTTATTTGGCAACGAAGATCTGTTTGATTCTAGCCAGCAATCATAGGGTATTAGATTGTATTGCTATCAATCTACGTTAGTAGTAATCGACTGTTTGGGGATTGTATGTAGTGAATCTTAAGAAATGGAAGGCTCATGAGTGGTTCACTCGACTTCGTTAACAGTTGTGTAACAATACCCTGTATCTGATTATCGGTTGAAAAGCCGAAAGACTGTGTTATTCACATTGAATAAACTGTAATTTGGCAAAAGCCAAAAAGCCAAAAATACTGCGTTTGTGCCACATGGGCCTGCGACCGCTCGTATGGTGAACCGAGGCCACAAATTATGGGTGATAGATTGTGGAGACCACCACGTTATGCCGAAATGGGCCGTGTGGGCCCAATGGGCTTGTGGGCCCCACACGGATAAAAAGTTATGTTTTGTGATGATAATGGACTAGGTTATGTAGTTCGCATAGACGTGGCAAGCTCTGGGCTGAATGGGCCACAAAGCGTGTGGGCCCACTTAGGCTGGATCATGGGCCTTGTGCCCATATGCACTGATTTGCATGTCAGGGTTACATAAGTCGCTTGAGGCAATTGTAGACCTTCTAATGAGTCGGTTGGTGAGTCTAGACCCCCGAAGGGTAAAATGACCGAATTACCCTTAGAGGGTAAAATGATCGAATTACCCTTGGAGGGTAAAATGACTGAATTACCCTTGGAGGGTAAAATGATTGAATTACCCCTTGAGGGTAAAATGACTAAGTTACCCCTGGAGCATAAAATGACTGAATTACCCTTTGAGGGTGAAATGACCGAATTACCCCTGTAGGGTAAAATAACTGTAATACCCCTGTAGGGTAAAATGACCATAATACCCCTGTAGGGTAGAATGTCTGTTATGCCTTATATGATGTTTGATTGATTATGTTCTGTGATTTTTATGTGTTTTGCATACATGCACGACATGCTACGTGGGTCGGGTTATTGTTATGGAGGAAGTACTGATCTAATAGGGTCGCACGAGACGATTATGGACCCACCGCAGGCTTAAAGCTGTATATTCGTATTGATCTATTAAGGTCGCACGGGTCACACGAGACGACTGTGGACTGACTGATGGCTTTGTGCCATTCAAACTATCAATGGATTAGCACTGTCCATTTACTGATGGCTTTATGCCACGCATATTATCGATGGCTTAGTGCTATCCATTTTACCGATGTCTTTGTGCCACGCATATTATCGATGGCTTCGTGCCGTTCATTTTACCAAAAGAAGGTTGTATTGATGGCTTAAAGCCACTTATCTTACTGGCAGCTATGCTACGATTCTGATTACTGGCAGCTAAGCTAAGATTCTGTTGTCTGGCAACCTTGCTGCAATATTGGTTAATGCCGCAACTGGTGCTAACATTGTAAGTGTAGGGATGGGTGGGTCGATTTAATTCCCCACAGGAGTGCAGGGTTGCACGGAGGCAAGTGCAAGGCTGGATGGGATAACTTGCATCATACATCATACATACTATATTCTGATTCTGTTTCTATTATGTGCTAAGGCCAACTGTTACTGTATTGGGTTTAGGCCCACATATGTTCTGCTTTTGATTCTGTTACTGTAATGGGCTAAGGACCATCTGATATTGTCTGCCATACTGGCCTCTAGCCCAGCTGCTTCTGCATTCTGTATTTTTCATTGACAGGTTTCTTATTAGGGGATTACACACTAAGTTTTTGTAAACTCACTCCGATTTCAATTGTGTAGGTAATCCCTAGCGTTAGGTGAACCGAAGCTGCAAGGGACTCGAGGGTGGCCACAGTACTACTTCCGTTCCATTTTATTGAGCTTTTATTTATGTTTAGATTTCATTTTGGGTTTTGATGTAATAAGGCCTCTCTCTAAATTTCTAATTTAATTTTGTGTTTTTATTTATCACAAATTATATCTGCTAGAAGTAGGACGTGGTTTTCCAAAATATTAACACTATTTTCTAAACTTCGTGTTTCTGAAATACAAATCTTTCTTTTAGGCTTCCGCAACAAGCATTGATTTTAAAGTGCAACAACATTATTAATTAATAAATTTTTGATTAAGTCGTAATAAGGTTTTAACATGAAGCGGGTTTTTCAAACAAAATCATGTTTTCGAGAAACACCTCAAACGAGTTGATTTTTTACAAGAGGCTTTTAACCTTCAAACGGGTTTTTATTCGGCAAGATCAAGTTTTCAAAAGACACTCGTATGTGACACCGCCAGATTCGACCATAACGTCCAAGCCGAGTTTGGGGTGTTACATTTAGTGGTATCAGAGCCAGGTTGCAAAACTCAATTGTGGAATGTGTTTTTAATTTTTAGAATTTCTGGAAATTATTTTGAAATGACTTGAAGTGTTTTGAAAGGTTTATAAATTGTGTGGCACATCGAGTCTCCGGCGCCGGTTCTATAAGTCATACTTAAAAGTTGGAATTTAGGTTTTGTATTTTTCGATATGTGGGCCGATAATATAGGGTACTGATATGGATTTCAAGGGTAAGCAAAGTCTGTAAACTTTGTGTGCTAATAACCCGAAGCTTGGTACTGAGGTACTGACCCTGTAATATCCCGAATTAGGGCCTAATCGGAATAGTGGTTTCGTGACCACAAATCCGAGGTAGAAATAATTATTTTATAATTATTTTGGTGTTTATGATATGATTTTATGATGGCGTGAAAATTTCGTGAAGAAATTCCAAGCGTAAAGCGCTTAATTTGAAGTTAGGGATTAAATCGAATAAGTTGCAAAACTTGCATTCTAGAAGTTTTTAGTATGAAATTGCTTTGAAATATTAATTAGGAGGTCTTAAATGGTAATTAGACTAATTTTAAGTTCATGGACAAAATTAGGTCATGGAAGGAATTTTTGAAAGTTTAGTAAGGAGGGGCATTTTGGTCATTTGGTTATTAACATGAATTAAAAGGGAAAAATAACACAAAGTTCATCATCTCCTTCATTTAGTTGCTGCCGAATTTTGCTCTCTCCATAGCTAGGGTTTCTTCAACTTTCAAGCTTCATAGTAAGTGCATCTAAGCCCCGTTTTTAATGATTTTTACGTTTTTGAGATCCCGGTAGCTCGATAAAGCTTATGTTAGCAATATTTTAAGTTAGAGTTCATATTTGGAAAAATACCCATAGGTGAAATTTGTGTATTTTGATGTTTTATGATAGAATATGAGGTTTTAAATTATGTTAGACAACTTGTGCTACTCGGTTTTAAGTAAAAACGAGTAAAACGGCTTAATCGGTAAAAATACATATTGTTCATAAGTATGTGTTTTAGTGGGAATTTGAGCTTGGTAATGGTAAATAAATGATCAGCATGTCCTAAAACATAAGAATTTGTGATAAAATTAAATTTCCGAGCTTTGGGGCAAAAGTGTAAATATGCAAAAGTTTAGGGGCAAAATTGTAATTTTGCCAAAATTTGAATTAAGGACTAATTTGAAAATGTGAGTATTAAACAAGCTAAATGTGTTATTTTAGATCAAGAAAGACGTGGAATCGACCTCAATCGAGGAAAAGAAAAGATTGCGGACTAAATTGCAAAATCATTGTATTTTGGGTACTAAGGTAAGTTCATATGTAAATAATGTAACATAATTGTTATTTTAAGTAATTTAATGTTATTTATATGATTGGTACTTACTATCATGGAATATTATGCCTTGTGAATTATTATTTATTGGTATGCAAAGTATGTAATTAGCTTGATAAGCATGAAATGCTAGCGATTATTTGTACCGACATTCCAAGGAAGATGGCCAAAAAGGTGAAATTTGAGGAAAATCCCGTTTGAACCTTAGGAATAGATTAGGATACAAGTGACATGTCACTAGGATGGTTGGGCATCCGAACTCGTTGAGTTGAGTCCAAGTTCACTTATGGATGCAAATGTCCGAACTCGTTGAGTTGAGTCCGAGTTCGTGAGATGTAACTAGGCATCCGAGCTCGTTGAGTTGAGTCCGAGTTCACTTATGGATGCGAACGCCCGAGCTCGTTGAGTTGAGTCTGAGTTCGCTTATGGGCGGGTTACATGATTGATTGATTACATATGTGGCACTTATGTGCAAATGATCCGTGTATCCGAGTTGTATTCCAATGTGTTCAACGGGTAAAAATCCAAGTGAAATGGAAAGGCACTCAAGATGTAAGTGACAATTCGGTAATGCTGAGAAATGACCATATTAGACAGGTATGTACTTAACCCTCGGGTTGAAACTCGACACATCAACAAAAATGTGGTAAGATAAAGTATGATGATTAGAATTGTGACATATGTTTTGGTGATACTATGCTAATGTTGTTTGGCATACTGACTTTGTTATGTTACTTGTTATTTGCATGTGAACTTACTAAGCATTTATGCTTACTCCCTCCTTTTCATTCATTGTAGTTTTGGACAAGCCGGCTCGAGAATCGGGATAGGTCGAAGGCTCGATCACACTATCCAAAGGACTTTTTGGTAACTGGCTTGTAAAACTCAGTATGGCATGTATAGCACTATTCCTACTTTGTGTAAATAATCTTGTGATATGGTGGTGTTTTGGTTGAGGAAATGCTTGACAATGATGAGTCATTGAAATGGCTAATATAAATTATGTTTGATGTCATGGAAGGATAATAGGTTAAATAGTACATGGAAGCTTTTATGAAAATGAAATTAGCCATAAAACAGAACATTGCAGCAACACTGACGTGAGTTTGAAAATTTGCTAAAAATCATAGAAATCGATTTTGGTGATGGATTATTTATGAAATTTAAGCTTGTTGTGTCTACTTTCAAATGGAAGAAGCGAAATAGGTAAAGGAGTTATACGTTATAAGATATTTGAATTTTAGTGAGACAGGGCCAGAACGATTTCTGGTTCCCCTGTTCTAACTTTGAAGATTCACCATAAATTGTACAAAAATAATTAGGAGGTATACTTTATATGGTTAGAATCCTTATTGAGTATAGTTTTAAGAGAAGCAAACATAAAATTCATGTGAATTTTTTACAGAGAGAAAAGTGGTTCGTAGTGAGTAGAAGTCAGACCAGTCGAGATCTGCAACAGGGGTAACTTTAACTAATAAACTGTACTAATTGGCCCAGAAAAAAATTCTGGAAAAAAATTAGTGAATAGATATATGAGTCTAGATTCAGGGAAAATTTACGGATCTTGATTTTGAGTTTTGTAACTCGAGATATGATTTTTTGACCAACCATGACGCAGAAAATAATTTATTCCAAAAATGAAAATATATTTTGTAAAGTTGTTTAAAATGGTAAATTGTGTTTAGTAACACCTCAAGCTCGACTCCGGTGACGGTTTCGGGCGTGGGAGCGTTATAGACCCCTTTAGTAAGAGAAGTGCTAAAAGAGGTGTTCGAGGCCAGAACTAAAGGGATTGGTGAAACGCTTCAGTTTAGGTGCTCGGACTGTAAGAAGAAGGGAGAGCATAGTTCACTAAAGCTGGAGTCTCGTTTCATGAAACGTGTTAAAATGCATCCAAACGTTCCAACTTACGAGATTTGTAAAGGGCATTATTCGGGTGAATGTCGGAGGAAGTCAGGAGCATGTTTCAGATGCGAGTCTAAGGAGCATCGGGTTCGGGATTGGCCGGTCAGTTTTGGGTTAGGTATGTTTTGCTTGGGTATGATAATTTGCATATAGAAATTGTTTAAATGTGATATCTATCATCACCGATGGATAGATGTTTTGGGTGTGTGTTAGAATTATTAGGATTAGAGTGCGCAGCGAGTGCGTAGTGGTGTAGTCTAGGTTGTACGACTATTTTAATAGTTGGAAATTTCGAGGATGAAATTTCTTTAAGGAGGGCTGAATTGTAACACCCCAGATTTTGGGCCTAGAAGTATTGGGCCATGAGCAAGGGAACGGTTGGGTGATGGCACATAGGTGTTTAGTTGTGAAAAATGGTGATTTTCCCTTTAGGGGATTACTGTAATGGGCTAAGGCCCATCTAATACTATCTGCCATACTAGGCTTAGGCCCAGACTGCTTCTGTATTCTGTATTTTTGACTGATTGTTTTCCTTTTAGGGGATTACACACTGAGTTTTCGTAAACTTACCACGTTTTTAATTGTGTCGGTAATTCCTAACATTAGGTGAACCGAAGCTACAAGGGACTCAAGAGTGGCCACACTCCTGCTTCTATTCCATTTTTATTGAGCTTTTATTTACTTTTAGATTTCGTTTAGGGTTTTGATGTAATAAGGCCTCTCTCTAAATTTCTAGTTTAATTTTGGGTTTTTATTCATCACAAATTATATCTGCTAGAAGTAGGACGCGATTTTCCAAAATATTAACACTGTTTTCAAAACTTCATGTTTCTGCAATATAAATCTTTCTTTTAGGCTTCTACAACAAACATTGATTTTAAAGTGCAACAACATTTGAATTTGATTAACAAATTTTTGATTAAGTCGTAATACGGTTTTAACATGAAGCAGGTTTTTCGAACAAAATCATGTTTTCGAGAAACACCTCAAACGAGTTGATTTTTAACAAGAGGCTTTAACCTTCAAACGGGTTTTTATTCGGCAAGATCAAGTTTTCAAAAGACACTCGAATGTGACATCGCCAGATTCAGCCATAACGTCTAGGACGGGTTTGGGGTGTTATAAAAGGTGATGGGAACAGAAGGGATAATTTGATAATAAACCTCAACCCACTATATATGGAAGATAGGAACCTTGGTGTGGGTGAATGCCACACTTTTAAGAAGTGATAAGTTCAAAAAGATGCCACAAGCGTTGCTTGATAAGTCAATTTAGTCTTGGGAGAACAATGAGAGTATGAACACTCACAAAGTAAAATAATATTCACAAAATGATCAAAAAGTCCCATTACAAGGAAATTGTTAAGTATTTATAGTGAAAAACCTAAGCTAGCTGAATGGTCAATATGGAAACTAAATGGACAATTGTGTTCAGCTTTAATGAGCTGAAAAAACTCATGAAGTTTCCAAGCAGCTTCTTTGATGCTTCCTTGTACATGGAGAACATCAATAGCAGCTTCTATAGGCCTTGATTCAGCAGATAATTATTTTGGATGTGTAGGATCTGATTGGCCTTCTTGGGAATGTCTCAATGTGCTTAATGAGCTTCGTTATTCCATCCTTGAGAAGCTAAACATCCAGCAGCATTTTAATAGGCATTTTGGATAGCTTGAAGCTTCCTACCAAGCTTAATTAATGTTGAGCTGAAAGCCTTGGTAAATTCGACCAAAAAGAATGCATAAAATTTAATTTGCTACATTGATTAGTTGAACAACCTTGGAGTATTAACATCTCAAATTGTGCACTCAAATAGACAAGCAAACATTCAGCTGAATTTGGTGAATAATTGTGGATGATGGTGTTTCACGAAAAGACACATAGAGAAGCTAAAAGCATCAGCTGAAAGTTTAATTCAGCTTAAGGTCCATTGAGCTTCATGAATAGCCACCTGAAAGAGAGTAATCATCAGCTCCTTTAATGTCATTCCATGCACCAGCAACTCCTTTAATGCCGTTCCATTCATCAGCAACTCCTTTAATGTTGTCCCATGCATGCTTTCTTTAATACTTGCACATAAAATTTGGTCATGCATGCTTCCTTTAATACCTGCACATTAAATTCGGCCATGCATGCTTGCTTTAATGCCTGCACATTAAAAATCAACAAATTAATGGAGTTTAAGACATGATAAAAATCGGCAGCAACTAGACAAATTAATTTGAGAACATGTAATTAATTTGTCTCAATTGGGACACGTTAAAACAAATAAAGCTAAGGCACAAGCTTAATTTGGCAGTAGCAAGGACACAATAAAAAACAAGCATTCAGCTAGAACATATTAAACATAAACAATCTAAGACACATTTAAAAACCTGCATTTAAAATGTTCAGCTTAAGACATATTAAAATGCTGTAGCTCGGCATATTAAAAACATGTAATAAAATTAAACATACTTAGCTCTAAATTCATAAATATCAATTTTGAACATATTTATTAGGTCGAAAACTAATTAACTAATTTAATTAAATAATTTATTTAATTCTAGCAACTTAAAACACGTAAAACAAAAAAAGGATGGAAATGAGCTCGTTGAGCTAGAATAGAGCTGAATTGAGCTTGTTAAGCTAGAATTGAGCTAGACGAACTCGCATAAGACTGCCATGCTCACTTGGTGAGCTGAATAAGCTTGTAATTAAGCTTCATCTTGCACTTGAGCCCCTCGAGCTTAGGCCATTCTCGATGTTGTGGAGTTGGGTCATAACATGATGTGACCAGGTTCACATCATTCCTTCCCTCTTGAAGATGGTTTGTCCTCAAATCGGGCCACTTGCTCGAAAAAAATTTTCAGGATCACAAACTGTTTTGTTCATGATACAGACAAAATCATGTTCAACATTCTAAGAGCCATAAATGGCTCGAAAAGAAGGAAGATCTTTTGCATGCCCTCCCTCTTTAGGAGGGTACCACCTGACATCGTCACCTACAAAAGAATAAAACAAATTAGTGACATGATGAAGGTTAACCACAAAGGAACTTTTCGAGATTTTATTCATAACTAGAACAATTAAACCAACACCGGGATCCAAAATAAAAATAGGTCTTACCTTTTTCTTTGATGGAATCGAACTAGATTTACAAAGTATTCGAAGGCTATAGTTTTGAAAATTAAAATTCCATGGTCCAAATCCGTTGAACAATGATATAGAACAACGTTCACCAGGATCAAAGACAAAGTTTTTGTTCACCATTTCAATTTGACTAGAAAAATTCATGGCTAGTAACTCATGAAGAAAAGGAAGAGCATTAAAGTTAAAGTCATGCAACAAATGTTCGAATCTGTTAAGCAACAATATAGAACAACCTCCAGAATCAAAGATTTGATTTTGACTTGGAATAACAACAAAATTCACATGTCTCATTTCCAAACTTAAAGACAAAGCATCAAGTAAGCAAAAATGGTTCACATATTTATTCACACAAAATTGCAGATGCTTGCTTTCTCTCGATGGCATTTCAAAAGAACAAACTTCAGGCTTAAACACACAAGTTTTGTCACTCGTTCCAGCATGCAACAAAAATTTTGTTTTAACAAGTAAATCACAAATGCCAAGCAAATAAGACTTAGACACGCAAACTTTCAAACAATCAAATCTCTCAAGTCTCGTTTGAATAGGCATGCAAATACGCGAAGGTTTTGCACCAAAAATTAAAGAATTCACTAGGCCAGCATAAACATACAAATTAGATGTCAACTTTTTATCACACAAGTCCAAATTTTGTTTATGCTGTTTTTATCTTGCTTCATCGTTGAACTTTCCAACACTATACAAATCATGAGAAAAACTTTTCAGGCCATCATCCCAATCAAAGTCATCATCAATCAAAAATTGATACCTAGACAAATCAAGATGAGAAGTTCTTTTGCTAACTAAGTCTTTGGCAAGCTCACCATTAACATGCACGCCAGGTTGTTGAGATTTGACTAACAAAGAATCCTTACCATGCTTACCTTTAAATGCTGGTGGACTAGGGTCATTTTCATTCTTACCTTTCTCGATCAATCGAAATCACCTCTCATCGGGAAGGTAATTAAGATGGAACTTACTTATCGAATCTTCAAGAACCTGAAAAGAAACAACACGAGAAAAATTCACATCTTGGTTAGTGAACAATTCCTCACTTTTTCTTGTTCTCTTGCATCTTTTTCTCTCGTTTCTTTTTCATCGACAACACTCGTTTCTTGCTCAATATCTTTTCTCTCTTCAATCTCAATCTCTTTTTCAATTTTCTTTTCATATTATTTTTCAATCTCTTTTTCAATTTTCTTTTCTAGCTCACAAACTTTTTCTTTTTCAATCTTTTTTTCAATTTGCTTTTCTTTTTTTCATTTCTTTTTCTCTTCTCTCAAGTTTATTCAATATTCACTCACTTTCTCTCCACAGCAACTCTTGCCTCTCTTTTCTTTTAATCTCTTTTTCTCTCATCCTTTCGTTACAAGATGAAGATAACTTGTAAAAGCCAGAACGAAAAGACTTGCGTTGGGCATGATTGGAATGGTTTACATACAAAACACGATCACCTTTTCGTGATTGATTCTTTGTAGAAGAGTACTTTGGTGCATATGAAGAGTAATTTGTACTTTTTTATTCATCACCATAATAGGATTCAAACTCGAAACTTGTTTGGTTTCATCTCAAATTCTTTGATGAATAAGAACCACCATATAGATCTCTCTCCAAATAGCCATTGGGCAATTATTTTCTTGATAATCTTGACTCTATCCCTCACTTGGTGAAATTTGCTACCATCGGGCTTTTTCCTTTACCCGGTCCAATCATTCATGTAATTTGTCAAATTTAGATTCCACGATTCAATGCATTTCTCTCATCACGTAGTGAAAATCTAATTCGAAAAGCTCTTCTTGAAACATGTTTTTATTGCTGAAAAGAAAAATGATTAAAAATGGAAAATAGATACCTCACCACAAAACCTCACGTTTCACTCACAAAAAAAAAATTAGATAGCACTCACACTCGTGTTTGCACTCTTTATTGGCTTTTACTCACTCTAATGGTCTCACCAATCTCTTACCTTTTTCCGTTCAAGTTTGCCTCTCGAAGTTCTCCAAGGACTACTTGGATGAATAAGCACCCGTTGGAGAGTCGGTTTGCAAAAGTGATGTTGGGTTGGGGTGAGGAATTGATGTTGGGACAATGGGTAGGCCAGCAAATAAGATGAGAGGGGTAAACTATGGTCGAATAACTTTATTGGTAAGAAGGATTTTCGGACAAAAAATTTTGTACAACTAACTTCTCTTCTCTTTTTTTTTTTGTACTTCCAATTTTTTTTTTCAATAATTTTGAATTTTGCACTTCAAATATATATATTCTCCTTTTTTTCATGAATTTCTTTTGAATTTTTTTGTTGTTCAAATTTTTTTCAACAAAATACAATCCCGGGAATACCAAAAAATGCTGATACTTACTTCAATTTTACCAGCTCAGATACCAAATGATACGAATCTAGATTGTAGTTGTCTCGAGTTGTATTGTTTGCCCGATCATTGAAATTGAGTAAGTATGAACGGTTTGCAAAATAGGCTTGGAAAATATGAGAGAGGTTCAAAAGGGATAGTTTGGAAATGGTTATGGTAACAAAGACTTGGTTTCGACTAAGGCTTAAGAGTGAACCGACACAATATGCCATGTTGACCCTAAACTTAGACAAGCACTTAGTTTGAAAGGTGAGGGGAACATAAGGGATAATTTGATAATAAACCTCGACCCACTATCTATGGAAGATATGAACCTTGGTACGGGTGAACGCCACACTTTTAACAAGTGATAAGTCCAAAAAGACGGGATTGACGCCACAAGGGTCACTTGATAAGTCAATTCAGTTTTGGGAGAACAATGAGAGTATGAACACTCACAAAGTAAAATAATATTCATAAAATGATCAAAAAGTCCCATTACATGGAAATTGTTAAGTATTTATAGTGAAAAACCTAAGCTAGCCGAATGGTCAATATGGCAACTAAATGGACAATTGTGTTCAGCTTTAATGAGCTGAAAAACTCATGAAGTTTCCAAACAGCTTCCTTGATGCTTCCTTGTACACGGAGAACGTCAATGGCAGCTTCTATAGGCCTTGATTCAGCTGATAATTATTTTGGATGCATGGGATTTGATTGGCCTTTTTGGGAACGTCCCAAAGTGCTTAATGAGCTCCTTTATTCCTTTCTTGAGAAGATGAATGTCTAGTAGCATTTTAATAGGCATTTTGGATAGCTTGAAGATTCCTAACAAGCTGAATTAATGTTGAGTAGAAGGCCTTGGTAAATTCGGCCAAAGAGAATGCATAGAATTTAATTTGCTACATTGATTAGCTAAACAGCCTTGGAGTATTAACACCTCTACTTGGGTAAATTAATTTGATGCTTCGGTTAGCTAGACAGCCTTGAGGTATTAACATCTCAACTTGGGCACTCAAATAGAAAAGCAAACATTCAGTTGAATTTGGTGAATAGTTATGGATGATGGTGTTTCATGAAAGGTCATATGGAGAAGCTAAAAGCATCAGCTGAAAGTTTAATTCAGCTCAAGGTCCATTGAGCTTCACGAACAGCCACCTGAAAGAGAGTAATCATCAACTCCTTTAATGACATTCCATGCACTAGCAGCTCCTTTAATGCCGTTCCATGCACCAACAACTCCTTTAATGTTGTCCCATGCATGCTTCCTTTAATACGTGCACATTAAATTCGGTCATGCATGCTTGCTTTAATGCCTGCACATTAAAAATCGACAAATTAATGGAGTTTATGACATATTAAAAATCGATAGCAACTAGACAAATTAATTTGAGAACATGTAATTAATTTGTCTCAATTGGGTTAAAACAAATAAAGCTAAGGCACAAACTAAATTTGGCAGTAGCCAAGACACAATAAAGAACATGCATTCAGCTAGAACATATTAAACACAAAGAAATTAAGACACATTTAAAAACTTGCATTTAAAATGTTCAGCTGAAGACATATTAAAATGTTGTAGCTAGACATATTAAAAACATGTAATAAAATTAAACATACTTAGCTCTAAATTAATAAATATCAAATTTAAACATATTTATTGGGCTGAAAACTAATTAACTAATTTTGTGACAACCCGATTTAGGGCCTAAATGGAATAGTGGTTTCGAAACCACAAATCCGAAGTAGAAAATTTATTGCGATTAATCTTTAATATGTACTGTGTGATTGAATGACTATGTGAAAATTTCAATATGAAATTTTATCGTTTGGTACTTAATTTGGTATTTAGGACTATATTGAAATAGGTGAAAAATGTGTGTTCTAATTCATAAAGGTACTTGATTGGAATGGGTTTTTAAAGTAGAGGTCTTTAAATGGTAATTCCATTTGTTAAATTGTTGGACAAAAATGGACATGGAATAGGTGAGATAAGATATTTTTTTAGTAAGGGCATTTTAGTCATTTTGCAAATAAAAGAATAAAAAGGGAAAATAAGCCAAAATTTGTTCATAATCTTCTACCTCTTGGCCGAATATTTGTACTCCTCCATAGCTAGGGTTTTGTCATCTTTCAAGCTTGATTATCGAGAAGAACGTGGAATTGACCTTGACAGAGGCAAAAGCAAAGTTACGGACTAAATCGCAAGTTTGTCATATTTTATATCGAGGTAAGTTTACATGTAAATAATCTATTGTTTTTATTTATGTTATGATATTTTATTATGATATGTGAAATAAGATTTAATATTGTACAACTAATTGATAAAAAAAACTGTGAATTGTGGTTGATGAATTGAAATTAAATGAGGAAATCTCGATTGAACCTTCGGAATGGAAAAACGTGGAGCTACGTAGATATGCCATGGTTATGCATGTAACGTGGTGCTAAGTGGATATGCCACAGTTATACATGTTGATTCGAAAAAGTGGTGCTAAGTGGATATACCACGGATGTACATGTGTTCAAAAAGTGGCGCTAAGTGCGTATGCCATGAATACATATGTTAGCCCAATAATGTGGTGCTATGTGTGTATACCACGAAGTTGGGCATCAATTACAAAAGGTGGAGCTACATGCTGAAACCACCGGATATTGTTACATTCTGAAGTATTCATCGGGAGAAACAAGTTTACTAGGTGGAATTTGATGTGAAAAATGTGGAAATAAGTACTGGGATATGAATATATGGTTTTGATCCATTATTTTGTTAAGTGGTTGAATTTTGATAAGATAAATATGGATAAATGTTACCTTGAAAGTTGATAATAAGAAATTTTATTGAAAGATGTGAAATTTGGGATAAACAGTTTAAAACAGCAGCAGAGGAGTGACTTTGAAAAATCACCAAAAATAGTGGAAATTGAATTAGAATTTGAACAAGATATAGAATTAAATCTTATTGAGTCTATTTTCATATAAAAGAAATATAACAAGATTTCCATATTTTGAGTTATTTAAATATTTGTGAGACTGGTTCAGAATGATTTCGTGATCCCCTGTTCTGACTTGGAAAAATCATTAAAAATTGTAAAAAAATAATTTTGGGATATAATTTATATGGTTAGATTCCTTAATGAGTCTATTTTAAGAAGAGACAACCGAATGGAAAGCTCGTACTGAAATTTAGTAAATGATAGATCCATGGATGGTTATGGGTGTATAATTGTGGAAACATATTTTTAGGATTTATAAATGCCATTAATAGTTTGTAATTTTTATTATTTACATATTACTTACTAAGCTATAAGCTTACTTTGTTTTCTTTTCCTTGTCTTATTTTATAGAGTGATCAAGCATGTTTGTGTTTTGAAAAAATTGTCGGGGGCTCACCAACACTATCCATCCTTCCTTTTTGGTATTTTATAAACATCTTTTAGTACTATGGCATGTATAGAAGACTTGAGTGTTTTGTTGTACATTATGTTGATATTACTTAAAATATTGATTTTTAGTATTTGAAAAATCACTTATATTATGTTATCATTGTGATTTATTTCTAGTTAAGTTATATGTTTATGATATACATGATTGAAATGTCTAAATGAATGATAAATAACTGAAGAGTTTTAATTTGAATGATCATTTTAAGTCTCAGTTTATTACGATTACATGTGTGCTATTCTAGTAATGCCTCATATCATGTTCCGATGTTGAACACGGGTAAGGGGTGTTACATTTTAGTGGTATCAAAGCTGTGGTTTAGCCGATTCTCGGACCAATATAGTGAGTACGAAAGTCTATCTATACATGCCATATATATATATATATATTGTGATAGTGTGGTGACTCCTAACATACTAAACTGTGTTTGTTTTATATAGTAATGGATCCCGATTGAGTAGCGGCCGATGATGTTGTGACTACTGCACCGGCTCCCGTGTAAGGGACCGCGCCTATAGAAAGTAGATATGAGACATCGGGCTCGAAAGAAGAAGCTCAGAATGCCTTTCTTCAAATGATGAATGACTGGTATACTAATTTTATTAAAGCAAACCCTAATGCTCAACCTCCTCCTCCCCTACCTGTGCCACAACCGATCCTCGCAGCTTTACAGAGTATTGATATGATACGATCGACAAAACCTCCAATGGATAAGATTCGTAAACAAGGGGCTGAAGAGTTTAGACCTAATATCGATGATGATCCAGAGAGAGCAGAGTTTTGGCTCGAGATTCTATACGGGTATTTGACGAGTTATCTTGCACACCTTAGGAATGTTTAAAATGTGTTGTTTCTTTGCTAAAAGACTCGGCCTACCATTGGTGGAAGACATTGATATCCATAGTTCCAAAGGAAAAATTGACATGGGATTTCTTTTTGGAAGATTTTTGAAAGAAATACATTAGTCTGTGATTTATCGATCAGAAGCGGAAGGAATTTCTTGAATTAAAACAAGGTAAGATGACAGTGGCTGAATATGAAAGCGAGTTTGTAAGGCTCAGTAAATATGCACAAGAATGTGTTTCTACTGAAGCAATGATGTGCAGAAGGTTTGAAGATGCACTTAATGAAGACATCAAGGTGTTAGTGGGAATTCTAGAATTAAAAGAAATGGTGGTACTAGTTGACAGAGCTTGTAAAGCTGAGGAATTGAATAAAGAAAAGAGAAAAGTTGATATTGAGGCCTGAGATCAAAGGAAAAGCCTGATGAACAAGTCATTTCAATCCCAATCAAAAAGACTCAAAGAAGCGAATCCTCGAAAGACAACTTCAGCTGGGTATTCCTATCGAGACAGGGAAAAACCAAATCCGGGTTCTAGAGCTCGAACTAGTTCGATGTCAAGTGTAAGCAATGTAAGATGAGATAGATCTGAGTGTCGACATTATGGTAAACGACATTTCAGAGAATTTTGGGAAAAGATTCAAGCTTGTTTTAGATATGGCTCCAAAGAACATTTTATTAAAGACTGTCCCGAGAAAGTAGAAAAAGAGAAAGTTCAGAGTGTCAGACAGAGTAATACTGCTAGCAAAGGTAGACTCCCGCGGAATGTCAAAGGTGGGACTAGTACAGAGGCATGGTAAAAGATCTAGCTGTAAGGTCAAAAACAAGAACACCTCCTAGAGCTTACGCTATATGAGCTCATGAGGAGGCATCATCTCCCGATGTGATCATTGGTACATTCTCACTTTATGATACGGATGTTATTGTATTAATTGATCCCGAGTCCACTCATTCTTATATTTGTGTAAATTTAGTACATAGTAAGAAATTGCCTGTTGAATTAACTGAATTTGTAGTTAAAGTATCAAACCCTTTAGGCAAATATGTGCTAGTAGATAAGGTTTGCAAGAATTGTCCTTTGAGGATTCAAGGCTATTGTTTTTTTGGCTAATCTGATGTTTTTTCCATTTGACAAGTTTGATGTTATTTTGGGTATGGATTGGCTAACTCGGCATGATGCAGTAGTAAACTGTAGACATAAATATATTTTGTTAAAATGTCAGAACGGTGAGTTGCTTCAGGTTAAATCTGATTAGACAGAGGGATTATTTGATGTGATTTTAGTTATTATTGCTTAGAGATACATCAAAAAGGGATATGATGCTTTTCTTTCTTATGTATTAGACACTAAGGTATCTGAGTCGAAGATCCAGGCAGTGCTTGTGGTATGTGAATTTTCTAATGTGCTTCCAGAGGAATTACCAGGGTTACCACCAGAAAGAGAAGTGTTTCTATAGATTTTATTCCAAGAACTACTCTGATTTCCAAAGCTCCATACTGAATGGCTCCTACAGAATTAAAGGAATTAAAGATATAGTTACAGGAACTTGTTAATAGGGGTTTTGTTCGACTAAGTCATTCACCTTGGGGTGCTCCGGTTCTGTTTGTGAAAAAAGAAAGACGGGTCCTTGAGATTGTGTATCATCAGGGGTGCACACGGCCAACGCACACACCCGTGTGCTCAGCCTGTGTTCTATACTGACTTAGCTAAATTGGATGCAGGGGACACACGGCCTATCAACATGCCCATAGGGGCTGATCGTGTGTCACACACGGCCTAGGTGTGAGCCCTACTGTGTGGACAACTATAGGCTATTTCCCAAGCCTTTTTGCCACCCTGAAACAGAACCAGAACAATACCAACTATAAACTCTCCTATCAATATATGAACATACTTATAACATTCATCATTGAGGCACTCACATGCGAACTTGCATAACATGAATTTCATCTTCATTTCATAATTATCACTTAGGTAATATTAGTCAATTTATATGACCATTTCAAAATGACACTTAACAACACAATTCAGCATCCTATACATGCCATATGACAAAAGACTAATTTCAATATACCAAAATGAATTCCTTGATAGTGTGACTTCGAGTTCCGACTTCAAGTAATCCCCGAGCTAATTCCGGCAAATCTACATGGAGAGGGAAAATGAGAGAGAGTAAGCACATAACTGCTTAGTAAGTTGCATGAATAAAATAGCAATAAATCATGAGACATCATTCAAGCAAATATCATGAATTTCATGTGGTCTCTTACTAATTCTCATGGCTTACTCAATCGTATACTTACTCGTACTTCTCATGTTGTAACGATTATAACTATATACTTTCAATTACTCGTACTTACTCGAATATAAACCTGCAACACTTAACATGAAACTTTAGCCTTTCTCTCAAAACTTATCATCTTGAATACTTTTCTCATCTAAGTCTCTTTTAGAAATATCGAAGGATACCTGTAAGTCAATCTCATGAGATGATGCCAACGCCATGTCCCAGACATGGTCTTACATGGGATCACACATCGATGTCGATGCCATGTCCCAGACATGGTCTTACACGAGATCGTACTTTGATACTGATGCCATGTCCCAAACATGGTCTTACACAGAATCTCATATCGGATGCCCATGCCATGTCCCAGACGTGGTCTTACAAGGGATCCTTATCTCCTCTCAGTGCCGAAGCCATGTCCTAGACATGGTCTTATACGGGACCTCACCTCGGATGCCCATGCCATGTCCTAGACATGGTCTTATAGGGGATCACATCTCGATGCCAATGGGACATGGTCTTACATGGGATCTCAGTTCGGTGCCGATGCCATGTCGCAAACATGGTCTTATATAGGACCTACAATACTCAATGACATGACTACAGTATCCTTCGTATCAATTAGACTGCATGTAATTTCTCTTTTCATGATTCATCATTTCTCCATAGAATTTCACACCATTATTTCATGAATCTTATACATTTCCTCAACAAATTAATATCATGGAAATTTAACATAACTCTTATAAGAGTATATACATGTCTTCATAGGATACCACTATTTCATTAAAGTCATAATAATAAATTTACATGACATAAGAGCTAAATTATTACATACAACTTACCTCAGGTCCAAAATGTGGGAGGATGCTTGATTTAGTCAACAACTTTAACTTTTTCCCCAGTTTCGGTCCGAGCTTTGTGTCTCTTGATCTAAAACGATAAATTTAACTTACTTAGCCCTTAACTAACACTTGGGTAAAATTTATAATTTTCCCCCTAAACTTTTACATATTTGCAAAATAGTCCCTAGGCTCGTATAATGAAATGTATCTATTCTTTTGGCTACCCAAGCCTAGCCCACGCTTACTAGTGTCCATAAAAGCCCACATTGCTCATAATTTCTTATTTTTACTACACATTTTACTAACTTCGCAATTTGGTCTCTATTAGGGACTTTCATGCAAAATCACCTAGAGAAAGGTGTTTACTACACTTTAATCTCTCATTTTCTACCACTAAGCATCAAATTACTTGCATGCCATGCATGGGTATATTTTTAAATATGAACCCTAGCTCAAATTAGTGGTAGAAATAGCTAGATTAAGCTACGAGGATTTCAAAAATACGAAAAGCATGAAAAACGAGGCTTGGAGTCACTTACTTGGAGCTTGAAATTGAAAAAAACCCTAACTATGGAGGGCTTGAAATTTTCAGCTGGTATATGGAGAAGATGAGTCTATTTTTGGCTTATTTTCCCTTTTTATTACTTAACTTTACCAAATGACCAAAATGCCCTTAGGTCCTTTCTTTGATATTTTCCCTTCCATGGGCGTTTTTGTCCATAGGGCCAAAAATTGGTCTAATTGCCAAATAAGGACTCCTAATAATTTCTCTTATGCTATTTCATACTTAAACCTTCTAGAAACTCATAATTTTCATCTTTTCCAATTTAGTCCTAATAGACAAATTAGTCAATATTTCATAAAATTTCTTTCATGAAATTTTCTCAATATCATGTAAGCATACCATAAACTCAAAAATAATCATAAAATAAAATTTTCTACCTCAAATTCATGGTCTCGAAACCACCATTCCGACTAGGACCTAATTCAAGCTATTACATCATAAATTTTCATCCAAAGTAAAACCATTTGCATTTAATCACAAAGTCCCTGATACGAGTCTACGAGGCCCAAAACATGCATTAAAAGTGGTTCAGGACTAAACCGAAAACTTTAGAAAATTTGATGAAACTCAAAAAATTTTCCACTAAACACGGGTCATACGCCCGTGTGGATATAGGACAAGCCCTTGTGGGCAGGCCATCGGTCACACATGCCCGTTCCTGACCCCGTGTATGTAACACATCTAACCTATAACCGTCGCTGAAATAGGTTGAGAGGCATTATCGGACATATAACTTAGTTTAGAACAATCAATTATCAATCATTTATCAAATTATAATCAATACATTCATTTACACTTTTAACATGCTTATACCAAGCATAAAAATCTTTTAACATGCATTCAGGATCAAATCGGTATCATACAAGAACTTAGGGAAAATTTGGAAAAAATAATTTTGAACAGGGGTCACACACCCGTGTGCCTAGGCCATATGCCTCACACGGCCACCATACACGCCCATGTCATAGGCTGTGTGGAAAAGGGCATACATACTGACTTGCATCACACGGCCGAGGACACACCCGTGTGCCAGGCCATGTGAAAACTAGAGGGTATACTGACTTGGGTCACATGGCTGACCTCACGCCCGTGTGTCAGCCAATGTGCCACACATAACTAGTAGACATGCCCGTGTGTCTATGCCATGTAACTTACTGACTTGTTTTAACTAAGTTACAGTAGACACACGGTCGAGTCACACACCCATGTGCTCAACCATGTGGGGCGAAATTAGGCTTGATTTAAGCCACTTTCCTCACTCAAAGCACATGCACCTAAAATAAACCAAATGGTACCAAAACCTCATTCAAATAAGTAGCCAAACAACCATTTTCAATACACAATATGTGCCATTTCAAAACTACACATTCATATACCCAAATCAATACCATTTGTACATCCAATTCCATGCCAAACTATCAAGTTCCATTATCCAATAACACATGCATAACATGTCCTAAAATTACCTATAATACCAACCATAATCAAACATTTTTGTACATGTATTATCACATCTCAAAACAACCATTTGCATATTTACTTTCATCATTCAAAATACCAAAACATACCATATCATTTAGCTAATACCAAATCAACCGCCAATTCACATGGCTTAATTATATAACAAAACATGTACCAAGATTTACATCCATAAAACTAGCCTATACATGCCATATTTACAAATTTCCTTAAGTTCCATAAGTACTGATAAGTCGACTGGATAGTGTGATACTTAACTCCGATGTCATCCGAATCAAGCAAGCTAACAAACCTCTATAAAACACGTTAAATAAATAGAGTAAGCATTATAGCTTAGTAAGCTTGTAGAATATAGAATTAAACTTACCAAATATATTCAATATAAGCAATTAAACTTAATACAATCGAACTCAGAAGTTCAAATGCCTATCATGTATATACACATCAATAGGTTAGTAACTCAATTTGCATATAACCAATAATTCAACCATGAAAGATTCACTTGGCATTCAACTTATATAACATTTCATTCATATATTTCAAATAACTCATATCCAATTCCGTACTCTATCATATAATCCATAATAGTAATATGCCCGTTGAACTTAATGAAATATCAAGGGATACACGGGTGATACACACTAAGTTTATTAATCGATAATCAGTCAATTCATTATCATTTCCGCTCTTTCGAGCCATGATCAATAAGCTCCTACTGAGCTGATGAAAAGTAAGCTCTATCGAGCTGAAAACAGTAAGCTCTCACGAGATGAGACATCGATAAGCTCATACGAGCTCTGGTGAGTTCGCAACAAATGCAGGATCTCGACCAAAACAGTAACCCTAGTGACATGTCACTCATATCCTACGATTTTCTAAAGTTAAACGGGTCTCAGTATTATTCATTTTCATCATCTAGGCATTCAATGATCATTATATCAATTTCAAAATTCACAAGCATTCAATTCAATTAAGTACAAGTATTTAAATAATCAATTCAAACTATACGAACTTACCTCGTATAGCTCGGATAAACTGTCGTCTACTCGTCTACTTTTCATTTCCCCCAATCTAGTTCCGGTATTTATTTACCTTGATCTATATAATATCAACTTTAGAATATTAACATTTCAAACTATTCAATTTGACATATTATACACATTTTGGCAAAATTATGCTTTTGCCCCTAATGTTTCACATTTTTTGCAATTAAGTCCCTAGGCTCGTAAAATGAAATTCATTCAATTTTAAGGAGACCCAAGCCTAGCCGGATTTATTACACACTACCAGCAGCCCATAATTTCTCTTTATTCACACTTTTAACCACAACTTTTTAACATTTCTCAATTTAATCCCTAATTTACATTTTTGTCAAAAATCACTTTATAAAACTTGTATATTTAACAACCAACATTCATAATCTATCAAAAAACTTCAAAGTACTCAAGTATTCAATAATGGTATCATTCAAAATCTTTAATAGTTTCGAAAAAGAAGGTACGGGGCTAGCTAGATTAAGCAGCAAGTTCTAAAACATAGAAATTATTAAAAATTGAGATCAAAATCATACCTAATTGATGAACAAGAGATTGCCGAATGAAGAACCCTAATTTTAGCTATTTCCTTCTTCAATTTTCGATGCCAAAGATGAATGAATTAATAATTTGGTTTTGTTTTACTTAATTCAATTTTAAAATTCAATTTTAATTAATAAATTACAATTATAACCTTAGTTATAAAACATGAAAATCACTTAATAAAAGCCCATAATTGTCCACTCAACATTCCAATGGTCCACTTACAATATAAGGACCTTAACTATTAAATTTCATAGCCATTTGATACTTTTAACTAATAGATCTCAACTTTTACGCTTTATGCGATTTAATCCTTTTTACTAAATTAAGCATTTAAACGGTAAAAATTCTTAACGAAATTTTTATACTATCATTCTATCATGCTGTAAAACTCATTAAAATAATAAAATATATATATTGACTTCAGATTTGTGGTCCTGAAACCATTGTTCCAATTCGACTCAAAAATGGGCAGTTACAGTGTAACTCTTTGACCAAATTGACATCACACGGCCAAGTCACACGCCTGTGTTCGAGGTCGTGCCTTCCACACGACTGAGACACATGCTCGCGTCTGTACCCGTGTGCTCAACTCTGAGCATTCTATTTCTCAATGCTAAGGTGTAAGGGATACACAGCCTAAACACATGCCCGTGGGATAGGTCGTGTGTCACACACGGCCTAAACACACACCCGCGTGTCTACCTATGTGGACAAAATAAAGGCTATTTACCAAGCCATTTTGCTACCCTTTTATAGCAAACACCTACACAACAAAACATAGCACCAATCCAAGCATATACATACAACCAAATATCCACAACCAAGACATTAACACATCATTCATAAAGGCATCATTATATGAATATGTTTATAACCAATATTGGCCCATTTCTAATGGCCTCATACAATATGATCATCTAAACATTATACGCCAACACATTTGGCCAAATCAATTATGACACATATAACAAAATGATCAAATTCCTATACGTGCCATACATTCAAAATACTAAGATCATCAATACCCAAAATGAAAGTTTGATAGTGTGATTCGAATCTCCGATGATCTCTGATCCGAGCTAGCTTGGCGACTCTATAAAACATGGAAAAAATAAATGGAGTAAGTTAAATAGCTTAGTAAGCTCATACGCAAGAAATAAGCAACCCTTACCACACATATATCATTCAAATAATATAACATGATTAAATGTAAAATTACCATAGTCTCATGTTCATAATTCATTCCATTACAACTTACCTCATATTCATCAATTCACAAATCTATTAATCATAAGTTTTAAGCGCATACCTGTACCATCTCATAATGATTTTACACATAATCTTATCTTTGACATACCCATGAACCACTTGGAATAACAATATCAGATACTCAGGAAATTTTGCACAATAAGTGCCACATATGTAGCGAAAGTTATCTAAGTCTCATATCAAATAATCGCTCGCTCTCGAGCTATCTACAGGCCTGCTCACACAAGCTGTCAGTCAGGACGTAGCTATGCGGTGCTGCTCACACTAGCTGTCAAGTATCCGCAACATATGCAGGTATACTCAGCCACCAGTAGGACATTCGAAACCAGCACCCGGATCACATAATCACATAACAAATGGTAACCCTAGTGACATGTCACTTGTATCCTAACCTATTCCTAAGGTTCAAACGGGATTTCTTACTTGTCGATTCGTCATCGAACTCGTCCATAGAGTTAAACTCATTCACATAATCAAACATACAGTTCATGCAATATTAATGCATTTAAATACAATTATTTTAAAGCTTATTTTTAATATACAAACTTACCTCGGTACAAAAATGGTGAAATGGACTTAATCGTCAAATACTTTGTTTTTCCCCCAATTTAAGTCTGAACCTCATTTTTCTTGATTTACAATAACAAATTTAACTCATTTAATACTCACTTTATTCAATTAAGCCCAAGAATCATATTATGGAAAATTACATTTTTGCCCCTAACTTTTTAACTTTTTACACTTTAGTCCCTAGGCTCGTAAGATGAATTTCTTTCAACTTCTTCATTACCCAAGCCCAGCCGAATCTTTTTCATGCTCATAACAGCTCACATTTTTAATTTATTCACATTTTCTACACACATTTTACAACTTTTACAAATAAGTCCCTATTTGACATTTTCATAAAAAATCACTTACTAAATGTTGTTTATCTAACACCAAACATACATTTTCTACCCTTAGACATCAAATACACAAATATTCAATATGGGTAAAATTTTATACTTTGATTTTCTATCAAAATGGTACTTGAAATACCTAGATTGGGTTACAACATTCACAAAAACGTAAAAATCATTAAAAATAGGCCAAGAACAGACTTTCAATTGAGCTTGGAAGTGGCCAAAACCCTAGCTATGGATTCCCTTGTGATTTTCGGCTATAAGGGATGAAATTAGAACGATGAACATCTTTTTTTGTTTTATTTTGTCTTTATTTGCCAAATGACCAAAATGTCCTTAATGCCTAACTTTGAAATTTCACCTAACCACGTCCATTTTTGTCCATCTTAAAAGTATAATGGTCTAATTGCCATTTAAGGACCTCCAATTTAAAACTTCATTACAATTAAGGACCCATACCTTCTAGAACACACATTTTGCACCTACTACAATTTAGTCCTATTAGTCAAATTGGACACTCTATCTATAAAATTTCTTAACAAAATTTTCACACAATCATTAAATCATGTTGTAAACCTTAAAGAAATACTAAAATAATTATTTCTACTTCAGATCTATGGTCCCAAAACCACTGTTCTGATTTGGCCCAAAACGGGCTATTACAGTGTAACTACCTAACTTGCAACCCTTTGAAACCTACAAGAGACACACGACTTTGTCACATGGCCATGTGTCACACAGGGCTGAGACACACGCCCGTGTCTTAGGCCATGCGGATAAGAAATAGGCCATTTTTAAGCCATTTCTTTCACCCAAAACAAGCTTACACTTACAAGCCATTTGCACCTATTTAAAGCTTTCAAAATGTACCTAAAACATTCATAATAAAGCTAGATCAACATGGTATTTGTCCATACAACCAATATGCCCAAAAGGCACCTCAATCACAGCAACCAAACATGTCTAAACATTTCCATAATCTAGCCATTAACAAACCATACATTTCTAATCTAATTTCCTTACCAACTTACCACATTGATCACATGCCAACAACACACTCAAATAAACTAAAATGGTCACTAAAACATACATCCACTTGACTATTCCATCATCAACCATTTAGGCACAAAAATGCCAAAATTGTAACACCCTTAACCCAAATCTGTCACCAGAATAGGGTTACGAGGTATTACCTAACAGAACACAACTTTCGTACATTTAATGATATGCATATAAATAAGTATTTTATTCACTAAGTATGAACATATACAAGACTAATTCAAATATGTACAGATTACGCAAATCACAAACATATTATAATGAATCATTATTAAGTAGCCGAATATGAACTTAGAAATTATACAATTCATAGCTTAACAATCAACACCAAATATGCATGCTATCTTATAAAAGTTGACTTATCAATTTCACTTATAACTTGACGTATTTAAGCAACCTAATATGTCATATAACTTATGATTAATAGTTAAAGCACAAATTATAAAGTCACTTACTAACTTACAACATTTCATCTTATCTAAAATAAATGTATAGTACTATTCATATGGTCACTTTCTAAACCTTAGCTGAATGCAACCATTCATGGTTTCCAAAACATAAAACATACACAATATACATTCAACCATACGCATCTAATATTCAACTATGTAATTATCAAAACATTAATGAGTATACTAAGCTCAAACATAGTTTAAAGTCTAGAACGATAGAAAGAACTTAAAGAAGCCATATTCGCATGGCTCACATATATATATACATAACCAAAATATCATTCATTCAAAAGATGACCAAATTATACACTTTCGAAACCTAATTTGCTCTCAAAAGAGTTAAGCCTATACATGCCATCATTGAAATATAAAATCCTTTAAAGTACCAAATTATAGAGAAGATAGTGTGGATGACTTTAAACATGAATCCTCGAGCTCGTAGCTTTCAATCAAGATCTATAAAATGGAACAAAACACAAATATTCACAGTAAGCAATTAAGCTTAGTAAGTCTTAAGTAATTTAAACAACTAAACATATTTATGCACATTATTCACATATGCTTTTAACTCTTTATACTAGCTCACAAATCAAAGTTTCACTTTACAAACCAATACCGCTTATAAGCCCAATAATCAAAACCACATATATTCACTAGCTATGTACTATCATTGGGCCGAATAAACATAGCCACATTATACTCATCTTGACATATCATTTCATTCAAATTCGAAATCTTTATGTCATGAGCATCTAAATCTTGTAATGCCATCTTTAATTCAATCTAGTTAAACTAGTTCATAACACCATAACCACATTAAATTTCTAGGTTTGTAATCACATATATATATAACATCTACTTTCATACCAAATTCCAAAATGGCCGAATATATGCATATATATGTATATATGCAACAACTTCACAAGTACCTCCTATTACATATTCATAAATCAATCCAGGTCATTCTCTCGTATATAAATAAATAACACATACCTAGACAGCTTAATTCACTGAACACATCCAATTTCCATTTAAGCACAATGCCTCATAATCTTAGACTTTTATTAATTCACCGGCAATTAGCCTGCTAGGTACAAACCTGAATTCATCACGGCACAAAGCCTGCTAGGTATAAACCTGAATTCATCACCGGTACAAAGCTTGCTAGACTTTATAAGTCTGATATTTCTTCACCGGCATTACGCCTGCTAGGCTCGAAGCCTGATATTAACACCAGCTTATAGCTTGCTAGGCCAAAGGCCCGAATAACATATCACAATAACCAAGTCACCAGGTATCGCATACTCCATAACATATATCACTAAATTTTTCCATATAGTACAGACACATTATTAAAAACATTAGCATCATTCGCATATAAGCACATACCAACCACTTTATCTCCATTTCATACTTCTCATTTGATGGTTTATACATCATCTCATTCACATGCCTTTCACACTTATCATTCGGTCATAAAAGCATATCACAAATTACCTTCATTTCATAATTGCCATTCGGCTATATAACCATAATGCAAACTCACCATCATTTCATCTTTGCCATTCGGCTATATCCATACATTACAAAGAATACTAAATTCTCATAATATATCATGTTATAATCGAATATAATCTACGTTTAATTACTTAAAACTTACCTCGGATGTTGTCGAACAACTATGGATCGGCTATTCAACTATCTTTGTTTTCCCCCTATCTGAATTTGGCTCTCTTTGTTCTTGAGCTAAATTTAAACAAATTTAACTTATCACTAATCCATTATTCATGTATCTTATTCGGTTCTAACATATTTCATTCAAAACAAGATATACAATTATTTACTTAACAATACATTCGGCAAACATATATATTTCAAAAATCAAGTCATACACATCATTTGGCCATATAAACCTATCACAATTTCATTTTCAATATCCAATGTCCATATGGCAATATGGTATTTTACTACCATACCTCAATTTCATAATAACCATTCATTAATATTAAGCATATTCGGTAATTGTATAAACAAATTTAACATTCAAACCATATCTTCTAGCATTTAGTATACGGTTTCACTAATTAACCACCATGGCCGAATACCATTAGTCCATAAAGTCCTACTTACCACAATTTAACAAGCTCATTCCTATACTATAATCATTTTCCATTTTAAAGCACCAAAACACCAAACATTTCATTCAATCTCTTCCATGGCCGAATGCACAATTAACCATAATCTTAGAAATTAATTCATGGGCTATGTAAAGGACTTAGCAATTAGCTCAAATTCATAAAATTTAATGAAATCTACATGAAAAACATACCTTAATTCAAGCTACCAAATGACCGAATGCCATAGTCTTTCTTCTTTTCTTTCTTTATTCGGCCATGCAAGAAAGGATGAACAAAAGAAATGGCTTTCTCATTTTCTATGTTTTTTTTATTATTACCAATAATTTAATCTTTATAATAATAATATAAAGCTATCATAGTGCTCCACTACCATCCATTATAATAATAATGGGTAATTTGCCATTTAAAAGACTCCACTAACAAAACCATTATCAATTTAACCCTTTATGCTATTATCCATAAATTTTACCAACTTATTCAATTAAGCCCTGTTTCTAAATCAAACTTCCAAACAACAAAATTAAGTCACAAAATTTTTACACATGATAATTCACATATAATAAACACAGAAAATATTACTTAAATATTTTTCTGACTCGGTTTCGTGGTCCCGAAACCACTTTTCCGATTAGGGCCAAAATAGGGCTGTCACAAAAATATTATCAATCATAAAACCATATATACACATGCCAACATGACAACTAGCTCAACAACCAAAATACCCTGTTTACAAGCCAAACATAATGGCTATTTCATCAAGCACAACACACCTATACATGCCATTATAAGCATGACTTATTTACATCAAAATCTGCTAGTATGGTCGATGGATAGTGTGATAGGTCTCTATGAGCTTTCAAACCGATCAAGCTTTCGATAATCTATAAAACATAAGAAAGAACACAAAGTAAGCATATAATGCTTAGTAAGTTCGTATAACATAAACTTAACTTACCATTTCATTACATAACAATAAAATTTAGCATGGCATAATCCAACCAATAGCTTGGCCAAAGCCTAAGCATCAACAGAAACATTTTAGCATATTTGAATACAATTCATAGGCAATTAAACATGGATGGCCATTAAACTTAAACATGATTCATTTGGATTTGTCATCCACCTCAACATAGCATATTTTCCATATAGCTCACCATTTCAAAATCTTTCATACATTCATGTTTTGGTTCATATAGAGCACTTATCATATCCTTGTGAATTCATGCTCGTTGAACCGATTAGAATATCGTTGGATACGTCAAATAGCTCACACGAAGTGTGCTCAACATATAACCATAGTCTGTCCTTTCTTTTACATATATGCTCACACGCGCTGTGAAAAGAGTATGCTCACACGAGCTGTGAAATGGGCCTACTCACACGAGCTATAGGTCAGAACATAGCTACACGGTGCTGCTCCACAAGCTGTGGAGTATCCACAACAAATGCTGGAACTCAGCCACTGGTAGGACATTCAAGACCAGCACCCGAAACATGTAAACCCTAATGACATGTCATCTGTATCTTATGAATTCTTAAGGTTCAAACAGGGCTCGATAGTTGATGTAACATCATTGGATATCCAACAATTATTTACATAACAACCCACAATATATGAAGTTCGATAGAAAGCATATAAACGCTATGCAATTACACGAACTTACCTCGACGATAATAACGTAGAAACGGAGTCGATTAATCCGAAGCTTTTTCTTTACCCTGATCTAAAGTCGTACAAGGTCTATCTTGATCTAAACAAATAAATTCAATCCATTTAATATCTATTCTATACAATTCAATCCAAAATTCATATGTTTACAAAATTACATTTTTTCCCTTATTATTTTTATTCTTTACAATTTAGTCCCTAAGCTTATAAAGTGAAATTCATCCAAATTCATCCTTAATCCAAGCTAGTCGAATTTCATATAGGTTCATAGCAGCTCATACATTTCATTATTTCTCAATTTCACCATATATTTTACACATTTTTCAAATTAGTCATGTTTTACATTTTCAACAAAATTCACTTTACAAAAGTTATTTATCTAACAACAAATATTCATTTTCTTCCATCAAACATCAAAAAAATATTAATAAATTCATGGTAAAACTTTAATCTTTTAACATTTTTTCAAATTAGTCTCTAGGCTAGCTAGATTAAACTACAATGACTCCAAAAAATAGAAATCATTAAAAAATTGTTGAAAATACACTTACATGCACAAATTAATATTGGTCGAACCTTCAAGCTCTTCCCATGGAGTTTTTAGGTCTAATTTTCAATGGTAGATAGGAAGAAACAAAGATGATGGCTTTGTTTTAACCATTTTACTATTATGTAATTATTACTTTACTAAATTAACCTTAATTAAAAACCTTTAAAATCACTAAATTATGTCCATAAAAGTCCACTCAATATATCAATGGTTTAATTACAACATAAGCCCTCTAACCATTTAATATCATAGCTATTAGAGCCCTTTAGCTTGTAGAACTCAAATTTTGCACCTTTTGCAATTTAGTCCTTTTTACCAAATTATGCATGTAAACGGTAAAATTTCTTAATGAAATTTTTATACGAAAATACTAACATATTGTAGACATCAAAACAATAATAAAATAAATATTCTCATATCAGATTTGTGATCCCGAAACTACTGTTCCAATTTCATTGAAAATAGGTTGTTACAGCCGATCAGGTATGGGTGTTACAAGTATTTAGACCTAATTTGTGTGTTATTCCTTACTTATAATTTAGTTTAAATAAACCTCCATTGGTCTTGGTTATGATCCTTAGAATACTTTCAAAGTGTTTCTTTGAAAAATAAAACTATATTACAATTTGAAATGTACACGTACAAACACCGCACTGTAATTTCGTGTTCAATTGCACTTTCCTAAGCCTCGACACACGTACATTGAGGCACAGTCAAATTGCACCGTTGTGTCACGAATGTCATGAGTAACATGAATATCACAATTTTATTTAATTAAATATGAGACCTTAATTCTTATCAAGATTGCACTTTGTATTTTATTATATTCACAAAATAAATATGTTACACGATTCTATCACTTATTCTTGATTATTTAATTCTCCCCATGATTACACTATACTCCTAAATATTCAATTATCAAATCTTACTTTTACCTCATACATTATTAGAACAAAATTAATTCACTATTTCTTTACATGAATAATTTTTCATTAATTCACATTAAACCATTAATATACACTTGTCATGCATTTTAATAACCATTCCTTGATTCAGCACTAGATTATGCTTTAACATCATTTAATATTACACAATTTATTAATTTCTTCAATCAATAGTTGTTACACTTAACTCTATTCACAATAATACCTATTTTCCATAATTCAATGTACTTTTATATTTAAATTTTCACATCGATTATCACTTCCTTATTTTGTTCACTTAAGTTTAAATTTTCACAATTTCTACACTTTATGGAATGAGATCGCAAGTTTGTCTAAGTAGCGGATTTGACTTAGGCCTCTAGGCAAAGGGAAGAAAACTTAGAGTTTGACTCAACCTAAAATGCAAACAATCCAAGTTAAAATTGAAAGAGCATCAACAAAATCAAGTATTAAAAGCACAAGAAGTCTGAATTAAGAATAAGGGTTCTTGAAGGAATCCAAGTTGGTTAAGGAAACCTGTAATACCCCTAACCTGTATCCATCTCCGGAATAGGGTTACGAAACATTACCGGACTTATCATATAAATAATCATACATTTTGTGTCCATAATTCATATCCAAGCATAAATCATTCGCATACATTCATATAGTCCCTAACACGGGCCATCGAGGCCCAAAACAAACATTAAAACAATTTGTGACTTGAATGAGAACTTATAGAAATTTTGGGAAAAATATTTAAAATTTTCAAATATAGGGGACACACGCCCACGGCCAAAAGACACGCCCGTGTCATAAGCTGTGTGGACATTCAAAATACGATCACATGGCCGTGTCTTAGACCGTGTCTGACCCCGTGTAACTCTCTAACTTGTGTCACATGGCCAACCACATGCCCGTGTGACTATTTCGTGTAACTCATTAACTTGCTTTCATTAAAAACTACAGGGGACATACGACCGTATCACCTGACCATGTGTCAGACACGGCTGAGACACACGCCTGTGTCTCTGTCCGTGTGGACAAAAATATGCTACTTTCTAAGCCACATTTCTCACTCAATTTTGGTGCCAACCTACCCATTTCAATAGCATATAGTCACAACTAAAATAGAAATTCAAACCAAACCAAAATCAAGCCTAAACATGCTATTTCATTACCAACAACCACAAAGATCATAAGCATAACAATTGGCCATTCAAAAATATACCAACATCACTCCTAAAGATTACCTATATGGTCAAGTGCATATGTTCACTTCTATGCCTAACACATAAACAATATGTCATTCCTAAATCTTAACAATTTGGTATTCAATTCACCAACTCACAATTAAGGCATTTCCATGACAACCATTAGGCATACTCAAGGCAATTATAAATCATACGAGACAAGCTAACTGCTCATATATATACATACCAACACATATACCAAATTAAGCCAAATCACATGGCTAATTACATATCAAAACATATAGGCTTCATTAGCCAATAGACCTATACATGCTATATAACCAAAATACATTGAGTCCAAAAGTACCAAAACAACTGCTGAATAGTGTAATGAGATCTCTGATGACTTCCAATCCGAGCGAGCTTCCGAATCACTATAAAACATGAAAAAGTAAACAAAGTAAGCTATGAAGCTTAGTAAGCTCATATGGCTAATAAGTACAATTTACCACTCATTTACAATTTAAAAAAGTATAGAATAAACATAGGTAAAATTTTAATCAATCTAAGATTTGCACATTAACTCAATCATATTAATCATGTATGAATTCATCAACTATCACTTGTCATATGAATTCATCAATTATCACTTACTTGTCGAACTTATCACGAGTACCTGAACTGATCCATATCATCTATTATATCCTCATACCATCATCTTAGCCCGTTGAACCATTTGGAATAATATCAAATGCTCGGGCACACTAAGTGTCATATATGTGGTTAAACCACCTCTATCTTATATCTCATATAAATGCTCACTCTCGAGGTATCACTAGGTCTGCTTACATAAGCTGTTGGTCAAGACGTAGCTACACGGTGCTGCTCACACAAGCTATCGAGTAACTACAACACATGCCAAAAAACTCAGCCACCGGTAGGACGTATAGGACCAGCACCCATAACATACACATGGTTACCCCTAATGACATGTCATTTGTATCCTATCTATTCCTAAGGTTCAACCGAGATTCATTTACTTGCTGATATCTCGTTGATAATTTTTGTGGTATCATATCACCACAATTATATCAATTAAGCATTTAAACACATATAAATTAATGATTATTAAACATACGAACTTACCTCGATATAGTACGGATGAAAACTATCGTCTAATCGATAACTTTATCTTTTCCTAGATTTAGATCCGAATGTTGCTTTTCTTGATCTATATAATCAAATTAAACTATTTTAAACATCATTCTATTCAATTTAATCCAATTTTCATATTATGGTAAAATTACCTTTTTACCCCTAAACTTTTGACTTCTTTACAATTTGTCCTTATCTCATAAAAATGCAAATTCATGCAATTCAACATTTCATGCTAGCTGAATTTTATCCATGTTTATTACAGCCCATATTTTTTTATTTTTTAACACATTTCACCATGGATTTTACACCTTTTTTAATTTAATCCCTAATTGACATTTTCAACCAAAATAACTTTACAAAAGTTATTTAACTAACAACAAAGATTCATTTTCCATCATCAAACATCAAAATACTCACACATTCATCAATGGTAAAACCCTAACTCTTTAACAGTTTTGCAAATTAGTCCCTGGGCTAGCTAGATTAAGCTACGACTCCAAAAACATAGAAATCATTAAAAATGGGATGAAATTTCACTTACATGCAAAGGATAGTGATGGCCGAATTTTTGAATGCACAACAATGGTGTTTTCTTAGGTTGAAAATTGACTAACGAAGAAAACCAAAGATGATAGCCTTTATTTTATTATTTTTACTAACTTTAATTATTAATTTACTAATATAACCTTATATAATAACCTTTATAATGCTTAATCAATGTCCATCTTTTTCCACTCAACATGTTAATGGTCTAATTACTACATAAGGACCTCCACTTTAAATTTCCATAGCTATTAGACACCTTTAGCTAATAGAACACAACTTTTACACTTTACGCGATTTAATCATTTTTCACAAATTAAGCATACAAAGGATAAAATCTCTTAACAAAATTTTTATGCAATCATACTATCATGCTGTAGACCTCAAAATAATATTAAAATAAATATTCTAACATTAGATTTGTGGTCCCAAAACTACTATTCCGATTTTATTGAAAACGGGTTGTTACAAAACCTTTATTCTTGATGAATTTCAAACAAAATCTGGCTGCCAATTATGTGAAAACAAATGGTTAAAACATATTTGAAGAATATAAACTAAAATCGAAAGAAATCACAATAAATATTAAAGAGAAAGCTTGATCAACCAAGAGCAATGAATAATCAAGTGTTTTGAGTGATTTGAGTCGTTCTTGATGAAGGATAAGCTACCAAATTAAGCTTTAAACAAAATAAACAAAAACAAATTAGAGATTGAATGGATACAAATGAAAAGAAACCCAGTAGCAAAGAAAAGGAGAGTCAACCAAAAATAAGTCCAATAATGAGTAAAATAAGGTTTCTTGGAAGAGAAAAAAATCATTCTTGGACTCTAAAGAAGCCTCCAATAAAATCTTAAACAACATAACAAAAACAATTTAGTAGAATGAAGAATTAAGCCAAAAGCAAATTGTTTTATAACAAAAGAATTCAAACAACAAGAAAAGTAAAGAACACTTATTTTGGGATGTTTCTTGATCAAAGAAGATAAGAGAAATATCATCTTGATTGAAATAAGACTTAGAATTAAGTAAATTCAAAGGTTAGATTCAAAATAGAAAAGATAACAAAAGAAAAAAAAATGAGATAGAAAATATGAGAGTAGTGTGTAGAAAGTCCTAAAGAGCCTTGGAAATAAGATGAATCCACAACCCCCTTTAAATGGCTTTAATTTTTCCTCCAAGAAAGACTCATTGCAAGATTCGAAGATGATTCCTACAATCTAAAAAAATTGTTAAAACTCTTCTAAAAAAAAATTCAAGAGAAATTCTTCAAAAGAAAACTCAAAGAGAATTTTATTAACTCAAAAGTGAATATTGAATGAATGAATAAGGGGGACACCCTATTTATAGGCTTCCAATGCCTAATTAATCTCTTAAATTTAAGGAAAATGATAAGTATGCCAACTAAGCATGGCAAATTAACTAACTAACATGAAAAAATGTTTAAGTGTGGCAATATGATAAGGAATTTGTCTAAGGGATCTTTGGGATGGATTTTTTCATGTTAACCCGCTTATTAAATAAAATAGGATAGAAAAATTAAAATGTTTACAAATTGAGCTACTTTGACAATTTGGTCTAATATTCAACTCAGTCCTTCTCCGAACTTCATGATGGGCTTGTGGACATCCCAATGGGCTAATAAAGTCTTCTATGATACCATTCAATCTTGCTTTGATTTGTTTGGCCTTTCACTCATTATTAGGCTTTGAGGTAGTGTAAGCCCAACATATCCATGGGCCTAAATTTGGGCCTTGAGCCGCGCATCATGAAATTTACTCATATTCACTTCCATTTTTAATATTCACTTATTCATACTTTAATGTCACTTCACTAGTTTAATTACTTATTATTTAATTTACTTATCAAACATTAAATATTCACTCAAGATCACTTGTTTTCCAATTATGCTACACATTTGAGTATTATTTTCCACTATCACTTTTCATGTCTCATAATATTTGAATTTTCTCTCTTTAATTCTTATAATTTCTAAATATTATTTTTCATTAATACTTTAATACTAACATTGTTTTCAACTAAATTCTTATTCACTACACTTGATTTATACATATTTCAAATTAATCCTTTAGAAAATAAATAAAGTTCATATGAGTACTTACCTTTCTTTTGCTAGATTTCACTTTCTCTTTTCATTCTTTCACACTTATGTCACTTCTTTTCCTTTGTCTATAATATTTCTATCACTTTCTTTTCTTTCTCACTTGTCTTTTTAATCTTTTCACTTTCTTCTCAGCTTTCTCCACTTCCAACTCGAATTTCTTGCTTCCAATATGATAATCAAAATCTCTAGGATCTTTAATTCACTTTTTTTTTTTTTTTTTTGTGGCTATGGAAATTCTAATTAATTTTGGGTGAAAACAGTAAACCTTACAGAAAAAGACTAAATTGTAGAAAAAAAAGTTTCTCTCTTCTCCATTTCTCATACATGTTGGAAGCAAATGGAAAGTATGAAAAACTTTCTTCATCTTTCTTCCTTTTATATTCACTTTAAATTATAAAATATTAATAAAATATTATTAACATAATAATTAAATAATATAAAATATCACAAACATCATCATTTTGACCTAAAGGCCCATATTTCCTACTTCATAATTAATTAAGCAAATCCAATGGCTAAAATTTCATCTACACTTTCAAGGGAATTTTAGTAATTTTTCCAAAATGATCTTTCTTACAAAATGACTATTTTGCCCCAAGTAAAATTTTATTTTTTCATTTGTCTCCTTTTCGCCTTTAGGGTATTTTCACTTTTGGTCCATCTTTTTTATATTTATATTTTAACCCCATAAGTTTTGAATATTTATACTTTAGCCCCAACATTTTTCACTCGTTGTGATTTAGTCCTTTCTTTTAATTAATATATCACATCATACTTCTTTATTTAACTTCTTTTGACACCTATCAACCTTCTCATTTATTGATTATATACATCATTTCACTATACAAAGAAATTCATTATGTAGGATCTCAAATTAGTCTCACTTTTATAACATAGTGATTTTAATGTCATTACACCATTAATGAATCATTGTAGGATAGAAGTGGTCGATAAACTATCTGAGGACTCGGATTTTGGTCATGCTTGACCTTTTTCGCTACTACGCTGTAGTTCGTCTTCCTCTTCACTCGAGAGAATTGAAGTTGCCATAACCTAGAGGCGAAACTAGAAATTAGTTTTGGAGGAGCTGGAATATAACAGTAAATGCAATTTCATCATTGTATTAACTTATAATTTTATAATTTTTAATAAATTAAATTAAAATTTTTATCACTTTTTAGACCAAAATTGAATTTGATCATATACTCTTTTAATAATTTTATAAAATATAAATATGCAAATGTAATATTTTTCCAATTAAGGGAGCCTTGGCCGTTCCGAACCCTTTGATGCTGCCCCTGCCATAACCCCTTTATTTGGTAAGATGGTTATCTTAACCTATGACCGCTCTACGACTAAGCCAAAGCCTTCTAATTCTTTTGTTCTTTTCCATTTTTTTATAATAAATAAACAAATTTCCCCTAGAAAAGAGCCATTAAAAGAACAGCACGAATTTCTTTCAAAAAAAAAAAAAAAGAACAGCACGAATTAAATAATAGTAAGAAAAAAAAGAAAGAAAGAAAACTTACTACTCCTAGTATTAAACAAATTGGTTTTTTTATTTTTGGAAAAAAAAAAAAAAGTGAAGCTTCCCAACAGCCTCGTATGAAAATGAAAGCCGGGCCAAAGGGGTCTTCTTGTTTTCGTTAATTGAATGCAACCAAAAAAGAAAAAAGCCTACCTCTCTCTCTCTCTCTTTCTCTTCACCGATATAAAAAGAGTGATTGGATTTCAGGTTTCCTTGCAATTCTTCTCCTTTCCGAATCCCATGTTTTGATCTGATTTAACTCCCAATACTCGGCCAAACGAATATCGCAAAGCTGAAACATATCCATTTTTCTTCCTATTCTTATTTCTAATAATACTATCCCTTTTGGGAAATATCCTCCGCCTAGCCAATATAAACTTTTTTTTCTTCTCTTATCAAAGGTATGAATTTGGTGTTTAACCAATCTGTTTCGTTCTTTTCGAGCCTTTTTTCGCCTATATTTCTTTTTTAGCCATGTTATTGCATCTGGTTTTTTTTTTTTTTTGAAGTTTATTCTCTCTATCTCTCGTTTTTGAGACCTGGGTTGTTTGAAATTTGACGTAAAAACCAACTGAAACATTATTATTTTAGCTTGTATCTCTAATTTCTGGTTGTTTGTTCCTGTCTGTTTATACTTTTATGTTTTGTATTGTAATGCTAGATTGGAATCTGGGTTTTGGTTTCAGAAATCTAATTAGTTGTTATACCTCTAAAAAATGGTTCCCTTTTACCTTCGGTTATGGTTTCTTGTTTGACATGTAAATTGTATTGATTCAATGCCATCCATGATTCCTTCTTTAACTGTTTGATAGATCCAAAAAATATGAGTTCCTTTTATTTGATCTCTTATCTCTCCATGTGTATTGATCAGGGGGAATCTTGTTTTGGAGGCATTGGTTCTCCATGGTGAGCCTATATCTTTTTATATATAGATATATTCGGGTGAAAAATGGTTTTCATTTTTATTTACTCGGGAAAAGAAAGGGATACTAGCAGGCTATTGAGTTTTATGGTTTAGCAAAGGTGGAAAAAGTGGCTTAATTGTGATTTGATTTATTTTGGTTATTGGTCATCAGGGAGAAGCCCCAGCATTCTTTGTTGATAATCTACAAAATGGATTTTCAAACGGATTTGGCTTAAAATCCAAAGGCTTTGAGACCTTCACCGACGTTGGTGACAAAACAGTATGATACTTTAATGCCTAATTTGGGGTTTTTTTGTCATAAAGTGCTTCTCTTTGTTGTCTATTACGTGAGGTGTTCAATTCACCTTTATCTGGTTGAAGATTTGTGTGGATTTTCTATTGGCAGTTTGTAATTGGTGGGGCAAACAGTGATTCCACATCATCTGTTGGAATTCAGATTTATGACAAATCTACTGGGAAATGGTTAGTTTGTGGCTAACACAATTTCTTGCTCTTTGGTTTCAGTTTAGAGTTACAAATTAATTGTTTATGGTAACATTTTCAGGGTGATTCCTACAGTCCTGGGAACAAAACCGAAGACATGTAAGGGCCATTCTGCCATTCTTTTAAATGAAGATCGTATAATGATTAGCATTCGGGGTTCCACCCTGGATGATTGCATTTGGTTTCTTGAGGTTGGTATTTTTGAAAACTTAAGATCCTTCGATGATATTTTCTGTACATTATAAAGTTCAGTGCTTGTGGTTGTATAAAAACTATCTGAACATTTTGATGGTAATAATTGTTTGATTTTTTCTATATCGGTAGGTGGACACTGAGTATGTTAAGGAACAAAAGAAAGATTTTGGGACTGAAGTTGTTGCCTGGAGTAAAGGTGTGACTGGTGAGGCAGAAAAGCCGGTTGTTATTAGCGGTCCATCTGGTGTTGGTAAGGGGACATTAATAAACATGCTTATGAAGGAATTCCCGTCCATGTTTGGGTTTTCTGTCAGCCATACAACTCGTGCACCAAGGGGCATGGAGAAGAATGGAGTTCATTACCATTTTATCGGGAGAAATGTAATGGAGAATGATATAAAACATGGGAAATTCCTCGAGTTTGCTTCTGTTCATGGGAATTTATATGGAACCAGTATTGAAGCAGTCGAGGCAGTAGCAGACTCTGGAAAGGTAAAACAGTCTTGCTTTTTACAATTCTATTGATACTGGATGGTGCCTAGTATTGATTTTGGATTTGAAGTTATATATGTTTATTGATGGAACTTTGTTGTAGGTGTAGCATTCTTTACATCAAAATTATCCATCTGCATTTTGAGGTGCTTTTTATTTTTTATTTTATAGAGGTGCATTCTTGACATTGATGTTCAAGGAGCAAGGTCTGTGAGGGCAAGTTATCTTGATGCCGTTTTTATCTTTATCTGTCCGCCATCGATGAGGGAGCTTGAAGAACGGCTCCGTGCAAGGTGAAGCTGAATTGTCCGTTTGATATTTATAATTACACTATTTTCCCATAGTATTTTAATAATTAGAATGTTGAAAATAGGGGGACTGAGACAGAGGAGCAAATCCTAAAGCGCCTCCGGAATGCTGAGGCAGAAATTGAGCAAGGGAAATCCTCGGGCATCTTTGATTATATATTATATAATGATAATCTTGAGGAGTGTTATGAGAATCTTATGGTGATTTCTCTTTTCCCTTGAACAATATCATATGCATATTAAGTTCTTTTGAGAGAATCCATTGCTTTCCATATCCTGATCTGATGAATTTAATTTTGTTATAGGAACTCCTGGGGCTAGGTGGAAGTGCACCAATTAATCAGAAACCATGTAAGAAGGTTACCATTTCCTCTATTTCCTTTTTAGTGTAAATGGGAAGGAATTAATTTAAAATGTCATCCAGCATCGAAAGTGATTGATCCGCCTTCGAACTATTCAGTGTCAAAAATCAACAATAAGATGGTCATTAATTTTGAGACGAAAGAAGTTGGAAACGAAGCGAAGAACTTGTAAGTTTTATGGTTCTTTTTCCTTTCATTCATTCGTTTTCTAAATACCAGGTAATGATTTTGCTGGGTTGTGTTTGACTAAGAAGTGGTTTTATGCAGGATCATACTGGATGTATCGTCACTTAAAGGTGGGGCGCCTGGGCGGACAAGAGGACTAAAGATCCACGCCATTGATTTATTTTCAGATGGCTTAAACGGGATCCATGAACTGAGCTAACGATTACAACCCGCGCAATGGGTACTAACATGGTTTTAAGCTTTTCTATTTAATTTTAAAAAGGTGAGGAATGATAAAGCTGTATTTTGTGTTGTAAGATTGGATTTTCGTTTTTCAATCAATTCTTTGCTTGCTTAAGAACCAACATGTAGTATTACTGTTCCCGCATGAGCAATTAGAGAATTCATCATTTGCTTGATCTACTATTAAGGGTACTCAACTATGGTCTCTTTTTGTTAAAAAAGGAAAGTAGGGGGTGACGGTTGTAGGGGGTGACGGTTGACCTAACAAGGTTCCGCATACCATAACCAAACTGTTAGTTTTAGATTCCAAGTGAAATAGGTTTAAATCCAAAAATGAATAAATTTATGTAATTAATTGAACTGAAATAATTAATAATGATGATTATAGAAATCTGATATATTAATCCAAGCATAAGACTTGAATAAGTCATAATATTTTCAGCTTCGGTTATTATTTATTTATTAAAATTTAATTATAAAATATAAAAACAAATTACTTAATAATTTTAACGACATAAATATTTTAATTCTTTTTAGAAAAATATGATAGTTTTGATATTATTTTGAAAAATATACTAGTTTTCCTCTAAAAAGAAGATCCTAAAGATAAAAACTCACTAGAGGTGAGTAAAACTTGATTCGATTCGAAAAAATCGAAAAAAATTTAAATTTCAAGTTAAACGAATTGAGTTATTCGAATTAATCGAGTTATTCGAGTCAACTCGAATATTTATTTTGAATTTCGAATTTGAATCGAGTTGAGTTTTCAAATTCGAATAACTCGAATAATTCTAATAATTCGAATATCAAACTATAATATTTTACATATTTACCCCAAATTTTCAAACCTTTTTACTTTTCCCTCAAAACTTTTACTCTTTCTCAGTTTCTTCCCAAAACTTTTACTCCCCTCCCATCCCAACCCCCCATCTACCCAAAATCCATTTCCCACCAAAATTTTACTCTCTCATTTACTTTTCCTCAAAATTTTATTCTCAAAAAGCCTCAAAACTTTGGGCATTTTACACTAAAAAGCCCTTTTTTTTTTAAATCACGGAAATGGGTCGATTACTGGGTTATTTACCAGACTAGGCCATTTTCCCCGAAAACGCGTCCACGTCAGCGCGCCTTTAATGTCCGTGTCAGCAAAACGCTCCCCCAGGGAAGCGTTTTGTCCACATCAGCAAAAAACGCGTTCTTGAGGGCGCGCTTTGCTGACGTGGACAAAACGCTTCCCTGGGGGAGCGTTTTGCCCATGTAACGCATTAGGGTTAGGGTTTTTCTTGTTTTAAGGTTAGTGGTTTAGGGTTTATGGTTAGTGGTTTAGGGTTTTAGGGTTAATTCATAATATTAACTATTAATTTTAAATACTAAATACTAGATTACAGTTTAGGATTTAGGGTTAGTTAATTAAATTAGGGTTATTTGATTAAATGAGCGTTAATTGATTAATTTAAGGTTAATTGATACATAATGGTTTAGACATACTATTTTAATATTAGAAAAATAATTTGATTACTTCAGCATTTAGGTTTTTTTTCCTTATTAATGTCTTACATCATTTTCTTTTACCTTGTAAGAAGCTCATTTCTGATTTTTTTAATTATTAATTTCCAATATACACACAAAAAAAAAAAAATTCTCAAAGATAACATGATTGCAGCATATATACATACTGGCGCTATGCAAAGTTTTGGGTTTCAAGAAAAAATTAATTGAATTATGGTTGAGGGTTTTAGGGTTAATTTATTAAATTAACTATTCATTTTAAATACTAAATACTAAAATAGAGTTTAGGTATTAGGGTTTATTGATTAAATTTGGGTTTAGAGTTTTTTAAAAAATTATGTGTTTAGTGTATTAGAAAAAACATATAAGCAATATAATTTTTTTTATTGTCTTCGGGTTTAGGGTTTCTGCAAGAATAATTCTAAATAGACGTTTCTGAACAAATAGTGTCAAAAACGCTTCAAGCAGGATGCACTGTTAGCAAAATTTCGGAAAAAAGCTCCCACATGGACGCGCTTTTGCTACAGTAGTTCGTAGAAAAATAATTCTGAGTAGACGTTTCTAAACAAATAGTGCCAAAAACGCTTCAAGCAGGATGCACTGTCAGCAAAATTTCGGAAAAAAGCTTCCACGTGGACGCGCTTTTGCTACAGTAGTTCGTAGAAAAATAATTCTGAGTAGACGTTTCTGAACAAATAGTGTCAAAAATGCTTCAAGCAGGATGCACTGTTAGCAAAATTTCGGAAAAAAGCTTCCACATGGACGCACTTTTGCTATAGTAGTTCGTAGAGAAATAATTCTGAGTAGACGTTTTTGAACAAATAGTGTCAAAAACGCTTCAAGCAGAATGCACTGTCAGCAAAATTTCGAAAAAAAGCTGTAATGCCCTCTTACCCGAGACCATCGCCGGAGTCGAGTTTGAGGTGTTACGAAACTTAATTCATCATTTAGACAACTTTAAACCATTTATTCTAACTTTCGGAATAAGCTGTCCTTCTGCGTCATGGTCTCTAAAAAAATCATATCTCAAGTTACGAAACTTGAAATTAAGATCCGTAAATTTTTCCTGAAACTAGACTCATATATCTATCTACTATATTTTTTTCTAGAATTTTTGGTTGAGCCAATTAGTACAGTTTATTAGTTAAATTGGCCCCTGTTTCAGAACTCGACTACACTGACCTCTACTTACTACAAACCACTTTTCTCTCTGTACAAAATACATATGACTATACCGTTTGTTTATATTAAAACTAGACTCAATAAGGATTCTGAAAATATAAATTAAACCTCCTAATTATTTTTGTACAATTTTTTGTGAATTTCCAAAGTTGGAACAGGGGATCCAGAAATCGCTCTGGCCCTGTTTCACTAAAACTCAAATATCTCATAACATATAACTCCGTTACCTGTTTCGCTTCTTCCATATGAAAGTAGACACATTAAGCTTCAATTTCATATTTAATTCATCACCTATTTTGGTATCTTCTATTTTTAGTGATTTTTCAAACTCACATCACTGCTGTTACAACATTCTGTTTTATGACAAATTTTCACTTTCCTATGGAAATTCATGAACTATTAACACTTTGAACATACATGGTCTCATACATGATCTAAATTAACCATTCCAAGGACTAATCATTATCAGGCATTTTCTCAACCAAACCACAACCGTATCGCAAGATTAATTACACAAAACAAGTATATTACTATACATGCCATATTTGAGTTATACAAGCCATTTTACCAAAACAGTTCTTCGGATAGTATGAACAAGCCTTCAACCTATCCCAATTCCTGAGCCGGCTTGTCCAAAACTACAATGAATGAAAAGGAGGGAGTAAGCATAAATTCTTAGTAAGTTCACATGCAAATAACAAGTAACATAACAAAGCAATTCTTCCAAACAACACTAGCATGGTATCACCAAAACATATATCACATTTCTAATCATCAATTGTCATCTTACCACATTATTGTTGTTGTATCAAGTTTCAACCCGAGGGTTAAGTACATACCTGTCCAAAGTATCCATTTCACAACACTTATCAAAATGATACTTGCCTCTTGAGTGTTCTTCCATTTCGCTAGAATTTTACCCGTTGAACACCTTGGAATATAACTTGGATACATGGATAATTTACACATAAGTGCCACATTTATAATCAAGTAACCATGTAACCCGCCCATAAGCGAACTCGGACTCAACTCAACGAGCTCGGGCGTTCGCATCCATAAGTGAACTCGGACTCAACTCAACGAGCTCGGATGCCTAGTTACATCTCACAAACTCAGACTCAACTCAACGAGTTCGAACATTCGCATCCATAAGTGAACTCGGACTCAACTCAACGAGCTCGGATGCCCAACGATCCTAGTGACATGTCACTTGTATCCTAATCTATTCCCAAGGTTCAAACGGGATTTTCCTCAATCACACATTTCCCAGTCGTTCTCCTCGGAATATCAGAACCAATACGTTGCTTGCATCTCATACTTATCAATTTAATCACATACTTTTTCATACCAGTACATAATATTTCACAAAGCATAATATTCATAATAACAAGTATCATATCATATAAATAGCATTAAATCACTTAAAATAGCAATTATGTTACATTATTTACACATGAACTTACTTCGATACCAAAATATCAACTATTGAGCCTATTCCTCGTAAACTTTGTTTTTCCCTCGATCACAACTTGAATCTCGTTTTTCTTGATCTAAAATAGCACATTTAGCTCATTTAATACTCACATTTATCAAAATAGTCCTTGACCCTAACTTTGTCAAAATTACAAATTTATCCCTAAACTTTTGCATATTTATGCTTTTGCCCCAAAGCTCGGAAATTAAATTTTATATCAAATTCTTATGTTTTAGGACATGCTGATCATTTATTTACCATTAGCAAGCTCAAATTCCAACTACAACATGCACTTATGAACAATTGGTATTTTTACCGATTAAGCCGTTTTACTCGTTTTTACTCAAAACTGAGTAGCACAAGTTGTCTAACATAATCCGAAACCTCATATTCTATCATAAAACATCAAAATACACAAATTTCACCTATGGGTATTTTTCCAAATATGAACCCTAACTTAAATTATTACTAACATAAGCTTTATCGAGCTACCGGGATCACAAAAATGTAAAAAATCATTAAAAACGGGGCTCGGAATCACTTACTATGAAGCTTGAAAATTGAAGAAACCCTAGCTATGGAGAGAGGGAGAATTCGGCAGCAACTAATGAAGAAGATAATCAATTTTGTGTTATTTTTCCCTTTTTATTTCATTTAATGTCCAAATGACCAAAATGCCCTTCCTTACTAAACTTTCAAAAATTCCCCCCATGTCCAATTTTTGTCCATGAACTTAGAATTTGGTCAAATTGCTATTTAAGACCTCCTAATTAATATTCCAAAGCAATTTCATACTAAAAACTTCTAGAATGCAAATTTTGCAACTTATTCGATTTAGTCCTTAATTTCAAATTAAGCATTTTACGCATGGAATTTCTTCACGAAATTTTCACACAATCATGTAATCATATCATAAACCCCAAAATAATTATAAAATAATTATTTCTATCTTGGATTTGTGGTCACGAAACCACATTCCGATTAGGCCCTAATTTGGGATATTACAAAAGCTCTCACGTGGACGCACTTTTGCTACAGTAGTTCGTAGAAAAACTGAGGCTATAAATGAGCCAAATTTTATTCTCAGGTTGCATAACTTACAGCAAAAAAAAATGAGAGGCAAAGAAGAATAGAAATCTAAGATGAGTGAACGTATTAGTGCTGTTATTTACTATGATGGTGAGGTCTGTAACACCGAGAATGGTGTTGTTTTTTTATCGGAGAACACAGCGAGGCTGTTTTTTAACCAAAACATAGATTTGACAGAACTTCGTAAAAGAATTAGGCTCAAAATCTTCGAAATGACGCCAATGAAAGTTTTGTCTATTAAGTATCAATTTTATGCTTCAGTTGATCCTATGACATATGACTCATTCGACACCAAAGGTGCTCGTAGCTTGGAGGCAATGGTGCAGACTCATCTCGCTAGTGGATCACCCTATTTTGAGTTATATGTACAATTTTCATCGCCAAATGATGCATTTGGAACTTCAACATTTATTGCTGGTGGAGAGGAATACAAGACCCCTGCCCGGCACTTCGTTAGTGGGTGGCAAAACACGGAAGCGCCCATGTTTGGTAGCAGTATGGAATACCTGACCCCTACAAGACACTCCGTTAGTGGATGAGACATGCCCTTAGTGGGTCGATGTTTGATGCTGGAAATACGTACTTAGGAATGACATCAACTTCAAGTGGTTGGCAATCCACATCTGATTGGAGACGTTGTGAAACGTCCACAAGAAGGAATGATGTACTCCCTACGACGTCTACCGGCGAGGGGACCTCGTACGTTGCACATGATGATGGGTCAGATGATGAGTTCAATGCGGATCCACCTCGAGAGGCTGACCCCGATGGTGCAAAAATTGCATTATTTTTTGAACCAGAGCCTATTCTAACCATACCTGAAAATGTCAAAGGGGGTTTAGATGATGAAGAAGAAGATGCGCGATTCAGGGCGTACTCGCCTCCAGCCCACATGCATAATGTCGATCTATCTCAAGATGATGCATTGGAGTTTCCAGATCTACCACACAGAAGGCGTGACCGTACAAGTTCCTCATTAGATTCGAGTGAATTGGAAGTTGGTAAAGAATTTTCAAATAAAGATAGTTTTCTTAGTGCATTAAAACAACATAACATCACAAACGGGGTTAACTACAATGTGGTCAAATCCAAATCTGATAAGTTTAAGGCCAAGTGTGCAGTGCAAGACGGTATATGTTAATGAAAAATCATGGCTTCATTGAGGAAAAGGACAGGCTTGCGGGAGATAAAAAAGTACAAAGGTCCACATACATGTGCTGCCGGTACAGTACCACTAACTGTTTAGGGTTTTTAGTAGTACTATTATTACGTACTGTTGTATTTTTTAACCTACTTCGTTGATAGGTGTTTCAGGAGATCATCCCAAGATGAATTCAGAAATGATAGCTAACTTAATACTACCGACGGTGAAGGCGGATCCCAGAACTATAGTGCCTGTCATAATTGCCAATATTCATAGCCAGTTGAGGTACATGCCCTATTACCGCAAGGCTTGGATAGCTAAGCAGAAGGCGTTAGAAAAGATATATGGTGGGTGGGACACTTCATATAATGAAGTGTGGCAGTAGTGTCAGGTGCTGGAGAAATATGTCCCAGGTTGCATAACAGACCTTCAAACGGAACCTGCGTACTACAACGATCGATTGCTCTGTGGATGCCAAGTATTTAAACATCTCTTCTGGAGCTTTAAGCAATGCCGAGACGCATTTCCATATTGTAAGCCATTGCTACAAATTGACGGTACCTTTATGGACGATAGATATACCCATCAGCTATTGCTAGCTGTGGCACAGGATGGCAGTGGGAGAATCCTTCTAATTGCGTTTGCAATAACACCAGGGGAGTCAGCTGATGATTGGGATTTCTTTCCTTCTAGGTTGAGGAGGCATGTTTGCCCCCAACCTAATATCTGTATCATATCGGATTGGGGCACCAGAATACTAGTTGTAATTGTGCGACAAGGAAGCATGTGGCATTGCACGCACCATCGGTATTACCTAAGGCACGTTGCGTCCAACTACTACGGGCAATTTCCTTCTACAACTGAAAAACGATAAGTAACCAACATGGGTATGTAATATATATTAATATAATTTCATTTGTAATATTGAATTTATTTTAAATGGAAAAGTGGTATGTAATTTTCGTTATCAACTTATATTGGCAGGGTATGAGATAAGTAAGGATCTTTTCCATGAAATGTTAGCGATTCTGCGTTCGGTTAACAAAGAAGGAACAGACTACCTTTGTAATATACCTTTCGAACAGTGGACACAAGCATACGACAGCGGCCTACGATATGGTCATATGACCTCAAACCTGGCCGAATGTATAAATTCTGTTCTGAAAAGAACACGTCATTTACCGATAACATCAGTTGTTCGAGAGACATATTTTCGTTTAGCGGCACTATTTTCGAAACGAGCAGCAAGTTATGCAGGCCAAATCCAAGGAGGCCATGTATGGTGCGTAAAGGTATTGTAAGAAATTAACAAGGCCAAGGTACGGGCGAACACCATGCACATAGTGTATCATGATTGAGACAATCTATGGCTTCGTGTGACAGGGTTTGACAGACCGCAGGAAGGTATTATTGGCGGGCAATATCATGTACGTTTGAGAAATAGAACTTGCGACTGTGGGAGGTTTGACACACTTCGTTATCCATGTGCTCATATAATTGCAGCTTGTCAGAATCTCCGTATAGATCCCATGAGCTACGTCGACGAAGTGTACAGACTAGAAACCATGTACAACGTGTGGAGACACGTATTCCCACCTGTCCTAGATGAACGTAAGTGGCCGCCTGTATTGCTTATTCCGTTTAAGCTGTTCCCGGATAGAGAATTGCGTCGCAAACCAAAGGGTCGACCTTGCTCGACTAGAATACGTACCAATATGGATATCCGAGAAATAGCCAATCAACAGAAATTGTGCGGATACTATAGGAACCCAGGCCATACAAGTAGATCATGTCCTCATCGAAATAGTTGATAGTTGTCATAAAAAATTGTGTTGTATCATTTATATTTTATTAAATGAAATATATCAAACTTTTACTTTTATTTTACAAAATTACCCCTAAAGTTTTACTTTTATTCAATTTAGTCCTTTATTGGAATATATCAAAATTTTATTTTATCAAATGAAACAATAACTTCTATTTTATTAAAAATATAACAGTAATTTACAATTGCCTTATTCAAAAGAAATTTTATTTTATTAAATAAAACAATATAAAAATTTTGTACATATATATTAAAAAAATTCAATGTCCGTGACAGTCAGAATTAGTGCCACACGGGGGTCGTCGACAGGTCCGTGCTGGATTCCTCCTTGGTTCGGCTTTCGGCGAAGGTTGTGGTTCCTCCGGCAGGGGATCTGGTTGTGGGTGTTGAGAGGTTGACCCATCTTGATAGAATAATGACTGCGGCGGTGTTTGCTTCACCCATGGAGAAGGTGTTTGAACCCCGTAAGGTGATGGGGATTGGTAGAAAGAAGAGCTCCCCGATGGTGCCTCGTGCGATCCCTCATGCAACGACGGCCTATAGATTGGCGGTTGACTCGGAGTAATCAGGAACGAAGATGAACCGGGCCATGGATTCCAACCTGCCATAGTACTAGGAAAAGGAAACATATAAAGGTTAGGATACATGTAAGGGTTAGGATAAGCACCTGGTATAGGACTAGGAAAAGGCTGTGATGTGGGTATCGTCTATTCAACTGTTGGGCTCAGTGATTGTGTCGGCGCTGTTGATGGACCTGCTAATTGTGTGGGCGCTATTGATGAGCTTGCGTCGTCGTCCCTTCTTCTTGGATTTAAAGGGCCTCGTCGTTCCCTTTGAATACAAATTTTTCGTTGCCTCTCCTCTTCCGACAATAAATATGGCTTGCCATGGATCCTAAACCATGGCATGTATTCTAGTACGCATGCTAACTCTGGAACGATGATCGGTTCCTGAGTAGGTATATAATCATACCAATTTTTTCATATTTCGATATAGTGTGACCAGTATCTCGGCCAATCCGTATTCAATTGCCTTAAGTCAACTTTGTGCTCATCATCGAACACTTCGGGTGCCACGGCAATCGGTTGTCAAAATCCAAATTGTCGCAATACTCTATCTGATTGGTGCATCTCCACCGTAGCATAGTTCACCAATGGGACCTTCACATAACAAGCGTTCAAATTTTGAAAGTATTCATCCGGAATTACTGCCCGAATTACTGGATCCTCATATGGTGTCCATTCAAACTATATGAACATGATAAAAATATTACTTATATACATAATACTAAATACTAAATACTAAATACTAAATACTAAATACAAAATGACTATTTTATTATGTATATATATTTTATTTAATATTTACTTGTGTATCCGATCGTTGGTCTAATAAAAGCCGTATATCTTCGAGAGAGGTAGGTATTTCGACATAACTCGCCAAATGGTTCCACCTAATTAAATAAATTTTTAGCATACAATTATATACTAAATCTACGTAATAATTATAAAATCTAATATAAAATTTACCTCGTTATTAGTGGAAATGTATATGGGTGGTCCACTCTAGGACGTAAAAATGGAAAGCGAAACCGTGCCCATGATTGCAGTAGTGATAGACAACCTCCTATTTTGGCTTTGTTCGGTAGCGTCGCCCCGCACATTTCCTTGTACAACTTTGCCAACACGGTAGACCCCCAACTCAATTCGTCAGCTGCTCTAAAATCTACGAGTTTTAGCATCCATATCAGATGTACGAGGTTTCGTGATAAGTCCGACATCAGATAACCTCCAATCATCTCGAGAATGTATGCCCGAGCATATCGTATTCTTTCGAGTTCTGTTGAATCATTATCTGGCTCAGGGAATGTGTCTCGTAACCAGCCCATCTGGATCCGACCTCCGTTAATATAATCCGATATAACACCCAAAAGCTCGTAGCATATGGCGCCCCAATCAGTAGATGATGCGTACCCATCCACCGGCAATCCCAATTGCAAATGCACGTCTTGTAGAGTGATAGTACACTCTCCGCATGGAAGATGAAAAGTATGCCTCTCAGGTCTCCACATCTCTATCAACGCACTAATTAGTTTCGGGTCCAACTTGCACCCCCGGCCTATCGTGGCCACGTGCCAAAATCCCGTTTCCTGCAAGTAATTCTCTATCAACAGCGATGGAGGACCAGGCATATTACGAATGTAACATTGTAACACCTGATCTACAGACTATTATAAAAATTTATAAAACAAAAATTAATTAAAATTGCATAAATTAATTAATGCAAACATCATAACTGAAAAAAAAATCAAGCAGTATTGAAAATTAAATTTGCATAAATGAAAATTAAATTTGCATAAATAAATAAAAGTATCATTTACCATTTTCATTTGCTCAACGGAGATGTGCTTCTTATCGAGACGGATTAATTCTCCGGCCATTGCTAACACGATCGGATTTTTTTAATTAAAAAATTAAATTCAAAAAAATTTTAAACAAAGAAATTTGATACAAGTTTGATGGAAATTTAAGAAATTTTCAATGAAAATTGATAGATTTTTTAAGGGAATATTGAAATAAAGTCAAGAATAAACAAAGAATTGTGTGAAAAATAAATGAGGGGATTGAAATTTTGAGAGAATTAGAGAATTTGAGAGTGATTTGTGTGAGAAAATGAAGTAGGGGGGAGCCTTTTTATAGTTTTTTTTTGGACCGTTGGAAGCCAATGGTCAAATTTTTGTCCGTTACACGGGCAAAACGCTCCCTCAGGGAAGCGTTTTGTCCACGTTAGCAAAGCACGCCCTCAAGGACGCGTTTTTTGCTGATGTGGACAAAACGCTTCCCTGGGGAAGCGTTTTGCTGACATGGACACTAAAGGCGCGCTGACGTGGACGCGTTTTCGGGGAAAATGACCTAGTCCGGTAAATAACCCAGTAATCGGTCCATTTCTGTGATTTAAAAAAAAAAGAGGCTTTTTAGTGTAAAATGCCCCAAAACTTTTTATTTTCCCCCAAATTTTTTACCTCCTCCTATTTTCTCCTAAAACTTGTACTCTCTTTCCATCCTAACCTCTCATCTACCCCAAACCCATCCCCCCCAAATTTTTTATTAATATTTTCCATCCAAAATTTTACTCTCATTTATTTACTTTCCCTCAAACTTTTACTCCCTAAAACTTTTTATTTTCTCCTTAAACTTTTACTTCTCACCTCTTATTCCCAAATAAAAAATCAAAATTATCCATAAAAAATCCCTAAATATAAATAGTAATAATTTTATTTATATCTACTATTTATTATTAAATTAAATTTCACATTTTATATTATTTATATTATTGAATTGTTTAGTCATATTGAATATTTATATTAAAATTGAATTATTAATAATGTCATAAAATATTTGTGTTAAAATTTTATATTGGTATCAATTTCACATTTTGTCTTTAAAATATTTTTATCAAAAAAGCACATTTTTACATTTAATATATTTTTTAATTCTAAAATAAATAGTGACAAGAATCTGAAGATAATTGAAATAACTAAGAAGCTAATCTGTATATAAATGATTAATAAATAAATTATGAGGTGATGAAAGTTAATAAAAAATTTGATTACGGTAGACAAATTTTGTTACAGTGGGTGATAGTGGTTACAAGGACCCAAAATTATTTTTTAAAATTTAACTCGAATAAATATATTCGATTCGATTCGATTCGATTCGAATTTCATCTCACTCGACTCGATTCGAGAAAATTTCAAATCAAATTAAGATAATAAAATATGATTCGTTAACTCGATTAACTTAAAATTTTTTCATTTAATTCGATTCGATCGAATGCTCACTCCTAAAACTCACCATATTTTTCAAATAATTTACTATCATTTTCTAAATGATGTTTAAATAAGAAAAAGTTAAAAACGAATAGCGCGGCACGGACTGAACAGCTCGAGCTCTAGAAAATAGGAATAGCCAATGAGGTTTGTAATCTTTTGTTTCCAGGGGAAAAACACATGTTAAAATATGTCATTTTTATACATTTAAAATTTATTAATATGAAATTTTAAAATAAAAAAACACATATCCAGTAATTATGTAATTGAATGGTTATAATTAAATTAAATTTAACAAAATAAATTTATAATATTTACATTTTAATCTGAATTTCAAAATATTAAAAATAAAAGTAGATTATGTAAGAAAAGTGTGGTCTGTCAATGGCATCGGCTGTGGGGTCAGTTTAGTATGGCTGGCCCTTGAAATAAAAAGCATGGTGTGGTGACATTGTGTTGGTCAGGCAAGACAGCTGTGTATGCAAGGAAGATCCACGTGTTGGAAAGCGTGTTTGAAGATTTAGGTTTTAATGGGTCTTACGGTGAAACACAAGCCCCGTGTCGCATGTGACCCTTCATTCCTTCATTTACATTAGTCACACAAAACACTTTTGGTCGCTTAATAGCGGGTCAACCCAAAAATCTTACACCATTTGTTCAACTTTTCCATTACAAAATAAAATAATACCATATATCCTATTATATATATATATGTTTGTCAATATTTGTTTAAAAATAACAATAATATGGTGTTTTAATTAAATGATAAATTTAAGATTTTATTAATTTAATTAGTATGAGATTAAATATTGTTATATATATGTATACTTTTTTGTTATTGATAGTTGCTAAAATAAAAATATAAACTAACAAGTGGTCAGGTGTAATGATAAAATATATTACATTTTTAAAGAGAAAATATAAGTTCGAATTTTGAAAATAACATTGTTAATAGGTAGTCACGAATCTCGAATATAAACTATAAATAAACATGCATAATATAAAAAAATAAATATTTTAAAGTACTATAAAATAATATAACTAAAATTATTTTTGAAAAGATATTTCTATATATTTTTAACTAAACTGATGTTGGATTGAGTGTAAACTAAATGTTTAAATAATAGTATAAATAATATAATAAGTTTAAAGAAATGGGTAGTCGTATTTGATCATTTATGTACGGGTAATATATGTTTTAGGGTATTGCAGTTAACTCTTTGGGTCAAAAATTGTAAGATACTTAAATTATTTCACCCAACTTTGATTATTACGAAATTAAATCATTTATGCCAATTCTATTTCTTAGCATGTGTAATTGGCATTTCCAGTAAATTTAGCAATGAAGTTTATTTCTCAAAAGAAAACAAATGGTTTTGTTTGGTAAGTTTTTAGGTTACAATTATTTCGCTGAATTAATATGAGTAGAGGTATTTATGATCTGATTAGATTAGATTTGAGTATGATATTAATATATATTATGTTTGTTCAAAATCGATTTAATCTAAAATATGTATTTAAAATTGTCTAAATTTACCTATATTTATAAATAATTAATTTAAGAGGCTTATCCATATTTTAAAAAATATATATGTATATTATTTTTAATTTAATATTTAATAATTTAATGTTTTTATTTATTAAAACTATTTATATTGATCTTATCATTTCTATAGTATTATAAACTACTATAATTTTTATTTTTTATGTGTTGTAAATTATATAATACATAAAAATAACATAATATAAAATTTTACATAATTAAAAAAATAGGTTGTGCTCGGGCCTTGAATGTTCAAGTCTGAGCTCAACTTATAATTTTCTAGCTTAATATTTTTCCCCAAACTCTCAAATTTCGAACTTGGATAAATAACCTAACCCATGAACAACTCTATATATAAGTAATCTAACAAATTAATAATAAATATTTATTAATACAATAATTTGATAAAGCTAAAAATTTGTCATTTAAATGAAAATTGATGTTAAGTTTAATGATCCAAAATGTAAATTATTTTTCACATATTTTTATTTTCGATTAAATTATTGTTTAGAGTATGAATTTGACAACTACTTTATATTGGGGTTAAATTTTTTTTTTTTCAAGTTAATTATTGAATTTGATAATTATTTCACATTGGAGCATGGACTGTTTTGTCTAAGTTAATCTCCAAATTTGGCAATTGTTCTTATATTGGTGCCTAAACTTGATAATTGTTTTTATATTAAGGCTTAAGCTTTAAGATTTTTTTTTAAAAAATAGGGACTAATTTAGAAAAAAAATTAAGTTTTAATACGATAATAATTGTTAAGTTTAAGAATTAATATAGAAAAATAAAAATAATGTAAATTAAGCATGTTATAATTATTATATATTTATAAAAGTTTTAATAAGTTCACATAGGAGTGAGCATTCGATCGAATCGAATAAAAAATTTTCGAGTTAATCGGGTTTTCGAATCATATTTTATCATCCTAACTTAATTTGAAATTTTCTCAAATCGAGTCGAGTGAAATGAAATTCGAATCGAATCGAATCGAATCGAATATATTTGTTCGAGTTAAATTTCTAAAAAAATGATTTTAGTGTTGTTTATTTTTATGTAATTTTTCAAAAAAAAATTCCTTAAAGTTTTTAAACATGACCATACAACAAAAAATTGAAGTAAATAAGTGAATAAATAAACTCGATTTGGAGGTAAAGATTTTGATTTAAAGGTTTGAATGAACTAATAATTAAGAAGAAGAAGAAGGAAGAAGAGTTTATTTTAGGGTTTTTTTGATAAAAAAATATTTTAGGGTTTGAACTTTGAATTGAATGAAAATGGAGAGAAAGAGAATAGATAAGAAGAAAATTAATTTAGAGTTTGGTTTGGAGGATGTAATTTGAGACAATTTGTTACCTGCTGGGGCATGGGGGTTTGATTTGGGAGAAGAATTGAGATTTGGGAAAATAAATTTTTGGGCATTGACGAGTTAGGGGAAATGGGATAAAATAAAATGTTTGGGCTTAGGGAAATTAGGTTAAAGTAATTAAGTAAAAGTTTAAAATAAAAAATAAAAAAATATAGTTTATATTCGGTTTATTCGAATTATTCGAGTTATTCGAATTATTCGAGTTATTCGAATTCAAAAATTTAATTCGACTCGAACTTGAAATTCAAAAAAAAATTCAAGTTGATTCAATTAACTCAATTCGAATAATTCAAAATTTAATTTTTTTTTATTTTTTAAATCGAATCAAATTCTAGTCACCTTTAAATTCACAATTTTGTATAGTGTATATATAGAACTTATTTATGTTATGGATAGCTGTCTAGTGTTGTAAACTATGCGACCCTTTTAGCGGGAAACTTGGTCTATTGTGTCGGCAACTTCAATTAAAAATCTTTACTAAACTATTGCAGGAGTGGGGACTGGTGAGTTTGAGGTGTCCATTAGTCGGTTGAGTTTCCATCGGCTTAACGGTTAAGATTCTATGTGATCTAAACATCAGTTATATGATATTAAGTCAACTTGACTTTTAATTACGAAAATAATAAAAAAATATTTACTTCCAATTTCATTTAAATACATCGTTTTTTTTTTTTTTTTGGTCTTGAAGATTCGAGTGTCAAAGTTGGCACCTCCAAGTGCTGACTTCTGTATAATTCTTTTTGAGCTCAATTAAAAAATGGTCAAATATCATTAATAGTCCCATCTCTTATCAAATTTTCATGAGTTACTTTGAATTGTTTTTTTTCCTATTTTAGTACAATATTAATAGGTTTCAAACCAATAATTTGGTGGAAACTACAAGTAAATACTGTATCAATTGTATTCATTTCTTTTTTTAAGAATTTATCTTAAAATTTTCATAATTTTATGAGGGACCATTTGTGATATTTTTCATTTTTGGTCTAAAGCATAGGAACAAGCTTTGGAGCTCAACTAAAAAAATGGAATAATATCACAAATGGTCCCTCATAATTCTATCAAAATTTACTTGTGGTTCCCACCAAAGTCTTGACTTGAGATCTATTAATATTGTATTGAACTAAAAATTTTTTGAAAGTAACTAAAATTTGTTATCATGAAAGTTTGATAAAACTATGAGGGACCATTTGTGATATTATTCTATTTTTAGTTGGACTCCAATGAAGGTGTTGTTTCTATGTTTTAGACCGAAATTGGAAAAATATCACAATGACCCTTCTAGATTTTATCAAAATTTAAAGATAAATTAAAAAAAAAGAAAGTAATAAAATCAATGCCATATTTACTTGTAGTTCCTACCAAATTATTGGCTTGAAACCTATTAATACTGTATTGAAACTAAAAAAAAAAAAAAATGAAAGTAACTATCATGAAAAATTGATCAAAGATGGGGACTATTTATAACGAGTCGGTTTCCAATGCTGTTAAAAAACACAGTTTTGGAATCCTATTTTTGTAAACTATGTCCGTAAATATTAAATAGGAACATTTATAGAGTTATTTTATATATGAATTGAAATTCGGTTAAGTAATTTAGCTGAAATTGTGATTTATTAAGGCCTAGGGGCTAAATTGTAAAAGTTCAATCACTATAGATTTTTAATTAATAAATGACTTAGGTACTTACATAACAATTATTCAAAGGACTAAAATAGCTAATAAACCAATTTTAATTAGATGTTAGTGGATTTTGATGGTGTTTTCCATGAAAGAATAAATAAATATTAAATTAAGTTTAATTTAACCTTAAAACATGAGTAGTTAAGCTAATTAAATATTAATCTACCTATATAGGTTAGTGTTAGTGGGAAGAAAGATGAATTCATCATTTTCTTCCACCTTTCATCCATGTTTGAAGAAAAAAAAAACTCTATTTTTGGAGCTTAAAACATTCGACCCTTGATTTCAAGTAAACCCTTAACCATTTTTTTAATTTTTATGGAAATTGAATCACAAGAGTTTGATTTAGTTAGCACATGTACCAATTTGTAGAACTATTAAAGGTTTTGAAAGTTGTCGTTGTTTAGAATTAAATGATTTAGGTGTGAAACTATTAGGAATTAAACATAGATTAAGAAAAAGACTAAATTGCAAATCTTAATTGTTAGTTTCTATAATACCCTACCCGATTGTCGAGTTTGGGTATCAAATGTCACAATTAAACCGTATTACTTACAACATTCCTGACGTGATTTATTTACAAACTTAAACAATGCCATATTTAATTCATACTTACCATATATCTTTAAACTAATCTCTTAAATATCAACATGTTTCAAAATTTAAACTTTACATAAGCTTCTTATTATACAAGTACTGAAGTTCTTAAATTAAAGTTCTTACAACCATTTTGCTTTATTGGGCATGTATATATATATTTACTATGACTTGGAACCTAAATTCAATATAATTACACTTATTCAAACCCTGAAGCGTAGACTTTAAGGGTACCTCCTCTTTGTGCATGTTATTGCTTAAGCGCCATTCGCATGGGCTTAGTGATGTCTGGCTTGGTCCCGCCACACAGTCCCTGAGTCATCCCTTGATTTTACAACCAAGGCAAAACACTCATAAGTTTGAATGAACTTAGTGAGAATCTATACAACAGTGTTCATAAATGAATCTTGAAGTCTCGGATAATAAAGAATTTGTAATAGCCCGATACAGGGCCGAAATGGAATACGGGTTATGAAACCACAAATTCGAGGTCAAAATATTTATTCCGATTGAGTTTTAAAATTTATTGTGTGTTTGAAATGTTGTGTGAAAATTTCGTTATAAAATTTTATTGTTTAGGTGTCCAATTGATAATTTGGACTAAATTGCAAAAGTAGTAAAATGTGCATCCTAGAAGGTAAAGGTGTTTAATTGAAATGGTTTTTTAAATTGAAGATCCTTATGTAGTAATTAGACCATTATATTTTAAGATGGAAAAAAATGGACATGAATAGTAAAAATTTCAAAGAAAGGTAAAAAATGCAATTTGGTCATTTGGCAATTAAATGGACTAAAAGACAAAATAAAAGCCAAAAAGACTTGCTCATCTTCTTCATGGCCGAATGTAGCATGGGGGAAGCCATGGCTAGGGTTTTCAAGCTTCCAAGCTTCAGAGTAAGTCCGTTCTTTCCCCGTTTTTAATGTTCTTCGTATTTTTGAAATCCCCGTAACATGATCTCTCTATTTCTACCATTATTTAGAGCTAGGGTTGAGATTTGAAAGTTTACCCATAGGTGAAATGTTTGTGTTTTCATGTCTAATGGTAGAATATGAATGTTCGGCGTGTAGTAAACGACTTTTACTAAGTGATTTTCGACAAAATAGTTAAAAAGGACTACTTTGTAAAAGTTATAAAAATGTATGTAAACGTGTGATTAAATGAGAATTGTAGATTGCTATAGTTATGATAATGGTTCGGCTAGGCTTAAAATGCAAAGAAATTGAATAAAATTTACTTTTTGAGCCAAGAGAAAAAGTGTAATTTTGACAAAGTTTAGGGGCAAAAATATAAATTTTGCTGAAATGTGAATTTGGATTAATTTGAGTTGTATATTGAAGAAATGGGTTAAATGTGTTGTTATAGATTGAGAAAAATGAGATTCAGACTTAGAATAGAGGAAAAACAAAGTATGTGACAATTAGACTCATTTCACTGATTTTGGTATCGAGGTAAGTTTGTAAATAATGCATTGATTTTGTTTACGTTTCATATTTTGATACATTTTATGAAATGTGGCTGAATATTGAATGTAATTAACAAAATATCGACTAGTGAGAGATTTCCCGGTTGAACCCTAAGAAGTAAATGGATATGAGGGATTTATGTGAGAATCTAAGTGAAATAAGCCCATGGCATCTAAGTGAATTAAGTCCATGGCAATGTACTAAGTGAAATAAATCCAGGGCATCTAAGTGAAATAAGTCCATGGTAATGTGCTAAGTGAAATAAATCCATGGTAATGTGCTAAGTGAAATAAGTCCATGGCACCTAAGTGAAATAAGTCTATGGCATTGTGCTAAATGTGAACTATCCCAATGTATCCATTAATATTCGATGTGTTCAACGGGGAAATGACTAAGTGTGAACAAATGCGTCTATGTGAATAATGAGTGCAGGTATGTATGGGTAAATTATGAGCAATGTGTTTGACATGTGATCGAACTTGTGGTAAGGTTGATTTGGAGTGTGTCCTACTATGTATACTTGTAAATATTTGATGATGACTATCTATTAGAATGGGTAGCATCGAACATGCTTGGTGTTATGTGTGCATAAATGGAAGTAATACAAGGAAAACATGAAAGAGTAAAATTAGAAATCAAACAGTTTTGAACAGCAGCAGATACGTAACTTTGAAAAATCACCAAAACTAGTGGAAGGAGGTTGAATGAGATATGACATTAAAGCTTATTGGGTCTATTTTCACATAAAAGAAGCAGAGTAAGCAAAGGAATCTCATATCATGAGATATCTGTATTGTCGTGAGACAGGGTCAGATGGATTTCAGAATCCCCTGTTCCAACTTTGGAAAATCACTAAAAATTGTATAAAGATAATTATGATTTATAATTTATATGCTTAAATTCCTGAGTCTACTTTAAAAAAAAAATGGGAACATTATCTGAATTCCATATGAGGAGATAATTGATTTTTAGTGAAGAGGGGTCGGAATCGTTGGATAGAGAAATAGGGGAGACTTTAATGAATAAATTGTACTTATTGGCTAAACCAAAAATTCTGGAAATTTAATGGTAAGGAGATATGTGAGTCTAGTTTCAGGGAAAATTAGCAGATCTAAATTTGGAGTTTTGTAACTCAAGATAAAAATAATTTAGTGACTGTGATGCGAGTAAACAGCTTAAGATGTGTAACACCTCTAACCCGTATCCGTCGCCGGAATAGGGTTACGAGGTATTACTTAACTAAATAGAACTTACAGAGGTTTATAGATACATACCAAACATAAATTTCAAATATGCACCAATACCAAAATAAACTACTTTAATTTGACTACAACCGAATATGTTCCAATTCACTAATATGATTCAATCCATACAAACATATCTCAATAGTTTACCATAAGCGCACTATCAAATTTATAAAGTAATTATACATCAATGAGTATAGCCGAATTTTTCTTAGTAGCAAAGCAACCTATTTTTTTAAGTCAATTTCCACATTTATCAACATCAAATACTTATGCTATTTTATTCAAACTTATGTGAATAACATAATTCTATTTGCTCTTTCAACTACTTGACATAAGTACTAAGTAACAAATCGCATAACTTCATCAAACCGTACATTCCTATTTAGGAACTAATAAGCCATTTTCGCATGGCTAGAATATTTACAAATCAAAATGTAATTCGATTCAAAAGAGAGAGCTTAGCCTATACATGCCATCGTTTCAAAATAAACTATCGAAAGTACCAAAAATAACGACGATAGTGTGGGTGACTTAAGCTTGAATCCCCGAGCCCGTAGCTTCAAAACGAGATCTATAAAACAAAGGAACAAAAACACTCAAAATAAGCTAAATAGCTTAGTAAATCTTAAGTAATTTTAAACACATTAAATATGTATTCAGAAGCTAAGGAAAATATCATTAGACCGAAGAGGCCTAACCACAGTTGTACACATAAATATATTGACATCTCACTTACTCCAGATTTAAAATCACATATTCGTATCATCTTATAGCACATGGTCATTCATTATATCGATTTAATAGGATTAATCGAAGACATCGTATTAACATCTACTTTCACAAGGCCGAATATGCATGTACACATATATAGTCACTTCACATTTAAAGCATTCTTTCTTATTTCAAGGCAACTTACATACAATTTTGACTATCATGAATAATATCATATGAATTGAATGTTCACAACGAACAAATCCATAATTCAATTAGAATCATCCTCATATAAATAGGTAAGTATCACATACCTGGATAACTTAATGCTTAATGCGATTTCAATTCACCATTTTAACACAGGATGTCATAATCATATGCTTTTACCACTTCACCGGCACTTAGCTTGCTGGGCATAAGACCCAAGTTTTATCACCGGCTTAAAGCCTGCTAGACTTTTTAAGTCTCAAATTTCTTCACCGGCATTACGCCTGCTAGGCTCAAGGCTTGATAATTATATCACCGGCATTATGCCTGCTAGGCTCGAAGCCCGATATTATGTCACCGGCATTATAGCCTGCTAGGCTCGAAGCTCGAATATTATGTCACCGGCATTATAGCCTGCTAGGCTCGAAGCCCGAATATTATCATATGATAAATAAATCACCACGTTTCATACATATCAAATCATATGCTATTAGATTTCACATAGCTCACTCATAAATAAATTATTTCCTTCACTCCAATTTATGAACATATCACACACTTTAGCTTCTTTTCATAATAGCCATTTGGTAATAACCATAGCACTTCTAAAGCTTACTTACCACTTAGTCATGTACACATATCCATTATACATTTTCCATTCCTTATGTATGTAACATTCGGCAATACACTTACATAATACCAAATATTTATTTATCAAGATTTAACATGTCACTTTCACAACATATGTTTCAACTTCACATATATCCGAACATGCACATTTGTACAAAGGCATTACATTCAATTTCCATACCTCAATTACATTCAGCAATCAAACATAAATAATATCATTCTCTTAACTATTTTCATTTAATTGTTAAGCATATAAAATCAAGTTTAATACTGAAGAACTTACCTCGATAATTATCGAACGTAAATTTCGGCTATTCAATCAATTTCCCCTTTGCACGATCTGAATTTGTTTCCTTGACTTCTTGAGCTTAATTAAACAAATGAAATAGTTCAATTATCCATTTAATTTATGATTTCAAATTTAAATAAATTCAAACACATAAAGCTTACGGCACTTTCATTTCTTTGATTAATTAAAACTCATGGTAAAAATTTATACACATTATGGGACATCATTAATCCCATTATCAATAACGAATCAAATATTCCCTACAATAAGCTACATTCGGCATGATAACATATTTTCACAAAATTAAATTAAATCACATCACAAGCCTCAATCGGCCATCTCAAAGAACATCAATTAAATCATCCTTTAATATTAAAATAATATCTCATGTGTACTCATCCCAATTAACCGAATGTACTTTAGTTCCAAATTTTATCTTTAACAATTTACTAAGCTCCAAACTCAATTGTAATTATACACGTATCATTTGAAGCATTTAACATCAATTCACTATACAATTTAATCATAGCCGAATGCTATATAAGATCATCAAAACATAGCATACATTAACTCACATATCCACATTTCAAAATATCACAAATGGTTCAAGTCATTCTCTAAGAGCACATTCGGCAATTTGCTAAGTCCAATTTATTATCAAACCACACCTTACAACATTTAGTTTAAGATGTCTTAAATTGCAACATAGCCGAATATCTTCTAGCTCTTGAACTCCTCTTTGACCCATTTATCAAGCTTCCAATTTAACTTAACTATGTATAAACATCATTTAAACATCCAACACCAAATTCTTTGCACAAATGAATATAACCGAATACTCCTTTTAGCAAAATGAGCCACACAAAACACAATTCGTACTATTTAAGCTTATTAACTTATAATCACATGGATTTAACACCATAATGTCCATTAAACACTCATAGTTAAAATTAACTAGTTTATAATCACTCAAAACCACTTCTCATTACACAAACATCAACTAATAATGCCTTAATACACTTTTAACCATAACCGAATACATACCTCATCTCATACTCAAACAATTATACATTCATAACTCAATTCATTTAATTAACACATAATTCTATCAATTCAAGGCTCAAATTAATAAAAACATGCTTTAGTTTTAGCCAAAAACAATTTCCTTTCCCAATAGTTCATACACGGCAAATTCAACTAAAATATCTTAGAAATGGTTTCAACTTGATCATTCATTGACATTGCATACATTCGATCATCCAAAGATCAAAATTTACATCCAACAACACCTTCCAAGCATCTATTCAATTTTTGCATTTTTAACCATTTGCCAAATGCTATTATCTCAACAAATTTCAAAATTTTAACATGGGCTAAGTAAGGGACTTAGCAACTAAATCAAATGCACAAAAATTTCAAGATTTAACATGAATTACATACCTTAATTAAAGCTAGAAGATGACCGAATGCCCTTAATGTTCTTCCCTTATTTTTTTCTTGCTAGTTTCGGCTTAAGAAGAAAGCCATGGAGCCTAACTTTGTTTTTATTTCCAATTCCTCTTTTATTTAATATTAAATCATATTATAACATCATATATTTTATTTTTTTTCTAATATAAACTACACAAAATGCCAAACCTCCCTCATCATTACCGTCCACTACCTATAAAGTGGTCAAACTGACATGCAAATCCCGTACAATGCTAACCATATACAATTTGGCCTCTTCAATTTTTATCTATCACATTTTTATGGTTTATCAATTGAGTCCATTTTTAATAATTTGACGTTCAAATAACAAAGTTAAAGCACCAAATTTTCACACATAGCGTGTCACATAATAAAACATAGAAAATAATATTTTTTTTTGAAAATTTTCTGACTCGGTTTAGTGGTCCCGAAACCACTTTTCCGATTAGGGTCAATTTAGGGTTGTCACTGTAATGCCCTCTTACCCGAGACCGTCGCCGGAGTCGAGCTTGAGATGTTACTAAACTTAATTGATCACTTAAAGAACTTTAAATCATTTATTCTAACCTTCGTAATAAGTTGTTCATCTGCGTCACAGTTGCTAAAAAATTCATATCTTGAGTTCCAAAACTCGAAATTAAGATCTGTAAATTTTCCCTGAAACTAGACTTATATATCTATCTAATAAATTTTTTTATAGAATTTTTGGTTGGGCCAATTAGTACAGTTTATTAGTTAAATTTTCCCTATTTTAGTGTTCAACTGCTCTAACCTCTGTTCACTACGAATCATTTTTATCCCTCTAAAAAATTATAATGACTATGCCATTTATTTCTTCTAAAACTAGACTCAATAAGGAATCTATGCATATAAAGTATGACTCCCAATTATTTTTGTACAATGTTTAGTGAATTTTTAAAGTTAGAACAGGGGATTCAGAAATCGCTCTGACCCTGTTCCACCAAAACCCAAATATCTCATAAAATACAATTCTTTTACCTATTTCGTTTCTTCCATATGAAAAAAGACACAATAAGATTCAATTTCATATTTTATTCACCACCTAAAATTGTCTCTACTATTTTTAGTGATTTTTCAAAGTCACGCATTGATGCTGAAAAATTCTGTTTTATAACAAAGTTCATCTTTTTATGGATTTTTATGGACTAAGTAACACATTAAACATACATGACACCAAATATAATCTAGATTGGCCATTCCAATGGCTAATCATTTCTAAGCATTTCCTTACCAAACCATCACCATATCATAAGAGTATTTACACAAAATGATTACAATACTATACATGCCATATTCAAAATACAAGCCATTATACCAATTTGTCCCGGATAGTGTGAACATTCCTTCGACCCTTCCCGATTTCCAAGCTAGCTTGTCAAAACTATAATGAATGAAAAGGAGGGAGTAAGCATAAATGCTTAGTAAATTCACATGTAAATAACAAGTAACATGACTATGCAAATCAACATAAACACCAATTGCATAAGTATCATTAAAACATTCATGGCACAAGTATACTTACTATCTTTCCACAATCTTATCTTACCAAGTTCTCCACTTGAAGTTTAAGATCATACCTGTTTAATTTCCTCTTTCACCTTACTTTCCAACATACCTCATTCGTTTAGGAGTTCTCACTATTCATTTAAAAATCTACCCGTTGAACACATCAGAATATAACTCGGATACAGGATTTCACATACATAAGTGTCATATCCGTAGCTAGACAACTCAATAGCCTACGAAATTTACGTAGCCAAGCTACCATGTAACCCGCCCATAAGCGAACTCAGACTCAACTCAACGAGCTCGGGCATTCGCATCCATAATGAACTCGGACTCAACTCAACGAGCTCGGATGCCTAGTTCCATCTCACGAACTCGGACTCAACTTAACGAGTTCGGAACTCAACCATCCTAGTGACATGTCACTTGTATCCTAATCTATTCCCAAGGTTCAAAAGGGATTTTCCTCAATCACAAATTTCCGGTCGTCTTCCTCGAAATTTCCGAACCAATACTTGCTAGCATCTCATACTTATCAAGTTAACCACATACTTTGCATATCAATAAATAACAATTCACAAAGCATAATATTCATGATAATAAGTACCAAATAATATAAATAACATTAAATCACTTAAAATAACAATTATGTTACCTTATTTACACATGAACTTACCTCGGTACAAAATATAGAAATTTTGCAATTTAGTCCACAATCTTTTCTTTTCCTCGATCAAGATCGATTCCACGTCTTTCTTGATCTAAAATAACACATTTAGGTTATTTAATACTCACATTTATCAAAATAGTCCTTAACTCTAAATTTGGAAAAATTACGATTTTGTCCCTAAACTTTTGCATATTTAGACTTTTGCCCCAATGCTCGAAAATTAAACTTTTTCCATAATTCTTATGTTTTAGGACATGCTGATAATTTATTTACTAACAGCAACCTCAAATTCCCACTATAACATGTACTTATGAACAATAGGTATTTTTACCGATTAAGCCATTTTACTCGTTTTTACTTAAAACCGGGTAGCACAAGTTGTTTAACATAATTTAAAACCTCATATTCTATCATAAAACATCAAAATACACAATTATTCAACATGGGTCAATTTTTGAAATCAAACACTAGCTCAAATAAATGGTAGAAATAGAGAAATCATATTACCGGGATTTCAAAAACGTAAAAATCATTAAAAACGGGGCTAGAACAGACTTACAATCGAGCTTGGAAGCTTGAAAAACCCTAGCCATGGTTTCTCCATGCTATTTTCGGCCTTGAGGAAGAAGATGAGCAAAAATTGGCTTTTAATTTGATTTTTAATTCATTTAATCACTAAATGACCAAAATGCCCCTAACTTAAAAATATTCTTTTTTTTTCACCCATTTCACGTCCATTTTTGTCCAATAAATTAACCAATGGTCTAATTACCATTTAAGGACCTCCAATTTAAATTTTCATAACAATTGGACACCTCTAACATATAGAACTCAACTTTTGCACTTTTTACAATTTAGTCCTTTTGACTAAATTGAGTACCCAAACGTCAAAATTTTCGTACGAAATTTTTTTACAAAATAATTTCATAAAAATGTAAACCATAAAAATATAAATAAAACACATTTCAATTTAACACCTTTACCATTTGACAAAAATGCCCTTAATGCCTTTCTTTGTAATTTTTCATATACAAGCCCATTTTTGTCCAAAATTTTAGAAATTGGTCAAATTGCTATTTAAGACCTCCTAATTAATATTCCAAAGCAATTTCATACTAAAAGCTTCTAGAATGCAAGTTTTGCAACATATTCGATTTAGTCCCTAATTTCAAATTAAGCACTTTATGCATAGAATTTCTTCACGAAATATTCACACAATCATACAATCATATCATAAACCTCAAAATAATTATAAAATGATTATTTCTATCTCAGATTTGTGGTCACGAAACCATTATTCTGATTAGGCCCTAATTCGGGATATTACAGTCACAAATCTCCCCCTTTAGGGATTTTCGTCCCAAAAATCTTACCAATGAATAGGTTAGGATATCGTTCTCTCATCGAGTCCTTGAGTTCCCATGTTGCTTCTTCAACCCCGTGTTTGAACCACAACACTTTCACTAACAAAATTTTCTTATTTCGTAATTCCTTTATCTCTTGAGCTAAAATGCGAACCGGTTCTTCCTCGTAACTCAAATCGGACTGAATTTCAATTTCTGATGGATTTATCACATGTGAGGGATCGGATCTATACCGACGGAGCATCGAAACATGGAAAACATTATGGATCTTTTCTAGTTCGGGTGGCAAATTTAATCAATAAGCAACCGGCCCAATTCTTTCTGAAATCTCATATGGTCCGATAAATCTCGGACTCAATTTACCCTTACGGTCGAATCTGAGCACCTTTTTCCACAGTGAAAGTTTAAGAACCACTTTGTCACCAACTTGATACTCTATATCTTTCCGCTTCAAATCTGCATATGATTTCTGACGGTCTGCTGCTGTTTTTAGACTTTCACGAATCACTTTAACTTTCTGTTCGACCTCTTTAATCAAATCAACTCCAATTTATTCTCACTAAGCTCAGTCCAAAACAACGGTGTACGACATTTGCAGCCGTATAAAGCCTCGTAAGGTGCCATTTTGATACTTGATTGAAAACTATTATTGTATGCGAATTCAATCAAAGGTAAGTATCATTCCCACGAACCACTAAACTCAAGGATGCAACATCTCAACATATCCTCATGTATCTGAATAATTCGTTCGGATTGACCATCGGTTTGGGCATGAAAAGCGGTACTAAAATGCAACTTAGTACCCAAAGCTTCTCGCAATTTCTTCCAAAATCGCAATGTGAATCTCGGGTCTCTATCTGACACAATAGAAGTAGGCACCCCGTGCAATCTCACAATCTGAGAAATGTACAATTCAGCTAACTTATCGAGTGAATAATCGGTACGAACAGGGATAAAATGAGCCGACTTTGTCAATCTATCAACGACAACCTAGATTGCATCTTTTTTGCTTGGTGTCAACGGTAAGCCCGATACAAAGTCCATTGTAACACGATCCCATTTCCACTCAGGTATCATAATCGGTTGAAGCAATCCCGAAGGCACTTGATGCTCGGCTTTCACTTGTTGGCATATCAAACATTTCGAAACAAAATCAGAAATGTCTCGTTTCATACCGTGCCACCAATATTGACACTTTAGATCGTTGTACATTTTTGCGCTACCCGGATGAACTGACATTCGACTATTATGAGCTTCATTCAAAATCATTGAAATAATCTTTGAATTTCTCGGAATACACAATCGATCTCTAAACCTCAAGTAATCATTGTCGTCAATCCGAAATTTTGAATTCTCATTAGAATTACACTAGGCCCGTTTAGCAACCAAATCGTCTTCGGTTTTCTGAGCTTCACTGATTTGTCGTAATAACATTGGTTTTGCTTTTAATTCCGCTATCAACATATCGTTAGTGGACAAAGATAGGTGAACATTCATAGCTTGAAGGGTAAATAGTGATTTTTGACTTAGAGCGTCCGCAACCATGTTAGCCTTTCCCGGATGATAATCAATGACAAGCTTGTAATCTTTCAATAATTCTAACCACCGTCGTTGTCTCAAATTCAAATCTTTCTGAGTCATCAAGTATTTGAGGCTTTTATGATCGGAATAGATATGGCACTTCTCTCCGAACAAATAATGGCGCCAAAATTTCAAAGCGAAAATAATGGCAGCTAACTCGATATCATGACTCGGATAATTTTTCTCGTGAGGTTTTAACTGTCTCGAGGCATAAGCAACGACTCTGCCTTTTTGCATCAAAACACAGCCCAAACCGTTCAAAGAGGCATCACTATAAATCACAAATTCTTTACCGGATTCCGGCTGAACTAACACTGGAGCTTCGGTCAAAAGGGCTTTCAACTGATTGAAACTTTTCTGACGCTTTTCTGACCATTCGAATTTGACATCTTTCTGAAGCAACTTTGTCAACGGTGTTGCTATCATCGAGAAGCCTTTCACGAACCTTCTATAATACCCGACAAGTCCCAAAAAACTCCGAACTTCTGAAACATTGCTTGGAGGCTTCCAATCAAGTATACCTGATATTTTGCTCGGATCAACTCGAATACCCGATACGGATACCACATGTCCCAAAAAGCTAACTCACACAACCAGAATTCACATTTACTGAATTTCGCGTACAACTGCTTATCTCGCAAAATCTGTAGCACAAGCCTCAAATGTTTGGCATGCTCGGTTTCATCTCGCGAGTAAATCTAAATGTCATCAATAAACACAACTACAAATCAATCCAAATACTGTCTAAAAATCTAATTCATTAAATCCAGGAAAATCGCAGGGGCATTAGTGAGCCCAAACGACATCACTAAGAACTCGTAGTGTCCGTATCTCGTTCTGAAGGCAGTTTTAGGTACATCAGAATCTCTAACTCGAAATTGATAATAGCCCGATCTCAAATCTATCTTCGAAAATACTGAAGCTCCCTTTAGCTGATCAAATGAATCGTCGATCCGTGGAAACGGGTATTTATTCTTTATCGTCACTTTGTTAAGCTGACGATAATCGATGCACATTCTCATAGTTTCGTCTTTCTTTCTCACAAACAGCACTGGTGCACCCTAGGGAGAGAAACTCGGTTGAGCAAAACCTCTATCTGTCAACTCTTGCAACTGAGACTTTAATTCTTTTAATTCGGTCGGTGCCATACGATACGGAGCTATCAAAATCGGAGTCGGTCCTGGTACTAACTCTATGCCAAACTCAACTTCTCGAACAGGTGGCAAACCAGGTAATTCCTCAGGAAACACATTAGGATACTCACATACTACAGGTATGGTCTCAAGCTTTCTTTCAGATACTTTGCTATCCAAAACGTTTGCAAGATAAGCTTTACTTCCCTTTTTCAAATACGTCTGAGCCGTTATCAAAGATATCACTGCCGGTAACCCATACAAATCAGTTGACTCAACTCGAACTATTTCACCACTCGAACATCGCAAATTAATTGATTTTCTTTTACAATTTACCACAGCATCGTGCACGGTTAACCAATCCATACCAAGGATGACGTCGAACTCATCAAAAGGCAATGGCATCAAATCAGCTTGGAAACAATAATTTCGAATCATTAGGGGGCAATTCTTGCACACTTTATCAACTAACACACACCAGCCCTTTTGGGTTTGACACCCGAATCACAAATTCAGTAGACTCAACAGAAAGAGTCTTACTGGATACCAAAGTTTCACACACATAGGAATGAGTTGACCTGGGATCTATCAAAGCAATAACATCAGTATCGAAAAGAGTAAAAGTACCGGTAATAACATCTGGTGAAGAAGCCTCCTCACGAGCACGAATGGCGTAAGCTCTGGCAGGTGCACGAGCCTCAGATCGAACAGTAGTGTCTTTAGTCCCTCTCTGACTACTGCTAGCGTGACCCGTATGTCTAGGTGGTTTACCTCGTGCTGCGGTGTTACTCGGCCTCTCACTCGGATCAGTATTCCGCTCGGCTAATTTCGAACAGTCTGGGATAAAATGGTTGGCTGACCCACACTTAAAACAGGAGTGATCATGAAATCTACAGCTCCCCAAATGCCATTTACCAGAATGTTTGCATTCAACTCTATTCTGACGGTCATTGCCAACACTAGCAACAGAGGTAGCTCGGTACTCACAGGAGGTCGATCTCGTCTAGAAAGTCCCAAATCAATCTTGGATCGGCCCGATTTATCCCGAATTTTCTTCGAGGATTGATGAATATTTTTCCCCGAAGATCTTTTACGAAATTCTCTTGCTCTCGCTTCAACTTTTCTTTTCTCTATTCCGAGCTCTTCGGCTTTACAAGCTCGCTCGACAAGCACTACGAACTCTTTAATTTCAAGAATACCCACTAGCAGCTTGATGTCTTCATTCAACCCATCCTCGAAACGTTTACACATGATGGCCTCGGAAGAGATACACTCACGAGCATATCTGTTGAGTCTCACAAACTCCCGTTCATATTCGGTAACAGTCATTCGGCCTTGTTTAAGCTCAAGAAACTCTTTACGCTTTTGGTCGATGAATCTTTGACTGGTATATTTTTTACGAAATTCCGTCAGAAAGAATTCCCACGTAACCCGTTCTTTCGAAACAACCGAAACTAGAGTATTCCATGTAACACCCTGAATTCGGGCCTAGAAGAATTGGGTGTTGAGTGTAGGTTCGATAAAAGAAAACCTGAATAATTGTGAAGTTTTAAAAAATTATTATTGTTAAAAAAAAAATGTTACTGTATTTTTTTAAAATCTTATGAAAATTATAATTTATTATTATTAGAAAATTTTACTGTATTTATTATTATTGATGTTTTAAATATTATTAGTAGGAAAAAAAGAATATTATTGTATCTGAAATTTTTATAAAAATATATTTATTACTATTGTTATTATTATTATTATTATTTTTATTTTTATTTAAAAATATATAGAGTATTATTATTAATTTGGTATTTAAATTCAGTTTTTAAATGAATTTGGAAGTTTTTAAGGTGTGGGAAAAATCTTGGTTCAATCCAAGACTTTAGCAAAGAAATTAGTTTTTGTTTGTTAGGGGAACTGGGCAATAAGGCTTTAATAATTAAGTGGGCTAAATTTGTCACAAAGGGAAGTCAGGTTCAGTGGCAGAGGCGCTAGGAGGTTGTAGGAGTGCCTGGGTTCAAGGCACGGTGCGCGCATAAATTACTTTTTATTTTAGAAGCCGTGTCGCGCTAAGGTAAGACTTAAGTATGGTTGCGACCGAGTTATGCCACAAAAAGGCTTGTGGCGCAGCGGCAGCTGTGCATTAGGAGTTCCAAGGTAGCACAGGTTCGAGTCTAGGCGCAGGCGTGTTTCTATTTTATTTTTATAAAATGAGCGGGACTTCAACAGGTAATCTTTAAAATAAAACGCGACCTTATATTGTTAAAAGCAAGCGTACATCCTGGTGGTCAGCTGTGTGCTGGGCAACCTGGAGGTGCTAGGTTCGAGCAGCTTCCCGCGCAGGAAAGGAGCATTTTGCTGGGCGCGCGCGGAAGGAGCTGTGCGGGACTGGGGCGCTTTCCAGCAGCAGATGCAAGCGGTGGGGGCTGTTATCAAGCGGTGGAAAAGTTTGAATTCCATTCAAACTTTGTTTTTGTTTTTTTTAGCTAAAATTAAGGGATTGAAAGCAATTCAAATCTGTTTTGAATTTAAATTCAATGATAGCAAAATTCAAGGAGCAAATCGTGGAAGTAGAGTGCTAAAATCATGGTATTTGTTTTTGAAAAGAATTCGGCTATGGCAAAATTTTGGCCATTATTCCCTTCTTTATTTTGGTTGGGGTATCATGAGTATTAGTGGATCCCTGTTTATTCAATTGGTTTTTCGTATTATTTTTAGCTTCTTTTATTTTGCTCATCTCCTTTTCTCTAATTCTTTTATGCATACTCTTAATCTTTCCTTCTGTTTTACACTCTTTCTTTTGCTTTTCTCTTCTCCAATCTGTGAATCTTTTCTACTCTCTTTCGAGCCAATTCACCTCTTCTCTTCCTACTCTTAAACTTCTTTCTCTACCGACCATCCACATTAGTTTCTTAAACCGAATAGGCATATTTTAAATTGAATTCAAGAGTCGAAATTGGTCTCTATTGGTGTCTTGAAATTAGATCTACAATAGATCTGGAAGAAAGTGGCGCTTGGGAACGTTTTAGCAAATAGATCTTTGGTAAGTAACTAAACTTCTTCTTATTCGTTATTTTGGAAATTAAGAGTAGTCGAAATCCCTGTATACATGTAGGGAGGCTGTCGACATGGCCCAAGGGTGTTTTAACGATGTATTTCGGTTCTTATATGTGTTATTTAGCGAAGAAGGTGATCTAGCGAGGAACTGAAGGAATCTATTCAACCAGATCTAGATCTAGTAGATCCAAATCGATAGAGGTAAGGTTTTATGGCCATTAAAGGTGTGGCCGAATATGGTAAGGAATCTTAGCATCGATTTTCGTAGTTTCTTTGGTTAATCACTTAGATAATGGATTGTAGGAACGGGCGCATAGGAAATCTCGTCAGTGGAACTGCAAAACAGGTGTGTGTTTCGAACACCCTTCAATGCTCAAATCGGCAAAAGTTGAAAAGCCGAAATACCAAAATTCTGGCATTTCGAGAGCTTGTGAGCGTGCGAACGCTTTCAAGTTGGTAGGAGAAGGTTGGTTTTGGAATCGGCACTGTCAGGCGGGCTGACCGCGGAATTTTAGACGCTACGGTAAGTTGGGTCTCGGTGGGCCGAATATGGGCCCAATGGACAATTTGGGCCCAGTTGGGTAAAAATGGGTCTAAAGGCAATAATATGGATTACAGGCATAAAAACCGTTAAAACAAGATAATGGATTGAAAATTAAGGCTTAAATGGGCCTAATGGGCTAAAATGGCATGGTAGAGCCCATTAGGGGTTTTAGGGCTTAAGTGCTAAAACAGATAAACTGAATTTAATGAGTTTCTGTAATAACCACTGTAATAGTAGAGGCTATAATAATAATAAAAACTGTAATAAGAGAATAAAATTACTGAAATACCCTTAAGGTAAGAAATTACTGATTTACCCCTAAGTATAAAATTACCATTATACCCCTAGGGCTAAAATCGACTGTACTGCTTGATATGACTGTTACTGTTACTGCATACCATGATATGTATCTGTTGCATGGGTTGGGTTTTATATTGGAGGAAGTGTGAGTGGCACTGCCACGTTACTGAAAGGGGCTATGCCTCGTACTGTTTCTGAAAGGGGCTTTGCCTCGTATACTGTTTATCTGAGCAGCCATGCTGCGACTGTGGTGTGTGGGCTGGGTGGGTCGAGTTATTCCCCACATGGTGTGTTGGCTGGTACGGGTGGTGTGTAGCGGTTGGTGGGTTGAGTAGTCTCCCCAATTGGGTTGCATTCATACTGTTATATTGTACTGTACTGTTATGGGCCTATGGGCCAAACTGTTATCTGAATAGGGCTTCGGCCCAGTATCTGTTATAGGGCTTTGGCCCAGTATCTGTAATCTGGATAGGGCTTCGGCCCAGTATCTGACTGAGACTGGTTAGGGCTCTGGCCCAGTGGGCTCGAGCCGATGTGGGCTTTGGATGGGTTCTGCACACACTGAGTTTCCCAAACTTACCATTTTCTTTTCCATCCTTGCAGGAGAGCCCTAGAGCGTGACTTGGATGCTGGGAGGGATTCAGAGTGGCCACGAAGACTGAACTCGTATTTTAATTAGTTTATTAATTTAATTACTTTTACTATTGGTTTTATTTTGTTATGTGTTGTAATAAGGCCACTATATCTGTTTTTTTTTTGGGACTTTCAACTATTTTATTTCATCTACAATTACACATTGTTTTCGAAAATTAAACAAATGTTTTCTTAACCAAACTGTTATTACAAGAGACGAAGTAAGATAATAAGGTTAAAGTGAATCGCTTAACAAATGAATTAGAGATTAAGTTGAATAGTTATTAAAACGGGAATTTCAAAAAAAAAGTCAAGCATTGCTTTTCAAAACTCACCATCGGACTTAGTGAATAGGGCGGCGTAGGATAGTCTAGGTGATGTAGCACACCGGACATGGCCATAACGTCTGGGCCGGGTTTGGGGTGTTACATTCCACCAGTGATAAGCAGCATCACGAAGTAAAGACACAGCACATTTCAAGCATTCCTCGGGTGTACACGATAATTCATCAAACACTCGAATCGTATTATCGAGCTAGAACTTGGCTCGCTTAGCGTCATCGCTAACTGTAGCTCTAAACTCTTCTGCCCCATATTTTCTAATTTTATCAACCGGGGCCTTACTCGATCTCAACGGATTGGCCACAGGAGGTACTACAGGTGTTGGGAGCGGAGTATTTGGGGGCGGGGGTTGTGGAACAGCTGGATTACTTCAGATGAATTGAGTGAACCAATCACTCATCATAGCATAGAAGGCTTGTGTAACAGCCCACTTTATACCCTAGTCAGAACGAGTGGTTTCGGGACCACTTAACCGAGTCAAAATATTATTTTAAATGCTTTAATATGTTTTACAGTATGATAGATATATGGTGTGAAAGTTTCGTATTGAAATTTTACTGTCTGATCGGTTAATTTGATAAAAAGGATTAAATCGCATAAAGCGATAAATTAGGGTTCTATTTGGTAAATGGCTTATTTGAGCATGGCTTTATAAAAGGAGGTACTTGCATGACAATTATGCCATTTTTAATTGGAGTGGTTGGTAATGGACCATTATGTCCATGTTTTATAATGTTTTATAATTATTTTACAAAGGTTAAAATAGTCATTTAGCTATATTATATGTTTTAATTAAGAAAAAAACCATGAAAATGCTTTCATAATTTCATGTTCTTCACCAATTATACAAAAGCAAAAGAAGGGTTTTAAAGCTTTCCAACATTCGGTTATTTCAAGCTTAATTCAAGGTTCGTTTTTGTTCCATTTTCGATAATTTTTACGTTTTTGAGATCGTTGCTTCGTATATTAACCGACCCGTACCTCAATTTTTGATTTTGATTATGTTTTTGAAAAATGCCATTGATGAATCCTTGATATATTGATAGATTTTGATGAATTATTGTATATTATGTGAGAAAATACAAGAATTTTAAAGTAAATTTTGATGAAAATGAGTTTAAGGATTTATTTGCAAAAAGATAAAATTTTTGAGGTTAAATTTGTGATTAATTAAAAGATATATGCTTGTATAAGCCCTCTGAATATTCGGCTATGGTAAATTTGGGGATTGATTGTGTAATTTTCCATTTGGTGTTAAAAAGGGCTAAATTGCAAAGTGTTGAAAGTATAGGGGCTAATTTGCAAATAGGTCAAAATATATGTTTTTGGATTGAATTGAATATGTGAGTTAGTAAATAGCTGAATTTGATTTAATTTAGATAAAGACGATCGAATCGCGGAACTTGATCGGGGAAAATGAAAAATAGACGAGTAAATACGGGATTTCGAGGTAAGTTCGTATAACGAATTTAATGTATTTATATATGTTCATGCGTATTGTTATTTGAAATTATGAAATGCTAGATGAATAAATAGCCTAATGGAACGAGTATATATGAGATTGAAATAGAAATGTTAAATTGTTACAAGCGATAAATTGAATACCGAGCCCCGTTAGAACCGTAGAAGTCGATAGGATACGAGTGACATGTCACTAGGGCTACAGGGTTGTTCGAGCTCCTGCATTTGTTGCGGACTCACCACGTGCTCATGAGCTACAGGTTTATCCTTCGGGATTACATGTTCAGCCTACGGGCTTACTGATTATCCTTCGGGATTATATGTTCAGCCTCCGGGCTTACCGTACAGGCTCGAAAGAGCATATATGATGCATTGACGGATTACAGGTTATATGTATATACACTATGTGTGTATCACCCGAGTATCTTTCGATGTTCTTATAAGTTCAACGGGCAATTACTGATACATGTTACATGAAGATTGAATGATATATGTATTACATGTTATATGAGACATGAGAATTACATGGATTATATGGTATAAGTTATATGAAATACATGTACAAGTATTTGAGCAATGATATGATACATGAATGTTGTGGTTGGTACATGAATGAATTTATATGTTACATGAACTAACAAGTGTATACTTGTGAAATAGGCAACTTGAATATATGAATTGAATTGGCATTGTTGTTGTAATTATCGCATTGATTCGGTAAGGTTTAATCTCTATATTATACGGACTTACTAAGCTTTAGAAGCTTACTCTGTTCATTTCTTTCACTGTCTTATAGATTCAGAAGCTAGCTCGGATATCGAACGAGTCGAGGATCGCTATCACACTATCGATTAAGCTTCGGTACTTTTGAGTATTTTGCAAACGTTTGGTCATGGCATGTATAGGCTAGTACTTTTGTGAACATGATATATTTTGGTAAATGATCAAGCTATGAGATGTGGCTTGGGTCATATATGAATATAATCAAGTACTTAAGTTGTCCTTTAGCTATATGTGCTTATGGAAAGATATGGGATTTTGATGAGGTTATAAGCTTGCATAATTGATATGTATATATGTGTGGATGAGTGCATGGAATTGGTCGTTTAGGGCTTTGAGTTGGTGTGCTTGATTTGTGAATGAATTGAGATGATTTTGGGTCTATTTTATGCTTGAATTGGTATGTTTTAGGTTGGTAGAATGGCATGAAATGTTGTTGGTTAATGGCTAGTAGAAATGACCCATATTGGGTGGCAAATTGGCTTAAACCAAGCCTATATTTGTGCCACACGGCCAGGGAACATGGGCGTGTGTTTCGACCGTGTGTCCCCTGCACCTTGATGTTTTGGTCAGTTTTGGTACACGGCCTAGACACACGGGCGTGTTTGGTAACTCGTAGCCGTGTGAAATTTGGCAGTATAGTCACACGGTCGGCTCTGTTTTGCACACGGGCGTGTTTGGCTGCCATGTGATATTTGAGAGTTTCGACCACGGGGTGAGGGCACGGACGTGCCTAGGCCGTGGGCGACACACGGCCTAACCCCATGGGCGTGTTGAACAGCCGTGTGGGGTAAGTCAGATTCGACCACGGGCTGAAAGGTTTTGGGCGTGTCGGGAGGGACACGACCGTGTGAGAAGAACACGGGCAAGGGGCACGGCCGTGTGTCCCTAACTTTGAAAATTTTGTAAATTTTCTCCTATCTTTTAGCATGTTTCCAATTAGACTTCCAATAGTTATATGCATGCTTTTATGATCAATTGAAGCATGTTCTGATGATTGATGACACGTGATGAATCTTGATTAAAAAGTTTAAAATTTTTACTATTCCGATAAATGTTACAAGTCCGGTAATGCCCCTTACCTACTCCGGCGACGGTTACGGGATAGGGGTGTTACGTTTGGTTGGTATCAGAGCTACGGTTTAGTCGATTCTAGGACTACCGTAGTGAGTATTAGTCTAGCTATACATGCCATGTACATGAAATGTGATAGTGTGATATCTCCTGACATCCTTTGTAATCTGTTTTATATAGTAATGGATTCGAATCGAGCTTTAGCTGATGATGTTGAAAGTATTGTGCCAGCACCCGCTCAAGGGGCTGTGCCTTCTGAATCGGGCCCTGCTGTGGCCAATCATGAAGAAATTAAACAAGCTTTCTTCCAAATGATGTCTGGATGGTTTAGTGAGTTTGTGCGAGCAAACCCTGCTGCTCCGCAACCTCCACCCCCTCCCGTCCTACAACCTAACCCTGATAGTGTACGAGTTGTGGATCCTCTGAGATTGAACAGACCTTTTGTCGATAAGATACGGAAGTATGGTGCTGAGGAATTCCGAGCTTCAGCAAGTGATGATACTGAGAGGGCTGAATTTTGGCTTGAGAATACAATCAGAGTTTTTAATGAACTGGCTTGTACTCCTGATGAGTGCCTGAGATGTGCTATTTCTTTGCTTCGGGATTCAGCATATCAATGGTGGAATACATTGACCTCGGTTGTACCACGAGAACGAGTCGATTGGGATTTCTTCCAGACGAAATTCAGAAAGAAATACATCAGTCAACGATTCATCGATCAGAAAAGAAAAGAGTTTTTAGAGCTGAAACAAGGTCGAATGTCTGTAACTGAATACGAGAGAGAGTTCGTTCGACTCAGCAAATATGCTCGCGAATGTGTTTCTACCGAAGCAACAATGTGCAAAAGGTTCGAAGATGGGCTAAATGAAGAAATTCGACTATTAGTCGGAATACTTGAGCTGAGAGAGTTTGTAGTTCTCGTTGATCGGGCTTGTAAAGCCGAAGAGCTTGCTAAAGAAAAGAGAAAAGCTGATTCTGAATTCAGAGAAGCTAGAAAAAGGTTTGCGGGTAAACCGTATCAGTCTGGATCCAAAAGATCAAAGGATTTTCATCCTCGTCCTGCTGCTTCTACAGGCACATCTATCCGAGAGAAAAGTGTTAAGACTCCTCATTCGAGACCTCAGACGACTTCTGTAGCTAGTGCGGGTAGTGTGAGAATTCCCAGATCAGAGTGCAAGCATTGTAATAGAAGGCATTTTGGAGAGTGTCGACTGATGAGTGGGGCATGTTTTCGATGTGGATCGTTAGATCATTACTTGCGTGATTGTCCTGAAAGATCTGTACCTGATAGAGAACAGTCGACTAAGAAAATAATGTTGCATCGAGAGGTAAACCGTCGCGAAGTGTTGGGAACCAAAGTGGAAATCGCAATGTGGCGAGAGATGCTAATGTGAAATCTGAGATGCGTACTCCTGCGAGAGCTTATGCAATACGTGCACGCGAGGAAGCCTCGTCGCCTGATGTTATTACCTGTACTTTTTCTCTCTATAACACTGATATTGTTGCGTTGATAGATCCTGGATCAACTCATTCATATATCTGTATGAAATTAGTGTATGAAAAGAATTTAAGTGTTGAGTCTACGGAATATGTAGTTAAAGTATTAAATCCATTAGGAAACTCTGTGTTAATTGATAAGATATGTAAGAAATATCCATTGATGACTCGGGGACATTGTTTTCTGGCTGATCTGATGCTCCTCCCTTTTGACGAATTCGATGTAATACTGGGCATGGACTGGCTAAATGCGCATGAGGCTATTGTGAATTATCGAAGTAAGAGTATAGAATTGAAATGTCGGAATGGTGAGATTCTTCGAATTGAATCAAACGATTCGAATGAATTACCGATAGTGATTTCTGCCATGAGGGCTCAGAAGTATGTCAGAAAAGGCTATGATGCGTATTTAACGTATGTGATGAATTCTAGCAAGACAAAATTGAAAATTGAGTCTGTACCAGTTGTTTGTGAGTTTTCAGATGTTTTTTCGGAAGAATTACCGGGTTTACCGCCGATTAAAGAAGTTGAATTCGGTATTGAATTGTTACCGGGCACTACTCTGATATCAATTGCTCCATACAAGATGGCACCGACTGAGCTAAAAGAGCTGAAAGCACAGTTACAAGAATTGACGGATAGAGGTTTCGCGAGACCGAGCTTTTCACCTTGGGGTGCTCCCGTATTATTTGTGAAAAAGAAGGATGGATCAATGAGAATGTGTATTGATTATCGACAGTTGAATAAGGCGACAGTGAAGAATAAATACCCTCTTCCGCGGATTGATGATTTATTCGATTAGTTAAAAGGAGCTATTGTATTTTCAAAGATTGATTTGAGATCGGGTTATTACCAGTTGCGAGTTAAAGATTCAGATATACCGAAGACTACTTTCAGAACACGATACGGACATTTTGAGTTTCTGGTCATGCCTTTCGGTTTACCAAATGCTCCGACAGTGTTTATGGCCTGATGAACCGTATATTCAGACCGTATTTAGACAGATTTGTTGTAGTATTCATTGACGACATTCTGATCTATTCACGTGATGAGGAAGAGCATACTGAGCATCTGAGAATTGTGTTACAAATTCTGAGAGATAAGCAGTTGTTTGCCAAATTCAGCAAATGTGAATTTTGGCTTCGAGAAGTCAGATTTTTGGGTCACATTGTTTCTGCGGAAGGCATCAGAGTAGATCCGAGTAAAATATCTGCTATTATAGACTGGAAACCCCCGAGAAACATATCTGAGATTAGAAGTTTTCTGGGATTAGCGGGATATTACCGAAGATTTGTTAAAGATTCTCGATTGTTACAGAAAGATGTGAAATTCGAGTGGACTGATAAATGTCAGCAGAGTTTCGAACAGTTGAAACCCCTGTTAACAGAAGCTCCGATTTTAGTTCAACCCGAATCGGGGAAAGAATTTGTTATATACAGTGATGCATCTATTATCGGACTGGGCTGTGTATTGATGCAAGATGGGAAAGTCATAGCTTATGCCTCCCGACAGTTAAAGCCGCATGAGAAGAATTACACAACGCATGATCTTGAGTTAGCTGCTATAGTATTTGCATTAAAGATTTGGCGTCATTACTTATATGGTGAGAAAAGTAGAATTTTTACCGATCATAAAAGTCTGAAGTATCTGATGTCACAGAAAGATTTAAATATGCGACAGTGGAGATGGCTCGAACTACTAAAAGACTACGAATTTGTAATTGATTATCATCCAGGGAAAGCTAATGTTGTAGTTGATGCGCTAATCGAAAGTCTCTGTTTACTCTGCGAGCTTTGAATGCTCAAATGACGTTATTTGATGATGGATCTATTTTAGCTGAGCTAAAGGCTAAACCGTTGATTCTGCAGCAAATTTTCGAAGCTTAAGGAACTAATCCTGATCTGCAAGCTAAACGACTTCACTGTGAGTCTAATTCTGATTCTGACTTTTCTATAAGGAACAATGATTGTTTAATGTTTCGAAATAGAATTTGCATACCGAAAAATAGTGAACTCATACAGAAAGTTCTACACGAGCATATGACAGTCGATTTTCAGTTCATCCGGGTAGCACTAAGATGTATAGCGATTTGAAATAGCAATATTGGTGGTCAGGAATGAAACGTGACATACCAGAATTCGTATCGAAATGTTTGATCTGTCAGCAAGTTAAAGCTGAACATCAGGTACCGTCAGGTTTATTACAGCCTATTATGATTTAAGAATGGAAATAGGACAGAGTCACTATGGATTTCGTACCTGGATTACCTCTGACTTTGAAGAAGAAAAATGCAATCTGGGTTATCGTTGACAGATTGACGAAATCTACACATTTTATACCGGTACGTACTGATTACTCTCTAGATAAATTAGCGAAACTATATGTATCTAAAATTGTGCGATTACATGATATACCGTTATCCATTGTGTCTGATAGAGATCCGAGGTTTACTTCGAGATTCTGGAAGAAGTTTCAAGAGGCTTTGGGAACGAAATTGAGTTTCAGTATAGCATTTCATCCCCAGACCGACGATCAGTCTGAAAGAGTTATTCAGATTCTGGAAGACATGTTACGGTGTTGTATTATTGAATTCGAAAGTAATTGGGAGAAATACTTACCTCTGATAGAGTTTGCATACAATAACAGTTTTCAGACGAGTTTAATGATGGCTCCATATGAAGCATTATATGGTCGTAAATGTCGAACACTGCTATACTGAACAGAATTGAGTGAGAGAAAGTTACACGGGGTTGATCTAATCCGAGATACAGAAGAAAAAGTAAAAGTAATACGCGATAATTTAAAAGCAGCTTAAGATGACAGAAATCATACGCAGATTTGAAACGGAAAGAAATAAAGTTTCAGGTCGAAGACAGAGTATTTCTGAAAGTATCACCATGGAAGAAAATTCTTCGTTTTGGCAGAAAAGGAAAGTTAAGTCCTCGTTTTATCGGGCCGTATGAAATTGTGGAACGAATTAGACCTGTAGCTTATTGATTATCGTTACCGTCTGAGCTTGAAAAGATTCACGACGTATTTCACGTTTCAATGCTTCGACGATACCGATCTGATTTGTCTCATGTCATTTCTCCCATAGATGTGGAAATACAGTCTGATCTATCTTACAGCGAAGAACCGATTAGAATTCTGGCTCGAGAAATCAAAGAATTGAGAAATAAGTGTATAGCACTTGTAAAAGTTCTCTGGTGTAAACATGGAATAGAGGAAGCTACATGGGAACTCGAGGAAACTATGCGAAAACAATACCGAAATCTGTTTATTGGTAAGATTTTCGGGACGAAAATCCCTAAAGGGGGGAGAGTTGTAACAGCCCACTTTATACCCTAGTCGGAACGAGTGGTTTTGGGACCACTTAACCGAGTCAAAATATTATTTTAAATGCTTTAATATGTTTTACAGTATGATAGATATATGGTGTGAAAGTTTCGTATTGAAATTTTACTGTCTGATCGGTTAATTTGATAAAAAGGATTAAATCGCATAAAGCGATAAATTAGGGTTCTATTTGGTAAATGGCTTATTTGAGCATGGCTTTATAAAAGGAGGTACTTGCATGACAATTATGCCATTTTTAATTGGAGTGGTTGGTAATGGACCATTATGTCCATGTTTTATAATGTTTTATAATTATTTTACAAAGGTTAAAATAGTCATTTAGCTATATTATATGTTTTAATTAAGAAAAAAACCATGAAAATGCTTTCATAATTTCATGTTCTTCACCGATTATACAAAAGCAAAAGAAGGGTTTTAAAGCTTTCCAACATTCGGTTATTTCAAGCTTAATTCAAGGTTCGTTTTTATCCTGTTTTCGATAATTTTTACGTTTTTGAGATCGTTGCTTCGTATATTTACCGACCCGTACCTCAATTTTTGATTTTGATTATGTTTTTGAAAAATGCTATTGATGAATCCTTAATATATTGATAGATTTTGATGAATTATTGTATATTATGTGAGAAAATACAAGAATTTTAAAGTAAATTTTGATGAAAATGAGTTTAAGGATTTATTTGCAAAAAGATAGAATTTTTGAGGTTAAATTTGTGATTAATTAAAAGATATATGCTTGTATAAGCCCTTTGAATATTCGGCTATGGTAAATTTGGGGATTGATTGTGTAATTTGCCATTTGGTGTTAAAAAGGGCTAAATTGCAAAGTGTTGAAAGTATAGGGGCTAATTTGCAAATAGGTCAAAATATATGTTTTTGGATTGAATTGAATATGTGAGTTAGTAAATAGCTGAATTTGATTTAATTTAGATAAAGACGATCGAATCCCGGAACTTGATCGGGGAAAACGGAAAATAGACGAGTAAATACGGGATTTCGAGGTAAGTTCGTATAACAAATTTAATGTATTTATATATGTTCATACGTATTGTTATTTGAAATTATGAAATGCTAGATGATTAAATAGCCTAATGGAACGAGTATATATGAGATTAAAATAGAAATGTTAAATTGTTACAAGTGATAGATTGAATACCGAGCCTCGTTAGAACCGTAGAAGTCGATAGGATACGAGTGACATGTCAGTAGGGCTACAGGGTGGTTCGAGCTCCTATATTTGTTGCGGACTCACCACGTGCTCATGAGCTACAGATTTATCCTTCGGGATTACATATTCAGCCTACGGGCTTACCGATTATCCTTCGGGATTATATGTTCAGCCTCCCGGCTTCCCGTACAGGCTCGAAAGAGCATATATGACGCATTGACGGATTACAGGTTATATGTATATACACTGTGTGTTTATCACCCGAGTATCTTTCGATGTTCTTATAGGTTCAACGGGCAATTACCGATACATGTTACATGAAGATTGAATGATATATGTATTACATGTTATATGAGACATGAGAATTACATGGATTATATGGTATAAGTTATATGAAATACATGTACAAGTATTTGAGCAATGATATGATACATGAATGTTGTGGTTGGTACATGAATGAATTTATATGTTACATGAACTAACAAGTGTATACTTGTGAAATAGGCAACTTGAATATATGAATTGAATTGGCATTGTTGTTGTAATTATCGCATTGATTCGGTAAGGTTTAATCTCTATATTATACGGACTTACTAAGCTTTAGAAGCTTACTCTGTTCATTTCTTTCACTGTCTTATAGATTCGGAAGCTAGCTCAGATATCGGACGAGTCGGGGATCGCTATCACACTATCAATTAAGCTTCGGTACTTTTGAGTATTTTGCAAACGTTTGGTCATGGCATGTATAGGCTAGTACTTTTGTGAACATGATATATTTTGGTAAATGATCAAGCTATGAGATGTGGCTTGGGTCATATATGAATATAATCAAGTACTTAGTTGTCCTTTAGCTATATGTGCTTATGGAAAGATAAGGGATTTTGATGAGGTTATAAGCTTGCATAATTGATGTGTATATATGTGTGAAAGAGTGCATGGAATTGGTCGTTTAGGCCTTTGAGTTGGTGTGCTTGATTTGTGAATGAATTGAGATGATTTTGGGTCTATTTTGTGCTTGAATTGGTATGTTTTAGGTTGGTAGAATGGCATGAAATGTTGTTGGTTAATGGCTAGTAGAAATGACCCATATTGGGTGGCAAATTGGCTTAAACCAAGCCTATATTTGTGCCACACGGCTAGGGAACACGGGTGTGTGTTTCGACCATGTGTCCCCTTCACCTTGATGTTTTGGTCAGTTTTGGTACACGGCTTAGACACATGGGCGTGTCTGGTAACTCATAGCCGTGTGAAATTTGGCAGTAGAGTCACACGGTCTGCTCTATTTTGTACACGGGCGTGTCTGGCAGCCGTGTGATATTTGACAGTTTCGACCACGGGGTGAGGGCACGGACGTGCCTAGGCCGTGGATGACACACGGCCTAACCCCATGGGCATGTTGAATAGCCGTGTGGGGTAAGTCAGATTCAACCACGGGCTGAAAGGTTACCGTGTGAGAAGAACACGGGCAAGGGGCACGGCCGTGTGTCCCTAACTTTGAAAATTTTGTAAATTTTCTCCTATCTTTTAGCATGTTTCCAATTAGACTTCCAATAGTTATATGCATCCTTTTTTGATCAATTGAAGCATGTTCTGATGATTGATGATACGTGATGAATCTTGATTAAAAAGTTTAAAATTTTTACTATTCCGATAAATGTTACAAGTCCGGTAATGCCCCTTACCTACTCCGGCGACGGTTACGGGATAGGGGTGTTACAGCTTGTCTCGCCTTCTCGTCTCGATTACTCGCGTTTGGTTGAGAGTCATTCAGCGTTGTCCCTTGCGTGGGAGCAGGCGCTATGCTCTCAACATCATCGGCCACGGCTCGATTGGGATCGGGATCCATTCACTATATGAAAAACACATTTCAATGTTAGAAGCCACCACACTATCGTATTAACACAAAATGACATGTATAGCTAGACTCACATATGCAACGTTAGTCCTAGAATCGACTAAACCGTAGCTCTGATACTAATAAAATGTAACACCCCTAACCCGTATCCGTCGCCAGAATAGGGTTACGAGGTATTACTTAACTAAATAGAACTTACAGAGGTTTATAGATACATACCAGACATAAATTTCAAATGTGCACCAATACCAAAAATAAACTACTTTAATTTGACTACAACCGAATATGTTCCAATTCACTAATATGATTCAATCCATACAAACATATCTCAATAGTTTACCATAAGTGCACTATCAAATTTATAAAGTAATTATACATCAATGAGTATAGCCAAATTTTTCTTAGTAGCAAAGCAACCTATTTTTTTAAGTCAATTTCCACATTTATCAACATCAAATACTTATGCTATTTCATTCAAACTTATGTGAATAACATAATTCTATTTGCTCTTTCAACTACTTGACATAAGTACTAAGTAACAAATCGCATAACTTCATCAAACCGTACATTCCTATTTAGGAACTAATAAGCCATTTTCACATGGCTAGAATATTTACAAATCAAAATATAATTCGATTCAAAAGAGAGATCTTAGCCTATACACGCCATTGTTTCAAAATAAACTATCGAAAGTACCAAAAATAACGACGATAGTGTGGGTGACTTAAGCTTGAATCCCCGAGCCTGTAGCTTCAAAACGAGATCTATAAAACAGAGGAACAAAAACACTCGAAGTAAGCTAAATAGCTTAGTAAATCTTAAGTAATTTTAAACACATTAAATATGTATTCAAAAGCTAAGTAAAATATCATTAGACTGAAGAGGCGTAACCACAGTTGTACACATAAATATATTGACATCTCACTTACTCCAGATTTAAAATCACATATTCGTATCATCTTATAGCACATGGTCATTCATTATATCGATTCAATAGGATTAATCGAAGACATCGTATTAACATCCACTTTCACAAGGCCGAATATGCATGTACACATATATAGTCACTTCACATTTAAAACATTCTTTCTTATTTCAAGGCAACTTACATACAATTTTGACTATCATGAATAATATCATATGAATTGAATGTTCACAACGAACAAATCCATAATTCAATTAGAATCATCCTCATATAAATAGGTAAGTATCACATACCTGGATAACTTAATGCTTAATGCGATTTCAGTTCACCATTTTAACACAGGATGTCATAATCATATGCTTTTACCACTTCACCGGCACTTAGCTTGCTGGACACAAGACCCGAGTTTTATCACCGGCATAAAGCCTGCTAGACTTTTTAAGTCTCAAATTTCTTCACCGCCATTACGCATGCTAGGCTCAAGGCTCGATAATTATATCACCAGCATTATGCCTGCTAGGCTCGAAGCCTGATATTATGTCACCGGTATTATAGCCTGCTAGGCTCGAAGCTCGAATATTATGTCACTGGTATTATAGCCTGCTAGGCTCGAAGCCCGAATATTATCGTATGATAAATATATCACCAAGTTTCATACATATCAAATCATATGCTATTAGATTTCACATAGCTTACTCATAAATAAATTATTTCCTTCACTCCAATTTATGAACATATCACACACTTTAGCTTCTTTTCATAATAGCCATTCGGTAATAACCATAGCACTTCTAAAACTTACTTACCATTTAGTCATGTACACATATCTATTATACATTTTCCATTCCTTATGTATGTAACATTCGGCAATACATTTACATAATACCAAATATTTATTTATCAAGATTTAACATGTCACTTTCACAACATATGTTTCAACTTCATATATATCCGAACATACACATTTGTACAAAGGCATTACATTCAATTTCCATACCTCAATTACATTCGGCAATCACACATAAATCATATCATTCTCTTAACTATTTTCATTTAATCGTTAAGCATATAAAATCAAGTTTAATACTTAAGAACTTACCTCGATAATTATCGAACGTAAATTTCGGCTATTCAATCAATTTCCCCTTTCCACGATCTGAATTTGTTTCCTTGACTTCTTGAGCTTAATTAAACAAATGAAATAGTTCAATTACCCATTTAATTTATCATTTCAAATTTAAATAAATTCAAACACATAAAGCTTACGACACTTTCATTTCTTTGATTAATTAAAACTCATGGTAAAAATTTATACATATTATGGGACATCATTAATCCCATTATCAATAACGAATCAAATATTCCCCACAATAAGGTACATTCGGCATGATAACATATTTTCACAAAATTAAATTAAATTACATCACAAGCCTCAATCGGCCATCTCAAAGAACATCAATTAAATCATCCTTTAATATTAAAATAATATCTCATGTGTACTCATCCCAATTAACCGAATGTACTTTAGTTCCAAATTTTATCTTTAACAATTTACTAAGCTCCAAACTCAATTATAATTATACACATATCATTTGAAGCATTTAACATCAATTCACTATACAATTTAATCATAGCCGAATGCTATATAAGATCATCAAAACATAGCATAGATTAACTCACATATCCACATTTCAAAATATCACAAATGGTTCAAGTCATTCTCTAAGAGCACATTCGGCAATTTGCTAAGTCCAATTTATTATCAAACCACACCTTATAACATTTAGTTTAAGATGTCTTAAATTGCAACAGAGCTGAATATCTTCTAGCTCTTGAACTCCTCTTTGACCCATTTGTCAAGCTTCCAATTTAACTTAACTATGTATAAACATCATTTAAACATCCAACACCAAATTCTTTGCACAAATGAATATAACCGAATACTCCTTTTAGCTAAATGAGCCACACAAAACACAATTTGTACTATTTAAGCTTATTAACTTATAATCACATGGATTTAACACCATAATGTCCATTAAACACTCATAGTTAAAATTAACTAGTTTATAATCACCCAAAACCACTTCTCATTACACAAACATCAACTAATAATGACTTAGTACACTTTTAACCATAACCGAATACATACCTCATCTCATACTCAAACAATTATACATTCACAACTCAATTCATTTAATTAACACAAAATTCTATCAATTCAAGGCTCAAATTAACAAAAACATGCTTTAATTTTAGCCAAAAACAATTTCCTTTCCCAATAGTTCATACACGGCAAATTCAACTAAAATCTCTTAGAAATGGTTTCAACTTGATCATTCATTGACATTGCATACATTCGATCATCCAAAGATCAAAATTAACATCCAATTTTTACATTTTTAACCATTTGCCAAATGCTATTATCTCAACAAATTTCAAAATTTTAACATGGGCTAAGTAAGGGACTTAGCAACTAACTCAAATGCACAAAAATTTCAAGAATTAACATGAATTACATACCTTAATTAAAGCTAGAAGATGACTGAATGCCCTTGATGTTCTTCCCTTTTTTTTTTCTTGCTAGTTTCGGCTAAAGAAGAAAGCCATGGAGCCTAACTTTGTTTTTATCACCAATTCCTCTTTTATTTAATATTAATTCATATTATAACATCACATATTTTATTTTTTTCTAATATAAACTACACAAAATGCCAAACCTCCCTCATCATTACCGTCCACTACCTATAAAGTGGCCAAATTGACATGCAAATCCCTTACAATGCTAACCATATACAATTTGGCCTATTCAATTTTTACCTATCACATTTTTATGGTTTATCAATTAAGTCCGTTTTTAATAATTTGACATTCAAATAACAAAGTTAAAGCACCAAATTTTCACACATAGCGAGTCACATAATAAAACATAGAAAATAATATTTTTTTGAAAATTTTCTGACTCGGTTTAGTGGTCCCAAAACCACTTTTCCGATTAAGGTCAATTTAAGGCTGTCACAACTCTCCCCCTTTAGGGATTTTCGTCCTCGAAAATCTTACCAATGAATAGGTTAGGATATCGTTCTCTCATCGAGTCCTCGAGTTCCCATGTTACTTCTTCAACCCCGTGTTTGAACCACAACACTTTCATTAACAAAATTTTCTTATTCCGCAATTCCTTTATCTCGTGAGCTAAAATGTGAACCGGTTCTTCCTCGTAACTCAAATCGGACTGAATTTCAATTTTTGATGGATGTATCACATGTAAGGGATCGGATCTATACCGACGAAGCATTGAAACATGGAAAACATTATGGATCTTTTTTAGTTCGGGTGGCAAATTTAATCAATAAGCAACCGACCCAATTCTTTCTGAAATCTCATATGGTCCGATAAATCTCGTACTCAATTTACCCTTACGGCTGAATCTGAGCACCTTTTTCCACGGTGAAACTTTAAGAAACACTTTGTCGCTAACTTCATACTCTATATCTTTCCGTTTCAAATCTGCATATGATTTCTGACGGTCTGATGCTGTTTTTAGACTTTCACGAATCACTTGAACTTTCTGTTTGGCCTCTTTAATCAAATTAACACCGTAAATTTTATTCTCACTAAGCTCGGTCCAAAACAACAGCGTACGACATTTGCGGCCGTATAAAGCCTCGTAAGGTCCCATTTTGATACTTGATTGAAAACTATTATTGTATGCAAATTCAATCAAAGGTAAGTATCGTTCCCACAAACCACTAAGCTCAAGGAGGCAACATCCCAACATATCCTCGAGTATCAGAATAATTCGTCTGGATTGACCATCGGTTTGGGGATGAAAAGCGGTACTAAAATGCAACTTAGTACCCAAAGCTTCTTGCAATTTCTTCCAAAACCGCGATGTGAATCTCGGGTCTCTATCTGACACAATAGAAGTAGGCACCCCGTGCAATCTCACAATCTAAGAAATGTACAATTCAGCTAACTTATCGAGTGAATAATCAGTACGAACAGGGATAAAATGAGCTGACTTTGTCAATCTATCAACGACAACCTAGATTACATCTTTCTTGCTCGGTGTCAACGGTAAGCCCGATACAAAGTCCATTGTAACACGATCCCATTTCCACTCAAGTATCATAATCGATTGAAGCAATCCCGAAGGCACTTGATGCTCGGCTTTCACTTGTTGGCATATCAAACATTTCAAAACAAAATCAGAAATGTCTCATTTCATACCGTGACACCAATATTGACACTTTAGATCGTTGTACCTTTTCGTGCTACCCAGATGAACTGGCATTCGACTATTATGAGCTTCATTCAAAATCATTGAAATAATCTCTAAATTTCTCGGAATAAACAATCGATCTCTAAACCTCAAGCAATCATTGTCGTCAATCTGAAGTTCTGAATTCTCATTCGAATTACACTAAGCCTGTTTAGCAACCAAATCGTCTTCGGTTTTCTGAGCTTCACTGATTTGTCGTAATAACATTGGTTTTACTTTTAATTCTGCTATCAACATATCGTCAGCGGACAAAGACAGGTGAACATTCATATCTCGAAGGGTAAATAGTGATTTTTGACTTAGAGCGTCCGCAATCACGTTGGCCTTTCCCAGATGATAATCAATGACAAGCTCGTAATCTTTCAATAATTCTAACCACCGTCGTTGTCTCAAATTCAAATCTTTCTAAGTCATCAAGTATTTGAGGCTTTTATGATCGGAATAGACATGGCACTTCTCTTCGAACAAATAATGGCGCCAAATTTTCAAAGTGAAAACAATGGCAGCTAACTCGAGATCATGGCTCGAATAATTTTTCTCGTGAGGTTTTAACTGTCTCGAGGCATAAGAACCGACTCTACCTTCTCACATCAAAACACAGCCCAAACCATTCAAAGAGGCATCACTATAAATCACAAATTCTTTACCGGATTCCAGCTGATCTAACACTAGAGCTTCGGTCAAAAGGGCTTTCAACTGATTGAAACTTTTCTGACACTTTTCTGACCATTCGAATTTGACATCTTTCTGAAGCAACTTTGGCAACGGTGTTGCTATCATCGAGAAGGCTTTCATGAACCTTCTATATTACCCGGCAAGTCCTAAAAAACTCTGAACTTCTGAAACATTCCTCGGAGGCTTCTAATCAAGTATAGCTGATATTTTGCTCGGATCAACTCAAATAGCCAATACGGATACCACATGTTCCAATCAAACATAGAAAATAATATTTTTTAAAAATTTTCTGACTCGGTTTAGTGGTCCCGAAACCACTTTTTCGATTGGGTTCAATTTAGGGCTGTCACAAGATGACCATGAGTAAAAGTGGAACTGTGTGCAATTATGATGATACTATTTTGAGGATATATTGTGAAGAATTATAAAAGCATGTTAATGAATTTGCTTATTATTTGCATACGTACTTAGTAAGTTAAAATGCTTACTCCCTTCCTTTCCTTTTTCCTATAGTATCACAGATGCTAGCTCGAGTTGGAGGTCACTGGAGACTCAATCACACTATCAAGCTATGGGTCGATATAAAAAGGTTGTCAAGCATTTATAGTCTATGGCATGTATATGGATTTGAGTGTGTGTATATTTGTTATTATGAGTTGGCCTAAGTAAATAGGCTATGCCCTTTGAAAAATTTAGTATTGTATAAAATCATTTGAGGGGCTAATATTAGCTATGTTATAAGTTTATGCTGAGGTGTTCCATAAATGAGTGTGCTTGTATGTGTGTGAATGAATGAAGGTACGAATTTGGTGTGTGGCATGTGAGTGATTGTAAAAGATACATGATTTGGGTGAGTGAGTGTGCATGATGTTGAAGTGTTAATTATGGCATAATAGTGATGGTGTAAGTTGCATGTGGTTAATGGTTAAGTTGTGTGTGATGATGTGCATGATTAATGTGTCAATGAATAATGAATTTATGTATTGAATGTGGCCAATTAAATGCCTATAAATGTCAATTTATGTGATGATGAAATTAGTATAAGTGTGTAAGTGTTATTGGTTGAAAGAGGGCTTGGAAAATAGCCTCACTTTCATTTACATGGGTGGCCACACGGCCTAACACATGGGCATGTGACTTTGCCATGTGACCCTAAATAAATGATGATGTCATAAACAGAGAGTTACACGGGTCGAGGACACGGGCGTGTCCTGAGCCACACGGGCGTGTGTGACCACACGACCTGCCTACATGGGCATATGACTCTCCAAAATAGGAAAATTTTCCAAGTGATTCAAAGGTTTCAGAAATTCTCAGTTTGGTCCCTATCCACTCTCGATGTATGTTTTGGGCCTTGTAGGCCCATATTAAGGACATCATGAGTATGAGTGAAAAGTTTTATGAGTGAAAAGTTTTAAATTTGAAAAGAAATTTGTGACTCGAAAATGATCAGTTACATGTATGTTTAAGTCTGGTAACATCTCGTATTTTGTTTCAACGTCAAACACGGGTAAGGGGTGTTACATTTTGTGGTATCAAAGCTATAGTTTAGTCAGTTCTCGAACTACCATAGCATGTGTGAGAGAGTCTAGTTATACATGCCATATGTGAATGGTGATAGTGTGATAGCTCTCGACCCCAATGACATTGTTTTGTTAAGCAGAGATGCTTTCCAACCGAGCTATCATCAATAATTTGGAAAGGGAATAAGTAAGTTCATATAATTTAGTGAAAATATTGATTTGTTGAAAAGAACCTTTGTGATTTGAGTGATATGTATGTCTTAATGGAATACGGTGGATTAGCCAACAGTGGAGGAATATGAGTAAAATGTTATCGTTTTAATTGAACATTGTATTTCAATGAATCAGAGTGATTCTTTGCAGAGGATAAAGTGAAAATTTATGTTGTGATGGGCTTATCATGATTTGGTTAATATTCATATGTGATAATATTGAATGTGTTACCAAAATATTTGAAAGTGTGTCTATGATGAGTTGAAATCTAGGGATGTATGAATCAAAAGGTGTGATATTATATTGATTCGAAATGCTGTGCTGTATATGTGTATGTATGAGAGTCAAAATTTTAAAGGCTTTACGATCTTCACCCCCTTATTGGCATTTTGAGATGTGTTATTCGATAGTTGAAATTTACTCAGCTGTTTTTATTAGAATGAGTTGATTTGTTGGGATGTGATTTGAGTTATATGTATTTAAGTATGTCTTCAGCTAAGAGAATGAATTTTGTGCATTCACGAGTGTATAGACGGATAGTCTGAATGAAGAATTGATATTCTTAAAAGCATGATATAAGAAAAAACCTATTAGATTCGTTTTAAAATGGGTAATGTTATTCTGAATGAAAGCTGTTCTGTTAATAAAGTTATCACAATTTTGAAAGTTTGAATGGTCTGGGCATGCTAGGAAAACTGAAGCAATTGAAGGTATTATTAATTGAAGCTCTTGTTTTGAGTTCAGTTTGAATTGAGTAATGAATTTATGATTTTTCAGTGTTGCACTAGTGATCGGATTAGAATGTGTTTTATTGCTAGAATATAAGGTAATGGTTCACGTTCTTAGACGGTTAATGTCATATTAAAAAGAACTGTTCAACTAGTGATTTAGAGATGGTCACTATTATGTCTGTAATGAGAATTTGTTGACATTGTTTGTTCGACGAAGATTGCCATATGTTGTCTGATCTCAAGAGTTTAATGTATTTAATGGCATAGAAAGATCTGAGTTTAAGATAGTGTTGATGACTTGAGCTATTGAACGATTGTGAGTAATTATTGATTGACCTGTGGGGAGGCAAGTATAGTTACAGATGCTTGTATGGAAAATCCTCGTTTATTTTGTGCGAGTTGGTTACTCGATTGATCTTATTTGATGGTGGTCCAATTTTAGCTAAAAAAAAAGCTAAAGTGATGTTTTCTTTGTAAGTTTCAGAAACTCAGAAATGTGTTTGTAAGTGATAAGCTAAATGAATACAGTGAGGATCGACATTTGAATCTGAACTTCAGGTTGGACTTGATTCATGTTATTATTATTCCGAAATGAAATTTGTGTACCAAAGAATCCGAGGCTTATGCAGAGAGTTTCTGTTTAGGGTTTATCGTAGTATCTTGTTCGCTCATTCAAAGGGAGATGAAAGTACAGTAGTTTGAAGTAAATGTTTTGGTATACGGATATGAAACTCGATATTCTTGATTTTTGTGTTCAGATGTTGTGTTGTCATCAGAGTTAGGTCAAATGTCAAGTACAATGAGGACTGTTACAGTCAACGATGATTTGGGTGTGATATTGAATAAAGATAATGTGGGTTCTATATCAGGATTCCTCTTATTCATGGAAAAGGAGAGTTGTTATTTGAATTGTGGTTGATTAATAATGAAAATCCGTATGATTATTTCAGAATTCGAGGGTGATATCATTGGTTATTAAGACAGCTACAGGAAACTGTGTATGAAACTAAGTCGAATTATGATTCTGATAAAAACTGAAAGCAATTATGAAAATTTGAAAATAGTTTTCGACTAACATAGAAGTTATACAAGGTTGGAACTTAGTTATATTGGATTTCACTTTGATAGCAGAGTGTTTCTGAAAGCAATGCTTCGAAGAGGATTGTTTGTGAATGTTTAAGAAATTTTGAGAAAAGTTATTGGATCTCTTTACTGGTAAGATTTTCTGGGACAAAAATCCCTAAAGGGGGAAGAATTGTAATAGCCCAATACAGGACCAAAATAAAATAGGGGTTATGAAACCACAAATCTGAGGTCAAAATATTTATTCCAATTGAGTTTAAAATTTATTGTGTGTTTGAAATGTTGTGTGAAAATTTCGTTATGAAATTTTATTATTTGGGTGCCTAATTGATAATTTGGACTAAATTGCAAAAGGAGTAAATGTGCATTCTAAAAGGTAAAGGTGTTTAATTGAAATGGGTTTTTAAATTGGAGGTCATTATGTAGTAATTAGACCATTATATTTTGAGATGGACAAAAATGGACATGAATAGTAAAAATTTGAAAGAAAGGTCACCAGGGAAATTTGGTCATTTGGAAATTAAATAACCTAAAAGACAAAATAAAAGCCAAAAAGGCTTGTTCATCTTCTTCATGGTCGAATGTAGCATGGGGGAAGCCATTGTAACACCCCTTACTAGAGTCTGACGCTGAGACAAGGTACGAGGTGTTACCGTACTTAAACATGCTTGAATACACCAAAATCAAGCCTTACTTTTCACTCTAATTTAAAAATTTTTCAAATGAACTATTAATACCTTTATTACGATCCTACGAGGTCCAAAACTTACACCAAAAGTGGTTTGGAACTAATCTGGGAATTTTAGGACTCTTTGAAAAATTCTGCTTGAAACAGGCCTACAAGCTCGTGTGAGGTGGGACATGCCCGTGTGGGTCATTACCCTGTGGAGGACTCTGACTCAGAACACTATAACATCTTGGGTTCACACGACCAAGACACACGCCCATGTGCTTAGCTCGTGTGCAATATTGACTTAGCCCCCAAAACAACTTGGGTTTAACACGGCTAAAGCACACGCCCGTGTGCTTTGCCCGTGCTTAACACTGACTTAACTAAATTGGATGCAGGGGACACACGACCTACTAACATGCCCAGGGAGGTCAACTGTGTGTCACACACGGCCTAGGTACACGCCCGTGTGCCCATCTGTGTGCCTATCCGTGTGGACAATTATAGGTTATTTTCCAAGCCTTTTTGCCACCCTGAAACACATCCAACTCATACTAGCTTCAAACTCACAAATCAAGGCATGACCTATATTAAAAATATTCATCATGGAGGCACTCACGTGCCTTCATACATGTCATGAATTTGATCCTCATTGCATAAAGTATAAGTTAGACAAAATTAGCCAATTTCAAAGGCCATTACAACTTGATTCAAGTGATAACAATAGCCAACACATTTAGCTACTCAAAATAACTCATACCAAAGTAACTAAACTTCCTATACATGCTATACAACCAAAAAACTAAAGTAACTAAACTTCCTATACATGTTATACAACCAAAAAACTAACTTTACTATACCAAAATGAATTCTTGGATAGTGTGACTTTGAGCTCCGACTTTGAGTGATTCCCGAGCTAATTCAGAAAATCTACATGGAAAGGGAAATAAATGAGTAAGCATAAAAAAACTTACTAAGTTGAATGAAATAAAATAGCAATAAATGTCATGGAAAGTCATTCAAACGTGGTATCATGGGGTTTATATGACTTCTTACTCTTTCTCTATCTTACTCATTCTTATAACATATTCGTTGAAGACTTACTTACTCTCGTGACTTACTCTTTCCCATGGCTTACTCATTCACATGGTTTGTTCATTCTCATGCCTTACATTTTCATAATTTCTCATGACTTACTCAAACGTACCTGCAATACTCATAATGAAACTTTAGTCTCTCTCGTTAGCTAATCAACTTGGATACATTCACTATTAACATGCTTAGAATATCAAAGGATACCTGTAGTGTCATTCTCTTGGTAAGGCACCAAAGCCATATCCAAGATATGGTCTTACATGGGACTTCAAACTGATGCCAAAGCCATATCCCAGATATGGTCTTACACGGTATCTCATATCGATGTCGATGCCATGTCCCAGACATGGTCTTACACGAGATCATAGAATGATGCCGATGCCATGTCCCAGACATAGTCTTATACGAGATCTCTCTCTTAGATGCCCAAGCCATGTCCTAGACATGGTCTTATAGGGGATTTATGTATTATCTCGGTGTAGCTCATATACAGGACCTCATATGGATGCCAATGCTATGTCCCAGACATGGCCTTACATGAGATAACATCTAGATGCCAATGCCATGTCGCAGACATGGTTTTACATGAGATCTCTGTTCGGTGCCGATGCCATGTCCCAGACATGATCTTACATGGGACCTACAATGCTCATGACATGATTACGGTATCCTTCATATCTTTGATACTTATATGTAATTTTTCTTTCATGTTTCCATCATGTCTTGGTAAAATTCATAATAATAAATTTCATGGAATTATACATAGCTCAAAAATTGGCTTAGCTATAAGTCTCATGAAGCTTCATGGATTCATAGAAAAATCATTACATTTAAACATTTATAAAATATAAGGCTAGATTATTACATACAACTTACCTTAGTTCCTAAACTAGGGCAATTGTTTGATTTAGTCCACTATCTTGCTGTTTCCCCGATTTCGGTCCGGGCTTCGTGTTTCATGATCTAAAACGACAAATTAAGCTAACTTAATACACACATTGGCTAAGTAGCCTATTATTTACACCTTGGCAAATTTTATTTTCTAGGTTACCTAGGCCTAGCTGTATACTGAAATGCACTTATTTACTAGGTTACACAAGCCTAGCCGGACCTTTCATGTGCTCATAGCAGCCCACATTTCTCATCAATTTGTACGTTACTACACATTTACTAACTTTGCAATTTAGTCCCTATTAGGGTTTTTCATGAAAATCACTTAGAGAAAGATGTTTATTACACTTTAAACTTTCATTTCTACCACTAGACATCAAAATAATTTCATGTCATGCATGGGTATATTTTTTTAGCATAAACCCTAGCTCAAATTAGTGGTAGAAATAGCTAGATTAAGCTACGAGGTTTTCAAAAATATGAAGAACATGAAAAACGGGGCTTGAAGTCACTTACTTGGAGCTTGAAAATGAAAGAAACCCTAACTATGGAGGACTCTTCAGATTTGGCACAAGCATGGAGAAGATGGACACTTTTTGCTTTATTTTTCCCTTTTTATTTCTTTAATTTACCAAATGACTAAAATGCCCTATGGTCTTTCTTTAAAATTTTACTCTTCCATGGGCATTTTTGTCCATAGTGCCAAAAATTGGTCAAATTTCCAAATAAGGACTCCTAATTTTTCTAATGCTATTTCATACTTAAACCTTCTAGAAACTCAATTTTGCATCTTTTGCAATTTAGTCCTAAAGGACAACTTAATCACTAATTCATAAAATTTCCTTCATGAAATTTTCTCACTATCATGCAAGTATACCACAAACTTAATAATGATCATGAAATATATTTTCTAATTCAAAATTGTGGTCACAAAACTACTACTGCGACTAGTCCCTAGCTTGGGTTGTTACAATTCTCCCCCCTTAGGGATTTTCGTCCCCGAAAATCTTACTGGTGAATAAATTTGGGTACTAAGCCCTCATGTTTTCCTCAAGCTCCCATGTTGCCTCTTCTACCCCATGTCTTTGTGATAAGCAATAAATTATACATGTTTTTACCTCATGCTTAGCTAAATTCTGGATGAATTATCATTGAAATTATGGAAATTGGTGCTCTTAATCCCTTTATTTCATGTTTTATACTCAGGTGAGCTTAAGGAAGAGAAAAGAGTAAGAACGGGCCAAAAACAAGCAAATTAGGCCCAGTTCAGTAATCAACACAGCCCGGAGGTTCACCACACGGCCGTGTCACACGGGCGTGCCACCTTCGGCTCAAACATGGCCCAACCCCGACTCACACGGCCAAACCACACGGCCGTGCCACCTTAATAGGCCCGAGCATGGCTTGGGTGTAACACACCGAACCCGGCCCAGACGTTATGGCCATGTCCGGTGGGCTACATCACCTATACTTATCCTACGCCGCCTTATTTACTAAGTCCGATGGTGTGTTTTGGAAAGCAACGCTTGATTTTCTATTTTGAAAATCCCTGTTTTAATAACTACTCAGCTTAATCTCTATTTCATTTGTTAAGCGGTTCACTTTAACCTTATTATCTTACTTAGTCTCTTGTAATAACAGGTTGGTTAAGAAAACATTTGTTTAATTTTCGAAAACAGTGCGTAATTATGGATGAAATAGAATAGTTGAAAGTCCCAAGTAAAAACAGATAAAGTGGCCTGATTACAACCCATAGCAAAATAAACCAATAGTAAAAATAATTAAATTAATAAACCAATTAAAAAACGAGTTCAGTCTTCGTGGCCACTCTGAATCCCTCCCAGCAACCAAGTCACGATCTAGGGCTCACCTGCAAGGATGGAAAGAGAGGGGTGAGTTTGGGAAAACTCAGCGTGTGCAGAACCCATCCAAAGCCCAAATTGGCTCAAGCCCACTGGGCCTAAACCCTAACCAATCTCAGTCAGATACTGGGCCAAAGCCCTATTCAGATAGCAGTAAACTGGGCCAAGGCCCTATAACAGATACTGGGCTGAAGCCCTATTCAGATAACAGATTGGCCCATAGGCCCATAACAGTACAGTACCGTAATGCAGTATAAATGCAAACCCAATTGGGGAGACTACTCAACCCACCAACCGCTACACACCACCCGTACCAACCAACACACCATGTGGGGAATAACTCGACCCACCCAGCCCACACACCACAGTCGCAGCATGGCTGCTCAGATAAACAGTATACGAGGCAAAGCCCCTTTCAGAAACAGTACGAGGCATAGCCCCTTTTCAGTAACGTGGCTGTGCCACTCACACTTCCTCCATTATCAAAACCCAACCCATGCAATAGATATATATCATGGCATGCAATAACAGTAACAGTCATGTCAAACAGCATAGTCAATTTTAGCCCTAGGGGTATAACGGTAATTTTCTACCAGGGACAAAACAGTAATTTCTTACCCTAAGGGTATTTCAGTAATTTTGCTCTCATGTTATAGATTTCATGCTTATTACAGTATTTATTAATCACACAGCTATACAGAAGTTCAGTTACCTCAGTTTTTCAGTTTTAGCATTAAGGCCCTAAAACCCCTAATGAGCCCTATTACGCTGATTGGCCCATTAGGCCCATTTAGTCCCGATTTCACATTCGGTTATCTTGTTTTAACTGTTTTCACACCTACAGTCCATAATATTACCTTCAAATCCAGTTTAACTCACATGGGCCCAAATCACCCATTTGGCCCATATTTGGCCCACCGAGGCCCAACTTACCAAAATGCCCAAAATTTAGCGGTCAACACGTCTAACAGTGCCGATTCCAAAACTAACCTTCTCCTTCCAACTTGAGAGCATTCGCATGCTCGCAAGCTATCGAAATACCGAAACTTCGGCATTTCGGCTTTTCGGCTTTTACCGATTTGTGCATGGAAAGGTGTTCGAAACACACACCTGTTTTGCAGTTTCTCCTACGAGATCTCCTATGCGTTAATCCCTACAATCCAATACTTAACTGATTAGACCATATCAACACTTAATCTGAATCGAAAACTTACCCAAAACCTTACTTACACATTCGGCCAACACCCTTAATGGCCTTAATGTTCTTACCTTGACGATTTAGATCCCTTTAGATCTAGATCTGATGTTCCAAAGTCTTCAACCCCTTGCTTGATCACCTTTTCATCCAACTAACACACAAAAGAACAAAGAAAACGGCCTTTTATTTACCAAAAATCCAAAACGACACAACCATTAACTTTAGGGACTTTCGGCTTTTCCAAACATGAAATATCGAACAGATCTGAATGATTAAACACTTACCAACGATTTCTCTTCAGTTCCTATGCAGATCTGATGTAAATCTGACCCTTAAACGTCAGTAGAAACCTTTTCTCTGAGATTTGTAATTTCGGCTATCTCCCTACAACTATGGTGATTTTGGCTTTTTAATAAGAGAAGAAGATGGCGTTTTGGCTGTAGCTTTTGGGTGATGGTGTCGACAATGGTGTGATTAAAGGGAGTGTAGTAATCGGCCACAATAGGTGAAAGAAACAGAGGTGATTCGGCTTACAAGAAATCGGCAAGAAAGGAAGCAGTTTTCGGGATTTCTGGCACTTTGAGCAATCGGTTATGGTTGATTTTAAGAAGAATAGAAGCAAAAGAAAGAGTGGATCTATGCAAGATAGGTATTCGGCTAGGGAAGAGATCAAAGGGAAGAAGAAAAATGAAAAAAACAATGGTGGAGATGGGGAAGGAGAAATCGGCTATGAACTTTCCAGGGAGGCAACTCTTGGCTTTTCTGACAGTAGAAGAGAGGAAAAAACCCTAAGGTGGCTAACCCTAATTGTCATGACAACAAAAAGAAAATAATATAACCCTAGCATTCCCTCTAAAGCAATCGGCCCAAGTCCCTAAAGCCCCTTGCTGAAATTCACCTAAGTTAGGCTCATGCTTGAAAATTAAAAAGAACTCCACGAATACCTTGCAACTCGAACCCTTGTCCTTGATCATTCATTTAGGCGCCACTTTTTTAGGAGCTTAGTGGCACCACCTTGCCACTCAACCAAGGCTCCCTTTGTGACATCTTTTACACGGTTTTTCTTAAAAGCCCACTTAACCAAGTCCCCTTTCACTTGAAAATCCAACTTAATATTTTACCGGGTTTTGACTTAAGCTTGGGCCTTCTATAGACCCATTAACACATGTACATACATTATCAACCTTTAGAACACCAAAATTTTAAAAATTTCACTAAAATTCACAAAACCCGAAAAATCCCGAAAATCAGGGCGTTACATTGGGCCTTGATCCACATGGGCGTGGCACACGGGCGTGTCCCTGTCGTGAGAAAGTTCAATTTCACTCGAAAAAGGTTACGTAGGGGCTAAAAAAGCCATTCTAAACTCTATATAAAGACCCTAGGAGGCAACCTCAAGAGGAGATATTATTTTCCCGCCAAGACGGGAAGTTAAAGGTAGGGAATTACTCGAAAGGAAGCTGATTGTTCCATCTCAAAAGCCGAATTCTCCTTCAAGACTAAAGATCTCCCTTCAAATTCCTACAGGGGTTTTCGGGTTCTTTATATTTTGTTATCATTATTCTTCTGAGATGTTTTCTTTTATAATTATGAACTAAATCCCCCAAATACTTGAGGTGGATGAAACCTAAGACAGATCTTGTTATTATTTTCTCTTGAATTATATGATAAATATTTGATTTGTTCTTAATTGTGTTTTTAACTCTTAAACTGATATTTTCGGGATATTAATTTAAGTCAAATGTGCCTATGTAGAGGAGAAAAGTCCCTGCATAGGAGTAGATCCAACACAATTAAGTGGAGTTGATCGCAATCCTAGAGATAGGACGATGAAAATCTACCAGATTAGGGTCAAACCTAATAAGGGAATCTATAGACCAAGTTAATGCAACATTAAGGGTTTTAATTAGAAAGAGATTTTAATTAATCATCCTAGGGTTAGTTGTTTTTAGTTTCGAGAGAGATATTAGCATAAGTTAGGGATTTCTACGGATCAAGTCAAGTGAATAAATCGTCTAATTCAGGAGTTGATAACAAGTGAAGTCTAGGTGGATTCTCCCTTGAGTATTGTCCAAATCAATCAGTTTTTCCAAAGAGTTTTCCCCAATTTACTTTTTGTGATTTCATAGTTTAGTTTTAGAATTAGTTTAGTTTCATAAAAACCCCTTTTATTTCTGGGTCAAATAATAGAAAGAAAGTTAGTACTAGTACTTTTGGTTCCCTTGGGTACAATATCTCGGTCTTGCCACTAAGCTATACTACTGTTTGATAGGTGCACTTGCCTTAAAATCGTGATAATAGTTAGTTTCTAGTGTGATCATTATTATAAATTTTATTACTTCATATCACGCATATCACTTTGCCATAGAACTTTTACATGGGCTATACTCTTATTCCTCAACTGTTTGACATCCCGAGCCAAAATCTTAACCGGTTCTTCACCATAAGTCATGTTCGGTTGAATCTCAATCTTTATCGGGGTAATCACATGCGAAGGGTCTGATTGGTAGCGTCGTAGCATGAAAACATGGAATACATTATGAATCTTTTCTAATTCAGGCGGTAAAACTGGTCGATAGGCTACCGGCCTTATCCTCTCAATGATCTCATATGGTCCGATGAAACACGGACTTAACTTGCCTTTTCAGCCAAATCTATGGATTTTTCTTCATGGAGAAAATTTCAAGAATACTCTATCCCGACTTGGAACTCGATCTCTTTTGGCTTCATTTTTAAATCGGCATACAACTTTTGTCTATGGGAAGCAACATTCAAATAGTCTCGAATTACTTTTACCTTCTCTTCTGTTTCCTTGACTAGATCAACCCCGTGAATCTGTTTCTACTTAAGCTTAGTCCAATATAAAGGTGTTCGACATTTATGCCCATACAATGCCTCATAAGGCACCATTCTCAAGCTCGACTAAAAAGTGTTGTTATACGCAAATTCAACCAAAGTTAGATACTTTTCCCAACTACCTTGAAATTCCAATACACAACATCTAAGTATATGTTCAAGCACGTGTATTACTCTTTCCGACTGACCATCGGTTTGTGGGTGGAAAGCTATACTAGAGTTTAGCTTTGTATCCAAAGCTTCTTGTAGCTTCTTCTAAAATCGTGACTTGAATCTCAGATCTTTATCCAAAATGATCGATAACGGTACTCCGTGTAGTCTCACAATCTCTAAAAAATACAAGTCAGCCAACTTATCAGGTGAATAATCTGCGTGTACCAGTATAAAATGGCCTAACTTCGTAAGCATATCAATCACAACCTAAATAACATCTTTCTTCTTCGAGGTTGCCGGCAAACCCGTCACGAAATCCATAGCAACAAGGTCCCATTTCTACTCGGGAACCATGATAGATTTTAGTAAACTGGAGGGTACTTGGTGTTCTGCTTTTACTTGCTGACAAATCAAACATTTTGAAACATACTTAGAGATATCTCTTTTCATATTCGGCCACTAATACCATTTCTTCAGATCGTTGTACATCTTGGTACTACCGGGGTGAATAGACATACGACTACTATGTGCCTTATGTAAAATTCTCTGAATAAGTTCATCATTTCTTGGTACACAAAGTCGATCTTGAAACCTTAAATAACCATCCGAATCAATCTAGAAATCTGTATCAGTACCCGATTCACATCAAGCTTTCCTATCTTGCAATTCTTTGTCATTGGACTGTGCTTCACAAATCTCTTGAATGAACATCGGTCTAGCTCTCATCTCTGCTAAAACTGAACCATCATTGGTTAGGGATAATTGCGTGTTTGTGGCTCTCAAAGAAAATAGCAATTTCTGGCTTAAAGCATCGACCACAACATTTGCTTTACCCGGGTGGTAATCAATGGCCAACTCATAGTCCTTTAGTAACTCGAACCATCTTCACTACCGTAAGTTCAAATCCTTTTGCGTCATCAAGTACCTAAGACTCTTATGATCAGTGAACACTCGACATTGCTCGTCATATAAATAGTGCCTCCATATCTTTAGTGCAAACACTATTGCAGCCAACTCCAAATTGTGAGTCAGATAAGTCTTTTTCGTGAGGTTTCAACTGTCTTGAGGCATAAGCAATCACCTTACCTTCTTGCATAAGTACACAGCCCAATCCGTTTAAGGATGCATCACTCTAAACTACAAACTTCTTTTTGGGTTTAGGTTGTACTAGAATGGGAGTTTCAGTAAGTAGGGTCTTCAATTTCTTGAAACTCCATTGGCACTTGTCAGTCCACTAAAATTTAACATCTTTTTGCAAAAGTCTCCTTATTGGAGTAGTAATCATGGAAAATCCCTTGACAAATCTCCAGTAATAACTGGCCAAACCTAAGAAATTTCTTGACCTTAGATATATTTCTCGGCAATTTCCAATCCACAATTGTCGAGATCTTATTTGGATATACTCTATTGCCATCATCGAAAACAATGTGGCCCAAAAATCCAACTTCTTTATGCCAGGATTCACTTTTACTGAATTTGGCGTAAAGTTGCTTGTCACGTAATGTTTGTAAAATTGTCCTCAAGTGCTTGGCATGTCCATCCTCATCACGTGAATACACCAAGATGTCATCAATAAAGACTACAACAAATCTATCTAAGTATGGTCAAAAAATACGGTTCATTAAATCCATGAATACTGTAGGGGCATTGGTCAAGCCAAATGGCATGACAAGAAACTTGTAGTGACCATACCTCGTCCAGAATGCAATTTTTGGCACGTCGGACTCCTTAACTCTTAACTGGTAATACCCAGACCTCGAGTCTATCTTGGAGAACTCTGCGACTCCTTGCAACTAATCGAATAAATCATGATCCTTGGCAAAGGGTACTTGTTCTGTATGGTCAGCTGGTTAAGTTGTCGATAATAAAAGCACAAGCTCATATAGCCATCTTTCTTTTTCACAAATAGTACAGGAGCACCCCACGGGGAATGACTTAGTCTTGTAAAACCTTTGTCTATCAAATCTTGTAGCTGAGATTTTAACTCCTTTAACTCAGTTGGAGCCATTCTATAAGGAGCAATAGAGATAGCTATAGTGCTGGGAGCCAATTCTATGCCAAACTCTACCTATCTAATGGGAGGTAATTCGAGCAACTCTTCCGGAAATACATCTTGATACTTACATACCACTGGCACTGATTCCATTTTCAACTCTGAGTCCTTTGTATTCATTACAAAAGCAAGGTAAGCTTCATACCCTTTTTCTAATACACTTCTGAGCAATTATAGAAGAAATCATCGGAGGCAAGTTCTCAGATCCATCTGATTCAATTTCGAAGAGTTTCACCATTCTCACATTTTAGTTCAATAAATTTCTTGCTACAGCTCACTATCACATCATGGGTTGTTAACTAGTCCATGCCAAGAATTACATCGAATTCATCAAATGGTAAAAGCATAAGATTAGCTGGGAAGCAATGACCTCTAATCATCAAAGGGTAACCTCTATATACTTTGTCTACCAACACTCATTTGCTTAGAGGTCTAGAGACTTTTATCACAAATTCCGTAGACTCTACGGGCATGGTCATGCTAAAAACTAATTTCAAGTAAATATAAGAGTGGGTAGATCCAGGGTCTATCAAAGCAATAATAGAAGTTTCATGAAGAGAAAATGTACCCGTTATAAATTTGGGTGATGACACTACTTCGCAAGTGCAGATGGCATATGTCCTCGCTGGGGATCTACCCTCGGGTCTTGCAGTCTGTTCCTTTGGTGCACCTTTGCTACTTGCTTTCATACCCGGGTTTCTTTGAGGTCTACCTCTGGTGGGAACGTTACCTGACCTTGCACTCAGATCTCTATCTTTTTCAGTCATCTCGGGGCACTTTCTAATAAAATGGTCTTGAGAGCCACACTTGAAGCAAGCCCTCTTATGTGCCCAGCATTTGCTGATGTGACGTCTACCGCACTGGGGGCACTCAGGCGTACTGAGTCGAGTATTACCCACACTCGCAACTGAGGTGGTCTGAGCTTTGGAGACTAAATACTGTTTACTCTTGCCTTTCCTCAAAAACCTTGCTGAAGTAGCTGACCAAGTAGAGAATTCTTTTGACTTCTTTGAGGAGGATTGGAATGACTTACTAAATGGTCTCTTTCTCCAGTCACGAGACTCCATCTCAGCTTTCCTCTTTTCTTTGGCCAATTCTTCGGCCTTACTGACTCTATCTACGAGCACTACAAACCCTTAAATTCAATATCATAGATAAAAATCATATCACAAAAGACATTCTTGTAACTTTTATATATTAATTTCTAACATAAAACTCAACTTTAAAGTTTTCTGACCCATGTCCGAACATCATTTAGTCATTATAATAAAATTTAACTAATGGGTTTTGAAGAGGATTAAGCAAGGAATTCAAAACTATTAAAATGTAACAAAACTAACTTGAAAATTACCTTGAATTTCGATTTCTAATTGCTGAAAATTCAAAGCTTTTCCTTCCCCACATTCGGCTCCCCAAAAGAAAAATGAACATGCAACCCCACTTTCTTTTATTTATCATTCTTTGTTTTATTATAACATTACTTAATTTTAGTTTACCACTTTAACCCTTAAAAGAAAATAATATAATTTATAAATCATGTCCCATATCGTCCAAGTAAAATATCTAAGGTTAAATTTCATTACAAGTACCCCAACTTACAAAAAACAATTTCAATTCGGCGCTTAGGAAACTTATAAGCATGGCTTTCCATTTTATTAATTAATAAACGAAAAAAAATAATAAGATATCTAACATTAAGCCATCACCGTCCACATTACTAATATTAATGGAATAATTCCCATTTAAAACCTCAATATTCCAAAGACATAGCAATTTAATATTTTTCATAATAGCATGCTTATAATTCAATTGATGCTAATTTAATCCTCTTAAATAACCAAGTACTCAAACAATAAAATTTTAAAACAAAATTTTCACACTAATCAATTCACACATACTAGACATAGAAAATGATATTTTAATATTTTTTTGACTCGGATTCGTGGTCCCGTAACCACCATTTCGATTAGGGTCGAAATTGAGTTGTCACAACTCCCCCTTAAGGATTTTTCGTCCCTGAAAAAATTTTACTGGTAATGTAACACCCCAAACCCGGCCCAGATGTTACGGCCAAGTCTGGTGTGTCACATTGAAGTGTTTTTCGAAAACCATGTTTTCATTGAAAACCCTTCGTAATGTTTAGAAACTTTTATCGGAAAATTTGCATAAAACCTTAGCTTTATCAAAACGTGATACATTGTAATAATCAAAACATTGTAAACAACCTTATTAAATCTTATGGGAAATTTTGAAAACTCGTAAACATCTGTACTTGCGAAAAATATGTTATTTTAAAAACAGTTTAGGTTTTCAGAAAATCAGATCCTCTTTGTCATGGCTGAAAGTGAATGGATACTATACACCAGGTAGGAATCAAGAGAAGAGGAGGTGAGTCATTTAGACTGTTTAAGTACCAAGCTCTTCCTAGATCCACTCCTAGACATGCACACATCCATTGCCACACTTTAACCTTGTGATTTGTCTACCAACAAATTAAGTTTAAATGTATTGAAGATATACATTTGTGAAAAACATTTACGTTGCGGAAGCTTTGCTCCACTTATCGAGATATTTTGAAAACAAGTAGCGTTTATAAAATCGTGCCTTAAAGCTAACCCATTAAGAACAATTTATATAATATCATACTTAAGCTAAAACAAATTAAAAATTATTAAAAGGCCCTTATTACAAACCCAAAATCAAAATAAAAGTAATTAAGATTAAACTGAAATAATTAACTTGATTTAAACCATCAGTCCAGTCCAAGTGGCCACTCTGAATCCCTCCCAGCTCCAAGTCCACCACTCTAAGGCTCACCTGCAAGGATGGAAGGAAAAAAGGGGTGAGTTTAGAAAACTCAGTGTGTACAAAAGCCCATCCAAAGCCCAAGTCAACTCAAGCCCATTGGGCCTAAGCCTAAACCAATCCCAGTCAGATACTGGGCCGAAGCCCGATTCAGATAATAGTAAACTGGGCCTTAGCTCTTTTTAGATAGCAGTACGGCCCATAGGCCCATTACAGTAACAGAACAGTATTAATGATAACAATGCATGAATGCAAGCCCATGATCCATGTGGGGAGACTACTCAACCCATCCAACCGCTACACACCACCCGTACCACCCATCACACCATGTGGGGAAGCTACTCGACCCACCCAACCGCTACACACCACAGAATTTGCAGCAAGGCTGCCAGATATTGTGACAGAGTCACCAGATACAGATATTGTGGTGAGGCCACCAGAACAGATATATGTAGCAAGGCCACCAGAACAGATATATATGTGGCGAGGCCACCAGATTGCAGCGAGGCTGCTAGAACGCTTCCTCCATCATAAACCCAAACCCCATGCAACAGATATCATGATATGGCATACAGTAAACAGAAATAGTAAATCATGCAATTCAGTCAGATTCAGCCCTAAGGGTATAATGGTCATTTTACACCTAGGGGTAAAATGGTAATTTCACGCTCTAAAGGGTATTTTAGTCATTTACACTATTATCACAAGTTTCAAGCATGTTACAGTCACTAACAATCATTATTTCTGTCTTAGCAGTCAATTTAACAGTTTTTAACAAGTTCTAGTTACTGGGCCCTAAAACCCCTAATGGGCCCTATAGCACCTATTAGTAAATTAAGCCCATTTTGTCCAAGTTTCATATTCAGTTACTGATTTTAGCAGTTTCAATCCTACAGTCTAACAGAACATACTTATTACCTATTTTTACCTAATGGGCCCAAAAGCCCATTGGGCCCACATTCGACCCATCGGGGCCCAACTTACCAAAATGCATGAAACTGCACACTCAACCAACTTACCACTTACGGTTACAGATCCCACAATTTTCCAATCATCTTGTGAGCATTCGCACACTCACAAGCCCATATAATATCAACTTTTCGGTTAATTGGCCTTTGCCGAATTAGACTAAGGAAAGGATTCGATACACACCTGATTTATGTCGAAACGTTGACGAGATCTCCTATGCGATTTCTCCTACAATCCATTATTTAAACGATTAACCAAAAAAACTACGAAAATCGATGCTAAGATTCCTTACCATATTCGGCCACACCTTTAATGGCCATGAAACCTTACCTCTATTGATTTGGATCTACTAGATCTAGATCTGGTTGAATAGATTCCTTCAGTTCCTCGCTAGATCACCTTCTTCGCTAAATAACACATATAAGAACTGAAATATATCGTTAAAACACCCTTAGGCCATGTCGACAGCTTTCCTACATGTATACAGGGATTTCGGCTACTCTTAATTTCCAAAATAACGAATGAGAAGGAGTTTAGTTACTTACCAAAGATTTATTCGCCAAAAACGTTCCCACGCACCACTTTCTTTCCAGCTCTGTTGTAGATCTAATCCCTAAAATATGAGTAGAGAATAGATTTAAATACTAACTCCCGAATCACTGAAATATGGAGATTTTGGTTTTTAATATTTATGAGTAAAGAGGAAGAAGCATTTGAACGGATAAAAGGGATGTAAGTTGTGATTTAATTATAAGAAAAGGGACCCTGTAGTCGGTTCTACTGAGAATAAAATAAAAAAGAATAGAAGTAGGGGAGAAGGTTCGGCCTTGATGTGAAATAGAAGAGAAAAAGAGCAAAATAGTAGGACAAGAATCGTTCGCATGAGAACCAATCTCGGCTAATAGGGAAAGAAATCAAGGGAAACAAATTGAAAGAATCAATGCAAAGGATTTTGGGTAGAGAGAAAATAAGCAACAAAAACAAAACAAAACAAAATAAAATAGTTTGAATGCCAGAACAAATTCAGCTAATTGGCTAAAAATAATTTCCAAATTAAATCTCGTGCCTATCTCCTTGTTTTTAGCCACCCACCGAATTTGATTTAAATTCAAATTCTTCCTACCAGCTGCAGCCACCCATTCAAATTAACTTCATCCTTATCTCCAACCGATCAGCGGCAGCATCCACCGACTGACCTGCTTCAGTACGTTGCTAGGGAGCGCCCCAGTCCCGCACGGCACCTCCCACGCGCGCGCAGCAAAAATGGGCTCTCCTCGCGCGCAACGCTACTCGAACCTGGAACCTGCAGGTTGCCTAGCACGCTGCTAGCCACTGGGACGCGTGTTCCTCTTTGGTATAATAGCGCCGCGCTAATTCTTAAAGCTTACCTGCCGCAGACTTGGGTCCATTAAAAATAAAACAAAACCTGCTCCTACCTGGACTCGAACCCGTGCTCCTTTTAGAACTCCTAGCACAATGCTGCCACTGCGCCACAGGCGCTCTTGTGGCATACCTCGGTCACGACTATACTTAAACTTTACCTTAGCGTGGCTTGGCTTCTAAAAATAAAAAGAAACCCCCGCGCGCACCATGCTTTGAACCCAGGTACTCCTACAACCCCTAGAGCGCTTAGCCACTGAGCCAGGCACGTTCCTTTGTGCCTAAACTTGCACAATTTATTTTAAAAGCCTTATTGACCAGTTCCCCTAACAAACAAAAACTAATTTCTTTGCTAAAGTCTTGGATTGGACCAAAATTTTCCCACACTTTAAATACTTCTAAATTCATTTAAAAACTAAATTTAAACACCAAATATTATAATATTCTATATATTTTTAAATAAAAATAATCATAATAACAATAGAAATTTCATAAATATATCTTTATAAAAATTTCAAATATAGTGATATATATATATATTTTTTTTTTTCCTAATAATAATAATTATAGTTTTCATGAAATTATAAAACATAAGTATTTTATCAATAGTAATAGTAATAAGAATATATGATTCTAATAAATACAGAAGAAATTTTCTAATAGTAATTTAATTCAAATTTCTCTCTTTTTTTTTTTTAAACAATAATATTTAAAACTTCTCAATTTATTCAGGTTTTCTTTTATTCGAACCCAGACTTCAAAACCCAATTCTTCTAGACCCAAATTCAGGGTGTTACAGGTAAAGAGATTGGGATAGCGTTCTTTCATCAAATCTTTGAGCTCCCAAGTTTTTTCCTCAACCCCGTGGTTGTGCCATAGCACTTTTACTAACGAGATTTTCTTATTTCACAATTCTTTCACCTCGTGAGCTAGAATACGAATCGGTTTTTCCTCATAACTCAAATCAGACTGAATCTTGATCTTCGAAGGACTAATCACATGCGAAGGGTCGGATCTGTATCGGCGGAGCATCGAAACGTGAAAAACATTGTGGATCTTTTCTAACTCGGGTGGCAATAACAATCTATACGCAACTGGTCCGATACGTTCGACAATCTCATATGGCCCAATGGATCTCGGACTTAACTTGCCTTTGCGACCGAATCTCAGTACCTTCTTCTACGGTGAAACCTTCAGAAACACTTTATCACCGATTTGAAATTCTATATCTTTACGTTTCAAATCTGCATACGATTTTTGACGATCTGATGCTGCTTTCAAACTTTCACAGATTATTTTTATTTTCTATTCCATTTCTTTGACTAAATGAATCTCGTGAATCTTGCTTTCGCTGAGCTCATTCCAATATAAGGGGGTTCGACATTTATGACCGTACAATGCCTCGTAGGGTGCCATTTTAATATTTGACTGAAAGCTATTGTTATACGCAAATTCAACCAAAGGCATGTATCGATCCCACGAACCTCTAAACTCAGGGATGCAACATCTTAACATATCCTCAAGTATCTGTATGACTTGTTCGGATTGACCGTCTGTCTGGGGATGGAAAGCGGTGCTAAAATGCAGTTTAAGTGCATCTTGTAGTTTCTTCCAAAACCGTGATGTAAACCTCAGATCTCTATCCGAAACAATAGAAATAGATACTTCGTGCAATAGCACTATCTAAGAAATATACAATTCCGCTAGTTTATCCAGCGAGAAATCAGTACGAACCAGGATAAAGTGAGCGGACTTTGTCAATCTATCAACAACAACCCAGATTGCATCTTTCTTGCTCGATGTCAACGGTAAGCTCGATACGAAATCCATAGTGACTCGATCCCATTTCCACTCAAGTATCATGATCGGCTGAAGTAATCCCGAAGGCACCTGATGCCTAGCTTTCACTTGCTGACATATTAAACATTTCGAAATGAAGTCTGAAATATCTTGTTTCATACCATGCCACCAATAATGTTGCTTGAGATTGTTATACATTTTCGTACTTCCCAGGTGAATCGACGTCCGACTATTATGAGCTTCATTCAAAATCATCTGTAACAACTCTAAATTTCTCGGAACACATAACTGGTTCCTGAATCTCAAACAATCATTCACATCAATCAGAAACTCTGAATCAACTTTTGAATCACATTGAGCTCGTTTTGCAGCAAAATCATCATCAACTTTCTGAGCTTCAAAAATTTGTTGTACAAGTAACGGTTTTCATTGTAATTCAGCTAGTAATGCACCATTAACTGATATAGCCAAGTGCGTATTCATCACACGCAAACTTTCAACTTAAAGCATCAGTAACCACATTAGCCTTTCCCGGATGATAATCAATCACAAGTTCATAATCTTTGAGAAGCTCTAGCCATCGTCGCTGTCTCAAATTCAAATCCTTCTGAGTCATCAAGTATTTAAGACTTTTGTGATCGGAATACATGTGACATTTTTCACCGAACAAATAGTGGCGCCAAATCTTCAAAGCGAAAACAATAGCAGCCAATTCTAGATCATGCATCGGATAATTTTTCTCATGAGGCTTTAACTGTCTCAAGACATAGGATACAACTTTGCCTTCTTGCATCAAAACGCAGCCAAGTCCATTCAGAGATGCATCGCTATAAATCACAAATTCCTTACCTGATTCTGGCTGAACTAAAACCAGAGCTTCAGTCAAAAGGCCTTTCAACTGATCAAAGCTTTTCTGACATCTTTCTGACCATTCGAGCTTGACATCTTTCTGAAGTAACTTGGTTATTGGCGTCGCAATCATCGAAAAACCTTTCACAAATTGTCTGTAGTAACCAGTAAGTCCCAAAAAGCTCCGAACTTTTGAAACATTTCTCGGAGGTTTCCAATCAAGTTTTTTGCTCGGATCAACCCAGATACCTGATGCTGAAACAACATGCCCTAGAAAACTAACTTCACGTAACCAAAATTCACATTTACTAAACTTTGCGTACAACTGTTTATCTCGTAAAATTTGTAAAACAAGTGTCAAATGTTTGGCATGCTCATTCTCGTCGCGTGAATAGATTAAAATTTCATCTATAAATATGACTACGAATCGATCCAAATACTGTCTGAATACCCGATTCATTAAATCCATAAAAACTGCAGGGGCATTAGTGAGCCCAAACGGCATTACCAAAAACTCATAATGTCCATATCTCATCTGGAAAGCGGTCTTAGGCACATCCGACTCTCTAACTCACAACTGATAGTAACTCGATCGTAAATTTATCTCCGAAAACACTGAAGCTCCCTTTAGCTGATCAAATAAATCATCAATTCGCGGTAACGGATATTTATTCTTCACGGTCACTTTGTTAAGCTTTCTATAGTCGATGCACATTCTCATAGTTCCGTCTTTCTTTTTCACGAACAACACTGGTGCACCCCAGGGAGAGAAACTCGGTCGAGCAAAACCTCTATCTGTCAACTCTTGCAACTGAGAATTCAATTCTTTTAATTCAGTTGGTGCCATCCGATACGGACCTATCGAAATCAGAGTCATTCCAGGTAACAATTCTATACCAAACTCTACCTGCCAAACAGGTGGCAAGCCCGGTAATTCCTTAGGAAATACATCCGGATACTCACATACAACTGGCACAGTCTCGAGCTTCCTTTCGGATCCTTTACTATCCAGTACATATGCGAAGTAAGCTTCGCAACCCTTTCGCATATACTTCTGAGCCGATATCGAGGATATCACTACCGGTAACCCATTTAAATCCGTAGACTCAATTCAAATGATCTCATCATTTTGACATCGCAAATTAATGTTTTTTCGTTTACAGTTCACGACAGCATCATGTATAGATAACCAATCCATACCTAGAATGATATCAAATTCGTCAAATGGTATCAACATTAAATCAGCCAGAAAACATGAGTCTCGAATCATCAGAGGACAGTTATTGCACACTTTATTAACTAACACACATCGGCCCAGGGGGTTTGATACTCGGATCACAAACTCAGTAGACTTAACAGGAAAAGTGTTACTGAATGCTAATGTTTCACACACATAAGAATGAGTTGACCTGGGATAAATCAAAGTAATTACACGAGTATCATAGAGAGTAAAAATACCAGTAATAACATCTGGAGACGAAGCTTCCTTTCGAGCACAGATAGCGTAGCCTTTGGCAGGAGCATGAGCCTCGGATCGAATAGCGGTATCTTTTGTCACTCTTTGACTACCACTAGCATTACCCACATGTTTAGGTGGTCTACCTCGTGCTGCAGTATTACTAGGTCTCCCACTCTGGTCAGTATTCTGCTCAGCTAACCTCAGATATTCTCGGATAATATGACCCGCTAATCCACACTTAAAACAGGAGCGATTTCGCAATCTACAGTCTCTCGAATGCCATTTGCCGTAGTGTTTACACTCAACTCTTTGCTGCCAGACGTTGCCAACACTAGCAACAGATGTAGCTTGCGAATTCCCATGAGCTCAATCTCGATCTTGTCTAGAATAACTCGAATCAGCTTTAGATCGGATAGTATCTTCTCTGAACTTCTTTGAGGATGATTGGAAAGTTTTACTCGTTGATCTTTTATGTGAATCTCTAGCCTCGAAATCAGCCTTTTTCTTTTTTTTGCCCAGCTCTTCAGCTTTACACGCTCGCTCGACAAGTACCACAAACTCTTTAATTTCAAGTATACCGACCAACAATTTGATATCTTCATTCAACCCGTCTTCGAAGCATTTACACATGATAGCTTCGATCGAGATACATTCTCGAGCTTATCTACTGAGCCTTACAAACTCTCGTTCATATTCGGTAACTGTCATTCGGCCCTACTTGAGCTTCAAAAATTCTTTACGTTTTTTGTCGATGAACCTCTGGCTGATGTACTTTTTATGGAACTCTGTTAGAAAGAATTCCCAGGAAATTCGCTCTTTCGGCACAACCGAAACCAAAGTGTTCCACCAATGATAGGAAGCATCGCGTAACAAAGACACAGCACACTTCAGACACTCGTCAGGAGTACATGATAGCTCATCGAATACGCGGATAGTATTATCGAGCCAGAACTCGGCCCGCTTAGCATCATCACTAACTCTGGCTCTGAACTTTTCAGCCCAGTATTTTTTATTTTATCAACTGGAGGCTTATTCAACCTCAATGGATCGATCGTTGGAGGTAACACAGGTATCGGGAGTGGATTATTCGGGGGCGGAGATAGTCGTGTAGTCGTATTATTTCGTACAAATTCAGAGAACCATTCTTTCATCATATTAAAGAAAGCTTGCCTGGCCTCTCCCTCATTACCCGGGATTGGCGGAGATTCAGCAGGCGCTATCCCTTGCGCGGGAGTAGGCACTACACTCTCAACATCATCAGCTAAAGCTCATTCGGGATCCATTTGCTATATAAAAACACATTTTAAATTGTCAGAAGTCATTACACTATCATAATATCATTTTATGGCATGTATAGCTAGACTCATAAGCGCTACGTTAGTCCTAGAATCGACTAAACCGTAGCTCTGACACCAATAAAATGAACACCCCTAATCCGTAACCGTCGCCGGAATAGGTAAGGGGCATTACCGGTACAATAACTAAGACTTGTACAACTTTCAATACATTCGTGTTCGATAATTCATATCATCTTTATATTAATATAAATGTAAATGAAAGGAATAAAATTCAGCTCACTGACAAAGGCATTTTCTGAAATACATGATTAATCATAAACCTTACTACATTATACATAGCACGAACATTTGACGAATCTATTACAAATGTACCATTAAACCTAACATTTACATTCGGCAATCTCAGTTGTTTAAAAACAATTCATCAAATCATTTAAAAGTAAATAAGACATGTGCATTTATATTCACAATTCATTTAGTCCTTTCAATACTTTATTTATATATGCAACAAAACTCCACTAAGTGTTACTATTCATTTGGTAACATCTAGTAAGCATAAAAAATTTGCAGTTACTACATTTTTAACAAAACATACTCATATTCTATGCTAACTCTCTACTTTTATATACGGCTAACTTCCATTATAGATTACTTAAATTCAATATCAATATTATAACAAAGCTCTCTATCCCATGACCGTCGAAAACATCACACATGACATTTCGACTATTTAATTAGTCTAACTAAAACATTAATCAGATCAAACATATCATAAACTACACCCAAGCAATCCATGTATACCACATTTTAAATTCATTAAACCTTAAACTATTTTAAGCCGTATTTTTCATCATTCCAATATATGCGCATGAAATAAAAACAATCTGCCCATTTACTAAAAACATGTAAAACCAACTATTCAAAGATATAATCTGTTCATCTATTAAACCAAAAGACATAAACACCAAGCTTAGTATTATAATTAGCCATTTTTGCATGGCTTATATTAACATATACAAAATGTAACTTTTATACTTCATCTAACCTATACATGTCATAAGTAAAATTTAGGACATCGAAATACCAAAGCAGTAGATAGTGTGACGAGTCGACTGACGATCCCTGAACTTGTAGCTGGATTCAAAAATCTATAAAACAAAGAGACATAACATTCAAAGTAAGCTTTCATAAGCTTAGTAAGACTTAAGCTATTTAAAACAAATCAATCACAGAATCCAATTGTTTCATATAGTCTGAAAATACCATTAAAATCTACTTTAATTCAATTAAGCCATCTTGGCCGAATATGAAATTTCCTTGTCATCTTATGCTCGTCCGAATTAACCAAATCAATATATGTTTCCATTCAATCAAATATACTAATTCTTTATACATTCTCATTTTACCAAAAATACAATTTCAATATGGCATTTCATAAGTATATACTTATGACATAAATGGACGAACACTATATTATATATTCATCTATTCATAAAATATATTCTTGAATTTCAGATTTATTAAATCTCAATCGAATTATAATCATTATTCAATTAGATAGCATATACTATGAATTTCATAACCAGAACATATGCGTACCTTATGACGAGTTAACAATTATCTAGTTCATACTTGACTTTTCACTCATTTTAACTTGTTTAATGGCGCATAAATTCCAGAATCTCGAAATATCATACCGGCACAAAGACTGCTAGGTGTCAACCTAATATGGATACAACGGCACAGTGCCTGCTAGGCTTTTAGCCTGAAATCTCACACCGGCACTAGGCCTACTAGGTTTGTAACCTGAATCAGAACACCGGCACCATGCCTGCTAGGCTTTTAGCCCGAATAACACAAATACTTAAATTGTACCATAGATCATTAGCCGAATTTATAACAATATTCATTCTTAACAATTTCAATAATCAATGGTTGAACCAATTTAGTACTTCATCTCTCAATTGACAATCACTAAATACTATAGCTTTCACCATTCATCTATCCAATTAACATTCAGCACACTCAAATACTATAGCTAGCATACCTCAAGCAATGACATTGACATTCGACACTTTATATCACCCTTTCTATTTAAGCTCAAACATTATTCCTATTTCAATTCAACAACTTAGTCACATTCGGCTCATTTCATCCACTCAAACAATTATATAGCACATTGTATATATATAAAATCAACATTCACTTTCTATGTTTATAAAATCTTTAAGCATACAAAAATTTAGTTTAGTCATTTAAGAACTTACCTCTATTAGCAATGTACGGCAAGATCGACTACTCGACTATCTTTGATTTTCCTCGATCCGAATCTGACCTCTTTTGTTCTAGAGCTTGAATTAAGAATAATTTGAACCATTCAATTACTTAATTCTTGTAATTTCACTCAAAGACTTTATGAATAAATAAATAAAAATATAATGTACATGATATTCCCTTAAATTTTAAGATTATACAAATCGATCCTAAAATTCACATAACATGATTAATTAGAAATTTATTCAACCATAACTAGGCCGAATATACCCCTCTATCAAACAAGTTCTTCAAAATTGTTTATTTCGAAATCTATCCACCAAATTCACCACTTTTACAATTTAACCTTAAACTCAATATCATAGATAAAAATCATAACACAAAAGACATTATTCTAACTCTTATATCTTAATTTCTAACATAAAACTCAACTTCAAAGTTTTCTAACCCATGGCCGAACATCATTTAGTCATTATAACAAAATTTAACTAATGGGTTTTGAAGAGGATTAAGCAAGGAATTCAAAACTATTAAAATGTAACAAAGCTAACTTGAAAATTACCTTGAATTTTGATTTATAATTGCCGAAAATTCAAAGCTTTTCCTTCCCCACATTCGGCTCCCCAAAAGAAAAATGAACATGCAACCCCACTTTCTTTTATTTATCATGCTTTGTTTTATTATAACATTACTTAATATTAGTTTACCACTTTAACCCTTAAAAGCAAATAATATAATTTATAAATCATGTCCCATACCGTCCAAGTAAAATATCTAAGGTTAAATTTCCTTACAAGTACTCCAACTTACATAAATAATTTCAATTCGGCCCTTAGGAAACTTATAAACATGGCTTTCCCTTTTATTAATTAATAAACTAAAAAATATAATATGAAGATATCTAACATTAAGCCATCACCGTCCACATTACTAATATTAATGCAATAATTCCCATTTAAAACCTCAATATTCTAAGGACATAGCAGTTTAATATTTTCATAATAGCATGCTTATAATTCAATTGATGCTAATTTAATCTTCTTAAATAATCAAGCACTCAAACAGTAAAATTTTAAAATGAAATTTTCACACTAATCAATTCACACATAATAGACATAGAAAATGATATTTTAATATTTTTTAACTAGGATTTGTGGTCCCGAAACCATCGTTCCGATTAGGTTCAAATCTGGGTTGTCACATAGTGACCATGCCTCATTCGAAATGCAGTCTTGAGCACCTCGGACTCCTTAACTCTTAACTGGTAATACCCAGACCTCAAGTCTATCTTGGAGAACACTGCGGCTCCTCGCAGCTGATCGAATAAATCATCAATCCTTTGCAAATGGTACTTGTTCTTTATGGTCACTTTGTTAAGTTGCCGATAGTAAACGACTTTTTACTAATGATTTTCGACGAAATCGTTAAAAAGGACTAGTTTGTAAAAGTTGAAAAAATGTGTGTAAATGTGTGATTAAATGGGAATTGTGGATTTTTATAGTTATGAAAATGGTTTGGCTAGGCTTAAAATGCAAGGAAATTGAATAAAAAATTATTTTTTGAGCCTAGGAGTAAAAGTGTAATTTTGATAAAGTTTAGGGGCAAAAAAGTAAATTTTGTTGAAATGTGAATTTGGATTAATTTGAGTTGTATATTGAATAAATGAGTGAAATGTGTTGTTATAGATTGAGAAAAATGAGATTCGGACTTAGAACGGGGGAAAAACAAAGTATGTGACAATTAGGCTCATTTCATCAATTTTGGTATTGAGGTAAGTTTGTATGTAAATAACGCATTAATTTTGTTTACGTTTCATATTTTGATACATTTTATGAAATGTGGCTAAATATTGAATGTAATTAACAAAATATCAACTAGTGAGAGATTTCCCGGTTGAATCCTAGGAAGTAGATGGATACGAGGGATCTATGTGAAAACCTATGTGAGAATCTAAGCGAAATAAGCCTATGGCATCTAATTGAATTAAGTCTATGGCAACGTGCTATGTGAAATAAATCCATGGCATCTAAGTGAAATATGTCCATGATAATGTGCTAAGTGAAATAAATCTATGGTATCTAAGTGAAATTAGTCCATGGTAATGTGCTAAGTGAAATAAGTCCATGGCACCTAAGTGAAATAAGTCTATGACATTGTGCTAAATGTGAACTATCCCAATGTATGCATTAATATTCCGATGTGTTCAATAGGGAAATGACTAAGTGTTAACAAATGCATTTATGTGAATGATTAGTGTAGGAATGTGTGGGTAAATTATGAGCAATGTGTTCGACATGTGATCGAACTTGTGGTAAGGTTGATTTGGAGTGTGTGCTATTATGAATACTTGTAAATATTTGATGATGACTATCTATTGGAATGGCTAGCATTGAACATGCTTGGTGTTATGTATGCATAAATGGAAGTAATATAAGGAAAACATGAAAGAGTAAAATTAGAAATCAAATAGTTTTGAATAGCAGCAGTTACGTGACTTTGAAAAATCACCAAAAATGGTGGAAGTGTAATAGCCCGAACTAGGGCTTTGTCGAAATAGTGGTTTTGAGACCACAAATCTGAAGTAGAAAAGTATATTTTATGATTATTATTAAGTTTATGATTTGATTGCATGATAGTGATAATGTAACACCCCAAACCCGGCCCATATGTTATGGTCGAATCCGGCGATGTCATATCAAAGAGGTTATTTCAAAACAACTTCGTTTAGCTAAAATTATGTTCAGTGGAAATGTTGCTTGGTTAAAAACTTAAATTTGTGACTTAGAAAATCAAAACCCTTTGTAACTTGTTAAGTTATAATGGAAGCTCATGTTTTAAGAAAATATTCACATGTTAAGGTTACTTAGAAAACCAGGTTTACTTTTAAAAAAAATTATTTAAGTTTGATTATTCAACAGTTGTAACAATAACAAACCCAAATAAAAAGTTAAATCGGAGATACAAGGCCTTATTACAACCCATTGAAAAAAAAAAAAACAAGTAATTAAGATAAAGTAATTCGAAAACTATTAAAATTCCTAAGTAGCTTGTAGTGTGGCCACCTCCGAGTCCTCTCCCACGTCGAGCTGCCTACTGAGGGTCACCTGAAACATTAAACTTAAGGGTGTGAGTTTCACAACTCAGTGTGTACGACCTTTGGTAATCAAATCAAATCAATATACACATATCACATTGGGCCTAAGCCCTAACAACATCGGTGGTCTGGGCCTTAGCCCACATTGACCTCATATCATATCAGAATCACATGAATGCAATGCTCCCACCTCAAATCTAACCCTGCACTCTAATTCCCTTCCAACCCTACACTCTTGTGTGGATATAAATATCAACCCACGTATCCCTACACTCCAAAGGTAGCACCAACAGCGGCACTACTCAAATGTTGCAGCAAGGTTGCTATTCATATAATGGGCTTAAAGCCACCGGTGGATCCACGGTCGTCAATCGACTATGCGATCCTCATATCTTCCTCCGTTCAATTGAACCCACCCAAATGCAACATACATTTCATGAATGCGCATACAAGTTTTTCCACACATTAAGCATTTAGAGGTATTTCAGTCATTTCACTACCCAGGGGTATTTTGGTAATTTCTATCCTACAAGGGTGTTTCAGTACTTCTACCCTACGAGGGTGTTTTAGTAGGTCTACCCTACAAGGCATTTTCGTAATTCTACCTTAGAGGGTATTTTCGTAATTCTATCTTAGAGGGGTATTTTCGTAATTTCCTAATGGTACGGATTTTAATTATGGATTTTGGCCCATCAACAAGTCCTCGCGGCTAAAGTGAATGGACACTATGCCTTAGGTAGGATTCAATAGAAGAGGAGGTGGGTCACTCGGACCGCCTAAGTACCAAGCTCTTCCTAGATCCAGTCCTAGACATGCACACATCCATTGCCACACCTTAGCCTAGTGACTTGTCCACAGACATGTTTATTTACTCAATTAAGTCTTATGTAATTTGAGAGTTCATCAAACTAGGCCTATAGTCCATTAAAACCCTAGCATGCATTTCTACAATCCCATAAAGCCCACTAGGCCCAATCATATTCATAAAACCTATTAAGCCCCAAACATGCTTATGTAGCCCATTAGGCCCGATCATAGTCCAATCATACAATCATGCATATCAATCCATCATACAATTTCACATCACAACTTTGCCAGTTTGGGCCCACAAGTTTGGCAGGCCCATTCAGGATTTCGGGATTTCGGCTTTTGCCGATTTGTCATGTGTGTAGTGTATGTACACACCTGATTGACGACCCGTACTATACTATCCTTAGCCTCGACCTACAACCAAAACCACTTTCAAATGAATTCTATACCTTAAACTACAACTTTATCAAATCCCAAAGCCTTATCGTAACCTTACCGTGTGCCACCCGTTTTAATAGCCTCTCTTTCGCTATTATTCCCGAATATTCCAAGATCTGCATTAATACACAAATACTATTAACATCAAGTGACTCGTATTCCACACGAGTCACCCCTATAGACTGCACATATATTCGGCCACCTATGAAACCGAAATTGAGAATGAGTGCACTTACCACTTGCTAGAGATCCTTACCATGCTTGAAATCTTTGAACCCTACCCCTTGTTAATACAGGGTTAACGACAAGAACAAGATTAGATAGCCCTTCGGCTTTTACCAAAACGCACTAAAAGATGGTTAACTAAGTTCTTACTGAAACTAGTCTCTAATCTTGCGGCCTAGATAGCTACTGAGTGTGCGATCAACTTTTAAAATCTTGACTAAGGGTTGTAAATGACAAAAGCAAATTTGTGATGGAGAAAAGTAAAAGAAATCGGTAAAGGAGATATGAGTATTCGGCTTTTAAGGATGGTATTCGGCTTTCAAAGAATCAATGATGATATTCGGCTGTTAGGAAAAGAAGAAGAAATTGGTTAGACAAAGAATGAAACCCTAATGAGAGAATTTCTCTACTAATTCGGCAATATAAGAAATATTGGGGGAGGGAAAGGAAGATTCGGTCTAGGCGCTCTTGTTTAAAACAAAGAAATTGTGACTACTCGGGTATTTGCCAAAGGGAAATAAAGTAAAAAAAATGAAAAGATTGGAAGGAATTTCCCCTAATTAAGCGACTAAAGAACACAAAAGAAACAAATGCCCTACTTGCCCATATGTCACATATATATATATACTAAAAAAATAAAAAAATAAAAAAAATAAATCTACACTCCCCAATTGACTCAAACTTATCACCAAGTTAAATTCCTTCATTATCTATACTTTTTATCCCATCCTTATCCCCATCTGAAAGTCTGCTCTCGGAAGAATTCTACAGCAAAACAAATGTTAGACGTTCCAACAGCAAAAATAAGCTCCTATTTGCACTTGCTGATGCTCGAACCCCAATCCTCCATACCCTCCTTTCGCGCTGCTGGCCACTCCGCCGAAGCTCATCTTGTGTTATGATTCGGTAACAACTGATTATAAGGCTTACTCGCCTAAGCCGTAGTTACTTTAAAAAATGGAAACAGAACTTTGCTTGGGCTGGGATTCAAACCTGCAACCTTCCAGGACCTATAGCATGCCACTAGCCATTGCACTCTAGGCGCTCTTATGCCATGTTCCACCTCCAATTAATTTTAAGGCCTATTAACCCGTAACTTGATTTTTCGAAAAAACAATACAACTTGCACGAGCAAGGTCTCGAACCCAGGGTACCTTCCACGCTCCTAGCGCCTTTGCCACCAGGCCAGGTGTGCCACTTATGTCGTTGTTTCGCCAGGCCTTATTTATAAGCCTTCTAGTCGCTTTCCAGGTTTGTTTTAAAAAACCAACACTTCGCGCACGCTGGGAATCGAACCCCAGCTTCACTTCCTGCTCCCTAACGCCTCTAGCCACTGGGCCAGACGCTTCCGTTGAGTCCAATTTTAACCTAATTTATTTATAAGGTCTACTGCCAGAGTCTCCCTAAGGAAGCAAAAATTAAAATTTTTGCTAGAGCCCTGGATCGAGCCCAGGACTTTTCCCACACTACCAACCCTTTCTAATTCACTTAAATATTAAACTAAACATGAAATTTTAAAATTTTCACACGTATCTAAATTATTTAAGTCGCCTCCTAACCAATCCCAAACTCAAGGCCCAATACTTCTAGGCCCAAAATTTGGGGTGTTACAGATAAAATTCCATGAAGGAATTTTCATGAAAAAGTGATTAATTTGTCCTTAAGGACTAAATTGCAAAAGTTGCAAAATATGAGTTTCTAGAAGGTTTAGGTATGAAATAACATGAGGAAAATTAGTAGAGGTCCTTATTTAGCAATCAATCCATTTATTAGCATGATGGACAAAAATGCCCATGGAAGGAAAATTTTCTAAAGAAAGGGCTTAAGGGCATTTTGGTCGTTTGGTAAAGTTAAGTAATAAAAAGGGAAAAAGAAAGCAAAAATGGTATCATCTTCTTCCCTAGTGTGCCGAATTTGAAGAGCCTCTATAGCTAGGGTTTCTTTCATTTTTAAGCTCCAAGTAAGTGACTCCAAGCCCCGTTTTTCATGCTCTTCGTATTTTTAATATCCTTATAGCTTAATCTAGCTATTTCTACCACTAATTTGAGCTAGGGTTTATGCTAAAAAATATACCCATGCATGACATGCAAGTATTTTTGATGTCTAGGGGTAGAATATGAAAGTTTAAATTGTAGTAAACACCTCTCTCTAGGTGATTTTTCATGAAAGTCCCTAATAGGGACTAAACTGCAAAGTTAGTAAAATGTGTAGTGAATGTACAAATTGATGAGAAATGTGGATTGTTATGAGCACGTGAAAGGTTCAGCTAGGCTTGGGTAGTCAAGGAAACAAGTGCATTACATTATACGAGCCTAGGGACCATTTTGCAAATATGTAAAATTTAGGGGCAAAATTATAATTTTGCCAAAATATGAATTATGGGCCATTTAGTTAATGTAGGTACTAAATAAGCTAAATTTGTCATTTTAGATCAAGAAACACGAAGCCCAGACCGAAACCGGGGGAAAAGTAAAGTAATGGACTAAACCGAGCATTCGCCCACGTTTTGTATTCGAGGTAAGTTGTTTGTGATAATTTAGCCTTGTATGATATATGAAAATTTATTGTGATGATTTTTTAAGACTACATAAAATTCCATGAAGTCATTAATATGACACTGTATGAAATTTGTATAGTTCATGAAATTGATTATTATGATTTTACCAAAACAAGATGAAGCCATAGTTAAGCAATCTCGATTATGTGTTAAAGAATTAGATGGATACCATGGTCATGAGTTATGTAGGTCCCGTGTTAGACCATATACGGGATATGGCATCGACACTAAACTGAGATCCCATGTAAGACCATGTCTGGGACATGGCATTGGCATCGACATGTAGTCACGTAGAAGACCATGTCTAGGACATGGCTTTGGCACCGAGATGAAAAATAGATCCCCATAAGACCATGCCTGGGGCATGGCATGGGCATCTAAGAGAGATCCCATATAAGACCATGTCCGAGACATGGCATCTGCATCATTTTATGATATTGTATAAGACCATGTTTGGGACATGGCATCGACATCAGTTTGAGATCCCGTGTAAGACCATATCTGGGATATGGCTTCGCCATCGACTTGAGATCCCATGTAAGACCATATCTGAGATATGGCTTTAGCATCTTACCAAGAGATTGACATTACAGGTATCCATCGATGTTCTAAGTATACTAACAAAGAAAGTGATCAAGTTGATCTGTTAATAAGAAGACTAAAGTTTTGTGATAAGTGTTACAGGTGCACATGAGTAAATTACTAGAAAAATGTAAATGTAACCTATGAGAACAAGTAAGCCATGAGAACGAGTAAGTTCTGAGAGTGAGTAAGTCATGGGATTGAGTAAACTTTGAAAAGGAGTAAGAAAGTATAAGACATTTTATGATATTTAATTTGAATGATGTTTCATGATTTATGTTGCTATATTATTTCATGCAACTTACTAAGAATTTTATGCTTACCCCTTCATTTTCCCTTTTTCCTTGTAGATTTGCTGAATTAGCTCAGGATCGATTAAAGTTAGAGCTTGAAGGTACACGACCAAGTCGTCCACTTTGGGTATAGTATAGTTAGATATTTTTGTGTATGGCACGTATAGGAAACTTTGTCACTTTGAGATGTGTCATTTTGTTAGCCTAATGTGTTGGTTACTAGTATTGCTCAAGACATTTTGTAATGGCCTTTGAAAGGAGGCTAATATTGATCAAGTTTAATTGCTAAGTGAATGTCAATGGGATTAGCATGAAATTGCATAGATTGATGGGAGAGATGAATGTTGATAATTTTATTATGAGGTTATAGCTCGAATGTCATGTTTGTGAATGTTTGGATGTTCTATTGTGTCACGAGTAGTGATTTTGGATTGGCATTGTGTTTGGTTCAGTTTCAGGGTGGCAAAAGGCTTGGAAAATAGCCTATAGTTGTCCACAAGGTTGGGCACACGGGCATGTGCCTAGGCCGTGTGTGACACACGGTCAGCCCCCATGGGCATGTTGATAGACCGTGTATCCCCTACATCTAAATTAGCTAAGTCAGTGTTGCACACGGGATGGGCACACGGGCGTGTGCTCTGGCCATGTGAAAATTCAAATTATTCTTTGAGTTAAGTCAGATTGTAGCACGGGTTATGGACACGGGTGTGTCTATGCATTGTGAGGGACACGGGCCATAGACACGGGCATGTGCTCAAGCCGTGTCAAAACCCCTGTGGGTTCGAAATAAAAATAAATTTAGCACGGGCTAGGGACATGAGCATGTGTGACCACACGGCCTGCCACAGGGGCGTGTCCCATCCCACACAGGCTTATGGCCTTGTTTTAAGCAAAATTTTTCTAAGTGCCTGAAAATTTTTGGATTGATTCCGGACTGCACCCATGCACGTTTTAGGCCTTGTAGGCTATAATAAGGATAGTAAGAATTTATTTGAAAAGTTTTAATTTGGAGTGAAAGGTAAGGCTCGATTAGTATGATCAAGCATGTTCAAGTACTGTAACGCCTTGTATCCCGTCCCAGCGTCAGATTCGGGTAAGGGGTGTTACATTTAGTGGTATCAAAGCTAGTGTTTAGCCGATTCTAGTACTAACCTAGCATATGGATGAGTCTAGCTATACATGCCATACTTACATATATGTGTGATATGATAGTGTGACGACTCCTGACAATTTGAATGTGTTTTATTATAGTAAATGGATCTCGAACGAGCTATGATAGATGATGTAGAAAGTAATGCATCAGCTCCCACTGAAGGGATGGTGCCAGCTGGAATCGAGAATATACCAACTACTGTAAGTCAGAGAGGAGAGGCTAAAGGAGAGGCCCGGGAAGTCTTCTTCCAAATGATGAACGAGTGGTTCACTGAGTTCGTCCGAACGAACTCGGCTACTTAACACCAAGCTCCACCCCCTCAACTTCCTCAATCTATCCCGGTAGCTCCCCAAATTGTAGAGGTTGTAAGACGAGAAAAGCCCCCAGTTGATAGAATCCAGAAACAAGGGGCCGAAGAGTTTCGGGCTACTAAAGATGATAATCCAAAAAAAGTGAAATTTTGGCTAGAGAATACAATCAGGGTATTCGATGAGTTGTCTTGCACACCTGAAGAGTGCATGAAATGTGTAGTATCTCTCCTACGAGATTTCGCCTATCAATGGTGGAACACCTTTGTGTCAGTGGTACCAAGGGAAAGAGTTAATTTTGAGTTTTTCCAAAAGGAGTTCCGCAAGAAGTACATCAGCCCGAGGTTTATCGATCAGAAACACAAGGAATTCTTGGAGTTGAAACAAGGTAGGATGACAGTGACGGAATACGAGCATGAGTTCATGAGGCTCAGGAATGCATATCTACCGAGGCCCTCATGTGTAAAAGGTTTGAAGATGGTTTAAATGAGGATATTAAAATGTTTGTCGGTATCCTTGAGATAAAGGAGTTCGTAGTGCTCATAGGTAGAGCTTGTAAGGCCAAGGAATTGACCAAAGAAAAGAGGAAAGTTGAGACGGAGTCTCGTGACTCGAGAAAGAGACCATTTAGTATGTCGTTCCAATACTCCAAAAGGTCAAAAGAATTCTCTACTCGATCGGCTACTTCAGTCGGGTTTTCAAGTAAGGGTAAAAGTAAATAGTATTCAGCCTCCAAAGCTCAGACTACCTCCATTGCGAGCGTGGGTAATACTCGACCCAGTAGGCCTGAGTGCCCCCAGTGCAGTAGACGCCACCTTGGTGAATGCCGGTGCAACACCCCATACCTAACCTAGACGTTATGGTCAAATCTGGCAGTGTCACATTGGACTGTTTTTCGAAAACTTGATTCCGTTTGAAAACCCGTTTTATATTAAAAACCTTCTTACAACGTAATCGAAGATTTGTTAATCATATTCAATCGTTGTTACACTTTAATAACAATGTTTGTTGCGGAAGCTTAAAAATTGTGTTGCGGAAACGTGGCTTTTTGAAAACAGTTGATATTTTGGAAAACCGCGCTCTACTTCTAGCAGATATAAATCAAAATAAATAAAATCCCAAATAAAAAGTTAGAAATTTAAAGAGAGGCCTTATTACATAAAAATACCCAAACTAAAACTTTTGAAAATAGAAAGTTGAATGTAAAGCAGATGTAGTTGTGTGGGCACCCTTGAGTCCCTCGCAGCACTGATCTTTCTAACGCTGGGGATTACCTGTACAGTTAAAAGCGAGGTGAGTTTACGGAAACTCAGTGTGTAATCCCCTAATATAGAAACAGTCAGTCAAATAAACAAAATACATAAGCAGTCTGGGCCTGAGCCCATTACAGTATCAGTTGGGCCTTCACCTTTATCAATATCAAGATCAGGTGGGCCTCAGCCCCTAACAATATCAGAATGCGGTATGAATAATGCGTGATGCATGTTATCCGAACCAACCTTGCACTTGCCTCCATCCAACCCTGTATTTACTGTGGGGAATAAATCACCCACCCATCCCTACACTTACAAGGTTAGTACCGATTGCGGCACTAACTAGAATCGCAGTGAAGCTACCAGTAACAGAATATGTGGCTTAAAGCCATCAGTAACAACACAAAGCCTTTAGTATAGTATGCTACCTCCATAATAAATATCCCAACCCCATGCAATATGTCATGTCATCATGCATGTATGCAAACACATATATATATCACAAGGCATGTCAGTCCTTAATCTCTTAGGGTATAACAATCAATTTATCTTATAGGGGAAACTCGGTCATTTTACCCTTCAGGGGTAATTCGGTCATTTTACCCTACGAGGGTAATTCGGTCATACATGGCCTCTAAATGGCCTAAGCCCATGACTGAGCTTGAACTGGTCTATGACACTAGTTGGGTTTCTTTACACACTGAGTTTTCACAAACTCACCCTTTTATTTCCATCCATGCAAGAAACCCCTAACCATAGAGGACTTGGAGCTGCGAGGGATTCGAGGTGGCCACATGATTCACTCTTTCGGCTTATAGTTTTTTTCTGAATTTTACTTTTGTTATATTTTATTTCTTCTTCTTTAATTTTAGTTTTAAGTTGTAATAAGGCTACCTGGTATTTTATTTTTGGGCTTTCTTCCTTGTTAGCTTAACAATAGTAGACTAGTCTATGCAGGTTTTCCAAACTTAAACAAATGATTTCAAACATGCAGCACGTACCGATTGGACAACTTAACGTCAATAACACCATAATGAGATTTAATAAAAGATGAATTTTATTTGGTAATAGCTAAGGTTTCTAAAATCGAAAATGATTCTTATTTACAAGCTCTTAAAACACGGTTTAGTTTCAAACTATGTAACATTTTAGTAAAAGAAGATCAAAGCTTAGTCGATGGTCCATGTGACACACCAGATCTGGCCATAATGTCTGGTCCGGGTTTGGGGTGTTGCACACATAACAATAAAGCATATTAGAAAAACATACAAATCTGATGCCGGAGACTCGGTGTGCCACACATTCAGAATAATTCAAAGTTTTTATTTAGAAAATTATTTAGAAAAACCTTTCCAGAAACCTTTCAAAAACCCATATTTTGAAAATAAAATTCTGGAAAAGAAACCCATTTTTAAGAGAATTTTCAAAGGAATTTTTTTCAAGGAAAAAATTTCCAAAACGATTTAAATCTTTAAAATCAATTTTTAAGCAAACTTTCAAAACCCATTCCATAGCCAAGTTGTTGCAACCTGGCTCTGATACTATTAAATGTAGCACCCCAAACCCGACCCAGATGTTATGGCCAGACCTGATGTGTTACATGGACGATACATTCGAAATCAGACAATCCAATGAAAAGTTCCTTCTATTTTAAAACCCTTGTTTAGAAAGTTGGATGATTGAACGAAATCAGGTTAAAACTATTTTTATAAGTTTGAGTATGTATATGTAAAAATTATTAACTGTAATTGTTGTATTCCATCATTTGAAGTTATCTTAATATTTGAAAACATTACGTGAGATTTATTTGAAAACATTCATTATTAATTTTGAAAACCCATATATCCTAATCTACCGGTGTAAAGCAAGTTAACAGTGCAACAAAATAAAAATAGCAAAAATACCCAAAACGGCCTTATTACAAAAATAATACCCAAACTGAAATAAAACAAAAACGAGTTCAAATGTAGAAGTCATGCAACCACCCCGAGTCCTCGCAACTCCAAATCCTCTATGGTTGGGGGTTACCTGCAGATTTAAAATAAAAAAGTGAGTTTGCGAAAACCTAGTGTAACACTTCCAACCAATAACATAGAACAGACACGGTCGGAACCATATTTAGAAACAGAGTGGGCCCAAGACCATTATGGATATAGAATAGTACAAGTATGAAAAGCCCAACCCAATCCAACCATCACACCACCCATACCAGCCCATCACACCATGTGGGGAATAACTCAACCCATCCAGCCCATACACCAATATGCAGTCAAGCTGCTAATTATAGATATCGTGGCAGTGCCACTAGATATAGAATATGTGGCAAAACCACTATATAGAATTACGTGGCAGAGCCACTATAATAAAACTTCCTCCATAAACATACCCAACCCCATGCAGAATAACATAATATCATCAATTATAACATGCATGTAGATTAATGACACAGATACGGTCATGCATATATCCGGCAACCTAACTTTAGGGGTATAACAGTCTTTTAGACAGTCAAGGGCAAAATGGTAATTTTACCCCTCAAGGGTATTTTGGTAATTTTACTAAGTTTCAGTGCCTCGGCACCTATTACAATCTCATAACTGGTCTAATGTCAGTCCGAGCGACTTAGAAAGTCTATTTGGTCAAACAGAGTAAACGGGCCAAAAACCCCTATTGGGCCTAGGTAGGCCCACTTGCTCGTGTAGTCCAATCACTCCAATTTCACAAATAGCATTACCAATCTCATCATCCAATATATTAAAGATCACTTACCGAGCATTTTACCCATATAGGCCCGTAGGCCCATTGGGCCCATTTCAGCCTAAATGCACAAGATCGCGCGTAAAGGCAGTAACAATCTACTGTCCACCATCGGTGAGCTCGCTTCAGCCCACAGGCATTCACACACCTGTAAGCCCTCAAAATGCCAACACGTCAGCATGTCGGCTTTTCAACTTTTGCCGATCTACGCTACCTAAGGGTGTGGTTACATACTTGGTTATGAATCGAGTCGAACCGTCCACGAACAATCAACCTACAATCACCCAACAAACCATTAATCACACAATCCAACTTGTTAGCTGTGCTACCAAACCCCTATCATGTTCGGCAAACACCCCCAAAATAAACACCAATACTTACCTTGGCTAAAGACCAATCACAGGGCCTAGATTGCTTCTACGACACTAGCAGTCCACCACTTCTCGCAAAATCGATCTCTATACATCGCCTAGAAAATTTGAGCAGTCAAGAAAAAAGAAGTTCAAATCAGTCACTAATGAAAGGTTCAAAGGCCGATTACCATGAATGAGGAAAGGGAATTCAGCTTTCATAAGGATATTCGAAAGGGAGAAAAGAGAGTACTTACCCAGATTTAGTCTTTAATGGCAAAATAGACACTTGGTAACTAGGGCATTCGGCTATGGTTGCAATAGTAAACCACAACTATGCTAACAGTACATCGAAAAAAGAATAGAAAAGAGATAAAGATAAGTAATCGGTTGGTGAAAGAACAAATAATGAGAGAACAAATAGGGTTCGACTAATAAGTTTATGAAAAATAAAAAATGGGGTTCGGTAATGAGTGATTCGGCAACCAAAGTTGAAAGATACACTGGAGAAACACGAATTCAAAAAGAGGAAGAAACTATGAGAATAGAGAAGAACAATGTGAGATTTGGCTAGGAGCAATAAGACGAGACAGAATTAACAAAAGAAAAATGCATAAGGGGATGGAGATGTAAAGTTCGGCTAAGACTAAAGAAAATGAAAACTGAAAGGTGAGAAAAACCGAACCAAAATGGGAAAACAAGGGTTCAGCAAAGCAAAATGGCTGACAAAAAGAAGGATGGAAACCAATTTGACACTTGAGTTTCAACAAAGTAGACAAATATAGAAAGGGAGATCCGTAGCAAAACAGCACTAGGAGAAAAAGAATTAAAAAGAGAGGAAAAGAAACACACTAAATTAACCTGGAGAGCATTCGGCACCTAACACCAAATACTAAAAAAAAAGATGCACAACCCCTAATCTTCCAACACCAATTCGGCCACCCACATCCAAATGCCGAAAATATACCCACCTTCACCCCAAATTTGACTACACACTTACCTTATCCGAATCCCATGAAAATTTCCACAAAATGCTCCCCCAACAACTTCTTGATTCACTCAACCTTGTCCATTTGAATTTAACTTAAACTCCCAAGACCAAGTCATCTTTATCTCTTACCAAATCTTCAACCAACTTCAACATTTGAATTCAATTCCATTACTTGCCAAGCTTGAGTAGCAAAAAGAACGCACCTTGCTTGCAAGAGGATTTGAACCCTTGTTTCCCATTGCTAAAGACGCCACAAGCCTTGCTCCCCCTTGCTAATGACACCACAGCCACTCCACTATAGGCCTTTTTGTGACATGAAACCCCAACAACTTTACTTAAACCCTAAGAGCTGACATCCATACTCCCCTAAGCCTAAAACTCTCAATTTTACCAAAGGCTTGGCTTTAACCCAGGACTTCTGAAGGCCCCCCAAACTCACACAAATCATCGGTTCAGCACACTCAATCATACAAATATCAATTTATGTAAAAACTTCAACGCCTAAAAATTTGGGGCGTTACATTACTCGTAATGAAATTCTTTTTATGTCGAATGAAGTAAGGTAAAATTTGCTGTGAAATTTGAATATGTATGCTTTAAAAATTTCATGTATGTAATCCTTGATTGAATTAATTGCATTGGAATTATTTTTGGTTTGATAATGAAATGCCTTTGAAATGGAAAGCATATGTGTAATCGGCTAGCACTTACAAAAGTGACCAAATGGATAGTGATTTTATTTTAATAATAACGTGATTATTTGCATGCAAAATTGGCCCATATGCTAAGTCATATTTGCTTGAGAAATTTTCCATTTCATATTCCTATAAAATTTGTTAATTGGTTAGAGAATTTTCTAAGTTGGCTTGTAACTATTATTTCATAATTTACATACGGTAATGTATATTATACTAATATTATAATGCTTTCAAATTATTCTTGTATATTTATATATTTTCATTATAGTGCCAAATGTATATATATATGTGCTCTAATTATAATCCACGCTTATATGATTTATTTTCGAATGTTTGTAATAACTTGATATGCACTTATGTTATGTAGCAAGATGATGTATTTTACATTGTTAACTTATGATTTATATTAGGCGTATGTTCGAATAAAATCTTATGACATGATTCAGAAATATGTTAAATTAATTATTTATGCTTACAATTGTTTGGTATTCGAGTTTAAGCATGTGTATAACTGTGTTAGTCTGGGAGTTGTGTCTCGTCCGGTAATGCCTTGTAACCCATTTCGGCGATGAATTCAGATTAGGGTGTTAAATTTTATTTGTATTAGAGCTACAATTTAGTCGATTCTGAGACTAACGTAGCATCTTTGAGTCTAGCTATACATGCCATATTTTAATCTGTGATAATGTGATGACTCCTGACACTTGAAAATGTGTTTTTGTATAGTATGGATCCCGATCGACCCATAACAGATGATGTCGAGAGTATAGTGCCTGCTCCCACGCAAGGGACAGTGCTTGTTGATTCTCGACCGACCTCGGCTAGCCATGAGGGGAATGTTAAACAAGCCTTTTATTAAATGATGAATGATTGGTTTACTCAATATATTCGAACAAATCTAGCTGTTCAACAACCCACACCCCCAAATAATCCACCTTTGATACCTATGTTACCTTAGATGATTGATCTGATGAGATTTAATAAGTCTCTGTTGATAAAATTAGAATGTACAGAGTCAAAGAATTCAGGGCCATAGTTGATGATGATGCTGAGCGGGCTAAATTTTGGCTCGATAATACTATCCGCGTATTCGATGAACTATCATGTACACCCAACGAGTGTTTGAAATGTGCCATATCTTTGCTACGAGATTCTACTTATCATCGGTGGAAGACTTTGGTTTCGGTTGTTCTGAAAGAATGGGTCACCTGAGAATTCTTTCAGACTGAGTTCCGCAAGAAACATATCAGCCAAATATTTATCGATCACAAATGCAAAGAATTCTTTGAGCTTAAGCAGGGTCGTATGATCGTAACAGAATATGAGCGGGAATTTGTGAGACTCAACAAATTCGCCCGAGAGTGTGTTTCAATAGAAGCTATAATGTGTAAAAGATTCGAAGACGGGCTGAATGAAGATCTTAAATTCTTGGTTGGTATACTTGAAATCAAAGAGTTTATGGTACTTTTCGAGCAAGCTTGTAAAGACGAAGAGCTTGGGAAAGAGAAAAGAAAAGTTATTTTTGAAGCTAGAGATTCTTGTAAAAGATCATCGGGTAAGAATTTTCACTCAGCATCGAAGAAGCACAGGGATGATTCTAGCCGACCTAAGACTACTACGGACTGACCTCCTGTGAGTTCACGAGCCACTTTGATGGCTACTGTTGGCAATGTTCGACCGAATAGACCCAGGTGCAAGCATTGTGGTAAATGACATCTTGGAGATTGCAAATTGCATGATTGGTCTTGGTTGAAATGTGGATCAATGAATCATTCTAAGAGTGCCCGATGTTAGCAGAGCAAAACATTGTTCAGGGTGTGAGGTAGAGAAATGTATTAGTGCGGGGTAGACCACCCAGAAATACAGGTAATGTGAGTGGCAGTCTGCGAGGAACGAAAGATACAACAGTTCGGTTTGAGGCCCATGCACCTACCAGAGCATATGCTATACACGCTTGAAAGGAGGCTTATTTCCTAGATGTGATTACCGGTACTTTCACTCTGTATGATACTAGTGTTATCGCCTTGATTGATCCTGGTTTGACTCATTCATATATGTGTGAAACTTTAGATCCACTAAGACTTGCCTGTTGAGTCTACTAAGTTTGTGATTCGAGTATCGAACCCTTTAAGCCGGTGTGTTTTGGTTGATAAAGTATGTAAAAATTGCGTATCGATGATTCAAGATTCATGCTTTCTGGCTGATTTAATGTTGCTACCATTTGATGAATTCGATATAATTCTGTGTATAGATTGGTTGACTTTGTACGATGCTATTATTAATTGCAAAAGTAAGACTATTGATTTGCGATGCCAAAATAATGAGATTATTCGGATTGAATCTAATGATTTGAATGGTTTACCGACTATGATATCCTCGATGTTGGCTTAAAAGTATGTGAGAAAGAGTTGTGAAGTTTACTTTGCTTATGTGCTTGATAGTAAAGTGACCGAAAAGAAAATTGAATCCATACCAGTTGTGTGCGAATATCCAGATGTGTTTCCTGAAGAATTGTCGAGTTTGCCACCTATTCGAGAGGTAGTGTTTGGTATTGAGTTCGTACTGGGGACGACTCTGATTTTGATAGCTCTGTACCAAATGGCACCTACTAAATTAAAAGAATTGAAAGCATAGTTACAAGAGTTAACAGATAGAGGTTTTGCACGACCGAGTTTCTTGGGGTGCACCAATTCTATTTGTGAAAAAGAAAGACGGAACTATGAGAATGTGCATCAACTATCGACAGCTCAATAAAGTGACTATAAAGAATAAATATCTGTTTCCTCAGATTGACGACCTATTTGATCAGTTAAAAGGGGCTTCAGTGTTTTCGAAGATAGATTTGAGATCGGGTTATTGCCAGTTACGAGTTAGAGACTCAAATGTGCCTAAAACTGCTTTCCGAATGAGATACAGACACTATGAGTTTCTAGTTATGCCTTTTGGACTCACTAATGCACCTGCTGTTTTCATGGATTTGATGAATCGGATCTTTAGATAGTATTTAGATTAGTTTGTGGTTATGTTTATAGATGACATTTTAATCTACTCACGCGATGAAATCGAACATGCTGAGCATCTGAGACTTGTATTGTAGACTTTGCGAGATAAGTAGTTTATGTGAAATTCAGTAAATGTGAGTTCTGGTTGTGCGAAGTTAGTTTTTCTGGGGCATATTGTATCAGCAGCGGGTATTCAGGTGGGTCCAAGTAAGATTTCAGCTATACTTGATTACAAACCTCCGGGAAATGTTTTTGAAGTTTGAAGCTTTCTGGGACTTACTGGTTGTTACAGACGATTATGACCCCAATGACAAAGCTATTACAGAAAGATGCTAAGTTTGAGTGGTCAGAAAAGTGTCAGAAAAGTTTTGATCAGTTGAAAGCCCTTTTGACCAAAGCTCTAGTACTAGTTCAGCCAAAATCAGGTAAAGAGTTCGTTATCTATAGTGACGCATCTTTAAATGGTTTGGGTTGTGTGTTGATGCAGAAAGGCAAAGTTGTAGCTTATGCCTCAAGACAGTTAAAGACACACAAAAAGAACTATCTGACGCATGATCTAGAAATGGCTACTATTGTGTTTGCTTTGAAAATATGGTGCCACTATCTGTTTGGTGAGAAATGTCACGTCTATTTTGATCATAAAAGATTACGATATTGTGATTGATGATCATTCGGGAAAGGCTAATCTTGTTGCTGATACCTTGAGCTGAAAATCACTATTTACTTTGCGTGCAACAAATGCATATATAGCTATGTCTGGTGATGGTGTGATAATAGCTGAGTTAAAAAAAACCGTTATTTGTTCAGTAGATTTACAAAGCTCAGAAAGCCGATAATGATTTAGTAGAAAAGCAGGCTCAATATAACTTGAATGCTGATTCAAAGTTTTTAGTTGATGCCGAGGATTGTTTGAGATTCAGAAACTGAATATGTGTTCCGAGAAATTCTGAGTTGATTCAAATGATTTTGAACGAAGCTCATAATAGCCGGTTGTCTGTTTACCCAGGTAGCACGAAAATGTATAACGATCTAAAACAGCATTATTGGTGGCATGGTATGAAACGAGACATTTTTAATTTTGTTTCAAAATGTTTAATATGTCAGCAAGTAAAAGCATCAGGTACCTTCTAGATTACTTCACTGATTATGATACCTGAATGGAAATGGGACCAAGTCATGATGGATTTTGTATTTGGTTTACCGTTGACGTCGAGTAAGAAAGATGCAATCTAGGTTATTGTCGATAGATTGACAAATCAGCTCACTTTGTTCCAGTTCGTACTGATTATTCACTTGATAAACTTGTTGAGTTATATGTTTCTCAGATCGTGAGATTGCACGGGGTACCTATTTCTATTGTTTCAGATAGAGACCTAAGATTTACATCGCGGTTTTGTAAGAAACTACAAGATACACTAGGTACAAAATTGTATTTTAGCACTACTTTTCATTCCCAGATAGATGGTCAGTCCGAATGAATCATTCAGATATTTGAGGATATGTTGATATGTTGAATTCTCGAGTTTAAAGGTACGTAGGATCGATACTTGCCTCTGATTGAATTTGCGTACAATAATAGCTTTCAATTAAGTATCAATATGGCACCTTACGAGGCTTTGTACGGTTGAAAATATTGCACACTTTTGTATTGGCAGCAAAAATAAGATACACGGGGTTGATATAATTAAAGAGACTGAACAGAAAGTAAAAGTGATCTGCGAAAGCTTGAAAGCAGTGTTGGATCATCTAAAATCATATGCAGATTTGAAACGTAAAGATATAGAGTTTCAAATTAGGGACAGAGTGTTTTTGAAAGTCTCACCATGGAAGAAAATACTCAAATTCGGTCGTAAAGGCAAATTGAGTCCGAGGTTTACTAGGCCATATGAGATTTTAGAGCAGATTGGGTCTGTAACACCCCAAACCCAGCCTAGAAGTTAGACCCGAGTTTGGCGTGTCACATTGAAGGGTGAATCGTAAAAAATGGTGTAGTTGACAAACTTTGAAAACATTTGATTGTTCAAGGTTTAAAACAGTGTTTACAAAGCGATTTCCATTTCCAAAACTAGTCTTGCTAAATGAGTACTTTAGTTTAAAACGATGTTCATTTGAAAATTTGCGTATTTGTAGGGTTGAAATCAAAACCTTAAATTGTTGTTATAAGTGAAAACTAAGTAAGTTGTGGAAGCTTGTAAAAGTTTGTAGTTTGCGGAAACATGTTGATTTGAAAGCAGTTAATGTTTTTGGAAAACTGAGTTCTACTTTAAACAGATATAAACCGTAATAAATAAAAATCCCAAATTTAAAATCCAGAAATTATAAAGGCCTTATTACAACCCAAATTAAAACCAAAGTGCTTTAAGTAAATAAGTAAGATAGAATAAGACATATGCAGTTGTGTGGCCCTCCCCGAGTCCCTCGCAGCTTCAATCTGTCTAAAGGTGGGGATTACCTAAAAAATATTAAAAAAGGGAGTGAGTTTACGAAAACTCAGTGTGTACGTCCCTCGGCAGACACATAACATGCATTAAACAATATGGGCCTAAGCCGTATTCAATATCGGAGGCCTTTGGGCCTTAGCCCATAGTGGCCCCAGTTGGGCCTGAACCCATATCACATTATCAGTGGCCTTTGGGCCTTAGCCCATAATAGCCTCGGTTGGACCCAAGCCCATATCACAAAATCAATATGTTTATGCAATGTGCAGTTACCCATAACCAACCCTGTACACCCTCTTCCAACTCTACACTCCTATGGGGAGATACTCGACCCACCTATCCTTATACACCCGTTGTGACATCGGTTGCGGCACCACTCATCGTTGTAGCAGAGCTGCTAATATCTATTGTAGCACCAGTTGCGGCATGACTCATCATTCCAGCAGAGCTGCTAATATCTATTGTAGCACCGGTTGCGGCACTACTCATCGTTGCAGCAGAGCTGCTAATATCCGTTGTAGCACTGGTTGCGACACTACTCATCGTTGCAGTAGAGCTGCTCATGGCTTAAAAAGCTTTGTTGGATCCACAATCATCAAGCGACTGTGCGACCCTTATATACACTTCCTCCAATCATAACCTAGCCCATATGCAACATATAATCTCATGAATGCATGATAATACACATATGACATACAAATCGTACTTATATCCAATAGGGACAATTTAGTCATTTTGCCCTCAGGGGCATATTGGCCATTTTGCACTTAAGGCATATCAGTTACATCTTATTGTGGCCTAGGTACACATTTTGGCCCGTTAACAATCATAGAAATCACAATCACAACAGTCCAATCACAGTCATACATTCTCAGTCAAAGCATAGTCAAATCAATCAAATTGTGTCACCCGTGAGTCATTTATCCTCGAGGAGAAAAAACGGTCTTTTTACCCGTTAGAGGTATTTTAGTCATTTCATACTACGGGGGTATTTCAGTAATTCTAACCTATAAGGTTATTTCGATAATTTCACAAACCAGGGGTATTTTTCACAAACCAAGGGTATTTCGATAATTTCATAAACCAGGGGTATTTTGGCAATTTCACAAACCAAGGGTATTTCGGTAATTTCGTAAACCAGAGGTATTTCGATAATTTCACAAACCAAGGGTATTTCAGTAACTTTGAAAACCAAGGGTATTTCGATAATTTTGCAAACTAGGGGTATCTTGATAATTTCACAAACCAGGGGTATTTTAGTAATTTTGCAAACCAAGGGTATTTTGGTAATTTCACAAACCAGGGGTATATCGGTAATTTCTCAAACCAGAGGTATTTCGGTAAATTCACAAACTAGGGTAATTTCAGTAATTTCACAAACCAGGGGTATTTTGGTAATTTTCACAAACCAGGGGTATTTCGGTAATTTTGTAATTCATCAGTATCTCAGTAATTTCATAAATCAGGTGTATCTCGGTAATTGCTCAAATTAGGGGTATTTTTATAATTTTATAAACCAGGGGTATTCTTGTAATTTTGTAAACTAGGGGTATTTTGGTAATTTTGTAAATCAAAGGTATTTCTGTAATTTTGTAAATCGGGGGTATTTCTGTAATTTTACAAATTAGGGGTATTTTGGTAATTTTACAAATCAGGGGTATTTCGGTAATTTTTTCAATCCCTCAGAAGGTCTATAGTCGCCTCGAGCGACTCAAGTATTCTAAACAAAGATAACGTTACGAATAGGCCCAGGCCTAAGACCCGTTCTCGGCCCAAGTGGGCCCACACGCTCGTATGACCCTTTTTGCCCAAATCTAGCCACAAATATGAGATTCACATAGTCCAGTCCAATATTTACTACACAATCATACAATTTGACTAATTGGGCCCACGGGCCCACATGGCCCATTCCGGCCCATCGTGGCCCAAAGCAGCCTAAACCCACGATAATACTCATGATGGTCTCAACTATCATGTTAAAGTTCCCACATGTGCAGTCGCACACTCGTGTGGCTACCATCGCCGTGTGACCGACATTTCGACATTCTGGCATTTGTCGTTCTACACCTAGAGTAGTGTGAAATACACACCTAATACGTATCTGAAGTTAATCTGCGCTCTGAACGCTACTATGCCCAGAAGCCAACAATAATCGCACTCTTGACTCCCAAGGGGTGTGTCGATCAACTATGGTCACAACCACCGTGACCCAATGGCATACAGATTAACGAATGATCCAGCGCCGAACCCAAACGAACATGCGACAACGCGAAAGGGATAAGCCAAGAAAGGTATGCTTACTCTCCTCATGGTTTGCTCTATTTAAAGCCAGCTTCTCGCCTATTCTCATGTTAGCTTCCCGATGTGGGATTCTCCATCAATCTTCTAAAACCAACTCATTAGCAAAATAACCAACCTTTGTGTGCAAAGGGATTCGAACCAAAGTCCTCTCGATAGCCATGTCACGCCACCACCACTAGGACACAAGCTCCTTTGTGTCCTAAGCCCAACACATTTAACATTAAAGCCCACCTACTCACTTCCAGATTTATTTATAAGAGAAACCAAAATAAATTGTAAGAGCCAAGACTTGAACATTGGAACCCTTATTTCCCCTATGGCGTCACTTACTTGTCTCCCATATGGCGCCATTTGCCACTAGACCACAACTCCTTTTGTGTCTTATTTTAGCCCCTTTTATTTATAAGTTATCCCACTTGAGCTCAGAGTTCCCTTAAGGCCAAAGCCAAAATTTTTCCTATACCCAAGCTTGAAACCAGAACTTCATAAAAACCCTCTAACATTCCAAAATCACTAACCCAAAAATTCTAACTTGCAAATTGAGCCAATATCTTACTCTTAAGAATTCTAAACGCACCCAAGCCCAAGGCCCAATTCTTCTAAGCCCAAAATTCAGGGCATTATAGGGTTGGTTGCGTATAGACTATTGTTGCCACCTGAGTTAGGAAAGATTCACAATGTATTTCATGTTTTGATGCTTTGACAGTACAGATCCGACCCTACTTATGTGATTAGCCCGTCAGAGATTGAGATACAGTCTGATTTGACTAATGAGGAAGAACCAATTCATATTCTGGCTCACGAAGTTAAAGAATTATGAAAAAAGAAAATTTTATATTATAAGTGTTAAGGCATAAACACGGGCTCGAGGAAGCAACTTAGGAGCTAGAGGATTCAATGAAAGAACGTTATCCTAACCTATTCACAGGTAAGATTTTCGGGGACGAAAATCTCTTAAGGGGGAGAGTTGCGACAGCTTGATTTTGACCATATTCAGAACGGTGGTTTCGGGGCCACAAATCCGAGTCAGAAAAATATTTTAATATTATTTTCTATGTTTATTATATGTGAATTGCTATCCGTAAAATTTTTGTATTTTAATTTTGATGTTTGAGTGCTTGATTATTAAAAAGGATTATATTGCAACAAATGAAAAACAAGCATGTTATTTAGTAAGTAGCTGAATTGTCATGTTTTTATCCTAGGAAGGTTTTATGTTTTTATTAAACCGAATGAAATAAGGGTGGACTATTTCAGTCATAAGTTATAAAGGTTATATATATATTATTAGTAAGGTTAATTAGGTAAAATGGTAATACATGTGATTTAATAAAACATAAAATAAAAATACGTGTTCATAATGCATGTTCATCACCAAAAATTAAAAGAAAGGAAAAAGAAAAAGCTTTAGGACACTTGGCCCTTTGCAAGCTCGATTGAGGTCAGCGTTTAGCTTGGCTTTTGATAATTTTTACGTATTTGTGACCGTTGCTATGAAATGTTCAAAGCATATGTCTCAATTTTTAATTTGATGATGATTTTGCATTTTGCCATTGTTGAACGCTTGTCATTTTTGTTGTTTGATGTTAGAAAATAAAAGATATGTGATTGATTAACAATTTTTGTATAGCAGATTTTGATAAATTTGAGTAATTAGGATTTAATTGTAAAAAAAATAAATTGAGGGACTAAAATGCCAAATAAATGAAATGTGTGTGCTTGTTGAACTAGATGAACATTCGGCCTAAGCATGATACATTGAAATTTTGTGTATTTTGTGTTTTATGCAAATTGGACTAATTTGTAAAAAGTGTAATATATTATGGGCAAAATGGTAATTTGCCCATTGATGTGTTTTTGAATTAAATTGAATGAAATTGTATTTGAATGAGCTTAATTTGAAATTGTATAGATCAAGAACAAAAGAAATCGGACTTGGATCGGGGGAATATAAAAATAGTTGAATAGTCGATCTATATTGCCCGCCGATATCCGAGGTAAGCCTGTAGGCAAGTAAATGTTGTTAATTAAGATTATATTTGAACTTAACATGCTGATTTGAATTTTTATGAATTTATATTACAATTCCCGAATGTGAATATGCATGGGAATAAATTGTTCAAGTTCAATTCGATCGAGTTACGACGTCCGAAAGTCCCGTACGAAACTTAGGAATAGCTAGGATACAAATGTCATGACATAGGGTTTCCGATATGTGGTCTCGTGTAAGACCATGTCTAGGACGTTGGCATTGATATGTGATTGCAGATAAGACCATGTCTGGGACATCGACATCGTATATGTGATTCGTGTAAGACCCTATCTGGGACAGTGGCATTGATATGTGATTACATGTAAGACCACGTCTGGGATGTTGGCATTGTATAGTATGTGGTATAATCTGAGTATCCTTTTCAATTCCGAATGGTTCTAAAGGCAATGATATGTTATGAATAAATGTGAATTCAGGTTAAAATGAATAGGTACGTGATAGTATTTGCTTACTCGAAAGTAAGGTAAGTTGATTATGTGATATGTGAATCAAGTTATAAAGAATGCTAATGGTAATGTATGTCTATATAACATTCTATACATGGTTTAATGAATAAGTATGAGATCTTGAAATTTGATTCATGATTATGTATATTTCGTTATGCAATGATATTATAACTTTAAATTAAATAGTTCTTGATGATGGATATATGTATATATAATCGGCCAAGATAAGCTTATATATATGAATGTGTATAAGGTTTATGAAATTGTAAGTTTTGATACTTTATAATGATATGAAAGTATGAATTGTTAGTTAAGTTAAGTTTATAATGCTTTTAAGTCGTTTATTTTCTTAAGGCTTACTAAGCTAAGTTAGCTTACTTTGTGTATATTCATTTGTCTTTGTTTTATAGATTACACTATCGTCTACTTTTGATACTTTAAAAAAATTTGAAAATCGAACATATGGAATTATAGGATAATATGTGTTTGTCTAATTTTGGGAAATGTATATAATATGCCATGCGAAAATTTTTAAGTTCAATTATTAATGTGTGTTATATCAAGTATAATTTATATGTGTGCTATGTGTGATTGATGGTGGAGCGAAATTGATTATGATCTTGGTTATTAGTTTTGTGATTGATGTAGGTGATTGATTTATATTTGCTAATGAGTGATGAATCGGCTAACTGTTGTATATATGAATGAAAATATATATTAAGTTGGATATTCGGTTATGAGATGTATAAATGTATGTGAACCTTTGTTGGTATTTTTGGTTAAGACTCAACTATGAGTTTTAATAATGATGTTTTATCATGTGAAAGCTTGAATGTTGGATTACTTGGGGTGTAACACCCCAAACCCAGCCTAGACGTTATGGCCAAATCTGGTGTGTCACATGGACGACGAATTACACCTCATTCTTTAATTAATATGTTTAGGGTGACTTTGCAAAATTATTTTTAAGAGTTGTGAGAAAAACAGGTTATTTAATTTATGAAAGTCCTATCCACTACTAGTTGGAGTTTATTTCTTTAAAAGATCTTATCTTGTTATTAGGTAGTCCATTTGTTGCATATGATATATTTTGAAAACGTTGATTAATTTTGGAATAAAAACCCGTGCAGCGTAATTCTATCAATTTTAAGCAAGTAATAATTAAATAAATAAATCCAGAAATGAAGTAATTAATAAGCGATCTTGTTACAAATTAAAACCCAAAAGAAAATAAATTCAGAAAATACTAAAATAAATAATTTTAAGGAAGTATAACCAAATGCAGTTCACATGGCCACTCCTAATCCCTCCAGCTCCAAGTCCTCTAAGGTTGGGGCTCACCTGCATGGATGAAAAGAAAGGGGTGAGTTTGTGAAACTCAGTGTGTAAGCTAAACCCAACCAGAGTCCAGATCAGTTCAAGCTTAACTGGGCCTAAGCCCTATCCAGATACAGTATTAACTAGGCCTTAGCCCTATTCAATAAACAGTAATTACTGTGCCTTGGCCCTATTCAGAAATTAGTGTGGCCTTAGGCCAATTACAGTAACAGAATAGTATTTATGCATGAATGCAAAGCCCAGCCCAATCTAGACCTACACACCATGTGGGGAATAACTTAACTCACCCAGCCCTACACACCACAGTCGCAGCTTAGCTGCTTAAATCAGATAACGTGGCTATGCCACTAGAAACAGTAATACGAGGCAGAGCCTCTAATAGTATACGTAGCATTGCCACTTTAGCACTTCTCCCGTCAAAACCCAAACCCATGCGACAGTGTATATTACAACATGGCATACAGTGAACATATATAATTTAGCATACAATTCAGTCAACTTAACCCTAGAGGTAAAATGGTCTTTTCGCACCTAGGGGTAAAACAATAATTTTCAACCCCTATGGGGTATTTCAATAAATTTACCAGTTTTCAGGGTTTCATGCTCATTACAGTTTGTTAACAGCCCTAATGTCATCTAAGTAACTTTTTTTAGCCCATTTTATTAAAACAGAGTTATCGGGCCCTAAAACCCCTAATGGGCCCATTGGTGTCCACCAGCTGTTACGGCACACTAAGCCCAAATTTTATGTCCGGTTTAGGAGATTTGTCACTCAGATTATCAGAATAAACTTGCTGCCCGTTTTCACCCATATGGGCCCGTAAGCCCATTGGGCCCAAATTCAGCCCTCCGAGGCCCAAAACCACCAACGTGCACAAAATCGTGCACACATCATCCTTACCATTTGCGATTATAGATTTTACCGATTCAAATTGGCCCACGAGTGCTCGCACTTCACAAGCCCTCAAAATGCCAGAATTTTGGCATTTCGGCTTTTGTGACCTAATCTACTGGTGGGTGTCGATTACACACCTGTTTGCGTACTATGTCGAGATCCACACTGAATTAATCCTACAATTGTTTTTAACCACACTGTTAGCTACAAATCAACGGAATCAATGAAACTAAGAACCTACCATATTCGACCAATACCATCTAAGGCCCTTAATCCCTTACCTCTGCCGATTCTTCAACTAGATCTAGATCAAGTTTGCTCCAACGGTTATAACCTTCAATACTCCTTGATTCATAGCCTCTACTCCACACTAGCACATAAGAAACCGAAAGAGAAGACTAATGTAATTCATAGCCAAAATCGACAGTTGCCCTAAGGAATTAGGGGTTTTCAGCTTTTCTTGACTCGCAAGACCATGAATAAAAGGGGTTTTGAATACTTACCAATGCTCTATTCACCAAAGAAACGTCCTCAAATACCAACCTAGTCTAGATCTGTCGTAGGTCTAACCAGAACACGAGTAGAGAATAGATCTAAATGATTTGGCTATGGGAACCTACTCTAAAGTATGTTTATTTTGGTTTTGAGAGAAAGATAGAAGAAGAAGATGAGGAAAAGTTTATGAAATAAAAGAGAGATGATCGGCAGAGAGATGAGAGGTTTGAGATTCGGCTCTTGAAAGATTTGCAATGGGAAGAAGAAGAAGTTTGGACAAAAAGGAAATCGACAACAGTGGATTTGGTTTCGGCTTTTGAAAGTATTCAGCTACCAAAGCTTAAGAAGAGGGTTACTTTAATCGGTAATGTAAAGAAAAGGAAGAAGAGAGTAGAGAAAGAAAAGGAGAGTACTTGAGTCGGCTTTAGAAGAAAAGAGATGAGAGGGTTTAGTTTTAGGGTAAATCGATAGAAGAAGACCTCACACTTTCGGGATTTCGGCTTTTAAAAAAACTGAGAAGAGAAGAAAAGAAAGAACTAGGATCTCTCTCAAAAGAACTAACCTAATCGGCCACCAAGTAAATGACCACACTTGCCAAGAGAAATCAGCACACACAACAGCAAATGCTAAAAACGTTACCTAAGCCCCCCATTGCTGAATATGCACTCTAACACTCCCTCATTCGGCCAACTCTTGCTTTCCATTCAAATTCCCTAAATTTTCTCCCCCTTATCCCTCCTTGACTCAATCCCATGAGCACTTCAAACTCTTCCCAACAGAGTTTCACTTGGAGTCCACCACATGCCTTGCATATGCATTAAAAATAAAACATCACTTTGCTTACCATGAGACTTGAACCTTCGCTCCTGCACAACCTCCACACACCCCCTTGAGTTCTAACTGGTGTTACATTGCCACCTTACCACAGGCCATCTTAAGTCTTAAATTACCAATATTTCTTTAAAAGCCCAATTAATCAAGGCCCCTTTCTCTTTTAAGTCTAAAATTAAAAAAAAAACTACCGGGTTTTAACTTAAACTTGGGCCTTCTAAAGGACCATTAACACACTCAAAACATAAATTAACACATCCAGGCAAGCAAAAATTAAAGTCATGCAAAATCTCAAAAATTCTGTAAATTAAGGTGTTACAATTCTACCCCCTTAAAGAAATTTCAGCCTCGAAATTTACCTGGTTCAAAAAAGTGAGGGTATTGCTGATGCAATGCCTTCTCTGGCTCCCACGTAGCTTCTTCTTTGCCATGATTGTGCCAAAGAACTTTTACCAAAGGAACTGACTTCTTTCTTAATACTTTGACATCTCAATCCAGAATTTGCACAGGTTCTTCTTCAAAAGTCAAGTTGGTTTTCACCTCAATTTCTTCCACTGGTACGACATGAGAAGGATCAGATCGATACCGTCTCAACATGGAGACATGAAAAACGTCATGAATTCGATCTAACTCCGGCTGTAATTCCAGCTGGTATGCTACCGGACCTACCCATTTGAGAATTCGGTAAGGCCCGATAAATCGCGGGCTCAACTTGCCCTTCTTACCAAACCTTAATATCTTCTTCCAAGGTGAGACCTTTAAGAAGACCATATCCCTTACTGAGTACTCAATTTCCTTATGCTTTAAGAAGACCTTTGAGATTTCTGTCTATCAGATGCTTCCTTTAACCGATCCCTGATCAGCTTAACCTTATCTTCGGTATCTGCCACCAACTCTGGCTGAAGAACCTGACGTTCTCCCAATTCTGTCCAACAGGTAGGCATACGATACAGAGCCATTCGAATACTCGCCTGATAGCTGTTGTTGTAAGCAAACTCTTCTAATGGCAAGTAATCCCCCCAACTACCTCGGAAGTCAATAACACATCCCCTCAACATTCCTCCAAGACTTGAATCACCCTTTCCAGTTGCCCATCCGTCTGAGGGTGAAAAGTAGTGCTGAAATCTAACCGTGTACCCAACGCCTCATTCAACTTCTGCCAGAATCGAGATGTAAACCTCGGATCCCAATCAGAAATAATCAAAACTGGTACTCTATGAAGTCGCACTATCTCCACCACATACAACTTAGCTAATTTCTGAAGTGAGTAGTCAGTTCGGATAGGTATGAAATGAGCAGATTTGGTTAACCTATCCACAATCACCCAAACTGAGTCCTTCTTGGTAGGCGTCAAGGGTAGCCCACTCACAAAGTCCATGGTTACCCTTTTCCACTTCCACAGTGGAATCTTCACCGATTGCAGAAGTTCAGAAGGCAGTTGATGCTCAGCCTTCACTTGCTGGCATGTCAGACATTTCGCCACGAATTCTGTTACTTCACGCTTAAGTCCAGGCCATCAGTACAGCTTCCGTAAATCTCGATACAACTTATTCCCTCCAGGATGCATGGCATAAGGTCCGCCATGAGCCTCTCTTAGAATTGATTGCCTCAAGTCGGAGTCCTTCAGAATACAAACTCTTCCTTTAAAGCACAGAACTCCTTGACTATTCAATCCAAAATTCGAAGTCTCATCATTCTCAACTTGCTAGAATCGAGGAACTAGTGACTCATCCTCTAACTACTTTTCCTTAATCTACTTAATCCAAGTTGGTCTCACTTGTAGTTTCGCTAACAAGCTACCATCGTCATATAGACTCAGACGAGCAAACATTGCTCTCAACTCAGTTACAGCTCTTCGACTTAGTGCATCGGGCACCACATTCGCTTTGCTTGGGTGATACTATATAGAACAGTTGTAATCCTTAAGCAACTCTATCCATCTTTGTTGCCTAAGGTTCAACTCCTTTTGAGTCAACAAATACTTGAGACTCTTATGGTCCGTGTATATAATACACTTTTCTCCATACAAATAGTGTCTCTAAATCTTTAGCGCAAAGATCACTGTTGCCAACTCCAGATCATGCGTAGGATAGTTCACTTCATGAGGCTTAAGTCTTCACCATGCATAAGCGACCACCTTACCCTCTTGCATCAATACACAGCCCAAACCAACATGCGACACATCACTATACACGGTGAAATCCTTCCCAGACTCCGGCTGAATCAATACTGGTGCCTCAGTCAGAACCTTCTTCAAACTATCGAAAGCCTCTTACTGTTTCTCAGTCCATACAAATGGTACTCCTTTCCTCAAAAGTTTCATTAATGGTGCAGCAATTAAAGAAATCCTTCTACAAACCTTCTGTAGTACCCTGCCAAACCCAGAAAACTCTAAATTTTTGATACAGATCTCGGTGGCTTCCATTCCAAAACCGCCTCAATTTTTCAAGGATCCACCCTAATCCCCTCAGCAGAAACAATGTGACCTAGAAATGTCACTTCTCGTAACCAAAATTCACACTTGCTGAATTTCGCATACAGTTGCTTCTCCCTCAATACTTGTAGAACAATACGGAGATACTCATCATGCTTCTTCCCAGTTTTCGAATACACTAGAATATCATCTATGAAGACGACTACGAATCGATCCAAGTAAGGTTGGAATACCCGATTCATCAAATCTATGAAAGCCGCAAGTGCATTTGTCAATCCAAACGGCATCACCAGAAACTCGTAATGACCATACCGAGTTCTAAATGCTGTCTTATGAATATCCACCTCTTTGACCCTTAACTGATGATATCCAAATCGAAGATCGATCTTGGAAAATATGAAGCTCCTCTTAGCTGGTCAAACAGGTCATTGATCCTTGGCAGAGGGTACTTGTTCTTAATCGTCAGTGTATTCAACTGGCGATAATCGATGCACATACGCATCGTCCCATCCTTCTTCTTCACGAATAGTACCGGTGCTCCCTATGGAGACACACTTGGCCTAATAAAACCTCTGTCCAACAAATCTTGGATTTATGCTTTCAACTCCACTAGCTCCTTTGGTGCCATCTTGTAAGGTGCGATGGACAATGGAGCCATTCCAGGCAACAAGTTGATTCCAAATTCGACTTCACGATTTGGAGGCAACCTAGGAAGCTCCTCAGGAAAGACATCTTGAAACTCCTTGATAGTTCTAACCTTTCCTACAGTCAAACCCTCAGCATCTTTCTAACTCACATATGCCAAATATGCCTTGCAACCCTTACGAATCAACTTCTCGGCTCTCAAGGCCGAAACAACATTGGACAAGTAATCCCTTTGCTCCCCTATAACCATCACCTCCTCATCCTCTGCGATCTTTAACATCATCCATTTAGTAGCACAATCCAGAGTTTCCCTATGCTTAGCAAGCTAGCCCATTCCCAAGATGAGATCGAATTCTCCAAATGGTAGCTCTATTAAGTCCGCAGAGAAAATCCTACATTGAGTCTCTAAAGGCACATCTCTAAAGAGTTTCTCTACCCTAACTGAGTGACCTAGTGGACTTATCACAGTTACCACACTCACAGTTTCCTCAAAGTGCACACCCAACGACCCAGATATATCACATGCAACATACGAATAGGTAGAACCAATATCTATCAAGGCAATGTATGGCATGCTAGAAATCAAAAACGTAACAGTTATGACGTCAGGTGCTTCACCCTCCTCTCAACAACGAGTAACATACACCAATGCTAGCTGACGAGCCTTAGCATTTCCAGCACCTCTGCCTGGTGCTCCACGTCTAGGACCATTTCCATTGCCGCCCCTACCTTGACCACGGCCTCTCGGCGGTTCTAGTCCACCTCGAACTGGTTAAGCAACTCTTTGCTCAGTAGGTTGCGTCTGAGCTGGCCTATGAGGACAGTCCTTAACTCTATGCTCCCTGGACCCACACTGGAAACAAGCCCTAGTACGCTTCCAACACTCTCCCAGATGCATTCTACCACAATCCCCGCAAGCCTGCGGTCTAACCACATTCATCGAAACTGCTCGAACTGATTCGTCCACTATAGCCCTTTTAACATTTATGCCTGCAGCATCTGAGGGTCCAGAATCCCTCCTAAATCAATTTCGATCCTTTTCACGGTTCTACCGCTCTGTTCGTTTCACCTCCTCTGCTATCTTAGCCTTTTCCACTATAGCAGCAAGGTCACATTCCCTCTGCGGAGCAATCAGCACCCTAAGCTCATCCCTAAGGCCATACCCAATCGTATGCTACGTTCATATTCCGTAGCAACTATTCCACTAGCATACCGGCTCAACCTTATGAACTCAGCCTCGTACTCAGCAACAGACTTATTACCCTGGGTCAGGTTTAAAAATTCCTTCCTTTGGGTGTCCATATAGCTCGGCCCAACGTACTTCCCTTTGAAGGTCGTCTTAAACAGCTCCCAAGTTACCCACTCAGTTGGGGTACTATCCCTCACTGTGATCCACCACTGATAGGCCTCATCTCGCAGTAGAGATACTCTTCCCTTTAGTTTCTGCTCCATTAAGCAATCCAAATTGTCCATGACTTGTTCCGTGGCCTCCAACCAGTATTCAGCCACATTTGGGGCTACTCCAGATACGCCCCTAAAAATCTCTGCTTTGTTAGCTCGGAGTCGCTCAGAAATAGACCCTCGATTCACAATTCCCGTACTTCCTCAGCGACCCTTTCCAAAACCCTTAACATTGCCTAGGATAAAGCGTCGTCCCTTGCAGCCCGATCATACAACCCGGTCTCAATCGCTGGCGGCACTCGTGCCTCCTCAGCTGGCATATGTCCTAAAGATGAAGACCCAGCTTGTACACTACCTCGGCCACGTCCACGGCCTTGTCCACGAGTTGCCCTCGTACTCATATCGTGTTATCTAATTACGAATTTTATGAATTAGTTCAGTATTTTAGTGTTTATTACAAATGTCTTATGCACAGATAGTATTTCAGAGTTTTTTTTTGCAAAATCGTAGCCTAGCTACAGTCTCAATCTTCTAGGGTTTTCAGTTTTTCCTACTGTCTCAGTCTCTACAGCTTTAGTGTTACCCTAACTACAGAATCTTAGTAAGGTCTTAGTTTTATCTATAGTAATATAATAGTTTTACAGTAAAGTACAGTATAGTAAAAATACTTACAGACTTGGTGCCTGAGATTCGGTGTCCCACTCTTCAGAAATCAGATTTCAAAACACCAGTTTTTTATAAAAATAACTGTTGCTTCCAAAAGAAAACCTTTAGTAAAAATACAAATATCTTGAAGGAAAAAAAATTGAAAAAAAGTTTTTCTAGGAAATTTCAAAACTGATTTGCAAAATACCTTTTCAGGCCTGAATTTAAATTTTATGAACGAACTGGCCCAGGCGTTATGGCCAAATCAAGGCCCCTTTTTCTTTTAAATCTAAAATTTAAAAAAAAAACTACCGGGTTTTAAATTAAACTTGGGCCTTTTAAAGGCCCACTAATACACTCAAAACATAAATTAACACATTCAGACAAGCAAAGATTAAAGTCGCGCAAAATCTCAAAAATCTCAAAAATTAGGGTGTTACATGTGGTTAGGTTATTTTATGTCAATTTGTAATGATAAGTTTGTGTTTATGTTTATTTTAATAGGACATTTGAATTGAGTTTATATGTCTATGCTGTGTGGTTATGGTATGCATGATCATTGTATTATATGGGGTGAAAAATTGAAGTATGTTTACATATGGTTCTATATGAGCTAGCATGTTTATGTTTTGAGGTGATAAAAGAAAAATTATGATTCTTATATGGATTGTTTCTATGCGTGATTTGGTATTTGTAAAATAGCATTTTGCAATCAGCGCAAGCCTTAAACAAAGAAAAATGACCATATGAATAGTAGCTTTATCTATATTTGAAATAGAAAATTGGATAATACTTGTAATGAAATTCTTTTTATGCCGAATGAAGTAAGGTAAAATGTGCTATGAATTTTGAATATGTATGCTTTAAAATTTTCATGTATGTAATCCTTGATTGAATTAATTGCATTGTAATTGTTTTTGGTTTGATAATGAAATGCCTTTGAAATGGAAAGCATATGTGTAATTAGCTAGCACTTATAAAAGTGACCAAATGGATAGTGATTTTAGTTTAATAATGATGTGATTATTTGCATGCAAAATTGGCCCATATGATAAGTCATATTTTCTTGAGAAATTTACCATTTCATATGCCTATAAAATTTGTTAATTGGTTAGTGAATTTTCTAAGTTGGCTTTTAACTATTATTTCATAATTTACATACGGTAATGTATATTATACTAATATTATAATGCTTTTAAATTGTTCTTGTATATTTATATATTTTCATTATAGTGCCAAATGTGTATATATATATATGTCCTCTAATTATAATCCACACTTATATGATTTATTTTGGAATGTTTGTAATGACTTGATATGCGCTTATGTTATGTAGCAACATGATGTATTTTACATTGTTAACTTATGATTTATATCAAGCATATGTTTGAATAAAATCTTATGACATGATTGAGAAATATGTTAAATTGATTATTTATGCTTACAATTGTTTGGTATTAGAGTTTAAGCATGTGTATAACTGTGTTGGTCTGGGTGTTGTGTCTCGTCCTGTAATGCCCATTCTAGCGATGGATCCGGGTTAGGGGTGTTACATGCCATATAACCAAAATACACAAGATCAAAAGTTCCTAAATGATAGTTGCATAGTGTGATACGATCTTCGATGACTTTCGAATTGAGCGAGTTTTCAAATCACTATAAAACCTAGATTAGAGTAAGCTATATAGCTTAGTAAGCTTGTATGATAATAAATTCAAGTTATATAGATACATAAAATTCAAGCAATTTAACATATCATATTATAACTCATACTGATCCACAAACCTATCACATGTTCATTCACAAGATTAGATATGAAATTCACAAGCTTCTTCGATTCAATACTTGTACGGTTCATGTACATACTTATACCAACACGTATCAATCTCATACTCCTCTATTCCTTAAAATACCCATTGAACCATTCAGAATGATATCAGATACCTGGGAATCTCGCACCCTATGTGCCAAATACATAGCCGAAGCTATCTCAATTTCCTATCTCATATAATGCTCACTCTTGAGCTATCAACGGGTCTACTCACATAAGCTAACAGTCATCACATAGTTACACGGTGCTGCTCACACAAGCTGACGAGAATCCACAACACATGCCGAATAACTCAGCCACCCGTAGGACGTACAGTCCAGCACCCATATCACATAACCCATAATGACATGTCATCCGTATCCTAAGCTATTCTTAAGGTTCAACTAGGATTTCACATTGTATGATTTTTGGACTGGTTTGAACAATGTGATAATTAAATGAGTGAAATTTGCTATTATAGATCAAGAAAAACAGAGTCCGGACCTAAACTGAGGAAAGAACAAGGTTAATAGTTAGCCATATTTTGGTACTGAGGTAAGGTCATGTGTAAATAATACAACATTACATTATTATGTATTTAATGCTTTAACATTACATGAATTGTATAAGTGTCTTTGTGGATTTGATTAATGATGACTCGATGACGATTCGATACAAATGTGATTTCGTGACATTAAGAATAGATAGGATACAAATGTCATGACATTAGGGTTATTGAGATCTCGTATAAGATCATATCTAGGATATGGCTTCGGCATGTGATTTCGTGTAACAACCATGTCTGGGACATGGCTTCGAAATGAGACTTCGTATAAGACCATATCTAGGATATGGTATCGATATGAGACTTTGTGTAAGACCATAGCTAGGCTATTGGCATCGATGTGAGATCTATGTAAGACCATGTCTGGGATATGGCATTGGTAAAGTACTATGTGTACGAGATTCCCAAGTATCATTTAGTATTCCAATCGGTTCAACAGGTAACCCAAAGATAATGTCAAAGAAATGAAAAGGTATGATCATGTTGAAAGGGTACAGGTATGTACACAACGCTCATAAGTATTAAGGTTATGAATTGATGAGACCTCGGTAAGAAGTGACTTAACGAATGAATTATGATCAAGAGTTTTATCATATATTATATAAATGAGATGATTTTAAATGTATCTATGATACTTGATGACATTGCGATAAATTACATTATGTTATTGGTATAATAATGTCTAGTTAATGTTGTTAATTATTTACATGCAAACTTACTAAGCATTATGCTTACTCCCCTTTCTTTTCCATTTTCTTATAGTATCGCCAAGCTAGCTCAGGGATCGAAGGACGTTGGAGACTTGATCACACTATCAATTGGAACATTTGGGTATAGCTAGTCTCAAAATTTTAAGTATGTCATGTATAGGGACTTGGTCTTTTTATTATATGTCATATGGGTTTAGCCAAACATGTTGGCTTATGATGATAAATGATTCATTTTGTAGAAGGTCAATAAAAGTTGGCTAATATGGGTCTCATTTATGATAAAATGATGTTGTCTTTCATGAATATGGATGTTGCATGTTTGGATAGATGAGTATGTGATGTATTACTTAATGGATGTGACACGTAAATGTTAAGTTTATGTCTTAGTAAAGAATGTTAGATTGCTAAATTATGTTATTCTATATGTGGTTGAAATTGGTATAAGTGTGATTGAGTTTCAAGGTGGCAAATGGCTTGGAAAATAACCTTATTTTTGTCCACACGGGTAGACACGGGTAGACATACAAGCATGTGTCTAGATCGTGTGTGACACACGGTTAGCCCCATGGGCATGTAGTCCAGCCGTGTGTCCCCTACATCTAGCATTTTAGCTTTGAAATGGCCACACAGGCAGAGACATGGTCGTGTGTCTCAGCCGTGTGAAGAACATGACCCAAGGACATGGGTGTGTACCTAGGGCATGTGAAGTTTGCACCTTAAATGCAAAAATTAAATTCGCCACATGGCCTAGCACATGGGCGTCTGACTTGGCAGTGTGACCTTATTTTGCTGATTACGTCATAAACAGAGAGTTACACAAGTTGAGGACATGGGCGTATCCCGAGCCATACGGGCATGTGTTACCACACGGCCTACTCATACGGACGTGTGACTCTCTAAAACATGAAAAATTTTCTAAACATGAAAAATTTTCTAAGTGTTCCAAGGTTTTCGATTTAGTCCTGAACCACCCTCGATGCATGTTTTGGGTCTCGTAGGCCCGTATAAGGGGAAGATATGTATGTGTATGAATGGATTTGAATTGAAGGAAATTTTATAGTCCTATTTTGCACGATTGGTTATGTCTATCTCCGGTAATGCATTGTACCCTATCCCGGCGTCGAACTCAGGTAAGGGGTGTTACACTTTAGTGGTATTAGAGCTATGATTTAGTCAGTTCTCGGACTACGTAGCGTGAGCAAGAGTCTACCTATACATGCCATACATATATTATGATAGTGTGACGACTCCTGACTATTTTAAAATGTGTTTTCATGTTGTAAACAGATCCCGATAGAGCAGTGGCAGATGATGTTGAAAGTAATATGCCAGCTCCTGCTGAAGGGACAGTGCGAAGAGGCTCGAGAGGCCTTATTCCAAGTAGTGAATGAATGGTTTGCTGAGTTCGTTAGCACGAATCTGACTATTTGACCTCCACCCCTTCCGAACCCTCAGCCTACCCTTGTAGCTCCCCAAGTTATAGAAATTATAAGAAAGGAAAAGCCTCTGGTTGACAGAATCCAAAAGCAATGGGCCAAAAAATTCTGAGCTAATATAGATGATGATCTAGAGAGAGTAGAATTCTAGCTTGAAAATATTATTCGAGTTTTTGATGAGTTGTCATGAACACCAGAAGAATGTATAAAGTTTGTTGTATCAGTCCAACGAGATTTGGCTTAACAATGGTGGAACACCCTTGTGTCGGTTGTGCAAGCAAGAGGGGAACTTGGGAATTTTTCTAGGAAGAGTTCCACAAGAAGTATATTAGCCAGTGGTTTATTGATCAGAAAAGAAAGGAATTTCTTGAATTAAAACAAGGCCGAAAGACTGTAGCTGAGTACGAGCATGAGTTTGTGAGACTTAGCAAATATGCTTGAGAATGTGTATCTACCGAGGCCATCATGTGTAAGAGGTTTGAGGATGAGTTAAATGAGGACATCCAACTGTTGGTTGACATCCGATTATTGGTTGGAATCCTAGAATTAAAAGAGTTTGTTATACTTGTTGAGAGAGCTTACAAGGCCGAGGAATTGGCTAAAGAAAAAAGAAAAGCTAAAATTGAGTCTCGTGACTCGAGGCAAAGACATTGGGTAAGTCATTTCAGTCCTCATCCAAGAAATCAAGAGAGTTCACTACTCGATCAAATGCTTCAGATGGGTTCTCCAACAGAAATAGGGGAAAATAGTACTCAGTTTCGAAAGCTCAGATTACTTCAATTGCTAGTGTTGGTAATGTTCGATCCAGTAGACTAGAGTGTTCACATTGTGGAGGACGTCACCCCAGCAAGTGCCGAATTAATGATAGAGCTTATTTCAAGTGTGGCTCCCCAGATCATTTTATTAGAGATTTCCTTAAGAAGGTAAAAAAAAAAGAGACATTTCAGAATGTGAGATCTGGTAACAACGCTAGTGAAGGGAGACCACAAAGAAATTCAAGAAATGGAGCGAGTAGCAAGGGTGTGCCTAGAGAGCTAGCTGTGAGATCTGAGAGTAGAGCACCTCTATAATATCCCAATTTTGGGCCTAGTCGAAATAGTGGTTTCAAGGCCACAAATCTGACAAGGAAAATATTATTTTTATTATATTTTTATAATCAATGATTTCACGGAAAGATTTCATGAAAATTTCGTTCGAAAATTTCGACGTTTGGGCATTTAATTTAGTCAAAAGGGCTAAATTGTAAATACTATAAAAGTTGAGTTCCATATGTTGAAGTGTCCAATTGTTATGAAGTTTTAAATTGAAGGTTCTTAAATAGTAATTAGACCATTGGTTAAATTGTTGGACAAAAATGGGCATGAATAAGACAAATTCGAATGAAAAGTCTTTAAGGGTATTTTGGTCATTTAGTAATTTAAAAGAATTAAAAAGGGAAAATAAAGCAAAAATTTGCTCATCTTCTTTCTCAAGGCCGAATATAGCATGGAGAAACCATGGCTACGATTTTTCTAGCTTCCAAGCTCGATTGTAAGTCCGTTTAGCCTCGTTTTTAATGATTTTTACGTTTTTGAAATCCTGGTAACATGATTTCTCTATTTCTACCATTTATTTTAGCTAGGGTTTGAATTCAAAATTTGACCCATGTTGAATAATTGTGCATTTTGATGAATTATGGTAGATTATGCATGTTTATGGTTAGAGAAACGGTTTTTACCGAGTGATTTTTGATGAAAACGTCCAAAAGGACTAAATCGTAAAAGTTATAAAATTGGTCATAAGTGTGAGTTTTAATGAGAATTGTGGTCAAATTCCACCACAACTCCCTCCACTAATATCTCCCTAAAGATCAATTCAACACCATGCAACCACATCAAATTCAGCCAATCCAAGATACTCCCACGGCACCTTTTAGCAAAATAAAACATTCTTTTACAATGCCGAGTCTTGAACCTCAGACCCCCTGCTCACTCCACATGCCACTTACCTATAGACCAACAACCTCTTTTGTGTCATATTTTAACCAAAGTTATTCAAGAAACCTACAACCTAGAGCCAGGGTTCTTCACGTGAGAAAAATAAAAAATTTGCAAAAGCCCAAACTTGAACACAGGGCTTCTCAGAGACTCCAAAACACTACTGAATCAGTTAACCACTAAAGTAAACATACATTTTGTGCCACAAGGTATAGAAATTAAGAACTTATATTTTAGGGCGTTATAGTGGTTGTCTGTTAGTTCATCTGGGTAGTATGAAATGTAAAATGATTTGAAGAAATTGTATTGGTGGCTTGGTATGAAAAGAGATATTTCTGAGTTCGTATCAAAGTGTTTGATTTGTCAACAAGTAAAGGTTGAGCATCAAGTGCATTCGAGTTTACCTCAGCCTATAACACCCCGAATTTGGGCCTAAAAGTATTGGGCCTTGAGCAAGGGAACAATTGGGAGGCGGCACATAGGTGTTTAGTTGTGCATGATAGTGACATCAATAATAGTTTGTTTGAGTGGTTTAGGAGTGTTTGGGAGTGTTGGAGAAGTCCTAGGTTTAATCTGGGCTTTAGCAAAAATTTTAGTTTTTCTCTTAAGTGAATCTTAAGTTAAACATGTAGGCTTTAAGAATATTTTTGGTTAAGTTATATCACAAATGGAGCTTCTGCTCCAGTGGTAAGTGGCGTCAAGGGTGATGCATGAGGACTGGGGTTCGAGTCATACTTGGCACAAAGGAGGATAATTATTTTACTGCTCTTGTTAGGTAAGAAACAGAGGATGAGTGAAACACTACTAAGGTGGTTGTTGAATTGGTCATAAGGAGAAAATCAAAGGATGTGATAGGAATTTAGAGGAGTTGTTGGAGTGATTGTGGAGTGATAATGGGAGGAGTTCAAGGAGAAGATAAAGGAGGATTGTGACAGCCCGATTTTGACCCTAATTGGAATGGTGGTTTCGGGACCCCGAATCTGAGTCAGAAAAATATTCTAAATTTATATTCTATGTTTATTATGTGTGAATTAATGCCTGTGAAATTTTCGTGATTTCATTTCATTTTTTGAGAGCCCAATTTGATAAAAAGGATTTAATCGTGTAAGTTGGAAAATTTGTTAGGTTGATTTATAAGGGCCAAAATGCTATTGGCTTTTTAGGTGGAAGTAGTTAAGTTGTAAATAACCTATTTTAGTTAGTGGAAGTCGTATATGTCATTGGCTTATGTGTTTTGGCCATTAAAATTTTAATGGCAAAATAGGAAAACGAAATAATAGTTATAATACATAAAACATTAAACTTAAATTTATATTTTATATTATCATCATCTTCATCGAAAGTTAACAAAAGAAAAGAAGAGAAACACCAATCAAGCTTCGGTAAGTTGCTAAGCTCAATCAAGATCAAGAAAAAAGAAAGTCAGATTTGGATCGGGGGAAGACAAAAATAGCCGAATAGTCGATTTTATCGTTCGCCTATATCTGAGGTAAGTCTATAAGCTAATAGTTGTCCTTAATTTTAATTAAATGTAAAGTATTCATGCTGAAATGAAATTTATATAATTATAATTGCTATTGTCGTATGTGAAGGACTATGTCAGCTATGTTCAAGAAATTACTTTGAGTGAGCTTAAATACTTGATAGTTCGTATGAATTTTTGATGAAAGCTTATGACTTTGGATATGTGAGTTTTGTGCTAAAAATCTATTGTGTATTTCTGATATATCGGGCTATAAGCCTAGTAGGCATGATGCTGGTGAGTTTCATCAGACTATTAGTCTAGCAGGCCTTGAGTGTAACACCCCTAACCCCGTACCTATCGCCGGAGGGTTATGAGGCATTACATAACAATTGTCTAATTTAATACAACTTCGAAAGTGCATGTATGTAAACATGTATGTCATTCAAGAAGTATCAATTCACAAGATATTTCAAGTACTTGTCAAACATACTCTCATGCATCTTATACATCTCCCTTTTTAACCCATTTGAAAGTTCACTACCCAATTTAAAAAGATAACATCTCATTCATTCATGTCATTTATTGAAATAAGTAATGCCGAATATCATCAACCAAGTATCAAATGTTCTAATGAAATAAATCATCTATGCAACCTATAGTCCATTCGATTCTACTCATGCTTCATATCCATATTATCAAGTTCAAAATTATAGTTTCTAATATGCACCATTAAATTCATACACACTTACCGCATGCACACACTCATTCCAAACTTTCCACATTTAAACATTCTTGATCACATTCAACCCATACATGCTTTCCTAACATAAACCTCAAAATGCACTATATATATATCAAGCATTTACAGCCGAATGCACATAGCTTTCACATTCATCTACAACCAAAATTTATCAAGCTTAAAATCCATATTCAAATAAAAGATAACATAGCAAGCCATTTTCACATGGCTATATATATATATATATATATACATCATCAAAATGATACTTAATTATCATCAAAAGTCAAGCCTATACATGCCATATTCAAAGTTTAACTACTAAGTACCGAAAGAGCTTTGATAGTCGACTTCGATCTTGTGATTCCCAAAACCGTAGCTAACAAACGAGATCTACAAAATAGAAAATTTAGGGCAACAGAGTAAGCATTTCTTTGCTTAGTAAGTTTTAAGCAATGAATTCATTTGAATTTAAAGCATAGCTCTATTAATGCTAAACCTCTTTACTTTGGCCGAATATAACCATGACTAAAATACTACTATATTTCATACATGACATTTTCACTTCCTTTAAACATAAATTCATATCACATAGATAATTTCATTGAATCCCTTTAAAAAAATCTCCCTTGGCTGAAAACATACAATGCAATTAAAATGTTAAACTTAAGCTTATACACATAATCACATATTCATGTAGCTTCACACTTTGATCTAATATGCTCATACACTAAAAATCCATCTTAATGCAATTCCACTTGGATTGAAATTCACTCATCATAAGTAAGTCATAGACTTTCATGTAACCTTAATCAATAGCCAAAGCATCACTATCCAAATGTATTCATAATCCAAAACAAATTAATTGCACAATGAGTACGATTTACATACCTGACAAACTTAGGATGGTGAGCACATTTGTTTAAGTTTATTATAATATAAATTGCGTATTTCCAGCATGAATGCCTTCAGGCTTAGCACGGTTAAAACACTAGCACTAAAGCCCTTCGGGATTTAGCCCGGATATAACACCGGTAACGAATGCCCTTCGGGACTTGGCCCGGATATAACACTGGCAATGAATGCCCTTTAGGACTTGGCCCGGATATAACACTGGCAATGAATGCCCTTCGGGACTTGGCCTGGATTTAGGTCATTGAACCTTTATGCATATGCAACCATCAGGTATACATTTCACAAAATCAATTACAATTGAAATTTCTTACCTCATTCACATATTAGCACATAACGTAATAATTCCATTTAATATTCGGTTTATAGACACATACATGGATTACATATCAAGTCAATTATCATAGCTTATATTTCTAAGAAACTGACGGCTATTTGCCATATTCACGATTTACTTTGCATCAACCATATTCAACAACGTCTATAGGCCAAAATCCATCAACTACATGTGTGTATATATATATATATATATACACGGGTATATCATGTTTTATCAAGTCACATGTTAGGTTTCATTACTCAAAACTTACCTCGTATTCTTCTAAACAAATTTCGGGTTGGCTATTCCGTGATCTTAGCTTTTCCCTTATCCGATGCTGCCCCTCTATGCTCTTGAGCTAGTTTAAGCAAATTCAATTTCATTAAACTCTCACACACTTCACTCGATCAAGATAAGGGATACAAATATACTCTCTTTACCCTCCCCCCCCCACACACACACATTCGGCCAAATGTATACTCGTCATCAATCACAACTAAATCATTGACTAGTCAAATATGCAAAATCTCAATTGAAGCCATTCGGCACTCACATATATATATAACTAAGAGTCATTTCTCACAATCATTACTTTCGGCATTTTTAAGCAATGAAATTAACATAGATAATAAGCCTTAAACCAAATATATTAAATCTATATCCGGTGTGTCCCTAAATAATATCACATGTATATTATTTAATCACAAGATAAATACACTTATCAAAAGCACATATTCCCTTATTTGCTTCATAAACCCCATTCGGCCATTTCCAAATCACATATAAAAACATTATAAAAAAAACAAATACCATATATAAATCAAGACACACATATATCAATTTCTAAAATTAAGCACAAATTTGTATCTTGCACCTCAATGGCCGAATGTACCTCACTTCCAAATTCACTTCTATTAATTTAACTAATCCACACTCTCATACTATTATTTTCTAAAAACACCATCAAAACAATACCATTTAACAAATATATGCCAAGACCGAATGTTTATTTAAAAGAGACAATCAATTCAAGCTCACATTCAAAATTTTAAACATCAAAATTACTTAATCTATTCACAATTCAATTCGGCAAATTTTGATTAAAACTTACTCACACAATAGCCAATTTCAAACTATCTTTGAACCCACATAAAAACACATATGGTTAAGCTCCAACAACAACCAAACAATAACCAAACTCCATTTCTAATCTAAACGTGGGAGACATATCCCTTTCATGGCCGAATGCAAATATGAGCTTAAACTTTCAATTTGTTACATGGGTTATGCTAGATGCTTAGTAAACATCCCAAATTCATAAAGAATTATAAAATTTGACATGAAAACTAACCTTAATCAAGGATGCATTGAGCCGAATATTACCCCCTCCTTTCTTCTTTATGTATCGGTCAAGAAAAAAAGATGAACACTTGGTTCATTTTCTCTCCTTTCTTATTTTATTAAACTAATATTTTATAATATCTTCCACTCATCATTTTTTTCAATATAAAATGCATATACACATGTAAAAACATAATCATGGCCGGCCACTATAGCAAAAATGGTGATATTGACATGCAAGTCCATTTGTTTAATGTCTTAATTTATTTAATCACTTCAATTTGTCTATCAAAATTTCAAAGTTTTTCACCTAAGTCCTTATCTTTAAATTCACATTCACATTAACAATAAATCAAATATTCAAAATTCTCACATGTATTTTCACATCAATTAGTCATAGAATTTGGTGTTTAATTATTTTTACGGCTCGGTTTAGTGGTTTCGAAACCACCTCCCGACTAGGGTCAAATTAAGGCTGTCACATTGAGTCGGTGTGATATATCAGGCTATAAGCCTAGTAGGCCTTGTGTTTGTGAGTCTTATCAGGTTATTACCTAGCAGGTTTATACCGGTGCGTTATATTGGGCTTGAAGTTTAAAAGGTTTTATGCCAATGTGTTACAGAAAATATGACACGAGTTAAATGGCAAAGTAAGATTTTAATTTGTTGACTACTTCGAAGTCAAGTAAGTAATATGCCTATGTGCCAAATTCATAGATGATGTATGAGAGAATGGAATGAGGTTTAGACTTTTGAATCAAGCTACAGGCTCGGGGATCGTCAACAATTTCATCATACTATCAACTACTTTAGTATTTAATATTTAAACTCACTCTATGGCATGTATAGGCTGAAACGTATTTTGAATCCTTTAATTTTGGATATGTACAAGTTTTTTTTTTAAAAAGCTATACGAAATTGGTTTGTTCCTTTGCTAGGTTTGAGTCATGGTTTGTTTGAATGATGATTGGGATGTGGATGTGTTTAGTACGTTGGGTTAATGTTTTTATATATATGTGATTACATGAATGAGATGAATGTTATATTTCAAATTGTTGATTAAATCTTTTTGGTATTGAGAGATGCGGTTGTAAGCTTGCATTGGATGTTTAAATGGAGTGTTTAGTATGATTGTTGATATATGGACTTTAACAAATGTGCTTAGTATAGATTAGGGCTGTTAGGTAATTATTAGCTTGTATGTGATTATTGAAATGGTTGACTAAATTCGGTGGTAAGGAAATATATTGATTTTAGTTTGTTTAAAGCATTGGTACGTAAGCATGTCTTAATTAGATCAAATAAATGGTCATTCTATTAAATGTGTATTATTTGTATATTAAAATTTGTAATGCTTAGCTAAATGACCATTGAGCCATTTGATATTATTCAATTGCATGAATTTAATCTGTAGTTGAATAGAAGTATTAGTCATATTGTTTAACTTGTGGATTGATTAAATTATAGGAATTGAAATTTTGGCTATTAAGTAGTTGCTATATATATATATGTATGTATAATTGCATTCGGTTAATCCTTAAAAGAATGACCATAGGAATAGTGTTTTGGAATTTTTGACCATATGAATAGTAACCTTAATAAAATTTGAAATAAGCTAATGTATAACAATTGCTATGAAGTTATTTCATGCCGATTTAGTAGAGTAAGTTTGGGGTTGTATTTCAATCATGTATGTTTGTAATTATATTATAAATGAACCTTGTTTAAATAAAATGATTAGAAAGGATGAGTTTATGCATGTTCGGCTATTAATCAATAAAGTGGCCACATGAATAATATCAAGGAAAAGTTTGGTCTTGTATTATTTAGTAAAGCGTAATGTAGTATAACTAAATTCTGAAATGCATATTTTATTTGTTTATTATAAGATTTTTGTAGTGAATAGATGTTATTAGTTTAATAGTATGCTTATGTTTAGGTGAATGTTTTATATTTGCAATGTACGCTTATAAGTCAGGCGAATGTTTATGTATATTAGTTGCGTAAAGTGAACTTATTCGTAAAGAATTATTGGTCTTTTAGTATTAAAACTGATCCGGTTATTAGACTTGAACTTAAGAGCATGAGAAAGTATGAAAGTAGAAAATTTTCCATTAATGCCTCATAACCCCTTCTGGCGATGGATACGGGTTAGGGGTGTTACATTTGATTAGTATCAAAGCTACGGTTTAGTCGATTCTAGTACTAACGTAGGCGTATGAGTCTAGCTATACATGCCATATTTTAAACTCTGATAGTGTGATGATTTCTGACAACTTAAATTGTGTTTTTGTATAGTAAAAGGATCCCAATCGAGTTGTAGCAGATGACGTTGAAAGTATAGCGCCTGCTCCTGCGCAAGGGACAGCACCAGCTGATTCTCAGCCGATCTCAAGTAATAAGGGAGAGGCTAAACAAGCCTTCTTCTAAATGATGAACGGATGGTTCTCAAAATTTGTACGAACTAATCCGGCTGTACAACCACCTCCACCCCCGAATAATCCATCTCAAATACCTGTGGCACCTTCGGTGATTAATCTGATGAGATTAAATAAGCCTCTTGTTGATAAAATAAGAACATATGGGGCTGAAGAATTTTGGGCCACAGTTAATGATGATGCTGAGCGGGCTAAATTTTGGCTCGATAACACTATCCGCGTATTTGATGAACTATCGTGTACACTTGATGAATGCTTGAAATGTGCCATATCCCTGCTATGCGACTCTGACTATCATTAGTGGAACACGTTGGTTTCGGTTGTGCTGAAATAGTGGGTCACTTGGGAATTCTTTCTGACCGAGTTCCACAAGAAATATATTAGCCAGAGATTCATCGATCAGAAACGTAAAGAATTTCTCAAGCTCAAACAGGGTCGCATGACTCTCACTGAATATGAGAGGGAATTTGTGAGACTTAGCAGATATGCCCGGGAGTGTATCTCGACCGAAGCTACCATGTGTAAACGCTTCAAAGATGGGTTGAATGAGGATATTAAATTGTTAGTTGGCATACTTGAAATTAAAGAGTTCGTGGAACTTGTCGAGCGAGCTTGTAAAGCTAAAGAGCTTGGGAAAGAAAAGAGAAAAGCTGATTTTGAAGCTAGAGATTCCCGTAAAAGATCAATGAGTAAAAATTTTCAGTCAGCATCAAAGAAGTGTAGGGAGGAATCTAGCCGATCCAAAGCTATTGTGGGTTTTTCTAGATGAGATTGAGATCGACCTCTTGTGGTTCGCGAGCTACCTCGGTTGCTAGTGTTGGTAACGTTCGGCAGCATAGGTTCGAGTGAAGAATTGTGGTAAATGGCATCCGAGAGATTGTAGACTGCGTGATCATTCTTGTTTCAAATGTGGGTCAATGGATCATTTCATTCAGGAGTGTCTATTGTTAGCCGAGCAAAACACTGCCCAGAGCGCGCGACCAAGTAATGTGTCAGCACAAGGCAGACCACCAAAGCATACGGGTAAAGTTAGTGGCAGTCAGAGAGGGACAAAAGATACAGCAGTTTGATCCGAGGCTCGTGGACCCGCCAGAGCTTATGTCATCTGCACTCGAGATGAGGCTTTATCCCCAAATGTTGTTACCAGTATATTCACTCTCTATGATACTAGTGTAATTGCTTTGATTGATCCCAGTTCGACTCATTCCTATGTGTGTGAAACATTAGTATCTAGTAAGACTTTACCTGTTGAGTCTACTGAGTTTGTGATTCGGGTATCGAACCCCCTGGGTCGATGTGTGTTAGTCGACAAAGTGTGCACGAATTGCCCCCTGATGATTCGAGATTCATGTTTCCCGGCTAATCTGATGTTACTACCTTTTGGAGAGTTCGATATCATCCTCAGTATGGATTGGTTCACCGTGCATGATGTTGTGGTGAACTGTAAACAAAACACTATTATTTGAGATGCTACAATGACGAGATTATTCGGATTGAATCTAATGATCTGAATGGTTTACCAGCCGTGATATCCTCGATGTTGGCTCAAAAGTATGTGAGAAAAGGGTGCGAAGCTTATTTTGCTTATGTGCTTGATAGTAAAGTGACCGAAAAGAAGATTGAATCTATACCTATTGTGTGCGAATATTCGAATGTGTTTCCCAAAGAATTGTCCGGTTTGCACCTGTTCCAGAGGTAGAGTTTGGTATTGAATTAGTGCGAGGGATAACTCCGATCTCGATAGCTCCGTACAGAATGGCACTGACTGAATTAAAAGAGTTGAAAGCCTAGTTGCAAGAGTTGACAGATATAGGTTTTGTGCGACCGAGTTCCTCTCCCCGGAGTGCACCAGTGCTATTCGTGAAAAAGAAAGATGGAACTATGAGAATGTGCATCGACTATCGACAACTCAATAAAATGACCATAAAGAATAAATATCCATTCCACACATTGATGATTTGTTCGATCAGCTAAAGAGAGCTTTAGTGTTTTCAAAGATAGATTTGAGATCGGGCTACTATCAGTTGAAAGTTAGAGACTCTGATGTACTTAAAACTGCTTTCCAAACGAGATATGGACATTATGAGTTTTTAGTTATACTGTTCGAACTCATTAATGCCTTTGCTGTTTTCCTGGATTTGATGAATCGGATCTTCAGACAATATTTGGATCGGTTTGTGGTTGTGTTTATAGATGACATTCTGATTTATTCACGTGATGAAACTGAGCATGCCGAGCATTTGAGACTTGTGTTACAGATTTTGCGAGACAAACAGTTGTACGTGAAGTTCAGTAAATATGAGTTTTGGTTATGCGAAGTTAGCTTATTGGGGTATGTTGTTTCAGCATCAGGTATTCGGGTCAATCCGAATAAGATTTCAGCCATACTTGATTGGAAACCTCTGAGGAATGTTTCAGAAGTTTGGAGCTTTCTAGGACTTGCTGGTTACTATAGATGGTTCGTGAAAGGCTTTTCCATGATAGCTTTACCGATGACAAAGTTGCTTTAGAAAGACGTTAAGTTTGAGTAGTCAGAAAAGTGTCAGAAAAGCTTTGATCAGTTGAAAGCCCTTTTGACCGAAACTCCAGTGCTAGTCCAGCTAGAGACGGGTAAAGAATTTGTGATTTTTAGTGATGCATCTTTGAATGGTTTGGGCTATGTTTTGATGCAGGAAGGCAAGGTTATAGCTTACGCCTCAAGACAGTTAAAGCCGCATGAAAAGAACTATCCAACGCACTATCTCTAATTGACCGCTATTGTTTTTGCTTTGAAGATATGGCGCCACTATTTGTTCGGTGAAAAATGTCACGTCTATTATGATCATAAAAGTCTAAAATACTTGATAACTCAGAAGGATTTGAATTTGAGACAGCGACTGTGGTTAGAGTTGCTAAAAGATTACGAGCTTGTAATATATTATCATCCAGGAAAAGCTAATGTTGTTGCTGATGCCCTAAGCTGAAAATCACTGTTTACTTTACGTGCGATGAATGCGGATTTGGCTATGTCCGTTAATGGTGTGTTAGTAGCCAAATTAAAAGTAATACCGTTATTTGTTCAACAGATTTGTGAAGCTCAGAAAACTGATAATGATTTAGTTGCAAAATAGGCTTAGTGTGACTTAAATGTTGATTCAGAGTTTCTAGTTGATGATGAAGATTGTTTGAGATTCAGAAACCGATTATGTATTACGAGAAATTTAGAGTTGATACAAATGATTTTAAACGAAGCTCATAACAGTCAGTTGTCTATTCACCCGGTAGCACGAAAATGTATAACGATCTGAAACAGTATTATTGGTGGCACAGTATGAAACGAGACATTTCTAACTTTGTATCAAAATACTTAGTATGTCAACAAGTGAAAGCCGAGCATCAGGTACCTTCTGGATTGCTTCAACTGATCATGATACCTGAATGGAAATGGGACCGAGTCTGGGTTATTGTTGATAGATTGACGAAGTTAACCCACTTTATCGTTGACACTGAGCAAGAAAGATGCAATCTGGGTTATTGTTGATAGATTGACGAAGTTAACCCATTTTATTCCAGTCCGTACAGACTACTCACTCGATAAGTTAGCGGAATTGTATGTTTCTCAAATTGTGCGATTGTACGGGGTACCTATTTTTATTGTTTCAGATAGAGATCCGAGGTTTACATCGTGGTTTTGGAAGAAACTGCAAGATGCATTAGGTATCAAATTGCATTTTAGCACTGCTTTCCATCCTCAGGCAGATGGTCAATCCGAGCGAATCATTCAGATACTTGAGGATATGTTGAGATGTTGTATCCTTGAGTTTATCGGTACTTGGGATCGATACTTGCTTCTGATTAAATTTGTATACAACAATAGCTTTCAATCGAGTATCAAAATGGCACCTTACGAGGCTTTGTATGGTCGTAAATGTCGTACACCTTTGTATTGGACTGAGCTCAGTGAAAACGATATACACAGGGTTGATTTAGTTAAAGAGACTGAACAGAAGGTGAAAGTGATCCGCGAAAGTTTGAAAGCAGCATCGGATCGTCAAAAATCATATGTAGATTTGAAACGTAAAGATATAGAGTTCCAGATCGGGGACAAAGTGTTCTTGAAAGTATCACCGTGGAAGACAATACTTAGATTCGATCGTAAAGGCAAGTTGAGTCCGAGATTTATTGGGCTGTATGAGATTACTGAGCGTATCGGGCTAGTTGCATACAGATTATTACTGCCACCTGAATTAGAAAAGATTCACAATGTTTTTCACATTTCAATGCTTCCACGGTACAGATCCGACCCTGCACATATGATTAGTCCATCAGAGATTAAAATTCAGCCCGATTTGAGTAATGATGAAGAACTGATTCTCATTTTAGCTCATGAAATGAAAGAGCTACGAAATAAGAAAATCTCGTTACTGAAAGTTCTATGGCACAAACACAGGGTTGAGGAGGCAACTTGGGAGCTTGAGAACTCGATGAAAGAAAGTTATCCTAACCTATTTACCGGCAAGATTTTTGGGGACGAAAATCCCTAAGGGGGAGAGTTGAGACAGCCCGATTTTGACCCCAATCGGAATGGTGGTTCGGGACCACAAATCTGAGTCAGAAAAATATTCTAAATTTATTTTCTATGTTTATTATGTGTGAATTAATGTTTGTGAAATTTTCGTGATTTAATTTCATTGTTTGAGTGCCCGATTTGATAAAAAGGATTTAATCGCGTAAGTTGGAAAATTTGTTAGGTTGATTTATAAGGGCCAAAATGCTATTGGCTTTTTAGGTGGAAGTAGTTAAGTTGTAAATAACCTATTTTAGTTGGTGGAAGTTGTATATGGCCTTGGCTTATGTGTTTTGGCTATTAAAATTTTAATGGCAAAATAGGAAAATGAAATAATAGTTATAATACATAAAACATTAAACTTAAATTTATATTTTATATTATCATCATCTTCATCGAAAGGTAAGAAAAGAAAAGAAGAGAAACACCTTCGGTCACTTGCTAAGCTCAATCAAGATCAAGAAAAGAGAAAGTCAGATTTGGATCGAGGGAAGACAAAAATAGCAAAATAGTCAATTTTACTATTCGCCGATATCTGAGGTAAGTTTATAAGCTAATAGTTGTCCTTAATTTTAATTAAATGTAAAGTATTCATGCTGAAATGAAATTTATATAATTATAATTGCTATTGTCGTATGTGAAGGACTATGTCAACTATGTTCAAGAAATTACTTTGAGTGAGCTTAAATACTTGATAGTTCGTATGAATTTTTGATAAAAGCTTATGACTTTGGATATGTGAGTTATGTGCTAAAAATCTATTGTGTATTTGTGATATATCGGGCTATAAGCCTAGCAGGCATGGTACCGGTGAGTTTCATAAGACTATTAGTCTAGCAGGCCTTGAGCCGGTGTGATATATCGGGCTATCAGCCTAGCAGGCCTTGTGCCAATGAGTTTATAAGGTTATTGCCTACCAGGTTTATACCAGTGCCAAATTCATAGATGATGTATGAGAGAATTGAATGAGTTTTATCAGGTTATTACCTAGCAGTTTTATCAGGTTTATATGAGTTAAACGGCAAAGTAAGATTTTAATTTGTTGAGTACTTCGAAATCAAGTAAGTAATATGCCTATGTTCCAAATTCATAGATGATGTATGAGAGAATTGAACGAGGTTTAAACTTTCGAATCAAGCTACAAGCTCGGGGATCATCAGCAATTTCATCACACTATCAGCTACTTTGGTATTTAATATTTGAACTCAATCTTTGGCATGTATAAGCTGAAACGTATTTTGAATCCTTTAATTTTGGATATGTATAAGTTTTTTTTTTTAAAAAAAGCCATATGAAATTGGCTTGTTCTTTTGCTAGGTTTGAGTCATGGCTTGTTTGAATGATGATTGGGATTTGAATGTGTTTAGTACGTTGGGTTAATGTTTATATATATATATATATATGTGTGTGTGTGTGTGTGTGTGCATGATTACATGAACGACATGAATGTTATATTTCAAATTGTTGATTTAATCTTTTTGGTATTGAGATATGTGATTGTAAGCTTGCATTGGATGTTTAAATTGAGTGTTTAGTATGATTGTTGATATATAGACTTTAACAAATGTGCTTAGTATAGATTAGGGCAATTAGGTAATTATTAGCTTGTATGTGATTATTGAAATGGTTGACTAAATTCGGTGGTAAGGAAATATATTGATTTTAGTTTGTTTAAAGCATTGGTACATGAGCATGTCTTGATTAGATCAAATAAATGGTCATTATATTAAATGTGTGCTATTTGTATATTAAAATTTGTAATGCTTAGCTAAATGGCCATTGAGCTATTTGATATTATTCAATTGCATGAATTCGATCTGTAGTTGAATGGAAGTATTAGTCATATTGTTTAACTTGTAGATTGATTAAATTATAGGAATTGAAATTTTAGCTATTGTGTAGTTACTATATATATATGTGTATGATTGCATTTGGTTAAGCCTTAAAAGAATGACCATAGGAATAGTGTTTTGGAATTTTTGACCATATGAATAATAACCTTAATAAAATTTGAAATAAGCTTATGGATAACAATTGCTATGAAAGTTATTTGATGCCGATTTAGTAGAGTAAATTTGGGGCTGTATTTCAATCATGTATGTTTGTAATTATATAATAAATAAACCTTGTTTAAATAAAATGATTAGAAAGGATGAGTTTATGCATGTTCGGCTAATAATCAATAAAGTGGCCACATGAATAATATCAAGGAAAGGTTTGGTCTTATATTATTTAGTAAAGCTTAATGTAGTATGACTAAATTCTGAAATGCATATTTTGTTTGTTTATTATAAGATTCTTGTAGTGAATAGATGTTATTAGTTTAATAGTATGCTTATGTTTAAGTGAATGTTTTATACTTGCAATGTACGCTTATAAGTCAGGCGAATGTTTATGTATATTAGTTGCGTAAAGTGAACTTATTCGTAAAAAATTATTGGTCTTTTAATATTAAAACTGATCAGTTTGTTAGACTTGAAAATTTTTTGGTAATGCCTTGTAACCCCTTCTGGCAACGGATACGGGTTAGGGGTGTTACAATGATTTTTAGGAGTGGGTTGTGGAGAGAAAGTAGGAGTTTGAAGTGGGTTAGGAGGTTGTGCCGAATTGGTATGTGGGGAAGCCTAGGAAATTCGGCTAAGAGAGTTTCTCTCATTTTCTTTTTGGACAGTTTTGTCACCGGTTTTGTGAACTTCCAATTTTTCTTCCCGTTTCTTCCTTTTCTCTCCAGTGCCGAAACTGCAATTCACCATTCGAGCATTTTCTTTTCTATGTGATACGATTATGTGCTCTTCTTTACTTCTTTGAATTGGTTTCCCTCATTGACCGATTGCTTCTAGCCTCTTTTTCTCCCTTAGCACTTTCGGTTTCTCTTTTCCCTTTTACCGACGATTTTACCTTTACTTCTCATCCTCTCTCTCAACTCGCCTCTACTCATTTATGACAAATTCTCTCTTCTCTGTTGCCGAAGCTAGATGTATCTTATTTTGATTCTGAGCCGACACCATCTCTTTGTGCATTGGCCGAATATCCCTTGTCTCTTCTCACTATCTATTCTGGTTCTGAAGGAGTTCTTAACAAGACGGTAGGTGTTTATATTTCCCCACCTTTTTGTTCAAATCTGTTCTCTACTACCCCTTTTCTCTAAAAGCTGAATGTTTCTTCTACGCATGGTCTTTGATCCCTTCCTCTTAATGTGGTGTTCATGGGGTTTAAGGTATTCCCGAGGAGTGGAGAAGTGCAAAAGTTACTCGAGTCATCAAGCCCTTTCTCCTATCATTCTATTAAGGTGAAGTTATTATCTTACCTTTTGAATAGGTTGAATATCTCTATATATTTCTGTAGTATTAATATTCATGGAGTTAAGCCACAGTTATGATCAGTCCCATCTATTAAAATCTTTTGTTATCGCAGTTTGTCGGCAAGCAAAGTGTGATCGATTTTAGCCTACGATCCAAAAGGAACAAGCCATACTTCGTTCCATCAAGGTAAGGTAGTAAGTGCCTATTTGGGAACAGATGTGATAAGTGGGTGTTTTACCCTAACATTTTAAAGACTGACTTTAGGTCATGTTGAATCTAGGTTGACATATGTGGAGATTTGCGTTCTTCTCGTAAACAGATGTGTAGCACTACCCTGTATTAATCGGCTATAAAGCCGAAAGAGTATGTACGCACACACTGTTTTTAACTATAGATTGACAAAAGTCAAAAAGTTGAAAATACGGCGTTTGTGCCACATGGGTGTGCGAATGCTCGCGTGGTGAACTGAGCCCACAAATCATGGGTAATAGATTGAGGAGGCCACCACGTTGGGCCGAAATAGGTCGTGTGGGCCTAGTGGGTTTGTGGGCCCTACATGGATAAAATCTACGATATGTAGCAAATACTAGACTGGGCTGCATAGTGGCATGACCGTGGTTAATTCTTGGCCAGATGGGCCACACGAGCGTGTGGGCCAACTTAGGCCGCACAATGGACCTCGGGCCCATATGCACTGATTTGCATGTTGAGGGTATATAAGTTGCTTGAGGCGACTATAGACCTTTTGTTGGGTTGGTAGGTGAGTCTAGACCCATTCTGTAGAAAATGACCGAATTACACCTAGAGGGTAAAATGACCGAATTACCCCTAGAGGGTAAAATGACCGTAGTACCCCTTGTAGGGTAAAATGACCGTAGTACCCTTGTAGGGTAAAATGACCATAATACCCCTATAGGGTAAAATGACCATAATACCTCTGTAGGGTAAAATGACCGTAATACCCCTGTAGGGTAAAATGACCGTAATACCCCTATAGGGTAAAATGACCGTAATACCCCTGTAGGGTAAATTGACCGTAGTACCCTTATAGGATAAAATGACCATAATACCTCTGTAAGGTAAAATGATTGTAATACCTCTGTAGGGTAGAATAAATGTTATGCTTCGTATGATGTTTGATTGATTATGTTATGTGATATTTATGTGTTTTGAATACATACGCGACATGCTGCATGGGTTGGGTTATTGTTGTGGAGGAAGTATTGATCTGTTAGGGTCGCACGGGTCGTACGAGATGACTGTAGACCCACCAAAGGCTTAAAAAGCCGTATATTAGTACTGATCTGATAGGGTCGCACAGGTCGCACGAGACGACTGTGGACCCAGTGAAGGCTTAAAGCCGTATATTTATACTGATCTGTTAAGGTCGCACAGGTCGTACGAGACGACTATGGACCGACCGATGGCTTTGTGCCGTTCATACTATCAATGGCTTAGTGCCGTTCATTTTACCGATGGCTTGGTGCCATGCATATTATCGATGGCTTAGTGCTGTCCATTTTATTGATGGCTTTGTTCCTCGCATATTATCGATGGCTTATTACTGTCTATTTTACCGATGGCTTTGTGCCACGCATATTATCGATGGCTTAGTGTTGTCCATTTCACCAATGGCTTTGTGCCACACATATTATCGATGGCTTGGTGTCGTTCATTTTACTGGAAGTAGGTTGTATTGATGGCTGAAAGCCACTTATTTTACTCACAATTGTGCTGCGATTTTGTTATCTGGTAGCCTTGCTGCGATTCTAGTTAATGCCATAACCGGTGCTAACTTGTAACACCCCTTACCCGAGGCCGTCGCCGGAGTCGAGCACGAGGTGTTACCGGACTTAACTTACGCATTCGGGCATAGAAATTTGCTTTTAAAATTAATTTATTTTCATTCATTCAATATATCTCTAAAAAGGGTCATCAAGACTCTAAATCATGCTATTAAAATGGTTCGGGGCCAAACTGAAATCAATAAAATTTTTCTGATTACTTAAACGAACCAAAATAAAATTATTTCTCTGTTCCTTATAAAGCTGTCCAACTGCATCACAGTCACTAAATAAATCATAACTCAAGTTACAAAACTTGAAATTTAATTCCGTAAATTTTCCCTAAAACTAGACTCATATACCTTCTTACTAATTTTTTTATAAAATTTTTAGTCTACCCAATTAGTACAGTTTATTAGTTAAATTCTCCCCTGTTACGCAGTTTGACTACTCTAACCTCTATTCACTATGAACTAGCTCTCTTTGTAAAAAATTCAAATAGGTATGTCATTTATTTTATTTGAAACTAGACTCAATAAGGAATCTAGGCATATAAACTATAACGTCTAATTATTTATGTACAATTTATGGTAAATTTTTAAAGTCAGAACAGGGGATCACGAAGTCAATCTGAAGCAGTCTCACTCAAATGTAAATAACATATAATATACAACTCTTTTACTTACTCTGTTTCTTTCATATGAAAATAGACTCATTAATCTTTAATTTCATGTCTCACTCATTAGTCAATTCCATTTCTACTATTTTTAGTGATTTTTCAAAATCACGTCACTGCTGCTGTTCGAATCTGTTTTTAAACTATTTTCACCTTTTTCATGGTTTCCATGTGATAATTACCATTTAGGCATACATAGTATTAGAACTATGTTTGATTAGTCATTCCAATAGCTAATCATCAACAAGTATTTACATACCATTCATTAAACATATCCTAAGGAAATTCATGCCAAAAGAAGCTAAGTCCCTATACATGCCGTACGCGAAATGAAACGTCTAGCTATACCAAAATGATACTGTTGATAGTGTGACTGGATCTCCGACGTTCCTTGCGATCCCCGAGTTGGCTTGGCAAGAACTATAAAAAGAAGGAAAATAAAGAGAGTAAGCACTAAGCTTAGTAAGTTTACGAGTAACTAAATCACAACATTCACCCTAAATAATAGTTAATCATAGTATCATCCAACACCATAAGCTTTCCTTACACCTCATTTCTTACCCTCTTCCTTATTCACTTACTTTCTTTCTTACTTGATTATTCAATAAACTCATGAATATAACTTACCTTTCCTTTGCTGAGAATTTCCTATAATTTAACTTATACAATAGCCCGTTGAACTACTCGGAATACTAAGCATACTCGGGTTTTTCCTGCCTGATAATAGCCTGTCAATGCCCTATTCTAGACATGGTCTTGCATGAGAAGTTTCCTGTCCTACGAAAGCCATATTTTTAATATGGACTTACACGGGATATTTCTGTCCTGTCTGATAACCTAAAATGTCATGACATTCCGTATCCCAAATATTCCTAGAGTTCAAACGAGGCTTTCTGATACTTTTTCTCTGTCATCTCGCCTTTAGTTCAACTTCGAATATTTTCATAAAGTAAATGTATATATGCTGGAAATTAACAACATTAATGTAAAATAATGAAATATTGCATTTATTTACTGTAAATTTACCTCGATACAAAATACGGTTAAACTTGACAATTTAGTCCTTTACTTTTTCCTTTCCCCGATCTACTCCCGAATTTCGTTCTTCTTGATCTATAATAGCAATTTAGCTTATTTAATAGTCACATTTATCAAGCAGCCCTTAACTCAAACTTTGGCAAAATTACATTTTTACCCCTAAACTTTTGCATATTTACACTTTTGCCCCAAGGCTCAGAAATTAAACTTTATCCCAAATTCTTATGTTTTAGGACATGCTGATCATTTATTTACCAACAACAACCTCAAATTCCCACTATAACATGTACTTATGAACAATAGGTATTTTTACCGATTAAGCCCTTTTACTCGTTTTTAATTAAAACCGAGTAGCACAAGTTATCTAGCATAATTTAAAACATCATATTCTATCATAAAACATCAAAATAAACACTTTTCAACTATGGGTATTCTTCCAAATATGAACCCTAGCTTAAATTATAGCTAGCATAAGCTTTATAGAGCTACCAGGATTCCAAAAACGTAAAGAACATTAAAAACGTGGCTTGGAATCACTTACTATGGAGCTTGGAAGCTTTAAACAAACCCTAGCTATGGAGAACCCTTGAAATTTCGTGCTAATGAAGAAGATGGACATATTTTGCCATCTTTTTCCCTTTTATAATCTTTTAATTACCAAATGACTAAAATACCCTTCACGCCTTTCTTTGAAAATTTTTCATGTACAAGTCCATTTTTGTCCAAAATTTTAGAAATTGGTCAAATTTCTATTTAAGACCCTCTAATTAATATTCCAAGGCAATTTCATCCTAAAAGCTTCTAGAATGCAAGTTTTGCAACTTATTCGATTTAGTCCCTAATTTCAAATTAAGCACTTTATGCATAGAATTTCTTCACGAAATTTTCACACAATCATGCAATCATATCATAAAACTCAAAATAATTATAAAATAATTATTTCTATCTCGAATTTATGGTTTTGCAACCACTGTTCCGTTCAGGCTCTATTTTGGGATGTTATATTTCTCCCTCTTTAGGGATTTTCGTCCCCGAAAATCTTACCTGTGAAGAGATTTGGGTACTATTTTCGCATGGCCTCTTCGGACTCCCATGTAGCCTCATTAACCCCATGTCTATTCCATAAGACTTTCACAAGAGCAATACTTTTATTCCTTAATTGCATTACCTCTTGAGTTAGAATCTTTATCGGTTCTTCGTTAGAAGTCATATCTGACTGAATCTCAACCTCTGTCTGAGAAATCAAATGTGATGGATTTGAACAATAACATCGTAACATCGACACATTGAGCACATCATGAATCTTCTCTAACTCAGTCGGCAAAGCTAACGATCTGCTAATGGCCCAACTCTCTCAATCACTTCAAACGATCCAATAAAACGTGGACTTAACTTGCCTTTCCTGCCAAATCTGAGAACTTTCTTCCACGGGGATACTTTCAAAAACACTTTGTTGCCAACCTGATACTCGATCTCTTTTCTTTACAAATCTGCATATGACTTCTACCTATCTGAACTTGCCTTCAAACAATCTCTGATAACTTTCACTTTTTCTTCTATTTCTTTAACTAGATCAACCCCGTAAATCTGATTTTCCTTAAGCTCTGTCCAATATAAAGATGTACGACATTTGCGCCCATACAAAGCTTCATAAGGTGCCATCTTCAAACTCGACTAGTAACTATTATTATAGGCAAACTCTACCAATGGTAAGTATTTTTCCCAACTGCCTTGAAATTCCAATACACAACATCTAAGCATATCTTCAAGTACCTGAATAACTCTCTCTGACTGACCGTCGGTTTGGGGATGAAAAGCCATACTAAAACTCAAGTTTGTGCCCAAAGCTTCTTATAACTTCTTCCAAAATCGTAAAGTAAATCTCGAATCTCTGTCTGAAATAATCGATAACGGTACCCCATGTAGTCTGACTATCTCTGAAATATACAACTCAGCAAACTTGTCAAGTGAATAATCCATACGAACTGGGATAAAATGAGCTGGCTTAGTTAGCTTATCAATCACAACCCATACTGCATCTTTCTTTTTTGGTGTCAGCGGCAACCCTATCACAAAATCCATAGTAACTCGGTCCTACTAGCACAGGCTGCAATAAACCTGAGGGTACCTGATGTTCGGCCTTTACCTGTTGATAGATCAAGCATCTAGAAAAAAACTCTGAAATATCTCTTTTCATTCCTACCCACCAGTACAATTTCTTCAAATCATTATACATCTTTGTACTACCTGGGTGAATAGACAAAGAACTGCTATGTGCTTCTTGTAAAATCTTCCGAATAAGCTCGTCATTCCTTGGTACACATACTCTGTCTCTAAACATCAAACAACCATCAGAACTAATCTAAAAATTTGATTCTATGCTTGACTCACATTGAGCTCTTTTAGTTTGTAACTCACTATCGTCTTTCTGAGCTTCGTAAATTTCTTCAAGAAATACCAGTTTAGCTCTCAATTCAGCTAAACTAGAAGCATCATCTGACATGGCCAAGTTGGAATTCAAAGCTCGCAATACAAATAAAGATTTTCTACTTAAAGCGTCAGCAACTACATTTGCCTTACCCAGGTGATAATCAATCACTAACTCATAGTCTTTAATCAACTCCAACCATCACTGTAAATTACAAATTCTTTACCCGGTTCTGGCTGTACTAAGATAGGAGCTTCAGTCAACAATGCCTTTAACTTGTCAAAACTCTGCTGGCACTTCTCAGTCCATTCAAACTTAACATCTTTCTGTAGCAATCTCGTCAACGGAGTCACTATCATCTACAAATCGTCTATAATAACTAGCTAAGCCAAGAAAGCTTCTGACCTCTGAAACGTTCCTAGGAGGCTTCCAATCAACAATGACTGAATTTTTGCTTGGATCAACTCTAATGCCTTCACCTGAAATAATATGTCCAAGGAATCCAACTTCTTGGAGCCAAAACTCACTTTTACTGAACTTAGCATACAACTGATTATCTCTTAGAATCTGCAAAACTGTTCTCAAATGCTCTGCATGCTTAGTCTCATCATGAGAATAAACGAAGATGTCATTAATGAACACAACCATAAACTTGTCCAAATACGGTCTAAATATTCGATTCATTAAATCCATAAAAATGGTAGGAGCATTAGTTAAGCCAAACGGTATCACCAGGAATTCATAATGACCATACCTAGTTCAGAATGCAGTCTTCGGAACATCTGACTCTTTAACTCGTAGCTGATCTCAAATCTATCTTGGAAAGCACAGTGGCTCCCTTCAATTGATCAAGAAATCATCAATTCTGGGCAGTAGGTATTTATTCTTGATAGTTACCTTGTTAAGCTGCCGATAATCTATGCACAATCTCATCGAACCATCTTTCTTATTCACAAATAGCACTGGTGCACCCCATGGCGAACTACTGGGTCTTGCAAAGCCTTTATCAGTTAATTCCTATAGCTGAGCTTTCAATTCTTTCAATTCCAATGGGGCCATTCTATAAGGAGCAATAGAAATGGGTATGGTACCCAGAATCAGCTCAATACCAAACTCAACTTCTCTAATAGGAGGCAAACCTGGTAATTCTTCCGAAAATACATCTGGATATTCACACACCACGGGCATTGATTCAACTTTCAAGTCTGGATATTTAGTATTCAACACAAAAGCAAGATAAGCCTCATACCCCTTTCTCAAATATTTCTGAGCAGACATAATAGAAATCATGGCAAATGAACTATCTGACTCATCTGAATCAACCCGAAGAATTTCACCATTTTCACATTTCAACTCGATGAATTTCCTTCCACAATTCACTACCACATCATGTGCAGTCAATCAATCCATACCCAAAATAACATCAAACTCATCAAATGGCAATAGCATGAGATCAGCCAGAAAACAGTGACCTCTAATCATCAAGGGGCAATTTCTATATACTTTATCTACTAATACATGCTTGCCTAATAGATTCAATACTTCAATCACAAATTCTGTGGATTCTATCGGCGTGCTCATACTAGGCATCAATTTCATACAAACATAGAAATGGGTCAAACCCGGATCAATCAAAGCAATAACATTAATATCATGCAAAGAAAATGTACCCGTAATCACATCGGGGGAGGATGCCTCTTCGAGTGCACGGATAGCATAAGTCCTCGTAGGGGCTCTAACATCTGGTCTCACTGCCGAATCTCTAGAGGTGCCTCTGTTACTCGCTCCTACTCTCGGGTTCCTCGGTGATCTGCCTCTAATAGGAGCATTTTTGGATCTAGCACTCTGTATTACTTCTCGTTTAACCACTTCTGGACACTCTCGCACAAAATGATCTGAAGCACCACACTTATAACAAACAGTCTCATCTGCTCGACAAGGGCCAAAATGAAGTCTACCGTACCGTGGACACCCTGATCTACCCGGTCGAACATTACCTACGCTCGCAATCAAGGTAGGCTAAGCTTTCGGATCCTTAAATTGGTTACCCCTATTTCAACTAGAATACCCAGCTGAAAAGCTAGATCTAGTAGAGAACTCTCTAGGCCTCTTAGATGTTGACTGGAATGACTTGCTCATCTGTCTTTTCTTCGTACCTTGCGTCTCAATTTCAACTTTTCTTTTTCTTTTTAACAGCTCCTCTGCCTTACAGGCTCTGTCAACTAGAACAACAAACTCTTTTATTTCTAGGACACCCACTGATAGTCGAATATCATCATTAAGCCCATCATCAAACCTTTTACACATGATCGCCTCTGTAGATACGCATTCTCGTGCATAATTGCTGAGTCTGACAAATTCACGCTCATATTTAGTCACTGTCATATTGCCCTGTTTCAATTCTAGAAACTCTTTTCTTTTCTAGTCGATAAACCTCTGACTGATGTACTTTTTACGGAATTCCTCCTGAAATAAATCCCAAGTGACCATCTCTTTCGGTATAACTGATACAAGTGTCTTCCACCAGTGGTACACTGAGTCGCTAAGGAGTGATACTACACATTTCATACATTCCTCAGGTGTACAGGATAATTCATCAAATACTCTAATGGTATTTTCGAGCCAAAATTCTGCTCTTTCTGCATCATCATCTTTAGTAGCCCGAAACTCTTTGTCTCCTTGTTTTCTGATCTTGTCAACTGGTCGATTTTCTCTTATCACCGTACCTGTGACTAGGGCAGCTTGAGCTACATGGGCGGCCTGAGAATCATGAGGGGGTGGAGGTCTAACAGTCAGATTCGTATGAACGAACTCGGCAAACCATTCATTCATTGCTTGGAAGAAGGCTTCTCGAGCCACTCCTTCTTGATTCACAGTTACGGGCCTACCCTCGGATGGCACTGCCCCTTCCACAGGAGCAGGCACATTACTTTCTACATCATCAGCACCAGCTCGTTCGGGACCCATTACTATTAAACAAAATATTTTAAAATCGTCAGGAGTCGTCACACAATCAAAATATAAGTATGGCATGTATAGCTAGACTCTTACTCCTGCTAACTATTCCGAGAACCGACTAAACCTTTGCTTTGATACCAATAAATGTAACACCCCTTACCCGAGACCGTCGCCGGAGCAAGCACAAGGCATTACTAGACTTAACTTACTCATTCGGGCATAGAAATTTGCTTTTAAAATTAATTTATTTTCATTCATTCAATATATCCCTAAAAAGGGTCATCGAGACTCTAAATCATGCTATTAAAATGGTTCGAGGCCAAACCGGAATCAATAAAATTTTTCTGATTACTTAAACGAACCAAAATAAAATTATTTCTCTATTCCTTATAAAGCTGTCCAACTGCATCACATTCACTAAATAAATCATAACTCGAGTTACGAAACTTGAAATTTAATTCCGTAAATTTTCCCTAAAACTAGACTCATATACCTTCTTACTAATTTTTTTATAGAATTTTTAGTCTAGTCAATTAGTACAGTTTATTAGTTAAAGTCTACCCTGTTACGTAATTCAACTACTCTGACCTCTGTTCACTACGAATTATTTTTCTCTCTGTAAAAACTTCAAATAGGTATGTTGTTTATCTAAATCTAGGCATATAAACTATAAAGTTTAATTATTTATGTACAATTTATGGTGAACTTTTAAAGTCAGAACAGGGGATCATGAAGTCAATCTGGAGCAGTCTCACTCAAATGCAAATAACTCATAATATACAACTCTTTTACTTACTCTGTTTCTTCCACATGAAAATAGACTCATTAAGCTTTAATTTCATGTCTCACTCATTAGTCAATTCCATTTCTACTATTTTTAGTGATTTTTCAAAATCACGTCACTGCTGCTGTTCGAATCTATTTTTAAGCTATTTTCACCTTTTTCATGGTTTCCATGTGATAATTACCATTTAGGCATACATAGTATTAAACCTATGTTTGATTAGTCATTCCAATAGTTAATCATCAACAAGTATTTACATACCATTCATCAAACATATCCTAAGGACATTCATGCCAAAGAAGCCAAGTCCCTATACATGCCATACGCGAAATGAAACTCTAGCTATACCAAAATGATCCTGTTGATAGTGTGACTAGATCTCCGACGTTCCTTGCGATCCCCGAGTTGGCTTGGCAAGAACTATAAAAAGAAGGAAAATAAAGAGAGTAAGCACTAAGCTTAGTAAGTTTACAAGTAAATAAATCACAACATTCACCCTAAATAATAGTTAATCATAGTATCATCCAGTACCATAGGCTTTCCTTACACCTCATTTCTTACCCTCTTCCTTATTCACTTACTTTCTTTCTTACTTGATTGTTCAATAAACTCATGAATATAACTTACATTTCCTTTGCTGAGAATTTCCTATAATTTAACCTGTACAATAGCTCGTTGAACTACTCGGAATACTAAGGATACTCGGGTTTTTCCTGCCTGATAATAGCCTGTCAATGCCTTGTTCTAGACATGGTCTTGCATGAGAAGTTTCCTATCCTACCAAAGCCATATTTTTAATATGGACTTACATGGGATATTCCTGTCCTGTTTGATAACCTAAAATGTCATGACATTCCGTATCCCAAATATTCCTAGAGTTCAAACGGGGCTTTTTAATACTTTTTCTCTGTCATCTCGCCTTTAGTTCAACTTCGAATATTTTCATAAAGTAAATGTATATATGCTGGAAATTAACAACATTAATGTAAAATAATGAAATATTGTATTTATTTATCGTAAACTTACCTCGATACAAAATATTGTTAAACTTGACAATTTAGTCCTTTACTTTTTCCATTCCCCGATCTACTCCCGAATTTCGTTCTTCTTGATCTATAATAGCAATTTAGCTTATTTAATACTCACATTTATCAAACAGCCCTTAACTCAAACTTTGGCAAAATTACATTTTTGCCCCTAAACTTTTGCATATTTACACTTTTGCCCCAAGGCTCGGAAATTAAACTTTATCCCATATTCTTATGTTTTAGGACATGCTGATCATTTATTTACCAACAACAACCTCAAATTCCCACTATAACATGTACTTATGAACAACAGGTATTTTTACTGATTAAGCCCTTTTACTCGTTTTTACTTAAAACCGAGTAGCGCAAGTTGTCTAGCACAATTTAAAACCTCATATTCTATCATAAAACATCAAAATAAACACTTTTAAACTATGGGTATTTTTCCAAATATGAACCCTGGCTTAAATTATAGCTAGCATAAGCTTTATCGAGCTACCGGGATTCTAAAAAACGTAAAGAACATTAAAAACATGGCTTGGAATCACTTACTATGGAGCTTGGAAGCTTGAAACAAACCCCAGCTATGGAGAACCCTTGAAACTTCATGCTAATGAAGAAGATGGACATATTTTGCCATCTTTTTCCCTTTTTTAATCTTTTAATTACCAAATGACTAAAATACCCTTCATGCTTTTCTTTGAAAATTTTTCACGTACAAGTCCATCTTTGTCCAAATTTTAAGAAATTGGTCAAATTGCTATTTAAGACTCTCTATTTAATATTCCAAGGCAATTTCATACTAAAAGCTTCTAGAATGCAAGTTTTGCAACTTATTCGATTTAGTCCCTAATTTCAAATTAAGCACTTTATGCATAGAAATTCTTCACGAAATTTTCACACAATCATGCAATCATATCATAAACCTCAAAATAATTATAAAATAATTATTTCTATCCTGAATTTGTGGTTTCGCAACCACTATTCTATTTAAGCCCTATTTTGGGATGTTACATAACTCTTGGTGTGCTGGTTGGGTGGGTTGATTTTATCCCCACAGTAAGTGCAAGGTCAGACGGAGGCAAGTGCAGGGTTGGATGGGATAACATGCATCATGCATCATACATACTGCATTCTGATTCTGTTTCTGTTTTGGTCTTAGGGCCACTTATGTTCTACTTCTGACTCTACTACTAAAACAGGCTAAGGCCCATCTGGTACTGTCTGCTATAATGGGCCCAGGCCTAGATTGCTTCTGTATTCTGTGCATTTGGCTAACTATTTTTTTTTTATATTAGGGGATTACACACTGATTTTTCGTAAACTCACCACACTTTTAACTGTGTAGGTAATCCCTAACATTAGGTGGATCGGTGCTGCGAGGGACTCGATGGTGGCCACACAGCGGACTGTCTGTTCAACTTTTTATTTTTCTATAACTTGAGTTTGGGTTTTTGATGTAATAAGGCCTCTCTCTAAACTTCTACTTTTTATTTAGGTTTTTTATCACAATTTATATCTGCTAGAAGTAGGACGCGGTTTTCTAAATTATTTACGATTTTCTAAACATTATGTTTCCGCAACACAACTTTTTAAACTTCTACAATGAACCATGTTTTAAAAGTAATGATGTGTTAAATTGGTTAACAAATGACAAAGACAATTGAGATTTTAATGAAGAGGCTGTCACTTTCTAAACGAGTTTTATCAACAAGGAAAAATAGTTTTCAAAAAGGCACTCAAATGTGACACCGCCAGATTTGGCCATAACATCTGGGCTAGGTTTGGGATGTTACACAGCCAATGATGGTACCCGAGTGGAAATGGGATAGGATTACGATAGATTTCATAATGGGTTTGCCTTTGACCCTAAGAAAGAAAGATGCTATTTGGGATGTTGTTGATCGATTGACGAAATTGGCATATTTTATTCTGATATGTACCGATTATTCACTTGATAAGTTAGTTGAACTGTACATTGCTAAGATTGTGAGATTGCACGGGGTGCCTATTTCTATTATTTTGGATAGATATTCGAGATTTACTTCAAGATTTTGGAAAAAGTTGCAAGAAGCTTTGGGTAAAAAATTGAATTTTAGTACTGTGTTTCATTAGCAAACGGATAGTCAATCGAAAAGGGTAATTTATATTCTCGAAGATATGCTTCGATGTTGTGTTTTAGAGTTCGAAGGTAGTTGGGAGAAATATCTACCTTTGGTTGAGTTTGCTCACAACAATAGTTTTTAATTGAGCATAAAGATGGCACCATATGAGGCATTGTATGGTCGTAGATGTCGAAATCCTTTGTATTAGATCAAACTCAGAAATGTCAAATTCATGGGGTCGATTTGGTCAAAGAAATCGAAGAGAAAGTAAAAGTGATTTGTGATTGTTTGAAAGCCGCATCAGATAGACAAAGTCCTATGCGAATTTGAAACAAAAAGATATTGAGTTTCAAGTTGGTGATAAGGTATTTTTGAAAGTGTCACCATGAAAGAAAATTTTCTGATTTGGCCGGAAAGGCAAGTTGAGTCCGCGCTTTATTGGACCGTATGAGATTACTGAAAAGATAGGACTAGTAGCATATCGATTAGCTTTCCCATCTGAGTTGGAAAGAATCCATGATGTGTTTCATGTGTCTATGTTGCGCCGATACTGATTAGATCCTTCGCATGCAATTTTTCCAACCGAGGTTGAGATTCAACCGAATATGACATACGGTGAGGAACCGATCAAGATCTTAGCATGGGAAGTTAAGCAATTGAGGAACAAAAATTTGCCCTTGTGAAAGTGTTGTGGCAAAGACATGGTGTTGAAGAGGCTACATGGGAAACTAAAGAGGCCATGAGAAATCAGTACCCAAACCTTTTTTCCGGTAAGATTTTCGAAGACGAAAATCCCTAAGGGGGAAGAGTTGTAACATCCTAATTTTGGGCCTTGTCGGAATAGTGATTTCGAGACCACAAATCCGAAGTAGAAATATTTGTTTTACGATTATTTTGATGTCTATGACATTTTTGCATGATTGTGTGAAGGTTTCATGAAGTAATTTTGTGAATAAGTGTCCAATTTGACTTTTAGGACTAAATTGCAAAAGTTGCAAATATGAAATTCTAGAAGCTTTAAGTATGAAATTGCATTGGAATCTTAATTAAAGGTCCTTAAATAGCAATTTTCCCGATTTTTATATTTTTGGACAAAACTGGGCATACATGGATAAAATTTGAAAGTTTAGTAAAAAGAGCATTTCAATCATTGGTTAGTAAAAGATTTAAAAAGGGAAAAATCAAGCAAAATTTGCTTATCTTTCTCATGTGGGTGCTGAAATTTCTAAGGAAGCCATAACTAGGGTTTCTTCACTTTTCAAGCTTAATAGTAAGTGAATCCTAGCCCCGTTTTTAATGCTCTTTACATTTTTGAAGTCTTCGTAACCCGATTTACCTATTTCAACCATTTATTTGAGCGAGGGTTCATGTTCAAAAGTTTACCCATGTGTGGCATGCATGTCAATCGTGATGGTGATGAAGTAATAATATTTTTATGATCGTACCTAGGAACTAATTATTATCACGATAAAAGGCAAGTGCACCTATTGAATAGTAGTATAGTTAGTGGCAAGACCGGAATGTCGAATCCAAGGAACTAAAAGTACTAGTAATAACTTTCTTCCTATTATCTAGCCTAGAAATAAAGGGAGGTTGTTTTTAAACTAAAAATTCTAACTAACTAAAGACGCGACAAAGAGTAAATTGGGGAATTACTTTGAAAAAAACTGAATGATAAAGGCAATACCCAAGGAAGACTCCACCTAGACTTCACTTTTTTTTTAACTCTGAATTAGATGATTTCTTCATTCAACTTGATCCGTAGAGATCCCTAAATTATGTTAATATCTCGGTCGAGAATAAGAACAACTAAGCCTAGGTTGATTAATTGAAATCTCTTTCTAATTAAAACCCCTAGTTTTGCATTAACTCGATCTATGGATCCCCTTATTAGATTTGACTCTAATCCGGTAGATTTTCGTCATCCTATGTCTAGGATTGTGATCAACTCCGCTTAATTACGTTGGATCTACTCTTAAACAGGGACTTTTGCTCCTCTAAATAAGCATATTCGACTTGAATTAATATCCTGAAATATCAACTCAAGATTTAAAAACACAATTAAGAACAAATCGAATATTTATCATATAATTCAGATAACAATAACAAGATCCGTCTTAGGTTTCATCCCCTAGGTATTTAGGGGTTTAGTTCATAATAAAAAGAGAAAACATTGCAAAATAAGGGAAACAACAAAACATAAAGAAAACCCAAAACTCCTGAACGAATTGAAGGGAGATCTTCAGTATTGATGTATATTCTTGCTTCTGAGATGAATCAATTGGCTTTCCTTGAGTAATTCATTGCTCTCTGCTCTTTACTCTATCTGTATCCCTCTAGTCCTCTCCTAGGGTGTCTATATAGACATTGGAATACCCTTCTTGGCCGCTAAGGAGCTCTTTCCATGTGAAATTAAAACTCGTCACGATAGGGACACGCCCGTGTGGCACGCCCTTATGTATCGAGCTCAGGCCATGTTCAAGTCTGCTAATGTGGCACGGGCATGTGGTGCACCTGTATGAGGAACTCCAAGCCGTGTTGATTTCTCACTCTGGCCCATTTTCTCCGTTTTTGGCCCGTTTCTCATTCTTTTCACTCTCCTATACTCACCTAAGTATAAAACATGAATTTAAAGGATTAGGAACATCAAATCCCACAATTCACGGGATAATTCATCCAAAATTATGTTAAGCATGGGGTAAAAACATGTATAAATTACGGTTTATCAAATATCCCCACACTTAAGTCTTTGCTTTTCCTCAAGCAAAATCCTCAACTCATAATTAAAAAGCATTCTTCTCGACTTATTAATCTTATCAATAATGTTTCGAATCAATCCATGAGTAATCATACATCGAAAATTCAACTAAAAGAACATCAAAGTCTCAAACAATCTAAGTTGAGAATTTTATCACAAAAAACATAGGTATTCTCCCCTCTTCTAAGTAATTACCTCAAATTCAAAATCAACAAGGGTTGACATCCTCACTAAAGATTCACTCTATTCACTCGAAGTGTTTAGGGTTTAGAAATTAAACACTCATTAGTCAACATGAAAAGTTATTACCATAAGCTTGCATGAAAATCAAATCTCCACCACTATAAATTGAGATGATACATTGATCAAAAGGTCTTTAGAAGGTTGTAATGGGGTTTTGGTTAAGGGTGTGGTCACAAGCTAAAAGAGAAGGTTAGAATCGAGATTAAACTGAAAAATCATCTAACTAGAAAAATCTCTAGCACGGAAATATATTCCTAAATTTGAGCTTTTTTCTTCATGAATAACATCGTTTAAGATCCATAGTAATAATATGCTAAGATTTTTTTAAGAACAAATCGAATATTTAAACTTTACTAATAAAGGGAAAGAACATAGCTAGGTAATCATTCAACTCAAATCTCGACAAAATGGGATCAAATTAGAATGAGGGAAATTCTCAAAGAATCAAAAACAGGCTTATGGGTTAATATTAGGGGTAAATCAATAAATGGTTTGTTAGGCGCAAGGGGGTTCACTAATGGTTAATTATGAGGGTAGGCTTTTATGGAGTAAGTGGGTTAAACTTAAATGCCTTTATCATCTTGACATATCAAACCAGTGGTGTGGTATTGACATGCATAATCTAAGCAAGTTCTAGAACAACAAATCAAAATTAACTCACTCAAAACAACAATAAAAGTGAGCATGAAAGGATGTATGCTCAAAAGGCTCAAAAATCTCATTAGAATTATGGCTTTTGATGTCAATCCTGTGAATTTCAAATTTCAAGATAATACCTAAATTTGGGGAAATAATCTAGAAAAATTTAAATTCTCAAAAATTTCAACTTATCATGCTTATACTCTAATGTCTTAAAGTTTTAATAATCAAAGCATAAATACCTATGTCTTAATCCTAAACATATAAATAAAAATCATAAATCAATTAGAATTCATTTTAATAGTGATATGAGAAAGTGACTTGAAAGACAAGACAAAATTCAGGGATTTGAGAATAATGCAAAAAGTGAAAGTGAGTCCCCCCTCCCCACACTTAAGATGTACATTGCCCTTAATGTACAAGGGTAAATATATTTAAAATATAAACATAAAATCATAAGATAGGGGGAGAAAGGAAACTCTCTGAAAATTGGATAGTATCCTTGAGTTGGAAGTGTAGAAACTTGATTTTGAGGCTAAGGCAAAAGTGCGGTTGGAGGAGGGTATTCTGAGTTTGTAGAGATTGCCTATCCATAATTTCTGTGTCAAAAACTTGGTGGCTATAAATGTGGTTGAACAGGACATGGCAGTCGTGGAGTAATTTTCCTATTAGAGTTGGATTTGGCAGATTGAGCTTTTAGGCTTTATGTAACTATGATATCATTACTAAGACTTTAGGGAATATAAATTAGCATGGTTACTCGTTAAGAAATAGCCGATATAAAATATTAAAAATAAATTATGCTAAGTTTTTAAAATATTGAAATTTAAATAAAGAAAAAGAAAAAGCTAAAGAAATCTAAAAAGGAAAATAAAAATAAAAGTAATGATAAAACACAAAAATAAAAAGGAAAACAAAGGAAAAGATAAGAGGACTCGAAAGTCCTAATCCTCAGATGGTTCGTGAGGTGGGGGCTGTGGTGAGATATGGAGATGCTGACAAATCTAATAGAGAGTAGCATCAATGTGATCAAGGCGCTGAAAACACTATTGCTCGAATCGTGTAAGGCGCTCAGATATGTCAGAGTGTGAAGCAGCCGCATGAACTGGACGATGAATTAGAGGTGGCTAAGACGGTGGCTCCTCGTGAGATAGAGGGACATCATCAGTAATGTCCTCTGGGTTCTCCTTTCCAGTAGATCAAGCTAGATGGTATTGAGGAGGATCAGTCCCACGTCGGCGCTCAATCATCCTTATGTGTAGCATGCTTTGGATGCCCTATGGGGACATCTAGCCTATAAGAGTGAGAGAAGATGATTGTGCCGTGGTGTTGAGGAGACCGAAGTGTCTCGCGAGTCGTGTCACATATGGACCCATACAAATTACCCCATTTCGATGTCGCTCTATCTAATGTTGAATGGTGAGGGCGATGAAATAGGCGAGGTCGAACACGTGCCCGTGTGCCATACTCCACAAAAAATAGGCTTCGTGGGTGTTAACGATGTCGGTGCTCTCGCGTCTCCCAGTCAATGTATGTGTGAGGATGGCGTGTAGGTACCTCAGTGATGTGGAGAGAGCCGTCGCCTTCAAGCGATTAGGATCGTAGGTGGCTGAAGCAGAAACCAGGGCCCTCCAACATTTTGATGGAGAGTAGTGGATATGACAATGAAGCTCGGATAGGTCTTCTTCCTCCATGAATCTGTCGGTATATAAGCCTAAGGCTGCACCGAACTCTGGTACGATTAGTTGATGTACCAATCGTTGAGACGGAATTGGACCGTTCTGGGATCGTCATACTGGGACATACCCATCTGTAGGTGGAAGGTGGAACAAAGCTCTAAAGTGAGCTCGAGGTATGTGAGCTCGATGATCTTGAAGAACTGATCCCATGGATCTGTCATTAACAGGGCCCAAATTGTGTCCACGAGTTGTACCTGCTCTAAGGCGGCCCAATTGATACACCGCCCTACTCCAAGAGGTCACGCCCTGAGAATCTGGAATAGTTCCTCTTATGAACCTTGTAGGAACTGGAGGAATGGGTTTCGGATCTCAGTGGTGGCACTAGATAAGGTAGCACCGGATCGCTTACGCTTCTTCAAAGCAGGGACGGCAGTTTTCTTGCCACGTGAAGTCGACATTGTGTTCCTGCAAAGTTAAAGGAGAATTTTAACAAATAGGCATTCGCTAAAAATTAAATCAAATGAACTAGGGAAGGGATGTAGTGTAAAATCTGTGGGTATCTAGTAAAGACATTAGGAAGTTTATGTGAGTCAACTTAGAAAAGAATGTATAAATATAGCAATAGTCGCAGCTACTCCAAGAATTAATTAACCTAAAACTAGACTGTAACGCTCTAGTTTTCAGGATTTTTAGGTTTAACTTGAATTTAATCTTTGCTTGTCTAGATGTGTTAATTTATGTTTTGAGTATGTTAGTGGGCTTTTAGAAGGCCCAAGTTTAAGTTAAAACCCGGTAGAATTTTAGAATTTTAGACTTTAAAGAGAAGGGGCCTTGATTATGTGGGCTTTTAAAAATATGTTGGTGAATTAAGACACCAGTAAGCTTGTGTTAAAGTGGCAAGGTGGCGCCACTTAAGACATAAGGGGTGGTGTGTGGAAGCTATGCAAGAGCTAAGGTTCAAGTCTCTTGGTAAACAATATGATGTTAATTTTTGTAATGCATGTGCAAGGCATGTGATGGACCCCAAGTGAAACTCTGTTAGGAAGAGTTTGAGGTGCTCATGTGATTGAATCAAGGAGGGATAATGGGAGAAAATGTAGGAATTTTGAATGGGAACAAGTGGTGGCCGATTGTAGGGGTCTTGGAGGAGCAAATTCGACATTTGGGTTGTTGAACTTGCATTTTCGGCAAGTGTACTTTAGTGTGCCGAATGTCCTCTTTGGTTCTTTTTCGAGATTTGTTTTGAGTCAGGTTTTAGTGCAGATAAGGTAAGTCTCAAGGGGTTCCATTCTTTGTTCTTTCTTTTGCTCCTCTCTTATGATCCAAAAGCTGGAAACAAGACCCATACATCCTCTCCTTGTGCCAAATTGTTCAAAGAACCAAAACATCATCTCTTTTCTTCACTTTTTCTTCTAAAAGCCAAATCTAGAACTCTCCTCTCCTTTCCATTCTCTTCTTCTTCTTTTCTCCATCAATTAAGGCAATTTCTCTTCTCTAAGCTTGCCGATTACCATAAAAGCCGAAACTGAATCCACTATTGCCGATTTCCTCTTTGTTCAAACTTCTTCTTCTTCTTCCCATTTCAAATTTTTCAAGAGCCGAATCTCAAACCTCTCATCTCTCTGCAAATCATCTCTCTTTTATTTCGTAGACTTTACTTAATCTTCTTCTTCTATCTTTTTCTCAAAACTGAAATAAACATACTTTAGAGTAGGTTCCTAAAAGCTGAATTGTTTAGATCTATTCTCTACTCGTGTTTTGGTTAGATCTACAACAGATCTGAAGTAGGTTGGTATTTGAGGACACTTCTTTGGCATATAAATCATTATTCGCAAAAGGGGTGATCTAGCAAGGGGCAGTGGAGGCTAAGGACGTGGAAGCAAGCTAGATCTAGATCTAGTGGTAGATCTCGGTAAGGGTTAATCGTGTGGGGAATCTTGTCGTAGTATATTACAAATCAGGTGTGTAATCAACACCCACTAGTAGACTAGATTGGCAAAAGCCAAAAAGCTGAAATGTCCAAATTCTGGCAAGCCCAGCGTGCGAACGCTCGTGGGTCGAATTAAATCAGTAAAATCTGTAATCACAATCGGTAAGAATGATGTGTGTGCAATTTTGTACACGTTGGTGGTTTTGGGCCTCAGAGGGCTGAATTTGAGCCCAATGGGCTTACGGGCCCATATGGGTGAAAACGAGCAGTAAGTGTATTCTGATAATCTGAGTGTTAAAACTGCTAAAACAGATGTGAAATTTGGGCTTAGTGGGCTGTAATAGCTAGTGGACACCGTAGGGCCCATTAATGGTTTTAGGGCCCCATGACTCTGTAATATTAAAATGGGCTGAATAAGTTATCTGGATGCCATTAAGACCATTAACAAACTGTAATGAGCATGAAACCCTAACAACTGGCAAATTTATTGAAATACCCCTTAAGGGTGGAAAATTACGGTATTACCTCTAGGTGCTAAAAGAGCATTTTACCCCTAGGGTTAAGTTGACTTATTTGCATGTTAAATTATATCTGTTCACTGTATGCCATGTCATTATGTACACTGTTGCAAGGGACTGGGTTTTGATGGAGGAAGTGCTAAGTGGCAATGGCACGTTTACTATTACGGGCTTTGCCTCGTTTTACTGTTAGTGGCTTGGCCACATTATCTGATTAAGCAGCTAAGCTGCGAACATGGTGTGTAGGGCTGGGTGGGTTGAGTTATTCTCCACATGGTGTGTAGGGCTGGTACGGGTGATGTATAGGGCTGGATTGGGCTGGGCTTTACATTCATGCATAAACACTGTTCTGTTATTGTAATGGGCCTAAGGGCCACACTGATTTTTGAATAGGGTTGAGGCCCAGTAATTACTGTTTACTGAATAGGGCTAAGGCCCAGTTAATACTATATCTGGATAGGGCTTAGGCCCAATTAAACTTGAACTGATCTGGACTCTAGTTGGGTTTAGCTTACACACTGAGTTTTCCAAACTCATCCCTTTCTTTTCATCCATGCAGGTGAGCCCTAACCTTAGTGGACTTGGAGTTGGAAGGATTCGGAGTGGCCACGTAAATTGCCTTCGGTTAAATTTTTCTTAAATTTATTTATTCGACTATTACTTAGTTATTTAGGTTTAAATTTGTAATAAGGCAGCTCATTGGTTGTTTTTATTTTTATTATTATGTTGGTTTTTAATTATTACTCGTTTTAAATTGAGAGAATTAGGCTACGCGGGTTTTTATTCCAAAATAATCCATGTTTTCAAAATATATCATACACAACAAATGGATAATCTAATGGCAAGATAAGATCTTTTTAAAGAAATAAACTCCAACTGATAGTGGATAGAATTTCCTAAATTAAATAACTTGTTTTCCTTCCAACCTCTTAAAAATGATTTTGCTGGGTCACCCTAACTTATTAATAAAAGAAGGAAGTGTAATTCACTGTCCATGTGACACACCAGATCAGGTCATAACGTCTGGGCCTGGTTTGGGGTGTTACATTTAGTGGTATCAGAGCCCGGTTACAACAACTCGGCTATGGATCGGGTCTAAAAAGTTTTTTTAAAAATAAAATAAAGGCCTAAGAAGGGTATTTTGAAAATTGGTTTTGGAAAAATTTCTTAAGAAAACCCTTTTAAGTTGATTTTCTTCAAGATATACTTATTTAAGCTTCTACTTTTAAAAAAATAAAATTTAGTCTTACTAAAATTTTACTAAAATTTGGTTCCCTAAAATCTGGATTTCCGAAGAGTGGCACACCGAATCTCCAGCACCAAGTCTGTAAGTACTTCTACTATACTGTACCTTACTGTTACACTACTGTGGATAATACTGAGACCCTACTAAGATTCTGTAGTTAGGGTAATATTGAAACTGTAGAGACTGAGACAATAGGAAAAACTGAAAACCCTAGAAGATTGAGACTGTAGCTAGGCTACGATTCTGCGAAAACAAACTCTGAAACACTATCTGTGCATAAGACATTTGTAATAAACACTAAAATACTGAACTAATTCATAAAATTCGTAATCAGATAATACGTTATGAGTACGAGGGCAGCTTGTGGACGAGGCCATGGATGTGGCCGAGGTAGTGTACAAGATGGATCTTCATCTTCGGGACATGTACCAACTGATGAGGCACGGGCACCGCCGGCAACTGAGATCGGGTCATATGATCGAGTGTAGGGGACGATGCTTTGTCCCATGCGATGTTAAGGGTTCTAAAAAGGGTTGCTAGAGCGAGTACTGGGACTGTAAATAGTGGGATCTATTTCTGAGCAACTCCAAGCTAATGGACCGAAATTTTTTAGGGGCGTATCTGGTGTAGCCCCAAATGTGGCCGAATATTGGTTGGAGGCCACGGAGTGAATCATGGATGACTTGGATTGCTTAGTGGAGTAGAAGCTGAAGGAAGCAGTATCTCTGCTACGAGTCGAGGCTTACCAGTGGTGGATCACTGTGAGGGATAGTACCCTAGGTGAGCAGGTAACTTGGGAGCTATTTAAGGAGACCTTCAAAGGGAAGTACTTCAGGACGAGCTATGTAGACGCCCAAAGGAAGGAATTTCTGAACCTGACCAAGGGTAATAAGTATGTTGCTGAGTACGAGGCTGAGTTCTTAAGGTTGAGTAAGTACGCTAGTGGAATAGTTGCTACGGAATTTGAACGTAGCATACGATTTGAGGATGGCCTCAGGGATGAGCTTAGGGTGCTGATAGCTCTGCAGAGGGAATGCGACTTTGCTACCTTAGTGGAAAAGGCTAAGATAGCTGAGGAGGTGAAACAAACTGAACGGCAGAACTGTGAGAAGGACCGAAATCGATTCAGGAGGGAATCTGGACCCTCGGGTGTTACAGGCAGAAATGTAAAAAGGGCTAAAGTGGATGTACCGGTTCGAGCAGTTCCGATGAATGTTGTTAGACCGCAAGCTTGTGGGGATTGTGGTAGAGTACATCTGGGTGAGTGTTGGAAGCATACTGGGACATGTTTCCAGTGTGGATCCAAGGAGCATAGAGTTAAGGACTATCCTCAGAGGCTAGCTCAGGCACAAGCTGCTGAACAGAAGGTTGCTCAACCAGTGCGAGGTGGACCACAACCGCCGAGAAGCCGTTGTCAAGGTAAGGGTGGCAACGAAAATGGTCGTGGACGTGGAGCACCAGGCAGGGGTGCTGGAAATGCTATGGCTCGTCAGCCAGGGTTGGTGTATGCTACTCGTCGCCGAGAGGAGGGTGACGCACCTGACATCATAACTGGTTCATTTTTTATTTCTAACATGCCATACACTGCCTTGATAGATATTGTTTCTACCCTTTTGTATGTTGCATGTGATATATCTAGGTCGTTGGGTGTGCACTCTGAGGAAACTATGGGTTGGGTAACTATGATAAGTCCACTGGGTCACTCGGTTAGGGTAGACAAACTTTTTAGATATGTGCCTTTAGAGACTCAAGGTAGGATTTTCTCTGCGAACTCAATGGAGCTACCATTTGGAGAATTCGATCTCATCTTGGGAATGGACTGGCTTGCTAAGCATAAGACGACTCTGGATTGTGCGGCTAAATGGATGGTGTTAAAGACCGCGAAAGATGAGGAGGTGATGGTTATAAGGGAGCGAAGGGATTACTTGTCCAATGTTGTTTCGGCCCTGAGGGCTGAGAAGCTTATTTGCAAGAGTTGTGAGGCGTATTTGGCATATGTGAGTCAAATAGATGCTGAGGGTTTCACTGTAGGAAATGTTAGAACTATTAAGGAATTTCAAGATGTCTTTCCTGATGAGCTTCCTGGATTGCCTCTGAATTATAAAGTCAAATTTAGAATCGACTTGTTGCCTAGAATGGCTCCAGTGTCCATCGCACCTTATAGGATGGCACCAAATGAGCTAGTGGAGTTAAAAGCACAAATTCAAGAGTTGTTGGATAGAGGTTTTATTAGACCAAGTGTGTCTCCGTGGGGAGCACTGGTACTGTTCGTGAAGAAGAAGGATGGGACGATGCATATGTGCATTGATTATCGCCAGTTGAACAAACTGACAATTAAGAACAAGTACCCTCTGCCAAGGATCGATGACCTATTTGACCAGATAAGGGGAGCTTTGATATTTTCCAAGATTGATCTTCGATCTGGATATCACCAGTTAAGGGTTAAAGAGGTGGATATTCATAAGACAGCATTCAGAACTCGGTATGGTCATTACGAGTTTTTTGTGATGCCGTTTGGATTGACGAATGCACCTGTGGCTTTCATGGATTTGATGAATTGGGTATTCCAACCTTACCTGGATCGATTCGTAGTCGTCTTCATAGATGATATTCTGGTGTATTCAGAAATTGAGGAGAAGCATGACGAGCATCTCCGCATTGTTCTGCAAGTATTAAGGGAGAAGCAACTGTATGCAAAATTCAGCATGTGTGAATTTTGGTTGCGAGAGGTGACATTTCTAGGTCACGTTGTTTCTGCTATGGGGATTATGGTGGATCCTTAGAAAATTAAGGCAGTTTTGGATTGGAAGCCACCGAGATCTGTATCAGAAATTCAAAGTTTTCTGGGTTTGGCAGCGTACTACAGAAGGTTTGTAGAAGGATTTTCTTTATTGCTGCACCATTAATGAAACTTTTAAGGAAAGGAGTACCGTTTGTATGGGCTGAGAAACAGTAAGAGGCTTTCGAGAGGTTGAAGAAAGTTCTGACTGAGGCGCTAGTATTAATTCAACCGGAGTCTGGGAAGGATTTCACTGTGTACAGTGATGCGTCGCTTGTTGGTTTAGGTTGTATATTGATGCAAGAGGGTAAGGTGGTCGCTTATGTATCGCGACAGCTTAAGCCTCACGAAGCGAACTACCCTACGCATGATCTGGAGTTGGCAGCGGTAATTTTTGCATTAAAGATTTGGAGACACTACTTGTTTGGAGAAAAGTGTATTATATACACGGACCATAAGAGTCTCAAGTACTTGTTGACTCAGAATGAGTTGAACCTTAGGCAACGAAGATGGATAGAGTTACTTGAGAATTACGACTGTTCTATTGAGTATCACCCAGGCAAACCGAATGTGGTGGCTGATGCACTGAGTCGAAGAGCTGTAACTGCGTTGAGAGTAATGTTTGCTCGTCTGAGTCTATATGACGATGGTAGCTTGTTAGCGGAATTAGAAGTGAGACCAACCTAGGTAGAGCGGATTAAGGAGAAGCAGTTAGAGGATGAGTCACTAGTTCCTCAATTCCACCAAGTTGAGAATAATGAGACATCTGATTTTGGACTAAATAGTGAAGGAGTTCTGTGTTTTCGAGGAAGAGTTTGTATTCCGAAGCACTCTGACTTGAGGCTATCAATTCTGAGAGAGGCTCATGGTGGACCTTGTGCCATGCATCCAAGAGGGAATAAGTTGTATTGAGATTTAAGAGAGTTGTACTAGTGGCCTGGACTTAAGCGTGAAGTAATGGAATTTATGGGAAAGTGTCTGACATGCCAGCAAGTGAAGGCTGAGCATCAACTGCCTTCTGAACTTCTACAACTGGTGAAGATTCCACTGTGGAAGTGGGAAAGGGTAACCATGGACTTTGTGAGTGGGCTACCCTTGACACCTACTAAAAAAGACTCGATTTGGGTGATTATGGATAGGTTAATGAAATCTGCTCATTTTATACCTGTCCGAACTGACTACTCACTTCAAAATTTAGCTAAGTTGTATGTGGCAGAGGTAGTGCGATTTCATGGAGTGCTAGTTTCGATTATTTCTAATCAGGATCCTAGGTTTACGTCTCGATTATGGTAGAAATTGCATGAGGTATTGGGGAGGCGATTGGATTTCAGCACTGCTTTTCACCCTCAGACAGATGGACAGTCAGAAAGAGTTATTCAAGTTCTGGAGGACATGTTGAAGGGTTGTGTTGTCAACTTCCGAGGTACTTGGGATGGACAGATGGTATTGATCTGATCCTTATCATGTCGTGCCGGTGGAAGAAATTGAGGTGAAAGCTGACTTGACTTTCGAAGAAGAACTTGTGCAAATCCTGGATCGAGATGTCAAGGTATTAAGAAAGAAGTCAGTTTTGTTGGTAAAAGTATTGTGGCGCAATCATGGCAGAGAAGAAGCTACGTGGGAGCCAGAGGAGGCAATGCGTCAACAATACCCTCACCTGTTTAGACCAGGTAAATTTCAAGGCCGAAATTTCTTTAAGGGGGTAGAATTGTAACACCCTAGTTTTCGGGATTTTTGGGTTTTGCTTGAATTTAATCTTTGCTTGTCTGGATGTGTTAATTTATGTTTTGAGTATGTTAGTGGGCCTTTAGAAGGCCCAAGTTTAAGTTAAAACCCGGTAGAATTTTAGAATTTTAGACTTTAAAGAGAAGGGGCCTTGATTATGTGGGCTTTTAAAAATATGTTGGTGAATTAAGACACAAGTGGTGGCCGATTGTAAGGGTCTTGGAGGAGCAAATTCAACATTTGGGGTGTTGAACTTGAATTTTCGACAAGTATTACTTAGTTATTTGGGTTTAAATTTGAAATAAGGCCGCTCATTGGTTATTTTTATTTTTATTATTATGTTGGTTTTTAATTATTACTCATTTTAAATTGATAGGATTAGGCTGCACGGATTTTTATTCCAAAATAATCCACGTTTTCAATATATATCATACGCAACAAATGGATAATCTAATGACAAGATAAGATCTTTTACAGAAATAAACTCTAACTGATAGTGGATAAAATTTTCCTAAATTAAATAACTTGTTTTCCTTCCAACCTCCTAAAAATGATTTTGCTAGGTCACCCTAACTTATTAATAAAAGAACGAAGTGTAATTCACAGTCCATGTGACACACCAGATCAGGCCATAACGTGTGGGTTGGGTTTGGGGTGTTACATAGACACCAAAAGTAACATAATAGCAGCCAGGTTATTCATGCACTTCTTGTGGCATAATTAGTATTAACGGTACAAGATAAATGCAAGAAATGTGTCATAGATTTTGATAAGCATGAAAAATAAATGAAAAGTAAGAAACTAATAAAAATAATTACAAGAAAATAAAATAAAGTAATAATCAAAGAAGGGGACAAGATGGGGGAAACCGATGGTAGCTGGAGGTGCGGTGGTGCATGGTGTGGTTGGAGTAATGCTGGAGGTGCGACGGTACACGAGCGTGGTCTGCGGTGTTGGTTTTAATTGGGAAGGGGGAAGGGGAGAATGTGAGGAGACGGGGTTTGGTGTTTTGAGTGAAAGGAGAGGAAAGAGAGGAGTAGGAGGAGAGGGTTATGAAGGTGGTGGCCGGAGCTGGAGGCAGCGGCGGTGAAAGAAGCTGAGCGGCAACTTGGGGAGAGTTAGGGTTTAAGTGGGGAAGATGATGAATAGTGAGGGGTTTATATAGGAATTGAGGCACATGGGCGTGCCGCACGCCCGTGTGTCTAGTTTTCAACCCGTGTGATTCGAGGTTTTGAATTTTGGTGTGCCTAAATCGTGACCCACGGCCGTGTTCTTTGGGCGTATTAGTGCACACGGTCGTGTTGCACAGTCGTTATTAGGTCACAAACCCGTGTTTAATTAGCAGGTTCGACCACGGGCTTCAGTCACGGGCGTGTCAAACACCCGTGCTAATTTCTCAGCTTTAACCACAGCCTAGGGACATGGGCGTGTCGCACGCTCATGTTGATTTAGCGGTTCGCCCATGGGCACATCGTACGGCCCTGGTAATATTTTGGAAGTCGTGTCCTGGGAAGATTATTGCCCTATTTTCACATGGCCTTTGCTCATAGCCGTGTCTTCACTCTTGGTGTGTCCATGGCCTTAGGCATGCCCGTGTACCTAGCTGTGTGATTCTGAAAAACCTACATTCAAGAAATTAGTTTATGATTTAGATGTTAAAAGCTTAAGTTAAAGAAATTAACTATGTTAGCGCTCGAGTTGCCTCCTGAGAAGCGTTTATTTATAGTCTAAGCTTGACTTTTCTCAAGCTCGCACGGTCACAGTGGGTTGAGGAGTTGACACTCCTCTATCCTGCTATCAGTTTTAGTTTCAAAATAAGGTTTAAGCCGAGTATAATTTACCTTGAAATTGCCAAATTTTTTATGTGTTACCTCGACTATACCATAGGGAAAGATTTTCATTATCGTAAAGGGATATGTGTCATCTGTATGGAGTTTTGAATTCGAAATTTGAGGGTCCTCCTCCTCTAATAATACATTATCCCGCACCTTGAATTGATTTTTCTTTACCTTAGGGTCATCATGGTGATGCCTTGGTTAGGTGTGGCATATTTTCGTTTCGTTCTTGCTATAGTTTTGTAACATCCCAAAATAGGGCCTAATCGGAATAGTGGTTTCGTAACCACAAATCCGAGATAGAAATAATTATTTTTATAATTATTTTGAGGTCTATATTATGATTGCATGATGGTGTGAAAATTTCGTGAAGAAATTCTATGCATAAAGTGTTTAATTTGAAAGTAAGGACTAAATTGAATAAATTGCAAAACTTGCATTCTAGAAGTTTTTAGTATGAAATTACTTTGGAATATTAATTAGGAGGGTTTAAATAGAAATTTGACCAATTTTAAGTTTATGGACAAAAATTGGACATGGAGGGAATTTTTGAAAGTTTAGTAAGGAAGGGCATTTTGGTCATTTGGATATTAAATGAAATAAAAAAAGGGAAAATAACACAAAATTCATCATCTTCTTCATACGTTGCTGCTGAATTTTTCTCTCCACCATAGCTAAGGGTTCTTCAACTTTCAAGCTTCATAGTAAGTGCATCCAAGCCCCGTTTTTAATGATTTTTATGTTTTTGAGATCCCGGTAGCTCGATAAAGCTTATGTTAGTAATATTTTAAGTTAGGATTCATATTTGGAAAAATACCCATAGGTGAAATTTGTGTATTTTGATGTTTTATGATAGAATATGAGGTTTTAAATTATGTTAGACAACTTGAGCTACTCGGTTTTAGGTAAAAACGAGTAAAAGAGCTTAATTGGTAAAAATACCTATTGTACATAAGTGTATGTTATAGTAGGAATTTGAAGATGATATTGGTAAATAAATGATCAGCATGTCTTAAAATACAAGAATTTGTGATAAGTTTTAATTTCCGAACCTTGGGGCAAAAGTGTAAATATGCAAAAGTTTAGGGGCAAAAATGTAATTTTGCCAAAGTTTGAGTAAAGGTCTGTTTTGATAAATGTTGATATTAAATAAGCTAAATTTGCTATTATAGATCAAGAAGAACGAAATTCGGGAGTCGATAGGGGAAAAGAGAAAGTAAAGGACTAAATTGTAAAGTTTAGTCACAATTTGTATTGAGGTAAGTTTACGGTAAATAAATGCAATATTTCATTGTTTTACATTGATGTTGTTAAATTCCAGCATTTATATATTTACTTTATGAAAATATTCAAAGTCAAAACGAAGAAGAGAAGACAGAGAGAAAGTATCAGAAAGCCCCGTTTGAACCTTAGGAATGTTAGGGGATTTGGGTTAACAGACAGGACAGTATTGCGCCATGTAAGCCCATATCGTGTATATGGCCTTGGAGACAGGACAATATTGAGCCATGTAAGTCCATATCGTATATATGGCTTTGGAGACAGGAATATTTCATGTAAGACCATGTCAAGGACATGGCATTGGCAGTATTTTATCAGACAGGAATAACCCAAGTGTCCCTAGTATTCCGAGTGGTTCAACGGGCCATTATTCAAGTTAATTTGCAATGAATTATCAGCAAAAGGGAAGGTAGATGGTAATAAAAAAATAATGAAAGTTCAGGTAAGAAAGAAGGTAAGTGAAGAAAGAAGAAGATAGAAAATGAGATGTAAAGAAAGCTTATAATGCTAATTGATAGTTTGCATACTTATTCCATACGATGAATGTTGTAATTTATTTGCTGGTAAACTTACTAAGCTTAGTTCTTACTCTCTTCATTTTCTTCTTCTTATAGTTTTGCCAAGCCACTCGGGGATCGAAGGAAACGTCGGAGTTCAGATCACACTATCGAAGGAATTATTTTGGTATAACTAGACGTTTCATTTTATGTATGGCATGTATAGGGACTTAGTCTTTTATGGAATGATATGTTCAATATATGGTGTGTAAATTCTTGGAAGTGAATAGCTAATGAAATGGCTAACCATGCATGTGTTTAATGGTATGTATGCTTGAATGGTAACTATCACATTAAAACTATGAAAAGTATAAAAGTAGCTTGAAAACAGATGCAAACAGCAGCAGTGACGTGAATTTGAAAAATCACTAAAAATAGTAGGAATGGAATTAAAAGGTGAATAAGGTATGAAATTAAATCTTAATGAGTCTATTTTCATGTGGAAGAAACAGAGTAGGAAAAAGAGTTGTATATTATGAGAAATTTTCAGTTGAGTGAGACTGACTCTATGATCCCCTGTTCTGACTTCAAAAATTCACCATAAATTGCACATAAATAATTAGGTATTATAGTTTATATTCCTAGATTCCTTATTGAGTCTAATTTCTAATGAAACAAACAGCATGCCTATTGAATTTTTTACAGGGAGAAAATTAGTTCGTAGTGAACATAGGTCAGAGCAGTTGAGCTGTGTAACAGGGGAGACTTTAACTAATAAACTGTACTAATTGGCTAAGTCAAAAATTCTAGAAAAAAATTAGTAGATATATATATGAGTTTATTTTCAGGGAAAATTTACGGATATTGATTTCGAGTTTCGGAACTTGAGATATGAATTTTTAAGTGACCTTGACGCAGAAAAATAGTTTATTCCGAAATTTAAAATAAGTGGTTTAAAGTTGTTTAAAAAGCAAGAGAAGTTTAGTAACACCTCAAGTTCGACTCCGGCGACGGTATCGGGCATGGGGCGTTACAAGTTTCACCACTCGTCTAGGTCATCAATCCGTAACATTCGCTCTTCATGAACTGTTCCTTTGTTGTGGCATGAACTTGAATGTGGCTCAATTGTACTTTTGCTAAGATTATCCTGCAAAGAAGGTTGGACAGTAGGATTATTCTTATTACAAGAACTCGTAATAACATCTTTATCATTAAAAGTTCTATTAGAATTACGAGCTTGCAAAGTAATTATGTCATAGCCTACGCGAAGTGTGAGTTCACCTATGCCTACATCAATGATAGTCCTAGCAATTGCTAAAAAGGGTCGCCCTAAAATTAATGGCACATCGATGTCCTCATCTATGTCCAAAATAACAAAATCTACTGGAAATATAATTTGTCAATTTTAACAAGTACATCTTCAATTATAGCCCTAGGAAATCTAATGGTTTCATCAGCCAATTGGATGTTCATCCTAGTTTGTTTGGGTTTCCTAAGGCCTAGTTGTTTAAACAGTTTATAAGGCATTACAGTAATACTAGCCCCTAAATCAGTGAAAGCATTTTTAACATCTAAGCTACCAATTAAACAAGGAATCGTAAAACTCCCTAGATCTTTTAGTTTGTTGGGTAGCTTGTTTTGTAAAATGGCTGAGCAAACTGCATTCAGCTATACATGCAACGACTCATCCAACTTCCGTTTGTTTGCTAAGAGCTATTTTAAGAATTTAACCGCGTTTGGCATCTGCGAAAGAGCTTCAATAAATGGTAAGTTAATATGTAATTTCTTTAAAAGTTTAAGGAATTTACTAAATTGTTCATCTATGTGGTCTTTCCTTGTCGCATTCAGGTATGGGACTCGAGGTTTATACTACTTACTTACCAAATTTTGTGTACCATGATTTACCTCAATCTTACCATTACTTACCACATTTTCTTGCCTCTCTTCAGATTTACGTTCAGCTAGCCCCTCTTTATCGTGCACAGTGATGGCATGGAGTTGCTCCCTTGAGTTAGTTTCTGTGTTGCTCGGTAAACCACCTTATGGTCATTCAAAGATCAGCTTAGCAAGCTAATCTATTTGGGTTTTGAGGCCTTGAATTGATGCTTGCTGATTTTTAAGTGTCGTCTCGGTATTCCAAAAATGAGTTTCTGATACTGAGATAAATTTCATGACCATCTCTTCAAGGTTTGACTTTTCTCTTATTGGTACGGTGGTTGTTGAAAGCCTGGTGAGGGTGGTGGTCTCTGATTTCCTTGACCACCCCATGAGAAATTGGGGTGGTTCCTCCAACCTGCATTATAAGTGTTGCTATAAGGGTTATTTTGATATCTAGAGTTGTTACCCATATAGTTGGCTTGTTCGTTTTCTGTGCTAGGGTCGTAGGATGAATAATCTGTGTTGTACATTACTCCTCCATTTGAATCACATCTCATTACTAGATGTACCTGCATAGAGCCAACTAAACCGTCAATCTTTTTATTTAAGAGTTCTAATTGATTTGACAATATTGTGACTGCGTCAACATTAAAAACCTCGGCAGCTTTTTGTGGCTTTGTCTTCATGACTTGCCACTAATAATTATTCAGTGACATCTCCTCTATAAAGTAATAAGCCTCCTCAGATGTTTTGTTATTGATGGTTCCACCGGTGGCTACATCGATCATCTGTCTTGTTAAGGGATTCAAACTATTGTGGAAAGTTTGCACTTGTAGCCACAAAGGTAACCCATGGTAAGGGCACCTTCTCAATAAATCCTTGTATCTCTCCCAAGCATCGTAGAGTGTCTCTAAATCCATCTGCACAAAAGAAGAGATATCATTCCTCAGATTTGTCATTTTAGCCGGGGGAAAGTATTTAAGTAAGAACTTTTCGGTCATTTGTTCCCAAGTAGTGATAGACCCTTGTGCTAGAGAGTTCAACCACTGTTTAGCTTTATTTCTAAAAGAGAAGGGAAATAACCGAAGGCGAATGGCGTCATCAGAAACGTCATTGATTTTAAATGTGTCTCAAAATTCCAAAAAGTTAGCTAAGTGTGCGTTAGGATCTTCATCCTGTAAACCATCAAACTGAACAAACTGTTGAATCATTCAAATAGTGTTAGGTTTTAGTTCAAAATTATTTGCAACAATAGCTGGCCTAACAATACTAGATTCAGTACCAGCTAAATTAGGCTTAGCATAATCATACATAGTACGAGGAATAGGATTTTGATTCACAGGATCTGCGGCTACCACAGGAGGTAGTTGATTATTTTGATTTCCTTTCATCTCTTCACTAGATTCGGGTTCGTTCTCTTGTCCTTGTTCTGGGTACTGTAAGCTTCGCCTTATGTCTCTCCGGTTTCTGCGAACTGTGGCTTCTAAATCGCTATCAAATAGTAATGGTCCTAACTGGTTTCTTCCAGTCATAAACTAGAGACACCTATCAGAGAAGAACAAAAAGACAATTTTAGTAAATACAACCTAAAAATAAAAATAGAAAATAAATTGTAATAAAAAATAAAGATAGCTAAAGCAATAGAAATCAAGTGTTCTTAATATTTTAGTTCCCCGGCAACGGCGCCAAAAACTTGACTGTGATTGTGATGAAGTAATAATATTTTTATGATCGTACCTAGGAACTAAATATTATCTCGATAAAAGGCAAGTGCACCTATAAAATAGTAGTATAGTTAGTGGCAAGATCGGAATGTCGAATCCAAGGAACTAAAAGTACTAGTAATAACTTTCTTCCTATTATCTAGCCTAGAAATAAAGGGAGGTTGTTTGTAAACTAAAAATTCTAACTAACTAAATATCCGACGAAGAGTAAATTAGGGAATTACTTTGAAAAAAATTGAATGATAAAGGCAATACCCAAGGAAGACTCCGCCTAGACTTCTCTTGTTATTTAACTTTGAATTAGACGATTTCTTCATTCGACTTGATCCGTAGAGATCCCTAAATTATGTTAATATCTCCGTCGAGAATAAGAACAACTAACCCTAGGTTGATTAATTGAAATCTATTTCTAATTAAAACCCCTAGTTTTGCATTAACTCGATCTATGGATCCCCCTATTATATTTGACTCTAATCCGGCAAATTTTTGTCATCCTATGTCTAAGATTGTGATCAACTCTGCTTAATTACGTTGGATCTACTCTTAAACAGGGACTTTTTCTCCTCTGAATAAGCACATCAATATCCTGAAATATCAACTCAAGAATTAAAAACACAATTAAGAACAAATCAAATATTTATCATATAATTTAAATAACAATAACAAGATTCGTCTTAGGTTTCATCCCCCTTAGGTATTTAGGGGTTTAGTTCTTAATAAAAAGAGAAAACATTTCAAAATAAGGGAAACAACAAAACATAAAGAAAACCCAAAACTCTTGAACGAATTGAAGGGAGATCTTTAGTTTTGATGTAGATTCTTGCTTCTGAGATGAATCAATTGGCTTTCCTTGAGTAATTCCCTGCTCTCTGCTCTTTGCTCTGTTGGGCTCCCTCTAGTTCTCTCCTAGGGTGTTTATATAGACTTTGGAACACCTTTCTTAGCCCCAAAGTAGCTTTTTCTACGTGAAATTCAAACTCGTCACGACAGGGACACACCCGTGTGGCACGCCCGTGTGTATCGAGCTCAGGCCGTGTTCAAGTCTACTAATGCACGGGCGTGTGGTGCACCTGTGTGAGGAGCTCCAAGCCGTGTTGATTTCTCACTCTGGCCTATTTTTTCCATTTTTGGCCCTTTCCTCGTTCTTTTCACTCTCCTATGCTCGCATAAGTATAAAACACGTATTTAAAGGATTAGGAGCATCAAATTCCACAATTCACGGGATAATTTATCCAAAATTATGCTAAGCATGGGGTAAAAACATGTATAAATTACGGTTTATCACATGTGTGTCGATGTTTCATGATAGATTTTGAAAGTTTGATGTGTGGTAAACATCTTTTAATAAGTGATTTTTGATGAAAACACCTAAAAAGGACCTTTTTATAAAAGTTGTAAAATAGGTGGTAAAAATCTAATTTGAAAGAAAATGTGGGTTGTTATAAGCATGATATAGGTTTAGCTAGGCTTAGTTAACAAAGAAAATGAGTACATTTCATTCTACGAGTGTAAGGACTAATTTGTAAATATGTGAAAGTTTAAAGGTAAAATTATAATTTTTTTCAAAGTATGATTTTTGGACTGATTTGAACAATGTGATAATTAAATGAGTGAAATTTGCTATTATAGATCAAGAAAAATAGAGTCCGAACCTAAACTGAGGAAAGAACAAGGTTGTGGACTAAATAGAATAGTTAGCCATATTTTGGTACCGAGTTAAGTTCGTGTGTAAATAATGTAACATTAAGTTATTATGTATTTAATGCTTTAACATTGCATGAATTGTATAAGTGTCTTTGTGGATTTGATTAATGATGATTCCATGACGATTTGACGAAGATTTGATACTCGAAAATCTCGGTTAAACCTTAGGAATAGATAGGATACAAATGTCATGATATTAGGGTTATTGAGATATCGTATAAGACCATATCTGGGATATGGCTTCAGCATGTGATTTTGTGTAAGACCACGTCTGGGAGATGGCTTCGAAATGAGACTTCGTATAAGACCATATCTAGGATATGGCATTGATGTGAGACTTTGTGTCAGACCATATCTAGGCTATTGGCATCGATGTGAGATTCCATGTAAGACCATGTCTTGGATATGGCATTGGTAAAGTACTATGTGTACAAGATTCCCAAGTATTGTTTAGTATTCCAAGCGGTTCAACGGGTAACCCAAAGATAATATCAAAGAAATGACAAGGTATGATCATGTTGAAAGGGTACAGGTATGTACACAACGCTTATAAGTATTGAGATTATGAATCGATGAGACCTCGGTAAGAAGTGAATGAACGAATGAATTATAATGATGAGTTTTATCGTATACTACATAAATGGCATGATTTTAAATGTATCTATGATACTTGATGACATTGCGATAAATTACATTATGTTATGGGTATAATAATGTATAGTTAATGTTGTTAATTATTTACATGCAAACTTACTAAGCATTATGCTTACTCCCCTTTCTTTTCCATTTTCTTATAGTATCGCCAAGCTAGCTCGAGGATCGAAGGACATCGGAGACTTGATCACACTATCAATTGGAATATTTGGGTATAGCTAGTCTCAATATTTTGAGTATGGCATGTATAGGGACTTGGTCTATTTGTTATATGTCATATGGGTTTAGCCAAACGTGTCGGCTTATGATGATAAATGATTCATTTTGTAGAAGGCCAATAAAAGTTGGCTAATATGGGTCTCATTTATGATAAAATGATGTTGTCTTTCATGAATGTGGGTGTTGCATATTTGGATAGATGAGTATGTGATGTGTTACTTGATGGTTGTGACACGTAAATGTTAAGTTTATGACTTAGTTGAGGATGTTAGATTGCTAAATTATGTTATGCTATATGTGGTTGAAATTGGTATAAGTGTGATTGAGTTTCAGGGTGGCAAATGGCTTGGAAAATAGCCTTATTTTTGTCCACACGAGTAGACACATGGGCGTGTGTAACGCCCTCTTACCCGAGACCGTCACCGGAGTCGAGCTTGAGGTGTTACTAAACTTAATTTACCATTTAAACAACTTTAAACCATTTATTTTAACTTTCAGAATAAGCTGTCTTTCTACATCATGCTTGCTCAAAAAATCATATCTCGAGTTACGAAACTCAAAATTAAGATTTGTAAATTTTTCTTGAAACTAGACTCATATATCTATCTACTAATTTTTTTCTAGGATTTTTGGTCAGGCCAATTAGTACAGTTTATTAGTTAAAGTTTTCCTTGTTTCAGTGTTCGACTGCTCTGACCTATGTTCACTACGAACCACTTTTCTCTCTATACAGAATTCAAAAGGCTATGCCATTTATTTATCTTAAAACTAGACTTAATAAGGAATCTGTACATATATAGCATGACTCCTAATTATTTTTGTACAATTTGTAGTGAATTTCCAAAATTGGAACAGGGGATCTAGAAATCGCTCTGGACCTGTTTCACTAAAACTCAAATATCTCATAACATATAACTTCTTTACCTGTTTTGCTTCTTCCATATGAAATTAAACACATTAAGCTTAAATTTCATATTTAATTCATCATCTAATTCGGTTCCTACTATTTTTAGTGATTTTTCAAACTCACGTCACTGCTGTTACAACATTCTATTTTCTGACAAATTTTCACTTTTCTATGGAAATTCATGAACTATTAACACTTTGAACATACATGGTCTCATATATGATCTAAATTAACCATTCCAAGGACTAATCATTTTCAGGCATTTTTTCAACCAAACCACAACCATATCGCAAGATTAATTACACAAAACAAGTATATTGCTATACATGCCATATTTGAGTTATACAAGCCATTTTACCAAACTAGTTCTTCGGATAGTGTGAACGAGCCTTCGACCTATCCCGATTCCCAAGCTGGCTTGTCCAAAACTACAATGAATGGAAAGGAGGGAGTAAGCATAAATGCTTAGTAAGTTCACATGCAAATAACAAGTAACATAACAAAGCAATTCTTCCAAATAACACTAGCATGGTATCACCAAAACATATATCACATTTCTAATCATCATTCATCATCTTACCACATTATTGTTGTTGTATCAAGTTTCAACCCGAGGGTTAAGTACATACCTGTCCAAAGTTTCCATTTCACAACACTTATTAAAATGATACTTGCCTCTTGAGTGTTCTTCCATTTCGCTAGAATTTTACCCGTTGAACACCTCGGAATATAACTCGGATACATGGATAATTTACACATAAGTGCCACATATATAATCAAGTAACCATGTAACCCGCCCATAAGCGAACTCAGACTCAACTCAACGAGCTCGGGCATTCGCATCCATAAGTGAACTCGGACTCAACTCAACGAGCTCGGATGCCTAGTTACATCTCACGAACTCGGACTCAACTCAACGAGTTCGGACATTTGCATCCATAAGTGAACTCGGACTCAACTCAACGAGTTCGGATGCCCAACCATCCTAGTGACATGTCACTTGTATCCTAATCTATTCCCAAGGTTCAAATGGGATTTTCCTCAATCACACATTTCCGTGTCGTTCTCCTCGAAATATCGGAACCAATACGTTGCTTGCATCTCATACTTATCAATTTAATCACATACTTTTCATACCAATTCATAATATTTCACAAAGCATAATATTCATAATATCAAGTATCATATCATATAAATAACATTAAATCACTTAAAATAGCAATTATGTTACATTATTTACACATGAACTTACCTCGGTACAAAATATAAAATTTTGCAATTTAGTCCACAATCTTTTCTTTTCCTTGATCAAGGTCGATTCCACGTCTTTCTTGATCTAAAATAACACATTTAGCTTATTTAATACTCACATTTATCAAAAAAAGTCCTTAACTCTAACTTTGTCAAAATTACGAATTTGCCCCTAAACTTTTGCATATTTATGCTTTTGCCTCAAAGCTCAGAAATTAAACTTTATCCCAAATTCTTATGTTTTAGGACATGCTGATCATTTATTTACCATTAGCAAGCTCAAATTCCAACTACAACATGCACTTATGAACAATAGGTATTTTTACCGATTAAGTCGTTTTACTCGTTTTTACTTAAAACCGAGTAGCACAAGTTGTCTAACATAATTTAAAACCTCATATTCTATCATAAAACACCAAAATAAACAAATTTCACCTATGGTTATTTTTCCAAATATGAACCCTAGGTTGAATTATTGCTAGCATAAGCTAAATCAAGTTACCGGGACTCCGAAAACATAAAGAACATTAAAAACGGGTCTTGGAATCACTAACTATTGAGCTTGGAAGCTTGAAACAAACCCTAGCTATGGAGAACCCTTGAACTTTCGTGGTAATGAAGAAGATGGACATATTTTGCCATCTTTTTCCCTTTTTTAATCTTTTAATTACCAAATGACCAAAATACCCTTAATGCCTTTCTTTGAAATTTTTCATGTACAAGCCCATTTTTGTCCAAAATTTTAGATATTGGTCAAATTGCTATTTAAGACCTCCTAATTAATATTCCAAAGCAATTTCATACTAAAAGCTTCTAGAATGCAAGTTTTGCAACTTATTCGATTTAGTCCCTAATTTCAACTTAAGCACTTTATGCATAGAATTTCTTCACGAAATTTTCACACCATCATGCAATCACATCATAAACATAAAAATAATAATAAAATAATTATTTCTATCTCGTATTTGTGGTCACGAAACCACTATTCCGATTAGGCCCTAATTCGAGATATTACAGCGTGTGTCTAGATTGTCACAGCCCAATTTAGGGGCTAGTCGAAACAGTGGTTTCGGAATCACTAATCCAAAGTTGGAGAAACTATATTCGATACGAGAAACTATATTCGATATTTATTTATGAGTTATAGCATGATAAAATGTGTGCATCCAAATTTTGGTGAAATGATTTTAGCGTTTAAGGGCTTAATTTTGAAAAAGGACCAAATCGCATAAAGGCCAAAAGTTGTGTTCTATTAGAGAAAGGCATTAAATAACTTGAGAACCTAAATATTGGGGTTTTATGGGGAAAATAAGCCCATTAGATAAGCATGGCCGGCCAAGGTAGGTAAAGGGGTAAGAAAAGTCAAAGTTTGGTGAGATTTTTTATCATAAAATTCATAAAATATTACCTATGTGGCCTAGCCTTCATGCTTTATCATTTTCCTCTTCATCTTGCCGAAATTTTTAGCTAAACTAAAGGTTTGAAAGTTTCAAAATTTGCAGCAATATTCAGCCCTCAAAGGTAAGTGATTTTAAGCTCCTTTTTCAAAAATTTTAGTACTTTTGATCCCCTTACATCATAAGCTATCTATTGAAAGGCATATTTAGCATTTTGGTTGAAAATTTAGAGATTTTCCATGAATTTCCAAAGGTATTTTGCTAGATTTTTATGAGAGAAAATGATTCTTAGTTGCGAAATAAACGATTTTCATAGAAGGGTGTTCATGGAAAATACCTAAACTGGACTAAAGTGAAAAGTTGATAAATTGCATGGTAAATGCATGATATGGTAGAAATTTGAAGTGGTCACAAGGGTAAAAAGGGTTTAAAAAGGCATGAGAAGTAAGGAAATTTGATAAAAATCAATTTTCGAGCATAAGGGCAAAATACTCATTTTGCCAAAGTCTAGGGGCAAAATAGTCAATTTGCTAAATTGTGAAATTAGAAGATGTCTTAGTTAATGTGATGACTAAATTAGTGAATTTCCATTCATTTTAGATCAAGAAGCATGACACCCGAGCCTAGACCAGGGGAAGGCCAAACAAACGGAGTGAATCGAGACTTGCCACATTTTGTATACCGAGGTAAGTGAGGTGTAAATATTACAATTTACCTATTCCATATTCATTTATGTATTTATACTACATGAGATATTGATTGTATCTATGAAACGAGGATGAAATGTCATAATGGTAATTTCTCGGTGGAATCATTGGGATAGATTGGATAATTGGGCTGAGAGATTGGGGGAGATGAATTTAATGCCATTGTAAGCCCATGTCGAGGACATGGCATTGGCAATGAGTTTAATGCCATTATAAGCCCATGTCGAGGACATGGCATTAGCTATGAGTTTAATGCCATTGTAAGTTCCATGTCGAGGACATGGCATTGGCGATGAGTTTAATGCTATTGTAAGCCCTTGTCAAGGATATGGCATTGGCAATGAGTTTAATGCTATTGTAAGACCATATCGAAGACATGGCATTGTCGATGAGATGAGAGCTAGTGTAAGACCATGCCGAGGACATGGCATCGGTGCTTAACCCAGTTTGAGGCCATCGAGTATCCTCTTCCATTCCACTGATTTCCATGGAAAAAGAGTTTATGGTTGAATACTAATGTAAAAGAAGTAATGAACTTGTTGTGAGTGGTACAGGTACCTATGTATGTATATCATGTATAAGATAAAAGCTCGATCACAAATTGTATGATTAGTAAGGAAAGTATGATGAGTAAGTTATGCTCATGGTCATTCATGTTATGTAAGGATTTTAATAATGTTAATTTACAACATTCAGTTGTTAATATTTGCATTCTACTTACTAAGCTTTATGCTTATCCCCTCTCCTTTCCATTTTTCCTTGTAGTGCCGCCTAAGTAATTCGAGGATCCAAAGGACGTCGGTGGCATCGTTCACACTATCAATTGAAGCATTTGGTATAGTCTTATTTTTGTGTTTTGGATAATGGCATGTATTGGTCTTTTTGGTCATTTGGCCATATGGTACTCTAGTTAGCCAATTGTATTGGCCATTTATTTCATAAAGCTCACTTTGTAAATGGCCATTGGAATTGGCCAAAAGAATTGTTGTAATAGCCCGATTTTGGGTCTAGTCGGAACAGTGGTTTCGAGACCACTATTCCGAGGCCGGAGAAAATTATTTTGATATTATTCTCTGTGATATAGCATATTTTTTAAAGGTGCATGAAAATTTTGATAAGTTAATTTTAGAGATTTCTAGCTTAATTTCGAAAAAGGGCTAAATCGCATAAAGTGTAAAAGTTGTGTATTAATGCATAAAGGTGTTAAATTGATTTAGAATTAAAATTGGGGGTCTTTAAAAGGGAATTAGGCCCTTTAAAAATGAATGGCCGGCCAAGAGAATAGAAGAGTAGAAAAGTCAAAAATGTTGGGTAAGATATTTTGTAATAAAATAAGAAAAAAAGAATAAAATGTTATATCTCTTTCATTTCTTCTTCTTCTCCACGAAATGGGCAGCAAGAATAAGGGTTTAGAAGCTGGAAAATTTCAGCAACTCATCTCCCTTGATAGTAAGTGATTTTAATGTCTTTTCTTGATGATTTTTACATTTTTGGAACCCCTAAAGCATGAGCTTTCAAAAGAGTGGACTATTTTGCAAATTGATAAAGAGTTTAGGCTTTTGCCATGAACATATATGTGTTGTTTGCTGAGTTTTTATGGAAGAATTTGAGTTGTATTTGTCTAATAAACACCTTTGTGAAAGAAATTTGCATGAAAATGCCTTAAAAGGGGGTTATTATGCAAAGTTGTAAAATAAGTGCTAATGTGTGTGAAAATGATATTTATGAGTTTCTATGGTTTTGTAATGGTTTATTTAGGCTTAAGAAGTGAAGAAATTGAATAAAAATCAATTTTCGAGCATAGGGGCAAAATGGTCATTTTGCAAAAGTCTAGGGGCAAAATGGTCATTTTGCTAAGATTGTGAAATTTGGATTGTTTTAATTAATTTAGTGATTAAATGAGTGAATTTTATCATGTTAGATCAAGAAAAGCGAGATTTGGGCCTAAATCGGAAAGTATGAGATTATGGACTAAAATGGAGTAATTAACCGGAATTGCCTTCGAGGTAAGTTCGTATGATTAAATAAGCATGATATTCATGTTATTACTAATATTTTTTTGGAAATTATCTTGCTATGTTGGTATTGGATTTTCTTTATTGGAAATATTGTATCTGGAAAGTGATGCCAAGTGTTGAAAACAATTATGTGATGATGGAATGCATTGGGAATTTGATGGAATATGATATTCCATTGGAACAAGTAAGTTTTGAGTAATTGAATTTGGTATTTAATTTTAAATGCCATGATATACTTGTATGATAAATGAATGATGTCCCATTGTTCTTATCATAATAAGGTTATTGAGAAAGAAACCTATTACATGTTTGTTATGTAGCCGAATGGCTATTAGAGAATTAAACAAAGAAAGAGATTGGGGACATATGCTTATGTATGTGTTTGCTTATTGAGCTAAAAGTTTAGTAAAAGAAGAATATATGTATTAGACTTGAATGATGTTTACGACACAAAGTCATTGAGCATGTTATATGTCTATATGCGAATGAGTGGACTTGAATTACAAATGTGATTTTGCTATGTGAAATGTGGTAACATGTGAATACATAAGACTCTGTGATGTGAATCCGGGATTAAAAACCCGAAGGCTATACGCGGAGATTATGTCCGGGTTAAGACCCGAAGGCTATACGCGGAGATTATGTCCGGGTTAAGACCCGAAGGCTATATGCGGAGATTATATCTGGGCTAGAGACCCGATGGCTATGTATAGAGTTTACCCGAGCTAAAGGTCTCGATGACGAGGCGAGTAAAGTCTCGGACTAAAAGACTTCATGGTAACGATTGATAATGGATATGAATTATATGTTAAATTCTTATATAGGATCATACATGGAGTCATATGGACTAACATGTGTGAGCTTATAAAATTGGATACAAGAGCATATGAATAGAATTGGCTTTATTGTACATCTATGGATTATCTTAATGAATTGGAATGAGTCTTTTATTCTTGATGATATTGAGATTTTGTTGTAAACGTTGATAAAGCTTGTTAATAAGTTGCTTATTGTTTTCATATGAACTTACTAAGCGTAAAGCTTACTCCCCTTTTCTTTCCCATATTCCCTAGGGTTGCCAGGTTTGCTCGGGTTAGAGGCCGTCAGAGATATTATCACACTGTCAAGTTAATGCTATCGTCGTAAGTAAATCCTAGTGTACCGAGTCTATGGCATGTATAGGGTTGTAATGTGGAGTACGTAATATTATGATTTAGCCAAAGGCATTGGCTTGAGATTAAGGTAGTATGTATTCTTGTAAATTGGCCTACGTCGGCTGATCATGTTATGGATCTATATGATTATTCTTATGCTTGTGTGTTATTATCTATTGTGATGTGGCTCATAGTATGTATGCTTGAGTGATAACTATGACATGGTATTAAGGAAAAATGTGAAAGTAGCTTAAAAATAGAACTTCATAACAGCAGTGACGTGAGTTTGAAAATTCACTAAAAATCATAGAAATCGAATTTGATGATGGATTAGTTATGAAATTGAAGCTTATTATGTCTACTTTCAAATGGAAGAAGCGAAATAGGTGAAAGGATTATATGTTATGAGATATCTGAGTTTGAGTAAAACAGGGCCGGAGCAATTTCTGGATCCCCTGTTCCAACTTTGAAAATTCGCCATAAATTGTACAAAAATTATTAGGAGGATTAATTTTTATGTTTAGATTCCTTATTGAGTCTAGTTTTAAGAGAAATAAACTTCATAGTCATATGAAATTTGTACAGGGAGAAAAGTGGTTCGTAATGAGTAGAGGTCAGTGCAGTCGAGTTCTGCAATAGGGGAAATTTTAACTAATAAACTGTACTAAATGGCCCAGCCAAAAATTCTAGAAAAAAATTAGTAGATAGATATATGAGTCTAGATTTGGGAAAAATTTACGGATCTTGATTTTGAGTTTCGTGACTCGAGATATGATTTTTTGAGCGACTATGACGCGGAAAACAGTTTATTCCGAAAATGAAAATGGATTTTGTAAAGTTGTTTAAATTGGTATATTTTGTTTAGTAACAACTCAAGCTCGACTCCGGTGACGGTTTCGGGCGTTGGGGGCATTACATTTAGTGGTATCAGAGCAAGGTTTAGTCGATTCTCGGACTAACCTAGCGTAAGAGAGTCTAGCTATACATGCCATAGTATTACTCGTGATAGTGTGATATCTCCCGGCCCTGACAAAACTGTTGGTTAAGACAAGAACGAGTTCCAACCGAGCAAATCTTGATAGAGATAAGAGTAAAGTTGAGATTATTGAATTATGCTTGTGATATGTTGAAAATGGAAAAGGTATGAAAAGAAATTCATGATTCTTTTTATATGAACTAGTATTCATTATGTGATATTCATGAGTTAAAGAATGTGGAAACATGGAATGAAATTAAAGCTAAGTTGTGATAAGCTCTTTCATGCATGTTAGTATTCACATAATGTTACGTAGCTAACTCATTTGGCTTAGTGGTTATGAAGAGAAAGTTTTACTCGAAATGACTGGATATGTGTATGAGTATTTCTTTTCAATGATGTGTAATCGGTATGTACATGTGATTGAGATTTACATTTAAGTCTCTGAATTAAAGATGTCATAAAAGTCATAATAGAATGAAAGTTTTAATGAAAGATCAAATTAGGTGGAACGCAGGAAATGAGTACGATCGTTTACTAATGAATTGACGGAAAAGACCATGGTTGGACCATGGCAATACATGAGATATGTACGCTAGTGTAAGACATGTCTGGGACATGCATCGGCCACGTAGGTGCAAGTGTAAGACCTGTCTGGGACAGGCATCGTCACCGAGACAGATGAGCTAGTGTAAGACCCGTCTGGGACGTGGCATTGGCTCGACTTGTACTAAGTGTAAGACCTATCTGGGATAGGCATCAGCACGGGCAGAGCAGAGCTAGTATAAGACCATAGTTGGATTATGGCATCAAGTAAGCGATGTACTCAAAACCGTAAGACGTTCTCCAATTTGATAAATATTGACAAGTGATCAAGATTAAATGTGGGAACTTGATAAGACATTAACGGTAATTTGGGAAAAAGAAATGAAAGTTTGAATTGTGATAAATTCACTTATGTTTTGCTAATATTCATATGAAATAAAGTTGCATGTACTACTGAGATATGTGAAAATGTGTTCGTTACAAGTTGGAAATTTGAAATGTTTGAATTAATGTGTGTAATGCTACGTTGTTGTTGAATATGCATTTGCTTGAGATTCAAAAGTTTAGAGGCTTTACAATCTTCGCCCCCTTATCAGAATAGAGTTATACAATGAGATTTTTGAGAGATATGTTGCATGAGCTTGCAAAAGTGAAACTAAAGAGTACAATAATGGAATAGTATGGGATTAGTGAATACAAAACTTGTTAGAGGAGTAATGTCAGACTTGCACAGATGTCTACGCATGACGGATTCAATTAAACAAAAGTTATGGCTATCTTTCTCTTCTGGGTATTCTATGTTTTCCTCTATTCTGGAGAATACGAATGGTTATCCCTTTCGAGTGGGAATTTTATCGTATGAGGATTGCTAGTGATTGTGATATTGATGAAAAGCTCTAGTGGTTCAGTTAGTTATGATCGACATTTCTCCATCTCTTCAGATTTCTATTCTGATATATTTGAATAAAGTTGGTAGTAAAAATTTATGCGAGGTTATTCTGATGTTCTATTAATTATGGTTTATATGTATGTGGGAATTATATTGTCTTTGTTATGAGGAATTTTAGAGTGTATAGACAGTAGTTTCCTTCCGGTTCTCTTTGAGGAATTTTTCAGATCATCTTTATCATTTTCTTCTGGATTATATTCTCGGATTTCTGGTATAATCTTATATCTTGGAATTTCTTATATTGGTTTTTCACTTTTTCTTGTTTCGAGAATTATCGAGCTTGGCTTATCTTTACGAGTAATCTTTGATTTGCGATATTGGAATCTATTATGATTATGCCTCTGGTTCAATTATAGAAGTGTGAAAATTCTAGTATCTGGATTTCTCTAATCTTCGGGTAAAGAGCTATTATTGGTAAAGGTAAATTGAGTTATGTGCATTAAGTTTTTAAACAGTGGATGGCCTAAGCATAGAGATGTGGCTATAAATGATAAATTAGCCTAGTACAGTATGATTTCGACTTTTGACTTGGAACTTTAGCAAGGATTCGATTTTTTGGTTTCTGTTGTTATTGTCTCCGAGTAATAATCTGAGTACTGAGAAACTCCGGGTTATAAAGAGAATTGAGTACAGAGTTTACAGTAGCACCTTGTCTTTCTTTCCAAGGGCATTGAGTTGGTTACAGGGAAAAGCCGAATATCAAATGTATTCGAGGTTAATATTGTCGGTAATGACATTGAAAAGAAAATGAAAAAGACTAGTATAAATTTCGTACAGGGATGTTCCACTTCTCCGGGTAAATAAGAGATACCATATTGGATTGTGATAGATGGATGATAGTAGTCCTCGTGGCTATTCTAGTATGTACAGAGGTATTGTTAGATGGGTTTGGACGAGCTGTGTTTCTAAGCTTGTAGTTCTTAGAATGTCAGTTTTCAGTATTTCGGATTGAGCCGAGATCTTTATGGTAATTGTGGAAAGGTTACAGATATCCTAAGTATGAGCTTGATCTGGGTTTGTTTTGTAAGCTATGAGAAAAAGGATATAAGTGACTCATGGAAATTGAGAACGACTTTTTCTGGTAAGATTTTCGGGGACGAAAATCCCTAAAGGGGGGGAGAATTGTAATAGCCCGATTTTGGGTCTAGTCGGAACAGTGGTTTCGAGACCACTATTCCGAGGCCGGAGAAAATTATTTTGATATTATTCTCTGTGATATAGCATATTTTTTAAAGGTGCATGAAAATTTTGATAAGTTAATTTTAGAGATTTCTAGCTTAATTTCGAAAAAGGGCTAAATCGCATAAAGTGTAAAAGTTGTGTATTAATGCATAAAGGTGTTAAATTGATTTAGAATTAAAATTGGGGGTCTTTAAAAGGGAATTAGGCCCTTTAAAAATGAATGGCCGGCCAAGAGAATAGAAGAGTAGAAAAGTAAAAAATGTTGGGTAAGATATTTTGTAATAAAATAAGAAAAAAAAGAATAAAATGTTATATCTCTTTCATTTCTTCTTCTTCTCCACGAAATGGGCAGCAAGAATAAGGGTTTAGAAGCTGGAAAATTTCAGCAACTCATCTCCCTTGATAGTAAGTGATTTTAATGTCTTTTCTTGATGATTTTTACATTTTTGGAACCCCTAAAGCATGAGCTTTCAAAAGAGTGGACTATTTTGCAAATTGAAAGAGTTTAGGCCTTTGCCATGAACATATATGTGTTGTTTGCTGAGTTTTTATGGAAGAATTTGAGTTGTATTTGTCTAATAAACACCTTTGTGAAAGAAATTTGCATGAAAATGCCTTAAAAGGGGGTTATTATGCAAAGTTGTAAAATAAGTGCTAATGTGTGTGAAAATGATATTTATGAGTTTCTATGGTTTTGTAATGGTTTATTTAGGCTTAAGAAGTGAAGAAATTGAATAAAAATCAATTTTCGAGCATAGGGGCAAAATGGTCATTTTGCAAAAGTCTAGGGGCAAAATGGTCATTTTGCTAAGATTGTGAGATTTGGATTGTTTTAATTAATTTAGTGATTAAATGAGTGAATTTTATCATGTTAGATCAAGAAAAGCGAGATTTGGGCCTAAATCGGAAAGTATGAGATTATGGACTAAAATGGAGTAATTAACCGGAATTGCCTTCGAGGTAAGTTCGTATGATTAAATAAGCATGATATTCATGTTATTACTAATATTTTTTTGGAAATTATCTTGCTATGTTGGTATTGGATTTTCTTTATTGGAAATATTGTATATGGAAAGTGATGCCAAGTGTTGAAAACAATTATGTGATGATGGAATGCATTGGGAATTTGATGGAATATGATATTCCATTGGAACAAGTAAGTTTTGAGTAATTGAATTTGGTATTTAATTTTAAATGCCATGATATACTTGTATGATAAATGAATGATGTCCCATTGTTCTTATCATAATAAGGTTATTGAGAAAGAAACCTATTACATGTTTGTTATGTAGCCGAATGGCTATTAGAGAATTAAACAAAGAAAGAGATTGGGGACATATGCTTATGTATGTGTTTGCTTATTGAGCTAAAAGTTTAGTAAAAGAAGAATATATGTATTAGACTTGAATGATGTTTACGACACAAAGTCATTGAGCATGTTATATGTCTATATGCGAATGAGTGGACTTGAATTACAAATGTGATTTTGCTATGTGAAATGCGGTAACATGTGAATACATAAGACTCTGTGATGTGAATCCGGGATTAAAAACCCGAAGGCTATACGCGGAGATTATGTCCGGGTTAAGACCCGAAGGCTATACGCGGAGATTATGTCCGGGTTAAGACCCGAAGGCTATATGCAGAGATTATATCTGGGCTAGAGACCCGATGGCTATGTATAGAGTTTACCCGAGCTAAAGGTCTCGATGACGAGGCGAGTAAAGTCTCGGACTAAAAGACTTCATGGTAACGATTGCTAATGGATATGAATTATATGTTAAATTCTTATATAGGATCATACATGGAGTCATATGGACTAACATGTGTGAGCTTATAAAATTGGATACAAGAGCATATGAATAGAATTGGCTTTATTGTACATCTATGGATTATCTTAATGAATTGGAATGAGTCTTTTATTCTTGATGATATTGAGATTTTGTTGTAAACATTGATAAAGCTTGTTAATAAGTTGCTTATTGTTTTCATATGAACTTACTAAGCGTAAAGCTTACTCCCCTTTTCTTTCCCATATTCCCTAGGGTTGCCAGGTTTGCTCGGGTTAGAGGCCATCAGAGATATTATCACACTGTCAAGTTAATGCTATCGTCGTAAGTAAATCCTAGTGTACCGAGTCTATGGCATGTATAGGGTTGTAATGTGGAGTACGTAATATTATGATTTAGCCAAAGGCATTGGCTTGAGATTAAGGTAGTATGTATTCTTGTAAATTGGCCTACGTCGGCTGATCATGTTATGGATCTATATGATTATTCTTATGCTTGTGTGTTATTATCTATTGTGATGTGGCTCATAGTATGTATGCTTGAGTGATAACTATGACATGGTATTAAGGAAAAATGTGAAAGTAGCTTAAAAATAGAACTTCATAACAGCAGTGACGTGAGTTTGAAAATTCACTAAAAATCATAGAAATCGAATTTGATGATGGATTAGTTATGAAATTGAAGCTTATTATGTCTACTTTCAAATGGAAGAAGCGAAATAGGTGAAAGGATTATATGTTATGAGATATCTGAGTTTGAGTAAAATAGGGCCGGAGCAATTTCTGGATCCCCTGTTCCAACTTTGAAAATTCGCCATAAATTGTACAAAAATTGTTAGGAGGATTAATTTTTATGTTTAGATTCCTTATTGAGTCTAGTTTTAAGAGAAATAAACTTCATAGTCATATGAAATTTGTACAGGGAGAAAAGTGGTTCGTAATGAGTAGAGGTCAGTGCAGTCGAGTTCTGCAATAGGGGAAATTTTAACTAATAAACTGTACTAAATGGCCCAGCCAAAAATTCTAGAAAAAAATTAGTAGATAGATATATGAGTCTAGATTCGGGAAAAATTTATGGATCTTGATTTCGAGTTTCGTGACTCGAGATATGATTTTTTGAGCGACTATGACGCGGAAAACAGTTTATTCCGAAAATGAAAATGGATTTTGTAAAGTTGTTTAAATTGGTATATTTTGTTTAGTAACAACTCAAGCTCGACTCCGGTGACGGTTTCGGGCGTTGGGGGCATTACAATTGTAGTAGTTACTTTTAATGAAATGAGAATGAGTTCATGGAAATTGTAAATGGTTGTTTAGATTACTTGTGTTGTAGACAGATTGGTATATGTGATTAAGTTGGAATGTCAATTTATGGCTATTGGATAAGCATGAAAGTCTTGATATGTTGGATTTGTATTTAGTCTTGTTCCAGGGTGGCAAAGACGCTTGGCAAATAGCCTCTCTTTGTCCACACGGGTAGGCACACAGGTGTGTGCCTAGGCCATGTGTGACACACGGCCAACCCACGGGCGTGTGACTATGCCGTGTGTCCCCTGCACCTTGCATGGATAGAATTAAATGCCCATCAGTGTTCCACATGGGCATGAGACACAGCCGTGTGTCTCAACCATGTGAGAGACACAGCTGAGATACGGGTGTGTGCCCCGGCTGTGTGTTCACTGACGTTAGAAATAGAATGTCAAGGTTTTTACACACGGGCGCGTCATGGCCGTGTGAAGGACACGGGTTGGGCACACAGGCGTGTGCCAGGCTGTGTGAAAACCCCTATAGGTTAAACATTAGAAATTAAATCCACACGGATGAGGGGCACGAGCGTGTCCCTAGATTGCTTAGGCCGTGTGAGGTACACGGGCCATTAGCACAGCCATGTCTTAAGGCCACATGAACGTGTCAGCCTTCCTTACAGATGTGTGCTGTAATATCCTGAATTAGGGCCTAATCAGAATAGTGGTTTTGTGACCACAAATCTGAGGTAGAAATAATCATTTTATAATTATTTTGAGGTTTATGATATGATTGCATGATTGTGTGAAAATTTCGTGAAGAAATTCTATGCATAAAGTGCTTAAGTTAAAATTAGGGACTAAATCAAATAAGTTGCAAAACTTGCATTCAAGAAGCTTTTAGTATGATATTGCTTTGTAATATTAATTAGGAGGTCTTAAATAGCAATTTGACCAATTTCTAAAATTTTAGACAAAAATGGGCTTGTACATGAAAAATTACAAAGAAAGGCATTAAGGGCATTTTTGTCAAATGGTAAAGGTGTTAAATTGAAATGTGTTTTATTTATATTTTTATGGTTTACATTTTTATGAAATTATTTTGTAAATAAATTTCGTACGAAAATTTTGACGTTTGGGCACTCAATTTAGTCAAAAGGACTAAATTGTAAAAAGTGCAACAGTTGAGTTCTATATGTTAGAGGTGTCCAATTGTTATGAAAATTTAAATTGGAGGTCCTTAAATGGTAATTATACCATTGTTTAATTTATTGGACAAAAATGGACATGAAATGGGTGAAAAAAAAGAATATTTTTAAGTTAGGGGCATTTTGGTCATTTAGTGATTAAATGAATTAAAAATCAAATTAAAAGCCAATTTTTGCTCATCTTCTTCCTCAAGGCCGAAAATAGCATGGAGAAACCATGGCTAGGGTTTTTCAAGCTTCCAAGCTTGATTGTAAGTCCATTCTAGCCCCGTTTTTAATGATTTTTACGTTTTTGAAATCCCGGTAACATGATTTCTCTATTTCTACCATTTATTTAAGCTAGGGTTTGATTTCAAAAATTGACCCATGTTGAATAATTGTGTATTTTGATGTTTTATGATAGAATATGAGGTTTTAAATTATGTTAAACAACTTGTGCTACTCGGTTTTAAGTAAAAACGAGTAAAACGACTTAATCGGTAAAATCTCTATACTTTGTACCGAGGTAAGTTCATGTGTAAATAAGGTAACATAATTTTTATTTTAAGTGATTTAATGTTATTTATATGATTTGGTACTTATTATCATGAATATTATGCTTTGTGAATTGTTATTTATTGATATGCAAAGTATGTGGTTAACTTGATAAGTATGAGATGCTAGCAAGTATTGGTTCTAACATTTCGAGGAAGACGACCGGAAATTTGTGATTGAGGAAAATCCTGTTTGAACCTTGGGAATAGATTAGGATACAAGTGACATGTCACTAGGATGGTTGAGTTCTGAACTCGTTGAGTTGAGTCCAAGTTCGTGAGATGTAACTAGGCATCCGAGCTCGTTGAGTTGAGTCTGAGTTACTTATGGATGCGAACGCCCGAGCTCGTTGAGTTGAGTCCGAGTTCGCTTATGGGCGGGTTACATGGTAGCTTGGCTACGTAAATTCCGTAGGCTATTGAGTTGTCTAGCTACGGATATAACACTTATGTATGTGAAATACGTGTATCCGAGTTATATTTTGATGTGTTCACGGGTAGATTTTTAAATGAATAGTGAGAACTCCTAAACGAATGAGGTATGTTGGAAAGTAAGGTGAAAGAGGAAATTAAACAGGTATGATCTTAAACTTCAAGTGGAGAACTTGGTAAGATAAGATTGTGGAAAGATAGTAAGTATACTTGTGCCATGAATGTTTTAATGATACTTACGCAATTGGTGTTTATGTTGATTTGCATAGTCATGTTACTTGTTATTTACATGTGAATTTACTAAGCATTTATGCTTACTCCCTCCTTTTCATTCATTGTAGTTTTGACAAGCCAGCTTGGAAATCGGGAAGGGTTGAAGGAATGTTCACACTATCTGGGACAATTTGGTATAATGGCTTGTATTTTGAATATGGCATGTATAGCATTGTAATCATTTTGTGTAAATACTCTTATGATATGGTGATGGTTTGGTAAGGAAATGCTTAGAAACGATTAGCCATTGGAATGGCCAATCTAGATTATATTTGGTGTCATGTATGTTTAATGTGTTACTTAGCCCATAAAAATCCATAAAAAGATGAACTTTGTTATAAAACAGAATTTTTTAGCAGCAATGATGTGACTTTGAAAAATCACTAAAAATAGTAGAGACAAGTTTAGGTGGTGAATAAAATATGAAATTGAATCTTATTGTGTCTTTTTTCATATGGAAGAAACGAAATAGGTAAAAGAGTTGTATTTTATGAGATATTTGGGTTTTGATGGAATAGGGTTAGAGAAATTTCTGAATCCCCTATTTTGACTTTAAAAATTCACTAAAAATTGTAAAAAAATAATTAGGAGTCATAATTTATATACAAAGATTCCTTATTGAGTCTAGTTTTAGAAGAAATAAATTTCATAGTCATTAGAATTTTTTAGAGGGAGAAAAATGATTCGTAGTGAATAGAGGTTAGAGCAGTCGAACACTGAAACAGGGGAAACTTTAACTAATAAACTGTACTAATTTGCCTAACCAAAAATTCTATAAAAAAACTTATTAGATAGATATATGAGTCTAGTTTTAGGAAAAATTTATGAATCTTCATTTTGAGTTTCGGAACTTGATATATGAATTTTTTAGCGACTGTGACGCAGATTGACAGCTTATTACGAAAGTTGGAATAAATGATTTAAAATTCTTTAAGTGATAAATTAGGTTCAGTAACACCTCAAGCTCGACTACAGCGACGGTCTCGGTAAGAAGGCGTTACATGTGCCCTGTTTTTAATGATATTTCTTTAAGGTTTTCTAAGTGCCGAAATGGTTTCGGATTGTTTCCAAAGAGTGTTTTAGGCCTTGTAGGCCCATACGAAGGATTGAAGAGCCATGTTTGAAAAAGTTTTAAATTGGGACGTATTTTGGTGGTTTATGATTGAACAAATTGCATGTGTTCTAGTAAAGTAATGCCTCGTACCCTATTCTGGTGTCAGATAAGGGTAAGGGATAGCCCCATGGGCGTGTAGTCCGACCGTGTGTCCCATGCATCTAGCATTTTAGCTTCAAATTGGCCACACGAGCAGAGACACGACCGTGTGTCTCAGCCATGTGAAGGACACAGCCCAGGGACATGGGTATGTGCCCAGGACGTGTGAAGTGTAACATCCCTTAGCCTTGTTCAACACCGGAATAGGGTACAAGGCATTACTGGATATAAACACAGACGATCACACAAAATCGTGCCATAATTTTCGTCAATCTTAACACTTTTCATTTTCAATGAAAAAGTCCCTAAAATGGGCCTACGGGCCTAAGACGTACTTTGGAAAGGGTCCAGGACCAAACCGAGAATTTTAGAAAATTTTAGAAAATTTCATGTGAAACAGGGCACACGCCCGTGTGGTACAGGGACACGCTCGTGTAGGCAGGCCGTGTGGTCACACACGCCTATGTCCCCAGCCCGTGTGAATTTATTTTTCATTTCAAACCTACAGGAGTTTTCACAGGACCGATCACACGCCTGTGTCCTAAGCCGTGTCCTTCACACAGTCGAGACACACGCCTGTGTCTCTGCCAGTGTGCGAAAGCCTGGACATTTTGTTTATGATGTCAGCATGCATTTTAGGTCACACGGCCAAGGCACACACCCGTGTGTTAGCCCGTGTGATGAACTCAATTTTTTGGAAATTAGGTGTAGAGGACACACGGCCAGACTACATACCTATAGGGCAGACCATGTGCCACACACGGCCTAGACACATGCCCGTGTGTCTATTGTGTGGACAAATATAATGCTATTTACCAAGCTTTTTGCCACCCTGAAAATCAATCACACTTAAACCATTTCTAACAACACTTATCAAGGCATAAATATACATCCAAATACCCAAAACCATAGCATCCACAACTCAATCTCAATCCAATCACATTCTCCATTCGTCATGCCTATATACAATCATTCACTCGTTACATTTTCCACACATCAAATTCATGCTATTATTCCCCCCACATAGTCAAGCAACTCATTCATGAAAGGCCTCATCATACAATTATAACACAACCAATGTTAGCCACATCACATGGCCTTATACAAAATATAGCACCAATTAACATAGGCTCACATATTTAGCCCAACAATTATGACACTTACAAAATGACCAAGTTCCTATACATGCCATAATTCAATGTAAAATTTCAAAGTACCAAAAAGCTTTGATAGTGGGGATGATCCTCCGACGACCTCCGAATCCTGAGCTAGCTCAGTGACACTATAAAACAAGGGAAAAGAGAAGGGCGTAAGCTTTAAGCTTAGTAAGTCTATATGTAATCAATAGGCATCGAACCACATGCTTATCAATCAAGAATATGTCATACTAAACATGAACAATCCAAATCCTTGTAGTTACACTTACTCATTTCACCCTTACCAAAGCTCACACATATATCATAAACATTGCTCACCATACATGTACTTATAGTCCTACACTTATCACCACATAGTCACATGAAATCCCACTTATTAAATCTTTCCCAATGAACACTTTGGAATAAATATCGATACATAGTGGTTTCGCACCTAACTTTACAATACACACATTATTCAAATCAGTCCAAAATCTTCCTAAGAAAATTTACAATTTAGCCCCTAACTTTCTAAATTTTACACTTTAGTCCCTAGGTTCGTAAAATGAAATGTGTTCATTTTTCACACACCCAAGCCTAGCCTATAACACCCCTATCCCGTAACCGTCGCTGGAATAGGTAAAGGGCATTACCAGACTTATAACTCAGATTGGAATAGTAAAACTTTAAACATTTATCAAACATCAACCCATTTTAGCTATATCAATCATATATAAACATAACATGCTTAAAACATACATATAAAATTTCAATCATACAACAGGGACTAATTTGATAACATATAAAAGATGTGTGAAAACTTAAGAAAATTTTCAGAATAAGGTCACACGGCCGTGTGCCTCACATGGCCATGTGCCTAGCACGGTCGCCGGACACGCCCGTGTGTCTAGGCTGTGGCAAAATAGGGCATACATACTAACTTGTGCACACGGCCATAAGACACGCCTGTGTGTCTTGGCCGTGTGAAAATTATGAAGCTACTGACTTGCGCCCACAGGTACAAGACACGCCCGTGTGTCTAACCCGTATGGCATCCCGACCAAAATAACTAAGGTGCAGGGGTCACACGGTCAAGTCACACGCCCGTGTGCTCTGACCGTGTGGCACGAAATAGGCTTGGTTTAAGCCATTTTCACAACCCAATAGGTCATGCACCTACAAGTATTATTATGCAACAATTCATTTACCAATTGAGCAACCAATTCAGCCAAAATAAACACATTTATACCAATTCATATGAACCAAATTTCATACCAATTTGCATCATCAAACATGTACCAAATGAGCCAATTCCATACCTATTTCAACTTACCAATTCAATCCCAATAAAACCTATCAAATAATCAAATTTAAACATCACATATAACATGTACCACTCCTCCAAAATACCACATAAAGGGCACAACATATAATGCATTCATAACAAGCTAACCATTTCCATTTCAAGCCATGTCTTAAAGCTTGAACAAGTATCCCAAACATACCACATTCATTAACACATAGATAACCATAAACATTAACTTATAAACTAGCCTATACATGCCATATTTACAACATTTACAAAGATTCAAAAGTACCAAAGGTTAACTTGGATAGTGCAATAGCAATCTCTGACTTTGTCCAAATTGAGCTAGCTTTCGAATCTATAAAACACGGGAAAAATAAACAAAGTAAGCTTTAAAAGCTTAGTAAGCCCGTATAATATAGAAACAAACTTACCAAAATATCAATAAGCATTTAAAGCAATATAAACCAACTCATAAGCTCACATTGCCTAATCACATGATTCAACCACATGTTAGTCACATTGCAATCATGTATTCATCAATTCAAAAAATGAAAGACATATATAACATCCTTGTACTTATAATTCATTATCAATTCATTTATTCAACAAGTACTCATATAGAATTAAATCATATAACCATGTAACCATTTATCAACAATATCACATATCTCAAATACATATAAATCATGTATCATATAACTTGTATTCCTTATACTTGTAACATATAATTCATACCATTCATGTAGTTCATATATCATATACTCTGTAATCATATACCTCTCTATCAAATAATTTTATACATTTTGTGTCATTTATAACATGTATTCACTTCGGTATAATGCCCGTTGAACCTTTGGAAACATCAAGGGATACTCGGGTGATACACACACAGTGTATATATAAACATGTAATCTGCCAATTCATCATGTATGCTCTTACGAGCCATGTACAGTGTGCTACTCCTAAGCCAATAACGATAAGCTCGAAGGCTGAACATGTAAGCCCAAAGGCTGAACAGTAAGCTCGAAGGCTGAACATGTAAGCCTGAAGGCTGAACGGTAAGCCCGAAGGTTGAACATGTAAGCTCATGAGCTGTGGTGAGTCTGCAACAAATGCAAGAGCTCAACCAACCTCTAGCCCTAGTGACATGTCACTTGTATCTTACGACTTTCTACGGTTCAAACGAGACTCGATAATCAATTTACACATATAACCAACAGGCATTTCTATCTTTTATTTCCTATATACACATTTATACAATATGTAAATCAAACATGTATTCAAAAGGCGGTTGATGTCGTAATTCATTATACATTCATATAACATTAAAATAGAAATTATAAATATAATACAAGTTTGATTCTAATTATACGAACTTACCTTGTATTAGCTCGTAAATCTGATATCTACTCGTCTACCTTCCGTTTCCCCCGATCAAGTTCTGATATTTGCTTATCTTATATCTATATTTATCAAATTTAATGTTTTTAGTAACCTATCAATTCAATTTAGTCCCTAATTCACATATATGGCAAATTACATATTTTCCCCCATAATTTTGACTATTTTGCAATTTAGTCCATTATACACAAAATAACAAATTAAAGTTTTTTAACCAAACATTACTATAGCCGAATTTTCCATAGTCTCTACTAAGCCCATATTTTTAATTATTTCACATTTCTAACCGTAAAATTTATATCTTTTTCAATTTAATCCCAAATACTCAATTTTATCAAAAATCACTTTATAAAACTTGAATATCTATAAACAACCATTAATAATCTTTCAAGAAATATCACATTACACATGTATTCAACAATGGCACATTTTAAAAACATCACCAGTATTAGAAATTGAGGTGTGGGCATGATAGATTACTAAGCAACGATCCCAAATACGTAAAAATTATCAAAAACTGATTCAATACATACCTAATGGTCTCGGGTAAGGGGTATTACATTTAGGGTATCAGAGCAAGAGTTTAGTCTGCTCTCGGACCATCTAGCATGAGTAAGGGTCTAGCTATACATGCCATATTGAACTATGATAGTGTGACGACTCCCGACCCAGATGTAAAATGTTTTGTCAGACAGATGTGCACTCCAACCCAGCTAAGTTTGATAGTACAGACAGTATGTTTATGATGAGTTAAGGCTCATAAAAGGTAAGAATAATAGTTCATGATGTTTATGTGATAATAAATAAATTGTGAATAAGAACTGTTTAGGAAATATGAAAGATGAGATAAGATGAAAAGAAAGTTTATATTGAGATAAGTGTTCATGTTAAATTGGCATTTGTATGATGCTATATGTATAACTAGAGAAGTTAAGTGAATGTTATGAGTAATGTTATTTGAGATTCATGAATGCATGTATAAGTGCACTAGTTTGTATAAGATGATCAGGAATTCTCTGTATTATGAACGTGTATGCTAAGTTGCTTGAAGCAAATTGTATAATTATGATAATATTATATATTGATGAGTGTTAAGTTATATGCATGAGTATATATGAGGTAAATCAAAGGTGTTACAACCTCACCCCCCTTTTTGACAAGGTATTTCAGAGAGATATTACATGAAATTCAGACTGAATAGGCTTACAAGTGAAAAAAAAAACTAAAGAGTTCAGTGGTAGATTAATTGACAACATAATCAGAGTTGAGAATGATTTAGCAAATGAACACAGTTATAGAAAGATGCTAAGTTAATATGAAGATCATCCAGGTTCTGAAATGTTACGGTTAAAGAAAAGTCAGGTTCAGCTAATGCACTTATTCAGGTATGATGTGTAAGGTATATGATTACTGGATTTTCTTCCGAATAAATTTTGATTTTGAATGAGATAATGTGGATTCAGTAATGACAGAATTAGGCAGAGGAATAATAATTGAGCTACATTAATAGCTGAATGCAGAGTTTTTGGTTGAGAAAGTTTTAAAAATTTCTTTCGACTATTATATGTGTACATTTATTTTTAGAGGTATAGATATTTATATCTATAAGATTTCAGATGAAATTCCTACTGTATGAAGATGTCAATTAAATTTATAGATAGATTAAGGCATTGTAGTTTACTTGAGTTGTGATTGATATTGCTCTATCTATTCTAGTTGTCTGCTCCAATGTGCAGATGGAAAGTTGATAGTAAGGTCCGTATGATGTTAGCATCCCGTTCTACTAGCTATTGTTTAGTAAATATAAAGGAAAATTGTATGGTTTCTATTATTGTTGATTTTAGTGCTTGTGAGTATTATCTTTCCTTTTTGGAAATTTTCTGAGATGCTTTCGAGACCTTAACTGTTCTACATGAGAAGTGATTTTCAGAAATTCTGTATAGCTCCATGTTTTGAGATTTTGTTATCCCGGGTTTCTTAATAAATTACTATTCTAAGTATTAGCCATGAGGTAATAGCAAGAAATGTTCTATTAACGAATATGAGTTCGGACCTGATAATGAAAGTACGGAGGTATACTTATCAGAATTGTAAAGAATGTGTTTTTATGTTGGTTGTTATTGAAATTTGTGTCTAAATCTTTCTGATGATCAGGATTTTTATTTTCAGTTGGGACGTCATTTACTAAAGTAATTGAGAAGTCAGTCTTATTATGGCATTACGATTTTTAAGTTGAATGAGTATGGTGGCCTTAGTATAGTTCAGTGCCTCAATGAGAAACAATTAAGGTAAATTCTAATATATTTTTAATCTTTCCTTAGATTTGAAGAGAAAGTGACTTTGGCAAAATGTGAGTGATAAGAAGTTCAGCTTAGACCGAGGTAATGATTTTACTTTTTAAATGATCTTGATACATGTATCAGCAACTTAAAGACCAAATGTTATGTTCTTTCGAGTTATGCAGTGATAATGATCTGTGATTAGCTTTTTGAAGAGATCATGATAGAATGTATGTCTGATATATTATGTGTAATGCCCTAAATTTTAGGGTTTTTAAATTTTTGCATAATTGGCAATTGCATGGTTGGATGTGCTGAATTGATGTTTTGGGTGTGTTTGGGAGGCCTTTAGAAGGCCTAGGTTAAAGCCAAGCCTTTAGCAAAATTTTGATTTTTAGACATAGGGGAGTATGGAGGTCAGTTCATAAGGCTTAAGTAAAGTTACAGGAATTTCATGACACAAAAAGGCCTATGGTGGAGTGGCATATGGCGTCTTTGACAAGGGGAAGGAAGGGGGTTCAAATCCCATCCCCTTGCAAGCAAATGTATTTATTTTGCTAGAAGTGGGCGGCAAGTGTTTCTAGTGATTTCAAACTCTGAGAGGTGGTTGAAGACTTGATAAGAGTTAACTTGGTAGGATGAATTTGAATTGAAATTCAAATTAGGAGGTTGGAGTAAATCTTGGAACAAATCAGGGAGAAAATCAAGGGATTGAGGTGTGAGGGAGAGTTGGCCAAATTTAGGTGTCTAGAGGGTGTCTATTCTGTCACTTTGTGCCGAATTGGTATTGGGGTGTTTTTCTTTTTCTTCATTTTGTTTCAAGAGCATTCCTCTAGCGTCTTTGGTTTTTGTATTTTTCATTTTGTTTTTTTTTTCTTTTACCATTTCTGTTTATTTCATTCTTTTGCTAAAACGCAATTCCAAGCACCGAAACTCCATTTTATTTTCTGCTATTCTCTGCTGAAACCAAAAAGGGTGCCATTTGCCAAACCTTCATCTCCTTTCCTTCTTTTTTTTCTTGATTCTTCTTCATCTTTTTCTCAAAGTCGAACCCCTCTTTTTCTCTTTCCCAAATCCTCATATTCATGCTGTAGTTTGAACCAATTCTTTTGTCCTTTTATCAGCCGAACCTTGTTTCCTCCATTATATCTTTCAACTTTGGGTTGTGACTAAATCCTTGTGGTGCTCTCTTATTCTTTTTCTCTTCTAGCCGAAACCTACAATTCTTTCTTCTCATTTCATTCCTCGTAGCCTTAGTAATCTCAATAGGCAATCTCTCCTTTCTCCTATCTTGTTTTCTATTTAGTTGTGGCTGAATCATTTATTGCCGAACCCTTTCTTGCCTTATTATCTGTGGGTTTCTTCTTCTTCTCTTCTTTCTGCGTTCACAACTCTTTAGTCGATTACGCGTTATCAAGTGATTTCCATTTGGGGTTTTTGGTAAGCAAATCCTTCCTTCGTTTTTGTTAATGGTTGTAGTATATCTCCTTAGGGGAGGTCGAATGGTTCCTTTGCCAATTAGGGTACAGTATTCATAAGAAATGGTCATGTTTAGAATCAATTATATCTAATGAGTCCTCTCGTTAACGCAATGTTTCGATAAGAAGAGTGTGGCCAATCTCAAGCCTTCGATCTAAGGAAAGGGTTGTAGTTCTCTCGACTGGGGTAAGTAGTATTCCTGAATATGGGTTATTTATTGGTGAATCCATGTGGATTAAAGTTGACTTTTTGGATCATGTCAATTTATAGGTGCGGTGTTCGTGGGTTTTTCTACTCGAATCGTAACTACACACCCCTCTGTAGTTTAGATCGGCAAAAGCCGAAAAGTCGAAATAGAGAAATGCCAAAATGTCGGCATTCAAGGCCTACGGGTGTGCGAAAGCTTGTGGGCTGAACCGAGCCCCACAAATCATGGGCAATAGACTGTAGAGGCCACAGTACGCAATTTTGTGCACTAGGGCCATAATGGGCCTCGATGGGCCAAAATGGGCCCAATGGGCCTACGAGCCCATATGGGTAAACTACTTGGTAAGTGACTATTGACATGCTGATTGTTAGAAATTGTGATACCTTGCATAAAACTGGACTAAATGGGCCACCCGAGCACATGGGCCTACTTAGGTCCAAAAGGGGTTTTGGGCCCATATACTCTGATTTGACCATATAGGCTATCTGAGTTGCTTAATGTGACATTAGACCTGTTAGGAGGTCGTATTAGATGCCAAGACACGAAAATTTAAGGAAGTGACCAAAATACCCCTGAGGGGCAAAAATTACCAATTTACCCCTAACTACCTAAAAGGCTTTTACACCCCTAAAGATAGGTTGTCTGATATATGTATAACTGTATTTATGCCTGTTGGTCTGCATGCATGCTATAAATAATTATGATATGTTAGTCTGCATGGGGTTGGGTTGATGTTGGAGGAAGTTCTGTAATAGTGGCTCTGCCACGTAATTCTGAATAGTGGCTTCGCCACGTAATCTGTTTCTAGTGGCTCTGCCACGATATCTGATATTAGCAGCATGGCTACGTGTTGGTGTGTGGGCTGAGTGGGTCGAGTTATTCCCTACATGGTGTGATGGGTTGGTACAGGTGGTGTGATGGTTCGTTTGGGTTGGGTTTTCATATATGCACTGTTCTAATTCTGCAATGGGCTTAGGCCCACTCTATTTCTGTATAAGGCTAAGGACCAGACTGATCTGTATCTGTAGAGGGCTTCAGCCCAGTCTGATCTATTATTGGTTGGGGAAGTTACACACTGAGTTTTCGTAAACTCACCCTTTTATTTTAAATGTGCAGGTAACCCCCAGCCTTAGACGATTTAGAGCTGCGAGGGACTCGGGGAGGCCACATGTCATTTACTTTTGGATTTTACTTTATTTCATTTCAATTTGGTAATTATTTATGTAATAAGGCCATTATGGGGATTTTATTTTAACTTACGTATTTGGGTTGTTTTATCATTTCAAACCGATAAAGTAGTTAATCGAGTTTTCAAACTTAACCAAACGATTTCAAGAAAATCCACACGTAATGTTTTCAAAAAGATCAAGAGTTTTCATAATTTAAGTAACTGAACATGACGAATTCGGCAATCATTTCTACAAACATATTTTCAAACTTATAAAAATAATTTTAACCTGATTTCGTTTGACATCTAAAATTTAAATGGGGTTTTTAAAACAGGATAAACTTTTAACGAATAGTCTGATTTTGAACGCAACTTCCATGTGACACACCAGATCGGGCCGTAACGTCCAGGCGGGGTTAGGGGATGTTACATTATGACAGCATAAAGAAGAGCAGTTCTTGAAAAGTTATTATTTATTAGTCAAAACTGATTCAGTTGAGCAGTCTGATTGAGTGATATCTATGTTAGAATTATTCACAGTTCCAGAATTAAATGTTGATTGTTTATGTATAAATGAATAAACGACTTGAGTGAAGAGTACCTATTCTAGAAGTTATGATATAGAGTTTTATATATATATATATATATATACATCGAAAGAGTTGCATTTGAGGTATGATTTTGCCAATCCAAGTTGTCCTATTGCTAGAGTTCTCATTATATGAAGTTTAATTTGGCTTAAATCCATGCTAGTAAAGTTATAAACAGTTGAAGAAATTGACGACCGAAGTATTTCTTATGATTCAGTCTAAATTGAGTAAAGAGATTATGCAACAGTTATGAAGCCTGACACAGTGATAATTATCTGTCTACTCGAGGAGTACAGAAATAGAGGATACTCAAAAATAGTTAAACTAGTAAGAATATGATATGCTATGTACCAGATTTTGAACCTGATGTCTAAACTTTCAAAGAGTCAAAATTGATTTTTCAAGTGTCTTAGAAGCTATTACAGTTAGTATTGATATCTGGGTGGAAATGCAATGGTAATTCGAAGAATTGTACAACAGAATTAGCATTATCATCAAAAGGGTAAAGGTTATGTGAGCTATGGTTGATTACTCGAGGAAGTTTATTTATATTTTTCTCAGCATGACCAAGTTTTTCTATTAACGGGTTATCTAAGTTATTTATCCTAAGGTTGTCAGTTATACAGAGCCTAAATTTTCATTGGTTATGGTTGAAATCTGTGATTTATATTATAACTTTAGAAGAAAGTTACAGTAAGCCTTGAGTACGAGATTTCTAAATGTTATTATGTGTCACTCTAATTCTAATAGTTAAATTGAGGAAGTGATGTAGATTCTTAGAAAGGTAAGTTTTGTATTGTGTTTTAAATATTAAGAGCAATTGAGAAAGAAAAACTCACATGGTTAATTTAAGTTAAAATATTAGAGAAAGGTGAAAATTGATTTTTGATATCAGAGATAGATTATCAGAAATTGTGTATAGAATCAGAAGGCAAGAATATTAAAACTCAGATGGGTGTCAGGTGTTTCTAAAAGTATTTTATTAACAGAAAAATTTTCATTTTGGTAAGTAGAGAAAAGTGAGTTACGGTTCATCTAAGAGCATGAGATTATAGAAAGAATAAGGCCAGTTACTTATCAGTAGGTATTTCAGTCAGAATCCGATAAGATTAGTAATGTGATTCCTATGTCTATGATAAAAGAGTATAATCCAAAATCTTAGCTTGAGCAGTAAGATGCTAAGGATGTCGAGACTATACGAGAAATTGAAAGTGCCTTGTGAAATCAATCCTTAATCCATCATCTGGTAAGAATTTCGGGGACGAAAATCTCTAAGGGGGAATGTAACATCCCGAAAAAGGGCCTAAATAGAATAGTGGTTGCAAAACAACAAATACGAGATAGAAAAGTTTATTATGATGAATTATCATGATTTACTGATTGATTGGATGCATGTGTTAGACTACCGATAAGAAATTTCATAGATTGCATGTTTAATTTGTCTATTAGGGCTTATTTGCAAAAGTTGCAAAATATGTATTCTAGGTTAAAAAGTACTTGATTGAAATAGGGGTTTAAGGTAGAGGTCCTTAAATAGTAATTAGATCATTAAAGTTTGATGGACAAAATAGACATGGTTAGTAAGTAAGTTATTTAAGGGCATTTTGGTAAAATGCCTTAATTAATGAATAAAGACAAAATAACATGAAATAAGCTATCATCTTCTTCATTTCTTTTCTCCATGGCCGAATGTATCAAGGGAATACCATGGCTTTCCAAGCTTCATAATCCCAGAAAACGAGATTTGGACCTAGAACGGGAGAAAAATCAAAAATTGGGAAAGTTGGTCAAAATGACCATATTGGTATCGAGGTAAGTTCATGTGTTTAATAAGCATTTAATTAAGCATGTTTGAATGCTAACTTGATAAAATAGTTATAAATGTTTTAGTATTGATTTTTGAATATAATGACAACAATTGAGAAATGATTCGACATTAAAAGTGAGAATTCGAATAAGTTTACATATAAGACCATAGTGGTAATGTGGCTTTGTATAAGATCAAGAAAGTATTGAATATCATAATTTGAGGAAAGTAAGATAAATTGAGGATATGATGAGATTGAGAATGTAAGTATGTAAGTTGAGTTGTAACGCCCTAAAATTCTGGTCTTTCTTGAATTATTGTTCATCTAGTAAAATGTTTGAACTCTGGTGGTTGGTTGTGAAATTCGTGTTTTGAGAATGTTATTAGGCTTATGGAAGGCCCAAGTGTTGGTTAAAAACTCGGGAAAATTTTTTTAAATTTTTCATTAGGGAGATAGGGGACTTTTGGAAGTAGGGGTCTTAAATAAATTTGGCTAAAATGAAGCACAAGGGAGCTCCTGGTAAAATGGTTGTGTGACGCCACTTAGGAGCTACAAAAGTGGCACCTAAATGAATGGGAAGGCCAAGGTTCAAGTCCCAGGTTATGCAAGGAAGGCGTTATTTTTATGCAAGGAGCAGGCAGGAATTTGAAGCAGAATAAAACTCTACTTGAGGAGTGTTTGAAACGGTCATGAGAGGATATTGTGGAGTGAATCAAGGAGCGGATTAAGGTGTTTTTGAATTTGAAGTAAGGTGGCTGGCCAAGAGGACTCTTTGTGGTACATTTTCGGCAATTAGGTGCTAGAAGTGCCGATTTCTCCCTTAGGTCTTCTTGTGTCCTTATGCCGATTTTTATCTTAGGTTAGTGAATCCTTTTCTTTTGTTCGTTTGACATAGCATATTAGGTTCGTTTTTCCATTTTGTTCTTCTTTTTGTTCTAGTAGCCGAACCCTAATACACCCCATTGCCAAATCCTCTTTTCTTTTCATTTGCCGAACATAGATCTTCCAAAACACCATCTTGTGCCGTTCTTCTTCTGTTAAACCGATTGCTCATTTCTTTCCCTCTCAAATCTCTTTTCTTATTTTCTTCTTTTCCATTTTCTTCTTCTATCATCCATATATCTTCTTCTGACGTTATTCTCTGGTTGATAGTAACAAAAAGCCGAAAGCAAACACTTCATTGCCGATTATCCCCTTGACCGAAACCTTGTGGTTCTATTGCCGATTTATCATCAGTCACATAACTCCCTTCTTTCTCTCCTTTTGTCGACATCTCCCATAACTCCTTAGTCGAATCTTCTTGTGTTAAACCTCATTTACTTCTTCAAAGAGAGAAACCGAAACCTCCATACCCTGTGGTGCTCAAAGCCGAACGTTAGATCATCTTTTATCTCTTCTCGTAGTTGCAAGGGGAATCGTTGTATATCGAGGCTAGGTTGGTAAGTATTCGGGAACTTGTCTTTGTTAGATGATCACGTTTTAAGTATAAAGCCGAAACCCCTTTAGGGAAGGCTATCGTTTGGACTAAGGCATTGTGGCCTCTTGTTTTGGTGTTGTGTTAGGGTGAGCAAGAGGACTTTTTGCAAGGACTTGAAGGTTGGCACGGTTGGGCTCATAGACTTAGTCTATTTTTTCGACAAAAAGGTAAAGGCTTTTAGGGACTTCAGTCATGTTAGCCGATTATAGTAATGAGATTTTGGTTTAATGGTTGAAGATTATTAAACTAACATTAAGGTGATTAACGATAGGTTTTTGTTCGTGGATTTCGTCAACTGTTTCAACGGTTAACAGGTGTGTAACTTATCCCAACTGTTAGACTAAAATGGTAAAAGCCGAAAAAGGCGTAGCATTACCGACATTTGGTGTAAGTGACCGAAAATGCATTCGTATGATATGTGAGAGTAACCATTTACTCCATTAGGCTTAACTATGAATTCAGTGCAGGAAGAATTGCAGAAGGTGCAATTCTGAATGTTTTGGTAAGTTGGGCTGCAATGGGCCAAAGATGGGCCCAATGGGCTTCCGAGCCCAAATCGATAAAATGACTATTAAAGGCTTTCTGGCGACGTGGTTAATGATAACATGGATAAGTTGGTAAGCTAGACCTAAAAACTAGACTTAACGGGCTTGAGATAATAATGGACTTAGTAAGGCCCATTAGGGGTTTTAAGCTAAAAAGGGTAAAACTGGAAACTTAGCCTAAATGGACTTCTGTGGTTATTTAGGGACTGTTAATTTATTGAACCTGTATAAAATTAAAGGAAAATATGTTAAAGGACTGAAATACCCTTGAATGTGCAAAATTACCAAAATACCCCTAGGTGTAAAAAGACTATTATACCCCTAGGGTCAATTCTATATGAAATGTATGATGTTATCTATCTGCATGAGTTAATTATTAATATGAATATATTTGACGCATGAGATGCTATATGTTGCATGCTAGTATGATTATCTGTTGCATGGGGTATGGGTTAATGATGGAGGAAGCGTTCTGGCAGCCTCGCTACAATCTGGTGGCCTCGCCACATATTTTCTGGCAGCCTCGCTGCAATCTGGTGGCCTCGCCACAATATCTGTATCTGGTGACCTCGTCACAATATCTGGCAGTCTCACTGCAAATTATATCTGGCAGCCTCGCTGCAAATATCTGTGGTGTGTAGCGGTTGGGTGGGTCGAGTAGTCTCCCCACATGGTGTAAGGCTGGTACGGGGGTGTTATGGATGGATCTGGGTTGGGTTTTCTGTTTGCATATTATTTCTGATCTGTATCTGCTATGGGCCTATGGGCTTAACCTGATTTCTGTAATGGGCCAAGGCCCAATTAATCTGATTCTGAGGTTTGATCTGTTTTGGCCTATGGTTGAGATTATGTTACACACTGAGTTGTCAAACTCACCCCCCCTTTTTTCATCTCTGTAGGTAATCCTCAACCATAGTGGGCTTGGAGCTGCGAGAGATTCGAAGTGGCCACAACATTTGCAAGTTCGGGTTTTCATATTATTTTTAGTATTTTATTTTGCTATTATTTTTGGGTTTTAATTGTAATAAGGCCGCTGTTTAAATTTTCTTTATGGGTTTTATTTTCTTTGATGGTTTAAAACGTATTTGGTCGAAACTGCTAGTATAGGCTGCGCGGGTTTTCAAATTCTTAAGAACGTTTTCACCACTCAACAAGGTTAAAATTTGGACAACTTAAAAGAGTAACAAACTGACGTTTTCACAAGCTTACTGTTTTACTGAAAATCACACTTAATTCACAACAGACAAAAGGCCGTAAACTTAGTTTTAGGTTCATGTGACACACCAGATCTGGTCATAATGTCTAGACCGGGTTTAGGGTGTTACATGAGTAGCATTTTATTATTATAAAATTGTTGCTATTATTATTATTGAGTTATGTGACTGACCTTGAGAATTTTGGGTAAGTATGTTTTAGCTATGAATTTCCAAGGTATTATATTTCAAAGTCCATGCTTATAACATGGCAACTAAGGAAGAATTGATGGAAAAGTCCATGTTTATAGCATGGCAATTAAGGAAGAATTGACAGAAAAGTCCCTGTTTATAACATGGCAATTAAGGAAGAATTGACAGAAAAAGGTCATGGTTGATCCATGGCAACATAAGATAAGGATACCAAGTAAGACCATGCCAAGCATGACGTTGGTAAGTTTTACAAGGCAAGGAAATCATGTAAGACCATGTCAAGACATGGCATTGATAAGTTATTATAAGACAAAGATTCCATGTAAGACCATGTCAAGACATGACATTGACAAGTTACTATAAGGCAAAGATCCCATGTAAGACCATACCAAGGCATGGCATTGGTGAATTCACAAAGCAAGGATACCATGTAAAACCATGTCAAGACATGGCAATTGTAAATTTCAAAAGGAAAGGTACTTGAGTAATCCAAAGATGTAAGTCAAAGAGATGACAATGTAAGATCATGAGGAAAGAGCACAGGTATGTACATAAGGCTTATTAATATTGAGCTTATAAGTTGATGGTATTAAAAGTATTTTAATGAGTATGTTTAAGTATTAAGTAAGTGGTAAGTTTTCAATTATACTTATGACACTTTGTGACATGGTTGGCAATATGCCTATATATTATGAAAGAGTATTAATTTGTTAAGTGAGATGTTGCAGGTACATAAGCAAGCTATTAAGTAAGGTTTTTTTTTTTTTTATTATTTTGAGCCTTTGGTAAGGTTACCAATGAGTAAGATGGGAAAGTAAGAACTTAACATTATTTATGCAATTTATGAAAGCTTAATAATAAGCTAAATTTATTACTAATGCCTATTATTTTACATGTGAACTTACTAAGCTTTATAAGCTTCCCTCTTTCCTTTCCCCTATTCTAGAGTTTTATCAAACAAGCTAGGGTTGGAGGTCGTCAGAGATCACTTCACACTTTGATACGAGTACACCCCGTGAACTTCATCGAACAAGTCTATCAAGCCAAGCATTGACATGTTGGCAAGCTGATCCCAGCTCGTTTCTAGCTCCACGAGCTTTGTCCAGCTCAAATCCAGCTTATTCGAGTTCAATCCAACTTGCCTGAGCTAAACCGAGCTCACTCCTAGCTCAACTCAGCTCACAAGCTAAACCTTAGCTTAACTTCAGCTTAGGAGTTTAGCCTCAGCTCAACTTTAGCTCACGAGCTAAAGCTTAGCTCATTTTAGTTTAAACTTGGTTTTGACTTTAATACATTAAATAAAATCTAAACATATTTAAGCATAAAATTTGACTTATATTAATATTTGTTTTAATATGTCATAGTCATTACATATTTTAATTATGTTCACATTTTAGCCGATTTAATGCATGCCATTAATGCGTTCACATTATGCTGAATTTATGTGTGTTCACATGATGTCTTATGAATTTTTTTATTTCTTGTAGGTGCAATGCTCATGGATGGCACAATGAATGCTTGAAGAAACATCTCTTTTAGACATCCCACATGCATGAATGAACAGCATTTAATTAGGTGCATGCATGACCAGATTCAAGGTGTTTACAAGTTCATGTATTTGTCAAATACATGAATGAACAAAATACATGAAAGTTTGGGTTCAAATGCACATTTGGTTACATGGATGAAGAAGATTCATGCATGAATGTATCTAGAAGATCCATTCCCTTTGGACGGAACACATTCATGCATGGAAGGAAATTAATGCAAGTTCATGTACGGCTTGGTGAAATGTATGAAGAGGTGCATGTAGAATTGAGGTTTAATGGACGGCATTTAAGGGAGTACATGTATTGGAGACGTTCATGCAAGTAGGGGCTATTTAATGTTCATTTTTTTGAAGGTTCATGGACTGAATTTATGGAGGAACATACATTGGGACGTTTCATGCATGATCCATGCATTTTCAAGCTAACCATTCAAGTATTCAAGGTGCATTAAAGCTTCATTCGGCCAAGGGGGATGATGGAACATTAAAGGGCTGCACATTCATGGAATTAAGGCCTTTCTTCAAAGCTAAGTATGTATGAATACATAAAGTGAAGCAACATGATGATTCGGCCAATTCATGCACCATCTTCAAGCATGAACCGAATTTTAATGCTTTTGTGTGAACATGTTAAATACAAGTGTGAACAGAATTTAAGTGAGTATGAACACATTTAGATGCTGAAATTCAATAGGCATTTTAGGCCTATAAGTAGAGATTTGTAAACTTTGTAAAACAGACTTTGACATTTTATTTGAATGAACTTTGTTTCAGTGAGGTTTACTTCCTCTCTTATCTCGTACGAGTCTCGAGTGACTTATCTAGCGTGCTAGTGGCGTAAACCCAAACTTGTTTTTAGAACTTATCACCATCATTTGGTGTAGCGTTCTCCTACTCTTCTACATTCCATCCAACCACCTTAAACGATATAAGATTTGGGGCGATACTCGTTATAGTATCGAATCTTTCTTGAAGTTTAAGTTCGTTATTTCATAACCGGCAATATTAATTTATCTATATTTCTTTCTTTTAAAAACCAAACTTATTATACCCTTTCGAACTTAACCTATTTGAACCCTTTTTGAAACCTTTCGCTCCAATTTTAGCCTAAATTTCCATCCGTTTTAAAATTCGAACAATTTTTCTCGACGACGATCGGGCAACTATGTGAATTCGACTCAATCACCCGAGCTAGATTGCATCATTTGGTATCAGAGTTGCAAAATCGAGAAGCGTCGACGTTCGTATCAATCCCGAAAATAGGTTCGTGGTTTTTCTTTGAAAAAAATATATATATTAAAAAATTCGTGAAAAAAAAAGAGGAATTGTGTTGAATATATATATATATTTGAAGAAAAAAAATTGTAAAAAAAAGTGAAGTATCAAAATTTTCTGTTATACATCATTTGGTATCTGTGAATCCCGATCTTCAAGTTTCCATTCCCTTCCTTCAATTTTCTACCCATTCTACCTCAACGCCACATTCACAAACTCCAAAAAAAAAATTTCTTTCTCTTTTAGCCTACCTAAACACCCTTACGATTATCCCTTGTAACCATTTAAAGCCGACTCCCAAAAGCACCAAGACGAGTCTAAAGAGACAAAATACGAGGTTACGAGAGTAAGTGTGAGTGGTAAAAGGCAAGAGTGTTTGTTAGAGAGAAGAAAAAGCCATAACATACGAGTGAAAACACGAGTGGAGTGAAACCCAATGTTATTTCTTTCTGAGTGAAACCGTGAGGTTTGTGGTGAGGTACTTGATTTTTATTTTGTGAACTAACATATTTTCTTTCAGCAATAAAAAAATAAAAACATGTCTCGCGAAGAGTTCACTGAATTGGAGTTTCAATACTTAGTGCAAGAAATGCGAAAAATGATGGAGTCCAACACTAAGAACATACACGAGAGATTAGATCATTTGGAAAAACAAGACCAAAGTGATCGAGTTTCTTCGAGTCGAAAAATAGAGCCAAGAACCCTATGGAGATATATCCCGACTACTACTTGAAAAAAAGTTCCTTCGATCGAAAGTCCTTTTCATCAAGAAATTCGAGAAGACGAGAAGCTGGCTACGATTTTGACTCCTTCCAAGATGACATTCAAAGAGATAGATATATATCTTCCCGAACTTCAGAGAAAGAGTATTCTTCCCGAAGTTTTGATTGTGATTCATATGTAAATAATTTTTCTTACGAACAAAACATTTATGTTCCTAATGATACATCTTGTAATCATGAGAAAACGAGAAAAGAGAAAAATGAAAAGCAAAAAGAAATAAGAAGAAAAGAAAGGCAAGAAAAGATCATGAGAGAAAATAAGAGGATTTTGAATGAGATGGAGAAAAGAAGCAAAGAAAAGAGAGAAAAAGAAAGAAAAACAATTGAAAAAGAAATTGAAAAGGAGTTTGAGAGAGAAAAAGAAGTTGATCAAGAAAAAAGAGTGGAAAAAGAAATTGAGAAAAAAAAATCGAGTGTTCTCAAAGAAAAAGAATTGGGTAAAAAAATGTTAGTGAGCAAGCGAGGATTCTTTCTACTAACAGTTTTGCTCGATCTTCTTGTGATCTTTCTTTTCAAGTTCCTAAAAGTTCGTGCTACCAATTCCAACTCCGATACCTTCCAAATGAGAGGCGATTTCGGTTGTTCGAAAAAGGTAAGTTCGTGAATGACAACCACCCACTTGCGATCGAAGGTAAGGAAGGTAAGGATTCTTTGTTTATCGAATCAAAGTCGCTTGATTTGGCTAATTCTTGTTCACTTGTTGTTGTTAATGATTTTGTTTTAAAAGGTGCCATATACAGCTTTTCTTATGACGATTACTACATTGGCAAATTTGTTGACAACATTTGATTGGTTTTCTTTAAGCGAATTTTGAATATGTTTGATCAAAGTCTGTCACTTAAAAATTCTGATGTGTTTGACCATGCAAACTTTTTGAATTTATGTGTTAAATCTTTATTTTTAAATATACCTGCTCAATTGATTTGTGATAAATCTGCATGTTTGAAAAGTTGCATGTTCTCTAAAAATTGTTTGTTTGGCATCCATGTTAAAAGATCTTCACATGATATGTGCAATTATGCTCTTCATGAACAATCTTTGAATTTTTGTGTGAAATTTCCATGTAATGATTTGCATTCCCGATTGATACTCTTGAAGCATGAATCTTCGCATATTGGTATGCCCAGTTTTGTCAACTCAACATGCGTGTTTAAACTAGTGAAATATAATTCGTGTGGTGAATTGATTATATCTTCTTCTAATATGTTGCTTGTTGGAATTCCTGATCAAGTTCGTGTGTTCAAGCCTGGTATTTGCTACATGGATTCATTTTATGGAAACATTAAGCACTTTGCATCATTTGGATTCAAATTATGTTTGCTTGATGTTCAAACTTTTGATAAGAAAGTGAAATTCAATGATTTGGGTTTCAATTTTGATTCGTTTTTTAATCACCTTGCTTGGCCACATCTGAAATTTTCATTTCATTTCGAGAAGGTAAGGCCGACCTACATTTTTGGAATTGAATCAAATTTCCATGGTAACTTTCCTTTTCCATTTAAGTCCATAGTTTTCGTTAATACTAACCATTCTCATTTTTTGTGGATTCCACCTCTCGGGAGCATGAGATGTCATGGTGTGTCACCACCTATTCAAATTTATCGGAGTAATAGGTTTATCTTACATTATCTTTCCAAAGAGAGAAGATTCATTTTGACCGAAAAAGGTAAACCCAATCCTTAATTTTCTTCTCTTCAAATTCGTCAAGGTAAGTCATCTGAAAATTTTCAAATATCTTTGCTCAATTCGATTGAAGTTGAAAATTTCATTGATTTGTTGTTTGGAAATTATTTATACCTTGATGTGATTGATTTTTCCTTTTGGCATTATATTGATATGATTATGTTGGAATTTGGAGACACCCCTCATGTTGTTCAAAAATGAAAGAAAGAGTTGCATACCTTTGGCCATGGCATACCTTGCATGAGCAAGACAAGGGACCAAATGAGTTGCTATTTTCGATTAATGAAATTGAAATGTTTTGGATGAGGAATAATGTGTTTAAGTGCCTGCCATCGTTTATAACCAATTATCCCTTGATCCAACTTAGTTCTCATGTTTGCAACGATGGTCTAATAAAGCTTTTCGATAAACTGACGTATGCTTGTTTTGCCTAATTAAGATTTTGGCGTATGAATGATTGAATGAACTTTTCCTGAATTTTCGAATTAACTTGAATCTGATTTCTTTTATTTTCTTCTTGCCGAAAGTGGTAAGACTATTTCAGGTTTGCATGATGTCCTCTGTCCCATTCGATCGAGGAAAGCCGCGTGAGAGAAAAACTTTAAAAGTGGACAAACGCCTCGACTTGAGGACAAGTCGCTTAAAAGAGAGGGGAATGATACGAGCATGCCCCGCGAACTTCATCGAACAAGTCTATCAAGCCGAGCATTGACATGTTGGCAAGCTGATCCCAGCTCGTTTCTAGCTCTACGAGCTTCGTCCAGCTCAAATCCAGCTTATTCGAGTTCAATCCAACTTGCCTGAGCTAAACCGAGCTCACTCCTATCTCATACTCAGCTCACGAGCTAAACCTTAGCTCAACTTCAGCTTAGGAGTTTAGCCTCAGCTCAACTTTAGCTCACGAGCTAAAGCTTAGCTCACTTTAGTTTAAACTTGGTTTTGACTTTAATGCATTAAATAAAATCTGAACATATTTAAGCATCAAATTTGACTTATATTAATATTTGTTTTAATATGTCATAGTCATTACATATTTTAATTATGTTCACATTTTAGCCGATTTAATGCATGCCATTAATGCGTTCACATTATGCTGAATTTATGTGTGTTCACATGATGTCTTATGAATTGTTTTATTTCTTGTAGGTGTGATAAACGCTAATTTATACATATTTTTACCTCATGTTTAGCCTATATTTTGGATGAATTATTATCAATTTAGTGAGAATTGGTGCTCTTAATCCTTATTTTCATATCTTATACTCAGGAGAGCATAGGGAAGAGAAAAGAATAGGAAATGGACTGAAAATGAGGAAAATGGGCCAAAAATGACAGAACACACGGCCCAAGGAATTACCATACGGCCGTGCTACATAGCCGTGCCACATGAAGATCACACGGTCCAGCTCTCGACAAGCACGGGCAGGCCACACGGCCGTGCCAAATCACACGGCCTTTGTCGAAGTCACACGGGCGTGGCACACGGGCGTGTTCTAGTCGTGAGGAAGAGGAATTTCACTCGAATTGGGATACTTGGAGGCTAAGAAAGGCTCTCCAAAGCTCTATATAAAGACCCTAGGAGGCAACTCTTAGAGTGTGCTTATTTCCCCCAAAAGGGAAGTATTCTTTGCTGCCAACACAGAGAGTGGAAGTAGGGATTACTCGCAGAGAAGCTGATTGATTCATCCCAGAAGCCGAAATTCTACAGCAATATAGAGGATCTCCTTAAATTCCTTCAGGGGTTTTCAGGTTCTTTTATGTTTTGTTATTTTATTTCTTCTGAGATGTTTTCTTTCTTTATTATGAACTAAACCCCTCAAATACTTGAGGGGGATGAAACCTAAGACGAATCTTGTTATTATTTATTCTTGAGTTATATGATAAATAATTGAATTGTTCTTAATTATGTGTTCTTCATTATTGATTTAATAGTCCTAGGTATTATTTCAAGAATTGGATGTGCTTAGAGCAGAGGAGCAAAAGTCCCTGTGATAAGAGTAGATCTACCATAATTAAGCGGAGTTGCATGCAACCCTAGACATAGGGCGACATAAATCTGCCGGATTAGGGTCAAACCTAATATGGGGAACCATAGATCGAATTAATGCAACCTAAGGAGTTAATTAATAAGGGAACTTTAATTAACAACTTAGGCCTAGTTGCTCTACGCCTCGATGGAGGGTTTAGCATAAATTAGGGATCTCTACGAATCAAGTCAAGTGAATAAATCGTCTAGCTCAAGAACCAATAACAAGTGAAGTCTAGGTGGATCCCCCCTTAAGTATTGTCCTTATCAATTAGCTTTTCCCTAAAAAGTCTTCCCAATTTTACTCTTTGTGCTTTTCTTAGTTAGTTTTAGAATTAGTTTAAACAAACCCCTCTTTTATTTTTAGGTTAAATAATAGAAAGAAAGTGAGTAATAGTACTTTCGGTTCCCTTGGGTACGATACTCGATCTTATCACTAGACTATACTACTGTCGACAGGTGCGCTTGCCTTAAAAACGACGTGATATTAGTCAGTTTAGGTTTGATCAAGTTCTTTATAAATTTTATTACTTAAGTATCGCGAACGCATACATCAAGTTTTTGGCGCCGTTGCCGGGGAACTAAAATATTACGAAAGCTCAATTTCTATTACTTTAGCCATATATTTATATTTATTTATTTTTCTTTTATTTTTATTTTCAATTTAATTTATTTTTATTTTTATTTTTCTTTTCTTTTAAATTTTTGAGTTTTCTTTGCTTTTTCTTTTTAGGTATTTTTAGTTTATGACTAGAAACAATCCAACAGGACCACTACTTTTCGACGAAGATCTAGAAGCAACAGTTCGCAGAAATCGCAGAGAAATTAGACGCAGTCTACATTATCCTGAACAAGAACCTGATCTAGAGCCAGAACCTACAGAAGAGATGGAAGCAAATCAAGATGTTCTACCACCTCCCGCAATAGTCGCGCCACCAGCAATTCAAGAAGAAGCTCCACGCACTATGTATGATTATGCTAAACCTAGTTTGGCTGGTACCCAAACTAGCATTCTTAGACCAACTATTGCTGCTAATAATTTTGAGTTAAAACCTAACACCATTCAGATGATACAGCAATTGGTACAGTTTGATGGTTTACAGGATGAAGATCCAAACTCACACATAGCCAATTTTTTAGAACTTTGTGATACCTTCAAAATAAATGGCGTTTCTGATGATGCCATTTGATTGAGGCTATTTCCATTCTCTTTGAGAAATAAAGCCAAACAGTGGTTAAATTCTCTACCACGAGGCTCAATTACCACATGGGAGCAGATGACCGAAAAATTTTTACTCAAATATTTTCCTCTAGCTAAAACAGCCAAATTACGAAACGATATTTCTTCTTTTGTGCAGATGGATTTAGAAACACTTTACGATGCATGGGAGAGATACAAAGATCTTTTGAGAAGGTGTCCTCATCATGGATTACCTTTGTGGCTACAAGTTCAAACCTTCCACAACGGTTTAAATCCGTCAACCAGACAAATGATCGATGCAGCTGCAGGCGGAACCATCAATAATAAAACACCTGACGCAGCTTACGAATTTATTGAGGAGATATCATTGAATAACTATCAGTGGCAAGTCATGAGGACAAAGCCGATGAAAGCCGCAGGAGTTTATAATATTGATGCTGTTACTATGCTCACTAACCAAGTAGAACTTTTAAATAAGAAATTTGATAATTTTGTTGGTTCTACACAGGCTCAACCAGTGATGCAATGTGATGCAGCTCTAGGAAATATGTTTAATTCAGACCATCTACACAACATAGAAGCCGAACATGCCAATTATATGCGTAATAATTCTCGACCTCAAAATAATCCTTATAGTAACACTTATAATGCAGGTTGGAGAAATCACCCAAATTTTTCATGGGGAGGACACGGAAATCAAAGACAGCAGCCTCCAGTATTTCAGCAGCCACCACCACAACAGGAGAAAAAGCCGAACTTGGAAGAGATGTTCACCAAATTTATTGCCATATCAAAAACTCGTTTCCAAAATACCGAAACGGCACTAAGGAACCAGCAAGCATCTATTCAAGGACTTGAAACTCAAATAGGCCAGCTTGCTAAGCTAATTTCAGAAAGACCACAAGGTGGATTTCCAAGTAACACTGAGACCAATCCAAAAGAACAAATTCATGCCGTGAGCACAATAGATGAGGAGGTTTTAATCAAAGACAACTGAAACAAGGAGCTTGAGGTGAATAAAGGTAAAGTAGAGGTAAGCAGGAACAAGCCAGACATCAACGAACACAAGCCTCATATCCCATACCCAAGAGCACTTCAGAAAGATCACACAGATGAACAATTCGGTAAGTTTCTTAAACTCTTAAAAAAATTACATATTAACTTACCATTAGTTGAAGCAATTTTGCAGATGCCAGAAGCGGTTAAATTCTTAAAAGAACTCTTGCCAAACAAGCGGAAGCTAGAGGAGAAATCTCATGTGGAATTAAATGCAATCTGCTCAGCTATTCTTCAAAATAAACTACCAACCAAACTAAAAGATCCAGGGAGTTTTACTATTCCTTGTTTAGTTGGTAGCCTAGACACAAAAAATGCTTTAGCTGATTTAGGGGCTAGTATAAATGCCATGCCTTATACACTGTTTAAACAACTAGGTCTTGGAAAACCTAAGCAAACTAAGATGAGCATTCAACTGGCTGATAAAACTATTAGGTCTCCTAAAGGAATAGTTGAAGATGTGCTCGTCAAAATTGATAAATTTATATTCCCAGTTGACTTTGTTGTTTTAGACATTGTTGCGGATAGCAATGTACCCTTAATTCTAGGGCGACCCTTTTTAGCAACTGCAAGAACAATAATTGATTTAGGAACAGGTAAACTTACACTACGTGTGGGTGATGACCAAGTTACCTTACAAGCTCGAAACTCGATTACGATTGTTGATAATAATATAGTTACGAGTCCTTGTAAAAAGAATAATCTCACCACCCAACCTTCTGTGCAGGATACACTCTACATAAAGGCAACCCAATCACAAACAAGTCCATCCAAGGGAGATGCACCTGAAAAGCGAACGCTTCAGATCGAGGAACTAGATGAGTGGCTGAACTATCATGAAAAACCCAAAACAGGTCACACCAACCCAGAGCATCACCAAGACGACCCCCAGGTACAAACGAATCAACTCAAGGTAGGGGATAAGGTAATCTTAGGGGAAGACGATCCTCGAATCTTGAATTCAAAAGAGCATACAAGTGACACACCTTACTTCATGGTAATGAAAATCTTTCCCTATGGTACAGTCGAGATAAAACATGAGTCACTCGGCACTTTTAAGGTAAATCACACTCGACTCAAATCTTATGTTGATAATGAAATTGTAAGCAAGATAGAAGAGTATCAACTCTTCAAACCACCGTGAACGTACAAGCTCGAGCAAAGTCGAGCTTAGACTATAAATAAGCGCTTCTCGGGAGGCAACCCGAGCACTAACATAGTAACTTTTCTTCTATTTTGTTTTCAGTCTTTTTATACAGCAACTAACACCTTTAATGCAGGAAATTAGGACCACACGGCATGGAACACGGGCGTGCCTAAGGCCGTGTGACATCTTAAAACAGAGACACGGTCGTGCACTCAGACCGTGTACAAACAGAGTAAATTTTTCCCAAAAGCACAGGAGGTCGACAAATCCCCACGGTCGTGCAACATGGCCGTGGCAACCATGCAGTATCAACACGGGCTCACACAACGCCACACGCCCGTGTCTCCAAGCCGTGGCCAACACTGTCAAATCAGACACGGCCGTGTGACTACCTACATGACCGTGCGAAAAAGCGAACAAGTTCTCCACGACCGTGCAATATGGCCAACACGGGCTAACCCCGAGCCACACGGGCGTGTGCCTCTATTCTCCTATACGGTTCTATTTTTCTCAATTTTTTTCTTTTTTTTTAGTCTCTTTTTTATTTCAAATTTTATTTTTATTATACTTAATCCTTTTAATTCATTACAGTATTAGTATTTCTAGAACTTAGTTTATTATTTTTCTGTTATTTAAATTTCGATCTTTCATATCGGCCAAGCCCTAACGAGTAATCTCTATCAATCGAAAATTCCCATGACTAATTAATATTTTCGCAGTTTCAAAAATGAGCTCTACAGCTCATATTCAAACGGAAATGGGAACACCCTGCCACAATTGCCGACTCTTCCTCATAAATTCATCATAAATTCAGGAAGTTTCAATTCTCTCCCTATCTTATGATATTATACTTCTCTTGCTATTTATGTATCTTTGTACATTGAGGGCAATGTACATCTTAAGTGTGGGGGGGAAGCTTACTTTAAATTTCTACATTATCTGAAAAATCCCTGATTTTTTTTTTTCCTTATGCTTTGTTCTCAAATAATTCTCAGTCTCTTATTAGGAATTAATTCTGATTGATTTATGATTTCTATTGATATGTTGAGAATTAAGATATAGGTACTTGTACTTTGATTATTCAAACTTTAAAACATTAGGGAATCAAGCATGATAAGTTGAAATTTTTGAGAACCCCCAATTTTTGCATAAGTTATTTTCCCTAATTCTAAGTATTATCTTGAGATTTGAAATTCACAGGATTGACATCAAAAGCCATAATTCTGGTGAGATCTTGAGCCCTTTTTGAGCATACATTCTTTCATGCTCACTTTTATTATTGCTTTGAGTGAGTCAATACTGAATTGTTATTCTAGAACTTGTTCGATTATACATGTCGAGACCACATCATTGATTTGATATACCGAAATGATAAAGGCACTTAGGATTTAACCCACTTACTCCATAAAAAGCCTACCTCCATGAATTAACCCCTAGTAAACCCCATTGAGCCTAAACAACCTTTTCCTTGACTTACCCTCTAATTATTAACCAATAACCCATTTTTGTTGAATTTTATTCAATTATTTTGACCCCTATTTTTGTCAAGATTTGAAGTGATTTTTCATCTAGCTTTACTCTTTTCTCCATTTTTAAATTTTCAAGTTATTTAGTTTGAATTGTTCCTAAAAAAAAAAGTACATACAGTAAAATTCGATTGTAAATTGTAAATAGTTCGATAAATTTTTGCATATTTCTATTTTAAGGCTACCAAGGCAGAAATGATAGTATCATAAGAATTAGCTGAGAAATATGTTCCATTGATAGAGATTTTTTCTAGCTAGATAATTTTTCAGTTCAATCTCGATTCTAACCTTCTTTTTGCAGCCTGTGACAACACCCCTAACCAAGACCCGTTACAACCATTAAAAGACCTTTTGATCAATGTATCATATCAAACTATAGTGGTGGAGATTTGATTTTCTTGCAAGCTTACGGTAATAACTTTTCATGTTGATTAAAGAGTGCTTAAATTTTGAACCCTAAACACTTCGAGTGGATAGAGTGAACCTTTAGTGAGGATGTCAACTCCTGTTAATTAAGATGGAGAGATAACTACTTAGAAGGAAGGAAGAGACTTATGTTTTCAATGATAAAATTCTAAACTTAGAGTGATTGAGTCTTTAATGTTCTTCTGATTGAATTACTCATTGTATGATTACCTGTGGACTAGTTTGAAACATTATTGATAAAGATTGTAGGTTGAGAGGAATAATTCTTATTTAGGGATTGAGATTTTGCTTGAGGACAAGCAAAGGTTTAAGTGTGGGGGTATTTGATAAACGCTAATTTATACATATTTTTACCTCATGTTTAGCCTATATTTTGGATGAATTATTATCAATTTAGTGAGAATTGGTGCTCTTAATCCTTATTTTTCATATCTTATACTCAGGAGAGCATAGGGAAGAGAAAAGAATAGGAAATGGACTGAAAATGAGGAAAATGGGCCAAAAATGACATAACAAACGGCCGTGCCACACGGCCGTGCCACATGAAGATCATACGGTCCAGCTCTCGACAAGCACGGGCAGGCCACACGGCCGTGCCAAATCGCACGGCCTTTATCGAAGTCACACGGGCGTGGCACACGGGCGTGTTCTAGTCGTGAGGAAGAGGAATTTCACTCGAATTGGGATACTTAGAGGCTAAGAAAGGCTCCCCAAAGCTCTATACAAAGACCCTAGGAGGCAACTCTTAGAGTGTGCTTATTTCCCCCAAAAGGGAAGTATTCTTTGCTGCCAACACAGAGAGTGGAAGTAGGGATTACTCGCAGGGAAGCTGATTGATTCATCCCAGAAGCCGAAATTCTACAGCAATATAGAGGATCTCCCTAAATTCCTTTAGAGGTTTTCGGGTTCTTTTATGTTTTGTTATTTTATTTCTTATGAGATGTTTTCTTTCTTTATTATGAACTAAACCCCTCAAATACTTGAGGGGGATGAAACCTAAGACGAATCTTGTTATTATTTATTCTTGAGTTATATGATAAATAATTGAATTGTTCTTAATTATGTGTTCTTCATTATTGATTTAATAGTCCTAGGTATTATTTCAAGAATTGGATGTGCTTAGAGCAGAGGAGCAAAAGTCCCTGTGATAAGAGTAGATCTACCATAATTAAGCGGAGTTGCATGCAACCCTAGACATAGGGCGACATAAATCTACCGGATTAGGGTCAAACCTAATATGGGGAACCATAGATCGAATTAATGCAACCTAAGGAGTTAATTAATAAGGGAACTTTAATTAACAACCTAGGCCTAGTTGCTCTACGCCTCGACGGAGGGTTTAGCATAAATTAGGGATCTCTACGGATCAAGTCAAGTGAATAAACCGTTTAGCTCAAAAACCAATAACAAGTTAAGTCTAGGTGGATCCCCCCTTAAGTATTGTCCTTATCAATTAGCTTTTCCCTAAAAAGTCTTCCCAATTTTACTCTTTGTGCTTTTCTTAGTTAGTTTTAGAATTAGTTTAAACAAACCCCTCTTTCATTTTTAGGTTAAATAATAGAAAGAAAGTGAGTAATAGTACTTTCGGTTCCCTTGGGTACGATACTCGATCTTATCACTAGACTATACTACTGTCGATAGGTGCGCTTGCCTTAAAAACGTCGTGATATTAGTCAATTTAGGTTTGATCAAGTTCTTTATAAATTTTATTACTTAAGTATTGCGAACGCATACATCAAGGTGCAATGCTCATGGATGGCACAATGAATGCTTGAAGAAACATCTCTTTTAGACATCCCATATGCATGAATGAACAACATTTAATTAGGTGCATGCATGACTAGATTCAAGGTGTTTACAAGTTCATGTATTTGTCAAATACATGAATGCACAAAATACATGAATGTTTGGGTTCAAATGCACATTTGGTTACATGGATGAAGAAGATTCATGCATGAATGTATCTAAAAGATCCATTCCCTTTGGATGGCACACATTCATGCATGGAAGGAAATTAATGCAAGTTCATGTACGGCTTGGTGCAATGTATGAAGAGGTGTATGTAGAATTGAGGTTTAATGGACGGCATTTAAGGGAGTACATGTATTGGAGACGTTCATGCAAGTAGGGGCTACTTAATGTTCATGTTTTTGAAGGTTCATGGACCGAATTTATGAAGGAACATACATTAGGACGTTTCATGCATGATCCATGCATTTTCAAGCTAACCATTCAAGAATTCAAGGTGCATTAAAGCTTCATTCGGCCAAGGGGGATGATGGAACATTAAAGGGCTGCACATTCATGAAATTAAGGCCTTTCTTCAAAGCTAAGTATGCATGAATACATAAAGTGAAGCAACATGATGATTCAGCCAATTCATGCACCATCTTCAAGCATAAACCGAATTTTAATGCTTTTGTGTGAACATGTTAAATACAAGTGTGAACAGAATTTAAGTTAGTATGAACACATTGAGATGCTGAAATTCAATAGGCATTTTAGGCCTATAAGTAGAGATTTGTAAACTTTGTAAAACAGACTTTGACATTTTATTTGAATGAACTTTGTTTCAGTGAGGTTTACTTCCTCTCTTATCTCGTACGAGTCTCGAGTGACTTATCTAGCATGCTAGTGGCGTCAACCCGAACTTGTTTTTAGAACTTATCACCATCATTTGGTGTGGCGTTCTCCTATTCTTCTACATTCCATCCAACCACCTTAAACGATATAAGATTTGGGGCGATGCTCATTATAGCATCGAATCTTTCTTGAAGTTTAAGTTCGTTATTCCATAACCTCCAATATCAATTTATCTATATTTCTTTCTTTTAAAAACCAAACTTATTATACCCTTTCGAACTTAACCTATTTGAACCCTTTTTGAAACCTTCCGTTCCAATTTTAGCCTAAATTTCCATCCGTTTTAAAATTCGAACAATTCTTCTCGTCGACGATCGGGCAACTATGTGAATTCGACTCAATCACCCGAGCCGGATCGCATCACACTTTCGACTATCAAGTTACCAATTGGGTGTTTTCATTAAAACGTTTTCAATTATGACATGTATAGGGACTTGGCCATTTTGTGTGTATGTCCTAATGATATGGCTAAATAAGAACATGTGTTGATGTTATGTATACCTACATGAGGTTTAATGCAAAGAAATTATGAAACAGTAAAAGTTGGTTATGAAACAGTTTTGGGACAACAGCAGTGATGTGAAATTTAAAAATCACTAAAAATTATAGAAATGGAATTAAATGGTGAATGAGATATAGAATTAAAGCTTATTGAGTCTATTTTCATAAAAAAGAAACAGAGAAAGCAAATGAAGTCTATATTCTGAGATATTTAAATTCTTGTGAGACTAGTTAAGAATGACTTTGTGATCCCCTTTTGTGATTTTAGAAATTTACTACAAGAAGAATTAAGGGTTATAATTCATATGTCTTGTAACATCCCAAAATAGGGCCTAATCGGAATAATGGTTTCGTAACCACAAATCTGAGAAAGAAATAATTATTTTATAATTATTTTGAGGTCTATATTATGATTGCATGATGGTGTGAAAATTTCGTGAAGAAATTCTATGCGTAAAGTGCTTAATTTAAAATTAGGGACTAAATCGAATAAGTTGCAAAACTTGCATTCTAGAAGTTTCTAGTGTGAAACTGCTTTGAAATATTAATTAGGAGGTCTTAAATAGTAATTTGGCCAATTTTAAGTTCATGGACAAATTTTGGACATGGATGGAATTTTTGAAAGTTTAGTAAGGAGAGGCATTTTGGTCATTTGGATATTAACATGAAATAAAAAGGGAAAAATAACACAAAATTGATCATCTTCTTCATTACCACGAAATTTCAAGGGTTCTCCATAGCTAGGGTTTTTTCAAGCTTCCAAGCTCCATAATCAAGAAGAACGAAATTCAGGAGTAGATCGGGGAAAAGAAAAAGTAAAGGACTAAATTGTAAAGTTTAGTCACATTTGGTATCGAGGTAAGTTTACGGTAAATAAATGCAATATTCTGTTATTTTACATTACTATTGTCATTTTCCAGCATTTATATATTCATTTTATGAAAATAATCAAGTTGAATATAAGGTGATATGACAGAAAAAAGTAGTAGAAAGTCCCGATTGAACCTTAGGAATGTTAGGATACGAAATGTCATGACATTAGGGGTCGACAGGACAGGACAGGACAAAAATGAGCCATGTAAGTCCGTACTAGATATACGGCTTTGGAGACAGGATTGAGCCATGTAAGTCCATATTAGATATATGGCATTGGAGACAGGAATGATTCATGTAAGTCCATGTCAAGGACATGGCATTGGCAGGATATTGTTAGACAGGAACGACCCTAGTATCCTTAGTATTCCGAGTGGTTCAACGGGCCATTATTCAAGTAAATGTACAGTGAATTATCAGCAAAGTAAAGGTAGATTATAATCATGAATAATGAAAGGTCAGGTAAGAAAGAAGGTAAGTGAAGAAGGAGAAGGCAGAAAATGAGATGTAAAGAAAGCTTATAATGCTAATTGATAGTTTGCATACTTATCCCATATGATGAATGTTGTAATTTATTTGCTTGTAAACTTACTAAGCCTAGTGCTTACCGTCTTTATTTCTTTCTTCTTATAGTTCTTACAAAGCCATTCGGGGATCAAAGGAAACGTCGGAGATCCGATCACACTATCGAGGAATCCTATTGGTATAGTTAGACATTTCTTTTCGTGTGTGGCATGTATAGGGACTTGGCTTCTTTTGATATGGATGTCTTATGACATGTGCAATGAATGGGATGTAAATACTTGATAGTGAATAGCTAATGAAATGGCTAATGATATACAAGTATGGTAGTATGTATGCTTGAGTGATAACTATCACATGGAAATTAAGGAAAAATGTGAAAGTAGCTTAAAAATAGAACATTGTAACAGCAGTAATGTGAGTTTGAAAAATCACTAAAAATAATAGAAACATGGTTTGATGGTCAATAATATATGAAATTAAAGCTTATTGTGTCTATTTTCATATGGAACAAACAAAACAGGTAAAGGTATTGTATTTTATGAGATATTTTAGTTTTGGTAAAATAGGGCTAGAGCGATTTTTGGATCCCCTGTTCCAACTTTAGAAATTCACCATAAATTGTAAAAAAATAATTAGGAGGATTACTTTATATTTTCAGAATCCTTATTGAGTCTTGTTTTAATAGAAACAAACGATATAGTCATATGAATTTTTTACAGGTAGAAAAGTGGTTCGTAATAAGTAGAGGTCAGTGGAGTTGAGTTCTGAAATAGGGGAGGATTTAACTAATAAACTGTACTAATTGGGCCAGCCAAAAATTCTAGAAAAAAATTAGCAGATAGATACATGAGTCTAGATTCAGGGAAAATTTACAGATCTTTATTTGAGTTTTGTAACTCAAGATATGATTTTTCAAGCGACCATGACGCAAATAAACTGCTTATTCCGAAAATCAATATAGATAATGTAAAGTTGTTTAAAATGGTAAATTATGTGTAGTAACACTTCAAGCTCGACTCCGGCGACGGTCCCGGGCATGGGGGCTTTACATTTATTGGTATTAGAGTAGGTTTAGTCGGTTCTCGGAATAGTTAGCACGAGTAAGAGTCTAGCTATACATGCCATACTTATATTTTGATAGTGTGACGACTCCTGACGATTTTTAAATATTTTGTTTTATTGTAATGGATCCCGAACGAGCTGGTGATGATGATATGGAAAGTAATGCGCCTGCTCCTACGGAAGGGGCAGTGCCATCTGAGAATAGGCCAGTAACAGTTGATCAGGGAGGAGTGACTCGAGAAGCTCTCTTCCAAGCTTTGAATGATTGGTTTGCCAAGTTCGTTCGTATGAATCCGGTAGTCAGACCTCCACCCCCTCATGATTTTCAGGCTACCCATGTAGCTCAAGCTTCCCCAGTCACAGGTACAGTGATAAGAGAAAAGCCACCAGTTGAAAAAAAATCAGGAAGTATGAGGCAAAAGAGTTTCGAGCAACAAAAGACGATGACGCAAAAAGAGCAGAATTTTGGCTAGAAAATACTATCAGAGTCTTGGACGAATTATCTTGTACACCTGAGGAATGTATGAAATGTGTAGTATCACTTCTTAGAGATTTGGCCTATCACTGGTGGAAGACACTAGTATCAGTTGTACCGAAAGAGAGGGTCACTTGGGACTTCTTTTAGGAGGAATTCCGTAAAAAGTACATTAGCCAGAGGTTTATTGATCAGAAGAGAAAAGAGTTCTTAGAGCTGAAACAAGGTAATATGACAGTGACTGATTATGAGCGTGAATTTGTTAGACTTAGTAAATATGCTCGAGAATGTGTGTCCACAGAGGCTATTATGTGTAAAAGGTTTGAGGATGGGTTAAATGATGATATCCGACTATCAGTGGGTGTTCTGGAAATAAAAGAGTTCGTCATTTTAGTTGAGAGCCTGTAAAGTGGAGGAGTTGTTAAAAAGAAAAGATAAAACTGAAACAGAGACGCGAGATACGAAGAAAAGACAGATGAGCAGATCATTTCAGGCTACATCCAAGAGGCCCAAAGAGTTTTCTACCAGATCTAGCTTTTCGGCAGGGCAATCTAGTCAGAATAGAGGTAGCAGATTTAAAGATCCGAAAGCTCAAACCACTTCGACCGCAAGTGTGGGTAATGTTAGATCGGGTAGATCGGGATGTCCACGATGTGGTAGACTTTATTACGGTCCTTGTCGAGTAGGTGAAAATGTTTGTTATATGTGTGGTGCTCCGGATCATTTTGTACGAGAGTGTCCGGAGGTGGCTAACCGAGAAGTAACACAGAGTGCTAGATCCGAAAATGCTCCTACTAGAGGCAGATCACCGAGACAACTAGGAGTAGGAGCAAGTAACAGAGGCACCTCTAGAGATTCGACGGTGAGACCAGATGCTAGAGCCCCTGCAAGGACTTATGCTATCGTGCTCGCGAAGAGGCATCCTCCCCCGATGTAATTACGGGTACATTTTCTTTACATGACATTAATGTCGTTGCTTTAATTGATCCGGGTTCGACCCATTCCTATGTTTGTGTGAAACTGATGTCTAAAATGAGTATGCCTATAGAATCCACAGAATTTGTGATAAAAGTATCGAATCCACTAGGCAAGTGTGTATTGATAGATAAAGTATGTAGAAATTGCCCCTTAATGATTAGAGGTCACTATTTTTCGGCCGATCTCATGTTATTGCCGTTTGATGAGTTTGATGTTATTCTGGGTATGGATTGGTTGACGGCACATGATGTGATAGTGAATTGTGGAAGGAAATTCATTGAGTTAAAATGTGAAAATGGTGAGATTTTTCGAGTTAATTCAGATAAGTCAGATGGTTCATTTGCTATGATTTCTGTTATGACAGCTCAGAAATATTTGAGAAAGGGGTATGAGGCTTATCTTGCTTTTGTATTGAATACTAAAGATTCAGAATTGAAAGTTGAATTAGTGCCCGTAGTGTGCGAGTATCCAGATGTATTTCCGAAAGAATTACCAAGTTTGCCTCCTGTTAGAGAAGTTGAGTTTGGTATTGAGTTAATTCCAGGTACCACACCTATTTCTATTACTCCTTATAGAATGGCCCCGTCGGAATTGAAAGAATTGAAAGCTCAACTGCAAGAATTAATTGATAAAGGTTTTGTAAGACCCAGTAGTTCGCCATGGGGTGCACCAGTGTTATTTGTGAAAAAGAAAGATGGTTCAATGAGATTGTGCATAGATTATCGGCAACTTAACAAGGTAACTATCAAGAACAAATATCCACTGCCCAGAATTGATGATTTGTTTGATCAATTAAAGGGAGCCACCGTGTTTTCCAAGATAGATTTGAGATCCGGATACTATCAGATGCAAGTTAAGGAGTTAGATGTTCCGAAGACTGCATTCCGAACTAGGTACGGTTATTATGAGTTTCTTGTGATGCCGTTTGGCTTAACTAATGCTCCTGCCATTTTTATGGACGTAATGAACCGAATATTTAGACCGTATTTGGACAAGTTTGTAGTTGTGTTCATTGATGATATTTTGATTTATTCTCCTGATGAGACTGAACATAAAGAGCATTTGAGAACAGTTTTACATATTCTGAGAGATAATCAGTTGTATGCTAAGTTCAGTAAAAGTGAGTTTTGGCTCCGAGAAGTTGGATTCCTTGGACATATTGTTTCAGGTGAAGGTATTAGAGTTTATCCAAGCAAAATTTCAGCCATTGTCGATTGGAAGCCTCCTAGGAACGTTTCAGAGGTCAGAAGCTTTCTTGGTTTAGCTGGTTATTATAGACGATTTGTGGAGGGATTCTCTATGATAGCTACCCCGTTGACGAGATTGTTGCGGAAGGATGTCAAGTTCGAATGGACTGAGAAGTGCCAGCAGAGTTTTGACAAGTTAAAGGTATTGTTGACTGAAGGTCCCATCTTAGTACAGCCAGAACCGGGTAAAGAATTTGTGATGCGTCTTTGAATAGGCTCGGTTTTGTACTCATGCAGGAAGGAAAGGTGATTGCTTATGCCTCTAGACAATTGAAACCACATGAGAAAAATTATCCGATGCATGATTTGGAGTTAGTTGCTATTGTATTTGCATTGAAGATTTGGAGACATTATTTGTATGGTGAACGGTGCCGGATATTCACCGATCATAAAAGTTTGAAATACTTGATGACTCAAAAAGATTTGAACCTGAGGCAAAGAAGATGGCTAAAGTTGATTAAAGATTATGAGCTAGTGATTGATTATCACCCAGGTAAGGCAAATGTAGTTGCTGATGCTTTAAGCAGAAAAATTTTATTTACATTGCGAGCTTTGAATACCAATTTGGCCATGTCGGATGATGGTTCTATTCTAGCTGAATTGAGAACTAAACCAGTATTTCTTGAAGAAATTTGTGAAGCTCAGAAAGATGATAGTGATTTACAAGCTAAAAGAGTTCAATGTGAGTCAGACATAGAATCAGATTTCCAGATTGGTTCTAATGGTTGTTTGATGTTTAGAGACAGAATATGTGTACCAAAGAATGATGAGCTTATTCGGAAGATCTTACAGGAAGCACATAGCAGTTCTTTGTCTATTCATCCGGGTAGTACAAAGATGTATAATGATTTGAAGAAATCGTACTGGTGGGTAGGAATGAAAAGAGATTTTCAAAGTTTGTTTCCAGATGCTTGATTTGTCAACAGGTAAAGGCCGAACACCAGGTACCCTTGGGATTATTGCAGCCTGTGCTAGTTCCGGAGTGGAAATGGGCAGAGTTACTATGGATTTTGTGACCGGATTACCGTTAATGCCGAAAAAGAAAGATGCAGTATGGGTTGTGATTGATAAGCTAACTAAGTTGGCTCATTTTATTCCAGTCTATATAGATTATTCACTTGACAAGTTGGCCGAGTTATACATTTCAGAGATAGTTAGACTACATGGAGTGCCATTATCGATCATTTCAGACAGAGATCCGAGATTTACTTCACGGTTTTAGAAGAAGCTACAAGAAGCTTTGGGCACCAAGTTGAGTTTTAGTACGGCTTTTCATCCCCAAACCGACGGTCAATCAGAGAGAGTTATCCAGGTACTTGAAGATATGCTTAGATGTTGTATATTGGAATTTCAAGGCAGTTGGGAAAAATATTTACCATTGGTAGAGTTTGCTTATAATAATAGTTACCAGTCGAGTTTGAAGATGGCACCTTACGAAGCTTTATATAGACGTAAATACCGTACACCTTTATATTGGACAGAGCTTAAAGAAAATCAAATTTACGGGGTTAATCTAGTTAAAGAAATAGAAGAAAAAGTGAAAGTTATCAGAGATTTTTGAAAGCAGCTTCAGACAGGCAGAAGTCATATGCAGATTTAAAAAGAAAAGAGATCGAATATCAGGTTGGCGACATGGTATTCTTGAAAGTATCCCCGTGGAAGAAAGTTCTCAGATTTGGCAGGAAAGGCAAGTTAAGTCCTCGTTTTATTGGACTGTTTGAAGTGATTGAGAGAGTTGGACCATTAGCATATCGATTAGCTTTGCCGACTAAGTTAGAAAAGATTCATAACGTGTTCCATGTGTCAATGTTATGACGTTATCGATCAGATCCGTCACATATGATTTCTCCGACAGAGGTTGAAATTCAGCCAGATATGACTTATGATGAAGAACCGGTAAAAATTCTAGCTCGTGAGATAAAACAATTAAGAATAAAAGTATTGCTCTTGTAAAAGTCTTGTGGAATAGACATGGGGTGGATGAGGCTACATGGGAACTCGAAGAGGCCATGCGAAAACAGTACCCAAACCTCTTCACAGGTAAGATTTTCGGGGACGAAAATCCCTAAATGGGGGAGAATGTAACATCCCAAAATAGGGCCTAATCGGAATAGTGGTTTCGTAACCACAAATCTGAGATAGAAATAATTATTTTATAATTATTTTGAGGTCTATATTATGATTGCATGATGGTGTGAAAATTCGTGAAGAAATTCTATGCGTAAAGTGCTTAATTTAAAATTAGGGACTAAATCGAATAAGTTGCAAAACTTGCATTCTAGAAGTTTCTAGTGTGAAATTACTTTGAAATATTAATTAGGAGGTCTTAAATAGTAATTTGGCCAATTTTAAGTTCATGAACAAATTTTGGACATGGATGGAATTTTTGAAAGTTTAGTAAGGAGGGGCATTTTGGTCATTTGGATATTAACATGAAATAAAAAGGGAAAAATAACACAAAATTGATCATCTTCTTCATTACCACGAAATTTCAAGGGTTCTCCATAGCTAGGGTTTGTTTCAAGCTTCCAAGCTCCATAATCAAGAAGAACGAAATTCGGGAGTAGATCGGGAAAAAGAAAAAGTAAAGGACTAAATTGTAAAGTTTAGTCACATTTGGTATCGAGGTAAGTTTACGGTAAATAAATGCAATATTCTGTTATTTTACATTACTATTGTCATTTTCCAGCATTTATATATTCATTTTATGAAAATAATCAAGTTGAATATAAGGTGATATGACAGAAAAAAGTAGTAGAAAGTCCCGATTGAACCTTAGGAATGTTAGGATACGAAATGTCATGACATTAGGGGTCGACAGGACAGGACAGGACAAAAATGAGCCATGTAAGTCCGTACTAGATATACGGCTTTGGAGACAGGATTGAGCCATGTAAGTCCATATTAGATATATGGCATTGGAGACAAGAATAATTCATGTAAGTCCATGTCAAGGACATGGCATTGGCAGGATATTGTTAGACAGGAACGACCCTAGAATCCTTAGTATTCCGAGTGGTTCAACAGGCCATTATTCAAGTAAATGTATAGTGAATTATCAGCAAAGGAAAGGTAGATTGTAATCATGAATAATGAAAGGTCAGGTAAGAAAGAAGGTAAGTGAAGAAGAAGTAGGCAGAAAATGAGATGTAAAGAAAGCTTATAATGCTAATTGATAGTTTGCATACTTATCCCATATGATGAATGTTATAATTTATTTGCTTGTAAACTTACTAAGCCTAGTGCTTACCCTCTTTATTTCTTTCTTCTTATAGTTCTTGCCAAGCCACTCGGGGATCAAAGGAAACGTCGGAGATCCAATCACACTATCGAGGAATCCTATCGGTATAGTTAGACGTTTCTTTTCGTGTGTGGCATGTATAAGGACTTGGCTTCTTTTGATATGGATGTCTTATGACATGTGCAATGAATGGGATGTAAATACTTGATAGTGAATAGCTAATGAAATGGCTAATGATATACAAGTATGATAGTATGTATGGTTGAGTGATAACTATCACATGGAAATTAAGGAAAAATGTGAAAGTAGCTTAAAAACAGAACATTGTAACAGCAGTGATGTGAGTTTGAAAAATCACTAAAAATAATAGAAACATGGTTTGATGGTGAATAATATATGAAATTAAATCTTATTGTGTCTATTTTCATATGGAATAAACAAAACAAGTGAAGGTATTGTATTTTATGAGATATTTTAGTTTTAGTAAAACAGGGCCAGAGCGATTTCTGGATCCCCTGTTCCAACTTTGGAAATTCACCATAAATTGTACAAAAATAATTAGGAGGATTACTTTATATGTTCAGAATTCTTATTGAGTGTAGTTTTAATAGAAACAAACGGCATAGTCATATAAATTTTTTACATGGAGAAAAGTGGTTCGTAATAAGTAGAGGTCAGTGGAGTTGAGTTCTGAAATAGGGGCAACTTTAACTAATAAACTGTACTAATCGGACCAGCCAAAAATTCTAGAAAAAAATTACCAGATAGATACATGAGTCTAGATTCAGGAAAAATTTACGGATTGATTTTGAGTTTCATAACTCGAGATATGATTTTTCAAGCGACCATGATGCAGATAAACTGCTTATTCCGAAAATCAATATAGATAATGTAAAGTTGTTTAAAATGGTAAATTATGTGTAGTAACACTTCAAGCTCGACTCCGGCGACGGTCTCGGGCGTGGGGGCGTTACATGTCTAGATTCCTTAATGAGTCTATTTTCATTAGAAATGAGCCGGAACATTAAATGAAAATTGTACTATGAGATAATTGATTTTCAGTGAGGAAATGTCAGAACCGTTGGACTGTGTAACAGGGGAGAGTTTAACTAATAAACTGTACAATTTGGCCACACCAAAAATTCTGGAAAAATTATAGTAAAAAGATATATGAGTCTAGTTTCAGGAAAAATTTACATATTTAAATTTCAAGCTTCGTAATTTCAGTTATAATTAATTTAGTGACTATGACGCAGGTAGACAGTTTTATCATGAATAGTGAAATAATTTATTTTGTTTTGTTTAAGTAATCGAAAAGTTTTTAATGTTCTCAATTTGGTCCTGAACCATTTTAGTTGCTTAATTAGGACCTTGAGGGCCCATTTAGGGACATATTGGATGGATGTGAGTGAATAAATTTAAAAAAAGAAAAAAAGAAAAAAGAAAAAAATTTATGCCCAAACTAGTAAGTTAAGTCTGGTAACGCCTCGTGCTTGATTCCGGCGACGATATCGGGTAAGGGTTGTAACATTATCTATAAACAACCTTTCATTTTCTACCATAAATTTTAAATTTTTAGCATATTCATCCATGGAAAAACTTCTACACATTGATAACCTTTTCAAACTAATCCCTAAAGTAGATAAATTAAACTATCTTGATCTCAAAAATATAAAAATTACTAAAAACGGGAAAAGATTACTTACCCACTTAAGCCAAGAAAGCTTGCTTTCTCTTTCCTAGGGTTTCCATAGAATTTTTAGGGAAGAAGATGATATAAAATGATGAGATATTATATTTTTATTATTATCATCTTTAATTATCTTTCTTTCCAATTTTATCCTATATTTTTTCTATTTTTCCATGGATGAATCACCAAAAATATCTACTAACTTTTCTTTAATGGTCTAACTACTATATTAGGACCTCAAATTTTGAATTCCATAGCTATTTAATCCTTCTAGATACTACAATTCAAGTTTTGCATTTTATGCAATTTGGTCCTTTCCATAATTAAACACATAATCGGTAAAATTTTCTTATCAGAATTTTCATATAACATTCCTATCATAATGCAGACCATGCAATAATATTAAAATAAATTTTCTTTCTGGCTTGGATTGTGGTCCCGAAACTACTGTTCTGATTTCACTGAAAATGGGCTGTTACATGTTGAACAAGATTTTTAAGTTGATATGGTAAGTGTTTATATGTGGTTGTGATATCATGAATGGTAGTTTTGAACCAGGCATATTTTAGGTAAGTTTTGGGTCACACAGCTTGCCACACGGTCGTGGGTCATACACTGTTAGTTGACATGGCTGTGTGACACTGGATTTTTTATGGCAATTAAGTTACATGGTCCTAATAAGTTACACGGCCCAGCCACACTGTTGTGTGACATTTTTATTGAAATTTTACACTTTGACTCCCACGGCATCAATGAGTTACACGACCTAGATACACGGCCGTGTGAGTCAAAGCCACACAATCTTAGCCTATTACATGACCTGGTTATACGACCATGTAAACCATGTTTTACACTTTTGTCATTCTTTCCTAAAATGTTTCAATTCAGTCCTTGATTATTTCCGGGTTGATTTTAAAGCTTTCGTAAGCTCGATTTCAGCTCAAATTTGTATGCAAAACATGTTTGTTTGAACGATTGAGATATAATGAATGTTTTGTTGAATATTTTATTTAAATTCGCATGTTCCTGTTCTGTTTATTACTATTGCATCCAGTAATCCGATTTCAACGATGGGGATAGGAGAGAGGTATTACAAGGTAATTCGAGACGGTATCAATAATAATCTAAGTCAAGTCGCTTCCAATAAGTCCAATCTCCTTAGCTTTTTCAAACAAACGGATTGTCATTAGTAATGGTGATTGAAGAACAATGTAACCTTGAGATTGAAGGTTGAATAGCTTCATCAACTAATCTTAGACAACTTTATTTGGATTAGAAAGTGAAGAAATTGGTGGAAGAACTAATCCATATTTGATTTTTGAACCAACATTTCAAAGAACCTCAGAAGCTAACCTAATGGAATCACCTCATATATAGTTTTTGAGGTTAGCTAGAAATATGATTTTTGTTCCTTAATAGGTTTTTTGGATTAAAATATATTTTGTTCTAATTTGGGTACAATTTCCTCAAAATATGTAAGTAATATTATATTTTATACTTTCGTAATATATAATAAACATTTAACTATATTTATATTTAATTATATGTGCTTGATGATTAAATTGATAAAATATGTAATTATTGATAAATAAATGTATTATTATACCAGTTAGAAAAAAGATCACATTATCATTTTCGTTATCCATTTAACAAAGAATGACTAAGATAGAAATAATCTAAATATTAGTGATGAAATTAAAAATTTTATAATTTGGTGACCAAAATAAAAATAGACTAATAATTAAGTGAATAATAGTATAGTTTACCCAAGTGGGTGGGTATACTTAAACATATTCTATCACACAACGCCACTGTTATAATTTATATATTAAAACCAAAAATAGAAGGGTTACAGAAATTCCTCCACTCTATCTCTATATTGCACGTAAACAAAGCCACAAGCCAAGAATGATTTGCCCGCCACCATAGTATATATAACATGAACCTATGGTTGCCACTCTCGATATGGTTACCTTTTCTAGCTCTTACCGTTAGCAGGAGATGAAGAAGCATCTTCAACAAGATGCCGTGAAAGCATATATGGAGTGGTAAAACATATAAAAACTTTACGGTGCAGATAATAACAGTTGAGAAAGGTTCATTTGATTGTCAAGGCGCTGTGAGGAACCTGGTTTGCCATAATCCTCTCACGCTGTTGTTGTCTAGGACAGTCTCCTTCCATCATTTTATCCGAAAGTGAACCAGAGGTAGAGAAAAGAAACCTTTTATGGTGAGGATAGCATCCATTGGCATTAGAGAATGCCTGCTGCTGATTATTTGTTCCCTGGAGTAGAGATTCTTTCGATTCCCTATGCCCAACAGATGAAAGATTGGAACTAGCACTGTCACTGCCTCGATTGGGTACGGCATTCGAAGCATCAGTACCAAGCTTTTTCGTGTTCAAGAAACGGCCTCCACATCCTCTTGCTCTTCTCATAGCATGCAAATGCCGAGACTCATGAAGATAGGGCTGGAAAACATGGCAACAGACGAACTTGTAACACAAATATTGAGGATATAACTAATATAATTTACATTACTTGAACTCAGATTTAAGTGTTGGATAACGGTAAATTCATTTCTTCCAAGTTTTTTTATGTATTTTAAGGGGTGTCTTGGAGGATTATATCCTTGTACCTATATCTGAATATGTGTGAAACAGCTGTGTCTAAATTACTTGAGAAAAAAAGTCAGAGCAACCTTGAGCTTTATACAAATATACTGTCCTGCACGAAAAGGTTGTGTATACAACATTTTGTGTGAATTTACAAGAAAAATGCACAGAATTTACCCACTTTTAAATATAAAATAAACAAAAACTACCATCCTTCAGTAGGGAAACTGGTATTATTATTCGTATCACTCAATAAAACTAAAACTTAGTTGAATTCAGTAACCGAAGAGAAACTTTTGACACTCAATAAAACTTTTGGCCAGATACTAGACATAAACAAGAACATTTAACATGCTCTCAAAAGTCTTCTCTTGCATCAAACAATATATTCTTAAGCACCCTTATCTGCCTATATATTATTGTCTTTCATTTTGAAATCACTCGTCAAGATAGCATCAATTTTGTACTCTTTACTAATCACTCTAAAGATGCAAGTCTGTAGTGATCACTCTTTGAATACTATCAACAATTATCATATAAAAAAACATTTCCAATTTACAGAACCAATATCATTTTTCCTGCTTGTGTACAAAAGAGGCCATAACCAGGGAAATGCAAATATTAGGATTAAAATCCAAAATTTTCATCGATCCTCAAGTACCATGCGCCATTGGTCAATCAGTTGGAATTTCCCTTAAATGTCCCTCAGTGCTTAAAGCATATAATAACATAGAATTGGAAAATGGAGAAATCATGTTTCTATTCAGACAAAAAGAAACAAAATTACCTTTCGAACTTTGATCAGTTTCTTTTCCAGCTCAGCCTTTGCACGAGACTGCCTTCGTCTCAGAATGCCATGGTATTGCTTGGCATTCACATAAACAGGTTCCTCTGCCATTTCTAAAGGCAATGCCATTCTAGCAGGATTCACTCCTAGACAATGAGAATGCACCTGAAACAATATGCCAATAATGGTCTGTTAGTAAAAGTGCCAAAGACGAAAAGAAAATAACTTTATTTTAGTAATCAGAATAATTTGTTTAGGAAGTATTATATTGCAATTAAATTTATTTAATTTCCAATGAAAAAGTATAAACACGATACACATAAAAGAGGAAAGAGGGAAAATATAAGCAGAACTTGGATATAGCCATTCCAAGTCTGCACCTAGTCCTCATCAAATCTGTTAACCTTAAAGGAAGGAATAAAATGTTGCTCAACAATATAAATCCGTTGTCATTATTTTTTCTAACTTAAATATATTCTTAAAAAAAGAAAAGAAAAAGTACCATTTATATATCAGCTTTTATTTATACCAAATTTCATATATGAAAATTTTCCACTTTGCATTTCTTTGACTGATGTTTACACTTAACTTCATTTTAGATAATGATATATGGACATTCTGCTATAATACTGACAAGGCTTTTGGACACACATATGAACAAAGAAATAAAGCTACACATCTTCACAGGCAGTAACTTTCTAAGTAGTAAAAATGGTGATTTTAATCAACCATGCATACCAAAGATTGAGGTCCATAAGGAGACATTGCCCCCCTATGATACGGATCAGCATATGGATATGATGGACATTCCTGCAAAAGTGTTTTCAACTTAGAATTCCCATAACAGTAAACATCTACAACAGCTTTAGCGTAAAAGATATATCCAACCGTTTCTTATCATATGCTACACAAATTTGTATTCTCATATTTACGCGGGCATGTGTGCATTCTCCCAAGATAGAAAAAGAAATTACAATTGAGTGGCCAACAAGCTCCATTTGAGTTGGTGCTGCGACATATTCCCCCATTGATGGAGGTATAATGGGTATCGCATGCTGTAACTGTGGCTGTTCAACTATGCATTTTCCATCTTTTCATAAAAGAGAAACCTTCGTTAGCTTCGTACGATATGAACATCGTGTGCAGAAACAGACCCAATATTCACAACTCAACTCCTTTAAATCACTTATATTCAAGAATGCAGTTCAAAATCACTCTCATATAAGAGACATTGACTAGAAAACAGCATATAATTACCTGGATGTGACAATATAATGAAGGGCAATTCTTTAGTAGAACAAATTTTATGAGTCCCATCGCTTAAAGATTCACTAATTTTGGCCCCTAAACATTCACTGGGGTGTTCCGCCAGAGATAAACTTGTCATGTTTCGTCCTAAAACATCCGTTACCATGGAATCCTGCCGTGTGTTGCACCACCAAGGTTGAGAGCCTATTGTGTATGGTTTATTGTTATTTGCATTAGGTTCCGGTTGGTTTGTAACATAGGGTTTTAGTTGCATGCTTCCAAGGTCTATAATCTATAACACCGCGGCCAACTAGTTCTGTATGCAAACAAAAGAAACTTTAATCAACAAATGCAGCTAATAATGTACCGAAGAAAAACCATATCATAAAGATTATTAGAATATATATTTCATCTTAACATAATGCGATAGAATATTAATAAAAAAGATACATATACATTGCATAACATAACACGAGAAGGATATCTCACAGATCATACGGTGTAATGAAAATTTAGGATTAAGAAATAATAATATAAACAATTAAACTCTTTCCAAGCTCATTCATAAGAAAACTAACACCAAAACTTTTAGCCTCTCAACCTAAAAATTCGATTCACCTTGATATATTCACTTTGTTATTTAAATTTGACAAATGTAAAAATTTAATAATGTGATATTTTAATTACTTAAAAATTAAAAAATATTTTTTAAAATTTTAAGGAAATAATGTAATACAAACTTAAGGTATCATATCATCAAATCTTAATAAAATCTAAGTTTAATGATTAAATTTGACCTAGTTGCCAAGTTCAGGTGCTAAAGTGGAAAAAATTATAAGTACTTAAGTGGACCTAATTGATACATTGAGGGACCAAAAATTCTGTTAACCCTAAATGTAACTTTCAATTATATTTCTTGCTTTTATTCTCAATGAATCAACAAATAGTTTTAGGTTTGCAATGTTGAAATAGCACAACCTCAAATTTAAAAAATACGAGGTTGTGGAGAGTTTATACTACTATAAATAGGGGTTGTTTCTCCACCTTTAAATCATCCTAAAATTTGTTATTTTCTTTATAAGATAATTTTTCTCTCTTTTTATTTATAATTTTTCACTTGTATCTTTTACCGTGAAGTATATTTGATAGTGTCTAAAAATATTTAATATTGTTTATATTTATTTTTCAATATTTTATAAAGTATAATTAAAATGATATATTATACTATTAAATTACATACTACTCAACTCTTAACCTTGAATTTACATAAATTTATTACTATGCCTACCCTTTCATGGATACTTGAAAATAATAACAACTAAAGTATAATCTTAATTACTAATATATATGATAATTATAATTATAAAAGAAAAAAAAAAGTCACCTATGGAAAGAACTTTTCTATATATTTATCTATTAAACATGTTGTCTTCTTCATTTATGTATATATATATTTATTTGTATATATAAAGAAGAAGAAGAGCAGCAACTAAAACGAGTAGTTCCCATATAAAAGGGAAGGGAAAAAACTAATCTAAATCCAAAATAGATCACCATAATTCATAGATAAACATGAAACCAACAGATAAATCGAAACCAAAAAGAATAAGTTCATGATATTAAGTACAAACAATAAAAACCAATACATGAGAGGGAGAGTCTTTTGCCATAAAAAAAGTGGGAAAGAGAAGAGAAAGAACTTACTGAAGAAAATAAAATTCTTTGCGTTTAAAAAAGGAAGTCAAAGTGATAACATTTATCTTTCAACTTTCAAACTAAAGGAAATATATGCTACCGTGATAGAGCAACAAAACCAAATATTTTAGTTTTACTTTTTAATAACTTGTTTCCTTTTAAAATTGAGGTGTCAAAAGAGACGCCTTTTTCTTTCTCCCGCTCAAAACTTTTATCTAATACGAAGCTGCGTGAGTTAACGCGGACCAATTTTCTTCTATTAACGGCGTAATGACGTCAATGTCCCTTCTGTCATTTTTCTCTTCTTTATTTTTATACCTAATTTTCAATTTTTTCTACCCACGTCCCTTGACTATCATTTCTCTTATTTAATATCTATTCTTAACTATTTTGTTTTATCTCACATGTCATATCAACTAAAAATATGTTAAAATAAAAATCATTAAATTAAAAAGTAATATAAAGGTACTTATGTAATTTAAATTTATATGATAATTTTATATTAAATAATTTATTTTCTTAAAACAAATAATCCACTCTTCTTTTTACTATCGTTACTTTTTAAATATATATAAATTTTTTCACCCATCTCCATGGGTGTCCCAAATTCTAATTATTCATAAAATTTTTCACTGAATTAATCACATGTTAATTGGACAACATAAATGAAAATAAATCAAAATTTTTAAGAATAATAAATTTTATTGTAGAAGCATTTATATCTTTCAATAATTAAATAGTTGAAACTACAAGCTTTAAATATATTGTAAGTAGTTAAGTTGGGAGATTTATTATTTTAGGTGGAAATTCAATTATTGGTTTTTTTATATAATCTATAATATTATATATATACTATTTTTTAAATTTTTGATTGAGTTTTTGTCATGAGTCAATTAAGCACCAATTCGATCAGGGAAATTATAGAAATATCCTTCCGTAATTAAAATAAGTTATATTATTTGAGGGTACTTTAATTTTTTTCTATTTTAAAAAATACAATAAAAATATCTATGTTATGCAATTTTAACACATAACAATTGCATGATTAAAATATTTAATTTATCACTCAATCAAAGTATTATTTTGATTTTTTTTCATACATTTTAATTTTATCAAGCTCACTTTATTACCTCCATCATGTTGTTGATTGAGTTCGCGTCACAAATCATAATATTCTCGTCAATCCTAAGTTTGTATATTTATGTGTTAAAATTTCATTTTACTCTCAATTTAATCTATTTTTGTTTAATATCGTTCATATTTCATATGTTATTATAAATTACTTTCAAAGCATATATTTTATTTTTTATTGTATGTTATTATAGAAATATATTTCTGTATTTAAAATAAGTAATATTTTTTTGTAATACTTTAATCTTTTATGTTTTATTAATAAATAAATAAATAATATATATTGAGATATGAATTATATGTTTTTTTCTTATTTTTTGTATATTATAGTTTTCACCCCGTTTACGTGGATAGAATTTTTAATAAATGTAAAATCTTTTATTTTTGCTAATTTGTGACTTTACATGTCCCACCACCTTCCACAGATCAAATAACATTTAGGTGGGACCCATTGACCAGTAGTTTGTCACCACGTGGCTGAGCCAACATCTTGGCCTTCCACGTTAGCGGTTGAGACGCCGTTAGTCTGTCATGGCATTAGGTAGCAAGCGATGTGCGGTCCCCCCACTTGAATGGACTCGAAATGGAAAGGAAACGGAAAAACAAGACAAACAGAGATCTCCGTGACGGCCACCGTCGACACCCACGTGTCGCCCGGGAAACAAGGAGTGAATTATTAGCCGCCTGGGAAGCGAATGCAAGGGTGCCATGTGGAGGGTGTGTAGAAACTTTGGGAAAGTAATGAGGACAGCTCATCCATGGTCATGAAAGAGACGTCACTATTTTTCACTTCTGTTTCTTTCTTTTGTTTTTGTATGTTTGCTAAAGTACAAGAAGCCATGATCTATTTTATTTTAAGGTCCCATTATTGATGATTTAGTTCACTCCTTTTTCTTTTCTTTTACTTTTTAATTCCTTCATAAAAATACTATTTATGGCAACGAAATCTCAAAGGACGTTGGCTTATTACCATATCAATTTCAAATCCACTACTACAGAGTACCCTTAGTAGTTAAATTGCATGGAATTCACTTAACTATTAAAATATTTTTATTCTATTCATCTAATTATATGAAATTTTCAATTATTATACCTTCATTTTTTGGAGGCATTCTTCACGCATTCACCTCTCAAAGTCACTCCTTAATTAACTTTTTACGGACAACCTCTTGAACGCACCCTCAAAACCACTCCTCAACTATACACTCATGTGGGTCTCACTCAATAACCATCACTTATGATGCCAACTATCATGTCTCATCGAAAGTGGTAACAACCCGTATTTTAGTGAAATCAGAATTGAATTGAATGTTTGTATATCAGCCCGAATTTGGGTCCAGTCAGAATAGTGGTTTCGGGACCACAAACCCGACGTAAAGAAATTTATTTTTAATATATTTCTATGGTCTACAGTTTTATGAAATGATTTCCTGAAAATTTCGTTCGAAAATTGTGACGTTTGGGCACTCAATTTAGTCAAAAGGACTAAATTGTAAAAAGTGCAAAATCTGAGTTCTATAGGTTGAGGTGTCTAATTATTATGAAGTTTTAAATTGGAGGTCCTTAAATGGTAATTAGACAATTGGTTAAGTTGGTGCACAAAAATGAATTGTTTCTAAAGTTTTTCATTAAGGGCATTTTGGTCATTCGGTAATTAAATGAATTAAAAAGTCGAATTAAAAGCCACTTTTTGTCCATCTTCCTCCCATGGCTGAAATTCACAAGGAGAAACCATTACGGGTTTTTCAAGCTTCCAAGCTCGATTGTAAGTCTATTTTAGCCCCGTTTTTAATGATTTTTATGTTTTTGAGATCTTTGTTAATCTAGCTTTTCCAATGACTAATTTGAAGTATTAGCAAAGTTTAAAATTTTACCCATGTTATACATGCATGTATTTTGATGTCTAATGGTAGAAAATGATTGTTAGTTGTGTGATAAATGACTTTTGCTAAGTGATTTTCGGTGAAAATGTCAAAAAGGACCTATTTGTAAAAAGTTTGTAAAATGGGTATTAAAATGTGAATAAATAAAAATGTGAGCCACTATAAGAAAGTATAAGGTTTGGCTATGCATGAGTTTTGAATAAATTGAGTACATTTCATTTTACGAGCCTAGGGACTAAATTGTAAAAATATGAAACTTAAGGGCAAAAATGTATTTTTTGCCATAATGTGATTTTGGGCTGATTTGAATAGTATAATGATTAAATAAGTTCAATGTGATATTATAGATCAAGAAAAACGAGAATTGGATCTAGAACGGGGGAAAACAAAGTTTCAGATTAATTGACCTAATTTGTCGATACAGCAAACAAGGTAAGTTCGTATGTTAATAAATGTTATTAAATTGTGTATTAAGTGCATTATATAATTGATTGAATTGTGGAACTTAAATTAAATGTTATTGAATTGTGGAACTTAAATTAAATGTTTGAAACAAGTAAAAAAGTAATATCTATCACAATCATTTCATAACGAAAGACGAATTGACGGTAAAGACCATGGCAAGTTATGATTTCGTATAAGACCATAGCTGGGCTATGGCATCGATATATGATTCCGTGTAAGACCATATCTGGGATATGGCATCAGTATGTAAAATGTGATTCCATGTAAGACCATATTTTGGATATGGCATCGGTATGTAAAATGTGATTTTTATTGTAAGACCATATTTGGAATATGGCATCGGTATGTGAAATGTGATTACGTGCAAGACCATGTCTGGGACATGGCATCGGTATGAGATTTCGTGTAAGACCAAGTCTGGGACATGGTGTCGGTATGAGATTTCGTGTAAAACCATAGCTGAGCTATGGCATCGATATGTGATTACATGTAAGACCATATTCGGGATATGACATTGTACTATGCATACATGATTTTCCAAGCATCCTTAGTGATTTCGAATGATTCAAGGGCAAGTCAAGACAAGAATGTAAGTATTACTGAATTAAGCAAAACAGGTATGTACAAAACCTATGTAAGAATCATATGAAGGTAAATGAGTGAGCTTGTAGTGTATCATGTATATGATACGAGAAAGATTAGTGTATAAGTATGTTTCAAGCCATATTGTGTTTATTTCGCTATAATGAAATATGAATTGAAAGATATATGAGATATGAGTTATTGTTGTTTTACTATACATATGTACGACACATAGTGTGCAAAATAACATTTCACGTGATATTTCACATAATTCACCCTAGTTAAAGAAAATGTGATGAGTAATAGATTGAATGGAGTTTTACGGATATTCGATCATATGTATTCATAAATGTGAATAATTTGTTAAATATGTAGTTGATCCCTATGAGCATAGAATTGAATAAATTTATGGAAATTTTTAGTTGGCTATGGGATTGGATTCATGGTATAAAGGTGAAATCAAATAAGTTTACTTTATAGTTCATAAATGTTTAATATGTGTTTAATTGATAATATGAGTTTATTACATACGAGCTTACTAAGCTATATAGCTTACTTCATTTATTTTCCTATATTTTATAGTGTCGACAAGTTGGCTCGGGTTGGAGATCGCCGGAGCTCCTATCACACTATCAAGCTATCATGTTTATGGATGAATTGAAGTTCTTAGAGTTTATGGCATGTATAGGGACTCGGTCTTGTGGCCATATGTGTTGGCCTATGATGTTTCGTGGTTCATTTTGTATAAGGCCATTTGACATTGGCTAATGTTGGTTATTGGTATAATCATGTGATGATGTCTTTCATGAAAGTGGTAGCTTGCATGATTAAGTTGATAATTGTGTAATGTTTATGCATGGTGTTTGTGGTATGGAAATGATGAGTGGATGTCTTGATTTTGGAGGTTTTGTGGTTGTTTAATTATGTCATGTTGTGTGTTGTTGAAATGGATGCAAGTGTGTTTGTGTTTCAGGATGGCAAATGGCTTGGTAAATAGCCCTTATTTTGTCCACACCGATGGACACACAGCGTGTGTCTAGGCCATGTGTGCCGCACGGGCAGCCTCATGGGCGTGTAGTCAGGCCGTGTGTCCCCTGTATCTTGAATTTTAGCTTTGAATTGGCTACACAAGCAGAGACACGACCCTGTGTCTCAGCCGTGTAAAAGACACGGCCCCGAGACATGGGCGTGTGTCCAGGGCCTGTGAAGTCTGCACCTATTTTACGAAAATTAAATTCGCCACACGGCCTAGCACACGGGCATGTTACTTGGTCGTGTGACTTCTTTTGGTGCATGACATCATAAACAGAGATTACACAGGTTAAGGACATGGGCGTGTGTGATCACACGGGCGTGTCCCAAGCCACGCGGGAAAAAAATTTCTAAGTATTGACAAACTTTCCAAAGTTCTCAGTTTAGTCCCAAACCACTCCCAAAGTATGTTTTGGGCCTTGTAGGCCCGTAATAGGGACGTTATGAGTATGTATGAAAAGTTTTAAATTTGGATATAAATTTATGACTTGGCTTTGTATGTTTACGTGTAATTAAGCTCGGTAATACCTCGTACCCTATTCCGATGATGGTTATGGGTAAAAGGTGTTACATTTAGTGGTATTAGAGCTATGATTTAGCCAGTTCTCGGACTAACATAGTGTGTGTGAGAGTCTAGCTATACATACCATATTTAACGTGTGATAGTGAGATATTTACCGACTTCGACGAAAATTATTTTACTTAGACAGAACCGTTTACCAACCGAGCTAATTTTAATAGTGCAGAATATGGTACTTAAGTACTTGAGTGAAAATATGTTTATGGTGAATTGAAACTCATAAAGTTATGAATGAGAGTGCATGATATTTGTTATTGATGAATGTTATGTTATATGCATGTGTATGTGATAGTTAAATTTGAGGCGTTCTGACCTCACCCCCTCCTTCATCAATAAAGTGGTACAATGAAATCCGTAAGATTTAGATTGAATAAGCTCACAAGTGTAGAATCGCAGAATTTTGTAATTGAAAGATTAATACTTGATCAAATAAGAAAATAAGTCATCAAGTAAAGACAGTTTTGGAAAAGATGCTAGGTTGTTTTAAGGACCATCTGGATTTCGTAATGTCATGGTTAAAGAAAAAAAGTTAATCTCGACTAACTAACTCATTCAGGTACGATGTCTAAAATATGTATTTGTTGGAATTTCTTCCAAATTGATTTTTGTTATTGAATGGAATAATACGGGGTTAGTGATGACAAAATTAGTTAGAGAAATGATATTAAATTGTAAAGATGTCTGAGTACAACAGTTGTAATTGAATAGGTTATGATGATCTTTCTTGGGTATTTTATATATTCCTTAATCCTCAGAGATATATGTGATTTTTCATTTCCGATGAAATTCTTATTGTATGAAAACATTAGCTGAACATACTGATAGACGAAAGCATTGTTGGACTGTTTGGGTTATGATCGACATTACTGTATCTTTCTCTAGTATTCTATTCTATTGTGTTGATAGAAAAGTCGACGGCAAAATTCGTATGATGCTAGTATTCTGCTTCTACTGGTTATTGTTCTGTTGAATATACATGAAGATTATATTGCTTCTGTCACAGTTGATCTCAGTGCTTATGAATAATGTTTATTTCTAGAATTTCTCTGGGATATCATTGAGATCTTTATCATTCTATATAAGTTGTAATTTCTAGAAATTCTGTATAATATTATATTTTGAGATTTTGCTACCTCGGTTTTACTATGATTCTATGTTGTTATTTGCAAAAGATATTCTTTTGACAGAGATGACTATACCTATTATGATTACAATTTCTAGATTGATCATAGGAGTACAATGATACATAGAGGTTGTGTTTCTGCATTGGTTGCTGTTGAAACTATATTTGATTCTCTTTTGTGTTTAAAATGCATTATTAACAGTTGGGATATTATTTAATTATAAGGTTGAGATGTTGGTCTTATTATGGCATTTTGATTATTTATCTGGTGGAGATGACTTCGATATAGTTCAATGCTTCAATGATTAATAGTTGAGATGGATTTATTGTATAATCCATTCTAGTTTTCTTAGAAGGGAATTGACATTGGCAAAAGTGTGGAAGATTGAATATCAAGTTCAAAACTAGTTATCACTTCCGGATAAATCTTGGTATATGCCAATAAGTAAAGACGAAATGTGGTGTTATATATTCGTGTTATGCAGCTTTAAAAAAATCTTTGATTAGTATCTTGAAGAAATTGCAATATATTGTATGTCTGAGTTATCTTGATAACAAGAAGAAAAGTTTTCTCTGAAAGGCTATTGTATGACAACCCAGACCGATTCAGTTGTCTAGTTGATTGGGTTATTTTCTTGAAGAGTTAATTGAGTTATATGTATTTGAGTTTATTCTCGGGTACAGAAATAGATTTTGTACTTTCACGAGTAAATGGATGGATAGTCTAAATAAAGGATTCATATTCTAGAAGATATGATACAGAACTATATCTAGCGGAACGGTTGTATCTGAGAGATATCATTGTAACTTAAAGTTGTTTTAAATGTTGAAGTTTTCATCTATGCGAAGTTTGATTTGGTTTAATACAAGTTAATAAAGTCATAAACAGTTAAAAACACTATTAACAGAAGCATTAGTTCTGGTTTAGCTTGAGTTAGGTAAAGAATTGATAAATATTCAGTCATGCATCATTAAATAGTTTGAAGTGTGTTCTAGTTCAAGAATGTACATAACATGTGAATTAGAGATAACTGATAATGTGTTTGCGTTGAATAGTTAGCGACATTGATTGTTGGTGAGTATTGTAACTTTATAATGATAGCAAGAATTGAAAATAATTGATGTCAGAAAGATTCAAATTTAGACAGCAAAGGTGCCTTGAATTGTTACAAGTTTATGAGTTAGTAAATGATTATTCATCCAAGAAAAGCTATTATAATCAAGAATGTTCTAAGCAAGAAGTCTTAGTGTGCATTATAAGTGATGAGTACATGGCTGATGTTATCTAATGATAATTCGGTATTAACTAATTTAAAAGCTAAATTAATGTTTATTTGGTGAATTTGTAAAGCTCTGAAATGTGTCAGTGAATTGTAAGTTAAAAAGAGTATAACGTGAGATGACTTCTAAATTAGAGTTTCAAATTTGAAATCAATGATTGTTTGTTGCTCCAAGACAGAGTTTGTGTACTGAGAAATCTAGAGATATTTCTGACTTTATGTTAGATGTTTCATTTGTCAGCAAGATAAGGCTGATTCTCAAGTGTCTTTGGGACTGTTATAGTATGTGCTGATATCTATGAAGAAAATGGGATAGAAATTTGATGAACTTTGTATCAGAATTATTCTTATCACTGAAAAAGAAAGATGCTATATGAATTATTGTTTAATTAAGTGAATGCGATAAGGAAATTTACTTAAAGGTTTTGGAATGTAAAGTGACAGTTTATGCTTTCATTTGATTAAAGTCTCATTAAAAGAATTGTTCGACGAGTGACTTAGAGTCGGCTGCTAGTATGTCTGTGTTGAGAAATTGATGACCTCGTGTGTTTGACGAAAAACATCTGAAATTAAGACAATGTTGATGGCTTGAACTATTGAAATATTGTGAATAATTAACGATTAACCTTTGGGGAAATAAATGTAGTTGAAAATTTCTTGAATGGAAATGTAACGGCCCATTTTTAGGGTTAATTGGAATAGTGATTTCGAGACCATAATCCGAAGTTAAAATAATTATTTTATTACTTTATTAATATTTACTGTAACAGCCTGATTTAAACCCTAATCGGAATGATGGTTTTGGGGCCATGAATCTGAGTCAGAAAAATATTTTTAATACTATTTCTGTGTTAATTATGTGTGAATTATTGTGTGTGAAAATTTTTGTGCTTTAATTTCCTCGTTTGAGTGTCCGATTAAATAAAAGGACTTAATCGCGTAAAATGAAAATTTAGTAGTTAAATGTGAAAGGACTGAATTGCATGTGTCTTTATAATATGGAGCATTTATGTTGCTAATATGCCATAATTAATTAGTGTGGACGACACTAACCTTTAGTGATAATGGTTTTGTATTATAAAAAAAAGGTTAAATAGGTAAATTATTAATAATATTATAATATTAATCATTAAAAAGAACACATGCATTAGTGTTTATATTTTATTTGATCGAATATCATCAAAATAAAGAAAAAAAACAAGCTTAAGGTTCGACCATGGTGGAAGCTTGATTAAAGGTTAGTTTTTGTTCGGTTTTTAATAATTTTTACGTTTTTGAGATCGTTGCTTCAAATACTACTATACCATGCTTGAATTTTTGATTTTGATGAATATTTTGAGTTATGCCATTGATTGAGTAATTGTGTTTTGTAAAGTTTGATGATGACTTATTATAGATATATTTTGGATTAATATGTATAGGGATTTTTGATGATTTTGAGTATTTAGGGTTAATTTGCAAAAATAATAAATTGAGGGACTAGAATATAAAATAAATGAAATGTGTGGATTAGTATGAATGTGGGTAATATTCAGCCATAGCATGGTATGTGCAAATTTTGTATGTTTGTGTTTTATGCAATTTGGACTAAATTGTAAAAAGTGGAAAATGTTAGGGGTAAAATGGGAATTTACCCATTTACGTGTTCTTGGACTAAATTGAATGGAATTATATTTTAATTAGTTTATTTTGAATACGTTTAGATCAAGAACCAAAGAAATCAGATTTGGATCGGGGAAAAACTAAAGTCCTCGATTAATCGCCTTGTTCCGATTTTCATTGTTCGAGGTAAGTTTATAAGTAAATAAACGTAGTTATTTTTTAATCAATATAAGTTACATGTGCTAAATTGATATATTTGAGAATGTATAAATGATAGCCGAATATGTGTACACCTTGGAACTATGTTTACGATTCGATTCGACCGAGATACGACGTCCGGAAAGCCCCGTATGAACCCTAGGAATAGCTAGGATACATATGTCATGACATAGGAATTTCTGATATGTGTTTACGAGTAAGACCATGTCTGGGACGTTGGCATCAATATCTAACTCTGATATGTGTTTATGAGTAAGACCAAGTCTGGGACGTAGGTATCAATATCTGACTCTGATATGTGTTTACGAGTAAGACCACGTCTGGGACATTGGCATTGTACAAGTTTTCTGACTATCTGCATATCCTTTTTAATTCTGAATGGTTCAACGGGCAATGTTAAGTAAGGATCAAATGTGAAATCGAATTAAAAGGCTCAAGTATGTGTTAGTTAATATATTAAAACTAAGGTAAGTTTTGGTATTTGAAGTGAAGATATGAATCATGTTATAAAGTAGATTATTTGTATATTGAATGTAAATCTATATTAGGCCAAATGATATAAATATGTGATATTAAAGTGTGAAAAATGTGTATACATAAATGAATGTGTATATAAATATATATTTGGTTATATGATGATATTTTGACCTTGGAAGTAAATAATAACTTTGATAATGGATATATGTGTATTTCAGTCAAGTTAAAGTTGATATATAAATGTATATGTTGTAAATGATTTTGCAAGTTGAGATTATATGTGATTATGAAAGCATGAATTAGTTTGGTTAAATTGAGTTAATAATGTCATTGATTCTTTTATTTGCTTATGACTTACTAAGCTGTGATAGCTTACTTTGTGTGTATGTGTTTGTTCTCTGTTTTATAGATTTTGGAAGCTAAGTTACAGGCTCGGGGATTGTCGGTGAAGTCTATCATACTATCGACTATTTTTTGGTATTTTTATAAGTTGAATTTTGAACTTATGGCATGTATAGACTAGCTTGTGTTTTGGTTATTTTGAAGTTGTGTATATATATAATAAGCCATGTGAAAATGGCTTGTTTAATTTGTTATTTAATGACTCATGCTTTGATTAAGTGAGGTGGTTGTTAATCATGTGTTTGGTGTTTAAATAGATGAATGTGGTATTTATGAAGTGCTTAGCATGATTCATGTTATAAGGATTTATAATGTTTATGTTAGGCTTTGATTATGGTAATTCAGCCATGTCTTGCTTATATGTGAGTATTTGTAATTGGTTGATGTACATGTTATGGCTCAAATTTATTGTTTATTTTTTTAAATGAATTTGATGTTGGATTATAGGAGAAAATGTTATGAATTTAAATTATAAGCATGCCTATAGCCTTAGCCGAATTTGTGATCAAAGAATTAGTTTTGGTTATGACTTTTGTGGCTTTGCATGCTAAGCAATGGAAAAACATGTTCATATTCATTTTGGTATGCAAAAGTGATAGTTAAAATGGTCGTTATGTTTTATGCATATTGAATGTGGTATTCAAGTAAGGTTGATTGATATGATATATGTGTGAGTTATGTTTGAGATCATGGATGGATATATTTTATATTCGGTAATTGAGATTGAATTTGGGTTGATATGCAATAGGTGATAGTTGTTTATTGTTTTGATATACATGATGTGGTTAATTGGATTTGTAACACCCCAAACCCGGCCTAGACGTTAGGGCCGAATCTGGCGAGTCAGATTAAAGTGTAAACCATGTTTTCATTGAAAACCCTTTTTACTCTTTAAAAACTTCTTGCCATTTAAAACTTGTGTAAAAAACCACAGTTTACGTTAATCTATTTTGAGAACGAGGTTCATTAGAAAGTTATTCCTTTTGAAAATATTGGTTGTTGTGGACTCTTAATTAAAAATTGTTGATTTACAAAAACGTGATGTTTAAAAATTAAGTCGCAAAACCATTTCGAAAATGTTGCGGAAACGTAGTGATTTGGAAACCGTTATCTTTTGAAAACACGTCTTTTTCCTACATCTAGCAGTTTGTATCAAAGCAAATTAAAATCCCAAAATTAAAAATAAAATCTGAGAGGCCTTATTACAACCCAAATCAAAATCAAAGTGCTTAAGAGTAAATAAACGTAAATGAAAACAAAAGCAGTTGCGTGGCCATCTACGAGTCCCTGGCAGCACCGATCCTCTTAACGCTGATGATTACCTGAAAAGTTAATAAACAGGGTGAGTTCACGAAAACTCAGTGTGTAATACCCTACTATAAAAAGAATAGTCAGTCATACAAAAAGTAGTAACAATCTAGGCCTAAGCCCATTACAGTAGACAGTAACAGATGGGCCTTAGCCTATTACAGATTCGGAAACAGAACACATGTGGGCCTAAGCCCAATACATTATCATTTGGGTCACAACCCATAGCAGAATCAATTGGGCCTAGCCCATATCAGATCAGAGTCATAATGGATGATGTATGATGCATGTTATGTGTTAACCCCATCCAACCCTGCACTTGCCTCCGTCGAACCCTGCACTTACAGTGGGGATAAAATTGACCCACCATCCCTGTAGTATAATCGGTGATAAGCTTATCAATCACAGTAATACAATTGGCACAAAGCCATCCATCATGGTATTATACTTGGCACAAAGCCATCAATCACGATAATATATCCGGCACAAAGCCATCAATTGGCATGAAGCCTTAATTAGGTTGGCACTGAGCCATAATCAGATTAAGGGGCTTAAAGCCATCAGTAGGTTCACAGTCATCTCGGGCGACCCATGGGACCTTACCCGTATTGGTCCACAGTTGTCTTGGGTGACCCGTGCGACCTTATCAAATCAATATGAATGTACGGCTTTTAAGCCTTCAGTGGGTCCACAATCGTCTCGCACGACCCGTGCGAACCTAACAGATCAAATCTTCCTCCGTACAATATCTCAACCCTCATGCATTATGTCATGTATGCAAAATGTCATGGTTAAAATTGGTCATGCAATCATAGTCAAATTAGTCCAATCATGGTCATACAATCATAGTCAAATTAGTCCAATCCTAGCACAAGTCGATCATTTACCCTCGAGGGCAAAATAATCATTTTACCTTCCAAGGGTATTATGGTCATTTTACCTATTTGGTGTCTCGATACAGATAACGACCCCATTGAAGGTCTACAGTCACCTCGAGCGACTTAAGTAACGTAAATAGACATAACGGTCTACATGGGCCTAAGGCCCACACTCGGCCCAAGTAGGCCCACATGCTCATGAGGCCCGTTAAGCCCAAAATCAACCTTAGCCATGTAAAATGACATAACCAGGTCCAATATTTCCACATATCAATGACAAAGGCCCGTATGGGGCCTCCAAGCTTGTGGGGCCTACGAGCCCATTGGGCCCACACGGCCTATTTCGACCAAAAATCGGCCTAAGCCATTAAGGTAGCTCATGGTGGCCTCAACTATCGCATCGAATTCCCCACACATGCGTTTGCACGCTTGTGTGGCAACTGCTGCCGTGCTTTCAGCTTTTCGGCATTTTGGCATTTCTACGATCTACTAGTATGAGTACACACTTTCGGCTTTTCAGCCGATTATCAAACATAGCATACGGTTACACATTTTCGGCTAAACAGTCGGTTAACATGTTTGGTATATCATTATTGCACACACCTTCAGCTTCAAAGCCGATCAACAGAAACAAGGTTTTGATACACACCTTTGTTAGCAAAGAGAGCAACCAATCCTTGAGCACCCAAAAACCTACATCGATTTCCAATGCACAATCAAACGTAAGTCAATAAGAATTCATCCAACTTTAAACATTATACTAAACTCCAACCAAGATAACTTGCCCAAAAACTTACCCTTACCAGAAGCAATCGATTCAATTATGGCTCACTCCTTGACTCCGCTACAAAAGACCAATCAAAAGGCCTTATGGGTGTCTATAATCCAAAGCGTACCTATTAACTATCAACCGAAAATAGAACATCTACAATTGACTTAGGGGAAAAAGAACATTTGGCTAAATGAATCAACGAAAGAGATAGAAAACCGGATGAGAGGAGAAAAGATGAAAGAAAATGAACACGACTAAGAGAGAAAGAAGACAAGATTCGGCTAGGGAAAACAAACCGTAACACTTACCAAGAAATCAAGGGATTTAGGCAGTACCTCAGCAAGAATAGGCCAAGGGAAATAAAGAAGAAAAAGAATATGATTAGGCTTTAACAGATTCGACCATAATATCAGAGGGTATACGGCCAAATAAAGAAGGAGGAGATGATTCGTCTTAACTAAGAATAGAGAAGATCAGCACAAATGGGAAAAGAAAGGAAGAATCAGTACATGCTAGGAGAAGAAAGCCGTAGAGAGAGAGAAAGAAACATTTTGGACAAATCTGAGTACCCGAGAGAGAGTGTGGGTTTCGGCAGAGGTTATCAAAAAGAAAGACAAGAGATGGGCTTAAACATACCAAAAACAACAGGAAAAACAAAAAGAATACATGGGACGTCACCTTTTAATGCAAATTCAGCAACCCACAGAAAAAGAGAGAAAATAAGCTTTCATAATCAGGAATTTTGATAACCCAAACTGAGCAAAAGTATGAGAGACCCCCAACTAGCCGAATCCCCTAAGCTCCCCCTCACCAAATCGGTGCAAACTTCTCCAATTCAAACTCTTTTCCCTCTTCATAAACCACTCCCGCAATCTCTCCTTGATCCACTCCTTCAAATCCCCAACAAACAATATTCTTATCCCTTGATACTCTCCCCTTTTAACAAGTCCACAACCACTCCAAATAGAGTTTTAGACCACCACAAACTCTTGCCGTCCATGAAGCAAAACAAATACCCTTTTGTATGCAATGAGATTCGAACTCAAGCTCCCTTGCAACTTAATCCACGCCACTAGCCACCTTACCAACTAGCTCCTTGTGTCATAAAACAAACACAACTAAATAAAAGCCTATCAGCTAACATCCAGATTTGCCTTGAGAGCAAAAATCAAAATTTTGCAAAAGCCAGGCCTTGAATCCAGGACTCCTCAAGCACTCCCAAACACTCCTAATTCACTTAACCATTGAAGCAGGCAATCAATTGTGCTATTTCCTCGCACACATAAACTTTTATGTGCAGCCTCCTAGCGGCTCCCATGCACAAGGCCCATTTCCACTAGGCCTAAATTTAGGGCATTACAGGATTGGTAAAATGCAAAATGAGTTAATAATTTTGAATTGGTCATTTAGTTTGGAAACGATAGTGCTTAAGATGAGTAATAAATTTATAAATATATGTATTTTTGCTGAATGTAAGATTGGTTTTAATAATATGTTTAAATTCGGCTTTGATAATTTTAAATTATTAGTTAAGGGTTAGCTACAATATATGTTTATATATATATTTGTGGTGTGTTCAATGTTTAAAGCAAATTATGTTTGTTTTATATATACATATATTGGTTTGATTTTTTTTATGTTATGATCTATACGTGTGAATAGATGGAATACTTGTAAACAAGCATATTATTATTCGGCTAAGCACACGAACAATGACCAAATGAATAGTACCTTAAGCAATTAAAGGTTAAGATAATTTTATGCAAAATTGGTATATTAAAAGGTGATATGTGTTTTAAATATGCGCATTTTTTTATGATCTATGTTAGACTAGTTAATTGTATCTTTGGTAATAACCATGTTATGCGCATATGATCTGTAGTAACAAATATATATATATGTTTAAATATATTAGAAATGCCGAATATAATTTTGGTCTAGTATGCGTATATATTACATAGGTTAAAAGCTTACAATTTGGTTTAGTTAATATCAATATTCAGCCATGAGGTAATAATGTACATTTCATTTATTTTTAAATTTGTTAAAATGTTGTGCTAGTTATAGATCTTCGGTCTTGTAATTTGATTCTATTTGAACTTTGTGACATAATTTGTAAATGTCCAAATATGACTTATTCTATAATGTGATTGTTCAGATGTTGTGTCTTGTTCTGTAATACCCCGTAACCCCATTTCGTCGACAGAAACGGGTTAGGGGTGTTACATTTTATTGGTATCAGAGCTATGGTTTAGTCGGTTCTAGGACTAACATAACGCGTGTGAGTCTAGCTATACATGCCATAATCATATATTGCAATAGTGTGATAATTCTTAACATGTGAAAATGTGTTTTTGTATAGTAAATGGCTCCCGAACAAGTCGTAACGGATGACGTAGAAAGTAATGCACCCACTCTTGCTCGGGCGGCGAGCCAACTGATTCTAGGCCGATTTCAAGTAGTAAAGAGGGAGAGGCTAAACAAGCCTTCTTCCAGCTAGTGAATGAGTGGTTCACGGAGTTTATTCGAATGAATTTGGTTGCTCGACAACTTCTACCCCCTCAAGTTCCTAAAACTTCCCAAGTTGTACGAAAAGAAAATAAAAGAAAAGCTTATTCAGAAGCTGGAGATGTACAAAAATGAATATCAAATAAATCATTTCAGCCTACATCAAAGAAATTCCAAGATAATTATAGCTGGTCAAAGCTTAATGTGGTTCATTCAAGTAGAGATCGTGCTAGATCACATTCGAGCTTCAGAGCTTCAACTACTTCGATTACTAATGTTAAAAATGTTAGATTTGTTAAACCTGAGTGCAAATGCTATGGTAAAAGACATTCGAGTATTTGCAGATCGAATAATCAAGTTTGTTTCAAACGTGGATCATTAGATCACTTTATCCGAGATTGTCTCGAGTCTATTTAGCAAGAGAGTGTGCAAAATCAAAGACCGAGTAACACTTCAGTCAAGGGTTTACCTCATAGAAATGTGGGGAATATAGACGATAGTCAAAGAGTGACTAAAGATACAACTATGCGATCTGAGGTTAGAGCACCTGCCGGAGTCTATGCCCTTCGAGCTCGTGAAGAAGCTTCGTCTCCTAATGTCATTACTGGTACATTTACTTTTTATGATATTTTTATGATTGCATTGATTTATCCTAGTTTGACTCATTCATATGTATGTGAAACTTTAGTATTCAGTAAGACTTTACTTATAGAGTCTACTAAGTTTATGATTTGAGTATCAAACCCTTAGGTCGGTGTGTTTGGTTGATAAAGTATACAAGAATTGTCTATTGAGGATTCGAGATTCATGTTTTTCGGCTGATTTGATATTGTTAACATTCGATGAGTTTGATATAATTCTAGATATAGATTGGCTAATGATACATGATGCAATTATGAATTGTAAACAGAAGACTATTGATTGGTGTTACCAGAATGATGAGATTATTCAGATTGAGTCTAATGATCTGAATGGTTTACCGACAATTTAATAAAGTGAGCATTAAGAATAAACATCCTCTGCCACGTATAGATGATTTGTTTGATCAAGTGAAAGGGGCTACAATATTTTCAAAGATAGATTTGAGATCAGGCTATTATCAGTTGCGAGTTAAAGACTCCGATGTGCCAAAGACTACTTCTCGAACGAAGTATGAACACTATGAGTTTTGGTTATGCCTTTTAGACTCATTAATGCACCTGCTATTTTCATGGATTTGATGAATCAGATTTTCAGAAAATATTTAGATTGGTTTGTGGTTGTATTCATAGATGATATTTTGATCTATTCACATGACGAAACCGAGCATGCTGAGCATTTGAGATTTGTGTTGTAGACTTTACGAGAAAAATAGTTGTATGCGAAATTCGGTAAATATGAGTTTTGGCTATGTGAAGTCAGTTTTCTAGGACATGTTGTATCAGTAGTAGGTATTCGAGTTGACCCGAGTAAGATTTTGACTATACTTGATTGGAAACCTCCAAGAAACGTTTCTGAAGTCAGAAGTTTTCTAGGACTTACTGGTTATTACAGAAGGTTTTTGAAAGGTTTCTCTATGATTGCGTCCTCGATGACAAAGTTTCTACAGAAAGATGTTAAGTTCGAATGGTCAGAAAAGTTTTGATCAGTTGAAAGCCCTTTTAACTGAAGCTCCAGTACTAGTTCAGCTAGAGTCGGGTAAAGAATTTATTATTTATAGTGATGCATCTTTGAACAGTTTGGGTTGTGTTTTGATGCAGAAAGGAAAAGTTGTAGCTTATGCCTCGAGACAGTTAAAGCTGCATGATAAGAACTATTCGATGCATGATTTAGAATTAGCTGCTATTGTGTTCGCATTGAAAATATGAAACTCAGATAGTCGATAATGGTTTGTTAGCAAAGCAAGTTCAATGTGATTTGAATGCTAATTTAGAATTTCGAGTTGATGCCGAGGGTTCTCTGAAATTCAAAAATAGAATATGTGATCTGAGAAATATAGACTTGATTCAGATGATTTTGAATGAAGCTCATAGCCGTCAGTTATCTGTTCATCCGAGTAGTATGAAAATGAATAATGATTTGAAATAGCTTTACTAGTAGCATGATATGAAACGAGACATTTTTAAAATTATATCAAAATTTTTAATCTGGCAACAAATCAAAGTCAAGCATCAGGTATCTTCTGGGTTGCTTCAACTGATTATAAAACCGAGTGGAAATGGGACAGAGTCACTATAGATTTTAGATCGGGTTATCTTTGTCACAGAGCAAGAAAGATGCGATATGGGTTATTGTGAATAGATTGACTAAATGAGTTCATCTCATTCCAGTTTGCACAAATTATTCATTTGATAAGCCTGCTGAGTTGTATATTTCCGTATTCTAGCTTACGAGGTTAAAAAAAAAAATTGCAATGTGAGAAAGTTACCCAAACTTATTCACTAGTAAGATTTTCGGGGACGAAAATCCCTAAGGGGAGAGAGTTGTAACATCTCGATTTAGACCTTAACTGGAACGGTGGTTTCGGGACCACGAATCGAGTCAAAAAAATATTTTTAATATTATTTCTGTGTTAAATATGTGTGAATTATTGTGTGTGAAAATTTTCGTGCTTTAATTTCCTAATTTGAGTGTCCGATTAAATAAAATGACTTAATCGCGTAAAATGAAAATTTAGTAGATAAATGTGCAAGGACTGAATTGCATGTGTCTTTATAATATGGAGCATTTATGTTGCTAATATGCCATAATTAATTAGATTGGACGGCACTAACCTTTAGTGATAATGGTTTTGTATTATAATAAAAATGTTAAATAGGTAAATTATTAATAATGTTATAATATTAATCATTAAACAGAAGACATGCATTAGTGTTTATATTTTATTTGACCGAATATCATCAAAAGAAAGAAAGAAAAAAAAAACAAGCTTAAGGTTCGGCCATGGTGGAAGCTTGATTAAAGGTTAGTTTTTGTTCGATTTTTTATAATTTTTATATTTTTGAGATCGTTGCTTCGAATACTACTAGACCCATGCTTGAATTTTTTATTTTGATGAATATTTTGAGTTATGCCATTGATAAGTAATTGTGTTTTGTAAAGTTTGATGATGAATTGTGATAGATATGTTTTGGATTAATAAGTTTTGTATGGGGATTTTGGATGATTTTGAGTATTTAGAGTTAAATTGCAAAAATAATAAATTGAGGGACTAAAATATAAAATAAATGAATGTGTGGATTAGTATGAATGTGGGTAATATTCGGCCATAGCATGGTATGTGCAAATTTTGTATGTTTTGTGTTTTATGCAATTTGGACTAAATTGTAAAAAGTGGAAAATGTTAGGGTAAAATGATAATTTGCCCATTTATGTGTTTTTGGACTAAATTGAATGGAATTATATTTGAATTATTTTATTTTGAATACATTTAGATCAAGAACCAAAGAAATCAGATTTGGATCGGGGAAAAACTAAAGTCGTCGACTAATCGCCCTGTTCTAATTTTCGTTGTCCGAGGTAAGTTTATAAGTAAATAAACATAGTTATTTTTTGAATAAATATGCTAATTGATATATTTGAGAATGTATAAATGATATCCAAATATGTTTACACCTTGGAACTATGTTTACGATTCGATTCGGCCGAGATACGACGTCCGAAAAGCCCCATATGAACCTTAGGAATAGCTAGGATACATATGTCATGACATAGGAATTTCTTATATGTGTTTACGAGTAAGACCATGGCACCGATATCTGACTCTAATATGTGTTTATGAGTAAGACCACATCTAGGACGTTCACATCAATATCTGACTTTGATATGTGTTTACGAGTAAGACCACGTTTGGGACGTTGGCATTGGACAAGTTTTTTGACTATCTGCATATCCTTTTTAATTCTGAATGCTTCAACGGGCAATGTTAAGTAAGGATTGAATGCGAAATAGAATTAAAAGGCTCAAGTATGTGCTAGTTAATATATTGAAACTAAGGTAAGTTTTGGTATTTGAACTGAAGACATGAATCATGTTATAAAGTTGGTTATTTGTATATTGAATGTAAATCTATATTCGGCCAAATGATATAAATATGTGATATTAAAGTGTGAAAAATGTGTATACATAAATGAATGTGTATATAAATATATATTTGGTTATATGATGATATTTTGACTTTGGAAGTAATTAATAACTTTGATAATGGATATATGTGTATTTTGGTCAAGTTAAAGTTGATATATGAATGTATATGTTGTGAATGATTTTGCAAGTTGAGATTATATATGATTATGAAAGCATGAATGAGTTTGGTCAAATTGAGTTAATAATGTCATTGATTCTTTTATTTGCTTATGACTTACTAAGCTATGATATCTTACTCTGTGTGTATGTGTTTGCTCTCTGTTTTATAAATTTTGGAAGCTAAGTTACAGGCTCAGGGATCGTCTGTGATGTCTATCACACTATCGACTGTTTTTCGGTATTTTTATAAGTTGAATTTTGAACCTATGGCATGTATAGACTAGCTTGTGTTTTTGTTATTTTGAAGTTGTGTATATATATAATAAGCCAGGCGAAAATGGCTTGTTTAATTTGTTATTTAATTACTCATGCTTTGATTAAGTGAGGTGGTTGTTAATCATGCGTTTGGTCTTTAAATGGATGAATGTGGTAATTATGAAGTGCTTATCATGATTCATGTTATAAGGATTTATAATTTTTATGTTTGGCTTTGATTATGGTAATTCAACCATGTCTTGCTTATATGTGAGTATTTGTAATTGGTTGATGTACATGTTAAGGCTCAAATTTATAGTTTATTTTGTTAAATGAATTTGATGTTGGATTATAGGAGAAAATGTTATGAATTTAAATTATAAGCATGCCTATAGCCTTAGCCAAATTTGTGATCAAAGAATTAGTTTTGGTTATGACTTTTGTGGCTTTGCATGCTAAGCAATGGAAAAACATGTTTATATTCGTTTTGGTATGCAAAAGTGAGTAAAGTTGATTGATACGATATATGTGTGAGCTATGTTTGAGATCATGGATGGATATATTTTATATTCGGTAATTGAGATTGAATTTGGGTTGATATGCAATAGGTGATAGTTGTTTATTATAACAACCCGATTTAGACCCTAATCGGAATGGTAGTTTCAAGACCACGAATTCGAGTCAGAAAAATATTTTAAAATTATTTTCTGTGTTTATTTTGTGTGAATTTATATCTGTGAAATTTTTGTGATTTAATTTCACCATTTAGGTGTCCGATTAAATAAAAGGACTTAATCGCGTAAAATGAAAATCTAGTTGTTTTTCTAAAAAAAGGGCTAAATTGTACTTGGCTTTTTAAATAGAATCCTTAAAGTTGCAATTAGCTCATTTCTAAGTGAAGTGGACGGTAGTGGCCATTATATAATGGTTACATAATATGATAAATAAGGTTAAAAATGTAAAACATGAAGTAATAATAAGTTAGTATATATAATATATTACATGATAACTTTAAGTATTTTTATTTCTTCACCACCTAGCCTAAAATAAGCTAAAAGAAAAAGAAAGAACAAAAGGCTAGGGTTCGGCCAACTTGAAGCTTAATTAAGGTATGAGTTTAGCTCAGTTTTTGATAATTTCTAAGTTTTTGAGATCGTTGCTTAGTAACCTTCAAGACCTATGCTTTAATTTTTAATTTTCATGAACATTTTGAGTTGTGCCATTTTTGATAGCTTGTGATTTTTGTTGTTTGATGATGAAAAATGGAAGACATGTTTTAGATTAACATGTTTTGTATGGAAATTTTTGATGATTTTGAGTAATTAGGACTTAATTGAAAAAAATAATAACTTGAGGGACTAAAATGAGAAATAAATTGAATATATGGACTAGTTTGAGAGTGGGTAAATTCGGCCCAATATAAGTATAAGAAATTTTGCATATTTTGTGTTTTGTGCAATAGGGACTAAATTGTAAAAATTGTAAATGTTAGGGGTAAAATGGTAATTTTCCCATTTATGTGTTTTTAGATTAAATTGAATGAAAATATGTTTGAATGAGCTTAATTTGAATATCTTTAGATCAAGAACCAAAGAAATCGGATTTGGATCGGGGAAAAACAAAAGTTGTCGACTAGCTGCCCGATTCCGTTTTGTATCATCTGAGGTAAGTTTATAAGCAAATAGACGTGTTTATTGATAATTTAAGGTTATATTTACATGCTGATATGAAATGTTAAAATTAAATTATGCTATGGCCAAATGTGTTTGAATATGGTTATCACATTTTCGAGCTCGATTCGACCGTGATACGACGTCCGAAAGCCCCGTATGAACCTTAGGATTAGCTAGGATTCATATGTCATGACATAGGATTCTGATATATGTGTGCGAGTAAGACCATGGCATCGATTTGTGATTTCGATATGTGTTTACGAGTAAGACTTTATCTGGGACAGTGGCATCGATATGTGGCTACATGTAAGACCATGTCTGGGACGTTGGCATTGTACGATTTATGTGATTATCCGAGTGTCCTATCCAATTCTGAATGGTTCATCGGGCAAAGGTAACTATGATCGAATGTGTAAAATAAGCTAAAAGGCCAGGTATGATTTAGCTTGTTAGCTATCCATAATAAGGTATGTATGTGACTTGAAAGTTGACAAGTTATATATGATACAAGGTTAAATATACATGAATTAAACAAGTGTATTCGGCTTTGAACAAATGGTATATATATATATATATTATGGAATTAATTTTTGGATATGCATATATAAGTGATCATGTATATTCAGACATAAAAGAGGTATATGTACATGATATAAAATTATGGTTCTTGAACTTATAGTATTGAGTAAGTGTATGTTGATTATATTAAGACATTTTCGCTTTTGAAAATTGAGCAATTGTTTTATGATTTAACTTTATGAATATTCGGCCAAGGTAATAGATATATGTGTTTGGTATATTATTATTGAAGATGTAAATTGAGAATAAGCTTGATAATGATATTGAAATTTGGTTAAATTAAGTTGAGTATACTATCGGTTTGTTTATATTGCTTATGACTTACTAAGCTTAAATAGCTTACTGTGTGTATATCTGTCTTGTTTTATAGATTTGGAGTCAAACTACAAGCTCGGGGACTCTGTCAGCCAAGTTCATCACACTATCTGCCGTTTTCGTATTGTATATGCTAACCTTAAATTATGGCATGTATAGGCTTTGAAATTAGTTATTTTGAAAATGAATGTATATTAGCCATGTGAAAATGGCTTAATTATTTTACTTGATTTTGGTTTCGGTTTAATTATGGTTTAAGTCTATTTTGGTCAAGATGTCGTATGTTATGAATAATTATGAATTGCGTTATGTGATTATATATTAAGGTTGGCCATGACCTTGCATGTGGCATGGTAGAATTGGTCATAGGCATGATTAATTGTGTGACAGCCTTAAAACGACCCTAGTCGAAATGTGGTTTCAGGACCACAAAATCGAGGCACAAAAATAAATTAATATTTATTTTGATGCCTATTATATGTGCCACTTCATGTGTGACATTTTTGGTGTTTTAATTTAGAGATATAAAGGTGAATTTCACTAAAAAGGACTTAGTAGTAAACTTAAAAAGTATGATGGGGAAATGTGTGATGACTAGTTAATGCATGCATTGAAATAATGGAGTTGCATGTCAATTTGCCCACTTTTATTATAGTGGACGGTAATGATGAGCTCATTTGGCATTTTGTGCATTGTATTTTAGTGTTAAAATAATTAATTGGTTATTTTAATTAGAAATCTTAAATTAATAATAGAAAAAGGGGTGATAAAAACAAAGTTCTCATATTTGTCTTCCCCTTTGCCGAATTGAACAAAGAAAATTGGAGAAGAACACCTAAGGCATTCGGTCACTTTGTGTTGGGGACTAAGGTATGATTTCATAAGTTTTTCCCTTGGATTTTGAGAATTTAAAGTGATTTTGAAACCCCTAACACAACCCATATGAAAATTCTTGTGTTTATGAAGCATGAAGTATTCGGTCATGTTGGTAATATGCTAAGTTTTGAGTGTGTTATGTTTTTGAAATAGAAATTGATAAATGGAGTTTTAATGGACTCTATGATGTCAAAATTCATGTGAATTGAAATTTGTAAGCTCAAATTTGTAAGATTAGAGTTTTGTGTGGTTTAAATGTCTAAGGGGCATTTGGTTCCTTGAATTATATGATTTGTTTTGTTTTTTATTAGCAATTTGGTTATTAGCATGATATTTAGTCTAATGAAAATGATTTGGGGTCAATAGACGCTAATTTGGATGTGGTAAGCTTCTTAATTTGTTTGATCGAAACCTACTTGTGATTTGAAATTAGTGAAGCATGTTGGTTTCGGTTAATTAGTAATTTGATAAGGAAAATTATGCTTTGATATTGAAATTGAGTTTATGATGGCCGAATGAGCTTATTTTGGTGAGTGGTTAATTATTGAACATATCTTTTGAGAATTTAAATGGAATTGCCGTATGAGTGCTATTGAAAAAGAAAATATAAACTTGATAATGCCTAATGAGGTGTTCGGTTATGCATGAGTAAGTATATATATATATATATATATATTGGTATAAGTTGAATTTAAAGTTTGCTAAATGGTCCCTATTAATGCCGAATGTGAAAATGGTTAAAGAAAAATTTGTTTAAATGTGTAGTTAATTGAAATTCAGTTAATAGTGTGTGAGTAAAATTATTTGAGGTGGTATTCGGCCTTTGGAAAATTTAGGCATAAAATATGTGAATGTTGTTTTGGTTAATTCACTAATGGCCCATTTGTGCTAAATACTAAAGCATGATTTAGCTTAATTGAGGGAAAATAGGATAGTGTTACTTTGTGCCAATAAGCTTAAAATTTTATACAAAGACTAGTTGAGTTAAATGGAGGTGCCGAATATGATTTGGGTATGAATATAACCTTATGTGTTCGGCCAATTAGGTAATGTGACTTTGATAATATATTAGCCTTGTAATGAAATGTGAATTATATGTGTGCATGGTTGAGGGTTTGAATGACATGTATGTGTTTGCTAAAGTATTTATGAGTATACATGCTTGTATACACTTAAATGTGATGGACAGCCTAAGGTTGGTTACTTGATGAAGTGAAGGTCTTAGTACAAATTAATTTTGTATGTGTTACATGGTGTTTGGCCAACATGAGATGGATAAAATTGTGTCGTAGACAATATATGGAAATGTTCAAAGATTATCAAAATATATTTGTGTTTGGCCGAATGTGTGCTTGTGATAAGGGAAGTATATGTGTTTCTTATTTTGACTGTAAGTGAAATGATCAAGTGAGATTTTTGAATAAGGATTGATATAATTCAATTATTTAATTTAGCTCAAGAGCTTAGAGGGACAAGTTCGAATAAAAGGGAGAGCTAAAGTGGTTGAATAGCGGACTCATAGTTGCTCAGAAAAGTTCAAGGTAAGTTTTGAGTAATCTATCCTAGTGTATAATTTAAAGATAGCATGATATTTGAATGATAGACGAATTATGGTTTATTGTCCTTATTTTAGTAAGGTTATATGTGAAATAAATTATACACGTGGTAAATAACTGAATGGCTAATGAGGGAATAAGCTAAGATAGCGGGGTAAATATGTAATTATGTGAATTTGCTTACTGAGCCGAAAGTTAGTGTAAACTATTTGTATATGTTTTTAAGGTCAAATGATATTCATGATATGAAATCGAGGTGGGTACTATAAGCCTATATTCGAATGAAGTGAATGAGTTACAAATGTGATTTTGCTATGTGAAATGTGGTAACGTGTGAATAAATATGCATGAAACTCTGTGATGTAAATCTGGGCCTAAAGACCCGATGGCTATAGGCGGAGATTATGTCCAGGTTAAGACCCGCTGGCTATGTGCAGAGATTATGTCGGGGTTATGACTCGATGGCTATATGTGGAGATTATGTCTGGGTTAAGACCCGCTGGCTTCGTGCGGAGATTTCATCCGAGCTAAAGGTCTCGCCGATGATCCGAGTTAAGTCTAAGACTAAAAAACTTCATAGTAACAATTGCTAATGAATGCGCTCAATGCGTTAAGCTAAACAGGTATATACCCTGAGCTTATATGTAAGCTTGTTTTGGACCAAATTGTAAGATCATTAATGCGATACATATGTGAGTAAGCAATAAGACTGTTTATATTGCTCAAAACTTACTAAGCATAGAAATGCTTACTCTGTTTACTTTGTTTCCTCTGTTTTATAGATCTCTTTTTGAAGCTACGGACTCGGGGATTGAAGCTTTAATCACCTACACTATCGTCGTTATTTTGGTACATTCGATAGTTATTTTGAGAACAATGGCATGTATAGGCTAATCTCCCTTCTTTGAATTGAATTACATTTTGAGTTGTAAATATTCTAGCCATATGAAAATGGCTTGCTTAGTCTTTAAGTTTAAGTATATGTTTTGATGAAATTAATGTGGCTTGATATTTTGTAGTATAAGTTTTAGATAGTAACAAATATGCAATGAGGTTCGAATATGGTAGACTGTTAATTGAGAATTTGATTTGGCTTATTTGATAGCAGCTACATTATAGAAATTTGCTAAATGCTTATAAAATAAATTCAATGAGATACGATGCACTGATCGAACCTTTTTGCAAGTGGTATATTCGATTATAGAACTTAAAATGAATCTAGGTCTAGCATGTATGTATGAACCTCTGTAAAATGCATTTAGTTATGTAATACCTCGAAACCCTATTTTGATGATGGACAGGGGTATAGGGTGTTACCTTTTATTGGTATCAAAGCTACGGTTTAGTCGATTCTTAGACTAACGTAGCGCGTGTGAGTATAGCTATACATGCCATTAAGTGATAATACGATAGTGTGGTGATTTCTGACATTTGAAATGTGTTTTTCGTATAGTAATGAATCCCGATCCCGATCGAGCCGTAGCGGAGGATGTTGAGAGTGTAGCGGCTGCTCCCGCGCAAGGGACTGTGCCGATCGACTCTCAGCCGAATACCAGTCATCAAGATGATGACATGAGACAGAATTTCTATGCAATGATGAGTGATTGGTTCACTCAATTCCTTCGAACTAATCCAGCTGTTCCACAACCTCCTCCCTCGAATAATCCGTTTCTGACCTCTGTAGCTCCTCCTGAGACCGATCCTTTAAGGTCGAGTAAACCCCCGGTCGACAAAATTACAAAATACGGGGCTGAAGAGTTCCGGGCTACAGTTAATGATGATGCTGAACGAGTTGAGTTTTGGCTCGATAATATAATTCGAGTGTTCGACAAATTATCGTGTACGCTCGAGGAATGTTTGAAATGTGCCGTATCTCTGTTACGTGATTCTGCCTACTATTGGTAGAGCACTTTGGTTTCTGTTGTGCCGAGAGAACGGGTTACTTGGGAGTTTTTCCAAATTGAATTCCGTAAAAAGTATATCAGCTAGAGATTTATCGACCAGAAACGGAAGGAATTTCTCGAGCTTAAACAGGGCCGAATGTCAGTAACCGAATATGAGAGAGAATTCGTACGGCTTAGCTGATATGCTCGCGAGTGCATATCATCCGAAGCTATTATGTGTAAACACTTCGAGGACGGGTTAAATGAAGACATCAAATTACTGGTCGACATTCTGGAAATCAAAGAGTTCGTTGTACTTGTCAAGCGAGCCTGCAAGGCCGAAGAGCTCGGAAATGAAAAGAGAAAACCTGATAGCGAAGCCAGAAAGTTTCATAAGAGATCTTCGGGGAAGTCTATTCAAAAATCATCAAAGAAATTTCGAGGTGAGTCAGACAGACCTAATGCTACCTCGGGTTTTTCTAGACGAGATCGTGATCGACCCCCTGTGAGTACGCGAGCCACTTCTGCTGCTAGTGTTGGGAATGATCGTCGAATCAGGGCCGAGTGCAAGTATTGTGGAAAATGGCATTCGGGGAGCTGCAGATTTCATGATCACTCCTGTTATAAGTGTGGATCGGCTGATCACCTTATAAGGGATTGCCCCAGATGGTATGAGCAGAATGTGAATCAGAGTGGGAAACCGAGTACTAATTCAGCACGAGGTAGACCACCTAGGAACACGGGAAATGCTAGCAGCGGTCAAAGAAGAATTAAAGATGTTACGACCAAATCTGAGACTCGTACTCCTGCTAGAGCTTACGCTATACGCACATGCGAGGATGCATCTTCACCAGATGTTATTACCGGTACTTTCACTCTCTTTGATACTGATTTGATTGCTTTGATTGACCCCGGTTCAACTCATTCATATGTTTGTGAAACTTTGGCATCCAGTAAGACTCTCCCTATTGAGTCTACTGAGTTTGTGATTCGAGTATCCAATCCCTTGGGTCGTTGTGTTTTAGTTGATAGAGTGTGTAAGAAATGTCCCATTATGATTCGAGATTCCTATTTTTCGGCCGATTTGATGCTTTTTCCATTCGATGAATTCGACGTTATTCTCGGAATGGATTGGTTGACTGTGCACGATGCAGTAGTGAATTGCAAGTGAAAGACTATTGATTTGCGATGTTCAAATAATGAGATAATTCGGATTGAGTCTACTGATCTAAACGGGCTACCGACAGTAATATCTTCTGTACTGGCTCAGAAATTTATGAAAAAGGGTTGCGAGGCTTATCTTGCTTATGTTTTGGATAGCAAAATATCCGAACGAAAGCTTGAGACTGTACCTGTAGTTTGTGAGTATCCGGACATGTTTCCTGTAGAATTACCGAGATTACCGCCTGTTAGAGAGGTTGAATTCGGCATTGAGTTAGTTCCGGGTACAACTCCGATTTCAATTTCTCCGTATCGTATGGCTCCGACAGAGTTGAAAGAGTTGAAATCTCAGTTGCAAGAGTTAACTGATAGAGGTTTCGCACTACCGAGTTTTTCACCCTGGGGTGCACCAGTCTTGTTCGTGAAAAAGAAAGATGGAACTTTGAGAATGTGTATTGACTATCGGTAGCTAAACATAGTGACTATAAAGAATAAGTATCCGTTGCCTCGTATTGAGGACTTATTTGATCAGTTAAAGGAGCTTCAGTGTTCTCAAAGATTAATTTGCGATCTGGGTATTATCAGTTGCGAGTTCGAGACTCAGATGTACCCCAGACTGCTTTCAGAACGAGGTACAGACACTACGAGTTTTTAGTGATGCCGTTTGGACTGACTAATGCCCCCGCTGTTTTCATGGATCTGATGAATCGGGTGTTTAAGCAGTATCTAGATCAATTTGTGGTTGTGTTTATCGATGACATTTTGATTTATTCTCGTGATGAGTTTGAGCATGCCGAGCATTTGAGACTTCTGCTTCAGATTTTACGTGATAATCAGTTATATGCAAAATTTAGTAAATGTGAGTTCTGGTTGCACGAGGTTAGCTTTCTGGGACATATTGTATCCGCTTCAGGTATACGAGTCGATCCGAATAAAATTTCTACTATCCTTGATTGGAAGCCTCCTAGAAATGTCTCAGAAGTCCGGAGCTTTTTGGGACTTGCCGGGTACTACCGACGGTTTGTGAAAGGCTTCTCAATGATTTCAACTCCGTTGACAAAGCTATTGCAGAAAGATGTTAAATTCGAATGGTCTGAAAGGTGCCAGAAAAGTTTCGACCAATTGAAGGCCCTTTTGACGGAAGCTCCAGTATTAGTTCAGCCCGAATCCGGTAAAGAGTTTGTGGTATATAGTGACGCGTCTTTGAATGGCTTGGGATGTGTTTTGATGCAAGAGGGTAGAGTTGTTGCGTATGCTTCGAGACAGTTAAAGCCTCATGAGAAAAATTATCCGACTCACGATCTCGAATTAGCTGCTATTGTGTTTGCTCTGAAGATTTGGCGTCACTACCTTTTTAGTGAGAAATGTCATATCTATTTCAACCATAAAAGCCTCAAATACTTGATGACCCAAAGAGACTTGAATCTGAGAGAAAGACGTTGGCTTGAATTGCTAAAGGATTATGAGCTTGTTATTGATTATCATCCGCGAAAGGCGAATGTTGTTGCTGATGCTCTTAGCCAGAAATCATTGTTTGCTTTATGAGCAATGAATGTGCATTTATCTGTATCTGCTGATAGCGTGTTGATAGCGGAATTAAAGGCAAAACCGGTGTTAATACGGCAAGTTTGTGAAGCTCAGAAAGCTGATGACGATTTAATTGCCAAGCGAGCTCAGTGTGATTTAAATGTAAATTCTGAGTTTCAAGTTGACGACAATGATTGTTTGAGGTTCAGAGGTCGAGTATGTATTCCTAGGAATTTCGAGCTGGTTTCGATAATTCTAAATGAAGCTCATAATAGTCGAATGTCGATTTATCCGAGTAGCGCAAAAATGTACAACGATCTGAAACGTCAGTATTGGTGGCATGGTATGAAGCAAGACATCTCAAATTTTGTGTCAAAGTGTCTGATATGCCAACAAGTAAAAGTGGAACATCAGGTGCCTTCGGGTTTGTTGCAACCGATTTTGATTCTCGAGTGGAAATGGGATAAGGTTACGATGGATTTTATATCTGGGCTACCGTTGACACCGAGCAAGAAGGATGCGATTTGGGTTGTCATAGACCGATTAACTAAATTGGCTCATTTTATTCCCGTGCGTACGGATTACTCACTAGATAAGTTAGCCGAACTGTATGTTTCTCAAATTGTTAGATTGCACGGGGTGCCTATTTCTATCGTATCGGATAGAGACCCGAGATTTACATCACGGTTTTGGAGGAAACTACAAGATTCTCTAGGTACCAAGCTACATTTTAGCACCGCGTTTCATCCTCAGATGAACGGTCAGTTAGAACGAGTAATTCAAATACTCGAGGATATGTTGAGATGTTGTATCCTTGAGTTTAGTGGTTCATGGGAACAGTATGTGCCTTTGATTGAATTCGCTTACAATAACAGTTTTCAATCGAGCATTAAGATGGCACCTTACGAGGCTTTGTACGATCGCAAATGCTGTACACCGTTGTTTTGGACCGAGCTCAGTGAAAGTAAGATTTTCGGGGTTGATTTGATTAGAGATGCCGAGCAAAAAGTAAAAGCGATCCGTGATAGTCTTAAGGCAGCTTCAGATCGTCAGAAGTCATACGCAGATTTAAAGCGGAAAGACATTGAGTATCAGGTCAGAGACAAAGTATTTCTTAAGGTGTCACCTTGGAAAAAGGTGCTTAGATTCAGCCGTAAGGGTAAATTGAGCCCGAGGTTCATCGGGCCGTATGAAATATCTGAATGGATTGGACCGGTAGCATATCGATTGATTTTGACTCCTGAACTTGAAAAGATTCATAATGTTTTTCACGTTTCGATGCTTCGACGCTATAGATCCGACCCATCGCATGTGATTAATCCATCTGACATTGAGATCCGATCTGATTTGAGTTATGAAGAGGAACCAATTCGTATTTTGGCTCACGAGGTTAAAAAGTTACGGAATAAGAGAATTTCGTTAGTGAAAGTGTTATGGTTCAGACACGGGGTAGAAGAAGCTACTTGGGAGCTTGAGGATTCTATGAAAGAACATTACCCAAACTTATTCACTGGTAAGATTTTCGGGGACGAAAATTTCTTAAGTGGGGGAGAGTTATGATAGCCTTAAAACGACCATAGTCGAAATGTGGTTTCAGGACCACAAAACCGAGGCACAAAAATAAATTAATATTTATTTTGATGCCTATTATTTGTGCCAATTCATGTGTGACATTTTTGGTGTTTTAATTTAGAGATATAAAGGTGAATTTCACTAAAAAGGACTTAGTAGTAAACTTAGAAAGTATGATGGGGAAATGTGTGATGACTAGTTAATGCATGCATATGAAATAATGGAGTTGCATGTCAATTTGCCTACTTTTATTATAGTGGATGGTAATGATGAGCTCATTTGGCATTTTGTGCATTGTATTTTAGTATTAAAATAATTAATTGGTTATTTTAAATTTTAATTAGAAATCTTAAATTAATAATAGAAAAAGGGGTGATAAAAACAAAGTTCTCATATTTGTCTTCCTCTTTGCCGAATTGAACAAAGAAAATTGGAGAAGAACACTTAAGGCATTCGGTCACTTTATGTTGGGGACTAAGGTATGATTTCATAAGTTTTTCCTTTGGATTTTGAGAATTTAAGGTGATTTTGAAACCCCTAACACAACCCATGTGAAAATTCTTATGTTTATGAAGCATGAAGTATTCGGTCATGTTGGTAATATGCTAAGTTTTGAGTGTGTTATGTTTTTGAAATAGAAATTAATAAATGGAGTTTTAATGGACTCTATGATGTTAAAATTCATGTGAATTGAAATTTGTGAGCTCAAATTTGTAAGATTGGAGTTTTGTGTGGTTTAAATGTCTAAGGGGCATTTGGTTCCTTGAATTATATGATTTGTTTTGTTTTTGATTAGCAATTTGGTTATTAGCATGATATTTAGTCTAATGAAAATGATTTGGGGTGAATAGATGCTAATTTGGATGTGGTGAGCTTCTTAATTTGTTTGACCGAAACCTACTTGTGATTTGAAATTAGTGAAGCATGTTGGTTTCGGTTAATTAGTAATTTGATAAGAAAAATTATGCTTTGATATTGAAATTGAGTTTATGATGGCCAAATGAGCTTATTTTGGTGAGTGGTTAATTATTGAACATATCTTTTGCGAATTTAAATGGAATTGCCGTATGAGTGCTATTGAAAAAGAAAATATAAACTTGATAATGCCTAATGAGGTGTTCGGTTGTGCATGAATAAGTATATATATATATATATATATATATATTGGTATAAGTTGAATTTAAAGTTTGTTAAATGGTCCCTATTAATGCCGAATGTGAAAATGGTTAAAGAAAAATTTGTTTAAATGTGTAGTTAATTGAAATTCAGTTAATAGTGTGTGAGTAAAATTATTTGAGGTGGTATTCAGCCTTTGGAAAATTTAGGCATAAAATATGTGAATGTTGTTTTGGTTAATTCACTAATGGCCCATTTGTGCTAAATACTAAAGCATGATTTAGCTTAATTGAGGGAAAATAGGATAGTGTTACCTTGTGCCAATGAGCTTAAAAATTTATACAAGGACTAGTTGAGTTAAATGGAGGTGCCAAATATGAATTGGGTATGAATATAACCTTGTGTGTTTGGCCAATTAGGTAATGTGACTTTGATAATATATTAGCCTTGTAATGAAATGTGAATTATATGTGTGCATGGTTGAGGGTTTGAATGACATGTATGTGTTTGCTAAAGTATTTATGAGTATACATGCTTGTATGCACTTAGATGTGATGGATAGCCTAAGGTTGGTTACTTGATGAAGTGAAGGTCTTAGTACAAATTAATTTTATATGTGTTACGTGGTGTTTGGCCAACATGAGATGGATAAATTGTGTCGTAGACAATATATGGAAATGTTCAAAGATTATCAAAATATATTTGTGTTTGGCCGAATGTGTGCTTGTGATAAGGGAAGTATATGTGTTTCTTATTTTGACTGTAAGTGAAATGATCAAGTGAGATTTTTGAATAAGGATTGATATAATTAAATTATTTAATTTAGCTCAAGAGCTTAGAGGGACAATTTCAGATAAAGGGAAAGCTAAAGTGGTTGAATAGCGGACTCATAGTTGCTCAGAAAAGTTCGAGGTAAGTTTTGAGGAATCTATCCTAGTGTACAATTTAAAGATATCATGATATTTGAATGATAGACGAATTATGGTTTATTTTCCTTATTTTAGTAAGGTTATATGTGAAATAAATTATACACATGATAAATAGCCGAATGGCTAAAGGGGGAATAAGCTAAGATAGCGGGGTGAATAAGTAATTATGTGAATTTGCTTGCTGAGCCGAAAGTTAGTGTAAAATATTTGTATATGTTTTTAAGGTCAAATGATATTCATGATATGAAATCGAGGTGGGTACTATAAGCCTATATTCGAATGAAGTGAATGAGTTACAAATGTGATTTTGCTATGTGAAATGTGGTAACGTGTGAATAAATATGCATGAAACTCTGTGATGTAAATATGTGCCTAAAGACCCGATGCCTATAGGCGGAGATTATGTCCGGGTTAAGACCCGCTGGCTATGTGCGGAGATTATGTCCAGGTTATGACCCGATGGCTATATGCGGGGATTATGTTCGAGTTAAGACCCGCTGGCTTCGTGCGGAGATTTCATCCTAGCTAAAGGTCTCGCCGATGATCCGAGTTAAGTCTAAGACTAAAAGACTTCATAGTAACAATTGCTAATGAATGCGCTCAATGCGTTAAGCTAAACAGGTATGTACCCTGAGCTTATATGTAAGCCTATTTTGGACCAAATTGTAAGGTCATTAATGCGATACATATGTGAGTATGCAATAAGACTATTTATATGATTATAGTACAATTGGTCAACGTGATAAGTTATATGAAGATATATATATACTTACCAATGTTTATATGAGATCACTTTCAAGTGAAATTATATCTGTTTATTGTATGTGATAAGAATTCGTATTTTCGGCCAAGTGGTGATATACTTAAAAGAGGATTACAATGAAAATACGAATGACCAATTTTATAATTGAATTATTCTGTTTATATTGCTCAAAACTTACTAAGCATAGAAATGCTTACTCTGTTTACTTTGTTTCCTCTGTTTTAAAGATCTCCTTTTGAAGCTGTGTATAGAAACCCATCTAGAGCCCAAATCAGCTCAAGCTCACTGGGCCTAAGCCCTATCCAGACTCAGTAATAACTGGGCCGAAGCCCTATTTAGATACTGTAAACTGGGCCTTAGCCCTTTTCAGTCAACAGTATGGCCCATAGGCCCATTTCAGTAATCGATCAATAAATATGCATGTATGAATGCAAAGCCCATCACATGTGGGGAGACTGCTCAACCCACCCAACCGCTACACTACACCTGTACCAGCCCTACACACCTTGTGGGGAAACTACTCAACCCACCCAACCGCTACACTCCACAGATACAGCATCGTTGCTCAAACAAGGTGGCCAAGCCACTAACAGAAGTACGAGGCAAGGCCTCTTTCAAAAAACAGAATGGGCAAAGCCCTTTTCAGATATTAGTACGAGGCAAAGCCTCTCTCAAAAAATAGAAATCGTGGCAATGCCACTTGCACTTCCTCTATCAACAATCCCCAAATCCCATGCAACAGATAATCATGATATGGCATACAGTAAACAAAAATAGCAAATCATGCATTCAGTCAAAATCAGCCCTAGGGGTATAACAATCATTTTTGCACCTAGGGGTAAAACTGTAATTTCTCATCTACGAGGGTAATTCAGTAATTATTCCACTTTTTCCGGGTTTTATGCACTTTACAGTCATTAATCGTCCAACTTTTATCTCAGTAGCTTACTTACCCCCTTTAGCAGTTTACAGTCATTGAGCCCTAAAACCCCTAATGGGCCCTACAGTGTCAATTTGTCATTTTAAGCCCGTTTCGCCAAATTCTAAGTTTAGACTAACAGATTTGACCTACAGTTTATCAAAACTCGCTTACCGCTTACTTTACCCGTATGGGCCCGTAAGCCCATTGGGCCACACTTCAGCCCATCGAGGCCCAAATTTACCGAAGTGCACGAAATTACGCACTCAACCATCTTACCACTTATGAATACAGATCCAATGATTTCCAACCGATCCATGAGCGTTTGCGCACTCACGAGCCCACAAAATGCCGGAGTTTTGGCATTTCGACTTTTCAGCTTTTGCCGACTTAAACTACAGAAAGGTGTTCGATATACACCTGATTTGCGACGACCAATAATGTGATCTACTCCAAAACAATCCTACATTTATTTAGATCACGTTAACATCTAAATATCAAATCGAATAACCACTACTACCCCCACATACATATTCGGCCACCATAACCTTAGTCTCTTATACACTTACATTTGTCGAAGCTAATGACCAGATCTAAATCCAATCGTTCCAAAGATCCAAGCCTCCTATGCTCCTTGCTAGATCGCCCTTTCCACAACAAGTACACATAGAACCAATTAAAAGAACCGTCTTTACCTATCATCACATTCGACAGCCTCCCTAAAGAGTTTAGGGATTTTGGCTTTTCTTAAATCCAAAGGTAAGGAGTAGATGTCAAGTACTTACCACAGGTTTTCCTTAATCAAGGCGATTCTTCTACTCAGATCTGATACAGATTTAGCCTCTAACCACTTAACAGATTTCGAATCTTAGAGATCTAAAGATTTGGCTATGACCCTAAAACTATGGTGTTTTCAGCTTTTAGAACTATGAAGAGGAAGATGATTTGGAGTGGTGGTTTTGTAATGGTGTTGCCGATAGGGGTTGGCATTTAGAGGATGTGAAAATCGGCCAAAAGAGATGAAGAAAATAGGAGGATTTTGGTTAGAAGAAATCGGCGCAAGAAACAACTTTCAGGATTTTGGCTTTTATGTTAATCGGCTATAGAGGTTTAGAAAAGAATAGGAATGAAGAGGAGATAAGTAGAAGGGTAGGAATGTTTCGGCTAGAGAAGAAAAGAAGGAGAAAAGAAAATAGAAGAAGAGAGAAGAAGAGAAGGAAGAATTCGACACTCAGGAGATCTAACTTTGCGTTTTCAGCTTTTTGCGACATTGAGAAGAGAATAGAATGAAAGTGAAGACTCTAAGTGGCTAACCCTAATTCGGCAAGACGAAAAGAAAATAAAGTTTGCCCTAATGGCCATTCAGACCCACAGCCCAACCTTCCTAAAGCCCTAGCCGAATTTCCACTTAAGCTTTATCACATGCCCGGCACATGCACACAAAAATAAAAGTATCAACACGCTTACCTTGTGACTTGAAATCTAGCCCTTAAACTCAATCCACACGCCACTTTTTTTGGAACTTAGTGGCGCCACCTTGCCACTTCACCAAGGCCCTCTTTTTGTCTCAGTTTACTAACTTTTTCTTAAAGGCCAACTTAACCAAGTCCCTTTCACTTAAAATCCAAGTTGATATTTCTGTCGGGTTTTAACTTAGGCTTGGGCCTTCTAAAGGCCCACTAACACACTTAGACATAATTTCAGTAACCAAAATACCAAAATTTCAAGATTTCACCAAAAATAAAAAAAACTCGAAAAATCCTGAAAATCAGGGCGTTACACAAGCCCAATACTTCTAGGCCCAAATTCAGGGTGTTACAATTCACCCCTCCTAAAAAAATTTCGTTATCAAAATTTCTAAAGAATAAGGTAGTCGTGTATCGACTACTCTACTACGCTACTGCTGCGCACTCTGTTCTAAATAATTTTAGTACGACCCAGAACATCTAATTACCGAAGTAAATAAACATTTTCACTTGCGCATACAATTCGTTTCCAACCATCACACACCTAACTACAATAAGCTTGGCAAACTTTGCGTACCCTCAGAACCCATATCAATATTCTACATTACCAGTACACATATCAAATAACTATAAAGATCTCGAAAATTTTATTATTAATTCATATGTCTTATGTAGAGATAGTATTTTAAAGTTTTTGTTTTTACAGAATCATAGCCTAGCTACGGTCTCAATTTTTTTAGGGTTTTTATTTCCCCTACAGTCTCAGTCTCTATAGTCTTCAGTACTACCCTATCTACAGTATCATATCAAAGGCTCAGTTCTATCTACAGTATTATCTCAGTACAGTACAAAATATAAAGCATAAATACTTACAGACTTGGTGCCGGGGATTCAGTGTGCCACTTATTCAGTTGTCAGATTTCAGAAAACTCAAAACTTTTCAAAATCAAACCTTCAAAACATGTATATTTTGAAGAAACCTAGTTTGAAAGAGTTTTTCTAAATTTTTCAAAAACTGATTTCCAAAAATACCCTTTTTGGGCCTAAATTTTTAAAACTTTACGAAAACCTTTTTTTGGACCCGATCCACAATCGAGTTGTTGCAATCGGGCTCTGATACCACTAAATGTAACACCCCAAACACGGCCCAGACGTTATAGCCAAGTTCGGCGTGTCACATCACTTACAACTAACCATGTTACCTAGTTACTAATATTAGGGTGAGCTTTGCAAAACTGATATTATAGTCTTAAGAAAAATTACCGGTTTATTAGGTGAACGTCCTATCCACTACCAGTTATTAGGAGATTTATTATAAAAATTTACCTTGTTACTCAATTGTATCATGTGACTAGTTTTGAAAACGTTCGATTAATTTTAAGAAAAACTCGCGCAGTTATATTCAAAATAATTAAAGTAACGTAAGAATAAATAATTTAAAATCCCAAAATAAAAATAATTAAAAATAAATTGAATTAAATAACCTAGTAAAAACCAACAGTCCAGTCCATGTGGCCACTCTGAATCCTCCCAACTCCAAGTCCACCAGTCTAGGGCTCACCTGCGAGGATGGAAGAAAAAGGGGTGAGTTTGGAAGCTCAGTGTGTATAGAAGCCCATCTAGAGCCCAAATCAGCTCAAGCCCACTGGGCCTAAGCCCTATCCAGACTCAGTAATAACTGGGCCGAAGCTTTATTCAGATATAGTAAACTAGGCCTTAGCCCTTTTCAGTCAATAGTATGGCCCATAGGCCCATTTCAGTAACAGATAAATAAATATACATGTATGAATGCAAAGCCCATCACATGTGGGGAGACTACTCAACCCACCCAACTGCTACACTACACCCGTACCAGCCCTACACACATTGTGGGGAAACTACTTGACCCACCCAACCGCAACACTCCACAGATACAGCATCGCTGCTTAGACAAGGTGGCCAAGCCACTAACAGAAGTACGAGGCAAGGCCTCTTTCAAAAAACAGAATGGGCAAAGCCCTTTTCAGATATCAGTACGAGGCAAAGCCTCTCTCAGAAAACAGAAATCGTGGCAATGCCATTTGCACTTCCTCCATCAACAATCCCCAAATCCCATGCAACAGATAATCATGATATGGCATACAGTAAATAGAAACAGCAAATCATGCATTCAGTCAAAATCAGCCCTAGGGGTATAACAATTATTTTTACACCTAGGGGTAAAACTGTAATTTCTCACCTACGAGGGTAATTCAGTAATTATTCCACTTTTTTCGGGTTTTATGCACTTTACAGTCATTAATCGTCCAACTTTTATCTCAGTAGCTTACTTAGCCCCTTTAGCAGTTTACAGTCATTGGGCCCTAAAACCACTAATGGGCCCTACAGTGTCAATTTGTCATTTTAAGCCCGTTTCGCCAAATTCAAGCCCGTTTCGCCAAATTCTAAGTCTAGACTAACAGATTTGACCTACAGTTTATCAGAACATGCTTACCGCTTACTTTTATCCGTATGGGCCCGTAAGCCCATTGGGCCACACTTCAGCCCATCGAGGTCCAAATTTACCGAAGTGCACGAAATTACGCACTTAACCATCTTACCACTTGCAAATACAGATCCAATGATTTCCAATCGACCCATGAGCGTTCACGCACTCACAAGCCTATGAAATACCGGAGTTTCGGCATTTTGACTTTTTAGCTTTTACCAACTTAGACTACAGAAAGGTGTTCGATACACACCTGATTTGCGATGACCAACGACAAGATCTACTCCAAAACAATCCTACATTTATTTAGATCACGTTAACATCTAAATATCAAATCGAATAACCACTACTACCCCCACATACATATTCGGCCACCATAACCTTAGTCTCTTATACACTTACCTTTGCCAAAGATAATGACCAAATCTAAATCCGATCGTTCCAAAGATCCAAGCCTCCTGTGCTCCTTACTAGATCGCCTCTTCCACAACAAGTACACATAGAACCAATTAAAAGAACTGTCTTTACCTATCATCACATTCGACAGCCTCCCTAAAGAGTTTAGGGATTTTGACTTTTCTTAAATCCAAGGTAACGAGTAGATCTGAGATGTTGAGTACTTACCATAGGTTTTCCTTAATCAAGGCAATTCTTCTACTCAGATTTGATGCAGATTTAGCCCCTAACCACTTAGCAGATTTCGAATCTTAGAGATCTAAAGATTTGGCTATGACCATAAAAACTATGGTGTTTTCGGCTTTTAGAACTGTGAAGAGGAAGATGATTTGGTGTGGTGGTTTTGCAGTGGTGTTGGCGACGGGGGTTGTGTAACGCCCTAAAATTCTGGTCTTTCTCGAATTATTGTTCATCTAGTAAAATGTTTGAACTCTGGCTTTTGGTTGTGAAATTCGTGTTTTGAGAATGTTATTGGGCCTATGGAAGGCCCAAGTGTTGGTTAAAAACTCGGGAAATTTTCTAAATTTTTCATTAGGGAGATAGGGGACTTTTGGAAGTAGGGGTCTTAAATAAATTTGGCTAAAGTGAAGCACAAGGGAGCTCCTGGTAAAATGGTTGTGTGACGCCACTTAGGAGCTACAAAAGTGGCGCCTAAATGAATGGGAAGGCCAAGGTTCAAGTCCCAGGTTATGCAAGGAAGGCGTTATTTTTATGCAAGGAGCAGGCAGGAATTTGAAGCAGAATAAAACTCTACTTGAGGAGTGTTGAATCGGTCTTGAGAGGATATTGTGGAGGAGGTTGAGGAGCAAATCAAGGAGTTTGAATTTTGAATGATGGTGGCCGGTTAGAGGACTCTTGGGGAAGGCAAATTTGGCTAGGTGCTTAGGTAGCATTTTCGGCAACTAGGTGTTAGAGAGTGTGCCGAATGCTCCTTTAGTTCTTGGGTGACTTGTGCCGATTTCTCTAAGAGTGAAAAACCCTTCTTCGTTTGTCGATTTTTGCCTAGTTTATTAGGTATCTTTTGCCACTTTGCTCTCCCATCAAACCTAGAAGCCGAACCTTAATCCACCTTTGTGCCGCACACTCATTTTGACCGAAGCATTTTCTCTACATCTCTTCTCTACATCCTTTTCTTCTCCTCTTATACCATAAACCAAACCTTCATCATTACCTCCTTCTCTAGCCGAATCATTCTTCCTTGACTCTCTTCTCTAAACCTCTGTTGACAACTGCAAGAAGAAGTCGAAACTCAGGGTGGCCGATTGTTCTTTGTCAAGCGAACACTCCTATTCTTTTACTTCTTCTTCTCCAACCTTCCATAAGCCGAAATATCCTATTTGCCGAATCCATCTTCTTCTATCAAATATATCGTCCCTTCTCATTCTACTTCATTGCCGAACCTCCTTTTGACCGAAACTCACTGTGCTTGGCCGAATCCTCTCTACTCTCAACCCTTTCTTTCTCATTGTTACAAGTGCAGCGGCAGTGGTGAGGGCTTGGATTGGTAAGTATTTCGTAGCCTGATAGCGTTGGTTTCATGATATTAAGGCAAGTAGCCGAACCCCTTAGGGGTATTGTCGTTTGAATTAAAAGGCTTTTGGCCTCTTTCTTTTGGATTGAAGGTGTAACAGCGTAATCTAGGAGAGGATCGAGCATCGAAGGATCGTGAAGATCAACGCAGTTGGACGTTACGATTTAGTCCATAACCGAAAAAGGGTAAGATTTTAAGGGCTTAGGCCATCTAGGCCGATTAGGGTAAGGGGTTATAGCTATTTGGTTATCGATTAATTAGACTGAAAGTTAGCGTTCAATTGTAGGTTCTTCGTACGTGGATTTCTTCAAACGGTTTCAACAGTAACAGGTGTGTAACGTGTCTCTATCATAGACTAGGATGGCTAAAGGCCGTAATGATCGAAACTATGCTAAAGTGTCCGATTGAAGTGACCGAAAAAGTTGTCTTGAAAGGGTCTGAGGGTAACCGAATACCCTGTGGTGATCAAACTAGTAAATGACAGTGGCAAAATTGCAGAAGGTGCAATTTCGAGCTTCTCGGTGAGTTGGGTTTCAATGGGCCAAAGATGGGCCTAATGGGCTTCCGAGCCCAAATAGGTAAAATGGCTAATAAAGACTATCTGGCGACGTAGTTAGTAATAACATGTTAAGTTGGTAAACTAAACCTAAAATTGGGCTTAAAGGGCTTGAGACAATATTGGACTTAGCAAGGCCCATTAGGGGTTTTAGGCTAAAAAGGGCAAAATTGGAAATTTGGCTTAAATCGACTTCCGTGGTTAATTGGGAACTAATAATCAGCTATACTGGCATAAAATTTCTGAAAATATGAAAAAAGACTAAAATACCCTTAAATATGGAAACTTACCAAAATACCCCTAGGTGAAAAAGACTATTATACCCCTAGGGTCAATTCTGTATGAAATGTATGATGTTATGTATCTGCATGAGTTAATTATCTATATGAGTATATCTGATGCTATATCTTGCATGATAGTATGATTATCTGTTGCATGGGGTATGGGTTATGATGGAGGAAGCGTTCTGGCAGCCTCGCTGCAATCTGGTGACTCTATCACATTATATCTGGCAACCTCGTTGCAATCTGGTGGCCTCGCCACAATATTTATATCTGGTGACCTCGTCACAATATCTGGCAGCCTCGCTGCAAATATATCTGGCAGCCTCGCTGCAAATGTTATCTGGCAGTCTCACTGCAAATTATATCTGGCAGCCTCGCTGCAAATATCTGTGGTGTGTAGCGGATGGGTGGGTCGAGTAGTCTCCCCACATGGTGTAAGGCTGGTACGGGGGTGTTAAGGATGGATCTGGGTTGGGTTTCTGTTTGCATAATGCTTATATCTGATCTGTTTCTGTTATGGGCCTTTGGGCTTAACCTGATTCCTGTAATGGGCCAAGGCCCAATTAACTCTGTTTCTGAGGCTTGATCTGTATTGGCCTATGGTTGAGATAATGTTGCACACTGAGTTGTCAAACTCACCCTCCTTTTTAATTAATCCCTGCAGGTAACCCTCAACCATAGTGGGCTTGGAGCTGCGAGAGATTCGGGATGGCCACAGCGACTGCAATAAGACTGGTTTTCGTTTATGTTTTAGTAATTTAATTTTATCTTGTTTTTGGGTTTTAATGTGTAATAAGGCCGCTATTAAATTTTCTTTTTGGGTTTTAACTTTCTAGATGATTTGATTCGTACTTTATCGAAACTGCTAGATATAGGCTGCGCGGGTTTTCAAAACCTTAGTAACGTTTTCAAAATAACGTTTATAAAATCTGAACAATCTTGAGTAATGGCATCTTAAAGCAGTTTTAACAAGAACTTTTCCCACCTTGCTAGTTTTAAGATATCACCTAAGACTCATCGGGAATTAAAAGGTTACAAGCGTAGTTTAGGATCATGTGATACACCAGATCTGGTCATCGCGTCCAGACCGGGTTTGGGGTGTTACATTTAGTGGTATCAGAGCTAAGTTGCAACAACTCGGCTGTGGAACGGGTCTAAAAATGAAGGTTTTCAAACAATCAAAACAAATATTTTTGAAAAGTCATGTTTTTAACATTGCTTTCAAATTACTTGGAACTAGTTTTGATAAACTTCTATCGTACCTAAATGAGTTATTTGTAAAGAATAAATTAAGTTATCCTATGAGATCTTTCGAAATAGTGGCACACCGAATCTCCGGCCCAAGCCTGTAAGTTTTCTGAAATTTTCTGATTGTTTCTGAAAATTCTGATTGTATGCCTGACTAAAGACTATATTATGATACTTTAGCTAGGGTATTACTGAAACTGTAGAGACTCTGATAGATAAACTGAGACTGCAGGTAGGCTACCGCGAAAGAAGATAAACTTTGAAACTCTACTATCCATAAGACATCTGTAATAAACATTGAAATATTAATCTGACTCATAAAACTTCTAAAATAGAACATACGAAATGAGTACGCGAGCAGCTCGTGGTAGGGGCCGTGGACGTGGCCGAGGTAGCACACGAGCCGAATCTTCTTCTTCGGGTCATGCACCAGCAGCTGAGGTACCAGTATCACCAGCAACAGAGGTGGAATCTCATGATAGGGGTGTAGGGGATGATGCCCTATCACAAGCGATGCTTCGAGTTTTGGAAAGGGTTGCTGGGGCGAGTACTGGTAATGGATTTCGTGGTGCGATATCTGAGCGACTCCGAGCTAATGGAGTAGAATTCTTCAGGGGTGTGTCTGGTGTAGCCCTAAACGTGGCCGAGTATTGGTTGGAGGCCACAGAGCGAATTATGGACGATCTGGACTGTTCTGTGGAGCAGAAGCTGAAGGGAGCTGTATCGTTACTTAGAGATGAGGCTTATCAGTGGTGGCTCACAGTAAGAGATGGAACTGCAGCTGGCGAGGTAACATGGGAGCTGTTTAAGACAGCCTTTAAAGGAAAATACGTTGGAGCTAGCTATGTGGACGCTCGTCGGAAGGAATTCCTGAATTTGGTTCAGGGAGGTAAGACGGTATCTGAATACGAGGCTGAGTTCTTGAGGCTGAGTCGATATGCTTCTGGGATAGTCGCTACTGAATATGAGCGTAGCGTGCGCTTTGAGGATGGCTTGAGGGACGAGCTAAGGGTGCTGATTGCTCCACAGAGGGAGCGTAGTTTTGCTGCTCTAGTGGAGAAAGCTAAGATTGCGGAGGAAGTAAAGCGTACTGAGAGGCAGAACCGTGAGAAGGATCGGAACCGCTTCCGGAGGGATTCTGGACCATCAGGCGGGTATAATAGGAATGTTAAGAGGGCAAGAGTGGCAGAACCAGTGCGAGCAGTGCCAATGAATGCTGTCGGACCACAGAGTTGCAGAAGTTGTGGTAGGATCCATATGGGCGAGTGTCGGAAACGTTCAGGAGCCTGTTTTCGATGTGGGTCGATGGAGCATAGAATTAAGGATTGTCCTCAAGCACCAGATCAGAATCAAGTTAGAGATCAGAGGGTTGCTCAGCCAGTGAGGGGTGGACCACCAGCTCCAAGAGGTCGTGGACAAGGCAGAGGGGGAAATGGAAATGGACGAGGACGAGGAGCACCTGGTAGGGGTGCTGGTTTTGCTGAGGCTCGTCAGCCAGCGTTAGTCTATGCAGCTCGTCGACGAGAGGAAGGTGATGCTCCTGACGTCATAACCGGTACGTTCTTGATGTCTCGTATACCATTCACTGCGTTAATAGATGTTGGATCTACACACTCTTATGTTGCATGTGCTATATCTGGGTCGCTGGGAGTACATTCTGAGAAGACAGTGAGTGGGGTAACTGTACTAAGTCCTTTGGGTCACTCGGTTAGGGTAGACAAACTGTATAGAGACGTGCCTATAGAGACTCAAGGTAAGATCTTTTCTGGAGATTTGATGGAGTTACCTTTCGGAGAATTCGATCTAATCCTAGGAATGGATTGGCTTGTAAAGCATAGGGCTACTTTGGATTGTGCTGCAAAGCGAATGAGTTTAAAAACCGCAGAGGATGAGGAAGTTATGGTGATTGGTGAACGTAGAGATTATCTGTCTAATGTGGTGACAGCATTAAGAGCTGAGAAGTGGATTCGTAAAGGATGTGAGGCTTTTATGGCATTTATAAGTCAAGCGGAATCTGAGGAGCTAACTGTGGACCAAGTTCGAACCGTTAAGGATTTTCAAGACGTGTTTCCAGAAGAGCTTCCAGGACTGCCTCCTAATCGAGAGGTTGAGTTTGGGATCGATTTGTTGCCGGGTACGGCACCGGTGTCCATTGCACCGTACAGAATGGCACCAAAGGAGTTGGTGGAGTTAAAAGCGCAGATTCAAGAACTGTTGGATAGAGGTTTCATTAGGCCAAGTGTGTCTCCGTGGGGAGCACCAGTGCTTTTCGTTAAGAAGAAAGATGGGTCAATGCGGATGTGCATCGATTATCGGCAGTTGAACAAGCTGACGATCAAGAATAAGTACCCGTTGCCAAGAATCGACAATCTGTTCGATCAGCTTAGAGGAGCTTCAGTATTCTCCAAGATTGATCTTCGGTCTGGGTATCATCAGTTAAGGGTGAAAGAAGTGGATATACACAAGACAGCATTCAGAACTCGTTATGGTCACTATGAGTTCTTGGTTATGCCATTTGGGCTGACCAATGCACCTGCAGCTTTCATGGATCTGATGAATCGAGTGTTCCAGCCATACTTAGATCGATTCGTGGTCGTCTTTATCGACGATATTTTGGTCTATTCTGAATCTAAAGAGAAACATGATGAGCATCTCCGTGTTGTGCTGCAAGTGTTAAGGGAAAATGAGCTTTATGCGAAATTTAGTAAGTGTGAGTTCTGGTTGAGGGAAGTGACGTTCTTGGGGCATGTTGTTTCTGCTGAAGGTATTAAGGTGGACCCTTGAAAGATTGAAGCGATTCTGGAATGGAAACCACCGAGGTCTGTGGCCGAAATTCGGAGTTTTCTGGGTTTAGCTGGATACTACAGAAGGTTTGTAGAAGGATTTTCGGTGATGGCAGCACCATTAACGAAACTCATAAGGAAAGGCGTACCATTTGTTTGGACCCAGCAGCAGCAAGAAGCTTTTGAGAAGCTTAAGAAGGTTCTGACCGAGGCACCTGTACTGATTCAACCAGAGTCTGGAAAAGATTTTACCGTGTACAGTGATGCATCGCATGTTGGGTTGGGCTGTGTGTTGATGCAAGAGGGTTAGGTGGTTGCTTATGCATCGCGACAGCTTAAACCTCATGAAGTGAACTATCCTACCCATGATTTGGAGTTGGCAGCAGTGATCTTCGCACTTAAGATTTGGAGACATTATCTGTATGGAGAAAGGTGTATTATATACACAGATCATAAGAGTCTTAAGTACTTGTTGACTCAGAAGGAGCTGAACCTTAGGCAACGGAGATGGATCGAGTTGCTTAAGGATTATGATTGTGTGATTGAGTATCATCTAGGCAAAGCTAATGTGGTGGCTGATGCCCTAAGTCGTAGAACTGTATCTGACCTGAGAGCTATGTTTGCTCGTTTGAGTCTGTATGACGATGGTAGCTTGTTAGCAGAATTGCAAGTAAGACCGACCTGGGTGGATGAGATTAAGGAAAAGCAGTTGAGGGATGAGTCTCTGGATGCTCGATTTCAGCAGGTTAAAGATGGGAATACTTCTGAGTTTGGACTTAACAGTGAAGGAGTTCTGTGTTTTCGCGGTAGAATCTGTGTTCCGAAGGATTTTCAGTTGAGGCAAGCAATTCTGAATGAAGCTCATAAAGGGTTGTGTGCTATGCACCCTGGAGGTAATAAGATGTATCATGACTTAAAGGAGTTGTATTGGTGGCCTGGACTGAAGCGAGAAGTAACAGAATTTGTGAGGAAATGTCTGACTTGTCAGCAGGTGAAAGCTGAGCACCAGTTACCTTCTGGACTTCTGCAACCAGTGAAGGTACCGCTCTGGAAGTGGGAAAGGGTGACCATGGATTTCGTAAGTGGATTGCCCTTAACGCCATCAAAGAAGGACTCGATTTGGGTGATTGTAGACAGGTTGACTAAATCTGCTCATTTCATCCCTGTACGTACTGATTATTCGCTTCAGAAGTTAGCCAAGTTGTATGTGGCAGAGATTGTGCGACTGCATGGGGTGCCAGTGTCTATCATTTCTGATCGAGATCCTAGATTCACATCTCGGTTTTGGCAAAAGTTGCATGAGGCGCTGGGAACGCGGCTGAACTTTAGCACGGCTTTTCATCCTCAGACTGATGGTCAGTCTGAGAGGGTTATTCAGATTCTAGAGGATATGTTGAGGGGTTGTGTTATCGATTTTCGAGGCAGTTGGGAGGATTATTTACCGTTGGCGGAGTTTGCATATAATAACAGCTATCAGGCTAGTATCCGTATGGCACCTTATGAAGCATTGTATGGGCGTAAGTGTCGTTCACCTAGTTGTTGGACCGAATTGGGCGAGCGGCAAGTTCTTGGACCTGAATTGGTAGCAGAGACTGATGAGAAGGTCAAGGTGATAAGGGACCGTTTGAAAGAGGCATCTGATCGACAAAAGTCTTATGCAGATTTGAAGCGTAAAGAGATTGAGTACTCAGTAGGTGATATGGTTTTTCTGAAAGTTTCACCGTGGAAAAAGATATTGAGATTTGGTAAGAAAGGCAAGCTGAGTCCGAGGTTTATCGGGCCTTATCGGGTTCTTAAGCGAGTGGGTCCGGTGGCGTATCAGTTAGAACTACCCCCAGAGTTAAATAGAATCCATGATGTGTTCCACGTATCCATGCTAAGATGATATCATTCTGACCCTGCCCATATTCTACCAGTTGCAGAGGTAGAAGTTCAGCCTGACTTAACTTTCGAGGAAGAACCTGTTCAGATTCTGGATCGAGATGTGAAGGTTTTAAGAAGAAAATCAGTCCCATTGGTGAAGGTACTATGGCGTAATCATGGCAGAGAAGAAGCTACTTGGGAACCAGAGGAGGCAATGCGTCAGCAATATCCCCATTTGTTTGGATAAGGTAAATTTCGAGGACGAAATTCCTTTAAGGAGGGTAGAGTTGTAACGCCCTAAAATTCTGGTCTTTCTCGAATTATTGTTCACCTAGTAAAATGTTTGAACTCTGGCTTTTGGTTGTGAAATTCGTGTTTTGAGAATGTTATTGGGCCTATGGAAGGCCCAAGTGTTGGTTAAAAACTCGGGAAATTTTCTAAATTTTTCATTAGGGAGATAGGGGACTTTTGGAAGTAGGGGTCTTAAATAAATTTGGCTAAAGTGAAGCACAAGGGAGCTCCTGGTAAAATGGTTGTGTGACGCCACTTAGGAGCTACAAAAGTGGCGCCTAAATGAATGGGAAGGCCAAGGTTCAAGTCCCAGGTTATGCAAGGAAGGCGTTATTTTTATGCAAGGAGCAGGCAGGAATTTGAAGCAGAATAAAACTCTACTTGAGGAGTGTTGAATCGGTCTTGAGAGGATATTGTGGAGGAGGTTGAGGAGCAAATCAAGGAGTTTGAATTTTGAATGATGGTGGCCGGTTAGAGGACTCTTGGGGAAGGCAAATTTGGCTAGGTGCTTAGGTAGCATTTTCGGCAACTAGGTGTTAGAGAGTGTGCCGAATGCTCCTTTAGTTCTTGGGTGACTTGTGCCGATTTCTCTAAGAGTGAAAAACCCTTCTTCGTTTGTCGATTTTTGCCTAGTTTATTAGGTATCTTTTGCCACTTTGCTCTCCCATCAAACCTAGAAGCCGAACCTTAATCCACCTTTGTGCCGCACACTCATTTTGACCGAAGCATTTTCTCTACATCTCTTCTCTACATCCTTTTCTTCTCCTCTTATACCATAAACCAAACCTTCATCATTACCTCCTTCTCTAGCCGAATCATTCTTCCTTGACTCTCTTCTCTAAACCTCTGTTGACAACTGCAAGAAGAAGTCGAAACTCAGGGTGGCCAATTGTTCTTTGTCAAGCGAACACTCCTATTCTTTTACTTCTTCTTCTCCAACCTTCCATAAGCCGAAATATCCTATTTGCCGAATCCATCTTCTTCTATCAAATATATCGTCCCTTCTCATTCTACTTCATTGCCGAACCTCCTTTTGACCGAAACTCACTGTGCTTGGCCGAATCCTCTCTACTCTCAACCCTTTCTTTCTCATTGTTACAAGTGCAGCGGCAGTGGTGAGGGCTTGGATTGGTAAGTATTTCGTAGCCTGATAGCGTTGGTTTCATGATATTAAGGCAAGTAGCCGAACCCCTTAGGGGTATTGTCGTTTGAATTAAAAGGCTTTTGGCCTCTTTCTTTTGGATTGAAGGTGTAACAGCGTAATCTAGGAGAGGATCGAGCATCGAAGGATCGTGAAGATCAACGCAGTTGGACGTTACGATTTAGTCCATAACCGAAAAAGGGTAAGATTTTAAGGGCTTAGGCCATCTAGGCCGATTAGGGTAAGGGGTTATAGCTATTTGGTTATCGATTAATTAGACTGAAAGTTAGCGTTCAATTGTAGGTTCTTCGTACGTGGATTTCTTCAAACGGTTTCAACAGTAACAGGTGTGTAACGTGTCTCTATCATAGACTAGGATGGCTAAAGGCCGTAATGATCGAAACTATGCTAAAGTGTCCGATTGAAGTGACCGAAAAAGTTGTCTTGAAAGGGTCTGAGGGTAACCGAATACCCTGTGGTGATCAAACTAGTAAATGACAGTGGCAAAATTGCAGAAGGTGCAATTTCGAGCTTCTCGGTGAGTTGGGTTTCAATGGGCCAAAGATGGGCCTAATGGGCTTCCGAGCCCAAATAGGTAAAATGGCTAATAAAGACTATCTGGCGACGTAGTTAGTAATAACATGTTAAGTTGGTAAACTAAACCTAAAATTGGGCTTAAAGGGCTTGAGACAATATTGGACTTAGCAAGGCCCATTAGGGGTTTTAGGCTAAAAAGGGCAAAATTGGAAATTTGGCTTAAATCGACTTCCGTGGTTAATTGGGAACTAATAATCAGCTATACTGGCATAAAATTTCTGAAAATATGAAAAAAGACTAAAATACCCTTAAATATGGAAACTTACCAAAATACCCCTAGGTGAAAAAGACTATTATACCCCTAGGGTCAATTCTGTATGAAATGTATGATGTTATGTATCTGCATGAGTTAATTATCTATATGAGTATATCTGATGCTATATCTTGCATGATAGTATGATTATCTATTGCATGGGGTATGGGTTATGATGGAGGAAGCGTTCTGGCAGCCTCGCTGCAATCTGGTGACTCTGTCACATTATATCTGGCAACCTCGTTGCAATCTGGTGGCCTCGCCACAATATTTATATCTGGTGACCTCGTCACAATATCTGGCAGCCTCGCTGCAAATATATCTGGCAGCCTCGCTGCAAATGTTATCTGGCAGTCTCACTGCAAATTATATCTGGCAGCCTCGCTGCAAATATCTGTGGTGTGTAGCGGATGGGTGGGTCGAGTAGTCTCCCCACATGGTGTAAGGCTGGTACGGGGGTGTTAAGGATGGATCTGGGTTGGGTTTCTGTTTGCATAATGCTTATATCTGATCTGTTTCTGTTATGGGCCTTTGGGCTTAACCTGATTCCTGTAATGGGCCAAGGCCCAATTAACTCTGTTTCTGAGGCTTGATCTATTTTGGCCTATGGTTGAGATAATGTTGCACACTGAGTTGTCAAACTCACCCTCCTTTTTAATTAATCCCTGCAGGTAACCCTCAACCATAGTGGGCTTGGAGCTGCGAGAGATTCGGGATGGCCACAGCGACTGCAATAAGACTGGTTTTCATTTATGTTTTAGTAATTTAATTTTATCTTGTTTTTGGGTTTTAATGTGTAATAAGGCCGCTATTAAATTTTCTTTTTGGGTTTTAACTTTCTAGATGATTTGATTCGTACTTTATCGAAACTGCTAGATATAGGCTGTGCGGGTTTTCAAAACCTTAGTAACGTTTTCAAAATAACGTTTATAAAATCTGAACAATCTTGAGTAATGGCATCTTAAAGCAGTTTTAACAAGAACTTTTCCCACCTTGCTAGTTTTAAGATATCACCTAAGACTCATCGGGAATTAAAAGGTTACAAGCATAGTTTAGGATCATGTGATACACCAGATCTGGTCATCGCGTCCAGACCGGGTTTGGGGTGTTACAGGTTGGGGTTTAGAGGATGTGAAAATCGGCCAAAAGAGATGAAGAAAATAAAAGTTTTTTGGCTAGAAGAAATTAGCACAAGAAACAACTTTCAGGATTTCGGCTTTTATGGCAATCGGCTATAGAGGTTTAGAAAAGAATGTGAATGAAAGAGGAGATGAGTAGAAGGGTAGGAATGTTTCGGCTAGAGAAGAAAAGAAGGAGAAAAGAAAATAGAAGAAGAGAGGAGAAGAGAAGGAAGAATTCGGCACTCAGGAGATCTAACTTTGCGTTTTCGGCTTTTTGCGACACTGAGAAGAGAATAGAATGAAAGTGAAGACTCTAGGTGGCTAACTCTAATTCGGCAGGACGGAAAGAAAATAAAGCGTGCCCTAATGGCCATTCAGACCCACGGCCTAACCTTCCTAAAGCCCTAGTCGAATTTCCACTTAAGCTCTATCACATGCCCGGCACATGCACACAAAAATAAAAGTATTAACACGCTTACCATGTGACTTGAACTCTAGCCCTTAAACTCAGTCCACACGCCACTTTTTTAGGAACTTAGTGGTGCCACCTTGCCACTTCACCAAGGCCCTCTTTTTGTCTCAGTTTACTAACTTTTTCTTAAAGGCCCACTTAACCAAGTCCCTTTCACTTAAAATCCAAGTTAATATTTCTGTCGGGTAAGGCCCACTAACACACTTAGACATAATTTTAGTAACCAAAATACCAAAATTTCAAGATTTTACCAAAAATCACAAAAACCCAAAAAATCCCGAAAATCAGGGCGTTACACAAGCCCAATACTTCTAGGCCCAAATTCAGGGTGTTACAACATAGTTATTCATTTAATTGAGATTCATACCTTTTTGATTCAATTCATATCATCCCACTTATGTACTTTGTGTCCACAGTTAACACATCGTACGTACCTGTTCTATTTCATACCACTACTTCCATAAGCATTTCCCGTTCACTTGTTGAACCATCCAGCTTAAGAGTCGAACATTCAAACATAACATTCGATAAGTACCTATACCATGGCTCGTAGCCAACTCAAGGTAACTTATCTCGGAGCACCTATACCATGGCCCATAGCCAAATCAAGGTTACTCCCAAAACATCTATAACATGGCTCGAAGCCAAATCAAGATGTTTCTCACACCCGAAGTGCCAATGTTATGGTCCGAAGCTAAACACTTTATACTAGTAACATGTTACTACCTTCCGAAACTAATCCTACAGTTCTACCGAGCTTTCTCAATCTCGGTTTCTATTACTAACTTAACCACAACAACGATATCACTAATTCCACATCTACCGAGGTTCCATTCATTCCAATTCATTCAATAATAGTGTAATTAACAACATTATAAAGGAAATTACTACTTATGAACTTACCTCGAGTGTGTTTTGTTGGTTTAGTCGATTATTCGATAACTTTTGATTTTCCACGATCCATGTCTTAATTTCACTTTTCTTGATCTATACATAATAAAAATAGCTCATTCAATCACACACTAAATCAATTCAATACAAGGACACACAATTAAGGCATTTTACAAATTTACCATCATATTTCACATATTAACAATTAAGTCCCTATTTCATAAAATCCTCAAATACACCAAATTCCTCTATACAAGGTCTAGCCGAACTTTCCTATAGTTCAATCAAGCCTACATAATTCATCGATTTCACATTTTAGTTCTTCTATATAATTCATTTTCACAAATTAGCCCAAAATAGCTAATTTCATCGAAAATTCAATACAGATATATCAACCCAATCCATATCTTTCATTTACTAAGTCCTTCTATATAATTCATTTTCACAAATTAGCTCAAAATAGGTAATTTCATTGAAATTTCAATACAAATATATCAACTCAATTCATATATTTCATATACTAGTAACAAACTTCATAAAACTCACATTTTCATCAATGACACATCTCATAAACATAAAATATTTCTCAAATTACAACATGGGCTTGATAATAGACTAAACAATAATCTCAAAAACATAAAAATTATCAAAAACTGAAACCAAAACATACCTTAATCAAGCAATTTAATGGCCGATCCCTAGCTTGTGTTTTTCTTTTCTTTCTTTTATGAATTTCGGTTATATGAAAAATTAATGGCCAATTTCTATGCTTTGGTTTTATTAATCTAACATCAATTTGTCATTTACCAATTTGTCCTTATTAATTAAACAAAAACATCATTTAATGGTTGTGCATAAAAGTCCATTAACCAAGTTAATGGTCTATTTCCTTAATAATGACTAAATTTTTATACAAGACTCTCACACATGCTAATTCACATATTATAAGCATAGAAAATAATAATAAAATATTTTTTGACTCGAATATATGGTCCTAAAACCACTATTCTGACTAGGCTGTTACATAATCGATACAAAGCCTCATCGATCCATCCTTTTTCTTCACAAACAATAAGGAAGCACCCCATGGAGAAAAACTAGGCCTCGCAAATCCTTTGTCTGTCAACTGTTGTAGTTGGGCCTTCAATTTTTTTAGCTCAGTTGGAGCCATTCTACATGGAGCTATTGATATCGAGGCAATCCCTGACAACAAGTCAATGGAAAACTCTATCTCTCTAACAGGTGGTATCCCCGGCAACTCCTCTGGAAACACATCCAGGAACTCGCAAACCACTGGAACTGAATCCACTTTCAATTCAGACTCTTTCGTATTCAATACATAAGCCAAATATGCCTCATAACCCTTTCTCAAACACTTCTAAGCAGTCATTTACGAAATCAATGTAGGCAACTCACTAGACTCATTTGTTTCAACCCGGAGGATTTCACCATTTTCACACTTTAGCTCAATAATCTTTTGTCTTCAATGCACTTTAGCATCATGCATCGACAGCCAATCCATGTCCAAAATAACATCAAACTCATCAAATGACAATAACATTAGATCGATAAGGAAACAGTGACCTTGGATCACTAAAGGACAATTCTTACAAATCTTGTCAATTAACACACATTTACCTAGAGGGTTTGACACCTTAACCACAAACTTGGTTGACTCTACTGGTAATTTCATATCATTTACTAATTTTATGCAAATGTAAGAATGTGTGGACCCGGGATCAATTAGTGCAACAATATTAACATCATAAAGAGAAAATATATCTGTGATCAGGTTAAGGGATGACGCTTCTTTTTGGGCACAGATGGCATAGGTTTTTGCGGGCGCTCTGGCCTCCGATCTTGCAGCTGAATCTCTAGCTATGTCTCTGCTACTAGCTCCCTCTTTCACATTTCTAGTAGGCCTCCCTCTAGCGGGTATATTGCTCAGTTTAGTGCTCTGAGTAGTTTCTTTCACTACCATTTTGGGATAGTCTTTGATGAAGCAATCTTGGGAGCCACATTTGAAGGAAGCCCCGGTGACCATCCAACACTCACCGAGATGTCTCCTACTATAGTGTTGACAATTGGGGTTGCTTCGCTTAACACTAGCAGCACTAGCTACTGAAGTAGCCTGAGCCTTAGAACTCGTATTTTCCCTTTCCACGAGTTCTACCCAAGCTATCCAAAGCTTTCTATTATATGCTATCCAGTGCTTTTTGTATAATGCTCTTCGGAGCCACCTGATTAGAGTTCCTTGTAAACTTTAGAAATCAAGCCCGGATAAGCATTCTTATACATGACTTTCCTAATATAAGTTCTCTGTGAACTTTCTGTTGTTAAGCTCGGATATGCATTTTGTTTCATGCTCACCTGAACATTCTTTTAAACTACTTGAGAGTAAGCTTTCTGTTTAGTGCTAATAGAAGCACTTCTGATTAAGAATTGATGGAATGATAGTATAGAACACTACAGGTGTACCACCATTGTATCCATCGAGATTTCAAATGAGGAAAAGAAGGAAATTATGATATAAAGTTTATGAATTAAATCAAAATAAGATCATTATGTGAAAGTACATGAAATATATGAGATTTCATGAACTGATGAGCTCATCGTAGTTGTTGGTGATTATATGAAAGAAATGACTAACAATATTGCTGAGGTTGTATGCCTAGGTTATGGCCAAAGTGCTTGATTTGCATGTGCATACTTATTTATTGAATGGTTATGTGGTAAGTGAATTTCTATTTATATGAGCTTACCAAGCACTAAGTGCTTACTTAGTTTTATTTTCTCTATTTTATAGTACTCGGTAGCTCGTGAGGCTTGGACGAAGGTCAAAGCATCATCACACTATCAATCAACTTATTTTGGGTATAGCTAGAAATCTTACTATAGTATAATGGCATGTGTAAGCTATTAAACTAATATTGAGATTAAATTGGATGGATATAAACTAGCTATTGGAATGGCTAGTGTTAATGTGATTTTGTTATGTTCATATGGTTTAGTTATAGTTATATAAATGTGTTGGTAAGGTTGATTCATGCATGAAAATAGTGGTTGAATTGGTAAATTGGTATTTGCAAGTATTGGTGTAGGATTTGGATGAAAATAAGTGAGAAATAAGGCTTGGAAATAGCCTTATTTTGTCCACATGGGTAGACATACGAGCGTGTGTCTTGACCATGTGTGACACATGATCTGTTACATGGGTGCGTAGCTTGACTGTTTGTCCCCTGCATCCTAAAATTGAGAAAGAAAATGCTCTAAATTGAGCACATGGCTAGAGACATAGGCATTTGTCTCAGCCATGTGAGGTGCACAGCCTGTAACCTAGGCGTGCAATACGGCCTTATGAAACCTGCACCTAGTTTTTGTAAAATAAATTAAACACATGGCCTAGCACACGGATGAATGACTTAGCTATGTAACTTCAATTTCTAGATGATGTGCAAGTTAGAGAGTTACACAGGTTAGCACAAGGCGTGTGAAACCACTCGGGCTGACCATACAGTTAGAGAGTTATACAGGTTAGCCAACGAGGACTTGTTGACGGGCGAAAGCTCGTAATTAAGACCCGTAATGTTAGGAAATGACCAAAATACCCCTGTAGGGTAGAATTACTGAAATACCCCTGTAGGGTAGAATTACTGAAATACCCCTGTAGGGTAGAATTACTAAAAATACCTTTCTAGGGCAGAATCGTTGAAATACCCCTTTGTGTTTTCAGTAAGACTTATGTATGCTAAATGTTTTCTACTGCATTCATGTATTATTTATTGCATATGGGCTGAGATTATAATTGGAGGAAGTGTATATAAGGGTCGCACAGTCGCTTGACAACTGTGGATCCAATGAAGGCTTTTAAGCCACGAGCAGCTTTACTGCAATGATGAGTAGTGCCATAACCAGTGCTACAACGAAGGCTTTTAAGCCACGAGCAGCTCTACTGCAACGATGAGTGGTGCCGCAACCAGTGTCACAACGGGTGTATAAGGATGGGTGGGTCGAGTATCTCCCCACAGGAGTGTAGGGTTGGAAAGGGGTGTACAGGATTGGTTATGGGTAATTGTGCATTACATGCACATATTGATATCTGTGATATGGGCTCGGGCCCAACCGAGGCCACTATAGGCTTAGGCCCAAAGGCCATCGTATATTGTTATATGGGCTCAGGCTCAACTGAGGCCACTATGGGCTAAGGCCTAAAGGCCACCGATTTTGAATAGGGCTTAGGCCCAATCTGATTATTGCATGATTACTTGTTTGACGAGGGTCATACACACTGAGTTTCGAAACTCACTCCCTCTTTTTATTTTTTCAGGTGACCCTCGGTAGGCGGCTCGACGATGAAGGAGACTTGGAGGTGGCTACACTGCAACTTGTTTTAATGATCAGTAGTATTATTTATTTACCTTGTTTTAAATTATTTTTATTGGGTTGTAATAAGGCTTTTATAACTTCTGGATTTTTTTAAATTTTAGATTTTATTGTGATTTTATAATTGCTAGTGGTAAAAATGAGTTTTTTTCCAAAATAACCTCTATTTTAAATTAAGCTTCTGCAACAATTATGTAACGCCTTGATTTTCTGGATTTTTCGGGATTCTTGTGATTTTGGTGAAATCTTGAAATTTTGGTGGTTTGATTGTTAAATTTGTGCTTCAGGTATGTTAGTGGGCCTTTAGAAGGCCCAAGCCTAAGATAAAACTCGGCAAAAATGTCAAATTTTAGATTTAAAGTGAAGGGGACTTGGTTAAGTGGGCTTTTAAGAAAAAGTGGGTAAAATAAGACTCAAGTAAGCCCTTGGTAAAGTGGCAAGGTGGCGTCACTTAGATGCCTAAAAAAGTGGCATGTAGACTGAGAGCTAGGGCCAAGGTTCTAGTTGCATGGTAAGCAGTATGGTGTTTTTATTTTTACTGCATGTGCTGGTCATGTGATGGAACTCAAGTAGAACTCTATGAAGTGATGGCCGGCCAAGGGACTTGTGTGGTTGCAAATTCGGCATTTGAATTTAGGTTTAGCATTTTCAGCACTTTGGTTTTGTGTGCCGATTTCTTTGCGTGGCTGAGCCTTCGGGATTTAGTAATTACGGGTCCATTCCTTTCTTCTGCTGAACATTAGGGTTCTTGTTATTCTTACGATTTCTTTTCTTTTGTGTCAAAAGCCGACAACACAATTCCCCTCTCCTTGTGCCGATTGTTCAAGACTAAACTCTCTCTTCTTCTTTCCTTACTTCTTTTCTCCCTCTTCTTTCATCTTCTTCTTTTTTTCTTCTCTTCTATTCTTCTCAAACCGAAATAACTTTTCCTCACCATTCATCTTTTCTCTTCTTCAAAACTGAATCTGCTATTCTCTTTTACTCAAGCCTAGTCGATTCTTCTAAAAGCTGAAACCCCAAAAGTTTGCTTTTTGTGCCGATTTCTTCATAGCTGAACCCCTCCTTTATTTTTCAATCCATCTAGCCAATTCTCACAATCTCAAAACCCCTAACCTCTGTCGACAACACCTCTTCAATCCATAACTTCAAACCATCTTCTTTCTCATCACATCAAAAGCTGAAATCACCATATTCATAGGGACTTGTTAGCCGAATCCTTAGATCACTTGGATTCATTCTCTGCCAGTATTTAAAGGATAGATCTGTGTCATATCTGGATTAGAATAGGATTGGAAGCATTCATGATCAGTACATCTTCGGTAAGTACTCAGATCTCTGCTCTACTTGGTTATTTCAGGATTTAAGAAAAGCCAAAACCTCTATGTACAGAGGAGGCTGTCGATTGGGGCTAAAGGCTCTGATGGTCGAATTATTTGAATTGTTTTGTGCTAGTGTAGACTAAGGGTTGCCGATCGAAGGCTTGGATCGTTGGAGCGACTGGTAGATTTAGATCTGGTAAACAGATCGACAAGGGTAAGTGGTTAAAAACACCCTATTGTGGCTGAATGTGGTAAGGAGTTTTAAGATTGGTTATTGTTGATCTATAATCTAAAGACTGTAGTGGCTGATTGTAGGAGAAATTGCATAGGAGATCTCATCGGTAAAATCACAAATCAGGTGTGTAAACGAACACCCTTCTATGGTCTAAATCGGTAAAAGCCGAAAAGTCAAAATACCAAAATTCTAGCATTTCGTGGGCTTACGAGCGTGCGAGTGCTCGTGGGTCAGTTGGAAATGATAGATCTATAACCAAAATCATTAAAGTTGGTGACTGCGCGATTTCATGCACTTCGATAAGTTTGGGCCTCGATGGGCTGAAAATAGGCCCAATGGGCTTATAGGCCGATATGGGTATAGATAAGTGGTAAGTGTGTTCTAGTATACTATAGGTCAAACTATTAAATATGGCAATCCGGTCATAAAATTTGGGCTAAATGGGCTTAAGTAGCTATTTGACACTGTAGGGCCCATTAAGGGTTTTAGGGCCCAATAACTAAAAACTGCTAAAATGGGTTAAATTAACTACTGAGATGTAAGTTGGACTGTTAGGGACTGAAATATGCATAAAACCCTAAAAACTGGTATAATTACTGAAACACCCCTTATGGATGAAAAATTACTATTTTACCCCTAGGTGCAAAATGACCGTTATACCCCTAGGGCTAAGTTCGACTGAAATGTATGTTTTTCTATTTCTGTTCACTGTATGCCATGACATGATTATATGTTGCATGGGACTGGATTTATTGATGGAGGAATGCAAGTGGCATTGCCACGATTACTGAAAGAGGCTTTGCCTCGTACTGATTACTGAAAGAGGCTTTACCTCGTACTGTTTATTGAAAGGGGCTTTGCCTCGTTATACTGTTAGTGGCTTGGCCATATTATCTGAGCATTGATGCTGCGACTGTGGAGTGTAGTGGCTGGGTGGGTTGAGTTGTTTCCCTACATGGAGTGTAGGGCTAGTACGGGTGAAGTGTAGTGGTTGGACTTAAGATGGGCTTTGGGCTTTGCATTCATGCATGATATCTGTATTGTTACTGTTATGGGCCTATGGGCCGTGCTGGCATCTGAATAGGGCTTCGGCCCAGTAACTGAACACTGAATAGGGCTTCGGCCCAGTTTACTATATCTGGATAGGGCTTTGGCCCAGTTATTACTGAGACTGGATAAGGCTTAGGCCCAGTGGCTTGAGCTGATTTGGGCTTTGGATGGGCTTCTTTGTACACTGAGTTTCCAAACTCACCCCTTTTTCTTCCATCCATGCAGGTGAGCCTTAGACTGGTGGACTTGGAGCTGGGAGAGATTTAGAGTGGCCACATGGACTGCAATTAATGGTTTAATTATGTCATTTCATTTTCGTATTTATTTTAAATTATTTTCATTATGGTTTTGGGTTTGTAATAAGGCCACTCTAATTATTTTTAATTTTGGGTTTTAATTCTTTACTTATAATTTGTCTTAAATGAATAGACTAAGGCTGTGCGAGTTTTCTTAAAATTAATCAAACGTTTTCAACATCCACCACACGTTTCAAACGAGTAACGAAAGTTAATACAAGACCTTATAATAAGGAATACCCCTAAAATCTGGTAGTGGATAGGTCGTTCACAAATTAACTAGGATTTTGTCTTCAAACTTCAATAATGGTTTGCAAAACTCACCTTAATCGTAGTAACTAGGAAACATGGTTGGTTCGTCATTGATGTGACACACCAGACTTGGCCATAACGTCTAGGCTGGGTTTGGGGTGTTACATATTAAGATTTTATAATTAATAACGTCTTTAATATGGAATAATCTTTTTAATAAACCACATTGGGAATTGATCAAACGCAAACTAAGGTTTTACACAAATTTTTAAACAAGAAGGGTTTTTAATGAAAACTTGGTTTTTGAAAAACACTTCAATGTGACACGCCGAATTCGGGAATAACTTCTAGGCCGGGTTTGGGGTGTTACATTTAGTGGTATCAGAGTCTGGTTACAAAGCTCGGGCTATGAAATAGGCCTTAGTATTTGGGTTTTAAAACCATTTTCGAGTGAATCAAAAAAATTTTGGCGGATTTTGATGTGTAGCACACCAAGTCTCCGAAGCCAAGCCGAGGCAAGTAAGTACTCTTAATGTTGAGATTATTTTAAATTGTTATACTTCTAGGATTACTCTAGATAGAAAACTATTGAGATTCTTTAGTTAGAGTAAAGTGAGATGCCTGAATTAATTTAGTATATATTCGGTGTGTTCTAGAAACATAGAAATTGTATGCATGTGATATATATCCGCTTCGTGGAATAGATATTGTTGGATGAGTGTTAGTATTATTAGGGTCAAAGTTCGCAGTAGAACTGTAATGGTGTAACCTGTATTGAGTGTCTAATAGATAGTTGGAAATTTCGAGGACAAAATTTCTTTAAGGGGGTAGAGTTGTAAAGCCCCGATTTTGGGCCTAGAAGTATTGGGCCTTGAGCAAGGGATCAGTTAGGAGACGGCATTTAAATGACACATTTAAATGTTTGCTCTACTGTTAAAGGGCCATTTATTAAGTTCTGAGTTCGAGCTTTGAGGTGGAGAAATTTTAGTTTAAGTACTAAAAGAACCCTGACTTCGAGTAGCATGGCTTTTAAATAAATAGAGAAGAAATAGGACACAAAGGAGGTTGTGGTGTAGTGGGTAAGTAGCACCACTTAGGGAGTAGGGAGGTGGCATCAATAGCTGGCAAGGAGATCCTAGGTTCGAATGCTAGCATGGTAATATTTGGGGATTTAATTTTAATGCTTTGGTGGTTAGTAGTGGCATTGGAGTTAAATTCCTGAAGGAGGTGTCCATGTGAGAAATTCATGGAGGAGATCATATGGATAATTTAGATGAAAATTAGGAAATTGGGATAAGAGAGGAGTTGAAGACGAATAGGCAATTGGGGAAGGCAATTTCGGCTATATTAGTGTTATGCTGAATTCTCTTGTCATTCTTTAGGCATTTTTTTTCTTTTTCGGTTTCGATTTACTTTCGCGCAACTAGGTAGAAAGTGATTTCTTTTTGTTCATGATTTATTTGTTCTCCTTCAAAGAGCCGAATATAGCATCTACCCTTTCGGGTTTTAGCCATTCTAAACAATTTTCTCTCAAAGTACTCAGAAGCTGAAACCCCTTTTTTAATAAGTGTCGACTTCTTCTTCTTCTTTCTATCTTGTGTCGATTCTTCTCTTTTCCTTCTCAATAAATTATTTTCTTTTCTTTGTTTGATTTCCTTGTACCAAATATCTCCTTTCATCACCAGACTCTAAAGCCAAAAACACTTTGGCTGAATCCCTTCTGTGCCGCCACTATTTTTTTCAACATTGGCCGGCTGATTCTTGGGGACCAATATCAAATCTTTTTTCTCTAGATTTCTGCCAATTTACTCCTTATGTGTTTCGTGTTTTGGGTAAGTATCTGATCTTTATTTTGGATTGGTTGATGGCCGAATGATCTTAGATGATGTGTAGGTGACTTAAGATGGATGCGAATCACTCATGATTCAATCTTTAATGGTTAAGTTGATGCAGATCTAGGAAATAATCACGGTTAGTGATTAAGCAAGGGCGATTAGGACTTGTCGCTCAAGGTAAGGAAAATGGTAAGATTTTAGTTTTTGGGTAAGGATATTTGTTAGGCATATGATTAATTAGGGAATGATATTGTTTGTAGGTTCATGGCTAAGAAGATCGTAGCACGTTTGTTATTAGGTGTGTACATACACTTCACACACACAATAGATCGGCAAATCCCAAAATGCCAAAATGCCAAAATCCCAAAATACCAAAATGCCGAAATGTTGAAATGCTAAAAGTTTGGCTACGGTAGCCGTGCGAGTGCACGAACACTCGTATTAGGGTAGTCTGTGGACAAGTCATAAGGTTAGAGTGTGGCAATGGGCATATGCATGTCTAGGATTGGATCTAGGGAGAGCTTGGTACTTAAGCGGTCTTAATGGCCCACCTTCTCTTCTCTAGAATCCTATCTGGTGCATAGTGTTCGTTCACTTTAGCCAATGAGGACTTGTTGATGGGCCAAAGTTCATAATTAAGACCCATAATGTTAAGAAATGACCAAAATACCCCTGTAGGGTAGAATTACTAAAATACCCCTGTAGGGTAAAATTACTGAAATACCTCTGTAGGGTAGAATTACTAAAATACCTCTGTGGGGTGAAATTACTGAAATACCCTTATAGGGTAGAATTACTGAAATACCCCTGTAGGGTAGAATTACTGAAATACCCCTGTAGGGTAGAATTACTGAAATACCCCTGTAGGGCAGAATTACTGAAATACCCCTATGTGTTATGAGTAAGAATTATGTATGCTAAATGTTTTTTGCTGCATTCATGTATTATTATATTTCATATGGGTCGGATTATGATTAGAGGAAGTGTATATAAGGGTCGCACGGTCGCTTGACGACTATGGATCCAACGAAGGCTTTTAAGCCACAAGTAGCTCTGCTGCAACGATGAGTAGTGCTACAATCAATGCTACAACGAAGCCTTTTAAGCCACGAGAAGCTCTCCTGCAACGATGAGTGGTGCCCAACCGGTGTCACAACGGGTGTATAAGGATGGGTGGGTCGAGTATCTCCCCACAGGAGTGTAAGGTTGGAAGGGGGTGTACAGGGTTGGTTATGGGTAATTGTGCACTGCATGTGCATATTGATATCTGTGATATTGGCTCGGGCCCAACCAAGGCCACTATGGGCTTAGGCCCAAAGGCCATTGTATATTGTGATATGGGCTCAGGCTCAACTGAGGCCACTATGCGCTAAGGCCCAAAGGCCACCGATTTTGAATAGGGCTTAGGCCGAATCTGATTGTTGCATGATTACTTGTTTGACGAGGGTCGTACACACTAAGTTTCGAAGCTCACTCCCTCTTTTTAATTTTTCAGGTGACCCTCAATAGGAGGCTCGACGATGGAGGGGACTTGGAGGCGGCTACACTGCAACTTATTTTAATGATCAGTAGTATTATTTATTTACCTTGTTTTAAATTATTTTTTTATTGGGTTGTAAGAAGGCTTTTATAACTTCTGGATTATATTTAAATTTTAGATTTTATTATGATTTTATAATTGCTAGTGGTAAAAATGAGTTTTTCCAAAACAACCTTTGTTTTAAATTAGTTTCCACAATGATTAAGATTTTATAATTAATGACGTCTTTAATAGGGAATAATCTTTTTAATAAACCACATTGGGAATTGATCAAAAGCAAACTAAGGTTTTACACAAATTTTTAAACAAGAAGGGTTTTCAACGAAAACTTGGTTTTCGAAAAACACTTCAATGTGACACACCAGATTCGGGCCTAACTTCTAGGCTGGGTTTGGGGTGTTACACAAGCTGTTTATTTGAATTCTCGAGTTACAGGAAGATGTAGTGCTGACAGATCGAGCACATAAAGATGACGAATTGAATAAAGTAAAGAAACAAGTAGAAAGAGAAGCCTGAATGTCAGGTAAAATATTTATGAGCAAGTCACAGATATCTGTTTCAAAAAAATTAAAGAATTATCATGATCGTACTACCATAGTTACGGGGTATTCTGGTAAAGAACGGGGTTTTCAATGTTGAAACCTGGTATCTTCTTCTTCATCTGTTACAAGTGTGGGAAGTGTTGGAAATCCCAAACTGAGGTGTAAACTATGTAATAAATCTCATTATGGTGAGTGCCGCGTAAAAAGCGGAGCATGTTTTAGATGTGCTTCCTTTGACCACTATGTTAAGAGGCCTCTAGACTGAGTAATCCAGATTTGAGAAGCAGACCACCTTGTCATCCTGGTAATGTCAGTGGTAGCCGAGGAGCTACTAAAGATTCAACCGTTAAATCTAAAGCACAGACACCTACCATGGCATATGCCATCCAAGTTAGAGAAGATGCTTCTATACTAGATATTATTACTGTTATATTTGCTTTACTTGACACTAATATTATAGCTTTGATTGATCCCGGTTCCACACATTGATACATATGCACAAAGCTAGTATCTGTTCAAAATTTACCCATTGAATTCACAAAACTTATGGTCAAAGTTTCAAATCCCTTGGGCCAGTGTGTTATGGTGGATCAAATTTGTAAAAACTGTCCACTGATGGTTAAGGGTTGTTGTTTTCTGGCTGATTTGATGTTATTGTCTTTTGATGAATTTGATATAATTTTGGGAATGGATTGGCTAACTCAACCTGATGCAGTAGTGAATTGTAAACAAAAATACATTGTTTTTAAGGTGTTTGAATGGTGAATTGCTTCGTGTTGAATCTGACAAATTGGATGGGTTGTCAAATGTAATCTCATCTATGTCAGCACCGAGGTATGTTAGAAAGGATGTGATGCTTATCTTGCATATGTGTTGGACACTAAAATATCTGAGTAAAAAATGTAACATCCCGATTTAGGGGCTAGTCAGAACAGTGGTTTTGGGACCACTAATCCAAGGTTGGAGGAAATTATTTTCAATATTTTATTATGGGTTATAGCATGCTTTTAAGAGTGCATGAAAATTTTGGTAAATTAATTTTAGCGATTGCTTACTTAATTTCGAAAAAGGACTAAATCGCATAGTAGCCAAAATTTTTGTTTCATTAGTCAAAGGTGTTAAATGGCTTGAGAACCAAAATGTGGGTGTTTTAAAGGGCAATTAGGCCTTTAGCAAAGGCATTGCTGGCCATAGGAGACAATAGGCTAGGAAAAGTCAAATTTTAGGTGGCATTAGATGATTAAATTGGTTAGAATTAAATAAAAAATGAAAAGGTTTCATCTCTATACTTTCTTCCTTCTTCGACCAAAAATCACCATGGAAATAGCCATTTGAAGCTTCAAAAATTTCAGCCACCCATCTCTCTTTCAAGTAAGTGATTTTAAGAACATTTCTTAATAATTTTTGTACTTTTGGGACCCTTATAACATGAGCTATCAAATGGGGCGACCATTTTGCAAAAATGGTGGAAAGTTTAAGGTTTTACCATCAAAGTGTTTGTGTTATTGGATGAAATTTTATGGAAGAAAATGAATCATAGTTGTTAAATAAACAACTATTATGAAAGAGTTTGCATGAAAACACTTAGATTGGACTTAGTTGTAGAAGTTGTAAAATAAAAAGTAATTGTGTGAAATAATGGAAATTTCGAGTTGCCATACGAGTGCAAAGAGTGCAAAGAATAATTATCTTTATTGTTTTAATATGTTTTACAGCATGATAAATTTATTGTGTGAAAGTTTCGTTTAGAAATTTTATTGTTTAAATAGTTAATTCGGTAAAAAGGACTAAATCGCATAAAACGATAAACTTGAGTTCTATTGCATAAAGGGCTTATATGGCTTTGGTTTTATTTAAAGGTTAAAATGGTCATTTGGTTTATTATATGTTTAATTAAAACAAAACATGAAATTTCTTCATTTTATTTCCTTCTTCCACCGATTTTTCAAAGGAAACAAAAGGGTTTGAAGCTTTTCATTTGGCCAAGCTTCATTTAGCAATTAAGGTACGGATTTTGCTGGATTTTTAATAATTTTTATGTTTTTGAGCTCATTGCGGCTCGATTTAACTGACTCGTACCTCAATTTCTGAAATTGGTTGTGTTTTTGAAATATGCCATTGATGAATATATGTTTATTTTGATGAATAATGGTGAATTATTGATGGTTGTTTGAAAATATACAAGTTTTACAAAGTAATTTTTGATGAAAATGAGTTTTAAGGACTAAATTGAAAAACATAGAATTTTTGTGGTTGGAATTATGAATAAATAAATTATATGTGCTGGTATGAGATACTTGAATATTCAACTATGATGAATTGAGGGTCCTATGGTGTAATTTTCTATTTTGTGAATTTAGGACTAAAGTGTTAAAGTATGAAAAGTTAAGGGCTCATTTGTAAATAGGCCAAAATACAGTTTTTTGATTAAATTGAACATGTTAGTCATTAAATAGCTGAATTTGTATTAATATAGATAAAGACAATTAAATCTCGAAACTTGATCGGGGAAAACGAAAGGTAGACGAGTAGATATCGGGAAATCGAGGTAAGTCCGTATAATTAGAATTCAATTCGTATTACGTTTATAATAGTTGTATTAATGCCATAAGAATGTGTAAATTATTATGGAACGATATTTGCCTATTGGATATATATGAATTGATATGGAAAGGACTAAAGGTTATAATATGAACGGATTATCGAGTCCCGTTTGAACCGTAGAAGTCGTAGGATACAAGTGACATGTCACTAGGGCTACAGGGTGGTTGGAGCTCCTGTATTTATTGCGGACTCACCATAGCTCATGAGCCATACGTTCATCCTTTGGGATTACATGTTCAGCCTTCGGGCTTACTGTTTCAGGCTCGAAAGAGCATATATGATGCATTGATGGATTGCAGGTTATATGTATATACACTGTGTGTGTAACACCCAAGTATCCCTCGATGTTCTTAAAGGTTCAACCGGCAATTATTGATACATGTTACATGATGATCAATGAGTATATGAACTATAAGTTACATGACTTATAAGAATTATATGGACTATATGATATGAACTGCATAAATTATATGTCATAGTTATTTGATTTATACTTGTGATATGTGAATATTTACTTGGAGAATGAAGGATTCATTAGGTTACATAGACTAACAGATGTGGACTTGTTAAATAGGCAATATGAGCATGTGACTTGGGTTGGTAATTATGGCATGCTTATTTCTATGGATTTGGTAAGTTAAATTCTACTTTATACAAGTTTACTAAGCTTTTAAAGCTTACTCTATTCACTTTCCCTTATTTTATAGATTCAAAAGCTAGCTCGATTTTCGGATGAGTCGAAGACTTGCTATCACACTATCCATCAAGCTTTTGGTCCTTTTGAATCTTTGTAATGAGATGGTCATGGCATCTATAGGCTAGTTTCTAAGTTAATGCTTATGGTTAGTTTTGTTAGTAAATGTGGTATGTTTTTAAACACTTATTCAAGCTATGAGATATGGCTTGTTTCGTAAATGTTTAACTTATTTGGATTCCTTATATGATGTGTTTATTATGGTAAAGTTTGTGATGAATGTGAGGCATTGATATGATTTAGTATGAATGTCGTTGATAGGAATGGTAAGTGATATGTTTAAATTGGTTAGTTATGAAATGGTCCATTGTATGTTTGAAATGCTTGTTTTGGTTGCCAAATTGTCTATGAAATGTTGTGGTTATGTGATGCTTGTAGGGGTGACCCATTTGGGTGGCAAAATAGCTTAAACCAAGCCTACATTGTGCCATACAGTCAGAGTACACGAGCGTGTGACTCAGCCGTGTAACCCCTATATCTAAAATTTTTTTAGGCAGTCTTTCACACGGCTTAGACACACGGGCGTGTCTGGCAGCCGTCTGGTATTTGATAGTGTTGAGCATAGGCTGGACATACGGGTGTCTTTGGTGGTAGATGACCGTGTGATGATTGGCAGTGTTGCCCACGGTTAAGGTAAGTTTGGGGGCATGACCGTGTAGGGTGCACGGTCTAGGGACACGGCCGTGTGTCCCTAACTTGAAAATTTTCTCAAAGTTTCTTAGATCTTTCACGTGTTTTCAATTTGATCCCCAGTGAATGTATGTATCGTTATATGAGTTTTTCAAAGCATGTTTTGATAAATGATTATAGAACTATATTGTTAAATGTTTAGTTCAAAATTTTACTGATCTGATCTGAGTTACAAGTCCAGTAATACCCTTACCTATTCTGGTGACAGTTATGGGATAGAGGTGTTACATTTTATTTGGTATCAGAGCTACGATTTAGTCAATTCTAGGACTACCGTAGTAAGTACGAGTCTAGTTATACATTCTATGTATAAGAAATGCGATAGTGTGATATCTCCTAACATCCTCTAAAATCGATTTCATATAGTAAAGGATCCGAATCGACTAATAGCCGACAATGTTGAAAGTATTGCGCCAACACCTACTCAAGGGGCTGTGCCTTCTGAATCGAACCCTGCTACGGGCAATCAGGGAGAAGCTAAGCAAGCTTTCTTTCAAATGATGTCTGAATGGTTTAATGAGTTTGTGCGAGCAAACCCAGCTGCTCCACAACCTCCACCCCTTCAGATCCCACAACCTAATCCTGACAATGTACGAGTTATGGATCCTCTGAGACTGAGTAGACCTTCAGTTGACAAGATACAGAAATATGAGGCTGAAGAATTCAGAGCTTCAGCGAGTGATGATACTGAGAGGGCTGAGTTCTGGCTTGAGAATACGATCAGGGTTTGTAATGAATTAGCTTGTACGCTTGATGAATGTTTGAGATGTGCTATTTCTTTGCTATGGGATTCTGCATACCAGTGGTGGAATACTTTGACATCGGTTGTCCTGCGAGAACGAGTTAATTGAAACTTCTTTCAGACAGAATTTAGAAAGAAATACATTAGTAAACGATTCATCGACCAGAAAAGAAAAGAGTTTCTAAAGCTGAAACAGGGCCGGATGTCAGTGATTGAGTATGAGAGAGAGTTTGTACGACTCAGTAAATATGCTCGTGAATGTATCTCTACCGAAGCAATAATGTGTAAAAGGTTTGAAGATGGATTAAATGAAGAGATTCGACTGTTAGTTGGGATACTTGAGCTGAAAGAGTTTGTAGTTCTAGTTGATTGGGCTTGTAAAGCTGAAGAACTTGCTAAAGAAAAGTGGAAAGCTGATTTTGAGTTCAGAGAATTCAGAAAGAGAATTACGAGTAAGTCGCACCAGTCCGAATCCAAGAGATCAAAAGACTTTCATCCTCGCTCTACTACTTCTACGGGCATATCCATCAGAGAAAGAAATGTTAGATCTTCTCATTCAAGACCTCAGACAACCTCTATGGCTAGTGCGGATAGTGTGAGAACTCCTAGGCCTGATTGTAAGTACTGTAATCCGAAGCATTTTAGTGAATGTTGATTGAAGAGCGGAGCTTGTTTCAGATTCAGATCGCTGGATCACTATTAGCGAGATTGTCTTGAAAGATTTATAGCTGATAAAGAACAGTCAACTAAAGCAAATAATACTGTAACCAGAGGTAGACCGTCCCGTAATACTGGGAATCAGAGTGGAAATTGCAATGCTTCACAAGATGCTAATGTGAGATCTGAGACACGCACTCCTGCTAGAGCCTATGCAATACGTGCACGCGAGGAAGCCTCGTCGCCTGATGTTATTATTGGTACTTTTTCTCTTTATAACACTGATATTGTTGCGTTGATAGATCCTAGATCAACTCATTCATATGTCTGCATGGAATTAGTGTTTAAAAAGAGTTTATATGTTGAGTATATAGAATTTGTAGTTAAAGTATCGAATCCGTTAGGCAAATCAGTGTTAGTTGATAAAATATGTAAGAATTGTCTATTGATGACTTGGGGATATTATTTTCCGGTTAACTTGATGCTCTTACCATTTAACGAGTTTGATGTGATACTGGGTATGGATTGGTTAAATGTACATGAAGCAGTTGTGAACTGCAGACGAAAGAGTATAAAGTTGAAATGTTAGAATGGTGAAATCCTTCAGATTAAGCCAAATGATTTGAATGAAATACCGATAGTGATATCAGCTATACGAGTTCAGAAGTACGTGAGAAAGGGCTGTAATGCATATTTAGCATACGTGTTAGATACTAAAGTGTCAAAATCGAAGATTGAGTCTGTACCAGATGTTTGTGAATTTCCAGATGTATTTTCCAAAGAGTTACCAGGTTGACCACCAATCAGAGAAGTTGAATTTACTATTGAGTTATTACCAGGTACTACACCGATATCGATAGCTCCGTACAAAATGGCACCGACTGAATTGAAAGAGTTGAAAGCACAATTATAAGAATTAATAGAAAGAGGCTTTGCGAGACTGAGTTTTTCACCTTGGGGTGCTCTGGTATTGTCTATGAAAAAGAAAGACGGGTTAATGAGAATGTGTATTGATTATAGGCAGTTGAATAAAGTGACAGTAAAGAATAAAAATCCTCTTCCACGAATCGATGATTTGTTTGATCAGTTAAAAGGGGCTATTGTATTTTCAAAGATTGATACGAGATTGGGTTATTACCAGTTACGAGTTAAAGATTCAGACATAACAAAGACTATTTAGAACACGGTACAATCATTATGAATTTTTAGTTATGCCTTTTGGGTTAACTAACGCCCCTGCAGTGTTTATGGACTTAATGAACCGTATTTTCAGACCGTATCTAGACAGATTTGTTGTTGTCTTTATTGACGACATTCTGATCTATTCACGTGATGAGATGGAGCATACCGAACATTTGAGAATCATGTTACAAACCTTGAGAGATAAACAGTTATTCGCCAAATTCAGCAAATGTGAATTTTGGCTTCGAGAAGTCAGATTTCTAGGTCACATTGTTTCTGCGAAAGGCATCAGAGTTAATTTGAGCAAAATATCTGCAATTATAGACTAGAAACCACCGAAAATGTATCTGAGATTAGAAGTTTTCTAGGATTATCGGGATATTACCAAAGATTTGTAAAAGGATTTTCGATGATTGCAGTACCGTTGACTTGAATGCTCCAAAAAGATGTGAAATTTGAGTGAACGGATAAATGTCAGCAGAGTTTCGAACAGCTGAAAGCTTTATTAATAGAAGCATCGGTTTTAGTTCAACCTAAATAAGGAAAAGAGCTCGTGATTTATAGTGACTCATCGGTAATCAGACTATGTTGTGTATTGATGCAAGACCGGAAAGTTATAGCTTATGTCCCCCGACAGTTGAAACCGCACAAGAAGAATTACTCGACACATGATCTTGAGTTAGCTGCTATAGTTTTCGCTTTAAAGATTTGGCAACATTATTTATACAGGGAGAAGTGTCGAATCTTTACGGATAATAAAAGTCTGAAATATTTGATGTCACAAAAAGACTTGAATATGCAACAACGAAGAAGGCTTGAATTATTAAAAGATTATGAGTTTGTGATTGATTATCATCCTGGAAAAGCTAATGTTGTAGCTGATGCATTAAGTTGGAAATCTTTATTTACTTTATGGGCTTTGAATACTCATATGAAGCTATGTGATAATGGATCTATTATAGCCGAGCTAAAAGCTAAACAGATGATTCTGCAAAAAATCTGCGAGGCTCAGAAAAATGATCATGATCTGCAAGCCGAGCGACTTCACTGTGAGTTAAAATTCTGATTTTGAATTATCTATCAAGGCTGATGATTGTTTAATGTTCCAAAATAGAATTTGCATATAGAAAGATAGTGAACTCATTCAGAAAGTTTTGCACGAAGCACATGATAGTCGTTTTTCAATTCATTCAGGTAGCACTAAAATGTATAATGATTTGAAGCAATTATACTGGTGGTCGAGAATGAAACAGGATATATCTGAATTTATATAAAAATGTCTAATTTGTCAGCAAGTAAAGGCCGAACATCAAGTACCGTCAGGTTTATTACAGCCTACTCTAATTCCAGAATGGAAATAGGACAGAGTTACAATAGATTTGGCATCAGGATTACCCCTGACTCCGAAGAAGAAAAATGCAATCTAGGTCATCATTGATAGATTGACGAAATCTGCTCATTTTATACCGATACGTACAGACTATTCTCTGGATAGATTAGTTGAATTGTATATATCAGAGATTGTGTGACTACACGGTGTATCGTTGTCTATTATATCTTATAGAGATCTGAGATGTACTTCGAGATTCTGGAGGAAGTTGCAAGAAGCTCTGGGAACAAAATTAAACTTCAGTATAGCACTTCACCCCAGACCGACGGTCAGTCTGAAAGAATTATACAGACATTGGAAGATATGTTGCGATGTATCCTTGAATTTGAAAGTGGCTGGGAGAAATATTTACCCTTGATTGAGTTTGCGTATAATAACAGCTTTCAGACGAGTCTGAAAATGGCTCCGTACGACGCACTATACAGTCGTAAATGTCGAACACCACTATACTAGACTAAGTTGAGTGAGAAAAAGTTACACAGGGTTGATTTGATCCGAGAAACGGAAGAAAAAGTAAAAGTGATTTATGACAATTTGAAAGCAGCATCTGACAGACAGAAATCATACGCAGATTTGAAACGGAAAGAAATAGAGTTCCAGGTTGGAGATAGAGTATTTCTGAAAGTATCACCGTGGAAGAAAATTCTTTGTTTTGGTCAAAAAAGAAAGTTAAGTCCTCGATTTATCAAGCCGTATAAAGTTGTGAAAAGAATAGTGTAACACTCTAAGACCCGTACCCATCGCCGTAGAGTCGTGAAGCGTTACCGGAAATTTTCATGACAAAATTTTTAACGAACAAGGATAGAACAATTTCGCAACCTTTATTAATAGCACTTAGCTTTAAGGATAAAAGTTACTAAGCAAATCAAAAACTTAAAACGAAACTATTTGCATTTTGATTTCATCTCACAAATTCAATTTCCAGTTACCACATGAAATAACCGTCTATTTACTTACACATAATTATACGTATGCCTAGAATTTGCATGTCTAGCCTTCAAGATACCTCATTTAGAAATGCATGATCTCATTCAAGTAAGGCACATAGCTCAAAATACATTTTTTTTTAACCTCATAAAGACTACGTGAAAGTAAAGCATTTTGAAAAGCCGTTTTCGCATGGCTGAGCTTAATACATTTATCCAAAATAAAGTTTTCGATTCACAACACAAAACGCATTCTATACATGCCATTTACAAAAGTTAGCTAATTTAGTACCAGACTGGCTTTGATAGTAGAGATGACTTCGAGTGCAAAATTCCCAAGACCGTAGCTAACGAACAAAATCTATAAAACAGAAGGTTAAAAGCAACAGAGTAAGCATTTACGTGCTTAGTAAGTTTAAGTAATAAAATTAAATCAAATAGTTAGAGTAAAGTAAATTTCGAATACTTATTTGATTTACCCTGTATCCGAGTGTAACTAAAACTAAATTTGCCACCATTATACGAATATGCTAAATATCAACTAAATCCATGTCCATGTAAATCATAAATTCACGTAAAGAAAGGAAGTTACAAGTCTTTATACATCTCTAAACCTTCATTAGAACCGATATTACTCATTGGTAAACATAATTCAACGGAAACCAATTTACAATTTGTGTACCACACATACCTGGCTAACTTATAATAGTAAACTCATTAATTGAAATTGTTGAGACCGAATTTTTCACTCTAGCCCTAAGGCTCTTCGGGATTTGGCCTGGCTTTAAACGCTAGCCCTAAGGCTTTTCGGGATTTGACCCGGCTTTAAACGCTAGCCCTAAGGCTCTTCGGGATTTGACCCGGCTTTAAACGCTAGCCCTAAGGCTCTTTGGGATTTGACCCGGCTGAAACTCTGGCACATATGCCCTTCGGGATTTTACCCGAATCATAGCACAAATACACAAATATTGAATTCACCACTTGAAATTTTTCACAGGGTTAGTCATAAATTATTACTCATTCATTCACATCACCAATTAATACCTAGCATGGCATTTTCATCATACATTCGGTCAACAAGCATTTAAATAAATTGCTTTTTAATTTGTTTTCTAAAGGCTTCATAGGTCTAAAGGACTTTCGGCTATATTACTCATCGCTTCCTCATTATGCATGTCTTAGGTCACTTGTTTAGACTAATCCTCTTCATGAGTAACCAAATGCATACACCATACTAAATTAATTCACATGATAGAATTTTAATACTTAAAACTTACCTCGATGGTCGATAATTATTTACGAACCGACTAGTCCACCACCTTTGCCTTTCCTTTGTCCGAGTGTGGTTCTCTTAGCTCTTGAGCTAAAATAAACAAGTTTTCGGTTCAATATCTATTACTAAAATCACATAGTTATTACCTAGTCAATATAAAACGCCAAACATACTATCATTGAGTACAAGTGTCCATGGTCAAAAATTTAGCTTAGCTCCACACTCAATTTCATTAAACATTTATCCTCTTTACCACACCTATATACACACTCGGATGCATACATACATATTCGGTCCCATGAATATTCATCTTACAGCACAACGAAATCCTTGACTAGATAAATATGCAATATCAGATTTGAAGCCATTCGGCATTCACACATGCATTAGATATGCATCTATCTCTAATTCACAAGCAAAATTTCTAAATCCCAAAAGTCAAATGTGTCCCATCAAATTTGCACAAGTACTATGCTTGATTACAAGGTAGTTACACCTATCCAAAAATACCTCTTCCGTAGAAAAATTCTATATCCCACTCGGTCACAACTAAGTACCTATAATAACATTATTACCAATTTCATTGACCCACTTTACAAAATATACACACATACAACTTCTAAATTTAAGTACAATACGCACCATTACCCTAATGTATGAAAATATTTCGTTTTCCAAAGACATTATCTAACAATGTCATTTAGCAATCTTTTATAAAGGAAATAAAACATAACCGAATGCTCTTTTACTAAGCATCCAACATTCCATTCGGCTAACTTTCAACCCTAACATCAAATTGTTCTTCTTCTCAACCAAACAAAGAAATCTTACCCCTAAAACATCAAAACATCATTATAAACAAAACATTACAACCTCCATGGCCGAATGCCCTATTAAAAATTTTAAAAACCATTCAAAGCAAAATTGGTATAATTTAAGCATGCTTTCATGAATTCTTAAAAATTTAACTTCAAAATATCTCCTAAGACTCCATAATACACTACATATATCATAGAACCCAAAAGTAACAAAATTTCCTATGATTCTTTCATGACCGAATGAAACCTTCACACCCAAACAACAAAAATAAACAAAAATCAATACATGGGTTGCAACATAAACTCAACTATGGACTTAAATTCAAAAAGATCTAAGCAAACTAACATGATTTTTACCTTAAAATTGGAACAAGTAGAGTGACCGAATGGTAGTTTAATTCTCCCCCTCTTTTCTTTTCAAGTTCACGACAAAGAAGAACAATGAATTCACTTTGTTCTTTTCACCATTTTGTCTTATTAATTAATGATAAAATATGCTAACCTCCAATCCAAATTTCCTTAATAATTTAATATACCAAAAATGATCATTAAAGAAACACATGGTCGGCCACTAACAATTAAAGAAAGGAAAATTGACATGCAAGGCCAACTATTTTAAAGCCTTTCCGATTTCGTTATTTTAATTTGTCCATCTAAATTTCTAAGTTTCTCAACTAAGTCCTTGTTAATAAATTCACATCTAAAAATTGTTAAATTCAATCATTAAAATTCACATATACCTCAGCACATATAATAGACATAGGAAGTAAATAAATAAAATAAAATAAAATCAACTATTTCATTAACTCGATTTAGTGGTTCCGAAACCACTTCCCGACTAGGGTCAAAATAGGGCTGTCACAAATAGGACCTGTAGCTTATCGACTATCGTTACCAACTGAACTTGAAAAGATTCATAATGTATTTCACGTATCGATGCTTCGTCGATATCGATCCGATTCGTCCCATGTCATCTCTCCTATTGATGTGGAAATACTGTCTGATTTGTCGTATATTGAAGAACCGATTAGAATTCTGCCTCGAGAAATTAAAGAATTAAGAAATAAAAGTATAGCAATTGTAAAAGTTCTTTGGTGTGAACACGGAATAGAAGAAGCTACGTGGGAACTCGAGGAAGCTATGCGAAAACAATACCCAAACCTGTTTACCGATAAGATTTTCGGGGACGAAAATCCCTAAAAGGGGAGAGTTGTAACAGCCCATTTTAGACCCTAGTCAGAACGAGTGGTTTCGGGACCACTTAATCAAGTTGAAATATTATCTTTGTTGTTTTAATATGTTTTACAGCATGATAAATTTATTGTGTGAAAATTTCGTTTACAAATTTTATCGTTTAAATAGTTAATTCGGTAAAAAGGACTATATCGCATAAAGCGAGAAATTGAGTTCTATTGCACAAGGGGCTTATATGGCTTTGGTTTTATTTATGGAAGTCCTTAAATGGTTATTTTACCATTTTAAAATATAGTGGACATCTATGTTCATAATTCATATGATTTTAAATGGTTTTATTTAAAGGTTAAAATGGTCATTTGGTTTATTATATGTTTTAATTAAAACAAAACATGAAATTTCTTCATTTTATTTCCTTCTTCCACCAATTTTTCAAAGGAAACAAAAGGGTTTGAAGCTTTTCATTCGGCCAAGCTTCATTTAGCAAATAAGGTACGAATTTTGCTCGGTTTTTAATGATTTTTATGTTTTTGAGCTCGTTACAGCTCGGTTTAACTGACCCGTACCTCAATTTCTGAAATTGGTTGTGTTTTTGAAATATGCCATTGATGAATATATGTTTATTTTGATGAATAATGGTGAATTATTGATAGTTGTTTAAAAATATACAAGTTTTACAAATTAATTTTTGATGAAAATGAGTTTTAAGTATTAAATTGAAAAAGGTAGAATTTCTGTGGTTGGAATTGTGAATAAATAAATTATATGTGCTGGTATGAGATACTTGAATATTCGACTATGATGAATTGAGGGTCCTATGGTGTAATTTTCTATTTTGTGAATTTAGAACTAAAGTGTTAAAGTATGAAAAGTTAAGGGCTAATTTGTAAATAGGCCAAAATACATGTTTTTGGATTAAATTGAACATGTTAGTGATTAAATAGCTGAATTTGTATTAATATAGATAAAGACAATCGAACCCCGAAACTTGATCGGGGAAAACGAAAGGTAGACGAGTAGATATCAAAAAATCGAGGTAAGTTCGTATAATTAGAATTCAATTCGTATTACATTTATAATAGTTGTATTAATGCCATATGAATGTGTAAATTATTATGGAATGAGATTTGCCTATTGGATATATATGAATTGATATGGAAAGGACTAAAGGTCATAATATGAATGAATTACCGAGTCTCGTTCGAACGGTAGAAGTCGTAGGATACAAGTGACATGTCACTAGGGCTACAGGGTGGTTCGAGCTCCTGCATTTGTTGCGGACTCACCATAGCTCATGAGCCATACGTTCATCCTTCGGGATTACATGTTCAGCCTACGGGCTTACCGTTCATCCTTCGGGATTACATGTTCAGCCTACGGGCTTACCGTTCATCCTTCGGGATTACATGTTTAGCCTTCGGGCTTACTGTTTCAGGCTCGAAAGAACATATATGATGCATTGACGGATTTTAGGTTATATGTATATACACTATGTGTGTAACACTCGAGTATCCCTCGATGTTCTTAAAGGTTCAACGGGAAATTATTGATACATGTTACATGATTATCAATGAGTATATGAACTATAAGTTACATGACTTATAAGAATTATATGGACTATATGATATGAACTACATGAATTATATGTCATAGGTATTTGATTTATACTTGTGATACGTGAACGTTTTCTTAGAGAATGAAGGATTCATGAGGTTACATAGACTAACATATGTGGACTTGTTAAATAGGCAATATGAGCATGTGACTTGGGTTGGTAATTATGGCATGCTTGTTTCTATTGATTCGGTAAGTTAAATTCTATGTTATACGGGCTTACTAAGCTTTTAAAGCTTACTCTGTTTACTTTTATAGATTCAGAAGCTAGCTCGATTTTCGAACGAGTCGGAGACTTGTTATCACACTATCCGTCAGGCTTTTGGTACTTTTGAATCTTTGTAATGAGATTGTCATGGCATGTATAGGCTAGTTTCTAAGTTAATACTTATGGTTAGTTTTGCTAGTAAATGTGGTATGTTTTTAAACACTTATTCAAGTTATGAGATATGGCTTGTTTCGTAAATGTTTAACTTATTTGGATACCTTATATGATGTGTTTATTATTGTAAAGCTTGTGATGAATGTGAGGCATTGATATGATTTAGTATGAATGGCATTGATAGGAATGGTAAGTGATATGTTTAAATTGGTTAGTTATGAAATGGTCCATTGTATGTTTGAAATGCTTGTTTTGGTTTCCAAATTGTCTATGAAATGTTGTGGTTATGTGATGCTTGTAAGGGTGACCCATTTGGGTGGCAAAATGGCTTAAACCAAGCCTACATTGTGCCATACGGTCAGAGCACATAGGTATGTGACTCAGCCGTGTAACCCCTGTATCTAAAAAAAATTTTTAGGTAGTCTTGCACATGGCTTAGACACACGAGCGTGTCTAGCAGCCGTGTGGTATTTGACAGTGTTGAGCACGGGCTGGACACACGGGCGTGTTTGGTGGTAGATGACCGTGTGATGATTGGCAGTGTTGCCTACCGTTAAGGTAAGTTTGGGGGCACGACCGTGTAAGGTGCACGGGCTAGGGACACGGCCATGTGTCCCTAACTTGAAGATTTTCTCAAAGTTTCTTAGATCTTTCACATGTTTTCAATTTGATCCCCCAGTGAATGTATGTATCGTTATATGAGTTTTTCAAAGCATGTTTTGATAAATGATTATAAAACTATATTGTTGAATGTTTAGTTCAAAATTTTACTAATCTGACCTGAGTTACAAGTCTGGTAATACCCTTACCTATTCTGGTGACGGTTATGAGATAGGGGTGTTACAGCATTGATTTGATATGTAAGCTAGTGTAAGACCATATCTGGGACATGGCATCGACTTGATACCCTACGTTGGAGGCTCATTGAATATCCTTTCGTATTCTAAATAGTTCAACGGGGAAATTTAAAGTTAATGTTAAGTTGAAAGATATTGTGATGATTTTTGCGAGTGGTGCAGGTACTTAAGTGTAATGTATGAAATGTGAACTCACTAGTATGTGTATGATTAGTAAAGGATGAAGACGAGTAAGTTAAGTTTGTGGCTATTTCTTTTATCATGCACAAATTGTGATGTATTGAAAATATGCTATGACATAGTAAATTGTTGTTATTTATTTACTTATAACTTACTAAGCTTTATGCTTACCCCATCTCCTTTCCATTTTCTTATAGTGTCGCCTAGTTAGCTCGTGGATCAAAGTACGTCAGAGGCTTCGTTCACACTATCATCCAAAGCACTCGGTATAGTTAGTTTTAGCATCTTGAGAATATGGCATGTATAGATTTTATTCTTTTTTTAAGTGTCATATTATTTTTTGGAGCCAAATGTAATAGCTTGAATTTGAAATATTTTATTTTGTATAAAGCCAAAGATATTGGCTAATATTTGACAATGGTTCTTAAATACAAATGTTGTTGTTTTTAATGAAAGAGCATGTTGTTTGGATGAACAAGAATGTTAGGATGGTTGTATAGACGTTTGGTTGGATTGAATTTTTTTAGTTGTGTGAATGCCTTATTATGGCCATTGGCTAAGTTTTGGAGTCATGGTATGCTTGGATATATGTTAGACTTTGTTTTAGGGTGGCAAAAAGGCTTGGTAGATAGCTTTATTTTGTCTACATGGGTAGACACACGGGCATGTGTCTAGGTCGTGTGTGACACACGGTCAGCCCCACGGACATGTGGTTAGGCTGTGTGTCCCCTGCACCTTGAAGTGGTAGAAATAAATGTCCAGTAGTAAACACACAGGCATGAAACATGGTTTTGTGTCTCAACCGTGTGAAGGACACGGCCTAGCACATGGGCGTGTGCCACAGATATGTGATTGCTAACGTTAGAAATAGAATGTCAAGGTTTTTGCGCACCGATGTGTCATGGCCGTATGAAGAACACGGGCTGAGCACACGGGCGTGTGCCAGAACTTGTGAAATCCCCTGTAGGTTCAATGTTAGAAAATAAATCCACACGAATGAGAGGCACGGGCGTGTCCCTAGGTGCTTAGGCCATGTGAACCACACGGGCCATCAGCACGGCCATGTCTAGAGGCCACACATGCGTGTTGCTCTTCCACATAGGCGTGTTGCCCTTCCACACGGGCATATGCCCTGTTTTTATTAGTTTTTGATGAAATTTTCTTAAGTACCTGAAATGGTCCCGGATTGTTTCTAAGCTACGTTTTAGGCCTCGTAGGCCAATATAAAGGTATGTAGGACTATGTTTAAAAAAGTTTTAAATTGGGATGCATTTCGTTTGCTCAAGTTTGAATGTTTGTAAGTGTTTAGTAAGGTAATGCCTCAAAACCTATCCCGACGTCAGAGACGGGTAATGGGTGTTACAAAAAATTTAATCAGTGCTGATTGTATGTTAATTCTTTGATGTGTTTCTAGAGGAATTACCTGGATTACCACTGGAAAGAGGTAGAATTTTCAGTAGATCTAGTTCCGAAAACTACTTCAATATCAATAGTACCATACAGAATGTCTCCTACTGAATTGAAAGAGTTGAAAGCACAATTACAAGAACTTATTGATAGGGGTTTTCCTTGACCTAGTCATTCTCCTTGGGGTGCGCCTATTCTGTTTGTGAAAAAGAAAGATGGATCCTTAAGGTTGTGTATCGACTATTGGCAGCTCAACAAAGTTACAGTAAAGGAGAAGTACTCGTTGCCTCAGATTGATGATTTGTTTGATCAATTAAAAGGTGCCACAATGTTTTCAAAGATTGATCTTCGTTCGGGTTATTATCAGCTACGGGTAAAAGAGTCTAATGTTCTGAAGACAACTTTTAGAACCAGATATGGCGACTATGAGTTTCTTGTGATACCATTTGGGTTGACTAATACACCTGCAGTGTTCATGGATTTAATGATGTAACGCCCTAAAATTTATGGCTTCTGTGTTTTTGCTTATTCTGACAAGTTCATGTTTAGGTGTCTTATTTTGATGTTTGAGCATGTTTTGAGGGCCTTTGGATGGCCTGAGTAAAAGTCTAACCCCTGGAGAAATTTTAATTTTTGGGCTTAAGGGAAGCCAGGATGTTAGTTGTAGGGCTTATGTGTAGTTGTTGGAATTTTATGTCACAAAAGAGCTAGTGATGGAGTGGCAAGGTGGCGCGACATGAGGTGAAGGGAGATGGCGTCATAGGCTTAGTAAGGAGGTCCAGGGTTCAAGTCTCTCTACGCGTGAAAGGATGTTATTTTTGCTATTTTGGGATGGCAAGTGGTGGACTTGGATGCAAACTCTGAAGGTGGTTGACTTGGTCTTAGGAATTTGAATTGGAATTCAAATTGAAAGGGTGAGTAGATTGGGGGAGCAAATCAAGGAGGAAAATAAGGGATTGAGGTGTGAAGGGGGAGTTAGCCGATTGTAGGCAACTTGGGGAGCATTTCAGCTAAGGGGACTTTTAGGTGTGCATTTTCGACAACTTGGGAGTGTGAGTGTGCCGAATTCTTCTTGGTGTTTTTGGTTTTGCACTGACGTTATTCTAGTATTTCTAAATCTCTCCCTCTTTTGCATTTTCTTTTTGACGATTTGGCATCTTTGGTTAAAGCCGAATACGGCCACCTCCTCCTCTTTTCCTTTTCAGTGTTGCTTTTTTTTCTTCTTCTTAAAACTGAATCTACCGTTTTCCCTTCCTGACCAATTGCTTCAAGTCGAATCCCCAATTCCTTTTCTTAATCGGTTCTCCAACCCTTCATTCAGGTTTCTTCTCTCTTTAAACATACCATTGATCAAATCACTGTTTCTGAACCTCCTCCCAATCTAGCCGACATCATTATTCTTCTTCTTTTTTTCCTCACTTCCTTCAATTCTCTTGCTAGCCGAATTTAAGCCATTATCTTGGTCTATTTCTTCAAAATCGAATGCCCTAATACTTACTCCTCCTACTATGATTCAATCAAATTTAGTTTAGATCGAGACTTAGAGAGTAGCGGTTCCTTCTTCCATCTATTCGGCCAGGCAGTCTTTCGGGTAAGAACTCTAATCTTTGTTTCCTGTCTTTTAGAAGATTGTGGGAAAAAATCGAAAAACTCCTATTCCCCTTGTGCCATTTGGTTTTAGGCCTTTCTTATAGGCCGATCTAAATCCCTTCGCATTTGATCTATTATGTTTCAACTACTCGTGGAATCGGATCTTGTAAAGGGTGGTTCGTCGTTGATTAAGGAAAGTAACCTGCATATAGTGGCTAGGTTTCGGCAGAGGTAAGTGAAAATAGGTGGCTAGTAATGGCCAAATAGGTAAGGGTAAAGTAACATTGGTTTCAATTGGATCTTGAGTTAATGTTGTGGTTGGATCATTGTAGGTTGATCATTGGTGGGAGTGCTCGACTTAGTTTAGAAACAGGTGTGTAACTACATCCTCTGTAATGTAGGTCGGCAAAAGCTAGAATGCCGAAATGCAGGCATATCAATGCCCCATTGGCGTGCGAATGCTATTGGGCCAATCTGGACCTGTTGAGATGGGTTTTAGTCTGTGGAGACCATTTGGTGCGATTCTTCACACTTAGGCTATGTGGGGCTCTGGGGGGCCAAAATGGGCCTAATGGGCCTATGGGCCCGTAGGGGTAAAATATCCTATAAGTGATTATTAAAAGGTGAATTAGTAAAAATTTGAAATTTTGAGTGTAAAATTAGGCGTAATGGGCCACTCGGGCAAGTGGGCCCGCACGGGCCCAAAAGGGGTTTTACGGCCCAAAATCACTTTTTACTTAATTAATAAATCTAGGTTGCTAAGCTCGATGTAGGATCTGTTAAGAGGTTATATTTAGTGTTAAGGCATTAAATCTAATAAAAAGGACTGAAATACCCCTGAGGGGTAAAATTATACCCCTAGTTTTAGAAATGACTATTATACCCCTGGAGGATAGATTAATGAATTTGCATGATTAATTCTGTATCTGCTATTCTGTAAGTATGTTATATATTTTGTTCTGTAAATCTGCATGGGGTTGGGATTATGAATAAGAAGGAAGTTTTGTTATAGTGGCTCCGCCACATATTTCTGTTAACAGTGGCCTTGCCACTCATTCTATTTCTAGTGGCTCTACCACAATATTCTGTCATTAGCAGGTTTGTTGCACATTGGTGTGTGGGCTGGGTGGGTTGAGTTATTCCCTACATGGTGTGTTGGTTGGTACGGGTGGTGTGATGGCTGGCTGGGGTGGGTTTTGGATAATATGTGTGTATTCTGTATCTATTTTGGGCTTAAGTCCGATATGTTTCTATTTTGGGCTTTGGCCTATTCTTATTTGTTGTGGAGTTGCACACTGAGTTTACACAAACTCACCCTTTTAATTTTTAACATGTGCAGGTAACCCCCAGACTTAGTGGATTTGGTGCCATGATGGACTCGAGGTGGCCACATATTTATTTGCTTGTTTTCTGCTTTTGCTGGACCTTTACTATTTTAGCTTTTTCCTCGTTTTTGATTTATGTAATAAGGCCATTTCAGGTTTTTAACTTTTATTTGGTTACTTATTATTATGAACAGAATTTGCACGAAATTGGTTAATTAATCATACTGGACTTCTAATAATTTATAACGAAAGCTTTTGATAGAAAAACCACGCCTTTATGTTTTAAACGCTTCCAACAATTTTAAGCATAACCTAACCAAACTCGGTAACTTAACTTTGTTACGTTTTCTAAATTAAAATGACAATTCTACCTATCCTTAACCTTGATTTTCAAAACTAAAACAAAGGTTTTTACCTAGAACCCAAATGGGGTTTGCTAAAAGAACAAACTTGTTTTTAAAGTCCTAAACTTGGTTTAGTTAGACGAATTTTTTTCTAAGTTCTTCACCATGTGACCCTCCAAATCCATGTGTAACGTCCAGGTTGGGTTTGGGGTGTTACAAATGAATAGAATTTTCAAACTGTACATAGATAGGTTTGTACTAGTGTTTATTAATGATATTCTGGTTTATTGCCGAAATGAAAATGAGCATGTTGGTCATTTGAGAATTGTACTGCAAACATTACGTGAAAAGTAGTTATATGCTAAATTTAGCAAGTGTTAGTTTTGGCTTCAAGAAGTGGGTTTTCTCAGACATATTGCATCTACTGAAGGCATCAGAGTAGATCAAATTAAAATTTCAGCTATTTTCAATTGGAAGTCACCGAAGAATGTTTTTGAAGTCAAAAGTTTTTTGGGATTAGTTGGGTATTATAGGAGATTTGTACAAGGGTTCTCCATAATAGAGTCTACGATGACTCACCTATTGCAAAAGATGTGAAATTTGAGTGGTCTGATGAATGTCAACAAAGTTTTGATAGATTGAAAGGTTTATTAACAGAAGCACTTGTGTTATTACAGCCTAAATTGAGTAAGGAAATTGTTATTTATAGTGATGCATCGTTGAATGGTTTAGACTGTATATTGATGCAAGAAGGTAAAGTAATAGCTTATGCCTTTAAACAGCTAAAATCACATAAAAAGAATTACTCGATACATGATCTTGAATTGGCGGCCCTTGTCTTCGCATTGAAAATTTGATGACATTATATGTTTGGTGAAAAATGTCATATCTATACTGATCATAAGAGTTTGAAGTATTTGATGACATAGAAAGACTTGAATTTAAGGCAACACAGGTGGCTTGAATTGTTAAAAGATTATGATCTGGTTATTGAGTATCATTCGGGAAAAGTGAATGTGGTAGAAGATGTTTTGAGCAGGAAATCTTTGTTTGCTTTACGAGCCATGAATATCGATTGTCATTATCTAAAAATGGTTCAATTATAGCTGAGTTAAAAGCTAAACCTGTGTTTCTGCAACAAATTTTTGAAGCTCAGAAAAATGATGATAAGTTAGAAGCTAAACGGGTGCAATGTGAATCAGGTACTGACTCATAGTTCTAGATTGGATCTGATGATTATTTATTATTTAGAGGCAAAGTATGTGTGTTGAGGAATACAGAACTTGTACAGAAGATTTTTGTAACACCCCAAACCTGGCCCAGACGTTATGGCCAAATCTAGCGTGTCACATCACCTACATCTAACCATGTTACATAGTTACTAAGATTAGGGTGAGCTTTGCCAAAATCGTGTTTGTTATTTTGAGAGAAATTCCCGATTTGCTTAAAAAAATGTCGTCTTTACTACTGATCGTGAAAGGTTTATTTAAAAATGTGACTTTTAAAACTCTTTGAGGAGTGCATTTGGTTTGGAAATCGTATGTTTATCGTATGATTTTGAAAGCAAGTAAATCCGATTTCAAAAACAATTTAAACAATATTATTCTTAAGTTAAAACAAATTAAATATGTAAAGAATTAAAAACCCAAAATAAAATTAATAGAGCGGCCTTATTACAACCCAGAAACCAGAACAAAAATAATCTAAATAAATAATAAAATAAAATAATTGAAAACCATAAATTTAATCTTCGTGGCTACTCTGAATCCCTCCTAGCTCCAAGTCCACCATCTAGGGCTCACCTGCATGGATGGAAAGAAAGGGGGTGAGTTTGGAAAACTCAGTGTGTAAAGACTGCCCATCCAGAGCCCAAGTCAGCTCAAGCCCATTGGCCTAAGCCCTAATCAGTCTCAATTTTAACTGGGCTGAAGCCCTATTCAGTTACAGTAAACTGGGCCTTAGCCCTTTTTAGATAACAGTATGGCCTATAGGCCCATTTTAGAACAGAATAGATAATAACATGAATGCAAGCCCAAACCCAACTTAAATCCAGCCGCTACACTCCACCCGTACCAGCCTTACACACCATGTGGGGATAACTCAACCCACCCAGCCCTACACTCCACAGTTGCAGCATGGCTGCTCAGATAACAGTAAATTGAGGCAAAGCCTCCAGTACGTGGTCAAGCCACTTTCAGTACTTCCTCCAACAATATCCCAGTCCCATGCAACAGATAATAATCACATGGCATGCAGTATACAGTAACAATATAATCATGCTTTTTGCTCAAACTTTGCCCTAGGGGTATAACAGTCATTTTGCTCCTAGGGGTAAAATAGTAATTTTCCACCTCTAAGGGTATTTCAATAATTCTATCAGTTTTTAGGGTTTTCATGCATATTACACTCACTAATAATCCATCCGTCATTGCAGAAGTCTATTTAACTTAGTTTATTAGTTTTAGCTATTGGGCCCTAAACCCCTAAACCCCTAATAGGCCCTACAGCGTCTATTAACAAATTAAGCCCATTTAGTTCAAATTTTATGATCAATTTATTAGCTTAAACGATTTTGAACCTACAGTCTATCAGTACACATTATTTACCTATTTTCACCCATACGGGCCCATAAGCCCATTGGGCCCATTTTTAGCCCATCGAGGCCCAATTACTGAATTGCACGAAATTTCGCACACGACTAACTTACCACTTTGCAATTTCAGATCTAACGTTTCCTAAATGTCTTGTGAGCACTCGCACACTCACAAGCCCACTAAATGTCAGAATTTCGGTATTTTGGCTTTTGCCGAATTGAACTAGAGAGGGTGTTCGATACACACCTGTTTCGCGATGACTACTACTGAGATCCCCCACAATATCCTATAATTGATTACCACAATTCTTAGATTGCAAATCTACAACAAACAATCCCAATATTCACTTACCCATATTTGGCCAATGCCCCTAAAGCCTTCAAAATCTTACCTTTGCCGAAAACCGATGACTAGATCTAAGTCTAGTTGTTCGAAAGATCCAAGCCTTCGATCAATCACCTCTAGTATACACTAATCACCAAAAGAAATCATTGGTTAATGACCCTTAGGGCCCTATGCCCCAATCGACAGCCTCCCTAGATTTTAGGGACTTCGGCTTTTTCTAAATTGTAAAATAACGTATAGTTCTGGGTTAATGAGCACTTACCACTAATTTCCCTTCTAGTTCTACTCAGATCTGATGTAGATCTAGCCCCTAAACGATAGTAGAACTCAAATCCAGGAGATCTAAAGTTTCGGCTACAAGCTCCTAAATCTATGGTGGTTTCGGCTTTTGAGTGATGAAGAAGATGATGATTTGAGGCTATAACTTTGGAGTAGTGTTGCCGACAGATACTAAGGGTTTAAATAAGATGAAAATTGGTCAAAAGGGAATGAAAAGAAAAGAAGGAATTGGCTTGGAGAAATCGGCACAAGAAGTAAGTTTTCGGGATTTCAGTTTTTATGGCAATGGCTATGGTGGTTTTAGGGAGGATGGATTTGAAAGAGAAGATGTATTTGAGTAATAGGAGTGTTTGGCTAAGGTAGGAAGCAAAAAGGAAAAGAAAACAATGGAGGACAAGAAGAGGAAGAAGAAATCAGCACAAAGGAGAAGGAATTTGTGTTTTCGGCTTTTGTGAAAACTTAGAAAAGGATGAATGAAAGTGAAAGCTTTTAGGTGGCTAACCCTAATTCTCCAAGATAGAAAAAGAAAAGAACCTAACCCTAATATCAACTAAAACAATTGGCCCAACCTCCCTAAGGCCTTTGCCGAAATTCATTTAAGTGATCACATGCCCAGCACATGCCTAAAAACTAAAAAGTAACAATACGCTTACCTTGCAACCTGAACCCTAGACCTTTAATTCCTTCCCAGGCGCCACTTTTTTAGGAACTTAGTGGCGCCACCTTGCCACTTTGCTAAAGCTCTTCTTGTGTCATAATTTACGAAGTTTTTCTTAAAAGCCCACTTAACCAAGTCTCCTTTTCACTTAAAATTCAAACTTGATATTTTACCAGTTTTTAACTTAGGCTTGGGCCTTCTAGAGGCCCACTAACACATTTAAGCTCAATTCCAATATCCAAAATACCAAAATTTTAAAAATTCACCAAAAATTACAGAAACTCGAAAAATTCCAAAAATTAGGGCGTTACAACTCTACCCCCTTAAAGAAATTTCGGCCTCGAAATTTACCTGGTCCAAATAATTGAGGGTATTATTGACGCATAGTCTCTTCTGGCTCCCAAGTAGCCTCTTCCTTTCCATGATTGCGCCATAGTACTTTTACCAACGGAATCGACTTCCTTCTTAAAACTTTAACCTCTCGATCTAGAATTTGCACGGGTTCCTCCTCAAAGGTCAAATCAGTTTTTACTTCAATCTCCTCCACTGGCACAACATGTGAAGGATCCGATTGATACCGTCTCAACATGGACACATGGAAGACGTCATGGATTCTATCCAACTCCGGTGGTAACTCCAACTGATACGCTATTGGCCCTACCCGTTTGAGAACCTGATAAGGCCCTATAAACCTCAGACTCAGTTTGCCTTTCTTGCCAAACCTCAAAATCTTCTTCCAGGGTGAAACCTTCAAGAAAACCATATCTCCAATAGCGAACTCGATCTCCTTACGCTTCAGATCCACATACAACTTCTGTCTATCAGAGGCCTCCTTTAACCGATCCCTTATTCACTTAACTTTACTTTTAGTATCTGCCACTAATTCTGGTCCAAGAACTTGTCGCTCTCCCAACTCCGTCCAACATGTAGGCATACGACATCTTCGCCCATAAAGTGCCTCATATGGAGCCATTTGTGTAATATCCCGAATTAGGGCCTAATCGAAATAGTGGTTTTGTGACCACAAATCCGAGGTAGAAATAATTATTTTATAATTATTTTGATGTTTATGATATGATTTTATGATGGTGTGAAAATTTTGTGAAGAAATTCTAAGCGTAAAGTGCTTAATTTGAAATTAGGGACTAAATCGAATAAGTTGCAAAACTTGCATTCTAGACGTTTCTAGTATGAAATTGCTTTGGAATATTAATTAGGAGGTCTTAAATAGAAATTTGACCAATTTTAATTTCATGGACAAAATTTGGATATGGATGGAATTTTTGAAAGTTTAGTAAGGAGGGGCATTTTGGTCATTTGGATATTAACATGAAATAAAAAGGGAAAAATAACACAAAATTGGTCATCTTCTTCATTACCACGAAATTTCAAGGGTTCTCCATAGCTAGGGTTTGTTTCAAGCTTCCAAGCTTCATAGTAAGTGATTCCAAGCCCCGTTTTTAATGTTCTTTACGTTTTCGTAGTCCCGGTAACTCGATAAAGCTTATGTTAGCAATAATTTAAGTTAGGGTTCATATTTGGAAAAATACCCATAGGTGAAATTTGTGTATTTTGATGTTTTATGATAGAATATGAGGTTTTAAATTATGTTAGACAACTTGTGCTACTCAGTTTTAAGTAAAAACGAGTAAAACGGCTTAATCGGTAAAAGTACATATTGTTCATAAGTATGTGTTATAATGGGAATTTGAGCTTGCTAATAGCAAATAAATGATCAGCATGTCCTAAAACATAAGAATTTGAAATAAAATTTAATTTTCGAGCTTTGGGGCAAAAGTGTAAATAAGCAAAAGTTTAGGGGCAAAATTGTAATTTTTCCAAAATTTGAATTTAGGACTATTTTGATAATGTGAGTATTAAATATGCTAAATGTGTTATTTTAGATCAAGAAAGACGTGGAATCAACCTTGATCGAGGAAAAGAAAAGATTTTGGACTAAATCGCAAAATTACTATATTTTGTACCGAGGTAAGTTCATGTGTAAATAATGTAACATAATTGTTATTTTTAAGTTAATTGATGTTATTTATATGATATGCTGATATTTATCATGAAATATATGCTTTGTGGTTATTATCGAATAATATGCAAATTATGTGTGCTACTTGTTAAATATAAATTGCTACCGAGTATTGGTTTCGGTATTCTGTGGAAGACGGCAAGGATATGTGATTGAGGAAAATCCTGTTTGAACCTTGGGAATAGATTAGGATACAAGTGACATGTCACTAGGATGGTTGGGCATCCAAGCTCGTTGAGTTAAGTCCGAGTTCACTTATGGATGCGAATGTCTGAACTCGTTGAGTTGAGTCCGAGTTCGTGAGATGTAACTAGGCATCCGAGCTCGTTGAGTTGAGTCCGAGTTCACTTATGGATGCGAACGCCCGAGCTTGTTGAGTTGAGTCCAAGTTCGCTTATGGGCGGGTTACATGGTCGCTTGATTACATATGTAACACTTATGTGCAAATGATCCGTGTATCCGAGTTATATTCTGATGTGTTCAACGGGTAAAATTCTAGCGGAATGGAAGAATACTCAAGATGAAAATGATATTTTGGTAAGTTTTGTGAAATGGACAATTTGGACAGGTATGTACTTAACCCTTGGGTTGAAACTTGATACAACAGAAATAAGGTGGTAAGATGATACACGATAGCTAGAAATGTGGTTTGTATATTGGTGATATCATGCTATTGTTGTTGATATAATTGCTTTGTTATGTTACTTGTTATTTACATGTGAACTTACTAAGCATTTATGCTTACTCCCTCCTTTACATTCTTTGTAGTTTTTAGCGAGCCAACTTGCATATCGGGAAGGTCGAAGAAACGCTCACACTATCCGAGGAAGAATTGGTATGTTGGTTTGTATGTTTTGATGTATGGCATGTATAGCAATATACTTGTTTTGTGTAAATAATCTTGTGATATGGTTGTGGTTTAGTTGAGAAAATGCTTGATAATGATTAGACATTGGTATGGCTAGCCTAGATAATGTTGGATGCCTTGTGAGTTTAATATGTTATATAGCTCATGAGAATTCATAAAAAGATGAAACTTGCCATAAAACAGAACACTATAGCAACAATGATGTGAGTTTGAAAAATCACCAAAAATATTAGAAAACGAATTAGGTGAAGAATTAACTATGAAATTGAATCATATTGTGTCTACTTTCAAATGGAGGAAGCAAAATAGGTAAAGAAGTTATATGTTATAAGATATTTGAGTTTTAGTGAAACAGGGCTAGAGCAATTTCTGGATCCCCTATTCCAACTTTGAAAATTCATTATAAATTGTACAAAAATAATTAGGAGGTGTAATTTATATCTCAAAATCCTTATTGAACCTAATTTTAATAGAAATAAGCAGTATAGTTATATGAATTTTGTACAGGGATAAAACTGGTTCGTAGTAAGTAGAGGTCAGTGCAGTCAAGTCCTGAAACAGGGGTAACTTTAAATAATAAACTGTACTAATTGGCCCAACCAAAAATTTTAGAAAAAAATTAATAGATATATGTGTGAGTCTAGATTCAGGGAAAATTTACAGATATTAATTTTGAGTTTTGTAACTCGAGATATGATTTTTTTAGCGACCATAACGCAGAAAAACTGCTTATTCCGAAAATCAAAATAAATGATGTAAAGTTGTTTAAATGATAAATTATGTTCGGTAACACCTCAAGCTCAACTCCGGCGACGGTCTCGGGCGTGGGGGTGTTACAATTTGAATACTCGCCTAATAACTGTTGTTGTACACGAACTCCGCCAATGGTAAGTAGTCCTCCCAACTCCCTCGAAAGTCGATGACACAACCTCTTAACATATCCTCTAGAACCTGAATAACCCTTTCCGACTGTCCATCTGTCTGAGGGTGAAAAGTAGTGCTGAAGTCCAATCGTGTACCCAACGCCTCATGCAACTTCTGCCAGAATCAAGATGTGAACCTAGGGTCTCGATCAGAAATAATCGAAACTGGCACCCCATGCAGTCGCACTATCTCCGCCACATACAACATGGCCAACTTCCTAAGGGAGTAATCGATACGGATAGGTATGAAATGGGTAGATTTCGTTAACCTATCCACAATCACCCACACAAAATCTTTCTTGGAGGGTGTCAAAGGTAGCCCACTCACGAAATCCATAGTTACTCTCTCCCACTTCCAGAGTGGAATTTTCACCGGTTGAAGCAACCCAGAAGGCAGTTGGTGATCAGCCTTAACTTGCTGGCACGTCAGACATTTCCCAACAAATTCAGTCACCTCTCTCTTTAAACCAGGCCTCCAATACACCTCTCGCAAATCTCTATATAACTTATTCCCTCCAGGATGCATGGCACAAGGACCACCATGAGCCTCTTTCAGAATTGACTGCCTCAATTCAAAATGCTTTGGAATACAAATCCTTCCACGAAAGTAGAGACCGCCATTAGTATTTAGCCCAAAATCTAAATTCTCCCCATTCTTAGCTTGCTGAAATCGAGGAACCAACAAATTATCCTTTAACTGCTTCTCCTTAATCTGTTCAGTCCAAGTAGGTCTCACTTGCAACTCTACCAACAGACTTCCATCATCGTACAAACTGAAATGAGCAAACATGGCTCTTAAATCAGTAACAATCCTTCTACTCAATGCATCAGCCACCACATTAGCCTTGCCTGGGTGGTACTCAATCGAACAGTCATAATCCTTAAGCAACTCTATCCATCTTCGTTGCCTAAGGTTTAACTCCTTCTGAGTCAACAGATACTTTAGGCTTTTATAGTCTGTGTAGATAATACACCTTTCTCCATACAAGTAGTGTCTCCAAATTTTCAACGCGAAGACCACTGTGGCCAACTCTAGATCATGCGTAGGGTAATTCGCTTTATGAGGATTAAGCGGTCACGAAGCATAAGCGACCACCTTACCCTCTTGCATCAATACGCATCCTAATCCCACATGCGATGCATCGTTGTACACAGTGAAGTCCTTCCCAGACTCTGGTTGAATCAACACTGGTACCTCAGTCAATACCTTTTTCAACTTGTCAAAAGCTTCTTGCTGTTTCTCAGTCTAGACAAACACTACTCCTTTCCTTAACAGTTTCGTCAATGGTGCAACAATCAGAGAAATTCCCTCTACGAACCTTCTGTAATAGCCTGCCAGACCCAGAAAACTCTGGATTTCTGATACTGTCCTCGGTGGCTTCCATTCCAAAACTACCTCAATTTTCCGTGGATCTACTCTAATTCCTTCAACAGAAACAACATGCCCCAGAAAAGTCACTTCTCGCAACCAAAATTCACACTTACTAAACTTCGCATGGAGTTACTTCTCTCTCAGCACTTGCAGCACAACATGGAGATGCTCATCATGCTTCTCCTCAGTTTCTAAATATACCAGAATATCGTCGATAAAGACGACCACGAATCGGTCCAAGTAAGGTTGGAACACTCGATTCATCAGATCCATAAAAGCTGCAGGTGTGTTAATCAACCCAAACGGTATAACCAGAAACTCGTAGTGACCATATCGAGTCTTGAATGCCGTCTTGTGAATATCCACCTCCTTTTACCCTTAGTTGATGATATCCAGATAGAAGATCGCTCTTGGAAAATACCGAAGCTCCCCTAAGTTGATCAAACAGGTCGTCAATCCTTGGCAGTGGGTACTTGTTCTTTATCATCAGTTTGTTCAACTAGCGATAATCGATGCACATACGCATCGTCTCATCCTTCTTTTTCATAAACAACACAGGTGCTCCCCACTGAGACACACTCGGTCTAATGAAGCCTCTATCCAACAACTCTTGGATTTGAGCTTTCAGTTCCACCAACTCCTTTGGTGCCATCCTATAGGGCGCGATGGACACTGTAGCTGTTCTAGGCAGCAAATCAATCCCAAACTCAACTTCTCGATTCGGAGGTAATCCAGGAAGCTCCTCTGAGAAAACGTCTTGAAATTCCCTAACAGTTCTGATTGTCTCCACAGTCATATTCTCAGTTTCAGTTTGGCTTACAAAAGCCAAATACGCCTCGCATCCCTTGCGAATTAGCTTTTCAGCCCTTAAAGCTGAAACCACATTGGACAAGTAATCTCTTCGTTCTCCAATAACCATTACCTCCTCATCCTCTACAGCCTTTAACACCATCCTCTTAGCTGCACAATCCAAAGTTACCCTATGCTTAATCAACCAATCCATTCCTAAGATCAGATCGAACTGGCCGAATGGTAACTCCATCAAGTCTCCACAGAAGATCCTACCTTGAGTCTCTAAAGGCACTTCCCTAGAGAGTTTATCTACCCTAACCGAGTGACCTAGAGGACTTATCACAGTTACCTCACTCACAGTTTCCTCAGAGTGCACACCCAACGTCCCAGAAATGTCACATGCAACATACGAATGGGTTGATCCCACATCTATCAGAGCAGTATAAGGTATGCTAGAGATAAAAAACGTATCAGTTATTCTGTCAGGTGCATCACCCTCCTCTCAGTGATGAGCAGCATAAACCAGAGCTGGTTGATGAGCCTCTGCATTACTAGTACCCCTGCCAGGTGCTCTACGTTGACGGCCATTACCACCTCGACGTTGTCCACCTCCTCTCGGCGGCGGTGGTCAACCTCGCACTGGTTGAACAGCCCCTTGCTCAGCAACTGGAGCCTGAGCTGGCCTCTGAGGACAATCATTGATCCTATGTTCCTTTGACCCACAACGAAGACATGCCCCAGTACGTTTCCAGCATTCTCCCAGATGCACTCTACCACAATCTCCACAAGGCTGTGGTCTAATCGTGTTTACCAGAACTGCTCGAACCGGCTCCTCCACCTTAGCTCTCTTAACATTCCAATTTGCAGCACCAGCTGGTCCAGCATCTCTCTTGAATCGGTTTCGATCCCTATCGTGGTTCTTTCGTTCAGCTTGCTTCACCTCTTCGGCTATCTTAGCCTTCTCTACCAGTGCAGCAAAATCGCGCTCTCTGCGGAGCTATCAGCAGCATTAACTCATCCCTAAAGCCATCCTCAAAGCGAACACTGCGCCCGTACTCAGTAGCAACAATTTCACTGGCATATCGGCTCAACCTCAGAAACTCTGCCTCATACTCAGCAACTGACCTACTGCCCTGGGTCAGGTTTAGAAATTCCTTCCTATGAGCATCCACATAGTTGGCTCCGATGTATTTTCCCTTGAAAATCGTCTTAAACAATTCCCGGGTTACCCGCTCAACTGGAGTACTCTTTCTCACAGTAATTCACCATTGGTATGCTTCGTCTCGCAGCAGAGACACTGCTCCCTTCAGCTTTTGCTCCACCGAGTAGTCCAGGTTGTCCATAATCCTTTCCATAGCTTCCAGCCAATACTGAACTACGTTTACGGCTACTCTAAATACGCCCTTGAATACCTCTGCTCCGTTAGCCTAGAGTCGCTCAGAAATGGACCCTCTATTAATAGGCCCGACATTAGCTCCAACAACCCTTTCCAGAACCCTCGACATAGCCTGGGACAGAGCGTCGTCCCCCGCGGCCCGATCATGTGCCCATTTTTAGCTACCGGTGGTGGTCGTACCCCACCAGCTGGCATATGCTCCGAGGATGAAGACCCCACTTGCGTACTGCCTCGGTCACGTCCTCGACCTCGTCCATGAGTAGCTCTCGTACTCATATCGACTTACCTCTTTTAGAATTTTTTGACAGTAGGTTAATATTTTAGTTATTTGTTACAAATGTCTTATGTAGAGATAGAGTTTCAGAGTTGTTTTTGCGAATACGTTACCTAGCTACAGTCTCAGTTTTTCTAGAGTTTACTTTGCCTACAGTCTCAGTCTCTACAGGTTTCAGTTCTACCCTATCTACAGTATCATAGCAGGGTCTCAGTTCTATCTACAGTGGTATTACAGTACAGTACAATATAAGTAAGAGGTACTTACAGACTTAGTGCTGCGGATTCAGTGTGCCACTTCTTCAGTTATCAGATTTCAAAACCTAGAAAACTCAAATTTTAAAATCCAAATTTAAAACTTTCATTTTAAAGAAAAAGGGTTTGGAAGAGAAAATTTTTTTAAGAAATTTCTAAGCCATTGTGAGAATACCCTTCTTGGACCAAATTTTGAAAAAATTTGAAAAGCTTTTTGGACCCGATCCACAGCTGAGTTGTTGCAACCTGGCCCTAATACCACTAAATGTAGCACCCCAAACCCGGCCCAGACGTTATGGCCAAATCTGGTGTGTCACATCACCTACATCTAACCATGTTACCTAGTTACTAAGATTAGGGTGAGCTTTGTCAAAACCGTGTTTGTTATTTTGAGAGAAATTCCTGATTTGCTTAAAAAAATGTCCTCTTTACTACTGATCGTGACTTGTTTATTTAAAAACATGACTTTTGAAACTATTTGGGGAGTGCATTTGGTTTGGAAATCGTTTGTTTATCGTGTGATTTTGAAAGCAAGTAAATTCGATTTCAAAAACAATTTAAACAATATTATTCTTTAAGTTAAAACAAATTAAATATGTAAAGAATTAAAAACCCAAACTAAAATAAATAAAGTGGCCTTATTACAACCCAGAAACCAGAATAAAAATAATCTAAATAAATAATAAAATAAAATAATTGAAAACCAGAAATTTAATCTTCGTGGCCACTCTGAATCCCTCCCAGCTCCAAGTCCACCATCTAGGGCTCACCTGCATGGATGGAAAGAAAGCGGGTGAGTTTGGAAAACTCAGTGTGTAAAGAATGCCCATCCAGAGCCCAAGTCAGCTCAAGCCCATTGGCCTAAGCCCTAATCAGTCTCAGTTTTAACTGGGCTGAAGCCCTATTCAGTTACAGTAAACTGGGCCTTAGCCCTTTTCAGATAACAGTATGGCCCCATAGGCCCATTTCAGAACAAAACAGATAATAACATGAATGCAAGCCAAAACCCAACCTAAATCTAGCTGCTACACTCCACCCGTACTAGCCCTACACACCATGTGGGGATAACTCAACCCACCCAGCCCTACACTCCACAATTGTAGCATGGCTACTCAGATAACAGTAAATTGAGGCAAAGCCTCCAGTACGTGGTCAAGCCACTTTCAGTACTTCCTCCACCAATATCCCAGCCCTATGCAATAGATAATAATCGCATGGCATGCAGTATACAGTAACAGCATAATCATGCTTTTTGCTCAAACTTAGCCCTAGGGGTATAATAGTCGTTCTGCTCCTAGGGGTAAAATAGTAATTTTCCACCTCTAAGAGTATTTTAGTAATTCTATCAGTTTTTAGGGTTTTCATACATATTACACTCACAAATAATACATCCGTCATTGCAAAAGTCTATTTAACTTAGTTTATCAATTTTAGCTATTGGGCCCTAAACCCCTAATAGGCCTACAGCGTCTATTAACAAATTAAGCCCATTTAGCTCAAATTTTATTATCAATTTATTAGTTTAAATGATTTTGACCCTACAGTCTATCAGTACACATTATTTATCTATTTTCACCCATACGGGCCCGTAAGCCCATTGGACCCATTTTTAGCCCATCGAGGCCTAATTACCGAAGTGCACGAAATTTCGCACACGACTAACTTACCACTTTGCAATTTCAGATCTTACCATCTTGGCTTTTGCCGAATTGAACTAGAAAAGGTGTTCGATACACGCCTGTTTTGCGACGACTGCTACTCAGATCCCTTACGATGTCATACAATCGATTACAACAATTCTTAGATTGCAAATCTACGATAAACAATCCCAATATTCACTTACCCATATTCGGCCAACGCCACTAAAGCCTTCAAAATCTTACCTTTGCCGAAAACCGATGACTAGATCTAAGTCTAGTTGTTCCAAAGATCCAAGCCTTCGATCAATCACCTCTAGTATACACTAATCACCAAAAGAAATCATTGGTTAATGACCCTTAGGGCCCTATGCCCCAATCGACAGCCTCCCTAGATTTTAGGGACTTTGGCTTTTTCTAAATTGTAAAATAACTTATAGATCTGGGTTAATGAGAACTTACCACTGATTTCCCTTCTGTTTCTACTCGAATCCAAGAGATCTGAAGTTTCAACTACAAGCCCCTAAATCTATGGTAGGTTCGGCTTTTGAGTGATGAAGAAGATAATGATTTGAGGCTATAACTTTGGAGTAGTGTTGCCGACAGATACTAAGGGTTTAAAGAAGATGAAAATAGGTCAAAAGGGAATAAAAAGAAAAGAAGGAATTGGCTTGGAGAAATCAGCACAAGAAGTAAGTTTTCGAGATTTTGGCTTTTATGGCAATCGGCTATGGTGGTTTTAGGGAGGATGGATTTGAAAGAGAAGATGGATTTGAGTAATAGGGGTGTTTGGTTAAGGTAGGAAGCAAAAAGGAAAAGAAAACAATGGAGGAGAAGAAGAGGAAGAAGAAATCGGCACAAAGGAGAAGGAATTTACGTTTTCAGTTTTAGTGAAAACTTAGAAAAGGATGAATGAAAGTGAAAGCTTTTAGGTGGCTAACCCTAATTCTCCAAGACAGAAAAAGAAAAGAACCTAACCCTAATATCAACTAAAACAATCGGCCCAACCTCCCTAAGGCCCTTGCCGAAATTCATTTAAGTGATCACATGCCCGGTACATGCCTAAAAACTAAAAAGTAACAATACGCTTACCTTGCAACTTGAACCCTGGACCTTTAATTCCTTCCCAGGCGCCACTTTTTTAAGAATTTAGTAGTGCCACCTTGCCACTTTGCCAAAGCTCTTCTTGTGTCATAATTGACGAAGTTTATCTTAAAAGCCCACTTAACCAAGTCTCCTTTTCACTTAAAATCCAAACTTGATATTTTACCGGTTTTTAACTTAGGCTTGGGCCTTCTAGAGGCCCACTAACACATTTAAACTTAATTCCAATATCCAAAATACCAAAATTTTAAAAATTCACCAAAAATCACATAAACCCAAAAAATCTCGAAAATCAAGGCGTTACAATTTTGCATGAAGCGCATAGTGGTTCTATGTCTATACAGCCGGGAAGTAATAAAATGTATAAAAATTTGAAAAAGATGTACTGGTGGCCAGGAATGAAACTTGACATATTTGGGTTTGTATCAAGATGTTTGATATGTCAGCAAGTCAAAGTTGTACATCAGGCACCTTTGGGATTATTGCAGCCAATTATGATACCGAAATGGAAATGGGAAAAACTTACTATGGACTTTGTGTTAGGATTACCCCTGTCCCCGAAGAAGAAAGATGTTATTTGGCTAATTGTTGACAGGTTGACAAAGTCAGCCCATTTTTTTCCGGTACATATGGATTTTTCCTTAGATATGTTGGCTGAATTATATGTATCTTAGGTTTTTAGATTACATGGAGTACTAGTCTCTATTATTTCAGACAGAGACCCTCGGTTCACATCTTGTTTCTGGAGCAAATTGCAAGAGCCTCTGGGAACTCAGTTGTATTTTAGTACTGCATTCCATACTCAAATTGCTAGCCAAACCGAGCATGTAATACATGGTCCATAATATGATAGAAATGTCATGTGAAAATTTTGATAAGAAAATTTTACCGATTTCGTGTTTAATTACGAGAAGGACCAAATCGCATAAAATGCAAAAGTAGAATTCTAGTAGCTATAAGGATTAAATAGCTATGGAATTCAAAAATAGAGGTCCTTATTTGGTAATTAGACCATTAAGAAAAGTATCTAGATATTTTGGTGAATTATCCATGGAAATTTAGAAAAAGGGTAAGGACTAAATTGGAAAGTGAAATAATTTAATTAATTAAAAGATGATAAAAATAAATATCATCTTATTTTCTCATCATCTTCCCAAAAAAATACATGGAAACCCTAGGAGAGAGAAAAGAAACTCTCATGGCTTAATTGGGTAAGTTTCCTTGTCCCATTTTTAGTAATTTTGATATTTTTAAAACCAGGATAGCTTAATCTATCTATTTGGGGGATCAATTTGTAAAGTTATCAAAGTATAAAATTGGGTCATGGATGAATATACTGAAATTAAGAAATTTATGGTAGAAAATGAAAGGTTGTTGATAGATAAATAACTTTTACAAAGTGATTTTTGATGAAAATATGATTTAGGGACTAAAATGTAAAGTTGTGAAATTTGATGGAAAATTCTAAATTTTTATGAATACATGTGCTGTAAATTTTGTGATGGAATTTTGGTTAGGCTTGGAATAGGGAGTAAATTGCACAAATTTTATTTTCCAAGCCTAGGGACAAAATGAGAATTTGTGGAAAAGTTAGGGGAAAAATGGTAACTTTGCCTAGAATGTAAATTGAGTCCAAATGAGTATGAAATATGAGAAATTAATGTAAAATTTACTCGTATAGATCTGGATAGACCAAATTTGAATCTAGAACATTTACTCGTATAGATCTGGATAGACCAAATTCGAAGCTAGAACAAGGAAAGAGGAAAATGTCAGCTTCGTAGATTATGTACACGAACATTATCAAGGTAACTTCGTGTAACTAAATTATGTTTATTTACATGCTTGCATTGATTGTGTTTATGTAAATTGTATAAATGTCATAAATATGTGAAATGAGTACATATTCGATCAAGCCTGATAAATAAAAATGATTAAATTAAATGATAAGGCCCGATAGATGATAAAGGATAAACGATGAGCATATTACTTATATGCTTGAAATGAATGTGGAATGTGTTTATTTGAATTATACGAATGTTGTGGATGTATGAAATAATCACATGCCCGATAATGCTTGAGAGAAATGTTTAAATCCTAGTTAAATAAAATGGAAAATCGATGGATATGTGATTTCTCGAAATGAATGACGTCCTGTATTCTCGGACGAGTAATTCTATTGATCTCATTACAGATAAAATTTAGCTTGGAGGGGTAATCCTGATATAAACTCTCTCGAGCATATGATACAGATTGGATTAAGCCCGAACAGGTAATCTAGATCAAGCTATTTAGAGCATATGTTATAGAAAGGATTTAGCTTGGACTGGTAATCTTGTTGTATGATATGCGGCTCGAGAGTGGGATTGCTGATTATGTGCCTAATGGGTATCCCCGAACATGAATTGACAGATTCTTGAATTGTACATTTTGGGTGTACTACCTGAATATCCATCGATGTTTTCAATAATTCAACGGGTAAAACCCTAACATGAAAAGAAATGGGTTTTTACATGTATTTGCTTGAAGTACATGGAAATACTGTTTTATGAAATATGGAAGTATGAAATTATGATATATGAATATGGAAATTTCTTTGATGAACATATTCATCTATGAGGATGGATTTGTACACCTTAAGTATACTACCTATGTTTCCATCGATATTTCAAATAAATTCAACGGGTAACAATCCAGACATGAGAATATATGAATAAGAAATGAGTTATTACACTTATTGGCCTGAAATACATGAAAATGATGATACATGACAAATGATATATGAAAACACGAGATGATGATATTTGTACATGGACTTTATTTGATGAATATATGTTTATTCTTGATTACAGACCTGTACACCTTGAGTGTACTAATCGTGACCTTGATATTCCAAGTAATATGAGTAAAGTTCTTTTATGAAATAATCTGAACTCAAAATGAACTATTATGAAATTTTACTTGTATTAATGAGATGAATTATGCATGTTGAATGAATACATGTTATGGAAAGCATATGTGCTTGGGTGCTGGATTGTTATTGAGCCCATATATGTTTCGATGTTAATATAGAATATATGACTAACAAGGGCAATGAGGATGTGTGTAGAGCTTAAGGTCAAATTGATTGAATATGCCTTACATAGTTACCTCAATATAGAATAAAGGTAAGTTAAGTACCATGTTATACGAACTTACAAAGCATTTATGCTTACTTAGTTTTATTTCCCTGTTTTATATTAAATTGGAAGCTTGTTGGATTGGAAGCTTGGCAAAGATCACTCACACTATCCATTGGCCCATGTCTATACAATATGGTAAATTAATTATGGTTGTAATGGCATATATAGGATATATTGGCCATATTGGCATGTAAATGCAAATGATGCTTGTAATCTAGCCATTGGCATGGCTATTAATGGTTTGTTCTAATATACTTATAGTATCAAACTATGGTAGCCACATGTATGTTAAGTAGTTGATCAAAATATGCCTAACTCGAGGTCTTAACTAAAGTAATATTATAGACATGTATGCCATGATGAATTATGGAATTTGCTTGATTTGAATGCTTTAAATGGTTGGAATGTGTTTGGTACGTTTAGTGCAGGAAAATGGTAAATTTGGGTGACAAATGAGGCTAGGAAATGACTTTATTTTGTCCACACGGGCGAGTACATGGGCGTGTAGTTAGGCCGTGTGTCCCATGCACCTTAAATTTAAGAAATAGAATGCTCAGAATTGGGCACACGGGTAGTGACACAGGCGTGTGTCTCAGTTGTGTGAGGCACACGGCCTAGAACACGGGCGTGTCTCTTGGCCATGTAAATCCTGCACCTATTTTTGAAAATTTTGAATTAACCACACGGCCTAGCACACGGGCATGTGACTTGGCCGTGTGACATCAATTTGTTCATGAGTTGCAAGTTAGAGAGTTACACGGGTTAGGGACACGGAGGGTGAACCCATAGGGCCTGACCACACGGGCGTGTCCGATACCACATGGGCGTGTGACTTTCAATAGTGAAAAAAATTTTGGAATTTTGCAAAAAAATCCCTGAGTTCCCAATTTAGTCCCGATTCGATTCCAACACTTATTTTGGGCCCCGAGAGTCAATATAAGGGACGTTATGAATGATTTCAGAAAATGAATAGTAATTTACATGAATTATCAAAAAATATTCTAAAAGTTCTGGTGATGCTCCAAAACCTTGTTCTGGCGACGGATACGGGTTAGGATGTACATTTAGTGGTATCAGAGCTACAGTTTAGTCAGTTCTCAAACTGAACGTAGTGTATGTGGAGTCTAGAAATACATGCCATTATATAACCTGTGATAGTGTGATATCTCCCAACTCTGATTAAAATTGTTTTGCAAATAGACAGAGATGCTTTCCATTTGAGCTAATTTCGATAATGCTGAAAGTGATACTCACACTATTTGAGTAAAAATGTTGTGTAAGATAAAAAGGGGACCTATAAAGGTATGAAATAAATGTTTTATAATGGACATGTTATTAATAAATGTTAAGTGATATGTATGTATTTATGAAAGTTAAATTCTAAGGCTTACGATATCCATCCCTTACTAGTATAGTGTTATACAATGAAATTCACAAGGTTTATATGGATTAAGCTCATGAATGTGGAACTAAAGAGTTCAAAGGCTGAATGATTAATGATGTAGTCAGAATGAGAATGGGTTACTAAGTAAAGACGGTCTTAAAAGAGATTGTGATGTCATTGTTAAGGAAGAAGTTATTCATGAGTAAACGACTTATCCAAATATGATATTTACAAAACGGATTAGCCAAAAATTCTTTCGAATTGACTTTTTCAGTGAACTGAATGATGTAAGATTATTGATGACTTAATTAGTCAGTAGAATAGTGATGAAATTACAAAGATATTTGAAGGCAGCTGTTATAATTGAGTATATTATAGCAACATCTCCTAGGTACTCTATAAGTTCTGTTATTCTCAGAGGCATATGAAATTGTTTATGTTCAGATGCAATATTTGTCGTATTGAAAGGCTAGTAAATCACGATAGATAGAATTAATGTAAGTCAAGTTGATTTATAAGCGGTATTGCTCTACCTTACTTGAGTTTTCTAATTCATCAAGATCTATATAAGATTTGAGGATAAGATTCATATGATGTTATTTTCCATTTCTTCTAATGAAGCCCTGAATTGTGAATGTGCAAGTTATATTATCTTTATCACAGTTGTTTCTACTGAGTATGCGTGATATTACCCTTCAAAATTTTCTCTGAGATATCATCAATCTCTTTATTATTCAAACATGGTTTATCTGTGAAAGATATTCATTGGTTGGAGGTAATTACATTTATTATCGTTATAAATATTGACTCGATCATGAAATTTGGTGACAAAGATTGCAGATTATAGAAACCTAACTACTGCACTGGTTATTATAGGGGCCACTTTCGATTCTCCCTCTTCTAATGTGAGGTACATTATTGATATTGAAGTGTTGCTTTATTTATACGGTTGAAATGTCAGTCATATTAATGCACTATGGTTTTAAATCTATCTAATGGTTACTGTAACACCCCTAACCCGTAGCCATCATCGGACTAGAGTTAGAAGCATTATCGGATAATTCAGAACTTTTTCTGGCAATTCAAAAACACCAACTTCAAATCATAATCATACATCATCAAAGAGTCCCTTCTGAAGGTTTATGAGACCTTAAACATGCATTAAAAGAAGGTCGGGACTAAACCGAGCTCATACAAAATTTTTCCAAAACTTAACATTTTCCAAGGTACAGAGGTCACACTCCTGTGTGACCAAGCCGTGTGCCTTAGACAACCACCAGACACGCCCATGTGTCTAAGCCGTGGCAAAACAAGGCATACATATTGACTTGTTTACACAGCCACGAGACACGCCCGTGTGCTCGACCCTGTGAAAATTAGGGAGGCTACTGACTTGGCCACACGGCCGACCACACGCCCGTCTGCCAGCCCATGTGCCACCCACGGCTACTAAACACGCCCATGTGTCTAAGCCGTGTCAATCTTGTAGGGTATACTTACTTAATTCAAAGGGTACCCTAGGGGACACAGGACCGTGTACTATGACCGTGTGTAACACACGGTCGTGTACTATGACAGTGTGTAGCACACGACTAAGACACATGCCCATGTCTCTATCCATATGGATAAAAATAGGCCATTTGGAAGGCCAACTTTGCCACCCATTTTGGGTCATCCCTACAAGTAACAAAAATGCATCATATAAACCAAAAATTCAGCCAATTTCATGCCCAAACCATACACCATCATGACCAATTCGATATCAACCAATTCACACATTTATTCCATGTCAAAACATACCATAATCATAACAAATCAATTGTTGCAATAACATCATATACCATTTCAATTCATGACCCCAAATTTACCAAACTCACCACTTGTCTCATACCAAAATGACCATTTTCAAATAGGCCATATAGAAATCATAAAGCATACCAAAATGCATCACATGTTATAAGCCAATTTCAAATAAAAGCACAACCGTTAGTTAGCCATTTCAGAATTTAGTCATCCTAAATTCCATTTTTACAATTCAGCCCAAATTACTCAAATTCATCAAAAATCCAAAGACAAAACATATTAATCTCACACATATCTTTCATTTTTCACCAACATTCATCACAAAGCTTCTAATTTCATCAATGGCCTAACTCAAAATCATCATCAAATTCTAAAATTGAAGCATGGGCTTATTAAAACACTAAGCAACAATCTCAAAAACATAAAAATCATCAAAAACTAATCAAAATCTATACCTTAATCTTGTTTAGCAATGGCCAAATGTAACAAAGTATAAAACCCTTCCTTTTTCTTTCTAATTTCGGTGGAAGAACATGATAATGGCCACCAAATTTGTTTTTGTTTTAATTAAAACAACATTAATTTCCAAATACCAATTTTAGCCTTAATAATAAAACATATAAATCATATAGATCATGGACACTATTGTCATTTAATGTACTCTATGGTCCAATAACCACATAAGGACCTCATATTTAAAAGCACATTCAAATCGGCACATAATCAAATAATTAGCCACTTTTACTTTTTATGTGATTTAATCATTTTTGCAAATTAAGCACACAAACAGACAAATTTTTATACGAAACTTTCACACATGCTAATTCATATAAAATAAGCACAAAAAATAATTTTAAAATGTTTTTCTAACTCGGATACGTGGTCCCGAATCACTATTCTGACTATAGTCTAAACCGTGCTGTTACAACTCTTCCCCTTAGGGATTTTCGTCCCCGAAAATATTACCGTTAAACAAGTTTGGATGTTGTTGTCTCATAGCATCTTCAGGCTCCCACGTAGCTTCTTCTAAACCGTGACGATGTCATAGTACTTTCACTAACGGAATTTTCTTATTTCGTAGTTCTTTCATTTCACGAGCTAAAATTTGGATCGATTTTTCTTCATAAGTCATATCGGGTTGTATTTCTATCTCAGATGGACTAACCACATGAGAAGGATCAGATCTGTACCGTCGAAGCATCAATACGTGAAATACATTGTGAATCTTTTCTAGCTCAGGTTGCAAAAGCAATCTATAAGCAACCACCCCGACTCACTTAATAATCTCATAAAGTCAGATAAACCTCAGACTCAATTTGCCCTTTTTTACCAAATCGAAGCACTTTCTTCTACGGAGAAACTTTTAAGAACACTTTATCACCAATCTCAAATTCGATATTCTTTCTTTTTAAATCAGCATACGATTTCTAACAATCAAAGCTACTGTCAGATTATCTCGGATTACTTTCACTTTCTGTTCAGTCTGTTTGATCAAATCAATCACGTGTTTTTTGTTTTCACTTAGCTCAAACCAATATAACAGAGTACGGCATTTTCTACCGTATAAAGCTTTGTAAGTGCCATTTTAATGCTCGATTGAAAATTTTTATTATAAGCGAATTCAATCGATGGCAAATACTGTTCCCACGCATCTTCAAACTTAAGAATGCAACATCTAAACATACCCACGAGTACCTGAATGATTCGCTCAGATTGACCATCCGTTTGTGGGTGAAAAGCAGTACTGAAATGTAATTTTGTACCTAAAGCCTCTTGCAACTTCTTCCAGAATCGTGAAGTAAATCTCGCATCTCTATCTGATAAAATAGACAATGGCACCCCGTGTGATCTAACAATATCAGAAATGTAAAGTTCAACTAACATTTCAAGTGACTAATCAGATCGTACCAGAAGAAAGTGAGCAGATTTTGTAAGTCGATCAACTACAACCCAGATCACATCTTTCTTTCTTAGAGATAAGGGTAAACCCAAAACAAAATCCATAGTTACTTTGTCCTATTTCCACTCAGGAATCGTAATTGGTTGTAATAAACCAGATGGCACCTAATGTTCAGCTTTGACTTGCAGACATATCATACATTTCAGAACAAAGTCAGAGATGTCTCTCTTCATTCCCGGCCACCAGTATAACTGTCTCAAGTCATTGTACATTTTCGTGCTACCCAGATGTACAGATAATTTACTACTATGAGCTTCACCCAAAATCACCTGAATCAACTCTGGATTTCTCGGAACACAAATCCAGTCTCGGAATCTCAAACAACCATTTACATCAATTCAAAATTCAAAATCAGAATCGAAACCACACTGAATTCATTTTGCTGTTAATTCATTATCAACTTTCTAGGCATCAATAATCTGTTGTAAAAACAAAGGTCTCATTTTTAATTTGGCTAAAACCGAACCATCATCAGACAAATCTAAATGAGCATTCATAGCACGCAATGTAGACAATGATTTCTGACTCAAAGCATTAGCTACAACATTTGCTTTACCCAGATGATAATCAATGACAAGCTCGTAGTCTTTCAACATTTCTAACCATCTTTGCTGTTGCAGATTTAAATCTTTTTGAGTCATCAGGTATTTCAGACTTTTATGATTTGAAAATAAGTGACATTTCTCACCGAATAGATAATGACACCATATTTTTAAAGCAAAAATAATAGCAGCTAACTCAAGGTCGTGCGCCGGATAATTCTTCTCATGCGGCTTTAACTGTTTTGAGGCATATGCTATAACCTTGCCTTCTTGCATTAAAACACAACCGAGGCCATTTAATGATGCATCACTATAAATCACATATTCTTTACCTGATTCTGGTTGTTCTAACATAGGAGCTTTAATTAACATAGCTTTCAACCGATCAAAACTGTTTTGACATTTATCGAACCATTCAAACTTTACATCTTTTTGTAGTAATCTCATTAATAGAGTTGCAAACATAGTACCCAGCAAGTCTTAAGAAACTCTCAGAGGCTTCCAATCCAGAATAACTGAGATTTTAATCGGATCAACTCGGATACCAAATGCTAATACAATATGGCCCAGAAAGCTAACTTCGCGTAACCAAAATTCACACTTCTCAAATTTAGCATATAGTTGCTTATCACGTAGAGTCTGAAGCACAATTCTTAAATGCTCAGAATGCTCACTTTCATTCCGTGAATAAATCAAAATGTCATCAATGAATACGATAGCAAATTGATCTAAATACGGTCTAAAAATTCTGTTCATCAAATCCATAAACACAGCAGGAGCGTTTGTTAGTCCAAAAGGCATAACTAAGAATTCATAGTGTTCTTCGGAAAGCTATTTTTGGAATATCTACATCTTTCACTCTCAGCTGATAAGAACCTAATATCATATCTATTTTTGAAAACACAGTGGCACCTTTCAACTAATCGAACAAATCATTGATTCTGGGCAAAGGATATTTATTCTTTATAGTCACCTTGTTCAACTGACGATAATCAATACACATTCTCATCGTACTATCCTTGTTTTTCACAAACAAAACTGAAGCACCCCAGGGTGAGAAACTCGGTCTCGTGACTCCTCTGTTAACTCTTGCAACTAAGACTTTAGTTCTTTCAATTCGGTCAGAGCCATTCTATACGGAGCTATCGAAATCGGAGTAGTTCCCAGCACCAATTCAATGCCAAATTCAACTTCTCTTATCGGAGGTAATCCCAGAAGTTCTTTAGGGAACACATTAGGGAATTCGTAAACAACAGACACTGATTCAATTTTCTTCTCAATAACCTTCGAATCAATCATATATGCAAAATAATTTTCACAACCTTTATTCACAAATTTCATAGCCTTCATTGCAGATATCACAGCTGGTAACCCTTTAAAATCACTAGATTCAATTCGAATTATCTCATCATTCTTGCATCTCAAATCAATAGTTTTCCGATTGCAATTCACAATAGCATCGTGCAAAGTTAGCCAATCCATACCCAGAATTATATCAAATTCATCAAAGGGTAAAAGCATCAGATTAGCTGGAAAACATACATTTCGAAACATCAACGGGCAGTTCTTGCAGACTTTGTCAATTAAGACACTTTTGCCTAAGGGGTTCGATACACTTATTACGAATTCAGTAGACTCTACAGGCAAAGTCTTACTGTGTACTAAATTTATGCATATATACGAATGAGTAGACCCTAGATCTATTAATGCAATCACAAAAGTATCGTATCGAGTAAAAGTACCCATTATCACATTTGGAGATGAAGCTTCCTCTGAGCTCGAATAGCATAAGCCCTATCTAGCGCTCTAGACTCAGATCGAATAACAATATCTTTTATAGCTCTTTAACTACTACTCATATTCCCTACATTTCTGGGAGGTCTACCTCTAGCTGAAGTATTACTCGGTCTCAAATTCTGTGCAATCCTTGGTTTAGCAGACTCCAGACAATCTTGGATAAAGTGATCCATAGATCCACATCTGAAACAAGCTCAATCATTCAATCTACAACTCCCCAGATGTCTTTTACCATAATGTTTACATTCAAGTTGTTCCGATCAGACATTTCCAACACTAGCAACAGCAATAGCAAGAGCTCTATAACTCGAATGTGATCTAGCTCTCTCTCTGCTCAAATGTCCCACATTAGCCTTTGAGCGACTGGAGTCATCTCGGAATTTCTTTGACATAGACTGAAATGACTGCTTGCAAATCTTTTTCTCACTTTTCTAGTTTTAGAATTAACTTTTCTTTTCTCCTTTTTGAGTTCTTTGGCTTTACATGCCCGATCAACGAGCACAACAAACTCTTTAATCTCAAGAATACCAACTAATAGACGGATATCTTCATTTAAACCATCTTCGAATCTTTTACATGAAGTTGCTTCAGTCGAGACACATTCTTGAGCGTATTGGCTCAATCAAACAAATTCTCTTTCATATTCTATAACAAACATACGACACTACTTAAGTTCCAAAAACTCTTTCCTTTTTTGATCGATAAATCTCTAACTGATGAATTTCTTATGGAATTCAGATTGAAAGAAATCCCAGGTTATTTGTTCTTTCAAAACAATAGAAGTCAGAGTTTTCCACCATTGGTAAGCTGAGTCTCTGAGCAAAGAAACCTCACATTTTACACATTCCTCAGGGGTACATGACATTTCATCGAATACTCGAATGGTATTCTCGAGCCAAAACTCAGCTCTCTTAGCATCATCATCACTTGTAACCCTAAACTCTTTGGCTCCATATTTTCATATTTTATCCATAGGAGGCTTATTCAATAAAATTGGATTCATTACCGGAGGCACAGCAGATGCCTGAGGGGGATTAGGTAGGGGTGGAGGTTGTTGAACAGCCTGATTAGTACGAACATATTCAGTAAACCATTCACTCATCATCTGGAAGAAGGCTAGTTTTGCCTCTCCCTCGTGGCTACTAGATAATTTCGTGAATCAGAAGGCATTGCCCTTTGTGCAGGAGCTGGTGCATTACTTTTGACATCATCAGCTACCGCTCGTCCATGATCCATTACCATATGAAAAACATGTATCAGATGTCAAGATTCATCACACTATCACATTTTCAGCTATATGGCGTATATAACTAGACTCACATATGCTATGATAGTCCTAGAATCAACTAAATCATAGCTCTGATACCAACAAAATGTAACACCCCTAACATGTAGCCGTCGCCGGACTAGAGTTAGAAGCATTACTAGACAATTCAAAACTTTTTCCAAAAATTCACAAACATCAACTTCAAATCATAATCATACATCATCAAAGAGTCCCTTCTGAAGGTTTATGAGACCTTAAACATGCATTAAAAGAAAGTTGGGACTAAACCGAGCTCACACAAAAATTTTTCAGAACTTAACATTTTCCAAGGTACAGAGGTCACACGCCCGTATGACCAGGCTGTGTGCCTTACATAGCCACTAGACACGCCCGTGTGTCTAGGCCATGGTAAAACAGGGCATACATACTGACTTGTTCACACGGCCACGAGACATGCCCGTGTGCTCAGCCGTGTGAAAATTAGGGAGGCTACTGACTTGGCCACATGGCTGACCACACGCCCGTGTGCCAACCCGTGTGCCACCCATGGCTACTAAACATGCTCATGTGTCTAAGCTGTGTCAATCCTGTAGGGTATACTGACTTAATTCAAAGGGTACCCTAAGGGACACATAGCCGTGTACTATGATCGTGTGTCACGCATGGCTGAGACACACGCCATGTCTTTATCCGTGTGGACAAAAATAGGCCATTTGGAAGGCCAACTTTGCCACCTATTTTGGGTCATCCTTACAAGTAACAAAAATGCATCATATAAACCATAAATTCAGCCAATTTTGTGCCCAAACCATACACCAATCATGACTAATTCTATATCAACCAATTCACACATTATTTCCATATCAAAACATACCATAATCATAACAAATCAATTGTTGCAATAACACATCATATACCATTTCAATGCATGACCCAAAATTTACCAAACTCACCACTTGTCTCATACCAAAATGACCATTTTCAAATAGGCCATATAGACCTCATAAAGCATACCAAAATGCATCATAGGTTATAAGCCAAATTTAAATAAAAGCACAACCATTAGTTAGCCATATCACATGGCAGAACATATATACATCACAAAAACATATTCAAACTTATCTAGCTTATACATGCCATAATTCAACATTTATGCTTTCAAAATGTACCAAAACAAGTTTAGATAGTGTGGTGATGATCCTAGATGATCCTCAAGCTTTCGATAGCTTTGATATCTATAAAATAAAGTAAACACAAACAAAGTAAGCTACAAAGAGCTTAGTAAGCCATATACAAATAAACTTATCACAAAACACATTTATTAATCAAATTATTAACATATATCATGGTAAAACACAAATCTCAATTTCATACTACTCATATAGCTCATTTAATCTAAGCTCACTTGTACATATATCCCATTCATTTCCATTTACTCTTATAGTCCTCACATATAATTTTTGGCACATATACATACCTTTCATTATCAAATATCGAACATATTTCAAACGTACTTGAATCAGATTGTAAATATGTATACTATTCATTTCTCAGAATACCCGTTGAACCATTTGGAATCAAAAGGATACTCGGTTAACTCAGAAAGATTGTACAATGCCAACGTCCCAGATGTGGTCTTACATGTAATTGGATATCATGCCACTGTCCTAGACAGGGTCTTACATGAAATCAAATACGATGTTGATGTCCCAGACATGGTCTTACACGTAAATCTCAAATTGATGCCAATGTCCTAGACGTGGTCTTACACGAAAACACATATCGGATCCTATGTCATGACATATGTATCCTAGCTATTCTTATGGTTCAAATAGGACTTTTCATACTTGATCACATGCTCGAAACTTATTTCGAATTTCACATACTCGGCTCTCATAGCAACTTAACAGAATTCAATCATATATATATATACAATAATAAATCAATCTAATACATTTATTTGCATATAGACTTACCTCGTACGGATTCAGACGGTTACGATCAACTATTCAACTACTTTCATTTTCCCCGATCTAATTTTGTTTTCTTTCGTTCTTGATCTATGTAAATTCAAATTTAACTCTTTAAATCAACAAATCGTTCAATTCAATGCAAAAGCATAAAATTAGGGCATTTTACACTTTAGGCCCTATAATTTCATATTTTTAACAATTTAGTCCCTAATTCACAAATATGCAAAATTCCATATTATCAAAGCTTGGTCGAATGTTCCCTTATTTTATATGAGTCCATAAATTTCACTTATTTCACAATTTAGTCCTCCAAAATTTCATTTTCACAATTTAGCCCAAATTGCTCAAATTCATCAAAAATCCAAAGACAAAACATATTAATCTCACACATATCTTTCATTTTTCACCAACATTCATAACAAAGCTTTTAATTTCATTAATGGCCTAACTCAAAATCATCATCAAATTCTAAAATTGAAGCATGGGCTTATTAAAAAAAAATAAGCAACAATCTTAAAAACATAAAAATCATCAAAAACTAATCAAAATCCATACCTTAATCTTGTTTAGCAATGGTCGAATGTAACAAAGTATAAAATCCCTCTTTTTTCTTTTTAATTTCGGTGGAAGAACATGATAATGGCCACCAAATTTGTTTTTGTTTTAATTAAAACAACATTAATTTCCAAATACCAATTTTAGCCTTAATAATAAAACACATAAATCATATAAATCATGGCCACTATTGTCATTTAATGTCCTCTATGGTCAAATAACCATATAAGGACCTCATATTTAAAAGCCACATTCAAATCAGCACATAATCAAATAATTAGCCACTTTTACTTTTGATTTGATTCAATCCTTTTTGCAAATTAAGCACACAAACAAACAAATTTTTATACGAAACTTTCACACATGCTAATTCATATAAAATAAGCATAGAAAATAATATTAAAATGTTTTTTCTGACTCAGATATGTGGTCTCGAAACTACTATTCCTACTAGGGTCTAAATCGGGCTATTACATCTGTGGCTTTAGAAAAACTCAAAGTTTTAATGTTAATAATTGAAATAGCTACATTGATGACATAGTTATCACAGAAAGATGTAAGATTTGAATGGACTGACAAATGTTAGTAAAGTTTTGATCAGTTGGAAGCTCTATTGATCAAAGTATTAATTCTGGTTCAGTCTGAATCGAGTAAAGAATTTGTAATTACAGTACTGCACTATTGAACAAGATTAGACTGTGTTTTGATGAAGTAAGGCAAAGTAATAGCCCGTACTTTTAGACAGTTAAAAACCACATGGGAAAAATTACCCAATACATGATCTAGAATTGATAGTTATTGCTTTTGTGTTGAAATCTGATAATATTACTCGTTTGGTGAAAAATGTCATATATTCATCGATTATAAAAATTTAAAGTATCTGATGTTGCAAAAAGATTTCACTTTGAGACAACATATATGACTCGAATTTTTGAAAGATTATGATTTGACAATTGTATATCACTTGGAAAGAATGAATGTGGTTACAAACATTCTGAGTAGGAAATCTCTGTATACTTTGCAAGCCATGGATACCAATTATGATTGTCTAATAATAGCTTAATTTTAGCCGAGTTAGAGCTAAATTGATGTTTCTATGACAGAACAGTGAAACTCAGAAAAGTGATAATGAGTTGTAAGTTAAACGGGTATAAAACGAAATAATTATTAAATCAAGGTAACAGATTTGAATTTGATGATTGTCTGTTATTCTGAGATAGAGCCTGTGTACTGAAAAATTTGGAACTTTTACAGAAATTTTTACATGAATGATCACAGTAGCACTATGTCTTTTTATTTGGGAAATGATAAAATGCACAACAATTTGAAAAGATGTACTGGTCGCCTAGAATGAAAGGTGGTAATTTTTTTTGAATCTATATTTAAATGCTGGAATAAGTGGATTTTACATTTGATAGATTGCTTGAATTAGTTGTTTTTGAGATTGTTAGATTATATGATGTGCTAGTTTCTACTATGTCTGATAGAGATCTACAGTTTAAATTCTTATTTTAAACAAGTTACAAGAAACTCTTGCTATTCGGTCACATTTTAGTATTGTATTTCATTCTCAAATGGATGATCAATATGAACATATGATTTAGATTTCTAAAGATATGCTTCGGTGCTATATTTTAAAATACAGATATAGTAACAATTAACAGTCAAGTATAAAATTTTACCGTATGAGGTTTTATATGGTCACAAGTGTAAAACTCTAGTGTTTTAGACTGAGTTTAAGAAAAGATACATGTAGATGGTTTAATTTGTTGAAACTGAAGAAAGATGAAAGGGATCTGAGATAGTTTAAAAGCAGAATTTGATCGTCAGAAACCCGATGTGAATCTGAAAATGAAAAGAAATAGAGTTTCAGATTTGGGGACAAAATATTTTTGAAAGTTTCGCCGTGAGAGAAAGTTCCCCGGTTTGGCCGTAAAGGCAAATTAAGTCTGTGGATTATTGGGTCATATCAGATTATTGAAAAGAATTGGACCTATTGCGTATTGATTGGTATTATTATCAGAGTTCTACAGAATTCACAATGTTTTTATGAGTATATGTGTTATGACAGTATCGATCAAACCCACCATCTATTATTGCTTTAATAAAAGTTAAAGTTAACCTGTCACGATTTAGAGTGAGAGATTGATTGAAATTCTGGCACTTAAAGAGAAAGACTGAGAAATAAAAAGGTAGCTTTAGTAAAAGTTTTCTAACAATGACATGATATAGAGGGAGCTATCTAGGAACCGGAGGAAACTATGAGAAAGTAATGTTCAAATCTCTTTACTGGTAAAATTTTTTGGGACAATAATTCCTTAAGGGGGAGAGTTGTAACAACCCAATTTTAATGAAATCGGAACAGTGGTTTTGGGACCACAAATTCGAGCTGAAAATAAAATTTATTTTTATTTTATTACATGGACCGTAATGTGATAGAAATGTCATGTGAAAATTTTGATAAGAAAATTTTACCGATTTCGTGTTTAATTATAAAAAGGACCAAATCGCATAAAATGCGAAACTAGAATTCTAGTAGCTATAAGGACTAAATAGCTATGGAATTCAAAACTAGAGGTCCTTATCTAGTAATTAGACCATTAAGAAAAGTATGTAGATATTTTGGTGACTCATCCATGGAAATTTAGAAAAAGGGCAAGGACTAAATTGGAAATTGAAATAATTTAATTAATTAAAAGATGATAAAAAGAAATATCATCTTATTTTCTCATCATCTTCCCCAAAAAATACATGGAAACCCTAGGAGAGAGAGAAAAAACTTTCATGGCCTACTTGGGTAAGTTTTCTTGCCTCGTTTTTAGTAATTTTGATATTTTTGAAATTGGGATAACTTAATCTATCTATTCGGGGATCAATTTGTAAAGTTATCAAAGTATAAAATTGGTTCATGGATGAATATGCTAAAAGATAGAAATTTATGGTAGAAAATGAAAGGTTGTTGATAGATAAACAACTTTTACAAAGTGATTTTTGATGAAAACATGATTTAGGGACTAAAATGTAAAGTTGTGAAATTTGATGGAAACTTCTGAATTTTTATGAATACATGTGCTGTAAATTTTGTGATGGAATTTTGGTTAGGCTTGGAATAGGGAGTAAATTGCACAAATTTTATTTTTCGAGCCTAGGGACAAAATGGAAATTTATGGAAAATTTAAGGGCAAAATGGTAATTTTGCCTAGAATGTACATTGAGTCCAAATGAGTATGAAAAATGAGAAATTGATGTAAAATTTACTTGTAAAGATCTGGATAGACCAAATTCAGAGCTAGAACAAGGAAAGAGGAAAATGTCGGCTTTGTAGATTTTACGTACACGTACATTGTCAAGGTAACTTCGTGTAACTGTATTGTGTTTAATTACATGCTTGCATTGATTGTGTTTATGTAAATTTTATAAATGTCATAAATATGTGAAATAAGTACATATCCGATCAAGCCCAATAAATAAAAATGATTAAATTAAATGACAAGGCTCAATAGATGATAAAGGATAAATGATGAGCATATTACTCATCTGCATGAAATGAATGTAGAATGTGTTTATTTGAATTATATGAATCTTGTGGATGTACAAAATAATCACATGTCTAATAATGCTTGAGAAAAATTTTTAAATCCCAATTAAATAAAATGGAAAATCAATGGATATGTGATTTCCCGAAATTAATAAGGTCTTGCATTTGTTGCTGACGGGATTTAGCTCGGACAAGTAATTCTATTGACCTTATTACAGATAGGATTTAGCCCAAATGGATAATCCTGATACAAACCCTCTCGAGCATATGATATAGATTGGATTTATCTCGCACGGGTAATCCAGATCAAACTCTTTAGAGCATATGTTATAGAAAGGATTTAGCCTGGACTAGTAATCCTGTTGCATGATGCGTGGCTTGAAAATGAGATTTCTGATTATGTGCCCTAATTGGCACCCCCGAACATGAATTGACAGATTCCTGAATTGTATACTTTGGGTGTACTACCTAAATATCCATCGATGTTTTCAATAATTCAACGAGTAAAACCCTGACATGAAAAGAAATGGGTTTCTACATGTATTTGCTTGAAGTACATGGAAATGATGTTTTATGAAATATGGAAGTATGAAATTATGATATATGAACATGGAAATTTTTTTGATGAACATATTCATCTGTGAGGATGGATTTGTAGGAATATTCTGTAAATATTGTGTGAATATTTTGTAAATATTCTTTTTATTACAATCCCTTATTTTAAGGGATCATATCTCCTATTTAGTATCTTTCCTAACTTAGAGTTTCCTAAAGTAGTGACATAGGTTGTATATATAAAGATGTAATATGTTCTATTGAATTTATAAGAAAATTCAGAGAATTACTCTAATTTCTACATGGTATCAGCTTAGGTTACGATTTTTTTCAACCTAGACCATGTCCGAGACTCCTCCTACTTCGGAGATTACTTCAAATCTAGAAAATTTTTCTGGTTCTGATGCTCCATCAGATTCTTCTGGTCTAACTATCACCTACCATCGATTGAATGGAAACAATTTTCTTGAATGGTCCCAATCAGTTAAGATTTTTCTCTTGGGCAGAGAAAGATTGGGCTACGTTACTGGTGAAATCAAGAAGCCTGCTGTGACTGACGCTAGTCTTGCTAAGTGGATGCATGACAATGGTCAGGTTATGACTTGGCTCCTTAATTCCATGACCCCGAGTATAAACAGAAACTTTCTTCTTTACACCACAGCCACTGAAATCTGGAGTGCAGTCCATGAAACCTACTCTAATATAGATAACATTGCCAAATTGTATCATGTTGAAGATCAGGTAGCCACCCTTAAGCAAGGAACCATGCCTGTTACTCTCTACTACAATACCCTTACCGCTCATTGCTAGCAATTAGATTTGTATGCATAGTATGATTGGGTAGATCCAAGAGATGCTGCCCTTTATCAGCAAATTGTCACTCGGCGAAGACTTTTTCAATTTCTCCAAAGCTTAAATAAGGACCTGGACAAGGTTTGCGGCGGGGTCCTAGCTATTTCTCCTCTTCCCTCCCATCGAGAGGCTTTTTCTATGGTCAAGAAGGAAGAAAGCTGAAGGTGTGTGATGCTGTCTGATGAACCATATTCCACTCCTGAAAGATCTGCCTTACTGACCCATCAATCATCTCCCTCTTCCAAACGGGGGAGACTTTGGTGTGATCATTGCAAAAAGCCCGGCCACTCCAAGGAGAAGTGTTGGAAGCTTCATGGTAAGCCTCATGACTGGAAGTCCAAGAACTCTTGAGATAATAAATCAAGCCTTGTCACTGCCACCTCTGTCACTAGCTTTACCAAAGAACAGATTGCTAAATTTCAAAAACTGTTTGGAAAGTTTCAAGGGTCTTGTGAGGGTATCTGGTCATAAAAGAACCAGAAGGTAACCTTTCTTCTAAAGCATTGTTCTACTCCCAGTTGACTCTTAATTGGATCCTCGATTCTGGTGCTACAGATCATATGACTGGTAACAAGGCTTTGTTTCGCAATTTTTTCCATACCTTTGGTAAAACTGTCAAAACGGCTGATAGTACCTTATGCAAAATAGAAGGACATGGCACTGTTATTCTCAATGAACAGATTGCACTTAAAAATGTTCTCTTTGTACCAAATTTGGCGTGCAATCTCATCTCTGTTAGTAAACTGTCCACAGACTTACACTGCTCTGTAATTTTTAACGATCTTGATTGTACTTTACAGGCACTGAACTCGAAGAAGATGATTGGTAAGGCCAGCTTGCAGAATGGTCTTTACATCCTCCCTACCTCTCCTAAAATCGAGATCTTCAAGTCGTTCATTGCTTTAGTAAAAGTTGATACTGTTATGTTATGGCACTTTCGTTTAGGCCATCCTAGTTTCCAATACCTTGCAAAATTGTTTCCTACTCTATTCATTAATAAAAGGCCTAATTCTTTTTCTTGCAAAGTTTGCTCTCTTGCCAAACATACTAAATCATCTTATTTTCCTTCTACATACAAGCCTTCTTACCCTTTTACTTTGATCCATAGTGATATTTGGGGCCCTTCTCGGGTGAAGAATGCTGATAATTGTAAGTGGTTTATCACTTTTATTGATGATCATAGTAGGATAACTTGGACTTATATGCTGAAAGATAAATCTAAAACTGCTGGTGTTTTTGTGCAATTTTATAACATGGTTCTCACTCAATTTAGGTCTAAAATCCAACTCTTTAAATCTGATAATGGCAGTGAATTTTTTGCTAGGTCTTTAGGTGATTTTTCAAGGAAAAGGGCATAGTTCAGATTAGTTCTTGTGTTGGAACCCCACAGCAAAACGGCATTGCCGAAAGAAAAAATAGGCACCTCATTGAAGTTACTCGTTCTCTTCTATTTACCACTAATGTTCCCATATATTTGTGGGGGGGAAGCCTTATTAACCGCCACATATTTAATCAACCGGATGCCCAGTAAGGTTTTAAAATTTCAAATGCCTTAATCTATATTTTTACAGCACTTTCACCATTTTAAGCCTATCTCCTCCATTCTGCCTCTTAGAACTTTTGGCTGCACTATTTTTATCCAAAATATTGCTCATAATAAGTCCAAGTTAGATCCTAAGTCTTTAAAATGTGTATTGATTGGGTATTCTTCAGTTAAGAAGTGTTATAAATGCTATCATCCTCCTTCTAAACGATTTTTCACCACTATGGATATAACATTTTATGAACAGGATCCCTATTTCACTCAGGCTGAAATTCAGGAGGAGACATGGAGTGATTTTCAGCCACATCAGGTATCTCCTCCTAATCTTCATTCTCAACCTTCAGAATTGCCATCTTTTTTGTCATCTTTTTTGCCTTTACCTGCAGATCCGTCACCTGTGACTACTCCCATTGATTCTCATGTAATACCTATGACTAATTCACCCACACCCACTTTAAACACTCTTTCTGAAAATACACCTACTCTAATTGACAGTCTTCCAAAAACAACACCAACCAAATAGCTTCGTGTCTACACAAGAAAAAGAAAACATATCCCTAAGACTGTTTTGCAATTTGATTCTTGCCGAGAATTGGATTTGGGTCCAGCTGTCGAAATGGAAGAAGAAATCAGTAAGTCCACTACTCTAGATGACTTTCCTATTGCTATTAGAAAAGGGGCTAGACAGTGCACCAAGCATCCTATTGAAAAATTTACTGGTTATAATTCATTGATGCCTTCTTTTCAAGCATTTACAGCAACCTTGGATAAAGAACAGGTTCCCACAAGCATAGCTCAAGCTCTAAAGGATCCAAAATGGAGAAGGGTTGTTGAAAAGGAAATTTGTGCACTCGAGAAAAATGCTACTTGGACCGTTACAAACCTTTCTCAAGGAAAAAAGGCTGTCGGCTGTAAATGGATCTTTGCTGTAAAGTATAACTCCAATGGCGATATCCAACGATACAAAGCTAGACTAGTGGCTAGTGGTTTTATGCAAACATATGGGATAGACTTCACAGAAACTTTTGTACCTGTGGCAAAGCTTAACACTATTTGAGTACTCCTAAGTTTGGTTGTAAATTGTGATTGGAAATTACACCAACTTGATGTAAAAAACGCATTTCTTAATAGCAAGCTAGAGGAAGAAGTCTATATGAAATTGCCACCTGGCTTAAAGTCTATTGAAGGTAGAAACAAGGTTTGCAAGCTCAACAAGTCTCTATACGGGTTAAAACAATCACCCAGAGCTGGGTGCGAGAGGTTTACTAAAGTCATTCTTCAAAACGGCTACAAGCAGTCCCTTGCCGATCATACGTTTTTCATCAAGGTAACTTCTACAAATAAGAAAGCTATCCTAATTGTGTATGTGGATGACATAATTCTTACTGGAGATGATAAGGAAGAGATTAGCAATTTGAAGAAGTTGTTAAATAGGGAATTCGAAACCAAGGACTTGGGAAAGCTAAGGTATTTCCTAGGAATGGAGGTGGTAAGATCAAAAGGACTTGTGATCAACCAAAGAAAGTATGTACTTGATTTACTCAAAGAAACTGGTTTTCTTGGTTGTAAGCCTGCTGATACACCAATGGAGGCAAACTTGAGATTCCACAAAGAAGATGGGTCCTTAGTAGACGAGAGAAATTTCAAAGGATAGTTGAGAAACTAATCTACTTATCCTTGACAAGGCCAGATATAGCTTTTCCCATAAATGTGATAAGTCAACACATGACTAATCCTACTGAAGAGCATATGGCAGCAGCAAATAGAATTCTCAAGTACTTGAAGAAAACTCCAGGACACGGCTTAATGTTTAAGAAGACACAAGATAGAACTGTTAAGATTTTACAGACTCTAGTTGGACAGGAGATCTCATGGAAAGAAGATCCACTAGTGGCTACTGTACTTTTGTTTAGGGTAACCTTACAACTTGGAGAAGTAAGAAACAATCTGTTATTTCAAGAAGTAGTGCTGAAGCTGAATTTAGAGCACCAGCTTTGGGGATATGTGAAGGAATTTGGCTACTTAAATTACTAAAAGAACTTGGCACAAATCAGGAGGATCACTTTGAAGTTTTGTGTGATAATCAATCTGCCATTCAGATTGCCAAGAACCTAGTTCAACATGACTGAACAAAGCATGTTGAGATTGAAAGGCATTTTATTGCTGATCAAGTCAACAAAAAGATAGCCACTCTTTCTTACATTCCTTCAGGAGGACAGATTGCAGACATTCGTACCAAGGCTTTGCCAAAGCCTGTGTTCAATAAATTCCTATTCAAGCTGGGATTATACAATGTATATTCTCCAGCTTGAGGGGGAGTGTAGGAATATTCTGTAAATATTGTAGGAATATTCTATAAATATTCTTTTTATTACAATCCCTTATTTTAAGGGATGATATCTCCTATTTAGTATCTTTCCTGACTTAGAGTTTCTTAAAGTAGTGACATAGGTTATATATATAAAGATGTAATATGTTCTATTGAATTTATAAGAAAATTCAGAGAATTACTCTGATTTCTACAGGATTTGTACACCTCAAGTGTGCTACCTATGTTTCCATCGATATTTTAGATAAATTTAATGGGTACCAATTTAGACATGAGAATATATGAATAAGAAATGAGTTATTACACTTATCGGCCTAAAATACATGAAAATGATGATACATGACAAACGATATATGAAAACACGAGATGATGATATTTGTACATGGACTTTATTTGATGAATATATGTTCATTCTTAATTATAGACTTGTACACCTTGAGTGTACTAATCGTGACCTTGATATTTCGAATAGTATGAGTAAAGTTCTGATATGAAATGATCTGAACTCGAAATGAGCTTTTATGAAATTTTACTTGCAATAATGAGATGAATTATGCATGTTGAATGAATACATGTTGTGGAAAGCATATGTGCCTGGAAACTTTATTGTTATTGAGCCCATATATGTTTTGATGTTAATATGGAATATATGACTAACAAGGGCAATGAGGATGTGTGTAGAGCTTGAGGTCAAATTGATTGAATATACCTTACATAGTTACCTTAATATAGAATAATGGTAAGTTAAGTTCCATGTTATACGAACTTACTAAGCATTTTGTGTTTACTTAGTTTTATTTCCCTATTTTATAGTAAATTGGAACCTTGTTGGATTAGAAGCTTGGCGGTGATCACTCACACTATCCGTCAGCCCATGTCAGTGCAATATGGTAAATCAATTATGTTTGTAATGGAATGTATAGGATATATTGGCCATATTGGCATGTAAATGTAAATGATGCTTGTAATCTTGCCATTGGCATGGCTATTAATGGTTTGTTCTAATATACCTATAGTATCAAACTATCGTAGCTACATGTATGTTAAGTAGTTGATCAAACTATGCCTAACTCGAGGTCTTAACAAAATTTTGGAATTTCACGAAAAATTCCTTGAGTTCCCGATTTAGTCCCAATTCGATTCCAGCACTTGTTTTGGGCCTCGAGGGTCCATATAAGGGATGTTATGAATGATTTCAGAAAATTAATAGTAATTTACATGAATTATCTTAAAATGTTCTTAAAGTTTCAATAATGCTCCAAAACCTTGTTTCGGAGATGTATACCGGTTAAGGGTGTTACATATCTGCCATTGATCGAATTTACTTATTATAATAGCAATCAATCCAAAATTAAGATAGCACCATACGAGGCTCTGCTGGCCAAAAATGTGGAACTCCATTGTATTGGACAGAACTTAATGAAAAAAAAGATACATGGAGTTGATTTGGTTCGAGAAACTGAGAAAAAGGTGAAAATGATTAAATATAGTTTGAAAGCAGCTTCAGATCTTCAAAAGTCTTATGCTGATCATAAATGAAAAGAGATTGAATTTCATATCGATGACAAGGTATTTTTGAAAGTTTCACCTTGGAAGAAGGCTCTCCGATTTGGCTGAAAGGGAAAACTAAGTCCACGGTTCATAAGGCCATATGAAGTTCTTGAAAGAATTGGACCAATTGCTTATCGATTAGCATTACTGCCAGAACTTGATAAAATTCATAATGTTTTCCATGTATCTATGTTACAACAGTATCGATCAGATCCTTCACATATGATTTCTCCGACAAAGGTTGAGATTCAGCTCGATATGACTTACAGTGAAGAACCAATTAAGATTTTAGCACGAGAGACAAAGGAGTTAAGAAACAAAAAGATAGCTTTAGTAAAAGTTCTTTCGCAATGACATGGAATTGAAAAAGCTACTTGGGAACCAGAAGAGACAATGAGAAGGCAATACCCGAACTTCTTTACTGGTAAGATTTTTTAGGGCGAAAATCCTTAAGGGGGAGAGTTGTAACGGTCCAATTTCAGTGAAATCAAAATAGTAGTTTTGAGACCACAAATCTGAGCTAGAAAAAAATTATTTTAATATTCTCGCATGGTCTAAAATATGATAGGAAAGTCGTATGAAAATTTCGATAGGAAAATTTTACCGACTATGTGAATAATTAGAGGAAGGACCAAATTGCATAAAATGTAAAAGATGAATTCTAGAAGCTAGAAGGATTAAATAGCTATGGAATTCAAAATAGGAGGTCCTTATGTGATAATTATGCCAATAAGAAAAGTTAGTAGATATTTATGAATGAATCATCCATGGAAATTGAGAAAAAGAAAGGGACTAAATTGGAAATTGGGGAAAATAAAAGATGATAATTAAATTAAAAGGAATTATCATCATTTTATACCATCTTCTTCCCCAATTTTACATGGAAACCCTAGAAGAGAGGAAACAAACTTTCTTTGCTTAATTAGGTAAGTAATCAAGTCCCGTTTTTAGTAATTTTTATATTTTTGAGATTGGGATAGTGTAATCTATCTAAATTAGGGATTAAATTGAAAAGATATCAAAGTATAAAGTTTATGCCATGGATGAATATGCTAAAAATTTGAAATTTATGGTAGAAAATGAAAGGTTGATAGTAGAAAAACAACTTTTACAAAGTGAATTTCCATGAAATTGAGATTTAGGGACTAAATTTTGAACTTATGAAATTCATGGAAAAATTCTGAATTTTGTGAAAAATAAGTGCTGTAAATGATATATGGAAATTCCGGTTAGGCTTGGAACAAGGATTAGATTGCATGAATTTCATTTTTCGAGCCTAAGGGCATAATTGTCATTAATGAAAAGTTTAGGGGCAAAATGGTAATTTTGCCTAAAATGTAAATTGAATGCAATTGAAAGTGCATTGAATGAAATTGATGAGTAAACTTATTTATATAGATCTGGAAAACTCAAGAACGAAGCTAGACCGAGGAAAGGAAAAAGTCTCGGATTAGTCGATTTCATAAACGAACAAGCATCGAGGTAAGTTCATATAACTTATTTGTATAATGAAATGATTCAATTAGTTTGACTGAGTTACATGTGAGTTGAATTAGTCAAAAGCATGTAAAAACGAGTATATTTTGTAAATACTAAAAATGTGATTAAACTCGACAAAGGAATGAAACTTAGATAGACACAGGGTTTTGTTACTCAAAATAATAGTGTCTTGCATGTGTTGTAGACATTTATGGCTCGAAAGAGCATAAGCCCTCTCAAGCTTACTAATATGTTGTTCTTGCCAGCTTATTGTTTATACTCTTCAGATTATTCTGTTTATGTCCTTTGAAATATTCTGAATGGTCATGATCTGCATATGTTGTAGACTCACCCACGCTCTATGAGCGTTCTGTTATCAAGTTCTTTGTGAACTTTCTATTAATAGCTCACTAGAGCTTACTGATAGTGGTCAGCTGAACTTATTATTGCCAAGCTATCCGAAGCTTTCTTTTATATGCTATCTGGTGCTTTCTATATAATGCTCTTCAGAGCCACCTGATTAGAGTTCTTTGTGAACTTTAGAAATCAAGCTCAGATAAGCATTCTAATACATGACTTTCCCAATATAAGTTCTCTGTGAACTTTCTGTTTTCAAGCTTAGATATGCATTCTATTTCATGCTCACCTGAACATTATGTTAAAGCACTTGAGTGTAAGCTTTTTGTTCAGTGCTAATAGAAGCACTTTTCATTAAGAATTGACGGAATGATAGTATAGTACACTACAGGTGTACCACCATTGTTCCATCGAGATTTCAAATGAGGAGAAGAAGGAAATTATGATATAAATTTCAGGAATTAAATCAAAATAAGATCATTATGTGAAAGTAAATGAAATGTATGAGATTTCATGAATTGATAAGCTCATCATAGCTATTGGTGATTATATGAAATAAATGACTAACAATGTTGGTGAGGTTGTATGCCTAGGTTATGGCCAAAGTGCTTAATTTGCATGTGCATGTTTATTTATTGAATGGTTATGTGGTAAGAGAATTTCTAGTTATATGAGCTTACTGAGCACTAAGTGCTTACGTAAGAGAATTTCTAGTTATATGAGCTTACTAAGCACTAAGTGCTTACTTAGTTTTATTTTCTCTATTTTATTGTGCTCGGTAGCTCGTGTGGCTTGGACGAGGGTCAGAGAATCATCACACTATCAATCAGCTTATTTTGGGTATAGTTAGAAATCTTACTATAGCATAATGTCATGTATAACCTATTAACCTAATATTGAGATTAAATTGGATGGATGTAAACTAGCTATTGGAATGGCTAGTGTTAATGTTATTTTTTTATGTTCATATAGTTTAGTTATAGTTATATAAATGTGTTAGTAAGGTTGATTCATGCATGAAAATAGTGGTTGAATTGGTAGATTGGTATTTGCAAGTATTGGTGCAGGATTTCGATGAAAACGGGTGAGAAATAAGGCTTGAAAATAGCCTTATTTTGTCCACATGGGTAGACACACGGGTGTGTGTCTTGACTGTGTGTGACACACGGTCTGTTACATGGGCGTGTAGCTTGACCGTGTGTCCCCTGTATCCTAAAATTGAGAAACAAAGTGCTCTGAATTGAGCACACGTGCAGAGACACGGGCGTATGTCTTAGCCGTGTGAGGTACACGACCTATAACATCAGCATGCTATACGACTGTATGAAACTTGCACCTAATTTTTGAAAAATAAATTAACCACACGGCCTAGCACACGGGCATGTGTAACACCCCTTACTCGTATTCACGCCAGAACAGGATATGAGGTGTTACTGGACTTACATAAGAAATCGTAAAAAATCCGGCCATAAATTTAGATACAAATTAAAACTTTTTATACATACTCATAACGTCCCTATTACGAACCTACGAGGCCCAAAACACACTTGGGGAGTGGTGTAGGACTAAACCGAGAACTTTGGAAAGTTAGTCAATACTTAGAAATTTTTTTGCCTAAAACAGGGGTCACACTCCCGTGTGGCTTGGGACACGCCCGTGTGGGTAGGCCGTGTGGTTACACATGCCCATGTCCATACCACGTGTAACTCTCTATTTATGATGTCATCAACCAATGAAACCACACGGCCAAGCCACACACCCATTTGCTAGGTCGTGTGACGAATTAAATTCTCGCAAAATAGGTGCACGCTTCACACGCCCTTGGCACATGCCCATATCCAAGGCAATGCCGTCCACACGGCTGAGACACACATCCGTGTCTCAGCCCATATGCTCCATACTGGGCATTCTATTTCTCAAAGTTAAAATGCAGGGAACACACGGCCTATTCATATGCCCATCTGGTAGACCGTGTGTCACACATAGTCTAGACACATGCTCATGTGTCTACCCGTGTGGACAACTTTAAGGCTATTTTCCAAGCCATTTGCCACCCTAAAACACAATCACACTTGCACCAATTCAACAACACATAACTTGACATAATTAAGCCATCAAACATCCACAACCAATACATCAACACACCATTCACATGCTACATCTATCATACATGGACATCACATACTTATCCACTCAAACCATGCAAACTTACACATCCAAGAAAGGCATCATCACATGCTCATAAATTTAACCATGGTTAGCCAACTTAAATGGCCAAATATACCAACCTTTACAACCCATTTCAAGGTCAAACACATTACTAGAATGATCCAAAACACTTGGCTAGTCCTATCAAACTCCTTTAGGCTTCAATAACCAAAAAGACTTATACACTTCCTAACCAACTAGCCTATACATGCCATATAACCCTATTCACAAGTCTTTCAGTACTGATATGATAGTTGGATAGTGTGATGAGATCTCCGGCAGCTTCCAACCCGAGCGAGTCTTTGAAATCCTATAAGCATAGGAGAAATAACACAAGTAAGCTATAAAGCTTAGTAATTCATATGAAAATAAACACAACTTATCAAGTAAGAACTTATTAAGAAATTTCATTACTATGGTGTAAACTCATTTGATTTCATCTTTATTCCATAATTCCAATCACGTAATTAACCAAAGGTTTCACGAGCTTATCCAATTCCATGTTCGTATGGATCAAATACCTTGTATCAGTTTGTCCACATTTATACATACATAATCGAACATTAATATAATTTCATTCAATCCAATATCCATCACAAATACTTTAGCCAAGATAAACCATGTAAAATCTCATCATATAATGGCACTTTGCACACTATGTGCCATACTTGCGTATAATTAAAAACAATTATAAGTCATATCTCATATATCATTTGATTCATATTTCAATACACATTATGGCATGAAACATACTCATACACAAATCTTTTTCTCGTTTCATGTACACGATACATTATAAGCTCACTATTTTACCTTCATTCGATTTTCGCATAGATTTGATACATACTTGGTTTACTTAATTCAATCTCACTTATGTTCTCGTCTTACTTTGCCCGTAGGACACTTAGAATACTAACAGATATTCAGAATCTTACACATAACTGCCACATATGTAGCCAAAGCTACCTCATATCTTATAACACATATAGGCTCGCTCTTGAGCTAACCACGGGCCTGCTCACACAAGCTGACAGTCGGGACGTAGCTACCCAGTGCTGTTCACACAAGCTGATAGGTATCTGCAACACATGGCGGAGCACCTAGCCACTGGTAGGACATACAAGACCAGCACCCGGATCACATATGCATAGTACAATGCCATATCCCAGATATGGTCTTACATGTAATCACATATCGATGCCATAGCCCCAGCTATGGTCTTACACGAAATCTCATACCGACGCCATGTCCTAGACATGATCTTACACGCGATCACATATCATATACCGATGCCATATCCCAGATATGGTCTTACACAGAATCACTTATTATATACTAATGCCATATTCCAGATATGGTCTTACACGGAATCACATATCGAATGCCGTGGCCCAGCTATGGTCTTATACGAAATCATATACTGTCATGGTCCAACCATGGTCTTTTTCGTCAATCTATCTTTCATATAAGACAATTTCGATAGATTCTGCATTTTTACTAGTTTCGAGCATTTAATTTAAATTCTACAATTTAATCAATTATATATGATCATAATGCATAATTAACACAATCCAATAACATTTATTAGCATATGAACTTACTTTGTCTGTTGTATTGACGAATTAGGTCGACAAATCAGAAACTTTGTTTTCCTCCCGTTCTAATTCCGAACCTCGTTTTTCTTGATCTATAGCATCACATTTAACTTATTTAATCATTATTCTATTCAAAACAGCCCAAAATCACATTATGGCAAAAATTACATTTTTCCCATAAGGTTTCACATTTTTACAATTTAGTCCTTAGGCTCGTAAAATAAAATATACTCAATTTCTTCGATACCCAAGCCTAGCCGAACCTCATACATTCTTATAGCAGCCTATAATTTTCATTTATTCACATTTTCTACACATATTTTACAACTTTTACAAATAAGTCCTTTTTTGACATTTTCACCGAAAATCGCTTAGCAAAAGTTGTTTATCTTACTACTAACATGCATTTTCTACCATTAGACATCAAATACATGCATGTCTAACACGGTTAAAATTTTAAACTTTGTTAACACTTCAAATTAGTCCTTGAAAAGGATAGATTAGGTTGCGAGGATTTCAAGAACGTAAAAATCATTAAAAACAGGGATAAAACGAACTTACAATTGAGGTTGAAAGCTTGACAAACCCTAGCCATGTCTTCCTTAGTGATATTCGGCAATTTTACCCTTCCGTATCCATTTTTGTCCAACATGATATATAATGGTCTAATTACAAAATTAGGACCTTTAATTTTCAAATCCATTTCAATTAAACACCTAAAACTTCTAGAACACATATTTTGCACTTTTTGCAATTTAGTCCTACTAGTCAAACTGGACCCTCCATCGATAAAATTTCTTAACGAAACTTTCACTCATGCATTCAATCATACTATAGATCTTAAAACTTTATCGCAATAAATTTTTCTACTTCGGATTCATGGTCCCGAAACCACTGTTTCGACTTGGCCCTAAATTAGGTTGTTACAGCTTGTGACTTGGTCGTGTGACTTCAATTTCCACATGAGGTGCAAGTCAAAGAGTTACACAGGTTAGCACACAAGCGTGTGAAACCACACGGCCTGACCAAACGGGCGTGTCCCTTACAACACGGGCGTGTGACTCCTTATATAAAGAAAAATTTTGTAATTTCGCGAAAAACTTTCTGAGGTTTCGATTTAGTCTTGAATCGGTTCTAGTGCATGTTTTGGGCCTCGAGGGTCCATATAAGAGACGTTCTGACTAATTTTGGGAAATGAATAGTAATCAACTCGAGTTATCTATAACTATTCTGTAAATTCTCGTAATGCCTCGTAACCTTATTCCGGTGATGGATATGGGTTAGGGGTGTTACACTTTGCCCTTGGTATCGATACCAAAACATGATTCAATGTTTGCAATTCAAGGGAAATTTTTCTAGTTTCCAAAACTTATTGTAACAGCCCAATTTAGGGGCTAATTGGAACAGTGGTTTCGGGACTACTAATCCGATGTTGGAGGAAATTATTTTCAATATTTTATTATGGGTTATAGTAGGTTTTTAAAAGTGCATGAAAATTTTTGTAAATTAAGTTTAGCGGTTGCTTACGCAATTTTAAAAAAGGATTAAATCGCATAGTAACCAAAAGTTTTGTTTTATTAGTTAAAGGTGTTAAATAACTTGAGAACCAAAATGTGGAGTGTTTAAAGGGCAATTAGGCCTTTAGCAAAGGCATGGTCGGCCATAGGAGACAATAGGCTAGGAAAAGTCAATTTTTAGGTGGCATTAGGTGATTAAATTGGTTAGAATTGAATAAAAAAATATAAAAAGGTTTCATCTTCTTACTTTCTTCCTTCTTCTACCAAAAATCACCATGGAAATAGCCATTTGAAGCTTCAAAATTTTTTTCCACCAATCTCTCTTGCAAGTAAGTAATTTTAAGGTATTTTCTTAATAATTTTTGTACCTTTGGGACCTTTATAACATGAGCTATCAAATGAGGGACCATTTTGGAAAATGGTGGAAAGTTTAAGGTTTTACCATGAAAGTGTTTGTGTTGTTGGCTGAAATTTTGTGGAAGAAAATGAATCATAGTTGTTAAATAAACAACTATTGTGAAAGAGTTTGCATGAAAATACTTAGATTGGACTTAGTTGTAAAAGTTGTAAAATAAAGAGTAATTGTGTGAAATAATGGAAATTTTGAGTTTCTGTAAGAGTAAAAAGAGATCGGTTAGGCTTGGTGAGTAAGGAAATTTGATAGAAATCAATTTTCAAGCCTAGAGGTAAAATGGTCATTTTGCCAAAGTCTAGGGGCAAAATGGTCATTTTTCCAAATTATGATTCTTGAGTTGTTTAGATTGAAATAGTGAATAAATTAGTGAATTTTTACTGTTATAGATTAAGGAGAACGAGACCCGAACCTTGACTGTGGGAAAATCAAGCTTGTAGATTGACTCGAAGTAGTCATCTACAGTTTGTATACCGAGGTAAGTTGTAGGTAAATAATAAAATATTATTAATTTTTATGCATGAAATCATTATTTCGTCATAAGATAATGCATTGTGAAATGAGCTATGTATAAGAATATTCATTGAGCAAGAATTGTCAAATGATGATTTTTTTAGTAATGAATTGGTGAGAAACTATGCGATAGAACCCGATTGAACATTAAGAATAGATTGGATATTCATGCCATGATACTAGAGTCGATACGAGAGCTAGTGTAAGACCATATCTGGGACATGTTGTTGGCTTCGTTACATGTTAATGTAAGACCATGTAAGGCCATGTGCTTGCCAGTGTAAGACCATGTCTGCGACATGGCATCGGCCTCGTCAGGTAAGCTAGTGTAAGACCATGTCTGGGATATGGCATCGGCTTGGAGGTGTGTCAATGTAAGACCATGTCTAGGACATGGCGTCGACGCGGGTAAAGGAGAGCCAGTGTAAGACCATGTTTGGGACATGGTGTCGACATGGAAATGTGCTAGCTAGTGTAAGACCATGTTTGGGACATGGCATCAGCATTGATACGAGTGCTAGTGTAAGACCATGTCTAGGACATGGCATCGACCTCGTTAGGCAAGCTAGTGTAAGACCATGTTTGGGAGATGGCATTGGGTTGGAGGTATGTCAGTGTAAGACCTTGTCTGGGACATGGCATCAATGCAGGTAAAGGAGAGCCATTGTAAGACCATGTATGGGATATGGCATCGGCCTCAATACATTGAGAGTCAGTGTAAGACCATGCTTGGGACATGGCATTGACTTGGTATTTGAGCTAGTGTAAGACTATATCTGAGACATGGCATCGGCTTGATACCCTACGTTGAAGGCTCATTGAATATCCTTTCGTATTCTAAATAGTTCAACGGGGAAATTTAAAGCTAATGTTAAGTTGAGAGATATTGTGATAATTTTTGTGAGTGGTGCAGATACCTAAGTGTAATTTTTGAAATGTGAGCTCACTAGTATGTGTATGATTAGTAAAGGATGAAGGCGAGTAAGTTAAGTTTGTGGCTATTTCTTGTATCATGCACAAATTGTGATGTATTGAAAATATGCTATGACATAGTAAATTGTTCTTATTTATTTACTAATAACTTACTAAGCTTTATGCTTACCCCATCTCCTTTCCATTTTCTTATAGTGTCACCTAGTTAGCTCGTGGATCAAAGTACATCGGAGGCTTCGTTCACACTATCATCCAAAGCACTCAGTATAATTAGTTTTAGCATTTTGAGAATATGGCATGTATACGATTTTATTCTTTTGTTAAGTGTCATATTATTTTTTTTTTTGGAGCCAAATGTGTTGGCTTTAATTTGAAATACTTCATTTTGTATAAAGCAAAAGATATTGGCTAATATTTGAAAATATTTCTTAAATGCAAATGTTGCTGTTTTTAATGAAAGTGCAAGTTGTTTGGATAAACAAGAATGTTAGGATGGTTGTATAGACATTTGGTTGGATTGAATTTGTTTGGTTGTGTGAATGCCAAATTATGGCTATCGGCTGAGTTCTAGAGTCTTGGTATGCTTGGATATGTGTTAGACTTTGTTTCAGGATGACCAAAAAGCTTGGTAGATAGCCTTATTTTGTCCACATGGGTAGACACATGGGCGTGTGTTTAGGCTGTGTGTGACACACAGTCAGCCCCACGGGCATGTGGTTAGGCCATGTGTCCCCTACACCTTGAATTGGTAAAAATAAATGACTAGTAGTAAACACAAGGGCATGAGACACGGCCATGTATCTCAACCATGTGAAGGACACGGCCTAACACACGGGTGTGTGCCACAGTCGTGTGATTGCTGACATCAAAAACAGAATGTCAAGATTTTTACACACAGGTTACGACACGGGCTTGTCATGGCCGTGTGAGGGACACGGGCTGAGCACATAAGCGTGTCCAAGACCTTGTGAAAACCCTACTAGGTTCGATGTTAGAAAATAAATCCACATGGACGAGGGGCATGGGCATGTCCCTAGGTGCTTAGGCCGTGTGAACCACACGGGCCATCAGCACGGCCATGTCTAGAGGCCACACAGGCATGTTGCCTTTCCACACGGGCGTGTGCCCTGTTTTTAGTAGTTTTTGATGAAATTTTCTTAACTACTCGAAATGGTCCCAAATTATTTCTAAACTATATTTTTCAAGCCTTGTAGGCCCATATAAAGGTCCATAGGACAATGTTTGAAAAAGTTATAAATTGGGACGCATTTCGTTTGCTGAATTTTGAATGTTTGCAAGTGTTTAGAAAGGTAATGCCTCAAACCATGTCTCGGCGTCAAAGACGGGTAAGGTATGTTACATTTAGTGGTATTAGAGCTATGGCTTAGTCGATTCTAGTACTAACCTAGCTTGTGTACGAGTCTAGCTATGCATGCCATAACTGTAATATGATAGTGTGACAACTCTTGACGTAAATTGTATTTTTCATATAGTAAATGGATCGTGAAGGAGCTACGGCGGATGACATGGAAAGTAACATGCTGGCTCCTGCTGAAGGGATTCCACCAGTTGAGACCGGGCCCGTGACGATGAGTCAGGGCAGAGGGGCTAGAGAAGCCTACCTCTAAATTATGAATGCTTGGTATACAGGGTACATTCGAGAAAAATCGAATACTCTGCCTCCCCCATATCCACCGATCCCTCAACCTATCCCTGCAGCTCCTCAAGGAGCAGATTGGGCGAGAAAGGAGAAACCCCCGATTGATAGAATTAGGAAACATGGGGTCGAGGAATTTCGGGCAAACAAAGATGATGACCTGGAGAGAGCCAAGTTCTAGTTAGAGAACACCATCAGAGTGTTCGATAAGCTATCATGCATGCCTAAATAGTGCATAAAATACGTAGTGTCACTTTTGCGAGATTCAGCTTACCAGTGGTGGAATACTCTTGTGTCAGTTGTACCGAGAGAGAGGGTGACTTGGGAATTCTTTTTCGAGGAGTTTCGTAAAAAGTATACCAGTTCGAGGTTCATTGACCATTAGAGGAAGGAGTTTCTAGAACTTAAACAAGGTCGAATGACAGTGATGAAATATGAACGCGAGTTCGTAAGACTCAGCAAGTACGCCCGAGAGTGTGTAACTACAAATGCCACAATGTGTAGAAGGTTTGAATTCCGTCTGAATGAAGACATCCGGTTGCTAGTTGGCATCTTGGAGTTGAAAGAGTTTGTAGTGCTCGTTGATAGAGCATGTAAGGCTGAAGAGTTGGCCAAGGAGAAGAGAAAAGCTGATATGGAGTCTAGGGACTCAAAGAAAAGACAGATGGGGAAATCACATCAATCCTCATCCAAGAGATCTAGAGAGTTCACCACCTGATCCAATTTTTCGGTGGGAAATTCAGGCAGAAGCAATAATAAGCAGCATACGGAACCCAAAGCTCAGACTACCTCTATTGCGAGTGTTGGTAGTGCTTGATTGGATAGAACTAAGTGCTCACAGTGTGGTAGACGACACTTCAAAAAGTGTCGAGGAAATGAAAAAGGTTTTTCTCAGTGCTATTCACTTGATCATTTCATCCGAGACTACCTCGAGATGGATGAGGGAAATAAAAAGCATGAGGTGAGAGTGAGTAGTGCTCCTTCAAGGGGTAGACCTTAGAAGAACCTGGGTAGTGGGGCTAGTAGTCGAGGTGCCCCTAGAGATTCCACGATGAGGTTAGAGGGCAGAGCTCCAACGAGGACCTACACCATTTGTGCCTGTGAAGAAGCTTCGTCTCCCGACGTGATTACGGGTACCTTTTCTATCTATAATATACTTGTTCTTGCCTCGATTGATTCAGGGTCTACCCACTCATATATGTGTATGAAATTGGTACCTAGTATGAATGTACATGTTGAGTCAACCGAGTTTGTAGTAAAGGCGTCGAACCCACTAGGCAAGCATGTGTTAGTTGACTAAGTATGTAGAGATAGTCCATTGACAATTAGATGTCACAATTAGATGTCATTACTTTTTGGCTAACTTAATGTTATTGCCATTTGACGAATTTGATATAATCCTTGGTATGGATTGGTTGACTACCCATAATGTAGTGGTAAATTATGGAAAGAAGTTTATTGAGCTGAAATGTAAAACCGGGGATGTTCTCTGGGTTGAATCAGGTGAATCGAATGGTCTACCTATAGTAATGTATTTTATGACGGCTCAAAGGTATTTGAGAAAGGGGTATGTGTAACACCCCAAACCCGGCCTAGACGTTACGGCCAAGTCTGGTGTGTCACATTGAAGTGTCTTTCGAAAACCATGTTTTCATTAAAAACCCTTCTTAGTGTTTAGAAACTTCTACCATTAAACTTGTATAAAACCTCAGCTTGTGTTTGTTTATTTTTCAAAACGTGGTTCCTTGAAATAATCATTCCCTTTTCAATTATTAACAACTTTGTAAAATTTTATGGAAAATTGTGAAAGCTTGTAAACCTTTGTAGCTTGCAGAGACATGTTATTTTTAAAATCGTTTAAGTATCAGAAAATCGGATCTTCCTTGCTATGGCTTAAAGTGAATGGATACTATGCACCAGGTAGGATTCCAAAAGAGAGGAGGTGAGTCAATTAGACTGCTTAAGTACCAAGCTCTCCCTGGATCCAATCCTAGACATGCACACATCCATTGCCACACTTTAACCTTATGACTAGTCCACGAATAACAAATTAGGTTTAAGTCTATTTAAAATATTTATTTATGACAACGTTTACATTGCAGAAGCTTTGCTCTGTTTTCGTGATATTTTGAAAACAAGTAACTTTTATAAAAACGCCTTAGAGCTATCCGATTTCAAAACAATTTAAACAATATCATACCTAAGCTAAAAACAAATTAAGTAATTAGAGCGGCCTTATTACAAACCCAAATTAAAATAAAAATGATTAAATAAAATAATGGAATAATTAACTTAAAACCAGAAATGCAGTCTTCGTGGCCACACTGAATCCCTCCCAGGTCCAAGTCCACTATCTAGGGCTCACCTGCAAGGATGGAAGAGAAGGGGTGAGTTTGGAAACTCAGTGTGCAAACAAAGTCCATTCAGAGCCCAAATCAGCTCAAGCTCACTGGGCCTAAGCCCTTATCCAATTTCAGTATCAAATGGGCCGAAGCCCGATTTAGTATTCAGTTACTGGGCCGTAGCCCTATTCAGTACGGTTTATCTAAGCCTTAGCCCCTTTTCAAATATTAATATGACTCGTAGGCTCAATTCAGTAGCAGAACAGTAATATCGATGCATGAATGCAAAACCCATATCAGTATGTAGGGAAGCTACTCAACCCACCCAACCGCTACTCTCTACCCGTACCAGGCAAACTCTCCATGTGGGAAAACTACTCAACCCACCCAACCGCTACTCTCCAAGGTGGCAGCATAGCTGCATAATCAAATAGTGTGGCCAAGCCACCAGAACGGTAAACTAGGGCAAAGCCCCTTTTCAGTAAACTAGGGCAAAGCCCCTTTTCAGAATACGTGGCATTGCCACTTGCACTTCCTCCATCAATATAACCCAATCCCCATGCATCAGATAATCATGTCATGGCATACAATGTACAGAAACAGTAAATCATGCATTTTAGACAAATTTAGCCCTAGGGGTATAACGGTCATTTTGCACCTAGGGGTAAAATAGTAATTTCACACCCTAAGGGATATTTCAATAATTATATCAATTTTGGAGTTTCATGCTCATCACAATTAAGAACGCTTTACCAGAAAATACTTACCGCATATTTTTACCAAAATGGGCCCGTAAGCCCATTGGCCCAAATTTGGCCCATCGAGGCCCAAAGTTGCCAACGTACACGAAAACGCAGACTCAAGAGTGTTACCATTCGCGTTTATCAGAATTACCAATATAACCAGCCCACGAGCGTTCGCACACTTGCAAGCCCTCGAAATGCCAGAATTTTGGCATTTTGGCTTTTCGACTTTTGTCGATTTAGTCTACTAGAGGGTGTTCATTTACACACCTGTTTTGTGACGAATGATAACGAGATCTCCCACGTGATTATCCTACAGTAATTTAAGAATACACTTATTATTCTTGAATCAACGAAACTAACAACTTACCACTCACCATATTCAGCCAACCTTAAGTAAGGCTTTAAAATCTTTACCTTTGCCGAAACTGATGACTAGATCTAGATCTAGTCGCTCCAATGATCCAAGCCTTCGATCAGCTTTAATTGCATAGCACAAAATAATTCAAATAATAAGTCCAACAGAGCCTCTTGCCCCAATCGACAGCCTCCTATGCACAAAAAGGGTTTCGGCTTTTCTTAAATCTCAAGATAACGAATGTATAAGGCATTTCGATTACTTGCCAAGAGATCTACTTCTTTGAAGATCATTTCCACACTTTTCTAACCTAGATCTATTGTAGATCTATCCCTAACCACCAACAGAGAGTGGATTTAAGAGATCTATAGTTTTGGCTTTCTCCCCTACTATGACTATGATAATTTTGGTTTTTTGAGTGCAACAAAGGAGAAGGAAAAAAATAGAACTTTGTGATGAGAAGAATGGGATGTCGACAAAGCTATGAGATTCGGCTAAAGAGAAAAGAAAAGGGTATTCAAGCTTTCAGGATTTCATCTTTTAGGGAAAATCAGTTACTAACGTTTTTGAAGAGAAACAAAAGGGAAAAGAATTTTAAGAGTAGAAAAAGATAAACAAAAATAAAAAGAATGAAGGTTGATAAAATACAAAAACATGATAAGAGAATTTGAGCAAAAGAAAACAATTCATCAAAGTCAAAATTTAAGAGCTTTTTGGTATTTAATTCCTTATAGCCGAATTGGTACCCATGAATCCTATTTCGGCACAATAGTTAGCCATTTATTAAATTTGAATGCAATTCAAATTCTTCATACCAGCTGCTGCCTTTATCCACTTTCCACCGATTGCCGACTCAACTGCTGCTAGGAGGAGTTCCAATCCAGCACAACTCCTCTCCACGCGTGCACAGCAAAAAGATGGTCATTCGCACGCACAGCAGCTCAAACGCGGGACTTTCAGGTCTTTGCTTTTAGTAATATACTATCGCAATTAATTTTAAGCCTTCTCCACTTTAGTCACAGGTTACTAAAAATTCCGCATGCCCCTGGACTCAAACTCGCGTCCCCTTGGAGTTCCTAACACGCTATTGCCACTGCGCCACAGGCGCTCTTGTGGCATAACCCGGTCGCAGCTTCTCTTAAACCCTATTTAATGGCAACCCCTTTACTAAAAAAAAACAAACCAAACATTGCGCGCGCCGTGCCTTGAACCCAGTACCTCCCCCATCAACCTAGCGCCTTAAGCCACTAGACCAAATGCTCCTTTGTGGCATATTCCATTCGCAGCTCCTTTTAGCCCCTATTTTAGCGCAACCAGACTACTAAAAAAAACATTTTTCGCATGCTGGGAATCGAACCCCAGCCCTCTTCCTGTTGCCTAGCGCGCCTAACCACTGGGCCAGGCATTTCTTTATGCCTAGTTTTTGCCCAATTTATTTTTAAGGCCTTATGCCCAGATTTCCTTAAGAGGCAAAAATTAATTTTTTTACTAGAGTCTTGGATCTAACCCAAGACTTTTCCCACACTATAAATCCTTCTTAATTTAATTAAAAACTAACCTAAATATCAAAATAATAATAGTAATATTTTATTAATAATAATAATTTTTTTTCTAATAATAATATTTAAACTTCTAAATTACTCAGGCTGTCTTCCATCCAAACTCAGACTCAAAGCCCAATTCTTCGAGGCCCAAATTCAGGGTGTTACAACTCTACCCCCTTAAAGAAATTTCGTCCTCGAAATTTCCAAATAATAAAATAGTCGTGCAACACTATGCTATTACGCTACCGCTGCATACTCTGATCTAAATAATTTTTTGTACGACCCAGTGCATCTAATTACCGAAGTAAATAAACATTATCACTTGCGCATACAATTCGTATCCAAATATCACACACCTAACTAGAATAAGCTTGGCAATCCAGAGCTCGATGTTCTAGGGACCCGCATGTAAAGCATGCTTTTTTCTCCCTATGACATTCACCCAGATGACGCCTATTGCAATTCTTACAGGTCAGAAAGTTCGGTCATGCCCTAACATGTTTCACAGAATGAGACTCTGTCCTCTACGAACTAGGATCCTTCCTCTTCTTACACTCCAAGCACCCTGCTTGAAGCATTTCCCTAATTTCCTTAACTTTGGTCTCCAATACTTCTTCTACTACTTTCCTTACTAACTCGGCCAGTGCCTCAGTACCAAGCTCCTAGTTACTGCTACCTGAAGTTGGCAGACTTTGCTTACCCTCAGAACCCATATCCATACTCTACATTACCAGTACACATATCAAATAACTACAAAGATCTCAAAAATTTTACTATTTATTAATATGTCTTATGCAGAGATAGTATTTTAATGTTTCTGTTTTTACAGAATCATAGCATAGCTACAGTCTCAATCTTTTAGGGTTTTTAGTTTCCCTACAGTCTCAGTCTCTACAGTTTTCAGTATTGCCCTAGCTACAGTATCATAGTATGGTCTCAGTTCTATCTGCAGTAACATTACAGTACAATACAATATAAGGGTAAAAACACTTACAGACTTGGTTCCGGGGATTCAGTGTGCCACTTCTTCAAATGCCAGATTTCAGAAAGCCTAGAAAACTTAATCTTTTTAAAGTAAAACCTTTAATGAGTGCATTCGAAAATAAAATGAGTTTTAATAGGGTTTTCTAAAATTTTAGAAACTGATTTCCAAAAATACCCTTCTTGGGCCTAAATTTTAAAATTTTTCGAAAACTTTTTGGACCCGATCCACAGCCGAGTTGTTGCAACTTGGCTTTGATACCACTAAATGTAACACCCCAAACCTGGCCTAAACGTTACGGCCAAGTCTGGTGTGTAACATTGAAGTGTCTTTCGAAAACCATGTTTTCATTAAAAACCCTTCTTAGTGTTTAGAAACTTCTACCGTTAAACTTGTATAAAACCTCAGCTTGTGTTTGTTTATTTTTCAAAATGTGGTTCCTTGAAATAATCATTCCCTTTTCAAATATTTACAAGCTTTCACAATTTTTCATAAAATTTTACAAAGTTGTTTGATCAGCTCAATAAGGTTACAGTGAAGAATAAGTATCCCTTACCTAGGATCGATGACTTGTTTGATCAGCTGAAAGGAGGAACTGTGTTCTCTATGATAGACCTAAGGCTGGGGTATTACCAATTGAGAGTCAAGGAACAAGATGTGTCAAAAACTGCCTTTCGAACGAGGTACGGCCACTACGAGTTCCTCCTCATGCCTTTTGGCTTGAGAAATGCCCCCGCGGTATTTATGGACTTGATGAACCATATTTTCTGACCCTACTTGGACAAGTTCGTTGTCATCGTCTTCATTGATGATATACTCATCTATTCCTGTGACGAGGGTAAGCATGCGGAGCACTTGAGGACCATATTGCAAACTTTGAGAGATAAACAGTTGTATGCCAAGTTCAGCAAATGTGAATTTTGGCTACGAGAGGTCAGATTCTTAGGAAACATTGTGTCAGGAGATGGGATCAGAGTCGATCCTAGCAAGATATCGGCAATTGTTGAGTGGAAACCATCGAGGAACGTAACAGAGAATAGGATTTTTTTGGGCCTAACGGGCTACTACCAATGATTTGTTAAAGGGTTTTCAATGATCGCTACTCTGATGATGAGGCTACTTCAAAAAGATGTTAAGTTTGAGTGGACAGAAAAGTGCCAACAGAGTTATGAGAAGTTAAAGGCTTTGTTGACGAAGCCTTAGTGTTAGTGCAACCGGTGTAACACTCTAATACCCCTAACCATCGCTGGAGTAGGGGCTCAAGACATAATGAACTCAACTCAACATTTGAACGTTTCTCATAAGTAGAAAACCAGAAATTTTATTACTTCTAAATTCCTTAGTCCCAAATCTAATGTAAAAAAAACTATTCAAAAACAATTGGTAAAATTCATTTCCATGAGATGCATACCAAATATGCGCATACCATAAGAAGAGGAGCAAAACTTAGATGCTTAAAGGCTATCATCAACCAAAATAAAATCTTACTATCCATATGGAAATTTTCTCATTTTGACCGGATACATGGACATGATCATTCATAAACACACAACATTTAATTTGGACATAACATTACCTCATTCATTTCATAAGTATGCACACACATTTTTCTATTCAACAATACTTTAAGACTTATAATTAAACTATTATCACATCCAAATATAGACCTTTAGCCATATTCGCATGGCTTTAGAAATATTTACAATATCATAACAAAGCAAACATCCCAAAAATATATTCTATACATGCCATAGTGTTAGCTAAAATATATTTACAAAGGTACCAAAATGTTGTCAATAGATGCAATGACTTCGTAACGATTCCGAGCTTGCCACGGTACGATGATCTAATTAAAACAACAAAACACACAAAGTGAGTTATCAACTCAGTAAGTCCTAAGGAATCCTTAAATGAAATAACTCAATTGACTTAGTAAATTAAAGATATCCATCCATTACTAACCGAATTTATTCTTGGTATTACAAAGAAAATCTTATGTCTCATATCTCCTTTGTAGACCTAAAACATACTTATCCAAATTTACTAAGCACTCCTATGCCTTAATTCACACATTGAAAATATAGTGACCAATGCCATAAAAAGGAAAAATGTGTATATATGAATGACATACAATTGTCCAATTTATCTAATTAAATGACAACCATGCTATCCTATCTATTAATCCAATTCCACTCCATTTAACCTTATTTTTTTTCACTATATCAACCTTTGTTCAATTATGACATCACTTAGCCGAATACCACTTTCTTCTTTTCTTTCCTCCCAAGCATTTTATACTTTAATGGATCTTAATCTTAATTATCCATAACCTTATAATCCACTTCTCGAATCCATATAATCTAACATAACTAAGTAAGTACAAATCATATAAATTCTATGCATACATCGTACATGCCTTTTCTTTTACAACTTGTATTTTCTCTATCAATTAACTCACATAATGCCATATGACCGATATCGCACACTTAGTGCGCGGCAAATGATTTCGCACACATAATGCATATACTTACTCGCACACAAAGTGCCTTATTCCCTCGCACACATAGTGCCATAATTCTTCGCACACATAGTGCCATAGTTCTTCGCACACATAATGCCTTAGTTCTTCGCACACATAGTGCCTTAGTTCAAGTACACCAATGCCCGGTCTCATTCATTATAAACATCTAAAAAGGACATAAATAATTCCATGAAACATCACATACCCGACCAGCAAATTACATGTATAATTTCCAATAAATCATTATCAATTGCCCATTCGACAATTGCCTACAAAATAAACATTATTTAATTGCTTATAGACTTACCTTGTATTAGATGAACAACTCCGATCGGCTACTTAACCACCTTTGCTTTCCCTTTGGCCGAACTTTGCTCCTTATGATCTTGAGCTTAAATTAACCAAATAAAAAAATAATTCAATTCCTTCTGTATTAAAATGTATTTTAACTATTATGCTTGCAAGTAATTTAGGATGCATTCGGCATTGGCCTAAATACATCTAGCTTCACATTCTACTTCTTCTTAAAAAAAAATATACTACCACCGAATATCGTCACAAAATCGTCCACATATCAATTTATAACTCAAGGCATCAAACATTTAAAGATCATGTTTATAACCACATAACCGATTACAAATTTTACCATTCATTGAGATTTCATAAACTCCATGCTCATAATACTTATCAAGTGGTATGTACATATATATACATATATATTACTTAAAAAAAATATACCTCAATTATAATCCCTACTCACAAGTTCATACTCAAAACACTTAACATGATTCATTTTTATAGATTCAAGGCCGAATGTGACCCTTATCCCATACATCTATATCCTTATAACATCCAACTTTAGATCTTTGTACAAAGGAACCATAACCGTATGCTCTTCTTGGTTAATTTCACCATACAAGGTAACATTTACAATTAACCATTATTTCAAAACTCTTCTAATCAATTAAAACTAAATCACACACATATTAAGATTTTAAATTCCTATTCGGCAATATGAGTATTCTCTATCACCTAATCAATTTCCAAAGTTTCATATCACCTTCCTATATGCACAATTAATCCACTTATACCTCAACCTTTCTCCATTACAATTTAAAACATAAAACAACTACCATTTCTTCTAATCAATTCAATCACCGAATGTTCATAACACTCTCATTTTAAAAAAATTCAATACGTGGGCTATACTAAGGACCTATTTACCACCTCAATTTTCATAGTTTCAAAGAAAAATCCAAGCAACATACCTTGAATTGAATCAAAGACCAAGCCAAAAGCTATGGCTTCTTCCCTTCACTTTTCTTTTTTATGGTTTTGGTAAGAAGAATGAAATGACCAAGAAAACATTGTTTTTATCTCCCATTTAACTTAATATATTATATTTTATTAATATACAACCATTAACTATTATTTTATAACATAAAATACATGTATTTCTTACAAAACAATAGCATGGCCAGCCACTCATTTTAATTTAGGCAATTTGACATGCAAAACCTTCCATTATTAACTCATGCATATTTCGGTCATCCCTACTCTTCCTAGCACATTTTAAACTCTTATCATATAAGTCCTTTTTCCATGATTCCACATTCAATTTATAAAATTAAAACATGAAATTTTCACACATGTCTTCTCACTAATAATAGACATAGAATATAGCGTTATATTATTTTTGTGACTCAGTTTTGTGGTCCCGAAACCACTCCCCGACTAGGGTCAAAATAGGGCTATCACAACCGGAATAAAGAAAAGAATTTGTAGTGTATAGTGATGCTTCCTTGAATGGATTGGGGTGTGTAACACCCTACACCCCCGTCCGTCGCCGGAATAGGGTATTAAGGCATTACATAACTAGATACTTCCTACCGAGGTTCATAGATACAAAGCTAGACGTAAATTCATTGAGTTCTATACTTGAATACAACACTTATAGGTCGATTCGGTCAAACATCCTATCTCATTTAAAATCGTTCTATAAGCGTGCTAGCAAATCTCTACCTTGTGGCTACTAACGATTTAGCTAAATCGAACAATTTAATATCCAAACATCATGTTAGAAAAGTCATTGCATATTGGGTACTAACTAAATTTCATGCCTCAACATCGAATCGTATGAGAATCATTTCAACACATATAATCAAACTCGAATGACTAAGCAAGCCATTTTCGCATGGCTAGAAATATTACAACTCAAAATGTGGTTTAAAACGACAAAAGGAGATTAGCCTATACATGCCATTGACCCAAAAATAACCATCAAAATGTACCAAAATAACAGCGATAGTGTAGGTGATTAAGGCTTCAATCCCCGAGTCCGTAGCTTCCAAAATGAGATTTATAAAACAGAGGAAACAAGGGAAACGGAATAAGCATTTCAATGCTTAGTAAGTTTTAAGCAATGACATTAAATAGATTATCAAATTATAGTATAATTAATAATATCTTTGTTTCCCTCCCCTTTTCGGGTATGTTACCCTTTTTCCAAACATAGACATTTACATCACATACGAGAATGGATAGCTTCCACTCATAATAAGTTCACATAACATATACATGTCACAAAAGTCACATAACATTTCACATAGGCCAATTGCACTTTGATCATATTAATAATCTCATTTCAAGTACACGTATGAAATCACATAATGACTTTAGTATTCGGTCCAAAATCCATCTTGTATATAAGTCAAGGGTACATACCTGTATAGTTTAACACTTTCAGCGCAATTCATTAGCGTTCGTTACCTTGAAGACCAGTAGTCTTAGGCTTTTCTTGTATCATCATCGAGATCTCTATCTCGGGTAATTTCTGTACATAGCCATCGGGTCTTTTCCCCGGATATAATCTCCGCATATAGCCTTCGGGTCTTAACCCGGACATCATCTCTGCATATAGCCTTCGGGTCTTAACCCGGACATAGTCTCCACATATAGTCAGCGGGAATTAACCCCGGATTCACATTACAAATTCTCATACACATATATATTCACATGTAGCCAAGTTTCACATAGCAAGATTTCATTTGCAATTCAATCAATTCATGTGCATACCAACATATAACATGCTTCTCGACTTTATATCATAATTATACACATAATTCAAACTTATACACATATATTCTTCTTTTCTAAACTATCGGCCCAATGATCAAACATACATAGGCAAAAGCATTTCAAAGCTCAATTTCAGCCCTTTTCTCTATGAGCCATTCGGCCATATAACAAACAAGAATAAGGCTTCTTTCTCAATGGAACATCGTTCAAATATCAGCATGTATATCATGGCATTTTAACTTAAATACCAAATTCGATTACTCAAAACTTACCTTGAACTTTCACGAGAAATTACGAGTTGGCTATTCGACCACTTTAGCCTTCCCTTTATCCGAGCTCGTCCCTCTATGCTCTTGAGCTAAATAAAACATTTAATTCTATTAATCCTTATTCAAGCATCTCAATGAATCATTTTCACTCATAGACAATTCATACATGCATATTCTTCTCATTGCAAACACTCATGCACATTGGAGCATTTCACATACATATCATAAATCACAGCAAGCTGATTTTCTGAGCAGCATTCAATAATTTACTCATAACTGGAGCTATGAAACTCCAAATGAAGTGCCGTTAATTTTATATGAAAATAGACTCATTTATCTTCCATCCATAAAATTTTCATAATTTTTGGTTTGGCCAATCAATACCAGAATTTTCTCAAAGTTTCCCTATTTCACTGTTTGAGTAAACTGACCACTCTATACTACGAACCAAATTTCTCCTTGTACAGAATTCCAAATATGGCCTCACCTATTCCATTCGAAACTAGACTCATTAAGGAGTCTAAGCATATAAATTTTATCTCATAACAATTTTTATACAATTTATAGTGATTTTCCAAAAACAGAGCAGGGGACTTCGAAGTCAATCCGACACTGTCTCACTCCATTCCAAAAATCTTTTTATCCGGAATTCCTTTGCTTGCAAGGTTTCTTTTATAAGAAACTAGACTCATTAAGCTTCAATTACACAATTTATTCAGCCTCTAATTCAACTCACACAATTTATGGTGATTTTTCCAAAACACGTTACTGCTGCTGTACCAAGCAGAATTTATACTAAATTCACTCTTTAGTGATCTTACCCACATAATTAAAACATAACATTACAAGGCATCATTTAAAGAAGTCATTGATTTTAACACAATGTACATATTTCATATTCATTTTAATCATTATACCACTCTTAAGACACCAATTATCAACACAAACATCAAAGATTTTATGCACATGGCCGAATAGGTCATTTCTTTAACCAAGAAGCTCCCACAAGCATAAATTGGTCAATTGGTTTAATTACCAATTCTAATGCATACTCACTAAGGCCATTCGGCCATATGTCCAGCATGGACTTTATTCAAATCCATTTCATACATAACACCTCCATATAACTTACCCTCTAAGCTCAAATTCGGCTAATACACATACATAGAATGTTACTTTTAAGCAAAAATTTCTAAATCATACATTAGTCTTGCATTTCACATAGTAGCAAATCGTCAACAATTTCATTTAACCACAACCATCCTAGTTTAACAATCTCAACTCATCTATCATCAATCTTAATACCAAAACATCAAAATACCTATCAAGAAACACAACATCCCAAAACCGAATGTTCCCTACCTTGGCCGAATGCCAACACCATCATAAGTTCAAAGAAATTTTCTCATGAATTAGGCTAAAAGCTTATCAATTCATCCTCAGTTTCTCTTATTACCAAATTCATCAAATTCAACAAGAATTTCATCACTATTATGGCTGAATAAGCATTTTCCAACCCAACCTAAAAATTCATGCATATACTCAACATGTACAAACGTATTGTTGCTCAATTCATCATCTAATAATCATGTAACTCAATTAAAACCATCAATTTTTAGTTCTTAAATACTAGCATCCAACTATCCACAAATTAGCAACTCATGAACATGACCGAATGCTCCCTTCTCAACCAAAACAAGATTTTCAACGTGGGCTAAGTTAGAATTCAAGTATTTTACTAAATTTTTTTACAAGAATTTGAAGAAATCACATGAAACATACCTTAAATTGGATGCTAGAGTAACCGAAAATCCTCTCCCCTTTTTCTTTTGGTGGAATCGGCAATGAAGAACAAAGGTAAGTGACTTTGTTCTTTTCACCATTCTTTATTATTATTTTATCAACTTTTATTATTTTATTTCATGAAACTAATTTTATTTAATATAAACAAATTTATTATTATCATTATTTACTAACATACAAAGCACAAAATGCCAAACAAAATCATCATTACCTTCCACTCACATAAAAAAGGTAAATTTGACATGCAACTCCCTCAATTTGCATGCATGCATTAACTAGTCATCACACATTTGTCTAGCATATTATCAAAGTTCACTACTAAGTCCCTTTTTGTAAAATTCAAATTTATAACTCTAAATTGACACACCAAACATGTCACACACGAATTAACACATATTTTAGGCATCTAAATAAATATTAAATTTATTTTATGCCTCGGTTTTGTGGTCCCGAAACCACATTCCAACTAGGGTCGTTTTAAGGCTGTCACAACTCTCCCCCACTTAAGAAATTTTCGTCCTCGAAAATTCTTACCGGAAAATAAGTTTGGGTAACGTTCTCTTATCGAATCCTCAAGCTCCCAAGTAGCTTCTTCGACCCCGTGCTTGACCCACAACACTTTCACTAATGAAATCCTCTTATTCCGCAACTCTTTAACCTCATGTGCCAAAATACGAATTGGTTCCTCCTCGTAACTCATATCAGATCGAATCTCAATGTCAGACGGATTAATCACATGCGATGGGTCGGATCTATATCGTCGGAGCATCGAAACATGAAAAACGTTGTGAATCTTTTCAAGTTCGGGAGGCAAAATCAATCGATATGCTACCAGTCCAATCCGTTCAGATATTTCGTACGGTCCGATGAACCTCGGACTCAATTTGCCCTTACGGCCGAATCTGAGCACCTTTTTCCAAGGCGACACTTTAAGAAATACTTTGTCTCTGACCTGATACTCGATATCTTTCCGCTTTAAATCCGCGTAAGACTTTTGACGATCTGAAGCTGCCTTAAGGTTAGCACGAATCACTTTTACTTTCTGCTCGGCATCTCTAATCAAATCAACTCCAAAGATCTTACTTTCACTGAGTTCGGCCTAAAACAACGGTGTACGGCATTTGCGACCGTACAAAGCCTCGTACGGTGCCATCTTAATGCTCGATTGGTAACTGTTGTTGTAAGCGAATTCAATCAAAGGCAAATACCGTTCCCACGAACCACTAAACTCAAGAACACAACATCTCAACATATCCTCGAGTATCTGAATTACTCGTTCTGATTGACCGTCCGTCTGAGGATGGAACGCGGTACTAAAATGTAGCTTAGTACCCAATGAATCTTGTAGTTTCTTCCAAAACCGCGATGTAAATCTCGGGTCTCTATCCGACACGATAGAGATAGGGACCCCGTGCAATCTGACGATCTGTGAAACATACAACTCCGCTAGCTTATCAAGTGAGTAGTCCGTACGCACAGGTATAAAGTGAGCGGATTTAGTTAATCGGTCTACGACAACCCAAATCGCATCCTTCTTGCTCGATGTCAACGGTAGCCCAGATACAAAATCCATCGTGACTCTATCCCACTTCCACTCAGGAATCAAAATCGGTTGCAACAAACCCGATGGCACCTGATGTTCCGCTTTTACTTGTTGGCATATCAGACACTTCGACACAAAATTTGAGATGTCTCGTTTCATACCATGCCACCAATATTGACGTTTCAAATCATTGTACATTTTAGTACTTCCTGGATGAACTGACATTCGGCTATTGTGGGCTTCCTCTAAGACCATCGAAACCAACTCCGAACTTCTCGGTATACATACTCGGCCTCGAAACCTTAAACAATCATGGTCGTCAACTTGAAACTCAGGATCCACATTTACCTTGCATTGAGTTCGCTTAGCAATTAAATCATCATCTGCTTTTTGAGCCTCACAAATTTTTCGTAGAAACACCGGTTTCGCTTTTAATTCCGCTATCATCACGTCATCATTAGCTACCGATAAATGCACATTCATTGCTCGTAGAGCTAGCAATGATTTTTGGCTAAGAGCATCAGCAACTACATTCGCCTTTCCAGGATGATAGTCAATGACAAGCTCGTAATCCTTTAGCAATTCAAGCCACCGTCTTTGTCTCAGATTCAAATCTCTTTGGGTCATCAAGTACTTGAGGCTTTTATGGTCGGAAAAGACATGACATTTCTCACCAAAAAGGTAGTGACGCCAAATCTTTAAAGCAAAAACAATAGCAGCTAATTCGAGATCGTGAGTCGGATAGTTTTTCTCATGAGGCTTTAATTGCCTCGAAGCATAAGCAACAACTTTGCCTTCTTGCATCAGAACACACCCCAAGCCATTCAAGGACGCATCACTAAATACTACAAATTCTTTACCGGATTCAGGCTGAACTAAGACTGGAGCTTCCGTCAATAGGGCTTTCAATTGGTCGAAACTCTTTTGGCACTTCTCGGACCATTCAAATTTAACATTCTTCTGCAATAACCTCGTCAACGGGGTTGAGATCATCGAAAAGTCTTTCACAAATCGTCGGTAGTACCCGGCAAGTCCTAAAAAGCTTTGGACTTCCGAGACATTTTTGGGAGGCTTCCAATCGAGGATAGCAGAGATTTTATTCGGATCAACTCGGATACCCGTGGCAGATACAATGTGTCCCAGAAAGCCGACCTCGCGCAACCAGAACTCGCACTTGCTGAATTTCGCGTACAACTGGTTATCACGCAAAACCCGTAGTACAAGTCTTAAATGCTCGGCATGCTCGATCTCATCGCGAGAGTAAACCAAAATGTCATCGATAAATACGACTACAAATCGATCTAGGTACTGCTTAAACACTCGATTCATCAGATCCATGAAAATAGCGGGAGCATTAGTCAGCCCAAACGGCATCACTAAAAATTCATAGTGTCCGTACCTCGTTCTGAAGGCAGTCTTGGGCACGTCTGAGTCTCGAACTCGCAACTGATAATAACCGGATCGCAAGTCAATTTTTGAAAACACTGAGGCTCCCTTTAGCTGATCGAATAAGTCGTCGATACGAGGCAACGGATACTTATTCTTTATGGTCACCTTGTTCAACTGTCGATAGTCGATACACATTCTCAAAGTCCCGTCCTTCTTTTTCACGAACAAGACTGGTGCACCCCAGGGAGAAAAGCTCGGTCTTGCGAAACCTCTATCGGTCAACTCTTGCAACTGGGATTTTAACTCTTTCAACTCCGTCGGAGCCATACGATATGGAGCAATTGAAATCGGAGTTGTACCCGGAACTAACTCAATGCCGAACTCAACCTCTCTAACAGGCGGTAATCCCGGTAATTCTTCGGGAAACACGTCCGAATACTCACAAACCACAGGAATAGTCTCAAGCTTTAGTTCGGATATTTTGCCATCTAAAACATAAGCAAGATAAGCCTCGCAACCCTTTTTCATAAATTTCTGAGTCAACATAGAAGATATTACCGCCGGCAGCCCGTTTAAATCCGTAGACTCAATCCGAATGATCTCATTAGTCGAACATCGTAAATTAATAGTCTTTCGTTTGCAATTCACTATCGCATCGTGCACAGTCAACCAATCCATTCCGAGTATAACGTCAAATTCATCGAATGGCAAAAGTATCAAATCGGCCGGAAAACAGAAATCTCGAAACATAAGGGGACAATTCTTACACACTCTATCGACTAACACACAACGACCCAAGGGATTGGACACTCGAACCACAAACTCAGTAGACTCAATAGGGAGAGTCTTACTGGATGCTAAAGTTTCACATACATATGAATGAGTTGAACCGGGGTCAATCAAAGCAATTACATCAGTGTCAAAGAGAGTGAAAGTACCAGTGATAACATCGGGCGAAGAGGCATCCTCTCGTGCGCGAATAGCGTAAGCCCTAGCAGGAGCATGAGCCTCGGATCTTGTCGTGGCATCTTTAAACCTTCTCTGACCGCCGCTAGCATTTCCCGGATTTCTAGGTGGCCTACCTCGTGCTGAAGTAGTACTCGGTTTCCCACTCGGGTTCACATTTTGCTCGGACCATCTGGGGCAATCTCTTATAAAGTGATCAGCCGACCTGCATTTATAACAGGAGCGATCATGAAATCTGCAGCTCCCCGAATGCCATTTTCCATAATACTTACACTCGGCTCTGTCTCGACGGTCATTACCAACACTCGCAGCAGAAGTGGCACGGGTACTCATAGGGGGTCGATCACGGTCTCGTCTAGAAAAACCCGAAGTAGCAGATGGTCTGTCCGATTCACTTCGGAACTTCTTCGAGGATTTTTGAGTAGACCTCCCAGAAGATCTCTTACGGAACTCTCTGGCCCCGCTATCAGCTTTCCTCTTTTCATTTCGAAGCTCTTCGGCCTTGCAGGCTCGCTCGACAAGAACAACGAACTCTTGGATTTCCAGAATGCCAACCAGTAGCTTGATGTCTTCATTTAACCCGTCCTCGAAGCGCTTACACATAATAGCTTCGGATGATATACACTCGCGAGCATATCGGCTAAGTCGTACGAATTCTCTCTCATACTCGGTTACTGACATTCAGCCTTGTTTAAGCTCGAGGAATTCCTTCCGTTTTTGATCGATAAATCTTTGGCTGATATACTTCTTTCGGAACTCAACTTGGAAAAACTCCCAACTAACTCGCTCTCTCGGCACCACCGAAACCAATGTATTCCACCAATAGTAGGCAGAATCACGCAGCAGAGATACGGCACACTTCAGGCACTCTTCGGGCGTACACGACAACTCATCAAACACACGGATTACATTATCGAGCCAAAACTCGGCCCGCTCGGCATCGTCATCAACTGTAGCCCGGAACTCTTCATCCCCATATTTTCTAATTTTATCAACCGGGGGTTTACTCGACCTCACAGGGCCGGCCTCAGGAGGAGCCACAGGGGTCAGAAGTGGGTTATTCGGGGGAGGAGGTTGTGGAACAGCCGGATTATTTCGTAGGAATTGAGCGAACCAATCACTCATCATTGCATATAAATTCTGCCTCATGTCATCATCTCGACGACTGGCATTCGGCTGAGAGTCGGTCGGCGCGGTCCCTTGCGCGGGAGCAGCCGCTACACTCTCAATATCTTCCGCTACGGCTCGATCGGGATCGGAATCCATTACTATACGAAAACACATTTCAAATGTCAGAAATCACCACACTATCGCATTTTCACAAAATGGCATGTATAGCTATACTCACACACGCTACGTTAGTCCGAGAATCGACTAAACCGTAGCTCTGATACCAATAAAAATGTAACACCCTACACCCCCGTCCGTCGCCAGAATAGGGTATTAAGGCATTACATAACTAGATACTTCCTACCGAGGTTCATAGATACAAAGCTAGACGTAAATTCATTGAGTTCTATACTTGAATACAACACTTATAGGTCGGTTCGGTCAAACATCCTATCTCATTTAAAATCGTTCTATAAGCGTGCTAGCAAATCTCTACCTTGTGGCTACTAACGATTTAGCTAAATCGAACAATTTAATATCCAAACATCATGTTAGAAAAGTCATTGCATATTGGGTACTAACTAAATTTCATGCCTCAACATCGAATCGTATGAGAATCATTTCAACACATATAATCAAACTCGAATGACTAAGCAAGCCATTTTCGCATGGCTAGAAATATTACAACTCAAAATGTGGTTTAAAACGACAAAAGGAGATTAGCCTATACATGCCATTGACCCAAAAATAACCATCAAAATGTACCAAAATAACAGCGATAGTGTAGGTGATTAAGGCTTCAATCCCCGAGTCCGTAGCTTCCAAAATGAGATCTATAAAACAGAGGAAACAAGGGAAACGGAATAAGCATTTCAATGCTTAGTAAGTTTTAAGCAATGACATTAAATAGATTATCAAATTATAGTATAATTAATCATATCTTTGTTTCCCTCCCCTTTTCGGGTATGTTACCCTTTTTCCAAACATAGACATTTACATCACATACGAGAATGGATAGCTTCCACTCATAATAAGTTCACATAACATATACATGTCACAAAAGTCACATAACATTTCACATAGGCCAATTGCACTTTGATCATATTAATAATCTCATTTCAAGTACACGTATGAAATCACATAATGACTTTAGTATTCGGTCCAAAATCCATCTTGTATATAAGTCAAGGGTACATACCTGAATAGTTTAACACTTTCAGCGCAATTCATTAGCGTTCGTTACCTTGAAGACCAGTAGTCTTAGGCTTTTCTCGTATCATCATCGAGATCTCTATCTCGGGTAATTTCTTTACATAGCCATCGGGTCTTTTCCCCGGATATAATCTCCGCATATAGCCTTCGGGTCTTAACCTGGACATCATCTCTGCATATAGCCTTCGGGTCTTAACCCGGACATAGTCTCCACATATAGTCAGCGGGAATTAACCCCGGATTCACATTACAAATTCTCATACACATATATATTCACATGTAGCCAAGTTTCACATAGCAAGATTTCATTTGCAATTCAATCAATTCATGTGCATACCAACATATAACATGCTTCTCGACTTTATATCATAATTATACACATAATTCAAACTTATACACATATATTCTTCTTTTCTAAACTATCGGCCCAATGATCAAACATACATAGGCAAAAGCATTTCAAAGCTCAATTTCAGCCCTTTTCTCTATGAGCCATTCGGCCATATAACAAACAAGAATAAGGCTTCTTTCTCAATGGAACATCGTTCAAATATCAGCATGTATATCATGGCATTTTAACTTAAATACCAAATTCGATTACTCAAAACTTACCTTGAACTTTCACGAGAAATTACGAGTTGGCTATTCGACCACTTTAGCCTTCCCTTTATCCGAGCTCGTCCCTCTATGCTCTTGAGCTAAATAAAACATTTAATTCTATTAATCCTTATTCAAGCATCTCAATGAATCATTTTCACTCATAGACAATTCATACATGCATATTCTTCTCATTGCAAACACTCATGCACATTGGAGCATTTCACATACATATCATAAATCACAGCAAGCTGATTTTCTGAGCAGCATTCAATAATTTACTCATAACTGGAGCTATGAAACTCCAAATGAAGTGCCGTTAATTTTATATGAAAATAGACTCATTTATCTTCCATCCATAAAATTTTCATAATTTTTGGTTTGGCCAATCAATACCAGAATTTTCTCAAAGTTTCCCTATTTCACTGTTTGAGTAAACTGACCACTCTATACTACGAACCAAATTTCTCCTTGTACAGAATTCCAAATATGGCCTCACCTATTCCATTCGAAACTAGACTCATTAAGGAGTCTAAGCATATAAATTTTATCTCATAACAATTTTTATACAATTTATAGTGATTTTCCAAAAACAGAGCAGGGGACTTCGAAGTCAATCCGACACTGTCTCACTCCATTCCAAAAATCTTTTTATCCGGAATTCCTTTGCTTGCAAGGTTTCTTTTATAAGAAACTAGACTCATTAAGCTTCAATTACACAATTTATTCAGCCTCTAATTCAACTCACACAATTTATGGTGATTTTTCCAAAACACGTTACTGCTGCTGTACCAAGCAGAATTTATACTAAATTCACTCTTTAGTGATCTTACCCACATAATTAAAACATAACATTACAAGGCATCATTTAAAGAAGTCATTGATTTTAACACAATGTACATATTTCATATTCATTTTAATCATTATACCACTCTTAAGACACCAATTATCAACACAAACATCAAAGATTTTATGCACATGGCCGAATAGGTCATTTCTTTAACCAAGAAGCTCCCACAAGCATAAATTGGTCAATTGGTTTAATTACCAATTCTAATGCATACTCACTAAGGCCATTCGGCCATATGTCCAGCATGGACTTTATTCAAATCCATTTCATACATAACACCTCCATATAACTTACCCTCTAAGCTCAAATTCGGCTAATACACATACATAGAATGTTACTTTTAAGCAAAAATTTCTAAATCATACATTAGTCTTGCATTTCACATAGTAGCAAATCGTCAACAATTTCATTTAACCACAACCATCCTAGTTTAACAATCTCAACTCATCTATCATCAATCTTAATACCAAAACATCAAAATACCTATCAAGAAACACAACATCCCAAAACCGAATGTTCCCTACCTTGGCCGAATGCCAACACCATCATAAGTTCAAAGAAATTTTCTCATGAATTAGGCTAAAAGCTTATCAATTCATCCTTAGTTTCTCTTATTACCAAATTCATCAAATTCAACAAGAATTTCATCACTATTATGGCCGAATAAGCATTTTCCAACCCAACCTAAAAATTCATGCATATACTCAACATGTACAAACGTATTGTTGCTCAATTCATCATCTAATAATCATGTAACTCAATTAAAACCATCAATTTTTAGTTCTTAAATACTAGCATCCAACTATCCACAAATTAGCAACTCATGAACATGACCGAATGCTCCCTTCTCAACCAAAACAAGATTTTCAACGTGGGCTAAGTTAGAATTCAAGTATTTTACTAAATTTTTTTACAAGAATTTGAAGAAATCACATGAAACATACCTTAAATTGGATGCTAGAGTAACCGAAAATCCTCTCCCCTTTTTCTTTTGGTGGAATCGGCAATGAAGAACAAAGGTAAGTGACTTTGTTCTTTTCACCATTCTTTATTATTATTTTATCAACTTTTATTATTTTATTTCATGAAACTAATTTTATTTAATATAAACAAATTTATTATTATCATTATTTACTAACATACAAAGCACAAAATGCCAAACAAAATCATCATTACCTTCCACTCACATAAAAAAGGTAAATTTGACATGGAACTCCCTCAATTTGCATGCATGCATTAACTAGTCATCACACATTTGTCTAGCATATTATCAAAGTTCACTACTAAGTCCCTTTTTGTAAAATTCAAATTTATAACTCTAAATTGACACACCAAACATGTCACACACGAATTAACACATATTTTAGGCATCTAAATAAATATTAAATTTATTTTATGCCTCGGTTTTGTGGTCCCGAAACCACATTCCGACTAGGGTCGTTTTAAGGCTGTCACAGGGTGTGTGCTCATGCAAGAAGGCAATGTAATAGCCTATGCCTCGAGGCAATTAAAGCTACACGAGAAAAATTACCCGACCCACGATTTGGAGTTGGCCGCCATCATGTTTGCATTGAAGATTTGGAGACACTATTCATATGGCGAGAGATGCCGAGTTTTCACAGACCATAAAAGTTTAAAGTATTTGATGATGCAAAAAGAGTTGAATCTACGACAATAGAGATGGCTAGAGTAATTAAAGGACTATGAGTTGGTGATTGACTACCACCTCGGGAGAGCAAATGTAGTTGTTGATGCGCTAAGTAGAAAATCATTGTTTGCCTTGAGGGCCATAAAAGCTCAGTTGATTATAAGTGATGATGGATCAATCCTAGCCGAGATGAGAGCCAGACCGATGTTTCTGCAAGAGATTGTTGAAGCTCAGAAAAATGACAAGGATTTACAAGCTAAGGTGGCTCAGTGCGAGAAGGCTAATGGTTCCAATTTTCAAGTTGGCGCCGATGGTTGTTTAATGTACCAAGATAGGATTTTTGTACCTAAGGATGATATTCAGAGGATTTTTTGAGAGGCGCATAGTAGTCATTTATCTATTCACCCGGGCAACGTAAAAATGTATAATGACTTGAAGAAAATGTACTAGCAGTTGGGAATGAAAAGAGATATTTCAGAGTTTGTCTCTAAGTGTCTAGTTTGTCAGCAAGTAAAAGCCAAACATCAAGTACCCTTGGGTTTACTTCAACCCATAATGGTTCCCGAGTGGAAATGGGACCAAGTTATCATGGACTTCGTGTCAGGGCTGCCTTTGTCGCCTAAGAAGAAAGATGCGGTATGGGTTGTAGTGGATAGACTAACAAAGTCGGATCACTTCATACCAATGTGTACTGATTTACCACTTGAGAAACTAGTTGAGTTGTACATTTCTGAGATAGTGAGGCTACACGGAGTGCCCTTGTCAGTTATTTTGGACAGAGATCTGAGGTTTACGTCACGATTTTGGAAGAAACTGTAAGAGGCTTTGGGAACTAAACTGAATTTTAGCACGAATTTCTATCTGAAGATTGATGGCAAATCTGAGAGGGTAATCCAGATACTGGAGGACATGTTGAGATGTTGTGTCCTCGAGTTCCAAGGCAATTGGGAGAAGTACTTGCCACTAGTTGAATTCACCTATAATAATAGTTATCAGTTGAGCTTGAAAATGGCGCCTTATGAGGCTTTGTATGGGTGCAAGTGTTGAACGCCCTTGTGTTGGTGATAAACCATCATTTATACATGTTTTTACCCCATGCTTAGCATAATTTTGGATGAATTATCCCTTGAATTGTGGAATTTGATGCTCCTAATCCTTTAATTTCATGTTTTATACTTAAGTGAGCATATGAGAATGAAAAGAACGAGAAACGGGCCAAAAACGGAGAAAATGGGCTAGAGTGAGAAATTAACACGACCTAGAGTTCCTCACACAGGTACACCACACGCCCGTGCCAAATTAGTAGGCTTGAACATGGCCTGGACTCGATTCACACGGACGGGCCACACGAGCGTGTCCCTATCGTGACTCGTTTTAATTTCACGCAGAAAAGGCTAATTAGAGGCTAAGAAAGGTATTCCGAAGTCTATATAAACACCCTAAGAGTAGACTTAAAAGGGGGGTAGCCTAACACACGAGTAGAAGGCAAGGAATTACTCAAGGAAAGCTGATTGATCCATCTCAAAAGCAAGGATCTATATCAAGACTGAAGATCTCCCTTCAATCCTTTCAGGAGTTTTGGGTTTTCTTTATGTTTTGTTGTTTTCTTTACTTTGAGATGTATTATTTTATAAACATGAACTAAATCCCCAAATACCTGAGGGGGATGAAACCTAAGACAGATCTTGTTATTGTTATCTGAATTATATGCTAAATATTCGATTTGTTCTTGATTGTGTTTTTAATTCTTGAGTTGATATTTCAGGTTACTAATTTAAGTCGAATGTGCTTATTTAGAGGAGCAAAAGTCCTTGTTTAAGAGTAGATCCAACGCAATTAAGTAGAGTTCTAGACATAGGACGACGAAAATCTGCCCGATTAGAGTCAAATCTAATAGGGGTCCATAGATCGAGTTAATGTAACAGTAGGGGTTTTCATTAGAAAGATATTTCAATTAAACAAACTAGGGTTAGTTGTTCTTATTCTCGACGGAGATATTCATAATTTAGGGATCTTTACGGATCAAGTCGAATGAAGAAATCGTCTAATTCAAAGTTAAATAAGAAGTGAAGTCTAGGTGGATTCTTCCTTAGTTATTACCTTTATCATTTAGTTTTCCCAAAGTAATTCCCCAATTTACTCTTTTTCGCATCCTTAGTTTAGTTTAGAGTTAATTAGTTTAAACAAAACCCTTCTTTATTTCTAGGCTAGATAATAGGAAGAAAGTTATTACTAGTACTTTCAGTTCCTTGGATTCGACATTCCAGTCTTGCCACTAACTATACTACTATTCGATAGGTGTGCTTGCCTTTCATCGTGATAATAGTTAGTTTCTAGGTACGATCATTATTATTACTTCATCAAAATCATGATCAAGTTTTTGGCGCCGTTGTCGGGGAACTAAGATATTAGGAACATTCGATTTCTATTACTTTAGCTATCTTTATTTTTTATTGCAATTTATTTTCTATTTTTATTTTAGGTTTTACTAAAATTTTCTTTTCGTTCTTCTCTGATAGGTGTCTCTACTTTATGACTAGAAGAAACCCATCAGGACCACTATTGTTTTATAGCGATTTAGAAGCCACAGGTTGCAGAAACCGAAGAGACATAAGGTGAAGCTCACAGTACCCAGAACAAGGACAAGAGGAAGAACCCGAATCTACTGAAGAGATGGAAGCAAATCAAAATAATCAGCTACCTCCTGTGGTAGCCGCAGATCCTGTGAATCAAAATCCTATTCCTCGTACTATGTATGATTATGCTAAGCCTAATTTAGCTAGTACTGAATCTAGTATTGTTAGGTCTGCTATTGTTGCAAATAATTTTGAACTGAAACCTAACACTATTCAAATGATCCAGCAGTTTGTTCAGTTTGATGGTTTGCAGGATGAGGATCCTAATGCACATTTAGCTAACTTTTTGGAATTCTGTGACACATTTAAAATCAATGGCATTTCTGATGACGCCATTCGCCTTCGGTTATATCCTTTTTCTTTGAGAAATAAAGCTAAACAGTGGTTGAACTCTCTACCACGAGGGTCTATCACTACTTGGGAACAAATGACCGAAAAGTTTTTAATTAAATATTTTTCGCCGGCTAAAACGGAAAAGTTGAGAAATGATATCTCTTCTTTTGTGCAGATGGATTTAGAGACACTCTACGACGCTCGGGAGAGATACAAGGATTTGTTGAGAAGGTGCCTTCACCATAGGTTACCTTTGTGGCTATAAGTGCAAACTTTCCACAAAGGTTTAAATTCCTCAACAAGACAGATGATTGATGCAGCTGCCGATGGAACCATCAATAACAAAACACTTGAGAAGGCTTATGAGTTTATAGAAGAAATGTCACTGAATAATTATCAGTGGCAAGTCATAAGGATAAAGCTACAAAAAGCCATCGGGGTTTTAATGTTGACACAGTCACAATGCTGTCAAATCAGGTAGAACTCTTAAATAAAAAGATTGACGGTTTAGTTGGTTCTACGCAGGTACATTCAGTGATGAGGTGCGATTCAAATGGAGAAGGAATGTACAGCACAGATTATTCATCTCACGATCCTAGCACAGAGAACGAACAAGCCAACTATACAGGTAACAACTCTAGATCTCAAAATAGCCTTTATAGTAACACTTATAGTGCAAGTTGGAGAAACCACCCCAATTTCTCATGGGGTGGTCAAGGAAATCAGAGACCACCACCCTCTCCAGGCTTCCAACAACTACCTTACCAGTAAGAGAAAAAGTCGAACCTTGAGGAGATGCTCACGAAATTTATCTGTGTCAGAAACCCATTTTGTAGAATACTGAGATGGCACTTAAAAATTAGCAAGCGTCAATTCAAGGGCTCGAAATTCAGATAGGTCAACTTGCCAAATTGATCTCTGAAAGACCACGAGGTGGTTTGCCGAGCAACACCTAGACTAACCCTAGGGAGCAACTTCACGCCATAAATATGATCGATGAATGAGGGTTAGTTAAAAACAAATCAGAACCAAGTCAGGAAGCTGTGGTAAGTAAAAGTAAGGGTGAGGTAAGTCACAAAGAACCAACTATTAAAGAGTATAAGCCTCGTGTCCCATACCCAAATGCGACAAGAAAAGACCGCACATATGAGCAATTTGGTAAATTCCTCAAACTTATAAAGAAATTACATATTAACTTACCGTTTATTGAACCATTTTCGCAGATGCCAAACGCGGTTAAATTTTTAAAAGAGCTCTACAAAAGAAAGTTGGATGAGTCATCGCATGTGGAGTTGAATGTAGTTTGCTTAGCCATTTTGCAAAACAAGTTACCCAGCAAATTAAAAGATCTAGGGAGTTTTACGATTCCTTGTCTAATTGGTAGCTTAGATGTTCAAAATTCCTTCGTTGATTTAGGGGCTAGTATTAATGTAATACCTTATAAACTGTTTAAACAACTAGGTCTTAGGAAACCAAAATAAACTAGGATGAGCATCCAATTGGCTAATAAAACCATTAGATTTCCTAGGGGTATAATTGAGGATGTGCTTGTTAAAATTGACAAATTTATATTCTCAATTGATTTTGTTGTTTTAGACATCGATGAGGATAGCGAAGTGCCATTAATCTTAGGTTGACCCTTTTTACCAACTGCTAGGACTATCATTGATGTAGGCACAGGCGAACTCACACTTCGCATAGGCGATGACACAATTACTCTGCAAGCTCGTAATTCTAATAGAATTTTTAATAATAAAAATGTTATTACGAGTTCTTATAACAAGAATAATCCCACTGTTCAACCTCCTTTACAGGATACTTTTAACGAAAGTACAATGGAGCCACATTCAAGTTCATGCTACAACAAGGGAGCAGTCGAGGAAGAGCGAATGTTACGAGTTGACGAACTAGCCGAGTGGTGAAACTATAGCAAGAAGGAAACAAAAAATGTCACGCCAAACCAAAGTAACACCATGATGACCCTAATGTAAAATAGAATCGATTTAAGGTAGGGGATAAGGTATTATTAGAGGAGGAGGATCCTCAAATTTCAAATTCAAAATCTCACACTGATGATACATCTCTCTTTACGGTAATGAAATCTTTCCCTATGGTACAGTCGAGATAACACATAAAGAATTCGACACCTTCAAGGTAAATTTTACTCGACCTAAACCTTATTTTGATAGTAAAACTGATAGCAGGAAAGAGGAGTTTCAACTCCTCAAACCACCGTGACTGTGCAAGCTTGGGACAAGTCGAGCTTAGACTCTAAACAAGCACTTCTCGGGAGGCAACTCGAGTGCTAACATAATTAATTTCTTTAACTTAAGTTTTTAACATCTAAATCCTAAACTGATTTCTTGAATGCAGGTTTTTCAGAGCCACACGGCTGGGCACACAAGCGTTCCTAAGGCCGTGGATACACCATAGGTGGAGACACAGTCGTGCGACACAGCCGTGTGAAAATAGGGCAAAATTTTTCCCAAGACACGGCTTTCGAAAAATTGCCATAGCCGTACGATGTGGCAGTGGCCAAACCTGTTAAATCAACACGGGCGTGTGACACGCCCGTGGCCTCAAGCCATGGTCAAGGCTGAGAAATTACCATGAGCGTGCGACATGCTCGTGCCTTAGGCTCATGGTCGAACCTATAAAATTAACACGGGTGTGTGACATAATACACGGGCGTGGGAGAAGTGAACAACGAAGAACACGGCCGTGCGACATAGCCGTGTGCCCCAACACACCCAAAGAACACGGGCGTCGGCCAAGTATCAGGGACACAAACCCTAAAATTTTAAATCACACGGGCTAAACGCAAAGCACACGGGCTTATGACACGCCCATGTGACCCTATTTCTTTATAAACCACCTCACTATTCACTCATCTTCCCCACTCAAGCCCTACCTCTCCTCTAGCCACCGCTCACACCAGCCGTCCCTTGTGCCACCATCGACCTTAGCTCAGACCACCATACCACAAAAAAACCTCCCCACCTCATTCATTCCTCTCTTTTTCCCCTATCCGCCACAAAAAATAGCCACATTATTCCCTTACCACCATACTATCCATCCACCAAATCACCTCTCTTCTTCCCCTCGCGCCACCACCCACACCGCCGACCACACCACTACCTCCGGCCACCATCACCTGCCCTATTGGTTTCCCTTTCTCCCTTTTCTTCTAACTATCATTTTTATTCTTTATTTTTAGTTTTATTTCTCTATTTATTCTCTTATTTTTCATTACTTATTCACCTCTCATATGTTTCTCATGATCTATTAACATAGATTACTTGTCATGACATTTTGCATTCTTTTTTTAATGCCATTTTTAGCTATCTCATAAAAAGTTGATTCTTAGTCATGATATTCTTATACAATTGCTGTCAAATACTTACCATAACAGCCATCATCTTTATTATTTTGTTAGTTCTATGCCTAAGATAATTCGAACACTCAGTTTACTTCTTGAAATTAACTCTTGCATTGAGTATTCAATTTAACATAGGAAATGAAGTTTGTTAGTCTTATTCATTACTTGGTTGATTAACTTATGAATATTGATAGTCTTTATCCATTTTTTACTCCTTTACGTTTTCAGGTACATTATGTCAACTTCACGTGGCAAGACCACTGCTGTCCCTACTTCCAAGTAGTGAAAGGGACCCGACGCTATCTCTTCTAGTGCCACCATGGAAATTCAGCACCCATTCCTTCAGTTCCCCCAAGGTTCCCAAGAGGAACTATTCCAGATCCTCAGGGAAAGGCTACTTAGAGTGGGGCGATGTATTGACTAGGCCACACTAGAGCAGGTCCAGCTAGCAGATGTGATTTGGGCCTTATTATCTACGGATCCATAGGACCAGTTCTTCGAGATTGTTGAGCCCACATACCTCGAGTTCACTTCAGAACTCTACTCCACCTTCCACCTACAGACAGTTATGTCCCAGTATGATGATCCCGGAACGGTCCAGTTCTGTCTCGATGGATTGGTACACCAACTAAGCGTACCTAAGTTCGGTGTCGCTTTAGGCCTATATACCGATAGATTCATGGAGGAAGAATACCTATCCGAGCTCCATCGTCACATCCACTACTCTCCATCAAAATGTTGGAGGGCCCTGGTTTCTGCTTCAGCCACCTACGATCCTAGTCGCTCCAAGGTGACAGCTTTCGCCCATCACTGAGGTACCTCCACGCCCTCCTCGCACATACATTGATGGGCAGACGAGAGAGCACCGACGTCGTCAACACCCACGATGCCTATTTTTGTGGAATATGGCGCATGGCCACGTATTCGACCATGTCTATTTCATCGCCCTCGCCATTCAACATCAAGCAGAGCCGTATCGTAATGGGGTAATTTCCATAGGGCCATATGTGACTCGACTAGCTCGCCACTTTAGTCTCCTCAACACCGCGGCACAATCATCCTCTCTCACTCTTATCGGCCAGATGTCCTCACAGGAAATCCAAAGCATGCTACACATGAGGATGATCGAGCGCCAATATAGGACCAATCCTCCTCAGTACCATCTAGCTCGATCTACCGGACAGGAGGACCCAGAGGACATTACTGATTATGTCCCTCCATCTCACGAGGAGCCACCGTGTCAGCCACCGCCCATTCACTATCCAGTTCATGCGGCTGCTTCACACTCTAACATATCTGAGCGCCTTACACAATTCGAGCAACAGTATTTTCAGCGCCTCGATCACATTGATGCTACTCTTTATCAGATTTGTCAGCATCTCTACATCTCACCACCGCCCCCACCTCACGAACCATCTGAGGATTAGGACTTTCAAGTCCACTTATCTTTTTCTTTATTTTCCTTTTTATTTTGTTATTTCTTTTTATTTCTATTTTTACTTTTCTTTTTAGGTTTATTTAGTTTTATCCTTTTATTTATTGAAATTTCAGTATTATAAAAATTTAGCATAATTTATTTTGAACAGTTTATATCAGCTATTTCTTAACAGGTAACCATGCAAATCTATATTCCCTAAAGTCTTAGTAATGATATCGCAGTTACACAGAGCCTTAAAGCTCAATAGTATTCCACCAAATCCAACTCTAATGGGAAAACTACTCCACGACTGCCATGTCCTGCTCAACCACGGCCATAGCCACCAAGCTTTTGACACAGCAATTGTGGATAGACAATCTCTACAAACTCGGAATGCCTCCTCCAACCTCACTTTTGCCCTAATCTCATAATCAAATTTCCACACTTCCAACTCAAGGATACCATCCAATTTTCAGGGAGTGTCACTTCTCTCCTTATCTTATGATTTTATGCTTATATTTTAAATATATCTACCCTTGTACATTGAGGGCAATGTACATCTTAAATGTGGGGGGACTCACTTTCACTTTTTGCATTATTCTCAAATCCCTGAATTTTGTCTTATCTTTCAAGTCACTTTCTCATATCACTATTAGAATGAATTTTGATTGATTTATGATTTTTATTGTTATGTTTAGGATCAAGACATAGGTATTTATGCTTTGATTATTCAAACTTTAAGACATTAGAGAATCAAGCATGATATGTTGAAATTTTTGAGAATTTAAATTTTTTTCTAAGTTATTTCCCCAAATTTAGGTATTATCTTGAAATTTGAAATACATATGATCGACATCAAAAGCCATAATTCTAGTGAGATTTTTTAGCCTTTTGAGCATACATCCTTTCATGCTCACTTTTAGTGTTACTTTGAGTGAGTCCATTTTGATTTGTTGTTCTAGAACTTGCTTCGATTATGCATGTCAAGACCACACCATTGATTTGATATGTCAAGATGATAAAGGCATTTAGGTTTAACCCACTTGCTCCATAAAAGCCTACCCTCATAATTAACCATTAGTGAAACCTCTTGGGCCTAACAAACCATTTATTGATTTACCCTTAATATTAACCCATAAACCTATTTTTGATTATTTGAGAATTTCCCTCACTCTAATTTGATCCCATTTTTGTCGAGATTTGAGTTAAATGATTATCTAGCTATGTTCTTCCCTTTATTAGTAAAGTTTAAATATTCGATTTGTTCTTAAAAAAATCAATTGTAATTTAAATGTTTAGCATATCATGTAATTATGTACTATAGATCTTAAACAATGTTATTCATGAGGAAAAAGCTTAAATTTAGGAATATATTTCAGTGATAGAGATTTTTCTAGTTAGATGATTTTTCAGTTCAATCTCGATTCTAACCCTCTTTTTCAGCTTGTGACCACACCTCTAACCAAAGCCCCATTACAACCCTCTAAAGACCTTTTGATCAACGTATCATCTCAATCTATGGTGATGGAGATTTGATTTTCAGGCAAGCTTATGGTACTAACTTTTCATGTTGACTAATGATGCTTAATTTCTGAACCCTAAACACTTCGAGTAAATAGAGTGAATCTTTAGTGAGGATGTCAACTCTTGTTGATTTTAAATTCGAGGTAATTATTTAGAAGAGGGGAGAAAACCTATGTTTTGTGATAAAATTCTCAACTTAGATTGTTTGAGACTTTAATTTTCTTTTAATTGAATTCTCAATGTATGAGTACTCATGGATTGATTCGAAACATTATTGAAAAGATTAATAAGTAGAGAAGAATGATTTTTAATTATGAGTTGACGATTTTGCTTAAGGATAAGCAAAGGATTAAGTGTGGGGGTATTTGATAAACCATAATTTATACATGTTTTTACCCCGTGCTTAGCATAATTTTGGATGAATTATCCCTTCAATTGTGTAATTTTATGCTCCTAATCCTTTAATTTTATGTTTTATACTTAGGTGAGCATAGGAGAATGAAAAGAATGAGAAACGAGCAAAAAATAGAGAAAATGGGCCAAAGTGAGAAATCAACACGGCCTGGAGTTCCTCACATGGGTACACCACACTCCCATGCCAAATTAGCAGGCTTGAACATGGCCTGGACCCGATTCACACGGGTGTGTCCTATGGTGACTCGTTTTAATTTCACGCGAAAAAGGCTACTTAGAGGCTAAGAAACGTATTCCGAAGTCTATATAAACACCCTAGGAGTAGACTTAAAAGGGGGCAGCCTGACATACAGAGTAGAAGGCAAGGAATTACTCAAGGAAATCCAATTGATCTATCTCAGAAGCAAGGATCTATATCAAGACTGAAGATCTCCCTTCAATCCTTTCAGGAGTTTTAGGTTTTCATTATGTTTTGTTGTTTTCTTTACTTTGAGATGTATTCTTTTATAAACATGAACTAAATCCCCAAATACCTGAGGGGGATGAAACCTAAGACAATCTTGTTATTGTTATCTAAATTAAATGATAAATATTCGATTTGTTCTTAATTGTGTTTTTGATTCTTGAGTTGATATTTTAGGTTATTAATTTAAGTCGAATGTGCTTATTCAAAGGAGCAAAAGTGTGACAGCCCTATTTTGACCCTAGTCGGGAAGTGGTTTCGGGACCACTAAACCGAGTCACTAAAATAATTGAATAAGATATTTTGTGTCAAAAACATGTGCTCGTGCATGTGTGAATTTTTCTATGCCTTGATTTTTGCCAATTGAATATGTTTCTAATTAAAAAGGACTTATGTGAGAAGATAGGAAAATATGTGTGGCTAAATTCAAGGGAGAAATGATAGAATATTGTAAAATAAGTGGATGTGCATGTCAAATTACCCACTTTAACTTTAGTGGCCGGCCATACCAATGATTTAGTTAATAACTTTATATTTTATATTGATAAATAAGACTTGGTGGAGTATATTAAATTATAGTTTAAATAAATAATAAGGAAATGTGGTGAAAAGAACAAGAAAGACAACTTGTTCTTCAAATTACCGAAATTGAGTTGGAAAAAGAGAGGAGAAAAAGGGCTAAGGCATTCGGCTATATCTCTAGCTTGAATCAAGGTATGTTCATTTTAGTTTTTGGTAAATTGTTTATGAAATTTTGTTGGTCACTAAGCCCTTAACATGGCCCATACGTTGGATTTCTTTGGATATGAGAGGGTTGATGCTTTCGGCAATTAGGGGGAAAATTTTAAAATGTTGATAAGGTTGAAGTTTGATGTTATAAATGGTTGGATGAGTGTTTAATTTGTTAAATGATGCTTATATGCATGTGTTTTTAAGTTATAAGTTTAAATGATGGGAAAGGGTGCTTTATGCGATTCAAATGGTTGAGGGGAGTCCCGGCTAAGGCTCTTTTCGTAAAAAAATCTTGTTAAATGTTTATATGTTAATTGAATGGCTAGGAAATGAGTTGTAGCCTAGTGATTTTATGTTAAAATTTAATTTTGGGACCTATGTGACTTTTGGTTATGAGCTTGTGTGTGTTCTAATTTGGGGTATTTGATATTTCGTTTATAAATTTGTGATGTGGTTAAAGTTTAAATGAACCGATGGTTGTAGTAGAGTAGAAGACTATTCGGCTAAGAAGGGTTATGAATAAAAGAACCTATGTGTTAATAAGTGGTAGTTATCAAGGGTGATCGTATGTGCATTTTGCATAAATATATTTATGTATAAGCGGCCTTGGTACAAATGTATCAATTTGGTGGAAATTTAGATGTTAAAACATTTGTACCAATATATATGTATTTTGCCGAATGTGGTTGTAGGAAGAATTTAAGTTGAATTTATGTGATATGTTTTCATTAAGGGGTTTCAGTCCAATAAGTGTTGTTAAGGCCAAATCATGTCTTAGTGAAAGGGATGAGAAATTTTCGTGACTTGAAATAGTACTAAACATGACAAAAATTTGGTAATAATGGCATATATATATATATATATATATCATTTTTACGCGTGTGTGAATTGTTAACCTTAAGGAACACACGGCTATGAGCCTTTATAATGGGATTTTGATGAGGGAAATTTTGTACACCCAGCTCAAAAGCATCGAGGGACAACTTCCGATAAAGGGAAAGCCAAAGTGACAGAATAGCCGACCCGTAATCATTCAGAAAGTTACAAGGTAAGTTCTTGAGTAATAAATCTTGGTTCATGACATGACAAATTCATAGTATGTATGCATATTATATAAATTTAGACTTATGGATTATGCTTGAACAATGTTGTGGAAAAGAATATTTGTGGAATTGTGGAAAGCCGAATGTTATATTGAGTTTGGTTATCATTTGAAATGAAATGTGCCTTTTTGTTTATGACTAGTGAATCGATTGTCGTATGTGGGTAAATATGTCATGATTGTACTCGAGTAATGAGAATAATATTCAAATGTGATATGATCTGAGCTTAGTCTCAAGGGCTTTCAAGTCAGTGATAAAATCGGACTTAGTTCCGAAGGGCTTCGAGCCAGAGTTAAATATGAGCTTAGTCTCGAAGGGCTTCTGAGCCAGAGTTAAATCCGGACTTTGTTCCGAAAGGCTTGGAGCCAGAGTTAAACCCAGACTTAGTTTTGAAAGGTATCTGTGCCAATGTTACATAAGAGTTGGAATTTCATAAGCATTCGAGGGTGAAATTTCTAAATAAATGTTAAAATAATCCGAACAAGGTATCTACATGCCGTACGTTATCCAGGTATGTAACTTATCCTTGTTCGAGAATATGACTTCATTTAGATTGTGATTTTGATATCTGATGAGGATGCTTTGGCTATTATTGAAAATACCTTGGAAACTTATGTCCTGATCTTGATGTAGGAGTTCTGATTATAAGAGTTTAACCATATGTGTATGAGATGTATGTGTATATTTATTAGCATAACATGAACATTTGAAATGAACATATTCGGCCATGGGTTGATTTTAGTTTAATACATTGATATAAAGACATGATAAAATGTCATGAAAGAAAGGAGGAGTACTTAGTTATATTTCTATTTGGACAAGGGAAGTGATTGATAAGCCTAAACATCACTATGCTATTCTTTTATTGAATTCGTTACTCACAACTTACTAAGTATTAGCATGCTTACACGGTTTTGTCGTAAATACTCCGTCTTACAGATTCGGTACGGTAGCTACGGACTCGGGGATCTTAAAGTCAAAGTCATCTACACTATCCAACCTCAAAGTGGTATTTTAGTCGTACACCTTTATAATGGCATGTATAGGATAGACTTTTGATTTTGAGAAAAATGTCACTTCGACGTTGTAAATATGTTAAGCCATGCGAAAATGGCTTTCCAAGATGTTTTATATCTTTATATGATTTTAAGACTGAGTATGGTTATTAATGTCTGTAGTGGTGTGTAATTTGAGAGTTGTTATTTTGAAAAATATGCTTGGCATGGATGGGATTTAGATAAAATAAATGCTGAAATTTTGGGAATATAATGTTACCATTTGGTATGTATATATATGAGTAGAACCGATTTGAGTCCTAACTTGTATAGGTAGCCATTATTCATGAAAGTAGGTGTTATTCAATTGATAAAAATTGTGGTACATTGATTATGTTTGATTGAAAAAGCATCGTGTGGTGTACTTTGATTAAGTATGGCCATTCGGCCAAAATAAATTTCTAAATGTATGTGTGGCATTGAAAAATGAATATAGGTGAGTGTGTTGCTTCGCGATTTGGTGTGTTTACATGGCTTGTTTAATCGGCCTAGTTGATAAGTGGTTGAAATTAGCTAAACAATCATATTTTACCATATGTTTAGTAACAGTCATAACATTGGTAAAGAGTGCCTAAAAGAGAAATGGTTGTGCATGATCATTGAATCGATTCGTGAGTGTCGATATTAGGTGGAATTGATAATACATGTATGGTTTTGTTTTTTTTTTTATGTTTGTATAACATAAACTGGGATACCTGATATTCTTTAAGCTGCCATCCATAAGTATTTGATAACATGTTTTGTACGAGTGAAGTGGAGTCACTTAAATGAATGTCAGGTAATGCCTCTCAAACCCTCGGCGATGGGTACGGGTCTAGAGGTGTTACAAAAAGTCTCTATTTAAGAGTAGATACAACGCAATTAAGTGGAGTTGATCGTAATCCTAGACATAGGACGACGAAAATCTACCCGATTAGAGTCAAATCTAATAGGGGGATCCGTAGATCGAGTTACTGCAACACTAGGGGTTTTAATTAGAAAGAGATTTCAATTAATCAACCTAGGGTTAGTTGTTCTTATTCTCAACAGAGATATTAACATAATTTAGGGATCTTTATGGATCAAGTCGAATGAAGAAATTGTCTAATTTAGAGTTAAATAACAAGTGAAGTCTAGGTGGATTCTTCCTTAGGTATTGCCTTTATCATTCAGTTTTCCCAAAGTAATTCCCCAATTTACTCTTTATCGCGTCCTTAGTTTAGTTTAGAGTTAATTAGTTTAAACAAAATCCTTCTTTATTTCTAAGCTAGATAATAGGAAGAAAGTTATTACTAGTACTTTTAGTTCCTTGGATTCGACATTCCGGTCTTGCCACTAACTATACTACTATTCGATATGTGCGCTTGCCTTCATCGTGATAATAGTTAGTTTCTAGGTACGATCATTATTATTACTTCATAAAAATCATGATCAATTGGTCAGAACTTAAAGAGAATTAAATACACGGGTTGACTTAATCAAAGAGACCGAAGAGAAGGTTAAGGCGATTCGTGATTGCTTGAAAACTACCTCGAACAGACAAAAATCCTACGCAAATTTGAAACGGAAAGAGATTAAGTATCAAGTCAGGGATAAAGTATTTTTGAATGTGTCTTTGTGCAAGAAAGTCCTCAGATTCAGTAGGAAAGGCAAGTTGAGTCCACGGTTTATTGGACCTTATGAGGTGACTAAGAGAATTGGACCTGTAGCATACCAATTAGCATTGCCTCAGGAGTTAGAGAAAATTCATGATGTATTTCATGTATCTATGTTACGCCACTATCGCTTCGACCTTTCACACGTGATATCATCGGCAGAGATTGAAATAAGCCCATATATGACCTACAGTAAATAACCGATTAAGATTTTGGATCAAGAGGTCAACCGATTGAGGAATAAAAGTGTGGCACTTGTGAAAGTATTATGGAATCAACATGGAGTCGAAGAGGCCACGTGGGAAACCGAGGAGTCTATGAGAGACCAATACCTGAACTTATTTACTAGTAAGATTTTAGAGGACGAAAATCCCTAAGGGGGACAATTATAACAGGCCGATTTAGGGGCTAGTCAGAACAGTGGTTTTGGGACAACTAATCTAAGGTTGGAGGAAATTATTTTTAATATTTTATTATGGGTTATAGCATGTTTTTAAGAGTGCATGAAAATTTTGGTAAATTAATTTTATCGATTTTTTACTCAATTTTGAAAAATGACTAAATCGCATAGTAGCCAAAAGTTTTGTTTTATTAGTCAAATGTGTTAAATAGCTTGAGAACCAAATATGGGGTGTTTAAAGGGCAATTAGGCCTTTAGCAAAGGCATGGTCGGCCATAGGAGACAATAGGCTAGGAAAAGTCAAATTTTAGGTGGCACTAGGTGATTAAATTGGTTAGAATTGAATAAAAAATAAAAAAGGTTTCCTCTTCTTACTTTCTTCCTTCTCCCACCGAAAAGCACCATGAAAATAGCCATTTGAAGCTTCAAAAATTTTAGCCACCCATCTCTCTTGCAAGTAAGTGATTTTAAAGTCTTTTCTTAATAATTTTTATACTTTTGGGACCCTTATAACATGAGCTATCAAATGGGGGATCATTTTGCAAAATGGTGGAAAGTTTAGGGTTTTACCATAAAAGTGTTTGTGTTGTTGGCTGAAATTTTATGGAAGAAAATGAATCATAGTTGTTAAATAAACAACTATTGTGAAAGAGTTTGTATGAAAACACTTAGATTGGACTTAGTTGTTGAAGTTGTAAAATAAAGAGTAATTGTGTGAAATAATGGAAATTTTGAGTTGCCATAAGAGTGAAAAGAGTTCGGTTAGGCTTGGTGAATAAGGAAATTCGATAGAAATCAATTTCCGAGCCTAGAGGTGAAATGGTCATTTTGCAAAAGCTAAGGGCAAAATGGTTATTTTGCCAAATTATGATGCTTGAGTTGTTTAGATTGAAATAGTGATTAAATTAGTTAATTTTTATTGTTATAGATTAAGAAGTATAAGACTCGAACCTTGACCGAGGGAAAATCAAGCTTGTAGATTGATTCGAACTAGTCGTCTATATTTTATATATCGAGGTAAGTTGTAGGTAGATAATACAACATTACTAAGTTTTATGCATGAAATCATTGTTTTGTCATAAGATAATGCATTTTGAAATGAGCTATGTATGAGAATATTCATTGAGCAAGAATTGTTAAATAATGATTTTTTTAGTAATGAATTGGTGAGAAACTATGCGATAGAACCCAATTGAACATTAAGAATAGACTGGATATCCACGCCATGATACTAGATTCGATACGAGAGCTCGTGTAAGACCATGTCTGGGATATGGCATCAACCTCATTACGTGTTAATGTAAGACCATGTCTGGGACATTGTATCGACACGAAAATGTGGTAGCCAGTGTAAGACCATGTCTGGGACATGGCATCGGCGTTGATACGAGTGCTATTGTAAGACCATGTCTGGGACATGGCATTAACCTCGTCAGGCAAGCTAGTGTAAGACCATGTCTACATGGCATCAGCTTGGAGGTGTGTTAGAGTAAGACCATGTCTGGGACATGGCGTCGACGCGGGTAGAGGAGAGCTAGTGTTAGACCATGTCTAGAACATGGCGTCGACTTGATATGTGAGCTAGTGTAAGACCATGTTTGGGACATGGCATCAGCTTGGAGGTGTGTCAGTGCAAGACCATTTTTGGGACATGGCATCAGTGCGGGTAGAGGACAGCTACTGTAAGACCATGTCTGAGACATGGCATCAACTTGATATGTGAGCTAGTGTAAGACCATGTCTGGGACATGGCATCGGCTTGATTCCCTACGTTGGAGGCTAATTGAATATCCTTTCGTATTCTAAATAGTTTAACGGGGAAATTTAAAGCTAATGTTAAGTTGAGAGATATTGTGATGATTTTTGCGAGTGCTGCAGGTACTTTCGTGTAATGTATGAAATGTGAGCTCGCTAGTATGTGTATGATTAGTAAAGGATGAAGACGAGTAAGTTAAGTTTGTGGCTATTTCTTGTATCATGCACAAATTGTGATATATTGAAAATATGCTATGACATAGTAAATTCTTGTTATTTATTTACTTATAACTTACTAAGCTTTATGTTTACCCCATCTCCTTTCTGTTTTCTTATAGTGCCGCCTAGTTAGCTCATGGATCAAAGTATGTTGGAGGCTTCATTCACACTATCATTCAAAGAACTCAGTATATTTAGTTTTAGCATTTTGAGAATATGGCATGTATACGATTTTATTCTTTTGTTAAGTGTCATATTATTTTTTTCAAGCCAAATGTGTTGGCTTGAATTTGAAATACTTCATTTTGTATAAAGCAAAAGATATTAGCTAATATTTGACAATGGTTCTTAAATGCAAATGTTGTTGTTTTTAATAAAAGTGCAAGTTGTTTGGATGAACAAGAATGTTAGGATGGTTGTATAGACGTTTGGTTGGATTGAATTTGTTTAGTTGTGTGAATGCCAAATTATCGCCATTGGCTGAGTTCTAGAGTCTTGGTATACTTGGATATATGCTAGACTTTGTTTCAGGGTGGCAAAAAGGCTTGGTAGATAGCCTTATTTTGTCCACACGGGTAGACACACGGGTGTGTGCCTAGACCGTGTGTGACACATGGTCAGCCCCACGGGCGTGTGGTTAGGCCGTGTGTCCCCTGCACCTTGAATTGGTAGAAATAAATGCCCAGTAGTAAACACATGGGCATGAGACACGGCCGTGTATCTCAACCGTGTGAAGGACATGGCCTAGCACACGGGCGTGTGCCACAACCGTGTGATTGTTGACGTCAGAAACAGAATGTCAAGGTTTTTGCACACAGGCTACGACACGGGTGTGTCATGGCCGTGTGAGGGACATGGGCTAAGCACACAGGCGTGTGCCAGACCGTGTGAAAACCCCTGTAGGTTCAATGTTAGAAAAGATGAGGCGCATGGGCGTGTCCCTAGGTACTTAAGTCGTGTGAACCACACGGGCCATCAGCACGGCCACGTCTAGAGGCCACACGGGCGTGTTGCCCTTCCACACAGGCATGTTCCCTATTTTTAGTAGTTTTTGATGAAATTTTCTTAAGTACCCGAAATGGTCCCCGATTGTTTCTAAACTACGTTTTAGGCCTTGTAGGCCCATATGAAGCTCCGTAGGATAATGTTTGAAAAAGTTCTAAATTGGGACGCATTTTGTTTGCTCAAGTTTGAATGTTTGCAAGTGTTTAGTAAGGTAATACCTCAAGCCCTGTCCCGGCGTCAGAGACGGTTAAGGGGTGTTACACTTATACATTTAATTCTTTGCACATCAAACACTTTAGCACAAGCAAACAAATTCATAATTTAAGCATATAAATCAATTATAATAACAATAGCTTATAACTCATAATAAACACATTAAAGATTTTAATTAAGTTCACAAGAGTGATAAAGTTTACAAAGTCTTGTATTTTAGTCTTCTGTATCTATATCCCATACCATACTACCTATGTACATGTGAAACTAAACCAAAATTTAGTATCATACTCTTTTCCAAGCTTGGAGATGTGATGAGATGAGTCAACCATGATCACAGCCCTAGCCCGTTGGATCTATCTTCTACCTACGTGTTAAAATAAACGCGTTAAACCGATGAAGGCTTAGTAAGTACAACAATAATTTAAACTTTTAAAATATCCAATACTAACGATTATTGTATAGTAAATATTGTTACACTTCAAATTTTACCCAATGACACTAATAAGTGAGTCTTTTTCATTTCAAAATACTTACCTTGTCACATTAACCTTTCTTTTTAATCACATTTCATTTTGCAACTCATTGTAGACCAAATAGAACATTTAGGATATACAAAACAGATGCATAATCACACCAAGATGCATTATCAGAACAGAACATCACCGTAGTGCTTATCGTATCAAAACAAAACTGGAGTGCTTAACAAAACAAAACTGGAGTGCTTAATAGAACAAAACAACACCATAGTGCTTAACAGAACAAAGGGCACACTAATCCTCCTTAATGACATGCCATATATATCAGAATAATGTCGGAGTGCTTAACAGAACAGAACAACACCGTAGTGCTTAACAGAACAGGGGGCATGCTAATTCTCCTTAACGACATGCCATATATATCCTAATAGTTCTTATCTCATGTACATAGACTTTAACTTTGTTAAACCATAACATTTACTTAGTTATAGGATACAATACAACTCTTCATTTTTTTTACAATTTAATCCTTATAATCAAAGAAACAATTTAATTTGTAATTTTACTACAAATTCAATGTTCCAAACATCAAAAAATTTCATGACATTTTTTGCCTACTTCACAATTTAGTCCCTTTTCTACTATCTCCACAACTTACTTCAATTTCACAGCATAAATTAAAATTTGAATCATTCTCTTGAATTTTCATTAATAATCTCTTCATCTAACATTAATATATTGATAATTAAACTATCTAATTAACATAATTTATAATTAAGTCTAAATTAAACAAAGTAAAATTCTTGAAGCACTTACAACAAAAGCTTGGATGGTATGTTTTTCCTTCTTCTGACTACTTGACTACTTTTCATTTGTCTTCAATTGGATCCTCACATTTCTTCTCTTTTCTTGTTCTCAAGAAATCAATTTATATTCTTAGTTTCTCCCTATTCTAAGATCACTATTGATGCTTCTTCTCATGAAATCAAGGTAACAACTAGTCTTCTCTATTGAATTTACTAAGGAAACATCAAAGAAATTCAAGGAATTGAGATTGGAAGGGTTTAAAACTGGTAGAATGACCTATTTAGAATAAAAGAAAAAGTTTAGATGGTGGCTATTAGGGGTTGACATTTTGGCTTTCTTATGGAAAATGAATACTTTTCATCATTTCTACTCTTTTCTACGTAATTCTTTAAAAATATCTTTTAATTTAATAATTTTGCAAATTAGTCCACCAATCCCATTTCAACACAATTTCATCCTTAATCATTAAGTTTTTCATAACTATCTAATTTAAGTAATTACTATTTAACCCTTTAACTTTCTCTACAATATCATGCATGATTCATGCTTTATTTTCGTAAAATTTCACTTATAATTCTTCTTCCTTTTTTTCCAATTCTATGTTTTCTTTTCTAATATTTAATTTTTTACTTTTACCATAACACTTTCTATTCTTCTACAATCTAGTCAATATCTCATATTAGTTTTCCTCATCTAAAAAGCATTTGCTAATTTCTTATCCGCTCTAACTACTTTTTATATTAGCACTCAAAATTTCCTATTTAGTTTATTTCTAAAATTCTCTAATATTCCTAACTTGGCATGGCACTATACCCAGCTCTGAGGCATAATGCAGATGTTACACGGAGAACCATTTGTCCATGTTTATCCTAATTTTGGTTTTTAGATAATTATGAATAAATTATAGAAAACATTAATAAATAAATAAAATTATTTAAAATGACTAAAATAAAATTATTAAAAGAACTTGGACAAACATTAGTCTATGTTCATTCAGGACATGAACTGAGACAAAAGCTTGACTAGATCATTTGCCCATAGACAACAAATTGTCTAAGTTCATCCTAACAGTGGGTTTTTAAATAATTATGAAAAAAACTTATAAATAAATAAAATTATTAAGAATGATAAGAAATTATAAAAAATAAAGAATTATTTAAAAATTTTTAAAAGCCACATGGAAAATGCAACTAAATAAATGAGGTTTTAAAAGTATTTGAACATGAACAACATTTGTTTGGTTTAGGTGATTTTTTAAATAATTATTTTTATGCTTCATAATGGACGTTTGGCACATGTCATGTTCATCAGTTCATGTTTATTCCAAGGGACCAAAAGCATTTCAAGTGTTTGCTATCTTTGTTTGCGGTACATACTTATCCCTAGCGCATTCAAGAAAATGACAAAGAGAAATCAAAACTGCCTTGAAATTGTCTTTCAGTTTTAGACTGAAATTAGACCTATGTAAAGTCAGGACATGAACTGTTGATGTTTCTTTTGGTGGGTTTGTGTTGGAACAAAAAGGGGATTACCTATGATGGTAATCAGTTTGTGATAACAAGAAGGCTATTACCGATGTTGAGACAAGGATGATTACCGATGTTGGTAACCCAAGATGATTACAGATGGTGGTGAGCAAAGGTGATTATCGATGCTGGAAACTAAAGGTAATTACCTATGTTGGTAATTGGCTTGTAACACAATCGAAACAGCAACAACAAACAGAAAGCTCAAGAAACAAAAGCAAAACCGAGAGAGAGAGAGGAAAGAACTTGAGCACTAATCGGATGATAAAACAGCAACTTTCATACTCTTTTGATTAAACAAAAGAAAATTTAAAGAGATACAAATTACAAGTTTCAAAGGTCAAAAGACCATAGCATAATAATTTACCTATGCCTACTAATAAGACCCTTGAGCTAGCTGCCATTGCTAGCTATTACATCAAAATCAAATCAAATTAAAAACAAGTCCTTTTAGCTATAAGAACAAATTACAACAAAACTAAATTAAGTTACATGGAAACAAAATAAGTTAGCTGCTGGTTCCTTTGTTGCAATGCAGGCCAAATCTCAACACTCCTCCTTGGACTGTATGCAACAAACACCAATAGACTCCCTTAAAGCTTCAAATCGTGCTGTCCCAAGTGGCTTTGTCAAAATGTCAGCTAACTGGTCCTTTGAACAGCAATGCACTAAGCTAACTTCTCCTGATTGCTCGACTTCTCGAACAAAATGGAATTTGATCTTGAAATGCTTGGTCTTTCCATGAAAGACTGGATTCTTGGCTATTGCAACTGCTGACTGGTTGTCAACCAAGATCTCAGTAGCTTCAAGTTGCTTCTCGTTCAAATCACTTAGCAACTTTCGAAGCCAAATAGCTTGATTTACTGCTGCTGCTGCAATGTACTCTGCCTCAGCTGTGGATTGAGCAACAGTCTGTTGCTTCTTCGAACTCCAACAGAACACACTCGAGCCAAGGGTGAAAAAGTACCCCGATGTGCTCCTCATATCATCAATGCAGCCAGCCCAATCGCTATCTGAGTAACCAACCAGCTTCAGCTCATCTTCTTTCTTAAATAATACACCAAGCTTCAAAGTTCCCTTAATGTATCTCAACACCCTCTTAGCAGCCTTAAAATGTACCACATTCGAGCAATGCATGAATCTTGCTAACAAACTGACCGCATGCATCAAGTCAGGTCTAGTTGCAGTCAAATAGAGCAAACACCCAACTAAGCTCCTATACTCCTTTTCATCGACCTTTTCATAATCACCAATGCTTGACAGCTTCTCATTTTGAGCCATTGGTGTACTCACAGGCTTGCAATTTTGCATGCTGAACTTATTTGGAATCTTCAAGGCAAATGCTTGCTGACTGATGAAGATCCCTCGTTCTGACTGATTTACTTCCATACCAAGAAAGTAAGTCATGGTTCCCAAGTCAGTCATATCGAACATTTCTTGCATCTGAGTTTTAAACTCATGAACCAGATCATCTTTGCTTCCTGTTACCAGCAAATCATCAACATAAATCGAGACAATTAGCAATGTCTCCTCCTTTGATTTCTTCACAAAGAGTGTAGGCTCACTCAAGCTCTTCTCAAACCCGAGCCTCGACAGGTAACTATCCACTCTGTCATACCAGGCTCTAGGTGCCTACTTCAGCCCATACAAGGCTTTCTTAAGCCTATACACCTTGTTTTCTTAACCCTGAACCTTGTAGCCATCAGGTTGCTCAACATAAATCTCTTCCTTGAGAAAGCCATTCAAGAAGGCTGACTTAACATCCAATTGATGGATCCTCCATTGCTTTTGTGCAGCCAAAGAAAACAGTAGCTTGATGGTGTCCAATCGTGCAACTGGAGCAAAAGTCTCTTCAAAATCAACTCCATATTGCTGGCTATATCCCTTGACCACCAGCCTAGCCTTATGCTTGTTCAATGACCCATCAGCATTAAACTTAGCTCTAAAGACCCATCGAACACCAATAACCTTCTTCTTTTCTGGCCTCTCAACTAAATCCCAAGTCTGATTCTTTTGAATCATGTCCAATTCTGTCTCCATAGCCCTCTTCCAATTCATGTCCCTAGCAGCTTCTTCATAACTTGAGGGCTCAACAATAGCCACATTGCATCTCTGATAGACTTCAGCAATAGGCCTAGTACCTCTCACAGGAGGGTCATCAACATTGTCACTGCTAGGCTCACCTTCAGCTAGTTCCAAATTGCCTTCAGCTGAATCTTCATCAAATTGACTTGCATTCGAACCATTCCAGTCCCAAGTCCTCTCTTCATCAAATCGGATGTCTCTACTTACCAAAATTTTCTTTGTTGAAGGATCATAGACCCTATAGCCTTTCTTATCACTGCTATAGCCCACAAATATGCAAGGAACAGACTTCTTCTCGAGCTTAGTTCTCCTTTCAGCAGGTACAAGGACATAACACACACATCCAAAGACCTTCAAATGAGACACTGTTGGCTTGAGTTCATACCATGCTTCAAAGGGTGTCTTGTCCTTGACAGCATGTGTTGGAAGCTTGTTGAGCAGATACACAGAGCTGTTAACAGCCTCAGCCCAAAATGAGCTTGGTAGCTTGCTTTGGAACAACAAGCACCTAGCCATATCCATACTGTCCTATTCTTCCTCTCACACACTCCATTTTGTTGAGGAGTGTACAATGTGGTCAATTGATGATGGATTCCAGCCTGCTCACACAGCCTCTTGAATTTCTCAGACAAATACTCAGCCCCATTGTCTGTCCTCAATGTCTTAATCCTACAACCAACCTGATTCTCAGCCAATGCTTTGAACTTTACAAAGGCCTCAAACACATCAGATTTCTGTTTCAAAAAGAAAATCCAGCAGAACCTGGTCAGGTCATCAATAAAAAGAACAAAATACTTACTCCCATTCAATGAAGGAGTCTTCATTGGGCCACAAATGTCCGAATGCACTAGCTCAAGCTTCTCTCGAGCTCTCCATGCTTGATCAACCGGAAATGGCAGCCTTGCTTGCTTGCCAAGTTGACACACATCACAAACACCTTCAATTGGCTCCACTTTGGTCATATCCTCTGCCAAGCCAAGTCTATGCAGCAAGTCGAGTGACCTGAAGTTGGCATGGCCTAACCTTCTGTGCCATAGGCCAGCACTGTCACATTGACTAGGATAAGCCTTCTTTTCAAGTTGGCTAACATCCAACATGAAACACTTATCTGCCATAGGAACAATAGCAGTTTCTTGCCCAAGAGAATCCTTGATGACACAAGAATCACTCTCGAACACCAACGAGTAGCCTTTCTCAACCAACTGACCAACACTTAACAAATTCTGATCAATATCAGGCACATACAGCACATTAGTAATCAGCTTGTTACCTGAACTTGAGCTGATCAACACATCTCCCCTGCCTCTAGCTTCAATCAGGCTTCCATTCCCGATCCTGATCCTCGAGCTGAAACTCCTGTCAAGCACCTTGAACAAACTCACATCAGCTGCCATGTGATGCGAGCAGCCACTGTCCACTAGCCAACTGCACTTGGTTTTGCTTGTGGTTGCAAGGAAAGATGCACTGAAGACATGCTCCTCCTGAGCTTGAACATCTTCAGCAACTTGTGCCTGACTTTGTTGTGTTGGTGCTTTGCCTTTGTTCTTGCAAAGCTTCTCAACATGACCAAATTGTTTGCATTTCCAGCATTGAACATCTGGTCTTCTCCAACAGAACTTTTTAGAATGTGTTGTCTTCTTACAGTGAGTGCATGGTGGGTAACTCTTCTTGCTTGAATCTTTTTTCGACCTCTCCTTCTTGTCAAGCCAAGGCTTTTTGCCTTTTTGACTTGCATTGGAGCTCTTTCTGACCTTTGCTTGAAAGGCTCCCTCAGATTGATCCTCTTGTCGATTAGCTCTTCTCTACTCCAAGGCATAGAGTGAGTTAACCAATTCTGATAAAGAAATGGTGGTGAGATCCCTCGAATCTTCCAGCGAAGAAATCTTAGACTCAAACCTCTCAGGAAGTGTGGTGATCACCTTTTCAACCACTCTGCTTTCAGCAAAGTCCACACCAAGCAATCTTATGTTGTTCACTATGGCCATTATCCTATCAACATATTGCTTGATAGTCTCAGCGTCCTTCATTTTGAGATTTTCAAAATCTCTCCTCAAATTAATTTGCTGTTGCTGCCTGGTCTTCTCAGACCCCATAAACTCCTCCTTCAACCTGTCCCAAGCTTGCTTAGGTGAGTCACATGCCATAATGCGAGTGAAGATCACATCAGACACTCCATTCTGCAAACAGGCCATGGCTTTTGGCTTCTTGGCAGACTCTTCAGCATGCTGCGTCATCTGAGCAATGGTGGGATTGGCTCTCAGTGGAGGTAGCTCAACATCATTCTCTACAACATTCCACAAATCGTGTGCCTGGAGGTAAGTCTTCATTTTTACCACCCAAATGTGGTAGTTCTCACCAGTGAACACTGGAGGTGGAGGTGGTGTGAAGCTCATCCTGCTGCAACAAGTTCAACAGCCTCGATTTCCTGCTTTCTTAAGCTTGAACTTTCAAACAACAAACAACAAGGGAAGGCCCTTAAAGACTTAGGCTCTTGATACCATTTGTTGGAACAAAAAGGGGATTACCTATGATGGTAATCAGTTTGTGATAACAAGAAGGCTATTACCGATGTTGAGACAAGGATGATTACCGATGTTGGTAACCCAAGATGATTACAGATGGTGGTGAGCAAAGGTGATTATCGATGCTGGAAACTAAAGGTAATTACCTATGTTGGTAATTGGCTTGTAACACAATCGAAACAGCAACAACAAACAGAAAGCTCAAGAAACAAAAGCAAAACCGAGAGAGAGAGAGGAAAGAACTTGAGCACTAATCGGATGATAAAACAGCAACTTTCATACTCTTTTGATTAAACAAAAGAAAATTTAAAGAGATACAAATTACAAGTTTCAAAGGTCAAAAGACCATAGCATAATAATTTACCTATGCCTACTAATAAGACCCTTGAGCTAGCTGCCATTGCTAGCTATTACATCAAAATCAAATCAAATTAAAAACAAGTCCTTTTAGCTATAAGAACAAATTACAACAAAACTAAATTAAGTTACATGGAAACAAAATAAGTTAGCTGCTGGTTCCTTTGTTGCAATGCAGGCCAAATCTCAACAGTTTGGATATTTGGTGAGCTGGATTCTGTAATAGGCTAATTTATAAATTAGTGATAAATTGAGAGGTATCTGAATTGGGAGTTCTGAACATTTTTCAATGCTCAAGTCACTATTTGAGTGAAAAAGCTATAAGGTTAAAGATGATACTGAAAATTCAAGCAAGTGTGCGGTTAGACTTGAGGTGAAGTTAAATCAAGGCTTATATGGTAAATCCAAGTTATTCATACCACATACTGTGATTACTTAGAATTCTTTTTTAAATGTTTTTAGATTGACCTAGACATATGAATGTCATCTTCAAAAGGACCAACTAGGAATGATTTGAAGGTAAAAGCACCTTTCATTGAGCAATTGTTGGCATTACAGAACATCAGATATAAATATTTTAAGGGAGCTTCAAACCCAACATCAGATATTTGCATTAATTTGTAGTAATCCATATGAATTAGTCAACAAAAACCCATCTGCATTACACAATCTGAAAGCTAAACTATGCAGAATGTTTGTTCAGCCCCTCACATACCACCAAAATTAAAGATTAACACTGTTTGTCACCTTTCGCTGCTTTCCTGATCCTAAAAATATAGTTCAGTTCCCTCACATGACTAGGGTTAACATTTTCGTAACCTGTCATAAAGGTCCTTACGAATAGCCACAACACACTCGATTAGAAGACGTAGAACACTGATGTGACCTATGAGACTAGTTTGTATCACCGTCATACAACGTTGATATATGCAGGCCGCTGCATATTTCTGCTTGAAGATTACTTTTTCTTTGTGTTTTGGCTGATTGATGATACGCTGCAGACTCGGAGTTTTCTGAGCAACCTTAAACGTAAGACCACAAGAGGCCCTTCATAGTTCTGATCAAGTTCAAACATAGCTGCAAAGAATAAAAACAAATCAAGTCTTCTGCTGTTGGTGAACTTTGGCCAAAAACAGCTTAGTTTTTTTTGCTAAAGATGTAGCATAAATGGACCGATCAAAGCAATTTCTCCAACCCTACAATTAGCGGCCTTGTACAAGCCTTGATCGCCAATGAAACAAGTTACTCAAAGAACCCAAATTATTAGTATAGTCCTTGACAATAGACTCTGCAATTGTAATACCACTCATCGGTGAATTATCTTCTCATTAACAGAAAAAAAAAAAAAAAAGAAAAAAAAAAAGAACGTTTGCTTTTAAAGTACTATATTCTTTCAACAAAGAATTATGTTTATACTTTTCATCTTTCATATCCTCATTTGTCCAAACACATCTTTTGCTAGACAATTCCAGGGTCAAAATCCTGTAGTAAAATTTATGAAATTCTCCAGCACATTGGAGAGGCCAACAATATTTTCAATTGTGTATTCAAACTGTACAAAATTATCGTTTCTCTCATTTTCATGTCTCTCTGGAAAGAAATTTTTATACCGTAAAACCAGTTTCTTTATGTAACGAAATGGATATGTCAAATCAAAAATTTATTTATAAGCACAAGCTGTTTATTAATTATGGAATTGAACACTATCTAGTCATGTTACCATAGTTGCAGAGTGCACTTAAAACATCAAGGAATGTTTGATTATGGCATGTCTTAGATGTGGATTCTGGCACAGGTTTAGATAAATGTATGATCCCTATGAATAAAAATGGACTTTGAATTTAGATGCTGATGCCGTTTCATGGTAAACTAAAAGAGAGGGTTGGAAAATGAGCAAGTACTAAGAGGGAAGGTTGGTAAATGAACGGATTCTGATCTAGTATAGGACGGCACACTAAAACCTGGGGTTTAGACCAATTAGTTCATGTTCTCCAACCCCCTTTCCCATCCCCAGTTTTCGACTTCCTTTGTACCAAACACTCAGTAACCGGGATGAACCATTTTCAATCGAAGAAATATATGGCAGTAGGAACAAATTTTAGTGGTTCAGAACAGCCCAATTGCAAAGCGGTAGAAGATGGGTTACTATAAGTTCCAAAAACCCAACATTAGATTCTGTATGAAATCAGATGTCAATGCTAAGTGCACAGGTTTTTTTGTAGCTTCTAGCTAACTATATAGTTTTTCAGCAAAATCTTATTTGAAAAAAAGTTGAAGACTGTAGAGCACTGCTGCAAATACTTTCATTCTTATTTGCCTTTTTTGTCTCAGACATCCAAATTCTAGACAAAACATAAAGATTCAACATCCTCATTAAATCTTTGTAATGCCTTCCATTGATGACCTACTCATAAGATTTTGATCACTGACTATGATTTGACTATATTTTTCATGAAGAGGAAACAGATAGGCCATACCCCTTCCTGTTAGACACTGTTACTATGATGTTCTGTATGAAGCCAGGACAAAAAAGGGTTCATACAATTTCAATACTGAAAGCGGTTCCAGTGTCATAAATCAAGGAAAACATACTTTATCCCCTTATTGCCATGCAAGCTCAATCAACTTAAGAAGGCCAACCTTTTTGTTGCCCCCAGCAAAAATTCTCAGTCAAATAATATCTCTTCAATAGATGCAAAGGCTTGAAAACAGTAGCCCCTATTTTCTTCACCCCATTATCAACATTTGCAGGAATGATGAAGATTGTTCCAAGTGTTAAAGGCACTTATGTCTTTCTTATCGGTAACGTCTCCCTGCAAAATAACACAAACCAATTTTCTTTTGTTAAAACAAACAGGAGAACTTCACTTCTAAAAGCTTCATTTGGTGAGAAAGATTGATATGTGAAGATGAAAAATTAGGATATTTTAAAACAAAGACAATTGACTTAACTGTCTTATTATTAGATTTAACTATCTACAGTAAAATCTTTTCCTAATACTTTGGAAGTGATGAATTTGTTCATAATTGTATCTAAAATACTGTTATATACAGTATTTAGTATCTTTAACTTTCTTCTTTAACTAGCATGCTAACAGTTATGCCTTACAAAAAACAGATGTAAGGTTACACTCTCAGGGCAGCCTAAAAAGTGGCATTCGGATCAAAACCTTAAACAAAGCAACAATGATTGTATTAGTGATAAAATAAAATAAAAGGAAATAATAATGCTAATATTATATTAAGAATTAAAAATGAAGTTTGATTAATCTAACATAAACTGGTATGAAAAATAAATCAGCATCCTCTTTATTTCTTGTCTGAAATGGAGATACCATTAACTGCCTATGTATTTTAACCTACAATTTCCTTTTACTAACAATTAATTTTTAATTATGACAAAAGTATTACGAAAAGGGGGAAAAAAAAACCAAGAACTCCTTTTGCAAATTAACCTATTTAACCAACCCCTACAATCTTCTGCTACACTGGGATTTGCATTGTCAAGCTCACGCATCGGTGCATAGTCTATAATGGTTCAAGAGCGATGGGATGGTATCTTATTCGATCAAAGTTGATGGGAACTAATTGGCAGCTCCATACGATTGGGTATAATTGAACTGAGTCCTGGATTCTTTTGAAATCCCTTGTTCACCATTGCTGTCCTCATTTTTTCAGCCTTTTCCCATCTGTCGGAAGCTGCATAAATATTTGACAACAGTACAATATGTGAATTATCCCCAGAATCCATGTCATCGTCCACTTTACCAACCTCTTGCATCACCTGCTCTACCATATTTGTATCCAAATGAATCCTGCAAGCGCCAAGCAGAGCTCCCCAAACTACATCATTTGGCTTTATTGGCATTCTCTTGATTAAATCGAAAGCTTCTTTCAATCTCCCAGCGCGTCCCAGAAGGTCCACTAAGCAACCATAATGCTTGATGCTTGCTACCAAACCGTAAGTCTCCATCTTGGAGAAAACATCTAACCCTTGATCTACACAACCTCCATGGGCACAAGCTGATAGAAGAGAAAGGAAAGTAATGTCATCTGGCATCTCATTCGATTCTTCCATTCTTTTAAAAAACTCAAGAGCTTCTTTGTTCTTTCCATGAATAGCAAGACCTAAGATCATGGAATTCCAGCAGGCGCTTGTCCTATGACTCATTCCTTCAAATATCAATCTTGCTTGGGCTAAATCCCCACACTTTGCATACATATCCAATAGTGCATTCAGAACAAACTGATTAGCCTTCATTCGCTTCTTCTTAATAAGATAATGGATTTTTTTTCCAATATCTAATTCACCTAACTGTGCACAGGCAGATAGAACACTTGTGATGGTAACTTCATCAGGTTCAAAACCTTCATTTTGCATTTTCTTATACATGCGCAAAGCTTCCTCACAGAACCCATTTTGTGCATAACCTGAAATCAATGAATTCCAATTCACCAAATTCCTAACAGGAATTCTATCAAAAAAGTTCCTTGCTTCCTTAACATTGCCTCTCTTACAATACCCAGAAATCATTGATGACCAAACAAAGTAGTTCCTTTCTGGCATCATATCAAAAATCTCCCTTGCAGCTTCTAGTTCTCCATTTGCATTATACCCGTCAACCATCACTGTCCAAGTCACCACAGTTCTTAACTCCAATGGAACTTTATCAAAAAACTGTCTTGCTTTGAAAGTATCTCCACACTTGGCAAACCCATCAATCATCTCAATCCACGTCACTGAATTTCTTGTGATTGGCATCTTTTCGAACACATCCAATGCAGATTCTCTATCCCCATTTTTAAAATACCCACCAATCATCGCGTTCCATGTCACCACATTTCTCTCAGGCATCTCATCAAACACCTTCCGGGAATCAATCAAATTACCGCATCTTGAATACATGCTCAGCAAGGACGAAGCAATATGTAAATCAATGGCCACCCCAAATTTGATAGATTCGGCATGCAAAGATTTGCCATAAGTTCGGGTTGAAGCAGAAGCACATGCCTTGAAAATCAAAGGAACCAGACCAAATATATAGAGTCCTGTTTGGCGTATTTGGGTGTATAAAGAAAGCACTTGATTGGTAGTTCCTTCAGAAAGGTGGTTTCTAATGATGTACGACCAACTGGGTTGATTTGGGTTTGAATTGTTTTTGGCTATATTTTCGACGATTCTAATGGCTTGTTTTGGGTTTTGAGGCAATTTTGTTGTTTTCATTGTCTCATAGTTTTAATTTTTAAGGAAGTGCTAAAATAGGGATGTAGTGATCATCTTCAATAAATCTTGTATTGTACCGTTAAATATAAAATGCTTACTCTTTCCAAGTCATCCATAAAAGATCTCATAGTCTCCATCTCTATAATTTTATTTATTTAAGTAGGATCGAGACGATCCGAATATTTTAACTGTTATTACATTTCAAGTTAAAATAAAAGGTTATAATATATCATTCTACCTATTCGGGAAACTCTCTGAAAATAGATGGAGTTGCAAAATTCCGATTATGGTACTAATAAAAATCCTTGCGATGATGGTGATCGGAGTACCAAAAAAGTGCGCTTCAAGGAAGCTGTTGATGGAGAAGAAACTAATATGGTTGTTGATTCCAATAAACAGCTGAGGATGTCTTTCAAAGACAAACTCTTGGGGGGAGGTGTGGACTCCTCTGATGGGAATCTTGTAAGGAGCCTCGAAAAGAATGAGTGTGACTTTGAAATACTAGATGTAGATGTGAAAACGTCAATGGTTAATAGGATTTCGGCGTTTACCTTTTTAGATCGCATCAAAGATTTATTGTTCAAGGAGATAGAGTTGATGGTTATTCTCAAACTGCTTGGGCGAAACATCGATTACAACGTGTTTTACAACTGTATTCTCAATCTCTGGAAACCTACAAAATATTTCCATCTAATTGATATTACTAATGGTTTTTTTTGGTTAAGTTCTAGGATACTGACGATTATAACAAAGTTTTAGCTCAGGGTCCATGGATCATTTTTGGACAATACCTCACTGTACAATCGTGGACGAAATCGTTCAATTTAGTACAGCCCTATCCCAGTGTGGTGATGGCTTGGATTCGTTTGCTGGGGCTTTCGGGCTACCTATAGAAAAGACAATTTATTGAAGCCATTAGAGGTTTAATCGGGAAAGTAGTCAAATTGGATCTTCAAATTGATAACAAAACCCGAGGACGATTTGCCCATTTAGCCATGTTCATAAATCTCGACAAACCACTTACCTCTAAGGTCTTGGTTGACGGTGTCATTCAATGAAATGAATATGAGGCACTCCCAATGGTTTGCTTCAGTTGCAGGAAATATAGGCATGTTAAAGAGTTGTGCCCGAAGCTGGAGGTTAGTGGGACTTTGGAGAGGCCAACAACTGAGGCGGTTGAGGCATTTGGTAAAGGTGTCGGTAAATGTGGTGATGGAAAGAATAATGGTTACGGCCTGTGGATGTTACTTGAAAGGAAGTCAAGGCGGGGCCAACGAGATTCTTGGGCTAACAGGGCTACGGAATTAGGGAAGGAACTGTTGGGGTCTAGGTTTGCGCTGTTATTTAAGGGTGATATTTCAGATAGAGGCTTGGATGGAGTTGATGTGGGCCATTTGAGGGAGAAGAAGGATAGTCATGCGGCTATGGGTGGGAATCATAATGAAGCTAGGGTTTTTTCTTTAAATGATTCGGGTCATATAAGTAGATTGGACCGTGGGGCTGAGGTGAATCTTAGGAATTTGGTTAGGCCTATTTTGGGCCCAAGTTTAAATGGCCCAAAATCTGTTGGATCAAATCAGACTAAGGGAGATAGTGGGTCTAAATCTTTAGGAAAAAGGCCTGTGAGAGATAGCTTCCTTAAAAAAGATAAGGACTTAGAAAATAATTTTCCCTTTTCTAATAATGTTTCTTTTTTTTTTCGGTTTGCAGAGTCAATTCAATTGAAGGAGGGAGAGGCACAAGCAAGTGGGCCGTCGAATATACGGCTTGGTGGGCCAAGTGTGGAAAGGATCGGGCAGGATGGGCTTTTAACATCTAATGGGTTAACTCATAGTGGTTTGGATAACTCTTTTTTAAATGGTGAAAATATTATTTTGAATAAACAACATTTGGACGACATTTCTTCTAATGATTTATTTGAACAGGAAATTGTAGATATGCATTCAATTTCTTCAGGAAATATTAAGAATAATTTGGTCCTCAATAATCCCATGTTCGAAAGCTCTAATGAATTTGTGGTCAAATTAGACGCAAATATTTTAGACCCAAAGCACCATTCAACTATTATTATTAAAGACAATAATGTGACAAAACCGCCCAAAGGTAATAAGAAAAATATTTTAGTTAATACTAATAAATCTTTTTCTGTTTCTAGAGGGCGTGATCCTGAGAATAAAGTTGGTAATAATTGTGGTGGAGCTTCCCTCAATCGCTCGTTCAAGGAAAAGGGAGGTAGATAAAAAAATTCTGGAATTTCTTGAATTCCTTTAACAGAAGCTATAAGCTCCATGGTTAATCTTGTCAATTCACAAGTTGGGCCTAGAATAGATGGGATTGGAGGTAGTGCTGAGGGACGGACTGGTGGGCCTGGTTCCACATCTGCATAATTTGGTGGTATTTTTAATTTTGTTATTTTTAAATTTTTTTTAATTTTAACATATGAATTTTACTTTTTTTGCTAAAATTGTTAAGGTTGTGCTAGTTTGAAATTTCCTCATATTTTTTGGGAGTATAATAGAGAGCATAAGCCTGACTTGATTGGCCTTTTAGAGACAAGGGTTAGTGGTTCCAAAGCTGATTCTGTCATTGCAATGCTTGGTTTGGATTTTTCACACCGGGTGGAGACTGTGGGTTTCTCAGGTGGAATTTGGATACGATGGAAAGACTCCATTTCTGTAGGTATTTTGGGTAACCATTCCCAATTTATTTTACTTAGAATTTTTGGAATTTTTTATCAACAACCCGTGTTGGTCACTTTTGTTTATAGCAGTCCTAATGGTCAAAAGCGGAAGCAGTTATGGGATGCTCTCAAATGTACTGTGCTGGTGGATGAGACTCTGTGGTTAACAGTTGGTGCTTTTAATGCTATTCTTGCTTCGTGCAAAAAAATAGGTGGACAGGTTATTGGAAAAAGATGTTGTAACAGTCTGAACTTAGGCCTAGTTGGAACAGTGGTTTCAGGACCACAAATTCGACGAGGAAAAAATTATTTTTATTATATTTTTATGGTCTACAATTTAATGGAATGATTTCGTGAAAATTTCGTTCGAAAATTTTGACGTTTGGGCACTCAATTTAGTGAAAAGGACTAAATTGTAAAAAGTACAAAAGTTGAGTTCTACATGTTAGAGGTGTCCAATTGTTATGAAATTTTAAATTGGAGGTCCTTAGATGGTAATTAGACCATTGGTTAATTTTTGGACAAAAATGGACATGAAATAGGTGAAATAGAATATTTTTAAGTTAAGGGCATTTTGGTCATTTAGTGATTAAATGATTAAATAAACAAAATTAAAAGCCAATTTTTGTCCATCTTCAACCCCATGGCTGAATTTCACAAGGGGAAACCATGTCTAGGGTTTTTCAAGCTTCTAAGCTCGATTGTAAATCAAGAAAAACAAGGTTTGGAACTAGAACGAGGGAAAAACGAGAAATTAATGAATAAGTCCTTTTCACCGATTGTGCTACCGAGGTAAGTTTGTGTGTAAATAATGCATCATTTTTACTTATGTTATCATTTTTTATTATGTTTTATGAAATGTGGCTGAATATTGAATGAAATTGACAAGTATCGAAAAGTGAAAAATTTCCCGGTTGAACATTAGGAATAGAATAGGATACAAGTGACATGTCACTAATGACTCAAGTGTGGTACTATGTGAAGCCCACTTTGAGAAGAGATAGCTTGATCACAAGTATGGTACTATGTGAAGGCCACTTTGTGAAGAAAGATAGCTTTGGTCACAAGTTTGGTACTATGTGAAGGCCATTTTGTGAAGAAGGTAGCTTTGGCTACAAGGGTGGCACTATGTGCAGGCCACCGGGTATCCATTATTATTCCGATGTCTTTAACGGGAAATGACTAAGTGGAAACGAATATGACTATATGATGAATAAGTGCCGGTATGTGTGTGTGTAAACTTATGAGCAATGTGCTCGATATGTGATTGAATTTTGGTAAGGTTGATATGGAGTATGTGTTACAATGAAAGTTGCTATAAAGAAAACATGAAAGAGTGAATTTAGAAACAAAACAGTTTTGGACAGTAGCAGTTGTGTAACTTTAAAAAATCACCAAAAACGGTGGAAATCGGATTAGAGGTTGAATAAGATATAAAATAAAAGCTTATTGAGTCTATTTTCATATAAAGTAATGGTGTAAGCAAAATAATTTCATATTATGAGATATTTGAATTCTTGTGAAACAGAGTCAGAATGATTTTAGAATCCCCTATTCCAACTTTGGAAAATCATTAAAAATTGTAAAAAAATAATTTTTGGTTATAATATATATGCTTAAAATACTTAATTTGTCTATTTTCAAGAGAAATAAACAGAAACATCATCCAGATCTCGTACGAGGAGATAATTAATTTTTAGTTAAGAGGGGTCAAAACTGTCAGATAGCAAAGGGGTGACTTTACAGAATAAACTGTACTTATTGGCTAAACCAAAAATTCTATAAATTTTATGGTAAGAATATAGGTGAGTCTAGTTTCAGGGAAAATTTGCGGATCTTAATTTGGATTTTTTTAGCTCAAGATATAAATTATTTAGTGACTATGACTCGAGTAGACAGCTTGAGATGAACATGAGTAAATAATGGAACTATATGCAATTATGATTGTATTATCTTGAGAACATATTGTGAAGATTTATAAAGAAAAAACATGTATAGGGACTTGGTCATTTGTGTACATGTTATTATGAGCTGGCCTAGAATATTGGACTATGCTAATTGAAGGTCATTGTTGTATAAGGCCATTTAATGTGGCCAATATTTGTTATGTTATAAGTCTATGATGAAGCATTACATGGATGTGCATGCTTGTTTGGGTTGGATGAGTGAATGTGTGATAAATATGTGTGACAAATATTAAATGGGAACGGTTGATGATGTCATAAATAGAATGCTCAATGTTTTTCATATGGGTAAGGACACAGGCGTGTGGTTACATACGCTCGTGTCCCTACCCGTATGAAAAACATTGAGCATTCTATTTATGACATCATCAACCATTCCCATTTAGTATTTGCCACACATATTTATCACACATTCACTCATCCAACCCAAACAAGCATGCACATCCATGTAACACATGGCCTACCTACACGGGCGTGTGGTCCTGTTTTGTGGTAAAATTTTCTAAGTATTTTAAAGTTCTCGGTTTAGTGCTGGACTGTTTCTAAGGTTTGTTTTGAGCTTCGTAGGCCCGTAATAAGGACAATATGATTATGAATGAAAAGTTTTAAATTTGAAAGGAAATTTGTGACTCAAAAATGATCGTTTATATGTCATTAAGCCCGGTAATGCCTCGTACCCTATTTCGGCGATGGATACGGGTAAGGGGTGTTACAGATGTGCCCTTTTTTAGTGATTTCATGGATTTCATGGGCTTGCATGATTTAGGATTTAGTGGACCAAACTTTACTTGGAATAGAGGGGGAGTTTTTTAGAGACTTGATAGAGCAATTTGTAATGATGCTTGGAGCCTGAAGTTTCCTTTGTCCAAAGTTATGCATTTACAAAAGCTTAAATCAAATCATAGACCACTCAAATTATCTATTATGCCTGATGTTCAGCCTTACTCTAAAAGACCTTTTCGTTTTTTGGCTGGATGGGTTGAACACCCAGGGTTTTTTGAGTTTGTTAAGGAGAATTGGAAGGTTATAGAGGACATGTCGACAACTCATGCTATTTTCGCTAACCAAGTTAAATTATGAAATAAAAAGGTTTATGGTCACATTTTGCATCGGAAGAATTTTTTGAAGAAAAATTTTGATAATGTTCAAAAGGCGATTGATCGAAGAAATTTGACTTTTTTAAATCAGGTTGAGTTAGAAACCCGAGCAGAGCTGGAATCAGTGTTATACCATGAGGAGCTTTTATGGAGGCAGAAGGCTAGGTACAACTGATTAGTTTTTGGAGATCGTAATACAAGCTTTTTCCATAGGCGAACTTTGCAGAGAAGGAAGCATAATCGTATTGTGGCTCTAAAAAATCAAGTAAGAGAGTGGATTATGGATGAAGATGAATCGAAGCAGGAAGCGGTCAATTTTTATAGAAATCTTTATAGGGGCATTTTAAGAAACGGGCAATCTTGGGGGTGGTACCTTTCCAACTCTAAAGCAAGAAGAGATCCAATTCCTTAGTATGCCCGTTTCTGATGAGGAGATTAAAAAGGCCCTTTTTGACATGGCGCCTTTAAAAGCAGCTAGCAGTGATGGCTTACACGTTTGTTTCTATCAAAGTCAGTAGGAGTTTGTTAGTCTTTTGATTTGTGAATGGTTCAAAAGAATCTTCTCTGGTGATATCATTGATCTAGCTCTTAATAATTCTCTTATTGTACTTATACCTAAAGTGCAACATCCGGAATGTTTCTCATAGTTTCGCCCTATCAGTCTTTGTTCGATTCTTTACAAGCTTATGATGAAGGTCATTGCTAATAGATTTAAAATAGTCTTTCCAAAGCTTATAGGACCTGAAAAAGCCAGATTTTTTGCTAAAAGAAACATAAATGATAATATCATCATTGCACAAGAAGTCATTCATTCTATGAAAAGCAAGCAAAAGAATAAAAGATGGATTGCCAAATTGACCTCAAAAAAGCCTATGATCGTGTTTGTTGGGACTTCATAAACACTTCTTTACAAGCTACAGGTATTCCTCACTTTCTTCGTAATGTAATTATGTCATCTATTTCTGGTTCAAATACGCAAGTGCTTTGGAATAGAGTGCCATCTCAGAAATTCAAACCGGCAAGAGGAGTTCATCCAGGATGCCCACTTTCACCCTACCTTTTCATTCTGTGTATGAAGTGGCTAGGACATGGTATCCATGAGGCCATGGCAGATGGTAGATGGTCGCCTATTAGCTAACTAAATCATGTCTGTCTCTCTTTCATCTCTTTTTTGCATATGACTTAATTCTTTTTGGTCAAGCGAAAGAGAAGCAGGCACGAGTTATTAAGGAATTTTTAGACACTTTTTTGCGGTGTTTTGATTTATAATGTCAATCTACAGAAGTCAAATATGGTTTTTTCGAAAGGAGTGGAAGAGGACATTTAAAGGCATATTAGTGGATTTTTTGGATTCCAGGTGGTGTAGAATCTTGGCTTGTATTTAGGGGTTCCTCTCTTTCATGAGAAGGTTACGAATAATACTTTGCGCTTTGTTGTTGATAAAGTGCGGAGTAAGCTTTGTAGTTGGGACACTTGACAGCTCTTTCTTGCTGGCAGAATTACTCTAGCTCAAGTAGTCTTACTATCAATCCCAACTACTTTTTGTAATTGATGTGGATCCCAAAAGGTTTGTGTGATGAGATTGAAGCTATGGTTAGACAATTCATTTTGGGGTCCACTAGTGGTAATAAAAAAATCACTTTGGTAACTTGGGATTCGATATATCAACCTAAATCGTATGGTGGTCTTGGTATAAGGACTCTTTGTGACCATAATTCTTCTTTCATAATAAAGTTGGAATTCAAATTAGTGATTGATCACTCTTCTTTATGGGTTAATGTGCTTCCGTCCAAGTATGGGGTTTAAGGTGGGTTACCAGAGTCTTTATGGAGGGGATGGTGTTCTTTCTTATGGAGATCTTTGTCAAAGATCTGGCCGCTCATACGAGAGAATTTGCTTTGGTTTGTTGGAGATGGATAACATATTAATTGCTAAAAAGATCTTTGGGTTCCCAGTGTTGGGTTGTTGTCCAAAAAGATAGATTGCACTTCTAGCTTGGATATGGACCGTTCCCTTAGTGATATGGTTACGGAGGATGGAGATTGGAATTTGGACTTCTTTCACCTTTGGTATCTAAAGATATCATTCATCAGATTGTAGGGATTCCGCCACCTTAACCAAATTTTTGTATGGATAGAATTATTTGAGGGGGAACTACATCTAGTGCTTTCTTAGTTAAAAGTGCATACAAGAAACTTCGAGAAGATTCATGGAATGCGAAAGAGGATGTTTGAAAGTTACCATGGAGTTATCATGGGCCACAAAGAGTTAGAGTGTTTATTTTGCTTGTCATTGAACATCGTTTACTAATGTTGAAAGACCGCAAAGAGGATTGGGTTCTGACATTGCTTGTGGTACATGTGGCCATAATTATGAGAATATCCTTTATGTGCTTCATGATTGCACAACGACAAGGGAGATTTGGATGCAACTAATCCCTACAGGTAAACAATCTTTTTTTTTTTGCAGGATCTGTTCATTTGGTGCATGTGGAAGAATCGAAGCTTATGCACATTTCAAGGTCTTTCTTGGAGTTTCGATTAGGTTATCAAAGCCTCCCTATGTTGGGCGAAGCAATATGTTTCGGTTTTCGAATCGAAAGGTATTAAACTTTCAAGAACGATTTTCATTCCTGGTTCTTTGGATGGTTGGGTCTATTTAAACACAAATGGTTCGGTCAAATATGAGGATATGTTTGCTGCAGTTGGAGGACTTTTGCGAGATCAGAAGGGATCTTGGATTGTTGGCTTCACAAGGTATTTGGGAAATTGTGAAGTTATTGATTCAGAATTATGAGGCATTCTTGATGGGTTGCAAATTACCCTTGATCATGGTTTTCGAAAAGTTCTCATCCAGACGAACAGTCTTGAAGCGGTTAATCTCATTCATGAAGGATTTCGTGAAGGTTCCAATTTTGCTTTAGTTACGAGAATTCTTTTGCGGTTGAAGCTTCTGAGCCATTGGAATCTTCAACATATTCCAAGAGAAGATAATGGAATGGTAGATAAGATAGTCAAGCTTAGGAGAGATAGGGAACCAGGGTTGCGGTTAGTTGATAAGGAATATGTATTGAGTTTTCTTAATGTTTAATTTTTGAGTTGTAATTTCTTTTTCACCCAAAAAAAAGGTTATTGATTTTAATTTTATCAAATGATTACTCATTATGATATTAAAACTATTACTGTATACCTTTCTCTGTTTATATCACCTGCATTAATCGAAAGCTCTCATTCCCTTTCTCTTCTATAGTTTAGTTCTTTTTCCATGAAACAACTTTGAGCATCAGGATTCAATGAATCAAAATTTAAATAGCTTTCTTCTCCAATCTTCAACATTGACCGTCAGATCGATTTGAATCTAAAATATGTTCTTCTACTCGTAGATGGTTACTCTGATCTATGGTATTCACCGTCAAATCGTTGCTTGAAGTTCATTAGTCGAATTAAAAAAAAAAAAAACCTTAACAACTTAATGACTTAAATAAAATGTTTTGAATAGTTTAGTAACTTAAATGTAAACTTCCAAATAGTTCAATAACCATTTTGTAATTTTTTGAAGTTGGGTGACCAAAACGTAAACTTACCAATAGTTCAACAATTTTAAGTGTATTTTACCCTAAAAAAAAAAAGTATAGACTAAACTATTGACTTTGTTTAAATTTTTTTTTTGTTAATCTAATAATAAACTTAGTACTTTAATACTTACAGATTCTATCAACTTAATCCTAAATATAAAAAATTCAACAAATTTAGCCCTTAAATGTCTCAAACTTGTAACAAAGTGTCCATTCTAGATCCTTTTCCACAATAATCTTCTCTTGATTGATAATCTAAATCGTGATCCATACGAACTTCTAACCATTTCACTACGGAATCCGCATTGGAATCCAATTCTGCAGCTGAAACCACATACTGTCTACAAGAATCTGATACTTTCCTAGTCGAAAACTCTCTTTTATCTGAAGAAACATCTTGGTGGAGTCCCTTTCTCAGAGCCAAGCCGCAGAAGGGACCGTTCGCAGTTTCAGCCTCTCGACTCAAGAAAACGAGTCCTAACACTCCAAAGATTTTGCCAATATTCAGCAAAATACCCTGCAGTTGCTGCAACAAGCCACGAATCCATTTCTGAAACTACCAACACAAAACTAAATCCTTATTTCGATTATCGACATCAACAATTTCCATGAATCCAAGTTTGAAAAAGAGAACATCATTTGCCTTACAACTCAAACATCCTTTACCAATTCAGCATATTAATCAAGTGTAGGATGGAATCTTCATTAATCTGAAACAATATGCAAGCTAAGGCTGAAGCAGCTTAAAAGAATCCATTTCAAAAAACCTACAAAGTTCAATACCAAGATCAATACCCATGAATCCAATTATGAAAGCGAAAATATCATTGGCCTCACAACTGGAGCAATTCAACACAATTAATAATCAATTATAGAACTTAAATCTTCTTGAATTATTAATACAATAGTTTTCCAAAAGCTTGGAAAAATATGCAAGTTAAGATTGAAACTCTCAATTCCATAAATTTAAAAGAAGACAATGATAAATTAATTAATAGAAAACTCAAAGCATAGATTTTTAAAAATATTAAAAAGTCAAAATTTGTCATTTTGTAATTGTTGAGGACTAAATTTATTAATTTTTTTTAAAATTAAAATTAAAATAATAAATTTTGTAAACATTGAGGATTAAATTTATTATATTTAAGAACAAGTTAATAAAATGTGTAAGACTAACTTTGTTATTAGATCAATAAAAAAATCCACCTTAACTTTCCACTACCCATCTAACTACAACAAAAAGTGATTAGAATATTTAATTTTAAAAGATTTAATAAATAAATCCAAAAAATAAATAAAACTAACTCAATAGTTTAGTCACATTTTTATGCTTTACCCAATAAAAAAAAACTTTGATTGCCTCGACTAAACCAATTTTTTAAATTTATAATTAGTTTAAATGTAACAGTTAGTTCTTTAATGGTGTTGGAAATAATGATTTTGGAATCACAAGTCAATGAATAAATTCATATAATTAATATTTAAATTATACGAGTCAATAATAATTTTTTTTAATTAATTTTGATTTGAGGATCTTAACTAATTGAATTAGAAGTTAGTATAAGTAGTTTGGTTCAAAAGGCAAGTGGTTATTGAAAACGAGGTATTAGGACCTCGCTTCCGTAATGTAAAGCCGTAAATATTTTCATTAAATATTTACAGAGTCGTATTATATGTGAATTGAAGTTTGGTCCAGTAATTTTGATGATTTATTGCTTAATTACGGTAAAAGGATTAATTTGTAAAAGATGTAAAAGTTAATCGCTATAGATTTAAAATAATAAAGGGACCAAAATGGTAATTAAACCATGATAAAAAATTCCAAGCGGTGGTGGATATGATTAACTTTTAGGCTATTTGCTCTTTTAGTCTTAATTAGTTTAGGCTAAATTGAAATTAAGTTTTTCTAGTTAGAATTTAAAAAGAATTGAAGGACCAATTGTGTAATTAAACCTTCCTTAGATGATAATTATACCGTATTTATATATTATGGACACTTATGGACATGATTTTGTAATTTTATAAGTTTTATTAAAAGGTTAATTTTGTAGACAGATAAAAAGTAAGTTAAAATAATTAAAGAAATAAAGAATGATATCATGAATTTCCTTTCTTCTTCTGGGTGGGGCGAATACACCATGGAAGAGAAGAACAGGCTTCGGCCAAGTTAGGGTTCTTTAATTTAGTGAGTAAATCTCACCCGTTTTTAGTAATTTTTATGTTTTTGAGCTCGTATTAGCTTAATTTAGTTAACCCAAGGCCTAATTTGTAATACTTTTAAACGTTGTGGATTATGTCATTGATGAATTTAAGTTCTTCATGAAACGGTAAATTATTAAGATTGGTTGTTAGATAGGACTATTTTGTAAAGTAATTTTTAGTAATTTTAATGTTTAAGGATTAAATTGTTAAAATGATAAAATTATAAGGACTTGATCTGAAATAACAACAAGTATGGAGTGCAGTGGAAGTATGGAGTGCAATGGAGTGTTACACTATTCAGCTGAAGTTAAATTTAATTAAAATTGGTTAAATTGCAGGTTAGAGCATAAGGACTAAATTGAATAAAAGTGAAATATTAGGGGCAATTTCATAAAAATGCCTAAAAGTACTTAATTGCATAAAATGAGTTAATTTTACTGTTGGAATTAGTTAATTAAATGAAAATATTATTTTAGATCAAGAACGAGAGGAAAATCGAAGAACAGAGAAAATTACCGAATAGTCCCTATACCTTTGTCGTTGTTGCAATTTAGTCAAGTAAGTTCGTTCGATTTAATTTTAGTACATTTATAAATGTATTATATAAACTTAATTGCATAATGTTGAATTATATTGATGTGTGTAATTGAAATGGAAATAATGAATTGAAATAACGTCGATCACTGACTGAGATACTCTGAGCCGTTACTGCAAATAAATCCTATAAGTTTGTATGTTTATTAATACTTCTAATGATTTTTATATTCTTTGTTAATATAATTTTCTGAAATGTTATATTGTATAATGGTATGATCTTGAAAAAGAAAACCAAATGGAATACTAATTCTACTGAAAGTGCTCAACGAGCAATATCTACTGATGCTATTGAATGTGCGCAAACGAGCAATGTCTACTAATTCTACTGAAGTGCTCAAACGAGCAATATCTATTGATTCTATTGAATAGTTGCTCAAATGAGCAATATCCACTGATTATACTAAATGCTTACTCAAACCAGCATTACCCACTGAATAGTTGCTCAAGCCATGTAACAATTGAAATAGGGACATATGACTGTGTCCCAGCCCATGTAACTTTCGAAGTTGGGTCACCCAGCCAAGCCACACACCTGTGTGTCAGGCTATGTAATTCTCGAAATGGCCTCACACACCTGTGTGTCAGTCCCTATGCTAGGCCATGTAACAACCTAAATTGCAAACCTTAAAACCTATAAGGGACACACGACCGTGTCGCATGGCCGTGTGTCACACACGGCTAAGTCACACGCCCATGTCTCAGGCCATGTGGACATGAAATAGGCTAAAATCAAGCTATTTCCATTACCAACCCAAATATATACCTAAAAGCATTTTGTGCACAACTTCAAAGCTTCAAAATCTTACCAAAACATGCATAAAATAACCAATTCGAATGACCAAATCCGTTCAACCAATATGCCATATAAGGCACCTAAAAAGCAAGCATACAAATTCATCTAAACTTGTATACTTACCACATCTTCATCATACTCATATAATTGAATACTACTTCTAAAACATAGCATTTAGTCACTAAAACATGCACCAAAACTTAGCCATATTCACAAACATCAACAAGGCACCTAAAGTACCAAGATTACATCAACCAAAATGACATATTCATGACAAACTCATCAACTAACATTCAACTAAACATCAACCATAAATCCACCTATACATGCCAATATAACCTTTGCTAAAACATCAAAAAGTACCAATATAATCATTGAATAGTATGATAGATCTCTGGGGAACTTCCAACCGATCGAGATTCCAATAATCTGTAAAGTAAAGAAAAATAATTACGTAAGCAATGAATGTTTAGTAAGCTCGTATAAACTTTAAACATAATATTTCATTTCAATGATAGACTTTATAGGATAATTATAAACCTATATTAATGCCATATGATTTATAAAATTGCATAACCATCAACTCACAAATGAGTAAATCCCTTAACATCACGTATACTTCTCATTCATACATAATAAGATTTTATAAGTTGTATTACATATTCATCAACCTTTTCTTAAGACGATGAATCATTTCATTTACTTACTTTCCATTCTATTTACTTAGCATAAGCTTAAATAACATTATCAATTTACAAATTAGTGTGTTTATTCATGACATAGTTAAATTCATCCATAGCACTAAGATCCATCAATGGCAAAATCCAAAATCTTTAATAGTTTAAAAAATAGAGATACGAGTTAGTTAAGCCTAGTTACAACGATATCAAAAACATAAAAATTATAAAAAAACAGATTAAGAAATCATACCATACAAGCATCAAAGGGAAGACCGAATGCTTTGAAGGTTGTACCACTAGAGATTCGGTGGGTGAAGTACAAAAATAAAGATGATGATAACATCTTTTAATGTTTTATTTTATTAATATATTTATTTTACTTATTAAGTTAAATTTATAATATAAAATTATAAAAATGTACTTATCCCACCGTCCATTACTTTCATTATGGACTAATTCCAACAAAAAATCTCCCCTTTTACCTTTTTAAACAATTTATTTTGTACAATTCATTAATAATTAAGTTTTACATCTTTTACGATTTAATCATTTTAATTAATTAATTATCAAATCACTAAAATTTTTGGACCACACTTCGATAAACCAAAATAATCACTCCATAAATATTTAATAAAAATATTTATGGCTCGATTTATAGACACGAGATCCTGATATTTCATTTTCAAAAACCACTCAACTTTCGAAACAAACCACTTGTCTTTATCTATTTATTCATAAACTAAAATTTTTCAATTCAAAATTTCATATAAAACTATATAATTGACTCGTATAAATCAATTAATAATTCTTATGGACTTGTTGAATTTGTGGTCTCCAAACCATTGTTTCCGACACTACTGAAAAATTGGCTATTACAAGATGTTTAAGTGTAAAATATGATAAGAAATTTGTCCAAGGGTCTAAATAGGTTTCTTGGGCTGAATGTTTACTTGTTAATCCACTTTTTAAATAAAATTGGACAGAAAAATTAAAAAAAGGCTTACAAATATAGCCTTTTTGACATTTTGACATGACATTCAAGTAAGTATTTAAAATTTCATAATGGGCTTTTGGACATCCATATGGGTCGATTTTCAAGAATTTGGACTCCTGATTCGTTTGCTCCCAAAATTAGCTCGTTTAAGCTCATCATGTAATCCATCGTGCATTGGCTTCAAGATTTATTTTCTTAAACGAAGAATTCTAAGATTTAAAATATTGATTTTCTTTATTCTTGAAATCTCACAAAATCGCATAATTGGACCAAGATTTGGTTTCTTGATTTTTTTGAAAATAAGAAATTGAGCCTTGATTTCTTTTCCCTCATATGCGTGTCTAGGGCTTTTGTAACGATGTCTTGTATGGTCTCGTTAAATCTTACTTTGATTTGTTTGGCCTTTGACCTCGTTATTAGGCCTTGAGGTAGTGTAAGCCCATCACATTCATGGGTTTGAGATTTGACCCTAGGACTCACATCAACATTTCATGGTCAGTTGTTTATCTTTTCAGAGAGCGCCTACAATGAGAGAACCGATCATTGCTACTGGCAATAGATACCCTAGTTTAAAGAAAACAAAGAACAAACACTTTTACCGATTGAGTGACCTCTTCAGATAGTACTTGTGATGAGCGAAGAAATTACTACTGCCAAGGTTGATACCTTGGTTTTAACCAAAAGACAAACACCTCTTAACAGAGTACTTACGACAAGAGGATAAGTCATTGCTATCAACCAAAATACAAACATTTTTAATAGTCACGTGATGAAAAAAATCTCAAAAACGTTAGTGATTAAATTAGAGGTGATGAAAAGAAAAACTTATTTATTATTCAATTACTACTAATGCAATTTACTAAAAATTATTTTTTTTTTAAAATACAAAACAATAAAAAGTCAGCCCTGCCTAATTTTATCTAAGTTTAACATACCTACTTTGTCATGTTATTTGATGCATTAAGTATATTCTACTTCTATTAACTTATGAAATATTTATTCTAATTCAATTTATCTTTAGGTTTGATATATATAAAAAAATACATGTAAAATAGTTCAATAATCTATTGAGCATTCAATCGAAAACAACACCTAATTGAGTCCTTAATCGAATATAAGTAATTAATGAGGCCCTCAAAAACCAACTTTTGTGTAAGCCCCTAGCGTCTATTAACATCACCACATGGCACATTAAGGTTGTCCCATATGACAAATTCTAGTAATTTTCATTTAAAATGTTTAAAAACATAAAATAAATCTTAAAAATTCTAAAATTATATATATAAATTTAGAATTTTGATTTTTTTAAAAAAATAGAATTTTTAAAAAAAATATAGAATTTTTTAAAAAATTGCAAAAAAGTAATAAAAATTATTTAAAACAATAAAAATGATTAAAAATTGAAAATTTTAGAACTTAAAAAAATTGTAAAAAATTGCACTTGATTTTTTTATCAATTATTAAAATATATTAAAATTTATATAAAATTACAAAAATATAAAAGAAATTATATTTTTATGGAGCCATATTTGAGATTTATGATCATCTTGTCGATATTGAGCATCAATGTTATGTAGAAATATGGTGTCATCACTGGGGAATTTGAATCTCTCTGATTCGACCTTAACCTAATTTTGGCTCTTTTACTCGATGCTCAACTCTTTATGTGGCACTTAACAAACCATGCTAACTCCATTTTAAAATTTTATACATTTTTAATATATTTTTATTTTTATTTTTATTTTTGCATTTTTATAAGATTTTTTTTGTAATTTTTAAAAAATTTATGCAATTTTTATTATTTTTGAAAATGCATAATGACTTATTTGGCCCTCAAATTTTACAAAAAAAAAAATCATTTTAGCCTTCCATTTAAATTTTCACCTTTTTTAGCCCTTAAACTTGCGTTTGTTTGTCAAATTACTCCAAAATGGATGGAAATGTTAATGTTTTTTAACTTTGTTGACGTGTGTCATACACATAGATTGCCACGTGAATGACATGTCAGCATTTAACTAAATTTTTAAAATTTAAAAGATTAAAAAAGTTATATATTTTAAAAAATTAAAAATCATTAAAATTATTAAAAAAGTATAAAATTATAAAAATATATTTTCTAATATTTTAAAAAATTAATTAAATGTCAAATTTTCTATCCATTTTTCAGTGATTTGAGAAAAATTACAAGTTCAAGAGCTAAAAGAGGCGAAAAACTAAATGGAAGGTTAAAACGATTTCTATTATAAAGTTAGAGGGTCGAAAAATTCATTATGCACTTTTGAAAATTCTAAACATTTTAGAATATTTAAAAATTCTAATTTTTTAAATAAATTTATACTATTTAATTTAATTTTTTATAAATTTTAAAAATCTAATTTTTAATTATTTTTTGAAATTATTTTTTTAATTTTAGATTTTTTTAATATTTTAAGGGAAATTATAAAATTTCACCATGTAGCATAACCTTTGTAACAACCCGAATTAGGGGCTAAACGGGAAAGTGGTTTCGAAACTATGAATCCGAGGTTTAAAATATTATTCCGATTTGGTTTTGATGTTTATTAGGTGTTTGGATAAATATGTGAAATTTTAGTGTGTGAATTTTATTGGTTACATGTCCAATTTGGTGTGATGGACTAAATTGCAACAGGTGAAAAATATGAGTTTCATTTCATAAGGTACTTGGTTTAATTAGGTTTTTAAATTAGAGGTCCTTATATGGTAATTAGACCATTTTAACTTTGCTTGGACAAAAATACCCAAGGAAGGGTAGACATAACAAAGGTTTTAATGAAGGGCATTTTGGTCATTTGGTTAATAAAAGAACAAAAACAGAAAATTAAGGAAAAATCTTGTCCTTGAATTCTTCTCCTTGGCCAAATATAGAGAGGAAGCCATAGCTAGGGTTTCTTCAACTTCCAAGCTTGATTGTAAGTGATTTCTTGCCCCGTTTTTAATTCTCTTCGTATTCTTAGAATCCTCGTAGCTTGTTATAGCTAATTTTACCATGATTTTAAGCTAGGGTTGATGTAAAAAAATTTACCCAAGTATGACATGCAAGTATTTTGAGTCTAATGGTGGAATATGAATGTTTAAGGTGTGGTAAACTATGATTACTAGGTGATTTTTCATGAAAGTCCCTAAAAAGGACAAAATTGCAAAGTTAATAAATTGAGTGGTAAAAGTATAAATTGATGAGAAATGTGGGTTGTTTTAAGTGCCATGGATATTCGGCTAGGCTTGGGTAACCAAGAGAATTGATACATTTCAATTTACGAGCTTAAGGACTTAGTTGTAAAGATTTACAAAGTTAGGGATAAAATGGTAAAAAATTGTTGTAGGATGATTTTGGACTAAATTGAACAATGTGTGCATTAAACGAGTTAAATATGTCATTATAGATCGAGAAGATCGAGGAATCAACCTTGACCGGGGGAAGGGCAAGGTCTCAGATTAAGTTGCAAATTATTGCTTTTTGTTGTCGAGGTAAGTTTATTTATAAGTAATGTATCCGTTTTATTTGTACATTAATGATTCTAATGGATATTATGAAATTTTGAAAATGAATAATGTTCTATGTTGTTGAAAGCATTGGAAATGAGAGTTCCTGGTTGGACTTTCAGAATAACGAGAGATACGGATAAAATATGGCTAGGTCGCATGTATGATAAAGCGAATGTAACACCCTATACCCCTGTCCGTTGCCGGAATAGGTTATTAAGGTATTACATATCTAAATACAACCTACCGAGGTTCATAGTTACACGCTAGACTTAGATTCATTGAGTTCTATAACCAAATGTATATCACTTGTAAAAAGGTTCGGTCAGTACATCATATCTCATTAAAATCGTTTATAAGCATGCTAGCAAATTTCCACCATGTGGCTACTAACAATTTGGCCAAATCAAAATTTTCAATTAACAGAACACTATATTCGAAACTCATTGCATATGGGGTACTAACTAAAGATCATGCCACAAACATCGAACCATGTGAGTATCAGCAAAACATATATTCAAACTAGAAGACTAGGCAAGCCATTTTCGCATGGCTAGAATAATTACAACTCAAAATGTAATTTGGTTCAACAAAAAGGAGATTAGCCTATACATGCCATTGATCCAAAATAACTATCAAATGTACCAAAATAACGACGATAGTGTAGGTGATTAAGGCTTCAATCCCCGAGTCCGTAGCTTCCAAAATGAGATCTATAAAACAGAGGAAACAAAGTAAACGGAGTAATCATTACAATGCTTAGTAAGTTTTAAGCAATGACAACGGATAAAACTCAAATTATAACATAGTTGTTCGTATTTTTGTTTCCCTCTTCTTTTGGGTACATCACCCCTTACTGAACATACACATTCTCATCATATACAAAAGTAGATAACTTTCACTTATAGTGAGCTCATGTAAACATAGACATATCGCATAATTTCACATAACATTTCGTATTGACGAATTGTATTTTGACCATATTAATAGTCTCATTTCATGCACACATACGTAATCGCAAAATGACCTTATGATTTGGTCCAAAAACTAGCTTGCATATAAGCTTAGGGTACATACCTGTATAACTTAACACTTCAAGCGCATTCATTAGCATTCGTTACCATGAAGTCTTTTAGTCTTAGACTTTCCTCACATCATCATCGAGACCTTTAGCTCGGATAAAATCTCCATACATAGCCATCGGGCCTTTACCCTGGATATAATCTCCCCATATAGCCTTCGGGTCTTAACCCGGATATCATCTCCGCATATAGCCTTCGGGTCTTAACCTGGACATAGTCTCCACATATAGTCATCGGGTCTTTAATCCCGGATTCACATTACAGAGTCTCATACATATGTATTCACATGTTGCCACATTTCACATTGCAAGATCACATTTGTAATTCAATCAATTCATTCGCATACAAACATATAACATGCTCCTTGACTTTATATCGTAAATATCATTCAAAACTTATACATGTATACTCTTTTTTTTCTAGACTTTCGGCCCAATGAGAAAACATACATAAGCAATACATTTCAAATCCCAATTTCAATTTCTTTCTTTATGAGCCATTCGGCTATATAGCAAATATGTATAAGGTTTCCCTCTCAATGGGACATCGTTCAACTATCATGCATGTATATCATGGCATTTTAAATTAAATACTAAATTCAATTACTCAAAACTTACCTTGAACTTTCCCGAGCAACTATGAGTTAGCTATTCGACCACTTTAGCCTTCCCTTTATCCGAACTTGTCCCTCTATGCTCTTGAGCTAAATAAAATATTTAAATTTATTTATTAATCCTTATTCAAACATCTCAATTGATCATTTTCACTTATAGTCAAATAATAAATGCATATACTTCTCATAGCAAACACACACACATTCGGCCAATCACATACATATCACAAGTCGCAACAAGCTGATTTCTTGAGCAACATTCAATAAATTACTCATAACTGGAGCTACAAAACTCCAAATAAAGTGCCGTTAATTTTTCCTGAAAATAGACTCATATACTTCTATCCATAAAATTTTCAGAATTTTTGGTTTGGCCAATCAATACCATAATTTTCTTAAAGTTTCCCCTATTTCACTATTTGACTAAACTGACCACTCTTTACTACGAATCAAATTTCTCCTTGTACAGAATCCAAAATATGTCCTCGCCTATTTTATTCGAAACTAGACTAATTAAGGAGTCTAAGCATATAAATTTTATCTTATAAAAATTTTTATACAATTTATAGTGATTTTCTAAAAACAAAACAGGGGATTTCGGAGTCATTCTAACACTGTCTCACAGAACTTTAAAAATCTCTTTATCAGAAATTTCTTTGCTTATAAGGTTTCTTTTATAAGAAACTAGACTCATTAAGCTTTAATTACATAATTTATTCAGCATCTAATTCAACTCCTACAATTTATGGTGATTTTTCCAAAACACATTACTGCTGCTGTACCAAGCAGATTTATGCAAAATTCACTCTTTAAAGTTCTTATTCACATAATTAAAACATAACATTACATAAGGCATCATTTAGAGAAGTCATTGATCTTAACATATATATATACATAATTCATATTCATTTTAATCAAAGAATTTATGCACATGGCCGAATAGGTCATTCCTTTAACCAAGAAGCTCCCACAAGCACAAATTGATCAATTAGTCTAACTACCATTTCTAAATGCATACATATTAAGGCCATTCGGCCATATGTCCAAGCATGGACTTTTATTCAAATCCATCTCCCAAACTTTAACTAACATTTTATAGCATTCCATCTCATACATAACACATTCATATAACTTATCCTACTAAAAAACTAATATCAAATCTTATTAGCACTACAATTCAAGAGTACTAAGTCCTTAAGACCACATGAAACAATTGTACATGCATATAAGGTATTTTAGACAACCTAAGCACACTCATGCATAACCAACACCTCATTCAAAAATATAATCACATTACTTAAGAAGGCCGAATCTCAATTTGTTACGGAGTTCACCTTTAGCACCATTCTCTAAGCTTCATATTAAATCTCAACTATCCAATTCAATCAAAATAGCACGTACTAAGTTTATGTATAATTCCCCATAGCCGAATACTTAATTAACTCATGAGCAATATTCAAGTAACTCATGTTACAAAATATGTATCACAAATTGCATATTATAACGTTTTAGAGTCTAACCACATTCCTTAGTCTCTAAGGTGCACATTATAGCTTAAAACACCAAAATTCCGAGCTTTAGATAATTTCCTTATACCAATGTGCTAGCTGAATATCACTTACTTAAATTAGTCATTATAACTAAATTTATCTAACCCATGCTCATTATCAAATAATTCCAATATGCAACACCTATCTCCTAATTCAAAAATGACGAGTTGAATTCATTGCCACATGCTATAATCAACCCAATTGCATAATCAATTTATCAAGTTAAAGATCAAATCACAATCAAAAGCAAAACAAATCAATTATTCAAAGGACCGAAGGTCCCTTAGGCATTAAACCTCACCAAAACTCTAGTCTTACTAATTTGAGCTCACAATTCCAATTCTTATGAATTTTAACATCATAGAGTCCATTAACAAGCTTTAATAAGCTCATAGCTTCAAAACAAGACTCCTTAGACTAGCTCAAACAACACCCATATTCCATTATTTAACACAAGCATCAAGGAAAGCACAATTCTCCCATCCTTGCTCATATGGCCGAATATCATATCTTTTTTATCACACAAAGATTTCATGTTTACAAAGCTCAAATTCCCTTAACAATAATCTTCAAAACAAAGAAAATCTAACAAAACATCACTAAAGAAAACATGCATCCATGACCGATTCTCCATGGCACAACCACCTCAAATTTTATTCAAGACTAAGTAAATAACTTAGCATCCATCTTTGATTCACTAAATTTCAAAAGCAAAAATCATGAACATACCTCCCAATTAGGCTAAGTAATGACCGAATCAACTAGGATGAATTTTCAATTTTCTTTCCTTGAGTTTCGGCTATGGAGAAGAGAAAAAGATGAACACATTGTTCTTTTCACCCAAAATCTCTATTATTTAATTCATCTTTTATTTTATGATAACTAAATAACAATTTCTTTTATTATATTAATATATGACTAGACAATAATTCACAAAATGCCAAAACCTCATCATTACCATCCACTATCATAAAAATGGGTAAATTGACATGCAAATCCACTATTTCTCATGCATGCATTAATAAGTCATCACACATTTGTCTAGCATATTTTCAAAGTTCATAATTTAGCCCCTTTTTGGTGAAATTCACAATTATAATGCTAAATTAAAGCACCCAAGATATCACACATGAATTTACACATACAATAGGCATCAAAATAATTATTAAATTATTTTTGTGCCTCGATTTTGTGGTCCCGAAACCACATTCCGACTAAGGTCGTTTCAAGGCTGTCACATCGAACTTCACCATGTAGACATGAGAGCTACGAAATTCAATGGCTAAATTACATGTGTGATAAAGTAAACTTCATCATGTGCACACGATAGTTACGAGACTTAATGGCTATGTCACATAGGTGATAAAGTGAACTTCCCCATGTGTACATGAGAGCAATATCATATATAGCTAAGTCACATGGGTGATAAAGTGCTTTTCACCATGTGCACATGAGGGCTACGAGAGTAAATGGCTAGGTCACATGGGTGATAAAGTGAATTTCACCATGTGTACCCAAGAGCCGGGCTTATGTGTTGATGGAATCATGAGCGGAAAGTCCACCGAGTATCGAATGTTAATTCGAAGAGTTCAACGGGAACACTTACTAAAGAGATTTGGTGCGGTAGAATGATATGTGTTTACAGGTATTCATTTGGGCAAGTGTAATTGCGGGGAAATTACATGTGGGTGCAAGGGTGCGTGTGAACTTAAGTGGGTGAAAATAATGCATATGAATTGTATAGGAAAGTTGGTAAGTTTAGGTGGTAAGTTCGTGTGTGTGAGATAATTTTGGTGTGGCTAAATGTTATCATGATGATAATTTTTTACATATAGACTTACTAAGATTTTAAAGCTTGCTCTTTTCTCTTTTCCCTTATTTTATAGATTCAGTCAAGCCAACTCGGGATCGGAACGAGTCGGAGGATCACCCACACTATCGAATTATCTTTTGGTATAGTGAAATGAACTCTTAAACTATGGCATGTATAGGGACTTAGTGGTGTTGTAGGTGTTAAGTTGGTTTGGTTATGTTGTTGTAATTATCATGGGATAAGTCATTTTGCAATTAAAGCTAAGTGATATAGCTATTGATGATGATATTTTGTTTATTTATCCTATGAGGAAATTCATGGAATACTTAGTGTGTTTGTGTATGTTTAATTTGAGATGGATGATGGTTGGATAAATGGAGTCATTTAGATGTCTAATGATGTGTATGTTATGTGGTGTTAAAAGTGGTAGAGATAGCATGTGCTTTGGGGCAAAGGATGGCTTGGAAAATAACCTAACTGTGGGCCGCACGGCCAACCCCCACGGCCATGTATGTAGGGCGTGTGAATTTTGCATGGGATTTTTGGAGATTAAGGACGTCACATGGCTTAGTCACACGGACGTGTCTCATAGCCGTGTGACCAAAATTGCATGCTGACATCATAAACATAATATCCTAGTTTTTCACACGAGGAAGCCACACAAGCGTGTCGAGGCCGTGTGATGAACACGGGCAAAGGACACGGGCGTGTGCTCGGCCGTGTGAAAACCCCTGTAGGTTCAAAATGAAAAATAATTTTCCAATCATTCAACACGGGTAGCAGACACGGGCGTGTGTGACCACACGGCGTGCCCACACGGGTGTGCCCTTATCTCACACAGGCGTGTGCCCTAGATTAGGTCAAATTTTTCCAAAATTTTTCGAAGTTCTCGGTTTGGTTTCGGACCATTCCCAAACCATGTTTTGGGTATCGTAGGCCCACTTTAAGGGTTGTATGGTATTTTATGAATAAGTTTTAAATTAGAATGAAAATTGGTGGTTCGATTGTGCTGAATGAAGTTGATATTGTCCGGTAATGCCTCGTGCTCGGGTAAGGCGATAAACTTAGGTAAGGGGTGTTACATTTAATGGTATCAGGGCTATGGTTTAGTCGGTTCTTGGACCATAGATATATTATGATAGTGTGGTAACTCCTGACTTTCCTAGACTATGTTTTGGTTTTATAGAGTAATTGATCCCGAACAAGCTGCAGTTGATGATGCTGCTAGTAATGCGCTAACTCTCGCGCAAGGGACCACACTGGTAGAAAGTAGAAATGGGACTGTGAGTCAAGGAGACGAGGCTCGGGATGCCTTTCTTCGAATGATGAATGACTGGTACACTAATTTTGTTAGAGCAAACTCTAATTCTCAACCCCCTCCTCCCCTGCCTATACCATAACCAGTTCCCGTAGCCCCATAGGGTGTTGATATGGTAAGGTTGGCAAAACCTCCGGTGGATAAAATTTAGAAACAAGGGGCTGAAGAGTTTAGAGCTAAAGTCGATGATGATCTAGAAAGAGCTGAGTTTTGGCTCGAGTATTCCATGAGGGTATTTGATGAATTGTCTTGCACACCTGAAGAAAGTTTAAAATGTGTCGTATCCTTGCTGAAGGACTCAGCCTATCATTGGTGGAAAACATAAATATTTGAGGTCCCAAGGGAGAAAGTGACGTGGGATTTCTTTTTGGAGGAGTTTCGCAAAAAATATATAATTCAGAGGTTTGTAGATATAAAACGAAAGGAGTTCCTTGAGTTAAAGAAAGGTAAGATGATGGTAGCTGAGTATGAATGTGAGTTTGTTAGACTCAGCAAATATGCACTAGAGTGTGTTTCTACCAAGGCGATGATGTGTAGAAGGTTTGAGGACGGGCTCAATGAGGATATCAAAGTGCTGGTGGGAATTCTAGAATTAAAAAAAATTTATGGTATTGGTTGACAGAGCATGGAAAGCCGGTGAGCTAAATAAAGAAAAGAGAAAAACAATCATGGAGGCTCAAGATGCCCAGAAGAGACCGATGAGTAAGTCCTTTCAATCTCAATCAAAGAGGTCTAAGAAAATGAATCCTCGGACGACAGTTTCAGCGGGACAGTCACACAGAGATCGGGGTAAAGCATATGCAGGTTTTAAAGCCTAGGCTACATCGATGGCTAGTGTGGGTAACGTAAGGACTGATAGACCTGAGTGCCAGAGCTGTGGTAGACGACACACTGGTGAGTGCTGGGGACCTAACCCGGCTTGTTTTAGGTGTGGTTCTGTAGATCATTTTATTAGAGATTGCCCTGAGAGAGCGGGAGATGAGAAATTTCAAGGTGTTAGATTAAGTCAGACTACTAGTAAGGGTAGACCGCCAAGGAACATCAGAGGTGGAACCAGTGGTAAGAGTACAGTGAAAGATACAATTGTGAGATCCGAGACGAGAACACCTGGTAGGGCTTATGCTATGTGAGCTCGGGAGAAAGCCTCATCTCCAGATGTGATTACTGTGACATTCTCACTTTATAATATTGGTCTTATTGCATTGATAGACCCAGGCTCCACTCATTCATATATTTGTAAAAAATTAGTACATAGTACGACATTACCTGTTAAGTTGACTGAAATTGTTATTAAGGTGCCAAACTCGTTAGGCAAATTTGTACTGGTAGATTAGGTTTGCAAGAATTGTCCTTTGATAATTTAGGGTTACTATTTTCTGGCTGATCTAATGATATTTCCATTTGATGAGTTTGATATTATTTTGGGCATGGATTGGTTGACAATAGATGATGTTAAGGTAAATTGTAGACAGAAAACTCTTGAGTTGAAATGTGAAAATGGTGAAATTCTGTGGGTTAAAATAGATGAGTTAATTAAAATGCCGATTGTATCTTGTATGTCTACTCAGAAATGCATGAGAAAAGGGTGTGAGGCTTATCTAGCATATGTGTTGAATACTGAGGTGTCAGAATTGAGACTTGAATCTATGCCTGTAGTTTGTGAATTTCTAGACGTGTTTCTAGAAGAGTTACCCGGGTTACCCCCTGTCAGAGAAATTGAGTTTGCTATTGATTTGTTACCTGGGACTGCACTTATTTCCATTGCTCCATATAGGATGGCTCCGATAGAATCGAGAGAGTTAAAGGCTCAGTTGCAAGAGTTAACAGAAAAAGGATTTGTGAGGCCGAGTTTCTCTCCTTGGGGTGCACCTGTATTGTTTGTAAAGAAGAAGGCTGGGTGGATGATGCTTTGTATTGATTATAGGCAGATTATAGGCAGCTTAATAAGGTGACCATCAAGAATAAGTATCCATTTCTGAGAATTGATGATTTGTTCGACCAATTAAAGGGAGCAATGGTATTCTCTAAGATTGACTTGAGATCTAGCTATTACCAGCTGCGCGTTAAGGAATCCGATGTGCCGAAGATTGCTTTTAGAACGAGGTATGACCATTATGAATTTCTTATTATGCCTTTCGGTTTAACTAATGCACTGACTATGTTTATGGATTTGATGAACCGGATTTTTTGGCAATATTTGGACAAGTTTGTAGTGGTGTTCATAGACGATATATTAATCTATTCTTGGGATGAGTCGAAACATGCCGATCATTTGAGGACGGTACTGCAGACTTTGAGAAAAGAGAAGTTTTTTGCTAAATTTAGCAAGAGTGAGTTTTGGCAACATGAAGTCAGATTTTTGGGACACATAGTCTCGGGTGATAGTGTTCGGGTTGATAAAAGCAAGATTTTGGCAATTGTTAATTGGAAGCCACCGAAGAATGTAATCGAGGTTAGAAGCTTTCTAGGTTTAGCCGGTTATTACCGATGATTTGTCGAGAGTTTTTCTATGATTGCTTTTCCTATAACCAAGCTACTTCAAAAAGATGTAAAATTCAAGTGGACCAAAAGATGTCAACAAAGTTTCGATCAGTTGAAAGCTAAATTGACTGAGGCACCAGCGCTAGTGCAACCTGAGTTAGGAAAGGAGTTTGTGATTTATAGTGATGCGTCACTAAATGGCCTTGGATGTGTACTGATGCAAGAGGGCAAGGTGGTCACCTATGCTTTTAGGCAATTAAAACCACATTAAGGAAACTACCCGACACATGATTTAGAGTTGGCCGCTATCGTCTTTGCTTCGAAGATTTGGCGTCATTTTTTGTATGGTGAGAAATGTCAGATTTTTACAGACCACAAAAGTTTGAAATACTTGATGAATCAAAGGGAATTGAACTTGAGACAAAAGAGGTGGCTTGAATTGTTAAAGGGTTACGAGCTAGTAATTGAGTATCATCCCAGAAAGGCAAATGTGGTTGCGGATACTTTGAGCAGAAAATCCTTGTGTGCTTTGAGAACTACAGGTACGAGTTTGACCTTGTCTAATGATGGTTCTATATTAGCCGAGTTGAGGGCTAAGCCATTATTTCTATAGCGCATCTGTGAAGCTCAAAAGAATGATGATGAATTGCAAGCCAAAAGGGTTCAGTGCGAGTCGGGTGGTGACTTTGATTTTTGAATTAGTTCGGATGATTGCTTGATGTTTCATGATAGAGTTTGTGTTCCTAGAGATGGGGAGTTGATTCGGGAAATTTTTCTTGAGGCGCATAGTGGTTGTTTATCCTTTCATCCTAGTAGCACAAAAATGTATAATGACTTGAAGAAATTGTATTGGTGGCTGTACATGAAAAAGGATATTTCAGCATTTATGACAAAGTGTCTGATCTGCCAATACGTAAAGGTAGAGCATCAGGTACCTTCCGGTTTGCTTCAGCCAGTAATGATTCTCGAGTGGAAGTGGGATAGGATTACCATGGATTTTGTGACTGGGTTGCCTTTGACATCGAAAAAGAAAGATGTTGTGTGGATTATTGTGGACAGATTGACGAAATCAGCTCATTTCATACTGGTACGTGTTGATTACTCACTTGATAAATTGGCCAAATCATATGTTGCAGAAATTGTGTGGTTGCATGGAGTACCTATGTCTATCATCTCGGATAGGGATCTGAGGTTCTCCTTGAGTTTTTGGAAAAAGTTGCAAAAAGCACTAGGTACGAAGTTAAATTTTAATACCGCATTTCACTCGCAGACTGATGGGCAATCCGAGAGGGTAATTCAAATTCTTGAAGATATGTTTCGGTGTTGTGTTCTAGAGTTCAAGGGTAGTTAGGAAATGTATTTGCCTTTAGTGGAATTTTCCTACAACAATAATTATCAGTCGAGTATACGAATGGTGCCTTTTGAGGCATTGTATGATCGAAAATGCCAAACTCCCTTGTATTGGACAGAGTTGAGTGAGAAACAGATTCATGGTGTTGATTTGGTTAGAGAGACTGAGGAAAAGGTGAAGATAATTCGGGATTGTTTAAAGGCTACTTCTGACCGGCAAAATTCTTATGCTGATTTGAAAAGGAAAGAGATTGAATTTCAGGTTGGTGATAAAGTATTTTTAAAAGTATCGCCATGGAAGAAGATATTGAGATTTGACCAGAAAGGCAAGTTAAGTCCGCGTTTCATTAGAATGTATGAGGTTATGGAAAAAATAGGGCCAGTGGCATATCGTCTAGCTTTACCATCAGAATTGGAAAATATACATAATGTGTTTCATGTGTCAATGTTACAACGGTATCGATCAGATCCTTCACATGTGATTTCACCTACGGATGTTGAGATTCAGTCGGGCATGACCTACGAGGAGGAGCTGATTAAGATTTTGACTCAAGAGGTTAAATAGTTAAGAAACAAGGATATAGCTTTGGTGAAAGTGTTGTGGCAAAAACATGGTATGGAAGAGGCTAGTGGGAACCGGAGGAAGCTATGAGGAAACAGTAGCCAAACCTATTCACCGGTAAGATTTTCAAGGACGAAAATCTCTAAAGGGGGGAGAGTTGTAACAACTCGATTTAGGGGCTAAAAGGGAAAGTGGTTTCGAAACCATGAATCTGAGGTTTAAGATATTACTCCGATTTAGTTTTGATGTTTATTAGGTGTTTGGATAAATATGTGAAATTTTGGTGTGCGAATTTTATTAGTTACATGTCCAATTTGGTGTGTTGGACTAAATTGCAATTGGTGAAAAATATGGGTTTCATTTCATAAGGTACTTGATTTAATTAGGTTTTTAATTTAGAGGTCCTTATATGGTAATTAGGCTATTTTAACTTTGCTTGGACAAAAATGCCCAAGGAAGGGTAGGTATAACAAAGGTTTTAATGAAGAGCATTTTGGTCATTTGGTTAATAAAAGAACAAAAATGGAAAAATAAGGAAAAATCTTGTCCATGAATTCTTCTCCTTGGCCGAATATAGAGAGGAAGCCATAGCTAGGGTTTCTTTAACTTCCAAGCTTGATTGTAAGTGATTTCTAGCCTTGTTTTTAGTTCTCTTTGTATTTTTAGAATCCTCGTAGCTTGCTCTAGCTAATTTTACCATTATTTTAAGCTAGGGTTGATGTAAAAAATTTTACCCATGTATGACATGCAAGTATTTTGATGTCTAATGGTGGAATATGAAGGTTTAAGGTGTGGTAAACTATGATTACTAGGTGATTTTTCATGAAAGTCCCTAAAAGGACCAAATTGCAAAGTTAATAAATTAAGTGGTAAAAGTATAAATTGATGAGAAATGTGGGCTATTTTGAGTGTCATGGATTTTCGGCTAGGCTTGGGTAACCAAGAGAATTGATACATTTCAGTTTACAAGCCTAAGGAATTAGTTGTAAAAATTTACAAAGTTAGGCGTAAAATGGTAAAAAAATTGTTGTCGGATGATTTTGGACTAAATTGAACAATGTGTGCATTAAATGAGTTAAATGTGTCATTATAGATCGAGAAGATTGAGGAATCAACCTTGACCAGGGTAAGGGCAAGGTCTCGGATTACGTTGCAAATTATTGCTTTTTGTTGTCGAGGTAAGTTTATATGTAAGTAATATATCCGTTTTATTTGTACATTAATAATTTTAATGGATATTATGAAATGTTGAAAATGTATAATCTTCTATGTTGTTGAAAGCGTTGGAAATCAGAGTTCCCGATTGGACCTTCAGAATAACGGGAGATACGAATAAAATATGGCTAGGTCGCATGTGTGATAAAGCGAACTTCACCATGTAGACCCGAGAGCTACATAATTCAATGGTTAAATCACATGTGTGATAAAGTAACTTCACCATGTGCACACGATAGTTACAAGACTTAATGGCTATGTCACATGGGTGATAAAGTGAACTTTTCCATGTGTACATGAGAGCAATATCATATATAGCTAAGTCACATAGGTGATAAAGTGATTTTCACCATATGCACACGAAGGCTACGAGACTAAATGGCTAGGTCACATGGGTGATAAAGTGAACTTCACCATGTGTACCTGAGAGCCGGGCTTATGTGTTGGTGGAATCATGAGTAGAAAGTCCACTGAGTATCGAATGTTAATCCGAAGAGTTGAACGGGAATTCTTAGTAAGGAGATTTGGTGTGGTAGTATGATATGTGTGTGCAGGTATTCTTTTGGGCAAGTGTAGTTGCAGAGAAATTGCATGGGGGTGCAAGGGTGCGTGTGAACTTTAGTGGGTGAAAATAATGTGTATGAATTGTATGGAAAAGTTGGTAAGTTTAGGTGGTAAGTTGGTGTGTGTGAGATAATTTTGGTGTGGCTAAATGTTATCATGATGATAATTATTTACATATAGACTTACTAAGCTTTTAAAGCTTGCTCTTTTCTCTTTTCCTTTTTTTTTTTATAGATTTAGTCAAGCCAAATCGGGATCAGAATGAGTCGGAAGATCACCCACACTATTGACATTATCTTTTGGTATAGTGAAATAAACTCATAAACTATGGCATGTATAGAGACTTAGTGGTGTTGTAGGTGTTAAGTTGGTTTGGTTTCGGAAATTAAGGACGTCACATGGCCTGGTCACACGGGCATGTCTCAGGGCCGTGTGACCAAAATTGCATGCTGACGTCATAAATAGAATGTCCCAGTTTCTCACATGGGGAGGCCACACGGCCGTGTCGAGGCCGTGTGATGAACACGGGCAAAGGACACTGGCGTGTGCTCGGCCGTGTGAAAACCCCTTATAGGTTCGAAATGAAAAATAATTTTCCAATAATTCAACACGGGTAGAGGACACGGGCGTGTGTGACCACACGGCTTGCCCACACGGGTGTGCCCTTGTCTCAAATGGGCGTTTGCCCTATATTAGGTTAAAATTTTCCAAAATTTTTCTAAGTTCTCGGTTTGGTTTCGGACTATTCCCAAACCATGTTTTGGGCGTCATAGGCCCACTTTAAGGGTTGTATGGTATTTTATGAATAAGTTTTAAATTAGAATGAAAATTGGTGGTTCGATTGTGCATGAATGAAGTTGATATTGTCTGGTAATGCCTCGTGCTCGGGTAAGGCGATAAACCTGGGTAAGGGGTGTTACACCCTTGACGTTCCACGTGGTGAAGTTAACAGATGTTAGGGGCTTACATAGAAATTGATTTTTTGAGGTTTAATCAATTGTTTTTATTCGATTAAGGACTCGAATGGATGTTGTTTTTTATTGAGGGCTCCAATGGTTATTGAATTATTTTACAATGATATATTAAGCCTTATTTCTATAAACATTTATATTTTGGGATAAATTATATTAAAATGATCATAAAAACCTTAGTTTTTAAGCATCAATAAAATAGTGACACCTTATTAATTTCTATAGATATAAAATTATTACTCTACGTGTAATGCCCTCAACTCGTCCTAAATTGTCGGGTCTGGATCTAGGGTATTACCTCACCCTTCACTTAGTAAAATTTTAAAATAGTTGGCAGATACTCCTTACTTAAAACATATTTCTTATCATTTTATTTAATGACTTAATATCAAAGAAACAAAGAAAGGTATTTAAAAATAAAATAATACAACAGACTTGTTACAACTTATTACAACACAAAAGTTTGCTAAAGAGAGAGAGTCATAATCCTACAATACGACACTTTTTTCGAGTAGTCCTCTGTAGGCATAATAACCCGGTTCGCCACTTCCTTAGCATAATCTTGGCATCATCCCTCATGGTGCATTCTCTCTTACCACAAAACTTGAGACATAAACAAAACACTCATAAGTTACATGAACTTTGTGACACATCACAGATGAGCCTTGAAGTTTTGGCCTCGCAAGTGAAGGGTTTGCCAGTGTTTCAACAAACTAGGTGTTCACCAAGGTTTAGGCGAGCTGGGAGTTCGCCAAAAGAGTATCAGTAAGGGTGTTCACCAATAGAAGTGTAAGCCAAAAGATGTGGTAAGGGGTTTGCCAATTTCTCTACGAGGAAGGTTTGTCAGTCCATTTGGCAAGTTAGGGTTCGCCAGTCTGTTTGGTGAGCTAGTGTTCCCCAGTCTGTTTGACGAACTAGGTTTCTCCAATCAAAGATACACACAGACTCAAATTAGAAAATAAAGATGTAGTGAATCTAGAAATACTTCATGTGCAAGTAACGTATTTACTAAGTCAAGTAGGGGATCCTAAGATTATCAGGACTCTTAGGTCTATAAATATGGCCCTGCATTCTTTGAATTCTTCATTGAATATTCTGTCATCAAAGTCTCTGTTCTAAGTTCAGTTCGTAGTTATCAGGGTAAGCGTCTGTCTGGTTGGGTGTGATTGTCCAGGTTTGCATTACATGAATTATGTATATCTTGTTCTGCTTAAGTAATATGTGTGTATGTTTGTTGCGAATCAGCCAAATCACCTACCAACAAGGATAAAGGAAAAGCTGAACTTGTTTAAGTTTATCCGTTTTCTGATGAATGGTCTTGAATTATTTGGAGTATGTTAACTGTCATGTTGTTCAGTTTATACTGATATGTTTTTTTTTAAGAATTATGTTTTGGAAACAAGTTTCAAAGGTAAGATTTTTGAAAAGATATGTTTTAAAACTATAAACCTCTAAGATTTTTGAAAAGATATGTTTTAAAACTATGAACCTCTATTTTTAAATACGGTTTGAATATATGATTTTTAAAGAACAGTTTTGTGTGAGCTCCTATACAGCTAAGGTTTTAAAGAATGTTTTCAGAAAAGGTTTTAAAAGTTGTTTATCGGCGAAGCTTCCCATGTGAGCTTAAGTGACAAATTGTGTATCAACGAAGCTCTTAACGTGAGCTTAAGTGACAAGTTGTGTATCAGTGAAACTCCCCATGTGAGCTTAAGTGACAAGTTGTATATCAACGAAGCTCCCTATGCAAGTTTAAGTGATTGTGCTCCTTAGTAAGCCTAGCTCTATATGTGACCTAATATGATTTGTCTCAAACTGTGTACTCATTTGTGAACTAGGTTGGATTAAATCCATCGAGACAAAGTGACCAACTAGTCTTGTAAGATAAACTCTATTCGTGATGATAATGCTTCTTAGTGAGCCCAACTCTAAGCGAGCTAGTATGACATGTCTCAAACTGCGTGCTCCTCTGTGATTTCGGTTGGATTATATCCACCAAGACAATGTGACAAGTCAATCTTGCGACCTAAGGCAAACTTTACTCGTAAGTGTGAACCGATCTTGCGAGCTAAGGTAGACCCTATTCAAAGAAAAGGTTTTTCTATAAAGTGTGAGTTGGCATCACAATTTTAGGGCAAACACAGACTCAATTTTTTAAGGTTTTTCATAAATGACATAGGCCTCACGATTTTAAGGTAATCTCTGCCAAGTATGTTTTAAGAAAAGGTAATGAGTTTCCAAAACTCTTTTTCAATGTTATGTTTTTTAACAAAATGTGCGAACTGGGTCTCGCAACCTCACCCGTGAACCCTACACGTGAAATATTTTAAAAAGAAACGTAGCACCCCAAACTCAGCCAAGACATTATGGCCGAATTCGAAAAGCTACATTAGCCACCGAAATTGCTGAGAAAATCTTTCATATTTTTCAAACATACTTTTTAAATCGTTTGCGTAAATCATTTAGAACTAGTGAAATCGAGAATTTTAGAAATCAATAATTTTGGTATTTTATGTATTTGTAAAAGTTTGATCGCTATTCAAAACTTTCATAATTTCAATCATATTTCAAAATCATTCGCTTATTTAATCAAAACTAAAGAACTTCGCTAATCGACACTATGCAAAAAAAACACGTTAAATTCATAAAATCAAATGTCCTTAGAAATCTCATTTGTAAACACTATAAATTTCGAAGCTAAGTCTAATTTTATTCAGAACTCATATCTCATATTTGCAGTAGAAAAATGTAATATTGGCTTATTTTTACGAAATTTGCAATGAACCATTTTGCTAAAACCATGTTTTTCTCAAAATTAATATTTCATGTAAATTCGATAAAATATCTATAGGCAAGTTAAAACCTCAAAAACTAAGTCATATCTTTGTCCAAAACTCAGGCTCATTGTTGAAGTAAAAAGGAGTAACTTTGTCAAGTTTTAATAAAAACCAAGTTTCATGCATAATCTTAATCAAATACTAATTTATGTTGTTTTTAATACTTAATGTCATGCAAATCAGAATGAAAAATCCCCAAAGTAAATTCCCATGCCACAATCCATACTCAAACTTATTACAATCCAAAAATAACTAAACACTAAGGTAAACTTTAATTACTTTAATTTCAGTATCACCATGGATCACCATGAGTGTTCTCGTATCATGATCTGTAATCTGGTTAGCAATATGACTGCCCTACCAAAGGCATCATAAATGGACATTTTACTCATCATTCTCTTACTTAGATTTGCTCACATACTTGATCCATTAGTAATTTCTTATATCAGGTTTTACCTACATACTTATCATTCAATTTTCTATTCATACAGTACTTCATAAATTTCATTCTCGCACATATAACATCTTTACTATACTCCATACACTTACCAGTTATTCGAGATATCATCATTATCTATATATATACCTCTATTTGAATAGTTCACATACAAGAGTCAAAGTAAAGACTTACATGGTACTTACCTAAACTCTAGCTCAAAACTCCAGACTTTTACATCCATCTTGACTTAGTAGCAACAACTGCTTAAAGAACATAGATTCACCATTAAAATCTATTTACAAACTTCTAACATCTCAACCATAGATAACCCCCATGCCAGGCCTTGTACTCATAAGTTGCTATTCATATAACTCTTAACAACATTACTCTTTCAAAAGCTTAATATGCAAAGCTATAATACTTACCGGGAGGTGGAACGACCACTAATTAAACTAAGAATCTTAGCTTCTAGCTTAATGAGGAAGAGATATAATTCAATTTATGAAAAATAATCTGAGGGTAATATTGAAGGAAGAAGAAACTTCCCCACGAAACCTTCTTATACATATATATAACTTCAATTCCCTTTAATGGAACTTGACAAGTGTCAACCGTAATCAGTACCTATCTTTTATTGGCCTATAATAACCAGAAGAATTATAAATAAGAGTCCTGTCCATACGCCCTTTGGCTGTTCAATTTAGTTGACTCCTAACTAGATCACATTACTAAACCCAATTAGCACAGTACTCAAGCAAACTAGGCGTACAATACATTTGATGGTAACTCTCACCATGTTTACTATTCACTTGGTACATTCTTTTCTTAAATAACATAATAAGATAAAATCTTTATTCACCTCTTGGGCGAGTACTATACGCCACATTCCAATTTGCCATTGTAATATGGTGGGTTACACTACACCAATTACATAACTTCACAACTACACACTTTATTCTAAGATCCACCAGACTTGGGGTGTGACAATACACTCATTAATATTTAATATATTTTCAAATCTAATTTATTTAATATATTTCTCTAATTCAATTTAATTTTAGTTAAAACATTTAAAAATAAGTAATCCAAAAAATATATGTATATATATAAAGATGTGGAATGTATTGGGAAGCCATTAATAGCCTTTATTTTTATTTTAGGTTTCTTGATTGATATTATAAATTTCTTGCCCCACCATGTCAAAGTTTTAATTAAAAAATTGAAAAAAAAAATTGGAAAGAAATCTATTGAAATTTGAAGAGAAATAAATTAAATCCGTTAGTAACCTTTGTACCTCCAGTTTCTTATTTTTCAGTTGTAATTTATTTTTTAGATTTTATAAAAAAATTAAGCAAAGCTTGTGACAAAAAAGTTATAAAAATTGATAAAGAAATAAAAAGTGGATTTTTTTCCCAACTACATTGAATGTTTTTCTTATATATAATACATATTGAATGTTTTTCTTATAAATAATACATATTGTTTTTAAATGTTTTAACTGAAGTTAAATAGATATATTAAATAAATTAAATATAAATGATCGTATACTATTAATTTTATCTTTAAATATTAATGAACTGATATCTAAAAATTAATAATTTTTTAAATAATGTTAATATAAATTATTCCCTCTTAGTTTATATATATAAACTAAATAATATATCTTTCTTATGCTAGGAAAGAAAAGTAGAAGATACCTTCACGTTTCCACTAACCATGCCATTGTCTTTATCCACATAATTTTAAGTAATTATATAGGTGGTTGCACTAAATTTTATTGTTCTATAAAAGCTGGGCGAAAGTTTTATGGTATTGACCAAGAGGTGAGTGGGATATAATTTATAGAAGAAAAAGAAAAATAGTTCATGATTAAATTAAATTATTAATTTAAAAAATGGTTAAGAGAGAAGACTAGTATTCTTTTTATGACTTTAACATTAAAATAAACAACAGTGGATCCAAGAATTCATCCATAAAAGGAGCAAAACGTCTCAGCATGCATGCAAATCCAACCTTCCCCATCTTTAGAAAGCTCTTCAATATATTTATTTGTGCTTTTAATTTGTTAGCTTAATTTCTCTTCCTTGACGTATGGCTAACCGTATGCTTGGTCAAGAATGCTTTGATTTGAAAAACAAAGCTATTTCTCATCTTCATGATTTTTTCTTGAATTCTATCAATTCTGATGTTTCAGCCGTTGATCTTTGTGATGAAATCCCCACAATTGTTTACTCTTTGTTGTTTTCCGAGAATCATGATGAACGGGCTAAATCCCTGGAACACCTTGGAAAAGCATGCCAAGAATTTGGTTTCTTTTATGTACGAACCTCCAATACACATACACATACACATACACATACGCGCACATGCATATATATGTATGTATGTATACAATCACATGAATTTGATGGGGACGTAGCATGGTTTCTTAATTATATTAGTTTTTGTTTTTATTTTGTTAATGAAATCTAAAAGGTCTTCTAATTTATTTATTTTCTTTTTCAAGTATAATTTAGATTTTTTCTTTTTCTTTTTCTTTTTTGAAGTTGATAAATGGTGTCGAACAAAGTGTGGTAGAAGGAGCACTGAAGGGTATTTCCGATTTCTTTGAACTGACAAATCAGGAGGAAAGGAGCGAGTACTTAAAGAAGAATCCTATGGATAGGATAAGGTGGGGTTTAAGATCCCATGCGGGAGAAAATAGAGAGTATCTAAAGATAGTAGCACATCCTGAATACCATTGCCCTAGCAAACCGGCTAGCTTTAGGTATATCTAGACTCGATAATTTGTGTATTTATGTAGTTTTTCGTATTTGTTATTCATATTATTCTCATATGTTATTTGAAGTTTACATATATTTATATTTTGACAGAGGTGCCATTGGGGAGTACTTCAAACGGATGCATGAGGTTGAACTTGGTTTAGCTAAAGCAATCTCGAAAATCTTGGGATACGAAGAAACCTACATCGAGAAGGAATTCAAGCTAGAAGCAGGCTTTGACGTGTCTGCCATGAATCTATATCCACCGTCTTTCCAATCCAAAGGTTCTATCGGTGTGCCGGAACATACTGACCCTGGCTTTTTTGTTTCGCTTATACAAGATGTCAATGGTGGCCTTCAATGCTCACTCATAAAGGAAATTGGGTCACAGTTAACATAACTCGAAATGCCATTTTCATCAAGTTAACATACCTCGAAATGCCATTTTCATCAATCTTGGTGATCATCTTGAGGTATCTATATGTATATATATTGCTAAGGCATGGATGCATTATCATTTTTGCCTGCAGGATATAAATGTTTATGTTAATTCTTGTCTATGATATGTTAAAAAATTTTCATTGGTTTGGTTATTAGATACTGTCCAATGGGAAGTACAAGAGTCATATACATCAAGTGATCCTAGATAACAACGAAGTGAATAGAATTTCTATGGCTACCCTTCATGGACCTTCATTAGACACATTTGTAGCCCCAGCATCAAGGTTCATCGATGAGTCTCACCCACCAGCCTACCGAGGGATGACCTACAAGGAATCCTTGGAGTTTAATGGTTCTGATGAAATTGATGTGCAATCATCCCTTTCTCTGCTTCGAATTCCATTCTCTCTCTAATTTCATGAGCTCATATACTATTGGCAGTTCATCCTCCATGTGTCGTATATTACTATACACTTTCCGTGTTAATGAAATAAAAATAAAAAAAGCGCCATGATTATTGTTGTTGTCTAGGTATTTGTGGGATGGAATTACTTTGAATATGCTTCTCCTAATTAATTTTAATAATTTGTTGCGTAGAATATCAAGGAGTTTCTAAATGAAATAATTATGTTGTCAAATTCTACATATATTTTTGGGTTAAATTTTTATCCTTTTAGACGATTTGATTACTATATATATAACTAAACATATGGATATTAAGCATGTATATTTTTAGAGTAATTCTCTTGAGTTCGAGTAACATGGATGATTGGCGGTTCAAAAAATTACAGTACGTTTGGTTCACTGTAACGGAATAGAGCTGTAATTGAATAGAACTATAATGGAATAAAGTTGTAATCAGTAATTTAACTGTTTGGTTGAATGGAATGGAATAGAACCGTAATAGTATTCTTGTGTTTGGTTAAATAGAATGATGTTGTAATAGCATAAGAAAAAACTAAATTGACCATAATACCCTTAGTAGATTTTTTAGGTAGATGATTATTGTTATTGTTATTAAATTTTAATAAGATTATTATTAAAAATAATTTAATAAAAGTAATAAATAATTTAACCATATTTTAACATAATTATTATTAAATATAATTTAATAAAATAATATATAATTTAATAAAATTCTTAATATAATTATTATTATATGAAATAAAAAATCATAATATATAATACTATAAAAATAATATATGATCTACTTTATTATTTTTAAACTGTAATACCTATTTAATGTGCTAAAATATTATTAGTGAAACAAATAACTTAATTATTCTACAATAAAAAAAAAAAAGAATATTAGAAGTAATAAATAACTTGAGAAATATATTTCACATCCAAACATAATACTTATATATTAACAAAAATGACATGATTTCATTAGTTTATATGTCATAATTCATATGCTATAAAATTTTACAACCTTAAAAAGTTACAACATTGTAATGAAATTCTATCATCTCATTATACCTCCGCTCCTCAATTGCATTATCATCTTCCTTTTGGATTCCACCATTACTAGAATCATCTTTCTAATAACTCTCATATTTATCGCCAGTTTCTAAATCTTCAAAGTCACCATCCATATCATCTTCTTCAGTTTTAGCTTCTGACATTTGATTTTTGAGGGCACCTTTAGACCAATCACCAGTGACAAAATGATCACGAATACTCTCATATACTTCTTCTTTCGAGTTCTTAAGTTCTGAAAATTTAGTGGATTTCAAATAGTCCTTAGTGTTGATGTTCCCACCATCTAATCCTTCAATTGAGTTCTACAATAATACAAAATAATATTAGAGTTGAGAAAATATAAAAAAATAAAATTATCAACAAGATGGCACACTGAAGCATCCATATATGCAAACTTCTGAAATTATAAATCAGTCATGCCTACATGGAGGACACACCTTTGCCCTTTGCCCTTTGGGCTTAAAAATTTCATCTTCATCACTCTCTTCATTCTAACTGTCATCCTTCACTTCATTAGTGTTAGTGTTTGATGTTGATGCAGATTTCCCATATACAAGCTGCTTCAGATTTATATTCTGTTTTTTAAAGGCCCTTTCCACTAATGGTGCTCTCCACTTTGATACGTTTCCAAAGCCATCTTCTAGAAGGACAATGTTAAAATTGCAATTAAAAGCAAAACAAGAACTTGGAGGAATATATCTAACATGATAATTTGTGTAAGAAAAAGGGCTTTCCGAACAATACAACCTCAACAACGCATTGGAGAAAAGGAAAGGATATGGTTTCCTGACTCTTCCACCTACCTGCCGTGGAACAAAATTATAGTTCTTCAAATACAAGCAAAAAGATATACGGTCAAAATGGTCAACCAAGATATACGGATGAGAAGTCCTCCACGATAAAGAAGGGAACTTCATAACAGAATAAATCTTGCAAGATCGTGAACTTCTCACTTGGGATACCTGTTAGATAAGAGGGAGAAGCAACAATAAATCTCACAATTTAACTTATTAAAGTACACTGCCACGGAATTTCGCAGTTGAGCGTGGTCAAAATAGAATCTTAGGTAGGATGCTTACTTCCCGTGAATGAGACCAGATAAATAAAACAATTTAGCTCCATCATATATTTCTGTCCAGAAACGGTGTTTGAGACACTGTTTTGTTTTCTTTAGTTTCTTTAAGTCCTTAAACTTATCAAGGTGAGTAAGAACTCCCATCACCTTTGGAAAACCATGAACTTGCAATATGTTGAGGAATTAAAATATTTCCTACAAAATACCAAAAAGCATCTAAAACATTAAAAACTCTCACTAAATGGAACTTGACATTCAAAGAGAAGATTTATAAAAATAATAATTTTCAAAGAAGCAGATTGCCATCTTCTAAAAGTAAAAGTTATGGAAAGCATAACAAAAACATTCAACTTTGCGGCATCAATCATACCATTGATATCATTTGGACACTCAACAAACTGGAAGCGCTGTTGCTTGCCTAACAAGTTCAATGAATCCCACATCGGACAAGGGAGCCTCAACTCCACTACATTTCTAAACAAGATAAGTACAAACAACTACTAAAATTTAGGGAGACATCAACCTCATACTATGATTATTGGTCCTCGAACATCAGGTAAATTATACTTTGTGTAATGCTTTACGAGAGTCTTGATTAAAAGAGACTTTCCAACCTGCAACAAGTAAAACGTTCAACAATAGTTAACCAATATAGCTTAAAAACAAGTACCTGATACTTGTCTGACCACCTGCAAAAAACAAAACTACATTTGATTTAAACTGCAACAAAGAGTTAAATGAATGTTACAACTTTATAGAATCTCACAGCTGATAAGCAAAACGGAGCTACATGTTTAAACTCAACAACTGAAACAATTTCTCTGTAAATTCGAGCCACAAAATTTTCTGCTGATATAATCTTATACAATTCAAACTGTAACTAAAATTCCCAACGGCCTTGTGGCAAATGCCAAAGCAAGCAGGCCAACCAGATGATTATAGGATCAAAAATGAAATTCAATGATTCAATTTTAAGTAAAAGGATTAAGGCAAATTTCAATGATTCGATAAATTAAATTGAACTCCATTTGTATAAACTACATCAGCTGCTATTTCAGATTTATTAACGTTAACTTACCTAAATCCCATACTTGAAACTTGATGTTGTTGTATTGTACAGTCTCTAAGTTAAACCCAATCGCTGCAAAAAAAGGAGTTCAAAAAAAAAAATGGCGCATCGAAGTTTTCAGTCATTTAGAAAAAAAAAACCCAAAACAAGAATGATAAAGAAGAATTGAGAGAGTAGCCGGCAAAGGCAAACCTACTTGGAATTGTAGAGACTACCTCACCCATCTGAAGCCGATCTGTTGGAAGATGATCAAAATAATAATTAAAAAAAATATGGAATAAATAACACCCAAAATTAGAAAATAGAGATGGAAAATGGAAAAGAAATAAAAGCGATAGGCTTGTTTAGGAAAGATCGAAAGGTTACAAAGAATAGGCTAAAAACACTATCGAAGCATCATCAACATTATCGAAGCGTGAAATTCTTACTTAACATCGGTGTGGGTAGCAATGGTGTTAAAGGAAGAGTGGAAAATAGAAAGACTCCTTCCACCATTAACAAGTGAAAGAAGAATAAAGCTTACCCATACAGCGGCACTGCCAGAAAGACTTGCATTCTCATCAATTGATTCCAGTGATAGGTTGGAATCGCTTAGGAGTGGTAAACGAAGTGTGGGTCTTTGGCCTTCAAGTTGATTTGCTTCCTTTCAGGTTGATTTGAGTGTGAGGTTGGTGATGGCTAAGGAAAAAAAAAGTAAAACCGTTGAGAAATTTTAGTCTGAGGGTGTTTTCGGAAGGGAAAAGAAGGTCATTTGGCGGAGAGGTTGGAACAACAATTCGGCACCTTCTCCCCTGAATGGCTATTCAACGATTTTTGGGAAGAAAGCTGTAATTGCCAGTCGACGTTTTAAGCTTTCCAACGAACCAAACTTCTGCTTTACTATAGAAATTGGAACCGTCCTGTAATGGCAAAGCCATTACATTGAACCAAACGAAGCGTTAGTGTTACAAAAAGTAGACGCCGAGCCTGAAAAACATTTTAAATATTATTTCTATAATTTGTTGCACACAATGTATATGAGCCTTTCAATGTCTATGATATAAAAATAAAAAAAATATGATATATATAATTTTTCTTTAGTTCCTAATTGTTTTGTAGCTGGTAGATGTAGTAGCTGATAACTTTGGTTCCACCAGTGCTAACTGACCCCTTGCGATCTCAACGGTCTAATAATTATAAACTGCCATAATTGCCATAGTTTTCCTCGAAATATTTTTTTCTTTTTTCTTTTTATTATTTTAACGCAATATTTAATTCTCTAACAAACAGAAATTCTTAATGAGAGGATTATTGATGACGAAAGACTTCTACATAATGACAAAAGAATCTAGACACTATGTGTTTATTTATTTATTATTTTCCTACTTCTTTGCGACCTAATTACAAAATTAATTAACGAAGAAGAAATTAATTAATTAAGATCAGTTATAAACATCCTTCATGCCCTGTTTGTGTTTCTGATATTATTTTTTTGGTGAATATTCTTATATTATCTTTTGAGTTATTGAATAGCTTCATTTTGAAATAAAATTCACATTTGTATGGAAAACGTTGCGTGCTATCTTTATCCTTCAAAACTGATCTAATCCGATAATCAAGTAAAGGGGAGAAGATCACTTTTCGGAGTGCATGCATAAAAATAAAATTTCTACTTAGCCAACTCTTCTTGTTGGTTATTCTTTGGTATATATTGGCTCCAAAGATCATTCAAGTAATAGATTTAAAATATTGACTAACTTTATTATAAAGTTCAAATTTGAGCGTGAAGAATTCCCACTTTCATCGACCAAATTTGGTTCAAATTCTTAACTTGTTCAAGGTTGGGAATGTAGGGTGAACAAGATTTTGGAAAACCTACCTATGGAAGAGCTTTTCTTGTGACTAGAGTCTATGATGTTATGCGAGGAACTACCAAACTTCTCATTCATAGAGAAAAAAGGAGTAGAGGCGTGGCACACCACTATTGGTAGATGGAGTACCAGTACCACTTCTCACACTGTCGTTACTACTTGGGGAGAGTTCACCTTCACTCTTGAGGATGTATGTGTTCTCCTTGAACCTTCATGCTTTAGAAAATATACGTTTGTTCTCTAGAGTTATAGGAACAAGAGTAGCAAATTCAAGACTTATTTGATTTCTTTAAAAGCAAAAGTGAAAGATCAAAGGTTGCTCGATTCTCTAATTGGATTGCAATGTTTCACAATAAGTTTAATCCTGGAAAAGGTGAAGATAGTTGATAGGGGAAAAGAGAGGAGATCGTATTCAAGTTGTTTGAAAGAGGGGATTCCGATCTGACCTGAAAATGAAAAGCTAAACAAATTTAGGAGAAAAACAAAATAAAAACAAGTAAAAGAAGAAATTTAAGAACAAAGAATAAATATTCAAAATAATAAATAAATAAATAAACAAAAAGTTAAAAGTGGAAGACGAATCAAATAAATCGATGGATATGGATAGAAGATAGTTGTCCAACTGAACCCTTTGAGATATAAACTCCAACAAATTCAATTAATAACTCTAATCAACCCTCCATGAATAATTCTTAACAAACAGAAGGATGAAAAAATTTAATGCCACGATTCCTTGAAGAAAATTGAGAAGAAGAATCGATTTTAGAAATTACAAGAAAACAATCTTGTATGAAAGAAATTAACTTCAGGAGTTGAAAGTTTTATTAATGAATCAATCAATCTAATTAATTTTTTTCTTTAATAAAAATGGAGGTCTTTATATAGGACAGCTAATTACATCCAAATAAAACTCTCAAGTATAATGAAACTTTAATTAATGTAAAAAAGAGGTAGTTTTAGTAGAACAAAACTTTCTTGTTGACTAAGAAATATAAAACTCCTAAACAACTTTAGATACATAAGGATGTCCTAAAATTCAGAATAAATAAATAATAAAGCTTAATAAATATAATGTTAGACTCATATATAATAAAAATTAAGCCTAAAAATCGAATCAAGTATAATTTAAACTCGAACCAAAGCTCAGAACTCATAATTTCCTGTAATAACCTCATCTAGAAATTTTGCTTCTCTAATCTTTACTAAAATAGTCATAACTTGGGCTCCTAAACTCCAAATTGAGTGATTCAAAGTGTGCTTAGAAGCTAAGAGATAGACCTATGAAGACATATCAACCAGAAAATGTCTGGATCTCATCCAAAAAGTCATCGTAAATTGACTGATTTTCTAAATTTGAAAATTGACAGCTTAGGTGAATGAAATTTAATTAATTTCACCCCATCCATGTATATATCAGTAGCTCATTGAGTTTCCTTATCATAAGTATGATTTGGAAACTTTTTTGATCTTATGGCTAGCTAGGCATGTCTTTTTAGGATGTTCTAATGATGGAATTAGTCCAATCGTTGTTCTTGTAGCTGTTAAGGTTACTCAAGGTATGCACTTCCCTTTAACTCCACTCTATTTGGAGACTCTATGAATGGTTGAACTTATACCACTCAAGAATTGAAATCTCAGATAGTTTGTATAAGATTTTAACTTTATGTTATTGTCTCATTCATCCAAACATGTCTATGAGAAAGGTTCAATGCTTGCACTTCTCCACCTAATCTATATTCTTCTCTTGTTACTTCTTCTAGCATTGTGCTCCTCCACCTAATCCATGTCCTTCTATTGTTACTTCTTCTAGGAAATATTCTTTAGGTGCTTGATATTTCTAAGAAATTTTCTGAGCGCTAATATATACAAGAAATAAAGGGTTATAGTACTCCAAAGTTATATTATGCCATATCTTGGCAATCTTGTCCTCCAATGCTAAATAGGCAAGAGATCGAGTTCTTTCTTATGATGAATTCTACTATGCTACCATTTATGATTGAAAGCTCTAGTGTTGGGACTAATAGAGATTCAAACACTGTGCAGATGTGCTAGATGTGTAGAGTAGCTCACTGATTTGGGTATGATCAAATTGCTCATCATAAACCATATGTGCCTTTACAAGTTCATTTGTAAGATTGTGCTTCTAAGTTCCTTTCCACCAATGAGGAGTAGAAAGAAATGAAAAAGAAATTAAAAATTATATTTAAAAATAAAGAAAATCAGTTCAATCGGTTTTAGATAGATTTAACTGGTTTTTAGACTAATTCAACTTGTTGTTTCAACCAACTCACTAGCCAATTAGTCTAACCCTTTATTTTGGATCAATACATAGGCCAATTTCTGATTTGATTTTGAAAATATGGAAAAAGAGATTGGAGATTAAGAGATTTGAAGGAAAACTTGCAAAAGTACTAAAAATAGAATTTTCATCTTTGAAAATTTAATACTATAAACAAGTACTTTAAATTGGTCATACTAGAATTTAAATTAAATCACCTAAAAAATATTTATTTAAATTGAATTATAAAATACATTAATATAAAATGATATATATATTTCAAACATTAAAATGAACTTAGGTCAATCAAGCCGAGCACAAAAGAAATTTAGAAACAAGTCATAGTTCGACCAAATTTGGTTCATGAAAATCTCTAATTTCAAAATTTTTTTAGCATATAACCCTTTGATATATGGTAGTTATATCTAATCTTGCTAAATTTGAAAGCAAGTCAATCCAAATCCTTAAAGAACTATTAAAACTCTCCCAATATTATTTTTTCCCATCCACCAATATTATAGGTCACCAATGAAAGATTGTTAAAAGTTTAATATTGTAACACCCCTTACCCGTATCGGACGCCGGGACAGGGTACGGGGCGTTACCTTACTAAAACACATGCAATTACTCAAACTTAATCACTAAAATGTGTCCCAATTTAAAACTTTTTCAACATTAACCTACGATCCTTCATATGGGGCTACGAGGCCTAAAACATGGTTTGGAAACAATTCGGGACCATTTCGGGCACTTAGGAAACTTTGAAGAAAATCAACTAAAAATAAGGCACACGCCCGTGTGGGAGGGCAACATGCCCGTGTGGCCTTTTGACATGGCCGTGCTGATGGCCCGTGTGCCTCACACGACCTAAGCACTTAGGGATCACGTCCGTGCCCCTCATCTGTGTAGATTAAATTTCTAACATCAAACCTATAGGGGTTTTCACACAGCTTGGCACATGTTTATGTGCCCAGTCCATGTCCCTCACATGGCCATGACACGCCCGTGTCATGACCCGCGTGCAAAAACATTGACATTCTATTTTTGACGTAAGCAATCACACGGCCGTGGCACATGCCCGTGTACTTGGCAGTGCCCTCCAAATGGTTGAGACACATGGCCGTGTCTCAGCCCGTGTGTTTATTACTGGGCATTTAATTCAAAAATTTCAAGGTGCAGGGGACACATGGCCTAACTACACACCCGTGGGGCGGACTTGTGTCACACACGGCCTAGACACACGCCTGTGTGTCTACCTGTGTAGACAAAAATAGGCTATCTACCAAGCCTCTTTGCCACCCTGAAACAAGACTAAATGTATACTCCTTCATACTAAAACTTTTAAGCTCAACCAATAGCCAAAAATTGGCATCCCAACATATTCATATAAATCAATCCAACCAAGTATGCATAATTCTACTCTTAGCACACACATTCATGAATAACATCATCATTTCCATATATTAACTTCAAATATTAGTCATCATTCATGGCATTACACAAAACAATCAATTTCTAAGACAAGCCAACACATTTGGCCCAAAGTAATATGACACTTGATAAAAGAATATAGTCCTATACATGCCATATTCAAAAAGATTTAAACTAACTATAGCAAGTGCTTCAATGGATAGTATGAGTGATGACTCCAACGTTCGTTGATCCTTGAGCTATTTAGGTAGCACTATAAGAAAATGGAAAGGAGAGGGGTAAACATAAAGCTTAGTAAGTCATAAGTAAATAAAAGACAACATAGTTATCATGTAAGTCGTACTCTCAACACATCATGTGACAGTCTGATTTATGGCCTAAACGGAATAGTGGTTTCGAAACCACAAATCTGAAGTAGAAATTTTTATTCAATTAATTTTTAATATTTATTGTGTGATTGAATGACTGTGTGAAAATCTCGTTGTGAAATTTTATCGTTTGGGTGCTCATTTGATATTTAGGAATAAATTGAAATAGGTGAAAAATGTGTGTTCTAGTCATAAAGGTACTTGTGAGTAATGGGTTTTTAAAGTAGAGGTCCTTATATGGTAATTAGTCCATTTATATAATTATTGAACAAAAATGGACATGGAATAGGTGAGGTAGGATATTTTTTTAGTAAGGGTATTTTAGTCATTTTGTAAATAAAAGAATAAAATGGAAAATAAGCCAAAATTTGTTCATAATCTGCTACCTCTTGGCCGAATATTGGTATTCCTCTATAGCTAGGGTTTTGTCATCTTTCAAGCTTGATTGTAAGTGCATCTTAGCCCCATTTTTAATGTTATTCGTATTTTTGAAATCCCCGTAGCTCAGTTTACCTATTTCTATCATTATTTTGAGTTAGGGTTTATGTTTAAAAATTTACCCATGAATGATATGCATGTATTTTGATGTTTTATGAAAGAATATGAATATTTGGAGTGTGATAAATGTCTTTTACCAAGCGATTTTCGATGAAGTTGCGTAAAAGGACTAGTTTGTAACAAGTCGTGAAATGTATGTAAATGTATGAATTAGTGAGAGTTATGAGCTTCTATTAGAGGGAAAAGGTTCAGCTAGGCTTAAAATGCAAGAAAATTGAATAAAAATTATTTTACGAGCGTAGGGGTAAAATCGTAATTTTGTGAAATTTAGGAGGCAAAATGCAATTTTTCCATAATGTGATTTTTAGATTATGAGTATTAAATGAGCTGAATATGTTATTATTAGATCAAGAAAGACGTGGAATCGACTTGGATCGAGGAAAAGAAAAAGTGGTGGATTGGAGTATAAACTCGCCATATTTTGCATCGAGGTAAGTAATACGTAACTAAAGCATTGTTTTTATTTATGTTTTAATATTTTATCATATTTTATGAGATGGGATTGGACATGGAATAATTATTTGATGTAAATTATGAATTGTATTTGAATAAGAATGAATTGGTAAATGAGTAATTCTCCATTGAACTATCGAAATAGAAAATATATGAATGATTCGGGATGAGAACACATGTGTAGTACTATGAGTAGGCTACTATGTGTTCAAGATGGTTTAGGTCATGTGTGTAGTACTAAGTGCAGGCTACTACATGTACCATATGATTGGGGTCACATGTGCAGTACTATGTGCAGGCTACTATTCGTACCTGATAACTTCGATCACATGTGTGGTATTAAGTGTAAGTCAATATGTCCAAGGGATGATTTTGGTCACATGTGTAGTACTAAGTGAAGGATACTATGTGCAGCAATTAACTTCAACTTCAATGGTAATACTATGTGTAGGTCACCGAATATTTATTATTGTTCTATTCTGATGCGTTCAATGAGAAAGTAACCAAGTGAAAATGAGTGCGATTGTGTAAAGACTATATGCAGATATATGTGTATATAAGTATGCGAGTAATGTGTTCAATAAATAATTGAACTTCGGTAAATTAGATGTGGATAGGTGTTATTGGAAAATTTATATGAGGAAATTATGGAAAAGGTGAAATCAGAAATAAAACAGTTTGTAACAGTAGTGGGCTGACTTTAAAAGATCACCAAAAACAGTAAACATTGAATTAGAGGTTGAATGAGATACAAAATTAAAGTTTGTTGAGTCTATTTTCATATAAAAGAAATAGAGCCAGTAAAAGCTTTCTATATTCTGAGATATTTAAATTCTTGTGAGACTGTTCCAGAATGATTTCGTGATCCCCTATTCTGATTTGGAAAAATCATTAAAATTTGTACAAAAATAATTATGGAACATAAATTATATGGTTAGATTTTTTATTGAGTCTATTTTTAGAAGAAACAAACATGAACATCTTTTAAATTCTGTATAAATAGAAATTGAAATGTTAGTGAAGAGTGGTCAGGACTGTCAGGCAGTGAAATAGGGGAGGCTTTAATGAATAAACTATATTAATTGGCCAAACCAAAAATTCTGAAATTTTATGGTAAGAAGACATATGAGTCTAGTTTCTGGAAAAATTAATGAACCTTAATTTGGAGCTCCGTAGCTCTGGATAAAAATAATTTAGTGACTGGGACTCGAATGGACAGCTTGTACTAAATTTAAGTAAATAGTAAATTCATGTGAGATTAAGATTGTATAATTGTGAAAACATATTTTGGTATTTATAAATGCCATAAATAGATTATTATTTTTATTACTTACATATTACTTATTAAACTATAAGCTTACTTTGTTTTCTTTTTCTTTCTTGTCTTATTTTTAAGTGTAATCAAGTTTGTTCGTGACTTGAAAAAATTGTCGGAGGCTCACCAACAATATCCATAATTCCTTTTGGTATTTTGTAAACATATTTTGGAACTATGGAATGTATAGAATACTTGAGTATTTTGTTGTATATTATTGTAATATTACTTGAAATATTGATCTCTAATATTTGATATATCCCTTGTATTATGCTATCGATGTGGTTTAATACTAGTTAAGTTACTGGTTTATGATATATATGAACTTAGTGATTAAAAGATGAAGGAATAGTTGAAGGGTTTTAATTTAAATGATCATTTTATTACTCATTTTATTATGATTACATGTATGCTATTCTGGTAATACCTCGTATCCTATTTCGGTGTTAAAAATGGGTAAGGGGTGTTACACATCATGAACTATGCACGATACAAAGAATTAACACAACTTTGACTTACTTGTTTTCATCCATTTCTAATTATATAACATGCTAGTGAGCTCACATTTTATACATTGCACTTAGGCACCTGCACCACTTGCGAAAATCATCACAATATCTCTCAACTTAACATTATCTTTAGGTTTTCCTGTTGAACTATTTAGAATACAAAAGGATATTCAATGAGTCACCAACGCAGGGTATCGAGTCGATGCCATGTCCCAGACATGGTCTTACACTAGCTCTTATCTCATCGCCGATGCCATGCCCCAGACATGGTCTTACACTGGTATACATCTCGAGCTGATGCCATGTCCTAGACATGGTCTTACACTGACTCTCTCGTATCGAGGCTGATGCCGTCCCAAACACGGTCTTACACTAGCACTGCTCAGTTTGTGTCGATGCCATGTCCCAGGCATGGTCTTACACTAGCACATGTCAAACCGATGCCATGTCCCAGACATGGTCTTACACTGGTTCCTCCATCTCGGTGTTGATGCCATGTCTCAAACATGGTCTTACACTAACACATCAGAAGGCCGATGCCATGTTTCAAACATTGTCTTACACTAGCTCTCGTATCAACCCTAGTATCATGACATGAATATCCAATCTATTCTCAAAGTTCAACTGGGCGTTAGTGCATAATTCTCATCTTTTCATGACTAAACATCATTATTCGACAATGCATCTCAAATAACCATAATTCTCATCTTTTCATGACTAAACATCATTATTCGACAATGCATCTCAAATAACCATTCTCATACATAGCTCAATCCAAAAGGCATTATTTACCTACAACTTACCTCGATATACAAAATGGAGGTGACTACTCAGGTTAGTCGATTTGCTTGGCCTTTCCCTGGTCTAGGCTCTGATTTTGTAAATCTTGATCTATAACAATAAAAATTTACTAATTTAATCACCAATTGAATCTAACAAGTCAAAAATCACAATTTTGGCAAAATGACCATTTTGCCCCTAGACCTTGGCAAAATGACCATTTTACCTCTAAGTTCGAAAATTGATTTTTATCGAATTTTCTTATTCACCAAGCCTAACCATACTCTTTTCACTATTATGGCGACATAAAATTCCTATTATTTCACACACTTACTCTTTATTTTACAACTTTACAGCTAAACCCAATTTAGGTGTTTTCCATGAACACCCTTTTACAAAAGTTGTTTATTTAACAACAATGATTCATTTTCTTCCATAAAAATCCAGCGTTCAATATTTATACATTCATGGTGAACCTTTAAACTTTCAACCATTTTGCAAATTAGTCCCCACAATAGATAGCCCATGCTACAAGGGTCTTAAAAATGTAAAAATTATCAAGAAAAGTCTTAAAAATCACTTACTTTGAAGGGAACTAAGTGGCTGAAAGTTTGAGCTCTAAAAACCCCAAAAATGGCTGCTATTTTTGGCAAGTAAGAAGGAAAATTGAAAAAGATGAAGTTACCATTTTTTATTTTATTACTAGTCAAATTGGTCACCTAATAACACTAAAATTTGACTTTTCTTGTTTCTTTGTCCCTATGGCCGCCCATGCCTCATTTAATGGCCTATTTGCACTTTAAAAATCCCAAATTTTAGTTCTCTAGCTATTTAACACAATTTACTAACAAATCACAAATTTTGCCCCTTTTGCGATTTAGTCTTTTTTCGCGATTATGCCTTTAATCGCATAAATTAATTCATCAAAATTTTCATGCACCCTTATAAAAATACTATAACACATAAAATAATGCTAAAATAAATTTCTCTAACCTCAGATAAGTGATTCTGAAATCTCTAATCTGACTAACCCCAGATTCAGGCTGTTACAATTCTCCCCCTTAGGGATTTTCGTCCCTGAAAATCTTACCGTTAAAGAGGTTCGGGTACTGATCTCTCATCGTTTCCTCTAGTTCCCATGTCTGGTTCCTATGTAGCTTCCTTGACTCCATGTCGATGCCATAACGCCTTCACTAACGTTATGCTCTTGTTTCTCAATTCCTTGATCTCTTGAGCCAAAATCTTAACATGCTCTTCACTATAGGTCATATTCGGACTTATCTCTATCTCTTCTGGTGAAATCACGTGTGAGGGGTCTGAGCGATAGCGGCGCAACATGGATACATGGAAAACGTCATGAATCTTTTCTAGATCAGGTGGTAAGGCTAATCGATAAGCTACCGGCCCAATTCTCTCGGTCACCTCATAAGGTCCAATAAACCATGGAATTAACTTACCTTTTCTACCAAAGCGAAAGACTTTATTCTACGAGGAAATTTTCAACAATGCTTTATCCCGGACTTGAAACTCAATCTCTTTTCTTTTCAAATTCACGTAGGATTTTTGTCTATCTGAGGCGGTTTTCAAGCAATCTCAAATTACCTTAACCTTTTCTTCTGTCTCTTTGACCAAATCGACCCCGTGTATTTGATTCTCTTTAAGGTCCGACCAATATAAGGGTGTTCTACACTTACGCCCATACAAAGCCTCATAAGGTGTCATCTTAAGAATTGACTGATAACTATTGTTGTAGGCGAATTCAACTAGTGGTAAGTACTTCTCCCAATTGCCTTGGAATTCGAGAACACAATATCTCAACATGTCCTCAAGAATCTGAATCACCATCTCTAACAGGCCATTAGTCTGTGGATGGAAAGCCATGATAAAATTCAATTTTGAACCTAACGCCTCTTGTAACTTTTTCCAAATTGAGATGTAAATCTTGGATCTCTATCCGAAATTATCGAAAAGGGCACTCCGTGCAACTTCACTATCTCGGAGATGTACAACTCGGCTAGTTTCTCAAGTGAGTAATTCGTACGAACTGGTATAAAGTGAGCTGACTTTGTTAGTCTATCCACTACACCCTATACTAAATCTTTCTTCTTTCGTGACAAAGGCAGCCCTGACATGAAGTCCATGGTAACTCGGTCTCATTTCCACTCGGGAACCATCACCGACTAAATAAACCTGAAGGCACTTAGTGTTTTGCTTTTACTTGCTGACAAACTAGGCACTTGGAGACAAACTCTGAAATGTCTCTTTTCATTCCTGACCACCAATACATTTTCTTCAAGTCATTATACATTTTCACATTGCCTGAGTGAATAGACAAGCAACTATTATGCACCTCTCGCAAGATCCTCTGAATAAGCTCAGCATCCTTGGGTACAAAGATTTGGTCTCGATGCATCAAACAACTGTTGGCATTAATTCTGAAGTCTGATTCATTTTCTGTCTCGCACCGAGCTATCTTAGTTTGTAGTTCCTTGTCACTTTTTTTAGCTTCAACAATCTCTTCCAAAAACATCTGTCTGGCTCTCAACTCAACTAAAATCAAACTATCATCAGTCATTGACAACCGAGCATCCATAGCCCTTAAGGCAAACAATGACTTCTGGCTCAATGCATCAGCGACTACATTCGCCTTCCCGGGGTGGTAGTCAATTATCAACTCATAGTCCTTTAGCAACTCTAGCCATCTTCGTTGCTGTAGATTCAACTCTTTTTGCATCATCAAATACTTTAAACTTTTGTGGTCTATAAAAACTCGGCATCTCTCACCATACAAATAGTGTCTCCAAATCTTTAATGCGAACACGATGGCGGCCAACTTTAAATCATGGGTCAGATAATTTTTCTCGTGTGGCTTTAGTTGCCTCGAGGCATAGGCTATTACATTGCCTTCTTGCATGAGCACACACCCCAATCCATATAAAGATACATCGCTATACACTATGAATTCTTTTCCCGATTTTGGTTGCACCAACACTGGGGCTTCGGTCAACAAGGCCTTTAACTTCTCAAAACTTTGCTGGCATTTTTCTGTCCACTCAAACTTAACATCTTTTTGAAGTAGCCTCATCATCAGAGTAGAAATCATTGAAATCCCTTTGAAAAATCGTCGATAGCTCCTAATATCTGTTACATTCCTTGGCAGTTTCCATTCAACAATAACCGATACCTTTCTCGGGTCAACTCTTGCTGAACTTGGCGTACAACTGTTTATCTCTCAGAGTCTACAGGACAGTCCTCAAATGCTCCGCATGCTCACCCTCGTCACGAGAATAGATAAGTATGTCATTAATGAAGATGACGACGAACTTGTCCAAGTAGGGTAAGAAATTGTGGTTCATTAAGTCCATGAATACCGCAGGAGCATTTGTCAAGCCAAAAGGCATGGCAAGGAACTCATAGTGGCTGTACCTCGTCCGAAAAGCAGTTTTTGGCACATGTTGTTCCTTGAATCTCAACTAGTAATACCCGACCTCAGGTCTATCTTAGAAAGCACGATTGCTCCTCTCAACTGATCGAACAAGTCATCATTCCTCGGCAAAGGGTATTTATTCTTCATTGTGACCTTATTGAGCTGATTGTAGTTTATGTACAATCTCATCGAACCATCCTTTTTCTTAACAAATAAAACCGACGCTCTCCACAGAGAATAACTCAGTCTCGTAAAACCCTTATCCATCAACTCTTGCAACTGGGTCTTCAATTCTTTAAGTTCTGTTAGAGCCATCTTATATGAAGTAATTGAGATAGGTGCCGTCCCAGGGACCAACTCGATACCAAATTTTACTTCCATCTCTCGAGGTAATCCGGGCAACTTTTTAGGAAACACATCCAGGTACTCGCATACCACTGGCACTGAATCAATTTTCACTTCTGACATTTGGGTATTTAGAACAAAAGCAAGATACGACTCATACCCTTTTCTCAAGTACCTTAGAGCCGTTATAGAAGACATCACTATAGGTGGACCATCAGATTTTCCTAATTCAATCCGGAGAACATCACCGTTTTCACATTTTAGCTCAATAAATTTCCTTCTACAATTTACCACTACATCATGGGCAGTCAACCAGTCCATACCAAAGATTACATCAAATTTGTCAAATGACAATAACATTAAGTTAGTCGGGAAGCAATGACCTCTAATTGTCAAAGGACCATCTTGACACACTTGGTCAACTAGCACATGCTTGCCTAGTGGGTTTGACACCTTCGCTACAAACTCGGTTGAATCAACTAGCATTCTCATTCTAGACACTAATTTCATGCAAATATAGGAATGAGTAGAGCCTAGGTCAATCAACGCTCTAACAAAAATTCCATGGATAGAAAAGGAACCCATAATTACGTCAGGGGACGAAGCCTCTTCACGGGTACGGATAGTATAAGTCCTCGTAGATGCTCTGCCCTTGGACCTCATAGTAGCATCTTTAGGGGCACCTCGGCTACTAGCCTTACTACCAGAGTTCTTCTGATGTCTACCTCTCAAAGGAGTACTATTCGCTCTCACCTCTTCCCTTTTATTACCCTCATCCATCTTAGGACAGTCTCAGATGAAATGATCAAGTGAGCCACAATGAAAACAACCTCTTTCATTTCTTCAACACTCACTGAAGTGTTATCTACTGCACTGTGAGCACTTAGGTCTATTAGGTCGAGCACTACCAATGCTCGCAACAGAGGTAGTCTAGACTTTGGACGTCACATGTTGCTTACTCTTGTTCTTACCCAAGAATCCCACTGAAGTATTGGATTGGGTAACAAACTCTCTCGATCTCTTGGATGAGGATTAATGCAATTCCCCATCTGCCTTTTCTTTGAGTCACGAGACTCTATATCAGCCTTTCTCTTCTCCTTGGCCAACTCTTCGTGTGACAGCCGTATTTTTGACCCTAGTCGAAAAGTGGTTTCGGGACCGCTAAATCGAGTCATAGAAATAATTGAATATAATATTTTATGTCTAATTTATGTGATAAATATTTGTGTGAATTTTGAATGTTTGAATTGTCAAATTAAATGTGAAATTAGGGATAAGGACTTAAGTGTGAAATTTAGAAACCTTGATAGACAAATTAAGGTGATTAAAATTTGCAAGACTTTAAACATGGGGACTTGCATGTCAATTTGCCGTTTTCTCCATGAAGTGGCTGGCCATGTGATGTGATGATTAGAAAGTGTATATTATACATGTATTTTGTCCAATTATGCATACTTTAAATAAGAAATAACAAAGGTATTTTGTTAAATAAAATGATATCATAAAATAGTCATAATAATAAAATTTGGTGAAAAGAACAAGGCACCATTCTCTTGTTTGGCTGATTTCACCAAAGGAAAGAAAAGAAAATAAAGAACAAAAGCATTCGGCTAACATATACTTAAATTAAGGTATGTTTTGGATGTTCTTTCTTGTAATTTTGTGATATTTGGTTGATCTTTAGGTTCTTAACATAGCCCATGTATGGATTTTTAAGTTGGTATTGATATATGATTTCGGTCATGAATAAGAACTTTGGAATGGTTGTTGTTTTCATGCTCAAGTAGGAAATGGAGGATGGGTGAGGTTTATGTTAGTTGAATGTGCAAATAGATGGATTACATGATAATTTGGGAATTGGTTAATGTGCTAGAACATGTCCATATTGCCGATTGTGAACCTAGAGTTAAAATGTGTAACAAGTGTGTTCTATTTGATAAGAGGAGGTTCGAAATAGGTACATATGATTTTGATTTGTGTAATGCCATTTTGTAACCTTAAAGGGGCATTCGGTCTTGATGGTTGCCTAGCATAAACCGTAAGTTAAGGTTAGAAATGTTAGTATAATTATAATAAATTTTGGTTATATCATTACCATGTATGTTTATATCAAAGAAAGGTTATTATGAAATGGAAGAATGATAGTAAATACCATCTTGCCGTATGAATGTTGGAAAGTAGAAATGGAACCTTGATAGGTTTTGTGGCTAAGAGATGTGTGTGATTTAATTTTAAGATGAAATGAATGAGTATATATATATATACTTATATGTGTGACCGTTTGTACATTTTGCATAAAAATATTTATGTGTATGCGGCCTTGGTATAAATGTATTGATTTGGTAGAAATTTAGATGTTAAAGCATTTGTACAAATATATGTACTTTGCCGAATATGGTTGTAGGAAGAAGTCAAGTGGAATATATGTCATATGTTTATAATTAGTATGTGTGTGTGAATTGTTAACTTTATAGATCACTCGGCTATGAGCCTTTATAATGGGATTTTGATGAGGGAAATTTTGTACATTAAGCTCAAGAGCATCGAGGGACAACTTCGGATAAGGAGAAGGCCAAAGTGACGGAATAGCCGACCCGTGATTATTCAGAAAGTTACGAGGTAAGTTCTGAGTAATGAATCTTAGCTCATAAGATGACGAAATCATAATACATATGTATAATATATATATAGACTTAAAGATTACACTTGAATAATGCTGTGAAATTATTGGAAGGCGAATGCTATATTGAGTTTGGTTGTCATTTGAAGTGCAATGTGCCCTTTTGTTTATAATTAGAGAATCGAATGTTGTATGAGGGTAAACTTGCCATGATTGTATTTGAGTAATGAAATTAGTATTCAAATGTGATATGATCTGAGCTTAGTCTCGAAGGGCTTTGAGCTAGAGTTAAAACCGGACCTAGTTTCGAAGGGCTTTGAGCCAGAGTTAAAACTGGACCTAGTTCCGAAGGGCTTTGAGCCAGAGTTAAAACCAGACCTAGTTCTGAAGGGCTTTGAGCCAGAGTTAAAACCGGACCTAGTTCCGAAGGGCTTGGAGCCAGAGTTAAATCCGGACTTAATTTCGAAGGGCATCTGTGCCAATGTTACCTTAGAGTTGGAACTTCGTAAGAATTCGAGCGTGAAATTTTCGAAATAAATGTTAAAATAATCCGAACAAGGTACCTACATGCTGTACGTTATCTAGGTATGTAACTTAATCTTGTTCGAAAATGTGGCTTTATTTAGATTGTGATTTTGATATCTGATGAGGATGCCTTAGCTATTATTGAAAATTCCTTGGATGCTTACGATTTGATCTTGATGTATGAGTTTTGATTATAAGAGCTTAACTTTATGTGTATGGGATGTATGTGTATATTTATGAGCTTACTATAAAAATGTGAAATGAACATATTTGGCTGTGGATTGATTTTTGTTGAATGCATTGAGATAAAGACATGATAAAATGTCATGAAATAAAGGAGTAGTACTTTAGTCATATTTCTAATTTGGCAAGGGAAATGATTGATAAGCCTAAATATTACTATGCTATTCTTTTATTGATTTCGTTACTCACAACTTACTAAGTATTAGCATGCTTACTCAGTTTTGTCGTAAATACTCTGTCTTACAGTTTTGGTACGGCAGCTACGGACTCGGAGATCTTAAAGTCAAAATCATCTACACTATCCAACCTCAACTTGGTATTTTAGTGGTACACTTTTATAATGGCATGTATAGGTTAGACTTTTGATTTTGAGAAAAATGTCACTTCGACTTTGTAAATATGTTAAGCCATGCAAAAATGGCTTTCCAAGATGTTTTATATCTTTATATGATTCTAAGTCTGAGATTAGTTATTAATGTTTGAAGTGGTGTATTTTGAAAATTGATATTTTGAAAAGTATGCTTGGCACGGAATGGGATCTAGATAAAATGAATGTAGCTGCATATATTGCTTTGCGTTTGGTGTGTTTACATGGCATGTATATATATGTATAACCGGTCTAGTTGTTAAGTTGTTGATATTAACTAAACGATCATATTTTACCATATGAATAGTAACGGGCATAATTTTGGTAAAAAGTGCCACAAATAGAGAAGATGGTTGTGTAGGACTATTGAATCAATTCGTGTGTGTCGATATTAAGTTGAATGGATGATACATGTAAGGTTTTGTTTATATGTGTACGCATAGCATAAACTTGGATATCTGATATGTTTTACGCTGCCATCCATAAGTATTGATAACATGTTTTGTACGAGTGAAGTTGAGTCAACTTAAATGATTATCGGGTAACGCCTCTTAACCCTCCGGCGACGGGTACGGGTATAGGGGTGTTACACTTCGGCCTTGCACGCTCTCTCAACGAGCACCACAAACTCTCGATTCTCTAAAATACCTACCAACAATCGAATGTCCTCATTTAAACTATCTTTAAATCGCTTACATATGGTGGCTTCGGTAGACATGCACACATATGCATACTTGCTGAGTCTTACGAACTCGTGCTCATACTCGGTAATTTTCATTCGACCTTGCTTTAATTCAAGTAATTCTTTCCTCCTCTGGTTGATGAACCTTTGACTAATATACTTTTTTCGGAACTCTTCTTGAAAGAACTCCCAAGTTACTCTTTCCCTCAGTATCATTGACACAAGGGTGTTCTACTACTGCTAGGCTGAGTCCCGTAGGAATGACACTACACACCTTATACACTCCTCTGGTGTGCACGACAACTCATTAAATACTCGGATGGTATTCTCCATCCAGAACTCAGCTCTCTCCGGGTCATCATCTTTAATCGCCTGAAATTCCTCAGCCCCACATTTTTTAATTTGGTCAACTGGGGGTTTCTTTCTCTTACCTAATTCTACTCTTAGAGGAGTTACTGGGGCATGCTGATAAATCGGAGGAGGTGGGGAGGTGGAGTGTTCGGGTTCACACAAACTTACTCCATATACCAAGCATCCATCATTTAGAGGTAGGCTTCTCTAGCCCCTCCGCCCTTACTCATCATCCCGAGCTCAGTTTCAACTGGTGCGTTCCCTTTAGCGGGAGCTACTGCGTTACTCTCCACATCATCTGCCAAAGCTACTTCAGGATCCATTACTATGTGAAAAATGCAATTTACAATCCTTAGGAGTTGTCACACTATCATATTACAGTTTATGGCATGTATAGCTAGACTCGTACACACGCTAGGCTAGTCCTAGAATCGACTAAACCATAGCTCTGATACCAATAAATATAACACCCCTTACCTATATCCGACGCGGGGACAGGGTACAAGGCGTTACCTTACTAAAACACATGCAATTACTAAAACTTAAATCATCGAAATACGTCCCACTATAAAACTTTTTCAACATTAATCTACAGTCCTTCATATGGGCCTACGAGGCCTAAAACATGGTTTGGAAACAATCCAAGACCGTTTCGGGCACTTAGAAAACTTTTTAAAAAATCCACTAAAAATAGGGCACACACCCGTGTGGGAGGGCAACATACCGGTGTGGCCTTTTGACAGGGCTGTGCTGATGTCCCGTGTGCCTCACACGACCTAAGCACCTAGGGAACATGCCTGTGCCCCTCGTCCATGTGGATTACATTCTAACATCGAACCTATAGAGGTTTTCACACGGCCTGGCATACGTCCATGTGCCCAGCCCGTGTCCCTCACACAGTTATTATACGCCCGTGCCGTAGCCCGTGTGCAAAAATATTGACATGCTATTTCTGCGTCAGCAATCACATGGCCGTGGCACACACCCATATGCTTGGCCGTACCCTCCACACAGTTGAGACACACGATCGTGTCTCAGCCCGTGTGTTTACTACTGGGCATTTAATTCAAAAATTTCAAGGTGCAAGGGACACACGGCCCAACTACACGCCCGTGGGGCAGATCGTGTGTCACACATGGCCTAGATACATGTCCGTGTGTCTATCTGTGTGGACAAAAATAGTCTACCTAACAAGCCTCTTTGCCATCCGGAAACAAGGATAAATGCATACTCCATAATACCAAAACTTTTATGCTCTACCAAAAGCCATAAATTGGCATCCCAGCATGTTCATATAAATCAATCCAACCAAGTATGCATAATTCTACTCTTAGCACACACATTCATGAATAACATCATTATTTCCATATAGTAACTTCCAATATTAGCCATCATTCATGGCATTACACAAAAGAATCAATTTCTAAGTCAAGCCAACACATTTAACCCAAAGTAATATGACACTTGACAAAAGAATAGAGTCCTATACATGCCATATTCAAAAAGATTTAAACTAACTATACCAAGTGCTTCAATGTATAGTGTGAGCAATGACTCCGACGTTCGTTGATCCTTGAGCTATTTAGGTGGATCTATAAGAAAATGGAAAGGAGAGGGGTAAGCATAAAGCTTAGTAAGTCATAAGTAAATAAAAGACAACATAGTTATCATGTAAGTCTTACTTTCAACACATCATGAACTATGCACGATGCAAAGAATTAACACAACTTGACTTACTAGTTTTCATCCATTTTTAATTATATAACATGCTAGTGAGCTCACATTTTATGCATTGCACTTAAGCACCTGCACCACTTGCAAAAATTGTCACAATATCTCTCAACTTAACATTATCTTTAAGTTTTCCTGTTGAACTATTTAGAATACGAAAGGATATTCAAGGAGTCACTGTAACACCCTAAAACCAGCCCAAATG